>CM033439.1:12820000-14070000 GCA_019425775.1 Rafetus swinhoei | reverse complement strand
CTCACTGAGCGTCGAATCAGTTGGTATAGCAAGCTTCGTAAGCCATCTTACAGCTTGTCTGTCCTATTATAGGCTCAGTTCTCACCTGCATCTGGGTCCCAAGTGGGGTCCAGAAGAGAGGGGTTATCAGGGAGCCAATTACAGCTTCCTGGTTATATGCCAGCCTTGTCTCAGTATCAATTAGTGTCTATCTTATGCCACTTGCATAAGGTCCCTTATGCCTCTGGAGCAGGGATGGGGAACCTCGGGCCCAGGGTCCGATGTGGCCCCCAGCTTGACTGGATCCTGCCCCTGAGGCTCAAGCTCCCCTCTCCCCTCATTGGGGAGCCTGTGCTGGCACTCCACCTTCCCTGCTGCCCCACCTCAGAGCTGGAGCACACAAAATCTACTAGTCTGGGTCCCCCCTTACGTTCTGGTGTGTGAGGGGAATGTGCTGAGTGTCTTTCTCCTTCTCACTTGTGTGCAGCCCCCGGCTGATTTTTCTGTGGGTCAGTGGCCTCCGACCCAAAAATGGTTCCCTGCCCCTGCTCTGGAGGCTCAGTGTAGTAGAGCCACACTCCTCCAAGGCACCTCCCATGTGTTGGGATGGTGGGATAGCCATGTTTCCTTTTGCAAGGGGATTTCTCTCTAGCCACTTACGGCCTGAATCCAGCCCCTCTGTGATCAGGCTGGAGAATCTCACTAGCTGTCTTTGTACTAGAACAGCGGTGAGGATTGTGAAAGGGTTCAAATTTCCAGGTGGAAAACCAAGTAACAAATTCTGTTCTGAGTTACACGGGCGGAGACAGACCCACTGATAGGAGGTGGCAAGGGGGCAATTGCCCTGGGGCCCAGCGACCCAAAGGGGCCTGGAGCTCCCAGCTGCCACCACCGCTACTGCAGCAGCAGCAGTGGCTGGAGCCCCGGTCTCCTTTGAATTGCCACCAGAGCATGGCTCTGAGGGCTCGGAGGGAGCGTGCCACAGTCTGGATGGCATTATAGGCTGACTGCCCTCAGTCCCGCCCTTTCTGGGGCCTCAGAGCTACCCCTCCCTCCCCCCTCCGCCCCCCACACACATCTTGGCCTGGGACCCACAGTGGCTGTTGGCCCCACTGGGCGGAGAACTTCCTCTGCAGTCAGCGGTGTTACTCCGGATTTACACCAGCATACCTGAGAATAGACATTGGCCCCAGAAGCCAGCCTTATCAAAGGGGGGTGAGCACAGAGGGCAACTGCCCGGGACCCGGCGACTGAAAAGGGCCTGGAGCTTCTGACCCCAGGCAGCTCTGTGGACTGCTGAGAAGAGGCTAGCCCCAGCCCCATCCCTTCTACATGAGGCCCCTGCCCCTTCCAGGGGTATGAAGCCAGCACCCTCCCTGCCTTGCCCAAGGGCCCGGTGAGTCTGTCAGCCCCACTTCCTGAAGCCCAGACCTGTCCCGTCTCTTTTATCTGCCCTCCCCACCCCTTTTGCACCAAGATTTTTCTCTCTTCTAAAGAAAGATGTGGGAGTTTTCAAAGATACTCCGTGTTGGCCTAACTCTGCTCCCATTGACTCCAAGAGATGTGATACCATTGAGTTCTGCGGGGGCAACGTCAGGGCACTACCGAGCACTTATGAAAATCCTTTCAGGAATGTTTTGCTGAGTGTCTCGTTGCCACACTCCATTTCAATCTTTCTCTTCCAGCTCATCAAAGCTATTGCGCTGGCTGGTGGGAGGGAGGATTTCTTGTCAAACAACCATATGTCCCTACTCCAAGTCTCTCTCCCCTCTGGTAGAAATGACTCTTGACACAGGAAGAAATTCTGAGAGGAAAGTAAGGGCTATGCATGCAATAGTGCCAATGCCAAGAGTTCAACAATTGTTAGGTCTCCAAAACTCATGAGATTCACTTAAAAATCCTGAGCTTCCCAGCCTTTTTTCCAGCTTTTCTCAGAAAATCTCAGGCACTGGCGCTTTAAGAAAAACATCTAGAATCACCCATGCTGGCAACATCGCGTTTTTCATGCAGCATACAACCGACAGGCTGCAGTGCCTCAGTATCATCCATAGTTTCACAGTTCAGCTGCCCAGCTTAAGGTACTAGTAACATTTGACTGAATTCTAGGTTTGTGGAGAAGAAATAATAGCGCTACATCCCTGCATTTATACAGATATTCACAATGTGTATGCACATCGTGTGTATGATTGTATATGACAAACCTACAAATTAGCCAGCACTCACACAGAATCATCCACCGTAGGATGGGTCACTATATTCTTGTGAGAATTACAGGCATTAGCCATTGTTCATGTGCCTTACTCTGCTAATAACAGTCCCCTCACATCCTGATATGCAGCTTGCACTCCTGATCTGGAAGGCGTCTGGGCAGCTGGAGTTTCTGATCTGAAAGATGGCTTGTAGAAAAGCTGACATGTTGCATTAATGTAAACTATTCCTCCGATCATCATTCTGGGAAAAGATCCTGCAGCCAGACTAGTTATATCGTGGACATGCATCACATGATGTACTGAGTTCTTTCTGGCTTTTGGTTTCTCCTTCCTGCCATGGTGCTAATTGTTTTGAAAGTGTCATTGGGATTGTCACTGGCTTTTGTTGATGCTGAAACTGGGGGATATTAATTGAAACAGAACAGCTGATAACAATTCAGGGGATGTGTTTTCAAATTGCCACTTGTGTGCTACCGTGCCTCACAGTTGTACTTTCTTATCACGTAATTATGTGACAAACTGTGTGGCTGAGTCTTACACCCTGTGGGTTTGTTTTAAAAACTTCTTACTTCATGAAAAATACTTGCCAGTAAATGCACACCCACTATATCGCTTTTGCATCTGGGGGGCCAGGATGCAACAGTGTCCATTCCTAAGTTGCTCTGTTTCTTGGAGCCCAACAAAACTAGCAAAGATCTCTCCAGTCAGAGGAAGTGTTAGCCCAGTGCTAGAAGCGAGAATTCCTAAGATTCCCTCCTGCCCACCCCCAAGGCTTACTCACCCCAATTCTGGGGTTAAGGCCTATTCTCTGGCACCAATCTGGCAGCACAAAGGGGCTAGAATTAGCCCCCTCAGAATACACCTTGTTCAGTGGGCCTCACAGACTGACATGGAGCTAGGTGGGAGTCTCAGCAACTGACATGGAGGCGGTGTGGGCCTCACAGCCTGACATGGAGCTAGGTGGGGGTCTCAGCGACTGACATGGAGATGGTGCAAGTGTTCCGTCCACCCCTTGGCATAGTAGGCACGGCTGCAGTGCCCTACATTGTGGGTAGTCTCTGCTTCCCACAATTCCTGGAAAACTAAAGGCTGCGCTAAGGTGCCTTTGAATAGTTTAACATGTGGGAGAACAAAAGTGGATTAAAGCCCTCATTTCCCCCTCGCCACACACACCCTGATTCACTCCCCAAGCACAAGAATGGCCTGAGAATCAGGCCTCTAATTTCACCCTTTGTGTGGGATTAGATTCAGTGCTCTAAATACATACAGTGATTCGCAAACACTGAAGGTGTCAAATGCTGCTTTCTTTGTTCCCAAGCTGCCCCATTCACTTCCATGGGCATTCCCTGGCAGGATTGGGCCAAAATTCTTTTCCCCAAGAAGATCACAGCAGGAAGGCATCTCCCCAAAGACTCTCTCCTTTAACCTGTGACAAACGCCATGTACCTGGGTGCTTATATCTGCAGAGAAGAAGTGGGAGGACCAGAGAATCTAGTTCTTTGTGACACACAAGGAGAAAAGCAGCACCATGGAGCAAGTGCATTTCTAGTGCATTTGAGGGGATTACCTCTACTCTGCTCCCAAAAAATGTAATAGTACTTTGGCAGCCTAGCACAGTGTTTAGCTTGTGTAATGAGAAAGGGGCAAGAGGCTGCAGTAGGCTCTAGGAGCAGCAGGAGTAGAGCTGTGTGAATATTTTCAGCCAAAACATTGTTGTGAATTAGTGTTGAATTCACCAAATTGTCTGTGTTGGGGGAAGTGGGTTCAGAAAAGTCCAAATGTTTTGTTTTGATGTTTTCAAACAATATTTTGACCTTTGATTCAAAATGATTTCTTCTTCTTCTTCCAAAATTTACATCAATTTTATTTTTCACATTTAAAATCAACTCAAAAACTGAATGAAAAGTTCTCATTTGGGTTGAATGTTTCATATGACCCGAAACAAAATGTTAATATTACATGTTAGTCTGAAAAATGTGTCATTTCCGGCTGCCTGTCATAAATTTTTCAAAATTCTTTTGTCAGGATGACTAAACTGAAAGATCAGTTAATCTCACAGCTCGAACAGGAGGTCCGAATAAATGATCATTATCTGATCTTAATCTATGCATTTATTAACTTTCCATTGGTGCATTCTGAACCATTCCAGAAGAAAAATAAAATAAAGAAAGCCCTTTCATCCTGAATTATTTTGATTTGCGATTAAGGAGAGTAACAAAGAATCTGCCCATAAATCTCCATTGGAGAGATAAAGAACAAAGTATACAGTTCTCTTTGCAGTACCCAACTTGAATTTACTCACAGCACTGCCCCACAGTGGACAGACAGAGAAACGCCTGATGTTTAATGGTGCAGTATATAAACAACATGACCCTAACCTTTCCTCTATACTCAGGTTTGTCCATAAGGGACGGTACAAACTAAGGTGTGAATTTAAACTGATGTAGCTATAACAGTGTATAACCTCCTGTGTGGACACTCTTATTCTGATATTAGAGTGCCTTTTTCAGATGAATTTATGTTTCTTGAGAAGCATAGTTAAAACACAAAAAGCCACTTTTCTATCAGACTATCCTCATCGGATTTCACATCGTTTTTAACTATAATGGCAGCAGTTTAACTGGCCAAGCATTCCTGTGTAGACAAGTTATTTTATGCGTTGCTGGGACGGAGGAGGAAAACAGGAAGAAAGAGGCAGAAGTTTAAGATGACAGTGAGCTTGAGAGATTGGATAATAGTATCTTTATCCCAATGAGATTTTCCTAAAAGTGGAAATTGAATAGCCACTAAAGAGTAATCCATGACGCAGGAAGTGGCTTTGTATTTTTTTTTTAACACCTTTGCTGTTTGCTGTTGTGAAAAAAAAGTGCATCAGGAAATCACCTTCAAGCACAAACGGAGAGCAAGACGTTGCAAAGAGAACAAATTGTGCTATCTGAGTCTCATCCTTTGTCACAAAGCAGAAGTTAACAACAGTGGTTCATAAATAGTAATGCTGTTTGTATTGTCTAATCTTTCAAAAATGATTGCGAGTGAATCTATACACGCGCACAAACTGTTTCACAAAGGACGCTAGATAGTACATGGGTGTCACCATCAAAATATTCACAATGGCTCCTGCAAGTGTTTACTTTTAACATAGAATTTGTGCTACAGGTTGAACTTCTCAGGACTTGACTGGTGTCAAACCAGAGAATTTGCCGAACCACAGGAGGTCAATATTGTCTAACAGCATTACTAACACTTCCACTGCTTACTGGGCTCTTAGAAGACATTTGAGGTAAATTAGAGCTAAATAACAGCACAGAACACTGAGGGTGTGTCTAAACTACACCCCTCTGCCAACAGAGGGATGTAGATTAGGCACATCGCTATTGCAAATGAAGTGGGGATTTAAATATCCCGCGCTTCATTTGAATAGAAATGGCCGCTGCTTTTTGCCGCTGCGGCACTTTGCCGGCAAAAAGCGGCAGTCTAGATGATGATCGGTCAACAAGGAAAACCTTTTCCGACCGATTCTGTAAACCTAGTTGCATGAGGCATAAGGGATCGGTCGGAAAAGGCTTTCCTTGTCAACCGATCCCTGTCTAGACTGCTGCTTTTTGCTGGCAAAGTGCCGCGGCGGCAAAAAGCGGCAGCCATTTCTATTCAAATGAAGCGTGGGATATTTAAATCCCCGCTTCATTTGCAATAGCAATGTGCCTAATCTACATCCCTCTGTTGACAGAGGGGTGTAGTTTAGATACACCCTGAGAGCCAGGACTGGTGGCTGGAAACAAACTTTATGGGACCGCAGGACACTTGGCCACACTCATGAGAAAGTGGACATCGGACTAACTAAAATCAGGTTGGACCATGGAAGTTGCCAGACCAGACAGTGCTGAACTAGAGAGGTTCAACCTACCTTTACTGCACTGATGTGAGTCGGGCATCAGCCTGTGAAAGGTTCAGAGAAGCAAAAGTTCTGTCTACCCACAGTTCATGTCTACACAAGACAAATTGGCCAGCATAGCTAATCAAGTGTAGCTATTCCAGAATATGTGGCCAAGGGTGATCCAGGACTTAAATTTTCAGAAAGCCTCTGACGAGGTCCTCACCTTAAGCAGTGTTTTTCAAACTTGTTTTATCCCTTTCACTCAGCAAGCCTCTGACTGTGACCCTCATAGTTATTTCCAATTTAATTTAGCTATTTGGGAATAACTGCTCTGTGTGGGCTCTCTAGTCAAGAATGAAGTCACTTTTATTCTGGAACAGAGCGTCCACACAGGGATAGCTAGTATGGAATGGCAATGCTCCAAAATAGCAATGCTAATCCGTTTCCCCAAGTAGACAACCCCAAAGAGCACAGAGCCATTTCCTTATTTCACCTGCCTTCACCTCCCTACTCCCCATCCCCGTTCAAACATGGAGCGACAAACTTTAGGGGTTACAGATAGATGGGCTTCCCTGCCAGTTTGGTCCCTGGCTTTCCTGATGAGCCTTCCAAGAAAGGTGCCATTTATGGCCATGTCTCTTGTGTGGAGATCTGTCCTCTAAAAACGGAGGCCAGCAGCAATAACATCATCCTCTTCTAATGGTTTTTCAGTCACTATGGACCCAGGTTCAATCCAAACTGTTGTCCTCAAAGCAAAGGGCTCTGTATCCAAAGACCCTGATGGCTGAGGTGGGGAGATTCCTGTAGCAGCACTTGCTGTTAATGATTTCAAAACACTTTCCATGATGAATGTTTCTATTGTCCCCAACAAACCGATGAGAAACTATGGCCTGGTGAGGTTAAATGAATTGCCCCAAGCCACAGAGCTGATAAGTGGCAAAATCAGGTCTGCTGGCTCCCAGTCCCGCCTCTAATCACTAGACCACACAGCCTGGCAGCAGAGAGATCTGATTCTTAAATAACAACGCAAGTCAAAGCACATTATGATCGCATTAAAGCCACAGCAGTGAGGGCAAAGGCACAGTTAATCCCCCGCAGGCTTCCCCACTGCTCCTGCTATCAGGAACCATCAAGCCAGTTATAACTCTAGTCGGCATTTAAAACCGAGGCCTCAGGACCAGTATGTTTTCCCTTGTCTCCGCGGGCAAGGACAACACACTACAAGCACCCAGGGTACAACTGTCACTTCAACAGACTGAACTGTCAGGCTAGACTCGAGTTCTGGCCAGCGCTTTGGTCGCAAAACCTGTTTGAAAGAGAAACAAAAGGGGGATGCTGCAGGTCCTTTGCGGAGTGTGCTTTTTGGGTTTAAATTTCATCAGTAAATGTTGATTAACGTCACCATATGAACACAAATCAATGAAAAGGTATTTCCACCAATAATCATCGAAATGGACTGTTAGGCAACATAAGAAAAATGATGCTTCAGAACTTATTAGAGTTTGATTTAAAGCTAAAAGTTTGATACAGTTTGAACCTCTCTGGTCCGGCACCCTGGGGACCTGACTGGGGCCAAACCAGAGAATTTGCTGAACCATAGGAGGTCAATATTGTCTAGCAGCATAACCAACACTTCCTCTGTTTACTGGGCTCTTAGAAGACATGTAGGGGTAATTAGAGCTAAATAACAGCACAGAGCACTGAGAGCCAGGACTGGTAGCTGGAAACAAACTTTATGGGACCACAGGAAACTTGGAACATCCATGATAAGTGGCCATCTGGCTAGCTAAAATCATGCCAGAGCATGGATGTTGCTGGACCAGAGAGTGCCAGACTAACCTGTACAAATAATGATGGTTCCACTATCAGCTAGCCATAATAGGGAGAGACATAGCTTAAGGAAGATTGTAATGTAAGGTCTTGTCATGCCATGAATTGAGCCTAGCGATCTCAATAAAGGACTGCATGGTGCTCTCATTGACAAAGCGATCCCTGTGCTGCTCCTGTAACAGAGACATTATGTGAAAGGTTCTGTGGTTCCGTTGCTGGAGGAGACTAAATGTGACAGTGAGACTTGGAGAGTCAAGAATCTCCTGTTTAAATGTTCTGCTTAAGCTGCTATTTGGACAGTCCATGGTTTTCCAGTCAAGTAAGGCCTTGATCGAGCCAAATACTTAGGCATAAACTCAACTTTGCATGTGAATATTCCCATTGAGATCAATGGCTCTACGCCTTTTATTTAAATTCTTTGCTGGGAGATGGCCATAAGACTACTCCAACTTAAGTCAAGGACAAAACTGCCAATGACAGGAAGATCCAGGCCCTCAATAACTTATAAAAAGTTACTTAACTACATTTTCCCCTTCAGCTTTTTTTGGCTCCTGGCACACATGTTTGTTTTCTTCGTTAATCAGCTGATGACACACACCACTAAAACCCTCTGCTAAATGTGCACGTCTCATTTGAAACTGCCTGAAGGTGTTTAATTATGGCTCAGCTCTAGCATACACAGCCACTGCTTTGGCATCTTATTTTTAAAAAAATGTATCACCGCTCTATACACATTTAGTGTGACATCAGTGCTCATTTACTGGATGGTAGCAGGGTTAACACAGTGACTCTTCAGTTCCCAGCTGCTGTGATTAAATAGAGGTGTTCTTGCAGACACCTGCCCTCCTCCTGTAATAATTAGAAGTACAGATTTGCCCCAGTCATAAGTTCAGTGGTGGGAAAGTGATTACAAAATGTTCCAATCACATATAATGATGGTAACGGAAAAAGATGCAAAAGGAAGACAGAGGCACTAAAACAGGCCAAACGAAAACACCAACTGCTATAATTCAATGACTGTGACAAAACCATGTCTTTCAAGCAAAAAAAAAAAAGTGTAAAACCAAAAATCAGTAAACCAAAAGTGGTCTGTCAAAAATTAGGCCTAATGCTATACACCCATCCCTCCTTTGGGGGTATTTGAGCTCTTTAAGGGAAAATGAAGGAGGGATAAATACAAACCAAGGCTAACAAAAAAACAAGAGATGGGAAAGGGGCAAGCTTCACCGTCAAAGTTGCCCCCTCCCACACACACACACAGCTCTTAGGATCCAGTGTGATACCATTGGACCTTTGTCATCCAGAGCCCAAGAGAGATCTTGACCAGATCAGGCCAGATTGGCAGACCTAGATGGCATTGCCACCTCCACTGGCTTCTCTAAATTCTGTTCTGGAACATGAGACCCCCTGGTGTGTCCTTTTCCTTCCCCACTTTCTTTCCTTTCCTATCTCTTGTCTTTTTTCTTCAATCTACTAAGGCCAGGTCTACACTTGACCGGGAAGGTCAGGTTAAGTTACGCAACTTCAGCTATATAAAATACATAGCTGGAGTCAGCTTACCTTAAGCCAAGTGTGGCGCCATCTTCACAGACGGAGGCTGATGGGAGCAAATGCTCCCAATGGCTTCCCTTACTCCTCACGACCGCTAAGAGTACCAGCGCCAACTGGAGCTGCCCTCAGCATTCAATTTAGTAGGTCTTAACTAGACCCACTAAATCGAATACCAGAGGATTGATTTCTAGTGCAGCAAGTGAAGATGTGGCTTAAGAGTGTGGCTTAGCCTTGCAATGCTGCTGTAAGCCAGTGCCCAGAGAGTCAGCTAAAAGCAATGCCCAGTCCCGGTACAAGCCCAGTGCTGGTACAAGTTTGCCCGCGTGGCTAATAAGACCATGTGACGGGCCTATGGTTCTCTAGCAGTGATAGACAACACCAAGGGCAGAAGCTGTATTTTCTATTGTTACTGTTCTTTTCTTTCCCCTTATGTTTGTGTTTGCCTTGTCTTGCCTTTTAGGAAACAGAACTGGACCTTAACAACAGCTTCAATCCATTGATTGAATGTATTCTATTTTCCCATCAAATATAGTTAGTACCACCTTTAATAGTAATAAAGAGACTGTCAAACAAGGAGGGCGAGGGTTGCTTTCTAGCAATTCTTTTTAGCAACAGGGGAAGGGAACAAGGGATATTGTTACAATAAATGCCTGATTTAATACTTTACACTGTAAATGTTTTAACTGCTTTAATACAGAACAGAAACAATTAATGGTCTGTTGCCATGGTACAACACCAGCTGAGGTCTCTGTAAACCAAACCTGATGCTTGTTTCAGTTTTCTGCTGGCTAGTTACTGGGTTCACTTAAGGCCTTTGACTCTGTGAGCTTAACTATTCCATTTAAATGAATACAACACTCCCAGCCGGCCAGTCCCACGCGCTCCCTGCAGCTAAGTCCAGGAGGCCTGCTTGGGTCCAGGAGGAAGTTCAGACCTTTTTAATTCCCCACAGCTTATCGTCACTTGAACTTCAGTGCTAGTTGAAAGAGAACTTGTGTTGCAGACGTTAAGTGTATAATATCTTAACACATGGAAAAAGAGAACTGAACATTGGTTTGGCATTCCAGAGCCAAGATAAATTGATTCCTGAGTTCCCTCTCCCTAGGCTCCCTGTTGTCTCTGTGCTCTTTCTTTCTCCTTGGATAGAGAGCTTTATTTTGTTGCTTGCTACTCCTGCTGCTCTGATCACTCCAGTTCATCCTGTTTGGCTCTACCCTGACATGTTTTTCACCTGGCTGGTTTTGGTGCTGTCCAAAAATTTTAGAGCACAGTTGAATATGCACCAAATACCCAGTATGAAATAACTATATAGCTCTGGGGCTCAAGCACCCACCAAAAAATATAGGGGGTCCCCAGCACCTGTGGGGCTGGATTAATCTATTATGGGTCCCACACCTGGACCCTGTCCCTTCTCAGCCTCTTCCCTCCAAGTTCCCATCCATGCTCCACCCTGAGGCCTCACCCCTCTAGTCCTCTTCCCCCAAGGCCCCGCCTACCATGCTGCCCTAGGGCCCTGCCCCCACTCAGCTTCTTCTCCTAAGGTCCTACCCCTGCCCAGTCTCCCCCTTCTTCACCCATGTGAAGAATGCTATTACTGAAGTGTTCGGAGCTGTACCAGCAAAGTCAATCCCGGCCTCAAAGAGCTTCCAGGCCAAAGGCCAGGCACAGCTAAGCCAAACCATAACGGAGCATGCAGAGGCGCTGTTAGCAAAGATGGTTAAATAGATGCACTGGTATGGATTTCATCTTCTCTCCTTTCTTCCTCACTGGAACACAGCTGCTGCTGAATGTCACCAGGCCTAATTTTTAGGCGTCTAGAAAATCACGGATTCACAAAGCCTGAGGTAGGCATGTAAAAAAGGGGGCAGAGATGAGCACCCAGTCAGGACGGGCTTCACAGCAGCCAGCATGCCAGCTGACTCCTGGCTGAACTAGCCAAAGATGAGGTGCTGAAGGCTGTATGCAAAGCCCTGTCCCACTCTCAGAGCTATCCCCTATGGTCAGGCTGCGGGAGAGGCCTCCCTCGGTTTGGAATTCTCAGCTGCCAACATGCAGGGTTTATAGCTTAAGCCCAGTGGTCAGGGCGCTGGATGGGGATGCAGGAAACCTCCCGGCTCAAGGCCTCTCCCTGCCTGAAGGAGAGAAGTGTTTTGCACAGGGCTCTGCCGGGGCTCTGCTGAGCTCTCTAACCACTAAGCTATCGGGTATTCTGATGCAGGGCTCCTTCCACCTCTCCTGCTACAGCAGTTGCACCAAGGGCTAAATAACGAACGTCTCGCTGGGCCTGAGAGAGAGCGAGCATGCAGGAGCATGATGGTGTCACTTAGAACAGGCGTGTGGGAGCCCCCGGAACTGGCCCCCTGCTGCAAGGCCTTTTAAAGTGATTTGGCCACAATACAACAGGAGAGGCGGCGGGCGGCCACAACAGACTATCCAACAGCTCCGTGACTAGCACCCTCCCCTGAGCATTCTGCAGCAGCTCCTTATGCAATCCCTTTGCCCCGCTGGGCAGAGCAAGGACTCGAAGCAGGAGCCTCCTGCATCCTAGCCATTGGGGTTTAAGTTAGGAGGGTCCTGCCCTCCCCCGGGTAAGTGTGTAAGTGGGTAAGTTCCTGTGTAAGAGGAGCCCAAGCTGACAGGCAGGCTCGGATTCCACCCCCACAAGCCAGTTCGAGGGAGGGATGCCTGTCGTCACCCAGCCTGTGCGTCACCCTGGGGCCTAGGAGTCCAGACCCCTGGGTGCACAGAGGCAAACACATAGGTGCCTACAGAACATTTACTGCAGACATTGCAGTGCTGCTGAGCATGTTGAGCAGCTCCTGAGCATGTCGGAAGCAGCCAAGTGAGGGTCCTGTGGCTCCGCGGGGGCCTGATTCTAGGATTTAGGCAGCTGAAGTGGCGGTAAATACCTGTGAGGCTGTTGCTCACTTGAATCCCGCCAACCCCCCCCAAAAAATCACAAATTCAATCAGCCACTCGAAGGAAGGAGCCAGTATTACAAACCAGCCCAGGAGCAGGGGGAAGGAAAGGACATTGTTATTTAAGCTCCTCTTCAAAGTGAGCCGGCTGTGCAAGAAATAGATTAGCCAGGTGCATAGTGAGCTTAGCAATGGTCTGCTACAGCGGGAGTCACTCTGCTGGTTTGGTATGACATGAATTTCTCATGCAATCCAATCAGATTTCATTTCCCACTGATCTCATCGCAGAGTCTGTGACTGCTGCGCAGGGGAATGGCAAGCTGGAGGTAGTCGGGAAAGGCGCATACCCCTCTGTGGGGGTCACCCTCCCAAAGTACTGCTCAGTGATTCGTTTGTCACCTGAAAGCATTTAGTACCAACCCCGGGCTTAAGAGAGGGCGAGCCAGCGGCTTCGCTGTAAGCCCCATTTTGCAGATGTAACGTCTTTAAAACAGAGAACTGGGTCTGAGATAAGAGCTGTCCAAACAATTCTGACTGAAAGAGAGCAAAGCCCCCTCACCCCCAATTCCCCAACGTTTCAAATGAGCCAAAACTTTTACACAGCGGTTAAAAAATCATGGCAAAGCTTGTTCAGTGGGGAAGATCTAGATTGGATAGTAGGCAAAACTATTTTACTAGGAGGGTGATAACGCACTGGAATGGGTTACCTAGGGAAGAGCTGGAATCTCCATCCCTAGAGGTTTTTAAGTCCCAGCTTGACAAAGCCCTGGCTGGGATGATTTATTTGGAATTGATCCTGCTTTTAGCAGGGGGCTGGACTTGATGACCTCATGAGGTTTCTTCCAACCCAATGATTCTATGATTCCATGAACTTTCAATAAGGTCAGTGGGTTCTGCATGCCAAGGAAAACTTGTAATTGTTTCCAGATCCAGCTTTTGCAGGTGATAAAAGTTTGGCAAAAGCTTCCCACTTGGGAGGCAAAGTTACCCCCTTTCAGATCGTGACCATCACAAACAGAGATCATAAAGATTTGGAAGGAAAGCACAATACAAGAAGTTCAACAATTTGGTATAGAAGTTGCCATAAGCTTCTGAAATGTTTAACATGTTCCAAATTTCAGACACCTAGGGTGTGTCTAGACTACAGGGTTTTGTCGACAAAAGTGGACTTTTGTCCACAAAACTATACCTGCGTCTACACTACCGCCGAGTTCTGTCGACATAACGTCAACAGAACTCAGCACTTTTGTCGACGGCTGTAAACCTCATGCTACGAGGAATAACGCCTTTTGTCAACAGAGTTTTGTTGACAGAAGGCATTATTACATCTACACTGTCCTTTGCGTCCACACTGTCATGTCGACAAAGCGGCTTGCTTTGTCGACAGAACTGGATGTAATCCTGACGCTCTTTGTCGACAGAAGCTTTGTTGACAATATCTGTCAACAAAACTTCTGTTGACAAAAGCCTGTAGTCTAGACGTACCCCTACTGACCTAAGACAAGCATATGGCCACTTAGGCATTTCCCTGGTTCCTTTACTGTCTCGAGTGTGCATAGGGACTTCTTTACCTTATGCTCATTTATTTCCATTTTTTGCAGGGAAGCAATTTACATTTCATATCCCTCAGCTAGATGATGAACATACCTTATAATTACCAAACTGTTTTGCACATAGCTCCCCAGAAAGGCAGGTTAATATAAGCGTACTTTTCAAATATTCTTGTTACTAGTTTTCAAACAGGAAAAGAAAGGAGACAAGGGAGGAGCTGGAAACATGTAAGGGAAATTGTGTTTCCCTTAAAGTTGCATTAAAATGCTAAGGGAAGTGAGAAGAATACCCTTGACGCTGCATTTGGTTATATGCTGCATATGGACTATAAGGACAGTTTCTCAAGAAGAAGCAAAAGTGGTGATCCAGAAGGAACCACTGTGGGGAAATCAGCATACCGCACCACTTTAAAGCCACCGTGTGCATATGATGCAGGTATGACTAGGTCATGCACTTAAAACTATCAGCTAGTATCCTGTGGTGTATCCATAGGATGCAAATGATACTTCAGCCCCTGATAAACTTTAGCATTGATTTTTGGAGGTGTACTACAGGGTCCAAAGAACAATTTCAATAGTAAGTCATCACCCCAAACACATCCCTTTTCATCTGGCCCACTCACTCCACTGTAAGGTAGCAAAGCTGGGAAACTAAGATGGACAAGTTAAATAACCAGCCCCAAATAACAGTAGATTCAGGAAGCCTGGTCCCCAGTCCTGTGCTCGTACCATTCACCATGCAGCTTACTCACTGTGTTGTTTGTGCAATCCCATGAGGTATCATAAATGACCGAGCCAGAAGTACTACAGTTTAAGTTGACTGTGCAAACAAATCACCCAGAGTTCAGCAGCACTGTTCATAGATTTTAATGCCAGAAGGGATCATTATAATCATCCAGTCTGGCCTCCTGTATAACACAGGCCATAGTATTTCACCCAAGAGCGAGTGAGGCAACAAATACACAGCCAGATAGCTAAGAAAATCTGTGACTGAAAAAATAAAATAGCATCCATGTTTACCAGGCAGCTTCTCTTTTTTTATTGCCCAGGCAGGTAGGCTGGTAAATCAAATATGAAGAGCAACTTAAACTGTTCAGTTTGAAGGCAGATGTTCATAGACTTTGAAGTCAGAAAGGGCCCATCATGATTATCTGGCTGACATCCAGCATATCGCAGGTCACAGAACCTCAGCCACCCACTGGTGTAATAGACCCCTGAGCTCTGGCTCAGTTACTGAACTCCTCAACTCATGATTTCAAGACATTTCAGGAGACTCCACCATTTACATTGGTTTAATCCTGCAGCTAACATGTGGCCCATACTGCAGAGCAAGGCAAAAAACAAAAACCCACCGTCTCTGCCAATTTGACCCAGTGGAAAATTGCTTCTCAACCCCAAATATGTCAATGAGACCCTCAGCAGGTGGGCAAGACCCACCACCCAGGCACATGGGACAGTATTCTCTGTTGTAACTGAGCCTGGGTCTACACTAAGGAGTTATTTCAAATAATTCCCCTTATTTTGAAATAACAAGCAGAACGTCCACACTACCAAGACCGTTATTTCAAAATAAGAGATGGTTATTTCAAAATAATAACTCCTGCTTTCCAAGAAGAAGAATACTTATTTCCTGTAGATATGCCCCCAGAACCCTGCTCATCTAGGGTACGTCTAGACTACAGCTTTTTTTCAAAAGGAGATATGCAAATTTGGTGCTAATTTGCATATCTTCTTCTGATCGCTTTTTTGAAAGATAAAGTAGTCTGGCCGTGGGGGGGTTTCAGGAAAAAACCTTTTTCGAAAAAACCATGTAAACCTCCTTTTTTTAGGAAAAGCGTTTTTTTTTTTTTAAAGGGGGGGGTCCAAAAAAACCGCATCCAGATTACTTTCACTTTCAAAAAACCCGCTTTCGAAAAAGCAATCGGAAGAAGATATGCAAATTAGTGCCGAATTTGCATAGCTCCTTTCAGAAAAAAACCGTAGTCTTCTAGACGTATCTCTAGTGTCCCATCACCAGCCACTGGAGATATTTGCTAAAAGACTTCTGGTTAGGATGGCTACAAGCCAAGATGAATTAATTGTTACTTGCCACTTAAGGTTCACGTAAGAAAGTAACACTTGGTGCTCCTATTAGTACAGTAATAGGGAGAAAAACAGACAGCTTTTAGTCAGTGGAAGGGAGTTATTGCACGAATTTTCAAAGGGAAATTACTTTAGACACCTATCAAGCATTCTGCCATCAGACTTCAAAAAGAAAGCAATATTTTGGATTTCTGCCTCTGCTTCTCCAATAAATATATATTCTTCTTCACCTAAGGTTTATGTGGGGCTCACAGTAGTTCATTCAATTTTTCACATCATTAGCTTTTTTATATCGTGATTTTATAGTGTAAGAAAATGACATTCACCAATTAATTCAAAGGCATTTATTTGGATTTGGGCTCCTCTGCAGTAAAAGAACAGCCATTCAATGCTCTGGAGCCCTACCAGAGGTGAAAGTAAGAGGGTGCGCCCTGGTGCACAGCTCCAGCAAGAGCTGGCTGAGCTGTGACAAAAGCCAGCAGGGAGCTATTTAAAGAGCTGGCAGGGACCGGAGTTGCAATAGGACAGTACCTGTAAAAAATGTTGTTACTTTCACTGCTGAGCCCTACACTTGCTTTTAAAAAGCACTTGTGTGAATTCACAGACTCACCAGTCACCCAAGATCCCATCAAATGGCTCAGTGACAGCATTACAAAAATTAACCAGCCTGCCAACGCTCCAGTAGAGTCACACACTTAACAGGTCCTGAATCCACACCATTAAAGTCAATGAGAACTTGTCCATTGACTCCCAATAGGGTAGGGTCAAGCACGGCACATTAGCCAGCAATCTTCTCCTTATAGCTCAGAGAGAAGAAATGGCCTCAACGCATGGCCCGAGGCAAACGAGGCTGAATAGGCAAATCGCCTTAACGAAAGAATCAAATGTAAATAAACTTCACTGTGGCTATGTCTAGGCTACATGGCTCCGTCGACGGAGCCACGTAAAATAGTTTATTCGGCACAGGCAAAGAAGCAGGGATTTAAATAATCCCGCTTCGTTAAAATAAACATGGCCGCGCTGTGCGGCGATCAGCTGATCCGGCACAGCGGGCAGTCTAGACATGCCGCGGTCGACAAGGGAAGCCTTTGTCGACTGCTCCGCAAACCTCGTTTCACGAGGCATGCGGAGTGGTCGACAAAGGCTTCCCTTGTCATTCGCGCGCATCTAGACTGCCCGCTGTGCCGGATCAGCTGATCGCCCACAGCGCGCCATGTTTATTTTAAAGAAGTGGGGATTATTTAAATCCCCGCTTCTTTGCCTGTGCCGAATAAACTATTTTACGTGGCTCTGTCGACGGAGCCATGTAGTCTAGACATAGCCCAGCTGTGGCCTTCTCAATGAGACCAGGGTAAAATGGGGTAGTGTCTTTTACTGAGCTCTCTGTACCTTGAAAACTTGTCCTCTCACCAAAAGAAGTTGGTCCTGTAAAAGATATTACCTTCCCCCCTCTCCTCCACTGTCTCTCTAATATTGGGGGACTGACATGACTGCAACTGCACTGTCTCTTCAGTGAGGCGACTATATTGTTCCTTGTGTGGGAATAATCTGCACATAGGCCTACAAGGACCCCCTCGCTGAATTTCCCTGGCTTACAGCTTCAATCCACCTGAGAGAAAGAGAGGTATCAAAAGTGGCGCCACATGACCAGCAATTCCCCTTCCGGCCTCTCCCCCCTAAGTGGAGGGTTTCACTGTTAGAGGCAGATGACGTCTAAATTGATGCTGCATCAGGAAACACCAGGAATCTCCACAGGTGCTGATAGTGCCGGTGGGCTGTCCTCTGTCTCATCCCCCATTGCAACCTAAGCTGTAGAACCAGGTTTCCCCACAAAAAGGCCTCCACTGAGTGTGGAGAAAAGGCTGGAGCAGCAGTCCCCCTCTCCCAGCCTTCTCTGACAGAGCTCCTGGGAGGTGCGTAGTCCTGATGGTGTCCTGCATTGGGAATGAGTTAAAAATAGAGTGACTGATTACACCTTAGGTCCCAGGGTGGGGAGATGTTTCTTTTTCCATTTCATCTGGAATTCTGCCTGATAATATTTTTAATAGCAACCCAGTATAAAGTTGACACAGGACAGACTCTATAAGTGTGTCTACACAGCAGGGCTTAACTCAAAATAAGCTATGCAAATTGAGCTATGTCAATTGCATAGCTTATTTCGAAATTTCGAAATTGGGAGCATCTACACTGCACTTATTTCGAAATAGAGCACTCTTCCTCCGACTTCCCTTACTCCTTGTACAATGAGGGTTACAGGAATAAGAGTAAGAAGTCCTCCACCTTGACAGTATTTTGACGTTATTTTGAAATAATGTTGCTGTGTAGGCGTACTCTATAGGCCCTAGCATACAGCAGATCGGCCGGCTTTTGCACAGTTCTCTGATTGCACATTGACAGCGAATGCTTTGTTAACACGGGGTGCAGCACTGTGATTCACTCAACCTGTAAAGGTTTAACTGGGATTAGTGTAGTAGTCTTACTATGCATAACAACATCTTCTGGCGACATTACAATGTAGGCTGTCAATACGCAATAAGAATGCTATGCAGTGTAAAATACGGAGTTGTGGGAATCGAGCGGATTTTTGCATATGAATTGCACACACACACAAAAGGCATAAGAACCTGTTGGCTTAATTAGCTCTATTATTTCACATATAAATAGCTAAATTACATTGCTATCGCTCTCATACGTGATGCTTGCTTTTCAAAGTGACACACTAGAGTATACAGCCCAAGCCCCTCACTGGCCAAAGCAATGATGCACCAATGCTCTCAAAAAAATCGAGAAGATGTTGTGCCTCAAGGACATATAGGGCCTCCAGCCATTCCTAAAGAGGCTGCTAGCTAGCTGGTGAGAGGAACTTATGCGACTCTCTGCAAATAGGGAGTTCACGCATCGTTTGAATGCAAAGACTCTCGGGGCATGTCTTCATGCTGCAGAAAATCGATGCTGCCGCATTTGATCGTCCAGAGTTCGATTTAGTGAGTCTAGCTAAGACTCGCTCAATCAAACTCAGAGGGTGCCCCTACCAACATCCAGTACTCCTGCTCTTGCCAGTAATAAGGGAAGCCGATGGGAGTGTTCGCTCCCATCAGCCTCCCTATGTATTCTATGTAGCTGGAGTCGCGTACCTTAAGCCGAGCTGCTGGGTCTAGTGTAGACCTGGCTTCATTGTGCAGAGCTGGGCATAAGGAGAGCAGAGATTCTTTGAACCTTCGCCCTTTCTTGTACACCCAGGAAGGGACTGGGTACAGTATGGCCCTAAAAAGCTATTGCTTCTTATGCCTACACAGCACACTGAGGCTGCTATTTGTCAAATGCGGGTGTCACATCCTCTGCATTTAGAGCACCTATGGCCAGATTCTGATTCCAATGACATAGGTGTAAATGCCGTGTAACTCGGTTCAATAGGAATTCTGCTGAATCTATGCCAGCATAGCTAGGAGGAGAATTTGGCCCTGGGGCACATAAATGCCCTCTATAGGCACCTAAATGCCAAAGTAGTTTATTTCCAGTCCTAAAAACTCAATGTTCAATTTTTAAAAAGCAAACCCCCTGTGGATCTCAGCTCCTCTACCTTATGCATTCAGAGCCTGTAACAATTCATTGTGAACAGGAAGTTTAAGAAACAGACTTGACCTTTATAAAGCAAATGCAAGACACAAAATAAAAAGTAAAGAAGTGCATCTCCAAATCTTAGGTTCCTCCCCAAGGAACTGAACAATCTCTACATGATCATAATATTTAAATAGAGTCTTAATACAAAACTGCATGAAGCTGATTCTTAAACTTTTTCATAGTATGGGCCACATCTTCATAGGAAGCTAATTTCCGGGACACCTTCCAGTTCCTTCTCACATACAAGTCCCCTACATTGAAACTCAGTGAGTATCACCTCATTTGCCTCTCATAATCAAGCAACTACCAACTGGTTGTGTGGGACAATATAAAGAAAACATCCAATCTGGTTTTCATTTCTTTCAATGGGATTCAGCAGCTTCAAACAAAAAGGAAAGCTGGGAATCATGCAAATGGACAGTTCTCTGTGGACTACACACAAATGTACTAAAAATGGACTGTCAGAAATAATCATGCACTGGGAGGGATGCAGATTGGGTGAGCACACAGACTTTTTTTTTCGGTTTTTAACATGAATCATTCCATAAAATGAAGTGAGACCAAACTCAGTGAGCAAAACATCACAGCACTGACAAGGAAAACTGTTCTCATTGGATTAGAAAATAAAGGTGTGAGATTCAGGATTATTGTGTTTCAACACACAATGCATAGTCAACCTGTGGAACTCCTTGCCAGAGGATGTTGTAAAGGTCAGGATTTTAACAGGGTTCAGAAAAGAACTAGGTAAATTCACGGATGTCAATGGCTATGAGCAAGGGTGGGCAGGGATGGTGTCCCTAGGTTCTGTTTGTCAGGGCTCAGAATGGGAGAGAGATGATGGATGGGATGGGATAGATCACTTGAATTGTGCACTGAAACCACTTTATAATTGGAGAAGCCCAAAGAAGCACTGGATACCAGACATGTATAGCCCTTGCGGCAAACAAATGTTGCCATAATTCACAGTACAGACACCCCTATTTCTACAAGCTTAGTCTTCATTAGCTTTCTTTCAGTTTGGCTGTAATCAGTAATCTTGAGAGGTATGAGCCATTGACTACAATGGGATTTGTAGCTGCTCAGTAACTCTCAGGATTTGGCCCTCAAAACCTCAGAGCCAAATTTTTAAAGGAATTTAGGTGCTTAATAGTCTCTGAAATAAATACCTTTAAAATCTGCTCCCCCAGTTTTCCTGCATTTGACACAGAGGGGAGCAAAATTGATTCTAATGCATGTTTGCACCTCACAGAGGGACCTTGCTCAGTCAAGAATAGGCAAACCACTGTGTGCTACAGCCCCACCCCTTCACTCTCCCAACACTCACTCCCTGCCCCCAGGAGACTCTCTGTGCCCAGGGCTATCAGAGAAGCTGGAGAAGAGCTTCCACACCAGCTGGGGATGCTGACATTGGGGATACTTTCTAGGGACCATTGCTGCCTTCCTTATGGTCTCTATACATGGCCAAAATAGCATAAAGGCCTTAGTGCTGCTATGAATCTGGCCCTAAATATCAGTAAGAACAGAGAAGTACTCTGGAGTCCAAAAGTGGAAGCGTATGGCACAGTTTTGTGTGTTAGACACATTGTCCTTCTCCATTCCTTAGAACCTGAACCCTTTCATACCAACAAAGAGATTGAAGCCATCCAGGTAGCATATCCGGGCTTTTCTACTATTTACTTAGCTCCTGAACTAATTTTGATTTCATTTTGTTAAGAGTTGGTCCAGGACTTAGCTGCAGTGTGTGCTCCAGCGCAAACTACAATGTCAAAGCTTCATAGACTCAGAAGGGTAGCCAGGTTAGTCTGTCTCTGCAAAAACAACAAGGAGTCTGGTGGCACCTTAGCCCTGGTCTATACTAGGGAGTTATTTCAAAATAACTCCCCTTATTTTGAAATAACAAGTGTAGCGTCCACACTACCAAGCCCGTTATTTCAAAATAATGGGCTGGTTATTTCAAAATCTGTACTCCTGCTTTCCTCGGGGAATAACGCTTATTTCAAAATAGTTATTTCAAAATAGCATTAATGTGGACGCTCTGCTGCTGCTATTTCGCAATAACTACTCCCCAGAGTAATTCAAAATAATTACTCCCCAGTGCTTCCTGGGGCTCTAAGTTGAGGTAGTGCATCCACAATAATGGAGCCTGCCTCCGACTAATTTTGAAGCTCCCCCATTGTGGGGACACACTATTTCGATTTTGTTGTTTTGGGAGTTATTATTTTGAATTTAGTTATTCAAAATAATGTCCTAGTTGTAGACATGCCCTTAGAGACTAACAAATTTATTAAGGAATAAGCTTTTGTGGGTAAAACTCACTTCATAAGATGAATTAGAGAAGAGCTGACAGAGGCATGGGTATGTATGTTAGGGCAACAAAGGAAGTAACATTTACACAAGTAACGAAAGAAAGAATGCTTGAGTAAATGAGTACCTCTTTCTTTTGTGGTCTAAATATATAAATATATATATATACACATTGTGACGGGGCAGAAGCGCCCCGCACTCCAACCCACCCGGGGGCTGTATGCCTGGCGGCCCTCCGGGCGGAGACGGGAGCCGCCGAGGCGGGCAGCCCGCGGCCAGCCACTCGAGCGACCCCGCCGCAAGCCGCGCGGCGGTGCGCCAGGTGTTCCCGGGCCGCCGCTGCCGCCAGACACCTGGGCCAGCCGGGGAAGCCCGGTGATGTCACGGGGCGCGTGGCGTCACCCCGCAGCCGCACCGCCGGGCCGGGAGCGGACCCACGCCGGGCCGGGCGGGGCCCCGCTGGCGGATGGCGATGCGGGAATTTAAACCCTAGCTCGCAGCGTTACAAGGAGGGAGCGCAGAGAGCGTCCTTCCCCGGGAGTGGATGACCGATGGGCCCCAAGCAGAGGAGGTAAGCCCCGACACGGCAGGCCAAACCCAGGCGGGGAGAGGAAGCAGCCCAGGACGGGCACAGGGAGCCTGTGGGCTGGCGAGTTAAGGCAGTCGCCCCGCCAGCCGGACCGGACAACCTTGCTGTCCGAGTCCTTAGGGCCCTGGGCTGGGGTCCGTGAGAGGGGGCGTGTCCGGACCCCCCTCTCCCCATCGTGGGAGGCGAACCGACCTCCAACGTGAAAGGGGCCGGCGAGCCGAAAATACAGCCGTTTAAGATGCTGAGAGGCGATTGGTGGGGTGACGGGAGCACGGGATAAGGGGGGAGACAGCAAGGACAACCGCCCCCGCGACGGGGGTGTTTCGAGGGACGTTTACACACATACACACCCATTCCGCTGTAAAGGCCACTCCAATTTATCCTTATGCCCTAATTAATCTGTTATTCTCTCAGGGCACATCTACACAGCAAGGCAAAAGTTGAATTATGATATGCAACTTCAGCTACGTCAATTGTGTAGCTGAAGTCGAAACCGCTTAATTCGGCTTTTGGCTCTGTCTACACAGCAGGAAGTTGAAGGGAGAACACTCTTCCTTTGACTTCCCTTACTCCTTGTGAAATGAGAGTTACAGGAGTAGCAGGAAGAAGTCCTCCAGCTCCACATTATTTTGAAGTAATGCTGCAGAGTAGACATACCCTTGGATGCCACAGGACCAGTGTTTCCTCTAAACTGCACAGCAGCACAGCTTCACAGGCGATTAATTGGCCCTGCCCAGTCAGTCAGTTCCATGCACGGAGCCCTGAGCCTCTGACTGGGCGGGGTTGATAAATCACTTGTTAAACTGTGCTGCTGTGCAGTTTAGAGGAAACACTGGTCCTGTGGCATCCAAGAGCGTGAAATGTGAAAAAATATGGTTTTCATAGAACCATATGCCGCACTGAGAAATTGGACTTCCACATTACAAATTCTTCCAAAAGGGTGCAACAAATACCCACTCTACCAACTTTCTGCTGAGTATCTACATATTTAATATTAACAGAGTACTGGAGGTGATCTTCAGAGGCTAGGGTTGGGGAAACATGCTAAAGTTGGCAGGTGTTTTCAACTGTATTATTAGATAAGCCTCTTTTTATCACCAGGTGCAAAATCTCCTAAGAACAGGACCTCTCATGTGAATTCCTGTGCAACAGCTGGACGGGAAATTCCTAATTTAGCTTGCCCTATTCTGTTATTTACATTTCAGTACCAGCTCCAACTAGGTGATGCAAAAACTCAACAAAAACAAAACAAAGTAACCAAACTGTTTTGAATCTCAACAGTTTGGGGCTGGTTTGGTTCAAGTTTAGGCTGAAGAATCAATTCCATCTTTAGTTTATTCTAACTGAGTCAACCCTCCTACGTAATGAGAAAAACAGTTCTGAGACACAAGTTTTAGTCTGGATCAGAACGTCCCCAGAGTTCAGTCTGCTCAGAATAAGGTAACAATCACCCTTTGTTACAAAAGGTCTGACAAATATATGGTGTAAACTTAAAAACAGAGATTTGTTAATGTGAGCGTCTACACAGCCATTCTGTTATTTTGAAATAGCAGACGGGTTATTTCGAAATCTGTAAACCTCATGCTATGAGGAATAATGCCTATTCCAAAATAGCTATTTCGAAATAAAGCGTGTGTAGATGCTCCGCTGCTGCTATTTTGAAATACCTCTCACCAGGGCCATTCTAAGTTATTTCTCCCCAGTGGCTCCTGGGGCTCTCAATCAAGATAGCACATCTTCATTAGGGAAGCCTGCATCGGACTGATTTTGAAGCTTCACTGCAGTGTAGACGTACCCTTACATGCTATTCTCCCTCTGTCTGTAAAGGGTCTCTAATTAGGGCATGTCTACACTAGGAAATTATTTCAAAATAACTACATTCAAAATAATAACTCCCAAAATAACTATTTCAAAATAAGCTTATTTCCCAAGTAAAGCAGGAGTACAGATTTCTAAGGGTGCGTCTACACTGCACCGTTATTCCTAAATAACAGCCATAATTCCAGAAAAACAATACTAGCATCTACACAGCAATTGCGTTATTTTGAAAGAAAATCAAAATAACGGAGGGCTTTTTCCAACGTTGATAAACCTCATTCCATGAGGAATAATGACTCTTCCGAAAAAGCTCTTCCAGAAGAGGGGGTGTCGGGACGCTCCACTTCTGCTATGTCAAAATAGCTCCTCACCAGGGCCATTCTAAGTTATTCCTCCCCAGTACCTCCTGGGGCTCTAAAGCTCTCCTGCCTTGGACTAATTTTGAGGCTTCCCTGTTGTGTGGACGCTATATTTCGAAATAAGCTATTCCAGAAGATATATTCTGGAATAGCTTTTTCCAAAATAAGCTTGCAGTTTCAACATATCCTAAATAACCAGCCCACTGTTTTGAAGTAACAAGCTTGGTGGACGCTCTTCTTATTATTTCAAAATAAGGGGGGGTATTTTGAAATAAATCCCTAATGTAGACCAGGGCTAAAAGTTTGGGGGAGTTTTTATTCCACGGAATAAACAGGAAACCACAGAATGAGTATTCACCAAAACCAACCTCCCTGATTTGATTTTATTGCTCGTTACAGATAAACGAAATCCGTTCATGTGTACAGAGAAACAAACAAACATTAAATCACCAAGTACACTGTTAAAAATGAGATTCAAAAACACTAGGCTTCTCAGCAGAGATCGGATCAATAAAACATGTGTAAAACTAGTCAGCATAAAGGCAAAAGGAGACCATCTTACACGCTCCCTTCCCTACTAAGCCAGTCTGCCCAGGGACAGCTCAGGCACATATCCTGGGCCCAGTCCTGAGAAGGGTTGATCATCTCACAGTCAGGACACAGGTGACAAGCACTTGACTGAAAGATCCCTTCTTCATGATTTTTCTGAATTGCTGAGCACCCCTATCTCCCAGCTGTTGTAGGCACTTACACAGCCACCATTACCATAGGACCACGCAATCTGTAATGTATGTATCCTCACCAACATCCCAGTGAAGTAGGGAAGGGCTGCTGTCCCCTTTTTACAGACAGGAAACGGATGCATGGAGACAAGAAGTGACTTGCCCAAAGCCACACTGGAACTCTGTCACAGAGCAGGGAACTGAACCCCAATGAGCATCCGAACCACTGTTCCACCCTTCCTCATCAAACTCCTGGGTTTGGGTGCCTCCCTCACCATCGTGCATGATTATGTGTATTGAACATATGTGCCCATCTGGAGTTTCCCAGGTTCTGAGCTGAGTAGGAAACGGATGGGCCTGGCAGATCAGTGACAGGACCTCAGAGGTTGTAAATCGTCTGCTTGACTCAAGCAGCACAAACCAGAAGATGCACCAAGCATATGGAAACTTGCCCGGCTCTGCCATTCCTGCAGGCAGCACCGCTTTGGGTGATTTAGGCTATGTCTACACTACCAGGTTATTTTGAAATTAGCTATTTTGAAATAATAACTCCCGAAATAACAATTTCGAAATAAGCTTATTCCTCTTCGCAAGCTGGAGTTGTTATCTCGAAATAACAAGCCCATTATTTCGAAACAACAGGCTTGGTGTAGTGTGGATGCTCGCCTTGTTATTTCGAAATATGGGAAGTTATTTCAAAATAACTCCCCAGTGTAGACATGCCCTTAGGCAGTGGTGCTATCTATAAGCAAGTGTAATCCACACACCTACTGGGTGTGGTTCACTGTCCCATGTAGTGGCACACAGATCACTAAAGGTGCATCTACAAAGCAGGGCTTAACTCAAAACAAGCTATGCAAATTGAGCTACGTCAATTGCGTAGCTTATTTCGAAATTGGGAGCATCTACACAGCACTTATTTTGAAACAGAGCACTCTTCCTCCGACTTCGTTACTCCTCGTTAAATGAGGGTTACAGGTGTCAGAGTAAGAAGTCCTCCAGCTTGACAGTATTTCGACATTATTTTGAAATAACTGCCTGCTGTGTAGACATGGACTAAATTACTTCTAAATAATGTTGTTGTATAGACAGACCTATACAAAGAGAAAGACTGAGTTTGCTCTACAGCCTTAGCAGAGCAGCAGCTGACTTTTAGCTCAAGCTGTAGAGGTGCATGCACTAAACTCCAGCAGTCCCAGGTTTGGTTCTGCCTGTCGGGGATTACACAAGCACTAAGCTAACTTTTTTGGCTCTAGATTACTTTCCCAGTCTCAGTGCAGTTACTTAGGGACAATAAAGCCCTGGGCTCAGATACCTAAGGCCTGGTCACAGTCTAAGAACCTGAATAGACTAGAACCCATTGCACAATTGTCACTACAGCAGTTGTCAAGCGATTGCCATGCAAGTCCTTCCGAAAGCAATCACAGAGGGCTCTGCAATGAGGAGAGGGAAATAAACCAGCTGAGAAGAACAGAGGGAGACATTCATTGTATCGATTGTGTAAACTGCCACTGGAATGGCAATAAGTATTTTCGTTTCCATCCCAGGGAGTAATCCGGCCCGATAATTAGTACATGGGAGATAAGTGGCAAATGGGATGTCTGGCGAGGGTGGTTCAAGCCTTCTGATGACATTGATAATGTGCAGATACATAGATCACTGTCGGGGCAGCATGCCACTGCGAGCCCGTGTCTTCCTATTGCCTCATCAATCCATCATCCTCTTAGTGGCTGACACCTTGGCAGGCACTCACCGCCAGCCCTGCATTTGAATTGCAAGGCGCAAGCTCCACCAGGGAATACAGATTTTAGAATCTCAGATTCAAATTTGTTTAAGTATTGTGAACAGCAATTCCCTGGCAAGGCATCTTCATTGCCCTCTCGCCAAGGGGGAAGAGTTGGGTCTTTGTTAGAAGTACAAATTGCTTCTTAATGCAAAGGATAAAGCTGAGCCTCGGCACCTCCTTAGAATTCCTCGTGGCTCCTGGTAATGCTGCTGAATGTCAATTTTAATTTTTGAAATTTAAACCGAGGGCTTTGTGTCTAAGCTCCATCACATCAGAGGGAAGGGAGGAATAGTCAAAAAGGATTAAGGATCCAGTGGGGATTGCAGATCCATAGCAATTATACTTCATTTGGGTTTCAGACATTGGTTTAAATCATATTCTAGATGATACGATTGACACGGCATTAGAGATTGGTAAGAGCGTAACACATGTACCTGGTCCTGAACTCTTGCTCTCGCCACAACAGAAGAAGCGTTTGGGGGTGGGATGAGGAGAGGAACACCCTGTCTCATCCTAGGGCTGAATGTGCCTCTTCGCACCCAGTTAGTAAAGATGCAATGTACACAAACAGGGGGCAGAACAGCCTTCCAGTTTGACAATCTGTGTGCAACCTCGCACCGTTGCTGGAACAAATTCAGAACAGCAATGATCCATTTGCTCTCCTGGAGTTAGAGCAGGGACAAAACAGAAAGAGCAAGGGCAAGAGAGGGCCAGAAACTCAACTGCTGCAAATCAACCTGCCTCTTGGCTTCAAGAGAACAACCCCAGTTTACACCAGTTGAGGATCTGTCATGAGTCACATGCCCAGGATTGTAGGTGAGATTCCGTAAGTGTGTGTAGCTGTAAAAGGAGATGTAACAAGAGGTGGTGGTGAAGCAGAAAAGAGCTCACAATAGCTTTTTACATGGATGATCAGCCTGTCTAAAGTCCATGGAAATCAGCGGAAAGACTGCTATTCATTTCAGTGCGGTTTAGCTCTGCCTTATTTTAATGTATGCTTGAAATGTTATGTGTGTATGTATGTGTAAACAGAGAGATGAACATACCATATTGTATTGGTCACTCTATCTTGAATGGACCCCTTTCAACTACAACAGTGGTTCTCAAGCAGAGATACGCAGGGATCTTCCTGGGGGTACATCAACTCATCTAGCTATTTGCCTTGTTTTCATAGAGTCACCAATCGTAGGACTGGAAGGGACCTAGAGAGGTCATCCAGTCCCATCCCCTGCCCTCACAGCAGGACTAAGTATTACCTAGAGAAGTGATCACCAATAGATCCTGGAGCTTCTGACAGATGATCCTCACTGGTTTGGCCGGGAGGCTATCAAAGGCTGGACTTCAGCTTCCCCTCCCCCTGTGGCCATGCTGCTCCTGCCCTCTGCCTTAGAGCTGGCCTACTCCCCCCAGGAGCCTCCTGCTTGTTATGCAGCAAGGGAGAGGGAAAGGAGGGAGTGCAAATGTCCCCCCCGGCCCTGTACCAATTCTCCACAGAGAGGGGGGACAGGACAGGGCTCAGGATGGAGAGAGCATGCTGGCAGCTGCTCCTATGTCTCAATGTGCTCACAGCGGCAATGGGAATGTCTGTCACTCTCACGCACTATGTATTTCTGTCACTCACATAAGCACACTCTGTCACACTCACCTCCCAACCTGAGCCAACACATACTTGAGTTGTCACTTTTACTTCTCTTCTTTCTTTCTTTCAAAGTGTGGTATCTAAGGGCATATCTACACTAGGAAATTATTTCAAAATAATAACTCCTGAAATAGCTATTTCGAAATAAGCTTATTCCCCAAGGAAAGCAGGAACACAGATTTCAAAATGACCAGCCCGTTATTTTGAAATAACAGGCTTGGTGGTGTGGACACTCCACTTATTATTTTGAAATAAGGGGGGTTATTTTGAAATAACTCCCTACTGTAGAGCAGGGCTAAGTTTTGCTGGCTCTGTGCAGTCCATAATTTTTATTTCCCTCTTATGCTTAAATGTTTAATTCTTTGAGGAGTGAGTTCTGAAATGTGTAACCTGTCGAAGCTGGAGTAATTAAAAAAAAGAGATTATATCTAGGCTTTTGGTTTCTACTGGTGGTGCCACATCTGCACAGTACCTCGATATTAGTGCACAAAACAAAATTCATTCCCTCCAATTTTTTTCCATCCATGTGCAGAACACTGGCCGACAGTCTCCTGGAATCAGGACCAATCTCCTGGAGGCTCCTGCAACCAGATCAGGAGATCAGCTGCTAACAATCCAGCAATGCATTGGGGCTAACACAGATTCCCCCTTGACCTGGCCCTGCACCACTCCTGGAAGCATCTGGCACATCCCAGCGGCCCCAGGTGGAGACAGGGCAGGGGTCTCCACATGTTGCCCTTGCCTGCAAGCATCACCACCACAGCTCCCATTGGCTGGGAAATGAGAACCACAGCCAATGGGTGGTGTGGGGGTGATGCCAGCGGATGGACAGCAGTATGTGGAGCCACCTGTCCCTCCCCCCAGGAACCACTATGGGACATGCCAACCACTTTCAGGAGTGGTGCCGGGCCAGGATGGGGGCGAGCCTGCCTTAGCCCCACTGCGCCACCACCTATGAGAGCCACCTGAGATAAGCAGTGCCCAGTTCAAGCCCGCAACCCAAACACCTCTTTCAGCCCTGAACCTTCTTCTGCACCCCAACCCCCTGCTCTAGCCCTGAGCCCCTCCTGCACCTAAACTCCCTCCCACAACCTGCACTCTGACTCCCCTCCTGCACCCCAATCCACTGTCCCAGGCTCAACCCAGAGCTCCTCCCACACTCTGAACCCCTCGGACCAACATCAGAGCCTGCAACCCTCCCCATCTGCACCCCAAACCTCTGCCCCAGCCTGATGAAAGTGAGTGAGGATGCGGGAGGGAGACAGATAAAGCGAGCTGAGCAGGACTTGGAGAAGAGGTTGGGAGGGAGGCAGCACAAGGGTAGTTGGGTTTGAGGTAGATTGGAGATTGCACTTAAATTCAAAGTGATCTTGGGCTTAAAAAGATTTGAGGCCACTGATCTAGACCAGTGTTTCTCAACCAGTGGTACCAGTACCCCAGGGGTACTCGAGAGAAGTCGGGGGTACATCAACACAAGTGAAATGGAGAAAACTGAATTTCTGTTTTAAGTTGTACAGCACTTTATTATTTTTGTACTTTTTACACCCAAAAATTTCATCACCCGCCCAACTACGATTAAGTTGTTTAAACAAATGTGTTGCAATGGTAGAAAAAAATTTGTGCATCTGAAAACTGTAGGTACTGGGGGTACTTTATATATATATATATATATATATATTTTTAAGGGGTACTTTATAAAAAAAAAGGTCGAGAAACACTGGACTAGACCATCGCTGATAGATGTCTGTCTAAGCTGCTGTTAAAAATTTCCAATGATGGAGATTCCACAACCTCCCTAGGCAACTTATTCCAGTATTTAACCACCTTGACAGTTAGGAAGTTTTTCCTGATGTCCCACCTAAACCTCCCTTGCTGCAATTTGAGCCCATTGCTTCTTGTCCTATCCTCAGAAGTTAAGAAAAACAACTCTTCTCCCTCTTCACTGTAACAACCTTTTCTGTACTTGAAAACTGTTATCATGTCCCCTCTCAGTCTTCTCTTTTCAAGACTAAAGAAACCCAACTTTTTCAATCTTCCCTTCTAGGTCCTGTTTCCTAGACCACTAATCATCATGTTTCCTTAGACTTTTGTAATCATCGTGTTTCCTTAGGCCTTTCTAATCATTCTCTGGACTTTCTCCAGTTTGTCCCCGTCTTTCCTGAAATGTGGTGCCCAGGACTGGACACAATACTCCACTTGAGGCCCACACACAGAGCATTAGTGAAGTCGGTACAAACTGAATTTTCATACAATGGTTTGTTTATATTTTTCTACATGCTACATCAGCAGTTCTCAAACTGTGGGCAAGATTGTTCTAATGAGGTGACCAGGGCCAATGTTAGACTTGCTGCGGCCGAGGGAAGAAACTGAGCCTGTGGGGTGAAACTTGGGGTACTCAAGACAAAGACACAAGTTTTTGAGCCAAAGAGAGCTCTTCTTCAGGTCCAGGAAAAGTACTCCCAGAGTTGCTGCAAAATGCAAGTGGAGATTGCTTAGTGCATAGTTGGGCAATAAGTGTCCTATGGGCCCAATGCAGTTCGCCAGGGTTAGCCACTAATGGGCTGCCAGGTGTTTATTTACATGCGAGGCCCATGCCATGTCCCACAGCTCCCATTGGCCAAGAACAGAGAACTACAGCCAACAGGAATTGCAGGCGGCCATGCCTACAGTTGCTCAGGTAAATAAAGCATCTGGCGGCCCAGCAGGGGTTAACCTTGGTGAACCGCATCTGGCCCATGGGCCACTTATTGCCCACCCTTGCGTTAAACAATCTGCTCCACTTGCATTTTGCTGTGATGCTGGGAGTACCTTTCCCAGAGCTGAAGAAGAGCTCGGTGTGGCTCAAAAGCTTATGTCTCTCACCTACAGAAGTTGGCCCAAGAAAGGTATTATCTCACCCACCTTGCCTCTTTTTATATAAACCCCATTCTTCCTTTAAAGCTTTCTTACACGGTCAACCATACCATAAATATACAGTTTCACTCAATCATCGACACAGTATCCGATCCAAAGCACACTGAAGTCAATAGGAGCCTTTCCACTTACTTCAGTGAGCTTTGGGTTAGGCCTACAAACCACGTACAATCTATCGTGAATGACTTCCATCCCCTTTCAAATCTGGGTGAGGGTGTGTAACTTCTCCTTATAAAACCACATAAAGGTGCGACTTCCCCTTTCTATTAACAACGACAGAGGCTAGAGTAGGGTCTCCCTTACTAACTCTTAATTCTGTTGCAAACCAAAGGTCAGAGTTCCCACAACAACCAGTCCCCACCCCTTATCCCCCTTTGCAACCTTGGAACAGATGCACAGCAAGAAGCCATTGTCTAAAAACATAATTTAATATGAGTTTTTGTTAGATTGTTTGCCAGACAGGAACAGAGACTTGACGTTCATTACATCATCATTCACACAAGTATTGCATTGCATGGAAAAGGAAAGAAAAAAAGTTACACTTGACCCCCATACAAAACAAACAGCATAAGAAGAACCAATGCATGTTATTATCCAGTCCCACTCTTCAGACCAATCGATCCTGATGATAGCCACAAAGCAAACAGTATCAAGACTGAGGAGTTCTAGCTTATTAGTTGAATGACAGTTTTATCCTGGAATCTTTTATACACTCATGGAAGGTGCTGGTCAGTTTCAAGCAGCGGATCTCATAGTGTAACACACACAAGGGCAGAGATACACCAAGGGCTCAGGGGGAAGGGAGCTCGCCTGTTTTGTTTGGATCCCACCAATAAAATAAAATGTACAACTTGATAACGACACTAAACTGGCCCGTAGAGACAGTGGCGGTGAGGTGGGTATAATGCAATCAGCCACCCTTTTAATCGGGGTACAAAAGAAAGCCAGAGAAAGTGCTGTACTTATTGTTGTTGCCTCCGTGTGCTTTGCCTCCATCCAGTTTCACATAGACCTCATCCCCCGAGTCCAGGTGCAGCACCACGCTGTTGCTGGCATAGTCGTAGTTTTGATCAGCATCCTGTGCGATGGCGCTGGCCCGCACCTGCAAACCACAGGGCAGGGGGCTCAGATGCTGCCTCTGCTAGCCCCCACATCACAGCCCTGCCCCAAATCCCACACACCTCCCTCTCTCCTCCCCTGCCCCACTCACACTCCTTAAGCCCACCTACCCCCTTCTCCTCTTGGCCCTTATCCCACCGCCTCCTCACTTCTTTTTATCTATTTCCCTCTAACCTATCTCCTTCCCTCCCTTCTCCTCTTTAACCCACCATCAGCCTCCTTCATCTGCTTTCCTCCTCCCCCTCTTTAATAATATATGGAGATATACCATCTCATAGAACTGGAAGGGACTTTGAGAGGTCATTGAGCCAAGTCCAGTCCCCTGCCCTCACAGCAGGACCAAGTACCATCCCTGACAGATTTGCCCCAGGTCCCTAAATGGTCCCCTCAAGGATTGAGCTCACAACCCTAAGCTTAGCAGGCCAATGCTCAGACCACTGAGCTATCCCTCCCCACCAGGGCCTCTTCCCCCCCCTTTCTCTTCTCCTTGCTTAACATCCCTTCTTCTCCCGTTTCCTGCTTCATCCCCTTTAATCTACTCTGTTCCTCTCACTTTTCCTGCTTCATCCCCTTTAATCTACTCTGTTCCTCTCTCTCTCTCTCTCTCTCTCTTTCCTTTCACTCACTTCTGCACATTCACACCCAGAGCTTAACCCCATCCCCAGTGGCAGGCACACAGAGAGCTCCCCTCCACACAGTGTGTCGGCCAGACAGGCCATTCACTAGCCAGTGAGCAGCCGGGAAAAGTTTCCTGCACTTCTCAACCTCGTTCTCCCTTGTTCAATGTTGTGGAGTTTCTAAGTAGGGCCAACTTGTCATCTGGATCCTGGGGGATGTGGGAAGGGGTGGCCCTGCCCAGACTGATAGAGAGAAATTGGGGCAGGAGGCTATTCTCAGAAGTGGACAATCACTACATTTGGAAACGGCAGGGGACATTAGAAAGCTCAGGTTCCCTGTACCCCACACCCTCCCCAGAAGCCAGTGTGGACTGGCCTGCAGCCAGTGGGGTTCTAGGCAAAGAGGGAGAGAGACTCAAGGCAGGGAAAGAGTCACACACACAAGAGGGGAGAGTGCAGGCAAAGAGGGAGTCCTAGAGCCAGGAGAGCTAGAAGATAGGAACGGGGGAGGGGGTGAAGGTACCAGTACCTGAACACAGGGGCAAAGGTCCCAGGAAACAGGGGTGAAGGGACCTGGCCCAGCAGTGAAGGTCCCAGGCACAGGGGTGAGGGTCCCAGGAACAGGGGGTGAATGTTCCACTACCCTGGATGTTCCACTCAGGTGAGTGTTCCTGCAACAGGGGGGTGAGAGTGAAGGGGTCCCAGCCACAGAGGGGTGACAGTCCCTGGCACAGGCTGAGGTTCCCAGACACCGGATATGACTGTGCCCGGATCCCAGGCATGAGGGGTGAGAGTCCTAGGCACTGAGGTGTGCCAGTGCCCAAGGCACAGTCGGGTCTGAGTCCTGGGAAAAGAGGTGGAAGTTGGTTTTGTCACAGGCACAGGGGTGAGGGTCCCATGGAATGAGGAAGAGGGGAAGGGGTGTGTCCCAATGCAGAGAGTGTAAAGTTCCTAGGCAAACAGAGTGAAGGACCCAGGCACAGAGGAGCAGGTCCGAGCACGGGGCTGAGCATCCTGGGTACCTGGGTTGAGGAGCTTGGGGAGAGCCAGGGGGAAGGTCCCAGTCCCCAGCCCAAGGAAGAGGGTCCCAGACACAGAGCTGAAAGTTCTGGGTATAGGGATAGGGATGGGGAGAGGTGAGGGTCCCAGGATCCTGAGCACAGAGGGTGAGGGGCACAGAGGAGTGAGAGTCCCAGGCATAAAGCAGTGAGTGGTCCCAGCCAGAGCTCAGGTTCCTGGTAAATGCTGAGGCTCCCAGCTCATGGGTAGGTGGGGGAGGTGTCCTGGTAAAGGCTGTGGGTACCCACCCAGGCAGAGAGAGGAAGGGCTGAGGGTCCAGCCTGGCATGGGGGGGAAGGGGACATAGTCACAGTACATGGGTGCTAGTGTCCTGGGTCTAGAGGACAAGGGGTACTGGGGTGAGGACATAGGTGCTGGAACTACAAGCACTACAATGTTTAACACAAGAACTAGGAGGTCACCCTATGAAATTAATGGGTAGCAGGTTTAAAACAAACAAAATGAAGTATTTCTTCAAGCAGCACATATTCAACCTGTGGAACTCCTTGCCAGAGGATGTTGTGAAGACCAGGACTTTAACAGGGTTCAAAACAGAGCTAGATAAATTCATGGAGGGTAGATCCATCAATGGCTGTTAGCCTGGATGAGTAGGAATGGTGCCCCAACCTCTGTCAGAAACTGGGAATGGGGGCAGCGAGGTAAATCGCTGATGATTCCCTGTTCTGTTTATTCCCTCTGGGGCACCTGGCATTGGCCACTGTTGGCAGACAGGACACTGGGCTAGAGGGACCTTTGGTCTGACCCAGTCTGGCCCTTATGTCCTTAACTAAGGAGCTGCTGCCCCTTGTAGTGCTTTCCATCAGACACGGTTTTTCCCGTTTGATTCAGTGGCTCCCAGGACCCCATTTATACTGATTGTTCCAGCAGCCCTGGGCGTGAGGTCTGGGGGGGACGGGGGGCGGTAAAGGCTGGGGTCCCGGCCGGGGCAGTGCAGTTGGGGGCTGAGTGTTCCCGCCCGGCGGAGGAGGGTCCCGGCCCCGAGCGGTGGAAGGGGAATCTCAGCAGAAGCGGAGCGTCGGCGCTCAGGGCGATGGAAGAGGGATGAAGGGCCTGGAAGGAGAGTCCCGGCCCGGAGCGCTTGAGGGAGGGGGTCACGGTCCGTGCGATGGAAGGGGGTCCCCGAGGGTCCCGGGGCGGTGGAACTGGAAAGGCATCCCCGAGGGTCCGTGGCAGTGGAGGGGTCCGGGTGTTATGGACCGGGGTGGAGGGAGGGAGACCCGAAAGTCCCGGGCCGGTGCAGGAGGGAGACCCGCGGGTCCCGGGCCAGTGTCCGGAGGGGCCCGGCGTGGGGCGGCGGAGGGGTCCCGCCCCCCAGCACCCACCTGGCCGTTCTTGCAGAGATCCGCCCACATGCTGGTGCCGTCCCCGCCGCGCATGAGGATGTGGTAGGTGAAGAAGTAGATGCCCCGCACCTGGCAGCTGAACTTGCCCGTGGCCGGCTCGTAGTGGTTGCCCAGGTTGGTCACCACGTCGTCGAACTTGAGCACCTCGTAGCCCTCGTGCGGGCTCTTCAGCCCCACGTAGAAGGCGATGCGGGGCCCGCTGAAGGCAGCGCTCAGCGCCCCGCTCACTTCCCCCGCGCCGCCCGCCCCGGGCCCGCCGCCGCCCCCCCCTGCCGCCCCGGGGGAGCCGGCCCCGGCCACCGCCAGCCCCGGCAGCCCCGGCTTGCCCGAGTCTCCCCGCTCCCCGGGCGGCCCTCGGGGTCCGGGGGGCCCCGGCTCCCCTGGAGGGCCCCGGGGCCCCGGCTTGCCCGGCCGGCCGGGCTCCCCCTTGGGTCCCGGGAGGAAGGGCGGCGGGGGGTTGGCGCTCAGGTCCTGCAGCGCCTCCACGGCGGCCGTGCTGCTGGGGGCGCCGGCCCGGGCGCTGGCGCTGGCGCTGCTATAGGGGTCGCAGATCATGCGGCAGGTGCCCATCATCTCGTAGTGCGCCGCGCTCTCGGGGGCCGCCTGCAGCAGCAGCGGGACGGCGATGAGCAGCGCCAGCCCCATGGCGAGGGCCAGCCCGGCCGCGGCCAGCAGCCGCTTCCTCCTCTGCCAGAGCCGGGCAGCGAGCGCGACCAGCTCCTCCTTGCTGCTGGGCGAGGTAATGGTGGCTCAGTGCCGAGGCCGCCCTGTGGGGACGGCACAGAAGCGGATCAGCCCCCGGCCCGGGGCAAAGCGGCTGCCACCCCGCCCCAGCCTCCCGCTAGCGGGCCGGCCCCAGCCTGCCCCTCCGGGCCACTTCCCGCCGCGCCCCTGGGCACCTGCGGGGGGCACCTGCCATCGATCCGCCTTGCCCCCTCCGCTTGCCCCGGACGGAGTGAGAGCCCAGCGGCCGGGATCCCCCCCCAACCCCGCAGCCTCAGTCCTCCCCCGCCAGGCGCCCGCGGGGACTCACAAGCGGGCGGGCGGGCGGCTCGCAGGACGCGGGCTAACAGGTGGGGGAACTTCCCCCAAGTGCCCAGCTCAGCCCCGCCGGGAGCACGGGCGCCCGCCGCCGCCTCCGGGCCGCTCCGCGGGCAGCCAGCAGCGCCCCCCGCCGCCGTTCCGCACCGGGGGTGCCCTCCGCGCGCTCCCCGGGCAGGGACTTTTCAAGCCGGTGACTCCATCCTCCCTGCCGAGTGAGCAGCGGGCGAGGCTCCGCCGCGGCGCGCTGACTCAGAGCTGGGAGCGGGAGGGGCCGCCTGGCACGCGGAGCCTGCCCGCGGTGGGATGCTCACACCTGCCCGCCGAGCCCCGCATGGCCCGGCCAGGGGGGACTTGCGCTCAGTGATTAGCCACGCTGCGATCTCCTGCGCGGAGCCAGAGGCAGCGACTGGGGCGGCCGAGCTGAGAATGAAAAGTGAGCTCAATTGTAGTCCCTCGTGGCTCCTTCAGTCATCCCTTAACTAGCCCCGGTGTTTGCCCGGCTAGGGACTGGCTCCTTGAATTGGTCTTTTCCACCATTCCCTAAACCCAGGGCCCTGTATATCCAGTACCTTTATGCATCCCAGGGATCGCCTTACTTTCCTTTCCTTGGGCGGCTCTTGGCCAGGCTTTCAGAGTTTTCTAGACATGGTTTTCCCAGATCTTTCTTGCGCTTTGTGTGCGGCTCTCCCCCACGCCGCAGCCCTAGAGCCTCCTCGCTACCGGAATCAGGTCTCTGGAACTCGATATATTCAGCAGCTAATAAAATATGATAAGTTTGCTATGACCAAGCGTTCAAGCTGCCTGCTGAATGCGGATTCTAATCTGTTAGCAATCAGAAGAGATGTTACACTCTTTCCATTCACAAAATATCAGACAGTGGTACTGATTAATAGAGCTACTAGAAATGGTTGAGCTAGTACATTAACTACTTTCATTCCCCACTTCTTCGGTGAAGCCGGTTCTGTTCTCACACAGATTTTTGTCTTCCAGACTTACTTCTTTTTTTTTTTTTTTTTTACATGATGTGAGATTAGAAGCAAGCCCAATATGTTCATGTGATTTTGCTCAGTGGAGGAAAAAACTCTCCAACACTGGCTTTGATTCTGACTTTATTCACACTGGTGTAAATCAGGAGTAACTACAGTCAATGGATTTACAGGATGGAGGATCAGAATCAGGTGTACCATTATTTACATATTTCCTTTGAGAGGGAATCTAGTGTGAATCAGCACTAACTTCAGTGGAGGTATGTCAATTTACATCAGCTGAAGATCTTGGTATAATTTGAATTGATTAAATTTTCAGATATATTCCAAAATGTTTTTAATTCCAATTAAACAGGTAATTATATTCAGAGGACAAAAGGTATTATGTAACAGCTGTAACTGCATTTTACCCCATTCATTTGTCAGTTTTGAAATTCAAGTAGCTTGATTTTATAAAGAAGAAAATATTAATGGATCCACCAGGACAGTTGTCCAATCCAGACCTGTAAAGACCTTCCTTGCATTAAGGAAATTCTCTGTAGTAATTACAGAGGTGTGAACAGCTGTTTGATATGTTGTACAGGTCAATACAATGTGGAGTTCCCTGAGCTTAATACAGCAACAGTACATTTATGTCAGCGGTTTGCCCCAGTATAACTACTGTATACTGATGTAGCTACACCATAACAATTTCCTTAAGGGCCTAAGAGGTAACACAAATGTCCAGAAACAAATAATACAGATCCAATTTTATGGAAAATACAGTAATAATTTCCCAAATTATTATTTCAGTGCAGCAAGGGAAGATGCCTAAGTTGGCCCAATGCCAATCACCTGGGTCATCCCCCTTTCTACAGCTTGCCATTATTTCCTTTTGCTTTTCTGACTGAATGACAATGTTGTCATGGGAACTCTTGCATCATTAAAAGTGCATGGGATTCTTGCCTCTGGGCAGTAAGTTATGTGCTATCTATGCATCTAATATGAGTCTGTTGGGCACCCATCCCACAGCTGGAAGAGAGAGTAAGGGGATGGTTTTATTAAGGGGATGGTTACATCGATTTCCTAAGGGCTAGATTTCAGCATGTCCCAATTTCTTGGTGCTCAAAGAAAATCAATTTGCTTTGGTTTCAGCACAGTTAAGGGCAGACTGTTTTGTTTTAAATTAACAGTAAAACTAGTAAGTCAAAGGAAGCAAGTCCTTTAGGGCCTGATCCAAAGCTCACTGAAGTCAACAGCCCTTAGTTATTATGTGCAAATGATGGCATGTACAGTTATTACAAATCCCCTCCCTCCCCCCAGAATACAAGTCCTTCTAGCTTTTTATGCAATGTAAAGGGGTGGTGGAGGAGGGGGGATTAAAGTCTTTCAAACGAATGCATACACTTATGGCCTGGGTTCTTTTCCCAATTATAGCAGTAGGAATCCTGAATAAACTTCTGCCTGGTCTACACTAAGGATGCATCTACACTGCACCCGTAGGTCGAAATAAGATACTCAATTTGAGCTATGCAAACTGTGTATCTTATTTCAATCTAATTTTGAAATAAAGCGCTATTCTGAAATGTCCCTTAACCCTTGGGGAACAAGGGTTCCAGGGACGCTGGAATACCATGCCCATTATTTCTCAATCTATTTCGAAATAATGGGCACGTTTAAAGATGTGGACTGGCTATTTCTGGATACTTCCAGTATCCTGAAATAGTGCTGCTGTCTAGATGTAGCCTAGGAATTTAGACTGAATTTAGTTACATAAAATCAATTTTTCCAGTGTCTTCAATGGAGTTACTCTGGATTTATGGTGCTGTATCTGAGATCAGCATCAGGGCCCAAGCCCTCACAGTGTCCCCTTATCTCTCCACATGTAAAGTTGCCAGGGACATAGGTTTAACAGAAAACCTCTCCCTGGAAACTACAGATAATCAAAGATGGCCACAAAATGACAGGAACCAGGTCCATTCTCCAGGAACATGCAGCAAAACGTCTCAAGAAAGGAGATCACAAAGTTCATCTAGGTTCCTTTCCCCTCTTTTGAGTTAATAGTTGTATCCCACAATATTATTTTTACTCCACCTACTTGTCTAAAGTCTGGTAAAATCTATTTCCATTAGTTGCTCCTTTTACTGTCTCAGTAGAGGGTTTTTTTTCCATATATTAACTAAATAAATTCTGCTTAAATGCCTTTGCTGATCAGCCCATCCTAAGCTTCAGTTATTTTCTCTTTTGTTCTGGTATTTGTCACTCGCTCAGATCCCCTCATATATATGAAGTCTCTGTATTCCCTTCAGAGTTTTGTATTCCTCGCTGAAATGTCCCTTTAATCTCCAGTTTTCCAAAGAATGCAACTACACGGTAGATTGTCTAACCCTTCCTGAATAATTAAGTTCCTGTGTCATTTGGGCTGTCCTCTCTATTGGCATTATATCCTTTTTATAATAAGGTGACAGGGACTGTGAACACTATTCCAAATGTGGCTTCACTTAGTCCGTTGTACAATGCTAGGATAATTTTCTGTGACAGGGATCAATTATTCCCACAAGTCAACAAGGACAGAACAAGTAGGAACAGGCTTACAGCTGCAGCAAGGAAAAAACAGGTGAACTGTAGCAACATTTTTATAAAAGTCAGTTAAGCAATCAAAGCAGCAGACAAGATGGGCTGGAGACATGTCAAATAGTTAGATTAGACAGGGATTTTTTTATGAATAATTTCATTATTCTTCCATGATGCAGGGAGATGGGCTAAATGACCCACTAGAGGTTCCTTCCAAACCAAATTGTTCTAAGATTAGCATAGTATCAGTTTAAGGTCTGATATATTTAACCCAGGGGGTTAAATCCAGCACTTTATGGGATGTGGCCTGGGTGATTTATTACATCTTTTGCATGTAACTACCACTGTCATCATGCCAGAAGCTGCCATGGGTAAATTGAATAGTAGCTTATTCTGGGAGTCACCCCATGGCAGCCAATGAGACCATTTGTGGAGTAAAATACTACTTTATGTATGCCAGTGATTTGTTTGCTTTTCTTTCCTTTACTGCAATAGATAAATGTTTTGGACAATATTTACCCACCAATCTTCCTAACACTTCATTTGCCCTCAGCCCCCATCACAGTCTTAGATCCTTCTCACTCTTAGAATTAACTGTCTGGAACTCAATATATTCAGCAGCTAATAAAATGATACATTTAGTCTTTATCTTAAAGTTTTCAAATTTCTTGCTGAATGCTGATTCAAATCTGTTAATGTTCCATTCACCCAGTATAAGACAATAGATCTGATTAATTTTGCTTAATAAAGGTACCAGAAACAGTTGGGCTATTAAATTAACTGCCCTCATTCCTAACAAATCCTTTGCACCTGATTCTGACCTCATTTACACAGGGTTTTCTGACATCACAGGCTTAATAGAGTAATTGCCAGTTTATACCATTATGGAAACCCTATAGGTAGATGTGGTTTGCACAGTAGGAAAGGCAAAGGTTTACATTAAACAGTACAAATGGTCTCATGATTCGCATCTTAAGGTCTGCAGAGCAGACCTGGAATAACTCCACTGAAATAGTTGGCGTAGTTTAAAGCCAAGGCGTGAGGTCAGAATCAGGCCCACTATTTTTAAACATAATTTCTATTACAGATTTAGTGTGATATGAAAATACTTTCTTGTAAGTTCCAAAAATGAGCTATAATTCCAATTACACACATTATTGCATTTACTAGCAAATATTAGCTATTATAACTTCTCTTTACCACATTCATTTGCCACACTTAAAAGACAAAAGGCCAGAGCCCCTTAAAGGGATCCCTCCCCCCATGGGATTTGTGGGGAGTTAAAGATACAGGAGGGAGCCTTAGCTGTTGCTGCAATCCCAATGGGGCCAATGGTCATAATTTAGAGTCATCTTTAGGATCTCCATTGACTTCAGTTGGAGAAGGTTGGACTTACATTGGAACGTATAGTAGAGGGCAGATTAACTGATTTCTCATCACAAAGATGCTGGCTATTCAGAAAAGTTAAACAAACTCAGTTTTCATTCTATTAAACCTATGAGAGTTTTGCCATTGCCATGTATCAGAGCAGGATCGGCCCCTTTGATGGTACTTCATCAATGTCTATAATGTCTATGGATGCACACAAAACTCCCATAGGAATAAGGGGAATAGATATTACATAATTGTTAAAGCTTGTGCCAAATGAAATAACCAGAGGGCATGAAATACAGCATAAGAGCAGTCAAGCCTCACAGGACTGTAGATAGGTTTTCTTTACATAGACATTAGTTGTTAATAATTGATCCAAAATGTTTCACCAGGGAAAAAAAAGAACAGTTCTGCTACCGCCCCAGATCCTCAGCTGCGGGTGAAAAGCACTGAGCACAGCTCAGCTCTCACAAGCATAGCTCAGGGCTAAGGGGAGCATGTGCAAATGTGGCTCTAAATCACTTCTTTAGTCCTTTGAGCCTAGGGATGTCCTGGCATTGGCCTGATCCCTGGCATAAATTTATGCAAGCTGCCAACCACCCCAAGGCATTATAAGGGACCTCCGGCCATGCCTCCTAAACTGGCAATTGCAGGGAAATAAAGGAGCTGCTATAGCAGCTCAGTACTTCCTGAGGAATTCTCATGTGCAAAAGGACTCTTCAGTGCCCAACTAGACTAGTGTCAGTGCTGTAGTGCCACTCAGGTGGTGGAAAGCTGCCTTAGTAGAGGGCAGGATCTGAGCCATGATTCCTGTGGCAACTTCTGGCTTAGAGAAGGTTTGATGATGAAATGGGAAATTAAAGCAAGACACTGAACCAAATTCTGCAGTTGTTAATCAAGGCAAGACTGCAGAATTTAGGCCACAGTTAGGGTCCTCTTTCCAAATCCAATGCCCAAACACGTGCATTTATGAATCATTGGATGGGGGAAAAGGCTAGCCCTATGTTTGTCTTGTTCAATTTGCTTATTCAAACAACTTACCCTTTTCTAAATGCGTCTCTTGAGCTGGCTCTTAAATGATTGAACAACTTTTTCTAATTGGGGTGGGGAGATTTTACTACAAAAATGGTCAACGTGAATGCAAGTGCACTTACGGAAAACATAAGAGTGATTTTCAATGAATGAGTCACCCTCTAAAAGTCTGAGCTCAATTTCAGTGTAAGACGAAAACCCTAGCTACTCAATTACATAGCACAGTAGCTGGTTTTGAGCTAACGGCATTTTTGCTCAGAGAGATAAAGTAGGATTCACCTATTACCATCAGAACAAACTGAATTTATATTTGGCTACAGTGTGGTTGGCATTGTGGGTATATTTGTGCTAGGAAACTCATGACAGAGACTCAAGCAGGCAATTAGGAATCTTTCTTCCTATCCCTCTGAAATGTCTTGGAGAATCTTCTTCTCGGGACCATCGGAAGGTAGTCCTGAGATCTGGCTTTGGGGTCAAGACACGCAACCAGTATTTTTATTCCCATTCTTTCCCCTGATTTAGTCAAGCTGCTACACAGTTCCTAGGTGGATTCTTTCTGCTAGCAATAGGGATATGTTGCTGCAGGGGGATGCGGTGCAGGAATGGCTGGGGTTAGCCAGAAATCAGGCATACAGAATAACTCTTTTTGTAGTGTATATCTGCTTCCTTATGGGAGTTCTCTATACCTGTGTTCATGTGCCAACCACAATTTGTCCCCTTGAGTCCCACAACGTTATTTAAAAAATTACATCTACAGGGTAACAGATGGCTGTATCCGGGCATCTGATGTACTATTTTCTTTCACATTGCTGAACTGTACCTAACTTTTGTGTGAATAAATGTTCTCTTATTACCATTAACCACACAGCCCCATAGTGGTGCATGGCACCTGACAAATAAAAGACATGGCTCTGTCCCAGAGAGATAGGGGAAACAGATCACCAGCATGGGGCTGCTGATAAAGCTATCTAGCCACAAGCCAGAACAGACGTTTATTGGGTCTCCATCTAATTGGAACAGAAACAGTCATACCTTTATATTAGAGACTTGAAGGCCAATGGAACCCAATGAGGCCCAACTCCAAGTGTCCGATTAGGGTCAGGTATGAAAACGACTCAACTCACTCAGGATGGGAGCAGTCATGGGGCCCTGGGTGGGACTGGGATTGTTTCCAGGTGCTGGTGGCAGCACTGACACTAAGTGAGGAAGCACTGAGCTCACACCAGCTGGTTCCCATCTTGAGACACATGCATGACGTGGCCCAATGGGATCACTGCCACTGCAGGCATTCCTTGTCGGTACCTCATCTCGCGCTCCTGGAAGGGACATGCTGTGCAAAAGGTTCCCCCACTGCAGCACTTCAGGAAATCCAGAAAGCTGATCTGGGGGCTCTGCACACAGGTACTCACCCTGGGCCAGGGCTCCCACCCACCCTCTGTTTACACCCAGAGCCCGGCAGCAGGGTCGGGTGGAAGGTGGCAGTGAATGGGAAGAGCACGATGGCTAAACTGTGCCTGCACAACAATGGAGCTGCCCTGACACCTGACTGCCCCAGCTTCCACTGGCGATCCAGGAGTCTGTTTACAGTGCCCCATGGTGCGCTACAGGCCCCGGCTCCTGCTGCGCCTTGTAATCCAATGACACATATGGGTAAAAAAACTTCAAATCGCTATTATCAAAGGGTGGGTGCTGGGTACGTGGGCAGTTACATTCTCCTGAGCCACATGTACATGTTCCTGTGCCCCCTTTCAAGGCTCTGGACCAAAAGTTTGTGTGAATGACCATGCATCACCTGATAGTGTCCCACAGACATGGAAGAGGGAGCCAGTTGAGACAGAGAAAGGAGACCTTGAGCCAGGGGAAAGAGCCAGGAGGGGCTTGTATGCACCAGCCAGGTCAGAACCAGGGGCAGATGCCTCAGCTGGGAAGGTCAAGCAGGAAGTTGGTGTAAAGAACTGCAGAAGCCCATATGGAAGGAACCAATCACCTGGAAGAAGAGAGCTGGAAAATGTGTATGGAGTTGAGTTGGACTGTTCATTCTTGTACGTTCCAGTAAACAGCCCCATGTACAACATATAGACTATGCATATTTTATAGTACTGACACTGGGGAAACTGAGGCCTAGAGTCAAGTTAAGCCAATCCTTGCACAGGTGCATTGAACATAATCAGATGGTCCAGATAACATGCACTCCCCACTCCTCGCCAGCTCTCCAGGGAATTAGCTAACAAACATATTGGATCACTGCCAATTATTTTTGAAATTCATGGTTTACCCAGGAGAGGAGTGGATAGAAGCTTTAAACTGACAGAAAAAATGCAAGTTCCAGTGAAAAACTGAAAAAGACCCAATGGGTATAGTAGCCTCCTCTTCTTGCATGCATGTCATCCCAGCCAAGAGACAAACATACCACTAAGCATGCATAGATCTCAGGGGAAGGAGCACCTTATTCAATCTGCCCCTAAGGTTTTTGTGCAATAGATGACCCTTGGTGTTAGTCCCCTTAGCTTGCCCCTCATCACATGATGTACCTGTCATTGATTAATCCATAATTTGGTATTCATTTATTTAATAAATATTGAATTACCACACTGTTAATCTTCCAAAAATAGATAAGCATCGATGAGATGTTAAATTAAAAACATGACAAAGAGCTTCACTTAGTAACTCCGTAAACTCTCTCATACCCAGTCCTCTCCCTTTCCATTCCTTGTCACCGCCTCTAGCTTAAAATGCAGCGTAGAAGCTCTTCAAGACACGGAAAAAATCTTTTTTCCCCACTTTTTTGAAGAGCATCTAGCCTGCTTTTGGAAGTGGGATAAACAACATACAAATTACAGTGTAGACCCCAATCCTGCGATGAGTAGCTGATAGGCGGGCCCCTCCCTCTGCATCTAGCCCTATTGACTTCAGTGGTAGGAGCATGCCTATTGGTCGGTACAAGGGGGTAGAACTAAGGAAAGGCAAGGAAAGTTTAGGCTAAATAATATCAGGAAAACCTTCCTGAGGGGCAGAGTTATTAGGCTGTGGAGGGCATTCTCAAGGGAAGCAATGGAAGCCCCATTGCTTGGGAGATTTAAACTATGCTGAGCAAAGCATTAGAGCGAGTTTACCTCAGGGATCAATCCCACACTAGCATGAAGACAGATGAGAAGCCCTTACAAGTCTTTTCTATTTCTTTCTTGTAGGATTCTTCTAAGCGAGATTGATGCTGACAGCGGCCAGGTGGTGTGTCTGTGACTCAGCCTTCACGTCACCACTTCCAGGGTAAAGGCAGTGAGCAGCAGAGTCCGGGGGTGAAAAAGTGAAAGGAAGAGGAGAGGCAGGTCAATGTTCCCCTCCAAAAACTGGAGGCACAGAGCCAGTTGCAGAGAACCGGAATAAGGGGCTGGTAAAGACAACCAATATAAAGAATGGCTGGTCACTTCCCTCTGTGTGCAGCCGAGAAGAAGCAACGCCTCACCCAAGCTTTAAATCCTATTCTGTCCTGGCTGCATTTGGGAAGTTTGGGAGTAATTACTGACGTAAAATATGGCCCATGTGAATTAACCTTCAAAGGCTGCCTACCAGAGCAGAGAATGGCCAGTGTTGAGGTGGCACCGAGAGTTGTTCACGTCTTAGATTGTATTCACTGTGTGGCACTGTGGTTGAAGGAATAACTGGTAATACAGGTGGGGTTTGCAAACTAGGGAAAAGCTCCCAAACAATGTGGTTTCATCCTGTTACCCACACGTCTTTCCATTGACTGAAGTGGCTTTTAGATCTGACCCCCTCTGATCTGCAGTAATCCAGAAGATGAGTGCAGGAGGGGGTAACATTTCAAACCCGGAGATGTACACATTAAACCAGTGGTTTTCAGCCTTGTTTCATTTTTGGACCCCTAAAAAAATTCAAATGGAGGTGCAAACCCCTTTGGAAATTATATACGGAGTCTGCAGACCCCCCCCCCCCCCAAGCGACCATGCCCATGGGTTGAAAACTGCATTAAACAACAGGTTTCTGAAAAGGTGGTGGAGTAGGAATAGAGTTTGGCCTTGAAAATTGCAAACTGAAAATTCTGAAATAATCTGGAAGCCAAAAAATGAATTGAGAATTTGAACTTGATTCAACTCTGCTTTGTTTCAAGGCTGCAGCAGTGTGCTGCCATTGATAGCGGAGTGGCATAGGTGTAAATTTGGACAGAAGTGGTAAATTAGACCCTCCTATTTAAAACAATGGCTAAAAATTGCAACATTATAGATAGCCTGAAAAACCCAATCTGCCTCCTTCCTTAATCCTTATTAAGTAGTACTTAAACATCCCCTCAGGGTGAGATTCATCCCTACACAGAAGTTTATGCACCTTGTAAATTTTCAGAATAAGTGAAGAACATGATTGGCACGGTATTTATAAAGAGGCAAATTTTACTCTAAATTAGTAGTTCTCCTATGTGCCCTGTGTTCGTGTCCCTGGCCAATATGCAGATATAAATTAGGGCAGTGGTCACCAACCAGTAGATGGGGATCACCCAGTAGATCTTGGAGCCTCTGACAGATGATCCTGACTGGTTTGGCCAGGAAGCTATCAAGCGCTGGCACTTCAGTTGCCCCTCCACCCACTGTCATGCTGCTCCTGCCCTCTGCCTTGGAGCTGCCCCCCTGGGAGCCTCCTGCTTGTGTGCAGGGTGTGGGAGGGAGAAGGGGGGCATGGATGTCAGGGTGTCCCTCCTCCCCCCACTCCTGTACCCTATCTCCACACAGAAAGAAGGGGATGGAGGGAGCTTGGCAATGCAGATCTCTTTCACTCACACACTGTGCGTATCTCTGTCATTCTCACAAACACACACTGTCCTTCACTCATCTCCTGACCCAACACATACGTGAGGGGCTGTTGTTACTTCTTTTACTGCTTGCAAAGTGGGATTGTTTAGGGTTTTGCCTGGTCTGTGCATTTCATCATTTTCACTTCTCTCTTATGCTTCCATTTCATTCTTTGAGGAGTGAGTTCTAAAATCCTAACCTGTCGTGGCTGGAGTCATTATCCTTGTGGTAATTGTTGCGGGTCTCCACATGCTGTCCTTGCCTGCAGACACCACTCCTGCAGCTCCCATTGATCAGTAATGGGGAACCGTGGCCAGTAGAAGCTGTGGGCTCTGCGCCTGTAGATGAGGGGCAGCACATGGCACCACGGAGCCATTGCTGTACATGCCAGCTGCTTTCAGGAGTGGTGCAAGGCCAGGGCAGGAGTAAGACTGCCTTAACCCCACTGCTCCACCACCCAGAAGCTGTCTCAGTTAAATGGTGCCCAGCCAGAGCCTGTTTCCTGAATCCCTGTCCCAGCCCTGAACCCCCTCCTGCACCCAACCTCCGACCCAGACATGAGTCCCCCCCTGCACCCAAACTCCTTCCTAGAGCTTACACCCTGAAACCACTCCTGGGCCCCAATCCCCTGCCCTGAGCTCCTTCCACACTCCAAACCCTTTGGCCCAAGACCTGAGCCTGCACCCCAAACCTCTACTCCAGCCTGGTGAAAGTGAGTGAGGATTGGGGAGGAAGGGGCATGGAGAGAGCAGGGTGAGGCCTCAGAGAAGGGTTGGAACAGGGGCAGGGCCTCAAAGAAGGGGCAGGAAGGAAGCGGGGCAAGGGTATTTGGGCTTGAGGTAGATCTTACATTGCACTTCAGTTGAAAAAGTGATCTTGTGGTTAAACAGGTTGGAGACCACTGACTTAGGGCATCATCTGTAGCCAGGACTCAGGACTAATGCCTTAAATATTGAACAATAAACTCAAACATTTCTTTCCTGCAAACCTAGGCAAAAGCGAACTTTTCAGTTCCTGTCTCTGTCACAATATTTACAATAATGTGTATTGAAAGAGGGACTTCTCTCCCCTCCACCAGAAGACATTTGGGAGATGCCCAAACATCTCACTAGACTGTTGACTGTCTTATCACATAAACAGGTCTAGGCCCTTTTCCCAGGCTGTCATCTATCAAAACTTTCTGAGTATGATAATAAATCCCCCACATCCAATTCATATTGGACAGAAAAGGCTTTGTCACAGGACCTTGGCCACTTTCTTTCATTATTCTGATTATTTTGAATTAATGCAGCTCCTAGTGGCCCACACTGAGTTGTAGCCTCATTGTGCTTGTTTCTGTACCAAGTAAAGAGACCATCCCTGCCTCAGATCTGACAATCTAAATAGCCCACATTTTTCTTCTAATGAAATACCAACTCCCACTGGACTAGACTCAATACCAGCTCTCTAGAAGAGGCAAAGTATTCCCTGTAAAAAGCTTTGGCACTACAAAACTCGGATGACACCTCTTTTCAAACAGGAGCTTAAAACCATGTGTCGTGCCAGAGGTGCCTTTTAGAGCTCTATGCAATTCTTGATTTTTGCCCACATTAAGCCTGGCTGAAGGCAAGGCGATCTCATATCTCTATATAAGCTTTGTTGTCTGCTCACTGTCTGTTCCTCCTAAGATGCAAGTCATCTAGCTCCCAGATTTCCAAGCCTGACTGTTTCCTGTATGAGTGACACGTCTCGTGGTGACATAAACACTGCAGGGGCTGCTGGGAACAGGCTGAACGCTGAGAATGCTGTCCAAAAGGAGGGAAAAATGGCAAGACTATAGTTATGTGAAGTGAATGAGAAAGGAGTCTCACACATTAGACTGCAAGGCAGAGCAATTGAGAGCTTGGAAGGGTGCGCTGTCCGTTTTGTAAACCACTTTCAAAAGGCATTCAGTCATGGCAGCGCTAGGGATGAGTTATGAAGCTTGATCATCTTTTACAGCGTTTCGATTTTCAGACAGAAAGGAGAATGCCTTTAGATTGTAAACACTTCTGGCCAGGAGCCATCTCTTATGGCTTATCTGCACGGGCGCTGGCAAAGCACCCTAGAAGGGTGCATTTTGTAAAGTGCTCTATGGTGCTGCGCTCCAACCGCCCCATGCAGACTCTGCTGGCATGCACCACGAGGTACCTCGTGCACGCTAAAGGCCATGGAATTGCCAGGGAGTTCTGCACTCCCACCTACAGATTCAGACTCGGAAGCTCCACCCTGAGAGAGGAATCTTTTGTCTCCTCTTACAGGAGGATAGTTCAAAGTCAAACTATTTGTGGCTGCAGAAAAGCCCAATGAGTGGGGTCTGAAGGACTGTTCACCAGCCAGAGCCCTTGTTGGAGCTGTGGGGGAGGTGTCTCTGCTAAGCTTGTTAGCAGGGATGTAGATTGGGGTGGGCAAAAAGCGTCCCAAGGGTTGGATGCAGTTCACTAGGGTTAGCCCCTGGCCGGCCTCCAGAATCTTTATTTACCTGCACCTCCACCGGTACAGCCAGTCACTGCTCCCATTGGCTGTGGTTCATCGTTCCCGGCCATTGGGAGCCGTGGGAAGTAGTATGAGCCAGACTTCCACTTCCCACATCTCCCATTGGCCAAGAGCCACGGCCAATTGGAGCTGTGAGCACTAGTTAATAAAGCATCTGGAGGCCGGCCAGGGGCTGACCCTGGTGAACTGTGTCCAGCCTGTGGACTACTGATTGTCCACTCCGGGTACAGATTCTTTTTATTTATTCTTTGTTTTATAAACAGGGTTAATCAGTGTTCACCAGGGTTAATATGTTTTCTCTGTAAAGCTTTTACTGTAAGAATAAATGTGCTTGCTTAGGAAGAGCTGCATGATAGCTTCCTTGTGGGCAGTTTCCCTGAGTTCCATCTCTGAGGAGAGAAGCAAAGCAGGCCTGTGTAGGTCATCTGCCTTTTGCTGTGAAATGCACAGTTTAGTCAGAGAACTGTGCTCCCTGGATACTGTGCTCAAACAGGAAGAGAGGTTCTTGTTAAAATTTCTTACAGGGACAGTCCTATTGCAACCCAGGTCCCTGCCTGCTCTTTAAATAGCTCCCTGCCGGCTTTTGCTGCAGCTCAGACAGCTCTTGCCGGAGCTGCACACCTGGGCACACCTGCTTCCTTTCACCTCTGGCATTTAGAGAGCAGCACATTAGCACACTTCACACCTCTGGCATGCTTGGCCATACCATGTAGACAGCTCTGTGTTTTTCCAGAGCACCTAGAACAAGGGGGTCTGGTTTTGGTTGGCCAAATAAAGTTGCATGGTTCTAGCCTTTGGAACCTCTGAGTTGGCACATTAAGGCCCAATTTTCAAACTCTGGCACCAAAGTTAGGGCAGCCAGTTCCTGTTTTGACATTCAGCTAGGCACTTAGGTGCTCAAATAGCCATTTTAGGTGCTTAAGTGCAATGTGGGTGCCAAAATATGGAACGGAGGGGCCCACACGTACATACAGGAATTTGACAACTGGGTTCCTGGTCTTAATTTTTTAAGATGCATTTTATCTTCCCCCACACAAGCAACTTTCTGAATATAGCGCTCTCTGCAAGTTTCACATTACATTGGCACCGCCAGGCCCCACTGTGCTCGGTGCTGTATGCAGTCATGCTAAGAAATCATTCTGAGGAGCGTGGATAAGGATCATTTCATCCGCCACTGAAATAAACTCACTGCTGGAGTGAAACTGGATTGTTGGCTCAGATAGCTGCTGCTCCAGGGTCCCTTCATTAGTAGTACTCCTGCAGGGGACTTTGTGTGTGTGCCGGGCAGGGAGGTGGGTAAAGGGGATTCACTCCAGCTCCCAATCGCAGCTCAAATGGTCTCATAACAGCAGGGGTTCCTACACACAGACTGCTCTGCTTGCATGGATGGGGCTGAGACCTCCCACCTTTGGGATGGAGCCCGGGCTGCCTGAAGTCTGGGATTGGTGATCTGGGGATGGGTGGTAGTGATTATCCATCAGCTCAGCAGATGGTACATAAAAGTGGCCACATCCACTGCCACCCCAGGGAGGGTTGAGGCCACAGCATGGCAGGCCCATAGCCCAGACCCTCTCTTGGGGGTGTTTAACCCCAACTTGGCATCACACTCAAGACCACAAAGATCACTTTTCCCATCCTCACCTAGCATCCCCATGGCAACTGCAGCAATTACTCCTATGGAAAAGCAACTATGTAATGTCAGTTTATGTCTTACTAGTAGCTAGAAATGAGGAGCAGCCAGCATGACTCGCCCATTCTCCATGGAGTGAGAGCGAGTGCTTGGCAGCCCGTATCCTGAGATCCGCTGTGCTACCAGAGATGCAATGACCATGTCCAAGGTAGAGTTGAGCTTTGCATCGGATCAGTGCAGCACCTCCTAGCACCGTGTTAGGTTATTGGTCCCATCCCAACTAGATTCAGGAAGGGGAAATGTGTGTCTGTGATTTGCCAGAATACAAGATGTTACTTGTTTTAAATATACTTCATGTGTGACATGAGAATGGCAATGAAATTTCTGGTGTAAAATAGATTGCCTTCATACAAGACATGTCATTACTTTGGAGGATTTGCTCAACAGACATACAAAATCCAGTGGAAGCTGGCTAATCTTGCTGAGGGTTATTAAGCTTTCTTTTTATTTATGGAAATGTCTTAACTCATGCAGGGCAAATGCCAGAAAAATACTATAGATGCCATCTGATCCAATTTCCATGTTATTCACACACTGGCATGGCCTGATTCTCCTCTCACTTACATTGGTGTTCATCAGGAATAACTCCACTGAAGTCACAGAATCATAGAACACTAGAACTGGAAGGGACCTCGAGAGGTCATCAAGTCCAGGCCCCTTAATTCATATCACATCAAAAAAACCTGTCTACATTAAAAGATCCTTAAGGATGCAAAGCCAAACGCTCAGAAATGCCAGAATTAAGGGTCTGTGTGTATGCTTTACCATATAGTTTTTAATTACATGGTTACGTACTGTTTTTGCTCAGGAGCTCTTCCTCACTCAGGTCACAGAAGTAATGATGCTCACCTTTTGGGAAGCTATACAGTGGTTATTTTCTCCTCGCTATTCCGTACCCCATCCAAATGCTTCATTGATTACAGAATTACTCATTTTCTCGTGGGGACAGTCAACCTTGGAACTCATTGCCACAGGATGTTGTGAAGGTGACTATGAAAAAATAATTATATAAGTTTGTGGAAAATAGGCCCATCGATGGCTGCTAGACAAGATGGTCATGGATACAATCCTATGTTCTGAGAGTCCTGATTACCAGATGCTGGATGTGATGTGCTTGTATGTATGCCTTTGAAAATGCCATTTAGTGGAAGTTGCCTAGAGGCTTCCCATTCAAACAAGAAGCACTAGAGGCAGTTTCACTACAAACCCAGCTAAACAGGTGTGCAGGCCAGATGGCTTTTTCAAGCCTCCCACAAAAGGACTTCTGCAAAATCTGCTTTTGCCTACTAGAAACAGGAGAGGAGAAGATGGTGGGAAACACGATCAGCAATCCAGCAGCAGTACTGTGGGTTTTAATTGTTAGCACATCACATCTGGTGGCTGCTCAGAGACAGTACATTTTTGTTACTGCAGAAGCCAAGTCAATGAGCTCTGCGGAGCCTTTGTGAAATCCATTTTGAATCCCTGTCCCCATTAAAAGAGAAGCACATGTAACAAAATACAGAGTGGATATACCAAGCTTTGCTTGAGAAACAATCTGAGGTTTACGTACTAAACACTGTAACACCTTAAAGGCCCATTCCTGTGCCTACTGAATTTTCCTGTTGATTTCAATGGAACAGGACTGGACCCTTACATAGGGCCTGATCCTGTCATCCTAACACAGCAAATATTGCCATTGACTTCAATGGCTGTTTTGTCTGCACTGTTACTGCAAGATCAAGCCCACAAGGGACATCTTAACCAGTTCTCAGTATCATTAACTATTTGTAAAGCTCTTTAAAGTTAGACAAAACAAATGAGAAGCAACATCACTAGGTCTGCACTTGAGAACTGGTGCACACAAAATAAGCAATGCTGGGATTTGATAAGGATAAGCTGCTAAAAAAAGGCTGCTCTGAGGGTATGTCTAGACTGCAGAGTTTTTCCGGGATACCGGAACTATCCCAGAAACACTCTGCCATGTCCAAGGAATACATCTGCTTTTCTGAAAAAAAATTCGGAAAAGCAGATACGGTTTTTTGGCATCCCTGTAAACCTCGTTCTATGAGGAAGAAGGGATGTTCCAAAAGATGCTTTTTTTCTGACATTTGGCCCAGTGTAGACGGGCCAATTGTCGGAAAAGCCTCTTTCAGAAGAAAAGTGGAAAAAGATACGCACATTTTTCCGACAGAACTTTGTAGTGAAGACACAGTCTGAGTAAGATGGTTTTCTTCCTTTTAAATCTCTCCACCAATGCTTCCTTCCAGCAAGACAGTAAACAAGCCTTTACATACTTCGCCTCTCTCATTGGCTCCACATAGCTACTGGTTCCTATTTCCCATCCCCACACATTACTCTCCACTTTGCCTCCTTCTGCCATTCTCCTGGTCCTCATATGGCAAGCTCCTTTCCTCTCCTCCTTTCATCCTGTTTCCCCAGGAAATTCCTGATGCCGCCTTCTCATTGGGCCAAATCCTGAGGGCTTTACTCCATTTTCATTCAGGGGAACTTCTGTTGACTTACTTGGTGCACCTGCACAGCACCCTAAACTCGAAATAAGATATGCAATTTGCATATCTTATTTCAATTCTATTTCAAAATAGCTTATTTTGAAATGTGGTGCATCTACACAGTGCCAAATTTCAAAATAATGCACTAATTCGAGACATCCCTTAACCCTCGTGGAGCGTGGGTTACAGGGATGCTGAAATAGCGTGCCCGTTATTTCAAAAAATATTTCAAAATAATGGGTGGCTTGTTAAGACAGGGGATAGCTATTTTGGGATACTTCTGGTATCCCAAAATAGCTGTGCTGTGTAGATATACTTTAGGAGTTTGCTCAAGTTAAAACTGAGGGCCTTGCTCACATTGTTTATGCCACTTGTCCCAGTGACTCCAGTGAGACTGCGTGTGTGCTCGACAGCTGCACAACTGGGGTTTGTGTGAGGATTTACAATCTTAAGACTGTCCCTTTGCTGTATTCTTGAATTTAGGCTTTATGTTTGCTTGTCTGCTTTTATTTAGACTGTTAATCTCTACAGAGCAGGGAACATGTCTTGCCCATGTTCTGTTATGTACTGGGTAAATGTCAATGTTCTATACTACTAACAGGCCAAATCCTAAAGACATCACTCAGGGCTGTTCTACATGGATTCTGTAAATTGATCTAAGCCACGCTACATCAGTTATGTAAATTACATAACTGAAATCAGTGTAATGTAAGTTAATTTACCGCCTTCTCTACACCGCGCTCTTGATGGGAGACGCTCTCTCATTGACATAACTTCCGCCTTTTGGGGAGGTGGATACAGAGGTTGAAGAGAAAACACCTTCCCATCCACTTAGCATGTTTTCACCAAACCTCTAAATCGAAACTGCTGCATTGCTCACGGCAGTGCCCATTTTGCCAGTAGTGTAGACATGACCTCGGTTCTTAACTGAAGCCTGAGTTTCCCAACTTGTCTAAATAAGCATTACAAAAACCAAGCGAGGCACCAGGATTTGTCTCAGTCATTATAATCACATTGGAGGGCATCTACAACAACAACTGAGTGGAGCAATGTGAATGTAATACATCGCTACAGTGAAAAGAACAACATTTTCCAAAGAGTTTTTAAATGACGTTTTTGGCCACCACCAGATTAATCAGACAGGCTTCTACGAAGCTACATGTTTTGCCCTGCATCTTATTGTAATATTCAAATGCTCTGTTGTTCAGCTTCCCGTTTGCCAAGCCCCTGTCTACTAGATTTCATTATGATCACACTGTTTTGATTTGCTGTCAAATTCCTGCCTGCGATGTCTTCTGCACCGGCTTATCCAGTCCTGCAGGCACTCCATGTTTGCCAGTTGTTGCAAACACATGTTTATTTCCGAACTGATAGTGACCCGTTTCTTTGGGCTTGCGGCCTTAAATACTGCTGCTTCTCTAGGAAGAGAAAAGAACAGAAAGAAACAATCTACACAAGAATATCCTCACAATGAAAGAAAAATGATACTTTGCTGACCAAATCTCAGTAATATGTTCTACCAGACATACTGCGTGCAGATTTAAAGCTGAAGAGGATACTAAGGGTGAAATTCAGCCTTGTGCACAGGGAAAACAAATAGCCTATGCATTATTAAAGATCTCAAAATAGGGCTTACATGGGACTTGTGTTGTGCACAGACCTTGCTTTAGCTCACTGCACATGGTGAGTTTCAAATGACAGCTCAAAAAGTGAGGAACAGCTTTATTTATTCATATTTTGGAGAGAGGAAAAAGCAGAGAAAACTGTAAATTGATCATGATTATTTCCAAAACCGTATTTTTAAGCAGTGATTTTTACCTTTTTTTAAAAAAAATCTCCTGGCCTATAAATCTCTTTATGGCAAGAAAAAAAAGAGAGAGGAAGAAAATGGGTTAAATTCCACCATACTGTCAAGAACTTTCAGCATTTTCCTCTAGCACCCTATTTGGATAGCAAATCAAGCAATATACAGCCTTTAATGAAAAGACAAAAGATGGTTTCGTGGAGAAGGGGCAGAGAAGAGCAAGAATGCTTAAAGGATTCTAAAACGTCCCTTAAAGTGTAAGACTGGAGGTAGGCAGTGTGCTTCGTTTAACAAAAGAAGTTTATGGGATGACTTGATTACAGTCCAGACTTATCCACTTACAAGGGCACCAAGAGTAAAAGGTTTGTTTATCAAATTTGCAGATGACACCAACCTGGCCAGGGTTGCAAACACTTTGGAGAACAGGATTAGAATTCAAAGAGACCCTTGCTAAATCCACTTACAAGGGCACCAAGAGCCTCCATGGGCCCCTGGGTAAGGTGGTGGAGGTGACTCCGCGCTCCCAGAAAAGGTGGGGCCTCAGCTAGAAGATGCGGAGGTGGAGGCAGCCAGTCCTCAGCACCACCCAGAGCGTGGTGCACCCCCCGCCCACAGAGCCGCCCAGAGTGCGCCGCGCAATGCTCCGGGTGGCGATTTAAGGGCCCGGGCTCCGGCTGTCACTGCTACCACAGTAGCAGTGGCGGTGGCTGGGAGCCCGGGGCCTCTTTGAATTGCCAGGCCCTGGGGAAACTACCTCCTTTGCCTCCCTCTGCCTGCCCCCCATCGGTGTTCATGGTCTGTAGGGAACAGAAAAATGATACTAGAGGGTAGGCAAAGGTACACATGAGTCAATGGCTAGAAGTCAACCTGGACAAATTCAGACTAGAAATTGCCAGGGATGGAGAATCCATCAAAATCCTCAGTATATTGTGCAGAAAGTTAACTAACAACACTAGTCTGAATTTGTCCAGGTTGACTTCTAGCCATTGAATCACAGTGATGTTAGTTAACTTTCTGCACAATTTACTGAGGATTTTGATGGATTCTCCATCCCTGGCAATTTTTATATCAAGATTGGTTCTTTTTCTAAAACACACACTACAGTCCAAACAGGAACTAATTTAGGGAATCTCCTGTAATCTGAGCCTTAAAGGAGGTCTGACCAGATAATTACAATGGTCCCTTATCATCTATGAATCATTATTGTTATGTTATGTCTTATTTGCATTATTGTAGTGCCTAGGAGCCCCAGTCGTGGACCAGGGCCCAAAAGTGCTACAAATACAGAGCAAACATATGGTTCGTGCCCCCCAAAGAGCTTGCAAGCTAAGTATAAGACAAGAGGCAACAGATGGATCGCAGATTTCCTGTGCAACTTGGAATTCGTCAATTCACCGCTCTGTGCCTCCATTTCCCCATATACAAATTGCAGATCACACTTAATTCATGGCCGTGTTATGAGGCATCAATTAATATCTATAAGAACCCTGTGAGATATTCAGATGGAAGGTCCAAGAGAAATGCAAAATGTTGTTATTTATTAATGAGTCAGATCTGAAGAATTTGCATTGAACTTAAGCAGACTTTAAAACCAAACAGTGATGTACGCTGTTCAGAGAGGCTTTACTGCGTCTCAGAGCTGCACGCAAGTGACAGGTGCTTGTGTCAGCTACCCTGTATAAAAAGTGGTGCAAGGAATGCTCCGTTTGTCTTTGAGTGACAGGCCTACAATGAAGAAATAACTTGCACGAGACATTGTCAACACAGACAGGAAAAGGTAAACACAGTGCTTCAGCTTTGTCAGTGTCTGTCACAGGCTGGCTGGCGAAACCTTTAAGGCAAGATGAGCCGAGATCTAGCAGCTACCCCTCTGCCTTGCCCCTGATATAGTCACATAGGGGCCATTTGGAACCATAATTAGGTATAACAGAGTTCGACTGACTGACCGCAGCGGCAAAGGGCAACTCAAACAGAGCTGAGCTGAGCTGAGTGAAACAAGAGGCAGGGAAGGACGTAGGGAGTTCACGCCTCTCGGGAAGGGTCTGAGGTAGGCAAACTGAGGAAGGTTGCAGGGACAGAACTGATCCCTGCAGGGGTCCTTGGCAGAGGGCAACTGGGCCCACTGACTCAGGGCCCAACAATTCAAAAGGGCTGACATTCCCGGCTGCCGCTGCCACCATCACTACTGGTAGCTGAAGGGGGAGGGGCGCTGCGGTCTGGGCGGTGCTAAAGGCTCACTGCCCTCAGCCCCGCCTCTTCCGCTCTCAGCCCTCCCACACACACCTTGCCTGGAGCCCGCTGACAAGCTCACTCACTCCCTTGCGCTAGGCTGGCTCTTTGGATCCTTCTCTACAGAGCCCCTAGCCTGCAAGCAGGGCCAGGACAGCCCCTGGGAGTTTAAAACGCTAGCTCCTAATCTGAACACAGTTTTCAACATACCACACTAGCCAATACTCTGTCCCGTTCCTCACACACCCACTTCTGGTGGGGAGTAGCAGGATCCCAGCACCTGCTTGCTCCTGCACTCCCAGACTCGAGATTCAGGGAGGCCACGGAGGAGCACAGTCTTGCTTCTCTTTATGTTCACACAGCTCTTGGCACAATCTGGACCCAAAAGTAGAACAAAGTAAATTTTCCAGTTGCCATAAGAAAAGTTCCCCTAGGGAATTAAAGAAGTGTGCGTCACTGCCTACAGGGCAATGCGCCTTCCTACATCTATGAGTCCATTCTCAGTAGGACCCCTGCCACGGCTATGTATCAAACTACAGCTGTCACCTTTCCTTCCCCTTCCTTGGTTTCTTATAAGAGGGGATGGTTTGCTTAACTTTACATTGCTTTAGAACATCTAAATCACTAGCATCCTCACCCACGGTTTTACTGAGCTAGTGAGAATTTATAGACTTTCCAGATATTGGCATATTTCAACCTGTGTAACCCCAAAACCAGACTTTTAATCAATGACCTTCAGAAAGTACATTGCTTCCTGAATGTATCAAAGGCTGCTCAGTGTAATCCTTTTCCAAGTTAATTGGCCCTGGAGTACTGTACATACAATCAGATAAAGTACTGGTTTTACTTTGCAGTCATTCAGAACCATAAGCTGGCTTTGCTCTTCGCCTAATGCTTCGTTGTTATGTCAACCAATGAAATGGGTGTCAGCCAGTCAGGTGGTGAATACTACTTACTTACTTACTTACAGGGTTTGCTTCTAAGAGGCAAACTGCCTTTGTACACCCAAACTGGACCTGGTGGATCAGAGTTCAGCACCTTTTCCATTTAACTTTGACTCAGTTTGGCCAGATATAGGGCTGAACCTTGGCAGATGTCTCCTTCCTCTGTCTGGGGGCAAGACGAGGCAACTGATGAGGCCTTGTCTACACTAAAAGGAAGATCACCGCTGCTGCGATTCAATTTAGTGAATCTAGTCAAGACTCACTAAATCGAACACTGAGAGCAGCTCCCACTGGCATCCAACACTCCTCCTTTTGCAAGGAATAAGGGAAGCCGAGGGGAGTGTCTGCTCTCTCCTGCTGTGGGGATGCTGCCAAGCTCAGCTTAAGGTAAGCCGACTCCAGTTACGTATTCTACATAGCTGGAGTTGTGTACCTTAAGCCGAGCTGCCAGGTTCAGTGTAGTAGAGGAGTTCAGCATCCACCTTGCTAAACCCTGGGGAGCCATTTGTTCACAGACCTGTGCCCTGAATCTATCAGTGACACTCACTGGCTCAGGGCATCTTATCCATTGCAAATGTGGATGCCTTTTTTCAGATATAGCCTGGCCTCAGATGTGGTGCTAAGCCTGAACAGTTTACATTGCATTACCTCTCCAATGCACTACCTTTCCAGGTCGTTAGGTGCCTTTTGGAACATACTGCAGCCAAACTATTTCCCTGTAAAAATGTCTCTGTTTTCATTGGGAACCTTCCCCTTTGCCGCAAACACAGTGGGCATGTGAAACATGACTTGAAACTCTAATAAAGAACAGAATTGCCAGACACGTAGATGAACATCATTTGTTGGGGAAAAGTCAACATGGTTTCTGTAAAGAGAAATCGTGCCTCACGAATCTACTAGAATTCTTTGAGAGGGTTAAGAAGCATGTGGACAAGGGGAATCCAGTGTACTTAGATTTCCAGAAAGCCTTTGACAAGGTCCCTCGCCAAAGGCCTTTAAGCAAAGTAAGCTACTGTGGAATAAGAGGGAAGGTCCTCTCATGGATTAATAACTGGTTAAAAGATAAGAAACAAAGGGTAGGAATAAATAGTCAGTTTTCAGAATGGAGAGAGATAACTAGTGTTGTCCCACAAAGGTCTATACTGGGACCAATCCTATTCAACATATTCATAAATGATCTGGAGAAAGGGATTAACCGTGAGGGCATATCTACACTAGGAAATTATTTTGAAAGAACTTATTTTGAAATAATAACTCCCAAAATAACTGTTTCAAAATAAGCTTATTCCCCAAAGGTGTGTCTACATAGTGGCACTAGCTCAAAATAAGATACGCAATTAGAGCTACACAAATTGCATAGCTTATTTCGAGCTTATTTTGAGATAGCCTATTTTAATTTTGAATTAACACTATTCCGACAAGTCCCTTAATCCTCATAGAACAAGGTTTACTGGGATGTCAGCAAGCCCATTATTTCAATTGCATTTCGGAATAACAGGCGTGCTGTTAAGATGTGGAAAACACTATTTCGGGATACCAGGTGTATCCCAAAATAGCACCGCTGTCAAGACGTACCCCAAGGAAAGCAGGAGTTATTTCAAAATAACCAGCCCCTTATTTCGAAATAACGGGCTTGGCAGTGTGAACACTCTGCTTGTTATTTCAAAATAAGGGGAGTTATTTTGAAATAACTCCCTAGTGTAGACAAGGGCTAAGGTGGCAAAATTGCAGGTTATAGTAAACTGCTCAAAATAGTTAAGTCCAAAGCAGACTTAAGTTCAAAAGGATCTCACAAAACAAGGCGTCTGGGCAACAAAATGGCAGATTAATTTTAATGTTGATAAATGCAAAGTAATGCATATTGGAAAACATAATCCCAATTTATACGTACAAAATGATGAGGACTAAATTAGCTATAACCATGCAAGAGAGAGATCTTGGAGTCATTGTAGATAGTTCTCTAAAAACATCCACGCAATGTGCAGCAGCGGTCAAAAAAGCAAACAGAATGTTAGGAATCATTTAAAAAGGGATAGGGATTAAGACAGAGAATATCTTATTGCCTCTGTATAAATCCATGGTACACCCACATTTTGAATACTGCATGCAGATGTGGTCACCTCATCTCAAAAAAGATATTTTGATATTGGAAAAAGTTCAGAAAAGGGCAACAAAAATAATTAGGGGTTTGGAACAGCTGCTGTATGAGGAGAGATTAATAAAACTGGGACTTTTCATTTTAGAAAAGAGGAGACTAAGGGTGGATATGATAAATGTCTATAAAATCATGACTGGTATGGAGAAAGTAAGAGTAGTTATCAATGGTTCACTCTCAAAGTAGGAGACCATACCTAATTATGTTCCAAAGGGTTCTGACTGGTACTATTGAATATTTTCATTAATGACTTGAATGAGGGAGTAAAAAGTTTGTTTATCAGATTTGCAGATGACACCAACCTGGCCAGGGTTGCAAACACTTTGGAGAACAGGATTAGAATTCAAAGAGACCCTTGCTAAATTGGAAAACTGGTCTTAAATCAACAAGATGAAATTCAGTAAAGACATATGCAAAGTACTACACTTTGGAAGGGAAAACTCAAATCAATGCACAACTACAAAATTGGGGCTAAGTGGCTAGGTAGTAGCAGTGCAGAAAAAGAGCTGGTGGACCACAAATTGAGTATGAGCCTACAGTGTGATGCAGTTACCAAAAAGGCTAATATCATTCTGGAGCATAAGCTTTCGTGGGCAAAGACCCACTTCGTCAGATGCATCTGACGAAGTGGGTCTTTGCCCACGAAAGCTTATGCTCCAATACATCTGTTAGTCTATTAGATGCCACAGGACTCCTTGTCGCTTTTGCAGCTCCAGACTAACACGGCTATCCCTCTGATACTTGACATCATTCTGGAGTGTATTATTAGGAATGTCAGATGTAAGACATGGGCAATGCTCCCTCTAATCTTTTCCATCCACATGCAGATCTTTTCCATCCATGTGTGGAATAATTTTGATGTGCACTGAGGCATGTGCAAATGTGCATGACCAATAGAAACACAGACCTAGCTGTGGTTGTTCTGCTAATCAGCTGGGCAGCATTTCAATCTCTCCTGAGCGACCACACAAGTGCACAGCTCACAGGGACCGCTGGACACAGGACGTAATTGTTGCATTCTGCTTAGCACTGGTGAGGCCTCACCTGGAACACCATGCACGGGTTAAGGGCACCACCCATTAAGAAAGATGTGGATAAATCGGAGATATTTTGGCCTTGGAAAGGGTTCAGAAAAGGGCAGCTAAAATGATTAGGGGTTTGGAACGGGTCCCATATGAGGAGAGGTTAAAGCGACTGGGACTTTTCAGTGTAGAAAAGAGGAGACTGAGGGGGGATATGATAGAGGTGTATAAAATCATGAGTGGTGTGAGAGGCGGATAAAGAAAAGTTCTTCATTAGTTCCTAAATAGAAGAACTAGAGGACACCAAATGAAATTAATGGGTAGCAGGTTTAAAACTAATAAAAGAAAGTTCTTCTTCACACAGCGTGTAGTCAACCTGTGGAACTCCTTGCCAGAGGAGGCTGTGAAGGCTAGGACTATAACAGAGTTTAAAGAGAAGCTAGATAATTTCATGGAGGTTAGGTCCATAAAAGGCTATTAGCCAGGGGATAAAATGGTGTTCTTGGCCTCTGTTTGTCAGAGGCTGGAGAGGGATGGCAGGAAACAAATCACTTGATCACTGTCTTTGGTCCACCCTCTCTGGGGCACCTGGTGCTGGCCACTGTCGGCAGACAGGATACTGGGCTAGATGGACCTTTGGTCTGACCCAGTACGGCCGTTCTTATGTTCTTATGAGTCCAGAGGAGAGCAATAAAAATAATAACAGGTTTAGAAAACCTGACCTATGAGGAAAAGTTTTAAAACCTGGAAGGTTTAATCTCAGGAAAAGAAACCTGAGGGGACCTGATTATCATCTTCAAATATGTAAAGGGCTGTTATTAAAGAAGACAGTGATCAATTAGACTCAAGTCCATGGAAAGTAGAACAAAAAGTAATTGACTTCATAAGCAGCAAGAGAGATTTAGGTTGGAAATTAGGAAAACTTTCTATCTATAAGACCAGCTAGGTACTAGAATACGTTACCAAGGGAGGTTGTTGAAGCCCCATCGCTGGAAGTTTTGAAGAACAAGTGGGACAAATACTTGCCAGGGATAATCTAGGTTTACTTGGTCCTGCCTCGCCACAGGTTGCTAAGCTAGATGACCTCTTAAGGATTTTTCCAGACATATTTCTATGATTCTATAAGCAGCTAAAAACGCCTCTGCAGGAACATCTTCCACACGATATGCAGGAAATGAAATTGGATGTGGGTAGAATGAGCCAAGAGCTGTGGTCATTGATGGACACTGTAAGGACCTTGACTGAAAACCCTGGTCAGATAGCATGATCCCCAGCAACACTTAGAGGCTTGACACATGAACCAAATAACTGCTTGGACTTCTGTGGCTATTCCAGGCTTACAGTGCTCAGTCAGGAAGAACCAGAGCAGTCCAGGTTAATAGACTGCACAGGATTCTCAATCCACACAAGCAAACTCTGCCAGGAGTGATAACCAGCCAGTGATGTAGGTCATTGTCTATCGCATTTCCCCACCCTTTTCCTTTGGATTTGTTTTCTTTTCACTAATAAACAGTGGCTGAGGTGCAGTTATTGCCATTCGTTTCATTTTTGACAATAGTGTTTTGCTAGTAAGTTCACTGTACCTACTGCATGTTACTCGCTCCGTTACTCTCTGCAGCTGCTGCTGCTGGAAAGAACAGAATCACCCACCGTGCTGTTAAGGAAATGTCTCAAGACAGTGCTGCGGAAAGATCCCTAGAGTGGAGGCACATGAATGCATGATTTTCAGTCCCTACTGATGCACATGCCTGGAGAATGCGTCCACCTCTTCAAAGTGGCAGGGCAATATATTCAGACAGGTCCAATAATGTCTAGGTGCATTTCCAATGACTGGCCCTGCCTACACACCATTCCCTGATTACTGTGGCTAAACATGCTTGATAGAGAACAGTGTCTTCAACTGCTAATTCTCATAGCAAAGGCATTGTTAAATCTGATTCCTTACTGTCACCATCTCGGGATCATGTCTCCACTCTTGGCTTAGCAGGAATTTCTTTCTCCTCTTCTCTCCTCCACTCCACTTACTTTCTTCTCACCTGTCTGCATGATGTTTTTTTCCTTCACCAGCACAAAGATCTTATTCACTATGCATTAGCAATATAACTTGTGTGGAGTACTGGTGACATATTGTGGCTGTACTGGTTAATCACAGGTATGTTTTCCCTGGAGCTATCAGATCTGCTTTGATGTGAAATCTGATGCCTCTTCAACTACAGTCACACTCTTTGGCTGCGTCTAGACTGGCATGATTTTGCGGAAATACTTTTAACGGAAAAGTTTTTCCGTTAAAAGTATTTCCGCATAAGCGCGTCTAGATTGTACGGATGCTTTTGCGCAAAAAGTGCTTTTTGCAAAGCATCCATGGCCAATCTAGGCAGCGATTTTGTCTGAAAGCCCGATCGCCATTTTAGCCATTGGGGCTTTTTGCAAAACAGTTCTTCTGTCTACACTGGCCCTCTTGCGCAAGTATTCTTGCGCAAGAGGGCTTTTTCCAGCGGAGTGTGAAAGTATTTGCGCAAGAAGCACTGATTTTGTACATTACAAAGTCAGTGCTCTTGCGCAAATTCAAGCGGCCAGTGTAGACAGCTGGCAAGTTTTTGCACAAAAACGGCCGCTTTTGCGCAAAAACTTGCCAGTCTAGACGCAGCCTTTGGGTATATCTACACAGCAGGGCTAAACTCGAAATAAGCTACGCAACTCGAGCTACACTAATTACGTAGCTTAAGTCGAAATAGCTTATTTCAACTTTTTGCGCTGTCTACACAGCAGTTATTTTGAGATAGAGCACTCTTCCCCCGACTTCCCTTACTCCTCGTACAATGAGGGTTACAGGAGTCAGAGTAAGCAGTCTTCCAGCTCAACAACTTTATGTCAAAATAACTGCTTGTGTGTAGACGCGGACTATGTTATTTCGGAATAAAGTCAGTTATGCCGAAATAATGCTGCTATGTAGGCATAGCTTTTGAGTCCAATGCTATAATCTCAGTGTTCCCAGAACAGCCACTGAAGTCAGTGGGAATTTAGAGTGTTCAGGAAAGGCAGCTTTGGTCTTTTATGCCTGATATTTGTTAAAGGCTAAATGATGTAGACTTTCGATAAATAAGTATACAGTGTTGGCATGCAATAGAGAGACAAGTACACAATATTATTTCTCTTTCAAACGCATTATTTGAACACCCACTATATTATATTGAGACTTAAAATTCTCATTTTTAAAAATAATTTGCTATCATGTAGAGAGTCTATAATCTCAGCTACATCCCTGACTAGAGCCCTGAGTAAGCAAAGCATTTAAGCACCTGCTGAAATTCTATTGATTTAATAAAGTTAAGATCATGCCTAAATGGATTACAGAATAACGCTATAACTACATAGACCCTTAGGCATATGCTTAATTTATGAGCTAGGACCAGCAGCACTGTAAACACCCAAAGGAAAAGACAGTCCATGCCCCAAGCATCTTACACTTTTAGTATAAATGATGCATGAGTATAATTTCATCTGAAGAAGTGGGTTGTGCCCACGAAAGCTCATGATACCATCTACATGTTTTATTAGTCTCTAAGGTGCTGCAAGACTATTTTTGTCTTTTAAGTTTTTCCAGTTACAGATTAATTTGGCTACCCCTCTGAAGCTTTTGAATATGAGGGTAATGTTAAACGTGTGAGCAGTCTTATTCATTTATACCCAAAGTGTAAGATACTTGGGGCAGGGACTGATGTTTTACTCTGTGAAGAAATTCCAGGGGGGGCACGAGGTAATCCAACCTCCCCAACAAGTTTTGCTGCCCTGGTCAGTTCCTCCTTTTTTTTTTTTTTTGCTCAACAAGTTTTGCTGCTATTTTTGCAGGGGGGGGCATGAGGGTTTTTCAAAAATCAAAAAGGGGGCATGATGCCGAAAAATTTGGGAACCACTGCCCTACAGGATACTGCAATATATATAGTAAATGTTACCCCTTTGTGACCCAACAGGTTAGTGGACATTTGGGGTCCTATGATTTCAGTTAAGAGAAGAAACTGATGTTGGTGTTGGGTATTTTTGAGACAATCTTGTTTATTATAAAACCACGTTTCCCTAAACACAGCAGACATCAAACAGCAGGAGATAGTTTCTTTGCTCACAGTTCCAAGCCTCCTTAGACAGTACTTAGCCCAAAAAAACTTGTTCTCTCTTTTGCTAAAGGCCATGCACCCAGTGCTTGTTCTGGCTGCATCATTGACTTGCAGTTCCTTTTCAGTGTTGGGGGGTGTGTATGTGTGTGGGCATGCACACGCTTTTTGTCTCTCTCTCACACACACACACACACTTCCATGCATTTATATTCAAACAATAGCCAGCAAAACCTCTCTTCAGACATAAGATTTGCATGGGTGTTTGGTTTGCAGAGTGACATGTGGCTCTATCTCAGGGGAAGCTGCTGCTGCTTCAGCTATCTGGTCTCTTATAGGAGCTTAATTGTTTCTTACATGTATCTGTAATAAATAGTAGCTGATACACTCACCAGTTTAAAGAAGGTTTAGCCTAACCCATCACAATAATGATAATTCAAGTCAATGGGATTAAACTTGTATATTTTATTGAACAAGGGCCTAAATATACCCCACATTGACATTACCATTTAGAAAGCAGCTATAAATATTAGCTTTAACTGACAGCATTTTCACGCTGCAGTGAATAAACATAAGTGTAAATTAACAGACTAGACTATAACTCAGAAAAATCAAAGTAACTGGCTTCCCCCCATCGCATAGTACGATCCAAGAATGTAGTATACATTAATTCAAATATTGCCAATTTCTCTTTTATGTTTTAAAAGTGTATTTCCATTTCCTCAATATACAGCACTATCTAACCTTGTTGGGATTTTTTTAAATAATTCTGCCTCAGGCTACAGAGCTTTTTTTTTTTTTTTTTTTTTTTTTTAAATATAGCAGTGATGGATCTATATGGCTCTAAGAGGCAGATTCTCCCAAACACTTAAGGCATGACCTAGAGGAGATGACTGAACTGATTCTGTCAAGAAGGGTTTGTATTTTCTTCAGGGCTAGTTAGGAAAAGGGAAAAATCTAAATATGTTTTGACATTTGTATTTCGAGTGTTATCTGTCAAATGTGCCAGGACTAGTTCATAAATTTACTAAAGACTGCCAGGGCTATCCAACATATCAATAGCAAGATGTACTCTATATATGATCTAGGCTGAAAGACAAATTTATAAAGCACAAAAATATACTGAAAATTTGAAGACGATACAGCGTGGACATGGGAGAAGCCAGTACCATTTTTAAAATTGCACAGTAGACATCTAGATAAATGATGTCTGACAATTCCATCATCAAAATCCAGAGAGAAAACAAATCAAAGAGGTTAGATGAGGTCATGAGACATCTCCTCCCCCCCAAAAAAATCTGTTCATCATCCAGGAAATATCTTCTTAACCCTGGTTCTTTATCATTTACATTAAGTTTGCTGCAGGGAAAATTTATTCTTTAGTAAGTTTAGCCCTTCTCATTTACATCTAATTATACCAGAATGGTGCAAGCTATGTGGCTCCAAAGGTCTCTTTTGTCATTTACTTTCAGGCTTTGCCTATACTTACCAGAGATCAACATTCCGGAAATCAACACTCCGGAGATTGACCTCCTGGGGTTTGATTTAGTGAGTCTAGTAAGGACTTGCTAAATGAAATGCTGATTGTGCCCCTATTAACCCCAGTATTCCACAACGTTGTGAGGAGTAAGGGAAGTCAACAGGAGAGCTTTTCCCGTCAACTTCTGGAAATGGGACTACCGCAGAAATTTGATTTAATGTTCAACCACTCTAGCTACACTATTCTCATAGCTGATGTTGCATGTTTAAATTGAATTTCTCCTCCAGCATAGACCTGGTCTACATTAGTGAGGCATTGTTGAGGGAATGCTAGGAAGTTGAAGGAATGTCATCCTAGGGTAGTAGAAACAAAAGACAGAAGCATCCCCTTGGTATGACCTGTTGGTATTGACTTAAATCACTTTCCTGCCGAACACCCAGCTCAGGAGGTACCTGGTCACATGGCCACTTTGGGTACAACCAATGGTAAGCAAGGACGCTAGAACGGAGAAAACTCAAGGAGCAGCCTTGCATATCCCCATCCAAACCACTGATGCAGTTCAGGTTTGAAGTGGTCAGTTTTGTCCAAGAATTTGCACTGTATTCTATATTTAATTCTCTGTGTTCAGTGTGGGTGCCTATTGTGCCATTGGCTTTCAACAGACTTCAGAGCTGTTAGGACAATTTCTGTTATGCCAATAGCACTAAATTAGATCCATTTGAAGGTGATCCGTTCCATATGCTTCTGCAAAGCACACTGTATTGCTATTTTAATAGCTTTGTATTCTAATGCTGCATTCTAATCCAAGCACCAAGGAGAGCTGCAGGTCCCATTATTACATTATATTAAAATGCATTGTATTGGATACATTTCTAAATGCAAATGTATTTGCACTGTCAGCAAAACAGCAAGAGCCATCTAGGATAAGCTGCTGGGCACTGTATTAACAACATTGATTTACACATGGAAAATGCACAAATTGATGGGGCATTGTACATTGTAACTAAAATGCCAATAAAATATAATACAATGTAAAATAATTGCAGTTTGTCCTCAGCTGAGTTCATAATTAGACTCCAGGTTGAATTGGGAGAGGGGGAGAAGACAGTTGTTTTCTAATTTCTCTTGGGATCATATACAGTAAAAACTCAGAGTTACAAACACCTCAGGAATCATAGTGGTTCGTAACTCTGCAATGTTTGTAATGCTGAACAAACCATTATGGTTGTTTTTTCACTAGTTTACAATTTCACGTGGACTTAATACAGTTTTGCAATGCAATGCCATAGACTCATAGACTTTAAGGTCAGAAGGGACCATTATGATCATCTAGTCTGACCCCTTGTACAACGCAGGCTACAGAATCTCACCCACCCACTCCTGGAATAATCCTCTCACCTATATCTCAGATATTGAAGCCTTCAAATAGTTTAAAGACCCCAAGATGCAGAGAATCCTCCAGCTGTGATCTGTGCCCCATGCTACAGAGGAAGGCGAAAAGCCTCCAGGGCCTCTGCCAATCTACCCTGGAGGAAAATACAGCTATGCAAAAGAAAAACACTGCTTGTAACCATCTTTATTAAATGGAACAAGCACAGGAAGTTTCCTTGCCCTGCCAAATCTTTTATACGCCTTCCCTTTATTTTTTTAACAGAGAACTGTATTTGGGGTGGTTTGTTTTGTTTTGTGGGGGGATTGTCTCTGCTGCTGCCTGATTACAGGTTAGTTCCAAATGAGGTGTGTGGTTGACTGGGTCAATTTTACAACTCTGGTGTTCAAAATTCTGAGGTTCTACTATATGTGATATTGACGTGGTTTTGTTTTTCTTGATTGTAACCTTATCTTTAGTGAGTCTGCATTTATTCCAAGCTTTTCCAAGACAAATAATGATGGGATCATTAATTCCCTGAGTGCTGCTCCTCCCTGCACACTACAATGAGTTCTGTCAGCATTTCTAAAAGCGGCCCCTAATTTCTGATGGTGAGCGCACACACACAAAGAACTCAATAGCAGTGTGTACGCAAGTATTGTTTTTCTGGAAAAACAGCCATTTTTCCAGAAAAATGCTTCAGTGTAGACACACCCTCAGTCTCATGTCATAGCCATTCCTCATTTGAGAGATGCTCCAAAGCGTCCAGTGATGTTCAGAAGAGAAAAGACTGGGAATTAGAAAATAAAGACTAGCTCCATATTTTAACTTCATCAGGCTGCTGGAGCATTACCATGGATACAGAAGATGTGGGACCTACCTGAGCCTTCAGACTTTGCTGGGAGAAGGAGTAACACCAGAGTAGCAAATACTAGTATTTCTTTCTATTTTGTGAAACTACTGAAGTTGTATAATCACAATAAATAACCTGGAAATAAGCACCTGGGGACGAGCAATGCCACATATCGGATGGCATCCTTGCAGCCACATTCTGTAGTGTGGGACTGGTCCACACAAGGAACACTGGCCGACCAGCTCAACCGGTTTCAGGAGCAGCGAGCGCTGGTACTGCACCAGTGATTAGAAAACATTCTGATCCCCCAGTCCCTGCTCCCCCCCCCCCCGCCCCAGCACTGCTCCTCTGCATCTGGCAGCCACAATCCTCCGAACCGTCATGCTCCCGCACCCAGCAGCAGCCTCCAGGTTTACCCCCCACACCCCAAAGCCAGCTCCCAGGGTTCATTACATAGTAGAGGAGACGTCTTCTATGACCTATGTCTGTAATTAGCCTCTCCGCCTGAGACCCACAGAGATGGGGACTTCCACTAGCACAGGGGTGGGCAAGAAACAGCCTGTGCGCCAGATCCAGCCCGCAAAGCCTATAAATCTGTCCCGCCCTGCTAGGATCCTCAGATAGGAAACAGCCCTAAGCCATTCAAAGCAGCTGTCGGCTCCACGTGCCTCTCTGTGCTGCACACTGGGGGAAGCGGGGGCAAGAGAGGCATCACACACTGACTTCACCCCAGCTCAATCGCTCAGCTTCGATTGGCCAGAACCACCCAATGGGAGTTGAGAGATTGTGCTGGGGGTGAAGTCAGTGCATGTGGCACAGAGTGGCACATGGAGCAGCCAGCCACTTTGAGGGTAGGCAGGAAGTCTACCGGAGGGTCCCGCTTTGGCTGCTAGCTGGGGGCTGCCTAGGTGAGCGCCTCCTGGCCAAAGCCTGCACCTGGTACCCCACGCCCTCCCACGACTCAGCTCCCTGCCCCAGGTCACCACCCCCCTCCTGTCCCAGGTCACAACTTCCTCCCAGACCCTACACTCCTCCCCCGGGCCAGAATCCTCTCCTGCACCCATACCCCCTCCTGGACCCTGCACTCCAGTCCCCTGCCCCAAGTCACAGCCCCCTCCTTTACCCAAACTCCCTCTTGGACCTCACACCCTCTCCTGCACCCCAATTCCCTACCCCAAGATTCTTTCTGAGCCGAACCTCCATCCCAGACCCCGCAACTTCTCCAAAGAAAAGTGTGTTCCTTGACCACTTACCAAAATCTTGGCATGCCCCCCCCCATAAAAATTATTGCCTACCCCCTGCTTTAGCACCATCTCTGGCAGCTAGGAGCACAAGTCCAGAATATTGTCCCTCTCCACCAACCTTGGCGGAGGAGCCTCCATCCCATTACCCCAGTCAGAGATTAGCTCGGGCTTGACTATAAGGCTTATTGGAAGCTCCTAGTCCTGTCTACTTGCCTCCAGCACAGTGTTCTTACTGCAGGCCTAGGCCTGGTCGTCCCACTGACTGCAAGAGAGGACCAGATCACTGCTGGCCTGCGACTTTGCTGAGCAGCTGCTGGGCATTCTCACTCCTCCTTAGCGTTTCTGGGCTGCCTGCTGCATGGCCTCCTCGGTTCTGCGCACCCCAGTGGACGCATTTGTTGGGGGCTGGCTAGAGCTCCAGGTCAGAGATCACCATGCATGCTCCCAGAGGGTAGAACAGAGTCCATAATCCAGAGGTCTCAAATCTGTGGGGCGTGCACTGCTGGGGGCATGGAGAAATGTTCACGGGGTGCAGCTGAGGTCTGGCCCAGCCCCAACAGAGGCAGGAGAGAACATCCCCCAGCCCTCTTCCTTGGCCCCAGTCCCAGCTACCGCCCCTGCTCCCGGGGATCCACTTCCAGCTGCAGCTGCTAGTCCCACACACAGGGCCCAAGCTGCTGGCCAAGACCCCCAACTGAGACTCCTGTCCCACCCGCAGCTAGGGTCCCAGCTTCAGCCCCCTTACCTCTGTCTGTGTCCCTCCATTCCGGAGCCATGCTCCTGGCCCTGGCTCTGAGGGGTAGGGGGAGGCACAGACAGCGGAAAGGGGGGTGAGGTAAAAAGTTTGGGGACCACTGCCATCATCTGAGGAAATTCTCTCTGTCAGAGCAGCAATCAGGCAGAAAACGATTTTCCTAATCACCAAACATTCTGCATGCTCTTCCATTCAGCTGTTAAACAGACACAATAGATGTTCCCTTTAGTGATGAAATCACACTAATAGGACATTTTAGAAGGCCTCTAATATCTCACAGGCAGCTCACCCAAGACAATACGAAACTGTTTCTAAGGCCTCACTAAGGGGATAGATAAATATTTAAACTGCCTATTAAATGCTGCATTAGCTACATGCAATGCACCCAGATCCATGCAATCACGGTGTTCAGCTCTCACGTAGCACTTTTCAAAGCACTGGAGCGACATTACCCAGCTGAGCCTCACAACACTTCCACGAGCTAGTTAAGTAAGTCACATTAGCCCCCCTTTTACAGGTGATGAAAGTGGGATGAGCAGTCAAGTGACTTGCTCAAGATCACAGCTCATCAGTGGCAGAGCTTAGATAAGAATGCTGATGTTCCTGGTTGGTGTCCCAGTGATCGTTCTATTTTTAAAACGGGTTTAACACATTACCCTGTCCTGGAAGGGAATAATGCAGAAGAGTGCAGGAAAACAGGCGTGGCCACTTTGTCATGTAATGTGGGGGAAATAGCCAGAGCAAAAAAAGTGTGCTACGTGCTGCAGCCGTTCAAGAAAGCCAGACGTGCACCATACAGCAACAGGTAACACCATCACCTGAAAAGGGCGGCCCTACTGGGTGTGTGCTGACCATTCAGGCGCCAGGAGAGACAGCGAGAAGGGACAGCATTTTCTTTTTTAGCATCAGGCCATGTCTACAGGTTTATGGAAATGCTTAATTCATCCTGAATGCACTCAAAGGCTTAACAGAATCAGTTCCATATTAATCACATGATACCAACCATATGATTACATGCGCCACGCCACAAGCTGCACTCTGTAAGCACAAGCCCGGTGAAGAGCCACGTTCAGCACAGCTTGCCAGCTGCAACAGAGAGATCCTGCCCCGCGATGAGTTGTCCTGGGTGGGTCCCCAGCTGTATGCTGCAGAGGCAGGTTTGACCCCCAGGATTTCATGAAGTTATTTTTGTGCGTGATTCTAAATACACCAAAGCACTTCCTATTGAGAGACACATTCGTGTATAAATAGTTACAGCCCCTTCCTTGCGCTCTGAGGTGTAATTAATACATAGAGCAACTGCGTCTAAAATTCACAAATGCTTGGGAAGATGTAAAATTTAATTAGTTTGCCCACACGATGCCATATGTCAACTGTGAGCTCAATTATTCTTTACCGGGAAGAATTGACTGCACTTTTTTTTACATTAATAATTTCCTCCTTGGGAGTCATGCTTAATCAACACCCTGAATTTACAACACACACACACACACACACACTGAATTAAATGTTGAGCACAAGGAAATCGGATCCTTGGTAAGTAAATTACAGCATAATTTTGCTTCATTACAAACCCACATATACAATATTGGGGTCAGATTAGAATCCCACATCATGGGACAGATTGCTGTGTCATCCCAGAAACATGCTATTTTGCCTGCTCGTGGAGACGTTCCGTTCAGCCTGGGTACCTTTCCACCCACTGTTCATTTGAGGTGAAGTTTGCGCAGGTGCTGATCACTCATGCAAGACCATTTGTAATAAACTTTGCAACAGGGGCTGTGCAGGGAGGGTAGCAGGGCATGAAGGATAGGAGTGCTTAAGCAAGGATTTCCCCTCTGCTGAAGGGGCAGCTGAAACTGGGCAAACTGAGGTACAGCTCAGTATTGCTGCAGCTTAGGGGCCAGAGCCAGACTGATGCACAAGCTCAGTAAACTACATTTTAGGGCCTCAGATTACGAGAGGCCTCTAAATGTAAAAAAATGACTAGTTTTTAGTTGCATCCTCACCTCTGTACCAGTACATATGCAAATATAAAACTTTATTATTTCTATTTTTATTGTCCTTTCTGTTAGACTAACACACGGTTTTTTGGTAATGCTGTGGAGCCTCTTAAATTTGACATAGTTTAGGGCCCCAGCATGTCTTAATTTGGCCCTGCTAAGACCCCATCTTGAAAAGGGGAAATTGGCAGTAAGAAGTTACTGTGTAGTGCAGTTCTTACCTAAGGATGGGAATAGCCCCGGATATGAATGCAGTAGCCACTAGGCTGCTGCCTATAATAAAAGATCCTTTTTCAGAGGTTGGCTATAGATATAGGAGACACCTCACTCAAGGGACCCTGACTCACAGCCCACACAGAAGTAGGACAGAGAGCAATCTGTCTCTGGGGAAGGAACATAAGGTTATCCCAGAGAGGGGAGATGCTTTCCCTCAGATACATGTGTAACCCACACACCTAGTGGGTGTGATTCACTGTCCCATGTAGTGGCACTTAGCCTACTTACAGTAAGAGATAAGAACAAGTGAGCTCTACAGCCTAACTTGAGAGCCAGCTGGCTTTATAGCTCAAGCTAGAGCGGCTCCTACATTAAGCTCCAGAGGTCCCAGGTTTGAATTTGCCTGGTGGTGGTCACACAGGCAGCTCACGGACAATGACAGATGCCAGAGAGGGCATATTCCACCTGGCACTGGGTAACTGGATTCCAGGAGCGAGTGCTTGGACCAGCTTTGCCTGTGGGGAGCAGATAGGCTATCCAGCAAACATGCACACAGAGAGGCAAAGCAGGTGGGAGCACTGTGAATCTTGGGATAGGTGCCCAGAGAGCTGTATGGCTTGCCAGGTCCACAAAGAGCAGCAGTCTGAACACAGGGCATGGCAGCACAGGAAGGGGGCCAACCTCTCACAGGCCAGGCTAGGCTACCACAGCTTAGCTGACTCCATAATGCCTTGCCTGTGCTTAGCATGCAGCGAAGCTACAGCCTCAGGCACCACTCAAGGGCCCACTGAAGAGAAGTCCTAAGTCACTGGCAGACAGAGGGGCAGGGATGGGAATATAACCCTGCCCAGCGGCAGAGGAGTGCAGCGAGGACGAGAACCGTGCTGTCATTCACATGATGGGGGTCTATTTTTTTTTAACTGCAGGTAGAGGCAGGGCCAGATTAACCTGTCCCTGGGTCCTATGCAAACAGGCCCGCTGAGAGGGGGAGGAAAGGGGACAATTGCCCTGGGGACCAGAGATTCAAAGGGCCTGGAGCTCCTGGCAGCCGCCACCATTATTACAGCAGCAGCCAGAATCCCAGGCCCCTTTGAATCACCACCAGAGCACCACGCCAGGGAACTCTGGGAGCTGGGGGGAAGGAGATGCCCCATAATCTGGGAGGTGCTAAGGACTGACTGCCTTTGGCCCCGCCCCTTCTGGGGGCACAGAGCTGGTCTCCCCACACACACCTTGCCCCGGCGCCCCCCAGTGGCTGTCAGCCCCACTGTATGTAAACACGCACCTCTGGCCTGGGCCCCCTCTTCTCGTGGATAAGAACCATTAGCCAGAGAGCACACTCACTGCAGCCGGACTGGCCAGTCTGTGCTGCTCAGCATGGCAGAGGGGCAGCCCAGCAAGATCTGGATCAATGGCATTGTGACCCGGTGCATGGGGGTGCTGCATCATTCAGCAGCCACTCCTCCATCATGGCGACCAGAGCAGCCTCAGGGGGAGCAGCCAGTCCAGACAGATCCAAGGTACAGCCGGCCTGGCCATGATAAGTGTACTGGATAGCTGTTTGGTGGGCTCAACACACACACGAATGGCGCAAATTAGTGTGAGTCAGAGAACAGGAAGAAGATAAAGAAAGGAGAGGAATGGATGAGGAAAGGGAAGGGGTGCACCAAAATTATACCATTACTCACTACACGCAGCATGACTGTAGCTCCAGGCTAGCTAGTGTAATGAAGATGATGCACTAATTTTTTGCCCTTCATTTACACTAAGATAGACTCTGGCCCACTAGTGACACCAACACTAACGATTAGACCTGGACTTTTTTTTTTTTAACATTGACAATATTTCAAAATTCTAGCTTTGGGGGGAAAAAAACTTTTTTTTTCTTGACCAGCTTTATCAACAACTAGTTTTCATATTGGCTCAAAGGTCCCACACATTCACCAAGCCTCAAAATATTCCTGAAAGGTAGGCAAAGGCTATTACACTGACAGGCCTCCAGTGTGTCAGTGACTTGCTTTTTCCCTAAATCACACAGTGACAGGCTCAAGGGATTAAATGCTGTTAAGAGTCATGACTTAGAAATGACCTTTTTGCTGTTTTGTCTCCATATTCTGCATGTTGCGCTACACACCCTACAACAGAGAAATACTATGTTTAGCACAGCGTACCAGGAACATCACATGCATTTTACCTGGTGTAGACAACAGCCAGCCTCTGTGCAAGTTCAGAAAACCAACCCTGCCTTTACCACATGTGTTGTGTTCTTATCATGTGGTAGAATGAGATTTGCTTCTTACATTTCTCCCTGGGACCCATTCACACCCTCTCTGCATGTTTCCTTAGGTGCTATTGTTTATGCACACAGGGGGTATGTCTGGACTACTTCCCTCTGTCGCCAGAGGGATGTAAATTAGACATACCGAAATTGCTAATGAAGCAGGGATTTAAATATCCCGCGCTTCATTAGAATAAAAATGGCCGCCGCTTTTTGCCGACACGGCAATTTGCTGGCAAAAAGCGGCAGTCTAGAAGATGATCAGTCGACAAGGAAAGCCTTTTCCAACCGATCCCTTATGCCTCATGCAACGAGGTTTACAGGATCAGTCAGAAAAGGCTTTCCTTGTCAACCGATCCCCGTCTAGACTGCTGCTTTTTGCCAGCAAATTGCCGCGTCAGCAAAAAGCGATGGCTATTTTTATTCTAATGAAGCGCGGGATATTTAAATCCCTGCTTCATTAGCTATTTCAGTATGTCTAATTTACATCCCTCTGGCGACAGAGGGTTGTAGTCTAGACATACCCATGGAGTGAGCAACAGTCATGGAAAAACAGGACAAAGTTAGAGATTACAAAACATTCCTGGTTCTAATAACCCTCCTTTATATATTCAATATCAATACAATTTACTTCAAGTTTCTCAAAGGGACACAAGTACCACAGAAGAGCATAATACCTGAAACTAAAAGGAATAGTTTTTTTCTATGCTGTACTTAAGTACTTCACTATCTTAAAGAAAAATTGAAATCAGAATCTCTTTAAAAATCATTTTCCTATGTTACAAAAAACACCTTCAATTAAAGCTGATTTTAAAAACTACTTTTCATTTATTTATACTTTTTCTGATTCCTTATTGCACTTCTCTCATCTTGCACAATGAAAGCAAAGCCTGCAGCTCCACTCTTGATTTACAACCAGTTTCTCATAAATTTCACTTTCAGAAATGCAGGCACTAGCTTTAGAAAAAAAAAAGCAGTGTATAGATTGCAGACACTGCAGGGACATGATCATTTGTTTTCAAAATTGTTTACAGTGGCATTTTAAAATCATGGAAGTATTCCTATTTGTTTTCAGTTTTGTCATGATGGCTTATATGTTACCAAATCTTAACTCCAGGCCAAATTTGATATGACAGGTTGCATATAAATTGAAAAATAGCAACTGCTAATACCAAGGAATATATATATATATCATATTTAAAATGATATCTAACAGCTCTTATTTAACATTCATATAGTCTGCTAAGTTTACTGTCCTTCTGCCACGTTTTAAGCAACTGCAAGATAAGTTATCATGAACTGACATGTTTCTTCCATTATTATTTTTACTAGAAGATTAACCCAGCGTTGCTCAGGTCCTTAACTCAAATAAGTTTTGTTTTTCTTCATTTAAAATCATTGTTCTGGGGTGGAGCTGGGGAGGAGGGGTTCAGTATTCAGGCTGCCCTGAGGAAAGAGGACACCCCCAGCCCTCTTTCACCAAAGCAGCTTGGGGCCAGGTGGAACGTGCCTGTCCCAGGCCACTGCAGATGTAGTGGGCACAGCTGGGGGAACGGGTGTGTGTCCCCTGGCTGGAGACAGACAGACACACAGACAAACAAATACACGAATAGACAAACTCTCTGAAATATATAGTAGATAGCTGCCCCTTTCTTCACCCCTGCCCCCTGCTGGCCCTATGGGGTTATAGATGTCCTGGTCCCCCACTCTGGCCCCTTGCTGCCCCCCTGTGGTCATTCTACAGTATAACTGTCCCTCCGGCCAGACCCCTCCCTTTCCATTTTATGAGAAACAATCAAATTCCTGGCACATCCCATTGTCCTGGCACAACCAAATCCTAACCTTGCTTTTAAGTTATGATAAGAGGAAACTACATATGAAATCCTGGCGGACCTAGCTCTTACTGTTTTGTAGGAGTTCTTAAACAAATGGACTCACAGATGGACAGACAGACAGACAGATAGATGCACATTTCTAATATATAGTAAGATAAGTAAGATAAGGATTTGTGTGCAGGGAGAGAAATTCACTAATAAAAATCAATACAACAATCCACCTATTATACCTCCATAGTTCCCATCACCATAATTATAAAGGCATCACACTGAAATTGTTCTCAGGCCATAATGCAAAGCACTTAAGCACATGCTCAAAGTTATGCATGTGCTTAGCCCTATCAGAGTCAGTGGGGCTGCTTACATGTTTAATGTTACACATGTGCTTCAGTGCTCTGCTGGATCACTGCCCCACTGCATATTCCTGACTTAGGCAAAATCCATTCTGAAATACAGTGTCTCTCTTCTCCTTTCTTTTCAGCTTTCCCCTTCATTACTTCACATGTTGCTAATTTGCATGGGCAATTTTTCTGCTCAGGGCACATTGATTCACATATTTTATCACCTCTTTCCTGGTTCTCCCCCAGACATTTTCATGACCACTTGGGGCTCAGGAAACAAAGATTCAGCTTCAGCACTGACAGATTTATTCTGGGTTGAGGTATAATTGGGTCTAGTGTATTGTCACCATTGCCCACAGCACAGACACCAACTCTGTGGGGGGCTCTGGAGCTTCAGCACCCCTGGGAAAAAAGGGTGCTCGTCACCCACCAACCACAGCTGTGAGGCCTCTGATCTGCTGTTTGGCTGGTGGTGGGAGGTGCTTGAGGGATGGCAGTGAGCAGCGAGCAGTAGAGAGGAGGTGGTGGGGGATAGAAGAAATGGAGCGAGGGTGTGGCCTTGGGAACTGGGCAGAGTGGGGCAGCCTCAGGGCAGACCAGGGTTGGGGCACGCACTGAGAAAAACTGCCTTGCAGAACACACAAGCAAGCCCTGCTCTCAGGAGCTAACAATCTAATGGCAGATACAGTGTAAAAGGTGGGACAGATGGACGGGGCTGAGAGGGTTACAACAAAAGTCAGGATCTTTGCTGTTAGACAAAGCTGATCTTTGCTGTTAGAACCTCAGAATTAAGAACACCAGAGTTACAAACTGACTGGCCAAACACACACCTCATTCAGAACTGGAAGTACACAATCAGGAGGCAGCAGAGATGCGCACACACAAGGCAAATACAGTACAGCAACATAGTTTAACAGAAACTACTAAAAAAACAAAGGGAAAGTTTAAAAAAAAAAAGCTTTGATAGGGTAAGGAAACTGTTTCTGTGCTTGTTTCATTTCAACTAAGATGGTAAAACATCTTCTGCCTGGTAAAGTTTCAAAGCTGTATTAAATCAATGCTCAGTTGTAAACTTTTGAAAGAACCATCATAAGGTTTTGTTCCAAGTTACAAACAACCTCCATTCCCGAGGTGTTCGGAACTCTGAGGGTCTAACATGCACAAAATGCGATAGATTGTTTGTGCAAAATCTCGTTTCTCCTGTACCCGAACCTCTGTGGTATTAATTTGGATTGAATATCTGCCCCTAACAAGTCAAAGGAGTTAATATGGTCCCTGCCACTCAGGGCTGGATTACCCAATAGGCAGACTAAGCACGTGCTTAGGGCACCAGCAAAGCAGGGGCACCAAAAAAAATGAGATTTTACGGTATAGTATTGTTTTTATTTTGAATTACATATGAGGGGCACCATAATCTTTTCAGTGCTTAGGGCCTCTAAAGGTCTTAATCTGGCCCTGCCGCCACTGTCCAATATTAATTATTGTTAAGCAAGGTTTGGAGTTTGGTGTAGAGGCCTCAGGCTGCTTAGCACCGGGCTAAATCCCTTTTAGCTTTTTCTAACGCAGGAAAAACAGTGAAGTGTTTGAAATGTGAAGCATTGAGTAAGGCTTCCATTCCCACCACTGCCCTTGTTCCCTTTCCTGTTAGCTGGGGAGAATCCTGAGGCGGAAGAAATCCCCCTTGTTTGACCATCCTTTGGATGGTCATAACTGTCCTTAATGCCAGACTGGGGTGCAGTTCCCTGAAAGGGAGAGATACAACCTGGCCTATTGCATTTGAGTCAAGGAAATAATCATGAAAAAATATCCCTGCATTCGCTCAAGTTGCAGTCATTAGCCCTGAGGTGGGAAAACTGAAGCCAGAGAGGCCAAGTGCGATTCAGGGGGACATGTGCACTTAACTCCTTACCGTCCTTCGGAAGCCCTGAGCCAACATGGGTGTTTATGTGTGTCTGGGTCAGAACTAAACAGGTGCTGATTACCTCTCCTGGGCTGCTCTCACTAGCCCCCATACGAAGTCAGAGGGGTCTGTTCCACCCTCAGGCTAAATCTGCGTTGGGAGCTAGGGGTGTGATTCCCAGCTCGTGTAGACACTCTCATGCTAGCTCTCAAGAAGCTCGCACCCTAAAAATAGCGGTGTAGCCAAGTAGCATGGGTCACAGTGTGCGCAGCTCAGATTAGCCACCCTGAGTAAAAGCCACTGGCCCCATAGGTATGTATGCTAGCCTGGATCACTGCTGCTAGCTGCACTGCTATCTTTAGCACACCTGTTGATAAAAGCTAGTGCGAGTATGTCTAGGGAAGCTGGGAATCCCCCTTCAAGCATTGATATAGCTGCTGTGTATTTGTGTAAACCCCACTGTGCATCTCGGGAGAAAATCAGTCAATCTACAGTATCTATCTGGCCCCTATTTGTGTAGTATCTGAGCATCTCACAGTCTTCCCACATTTTACACATGGGGAACTGAGGCACAGAGGCTAAGTGACAGGCCCAGCCTTTGGGCAAGGTGAGCAAGGTGGCTGCCTTTGGCCCCGCGCATTCAGGGCCCTGCGGTCCCATGCATTCAGGGCCCTGCACTGCCCAGCTCCCAACCCCACCCATACAGCCGCTTACTTGCTGCCCAGACTGGGAGCCACGCGGCCGTGCGGCTCAGCCAAACACAGTGTGCTGCCTTGGGCCCCACAACTCTTTGGCCAGGCCTGCTAAGTGCCTTGCCCAAGGTCACGCAAGACGTCTGCCCCAGAGCCCGGACTTGAGCCCCAGACTCAGACTAGTACCCTAACCACTGGTTTGTGTTTCCTTTCTTCCGTGTCAAAAGAGAACAGACACCTTCTCATCTAGTGCCATCCCAGTACGCACTAATGAGAACATTAAACCAGATTCAGCTCATTTACACCCATACAGCCCTATTCAATGGGATTGCCTAGGCATCACAGAGCAAATTCTGGCTTGTGGGTTCTTTTTGGCTCCACCCCCTCAGGAAATGAAAACCAGAGAAGGCAGCCAGTCAAGACCATTTTGTAATGAATATAAGCCCAGTCCTACAGTCCATAGATTTCAGCCCCTGAATTGATAATTCAGAACACACGGATTTGTTTATTACACAGGCAAAATAGAATGATAAATGTAAAGATTATGCAGTGAGACACCCCAGTCCTGGATATCTTATGCTATCACTTCTCCTCATCCCTCATTCCGTACATGTGGATTAAAAAAAAACTCATTATGAAGAACATGTGGAAAAAGAATTTTGCCTCGCAGATGCAGGATTCAATGGTGAGTTTTGTTCTACACAAGAGAAGGGACTGATAGAAATCCAGGTTGTTTACTGCCTTGTGTTTTTTATCCAAAGACCATTTGAAGAGCCAATGCAAAATTGTTTAAACCCAAACTATAACTTAGCCTTGAAGAATGTGATGCAATGCTATGATTTAATATCCATTATTTCATGTGATTTTTATCTCCAGGTTATCTCTCTGCTCCCAAGACAGATTGGCTCCTGCAGATCTAAGCTACATTAGAACAATGTCACATAACATCTCAGTAGAGGATCTGGTAAGAGGATCCAGAAAGTCTGACTCCTTGATTAGGTCTGCACAGCAACGAGACACGCGAGTGCCATCTGACTTGAGCTTGTGAGACTCAGACTGCTGGGCTGTTTGTTGCTGTGCAGACTTTCGGGCTTAGGCTGATTATTACTTGATGTTTGCTACAGGGCCCAAGCATAATTTTTTCGGGCCCATTATAATTTTGTAACATGGGCCCTCTCCAACACACGTACCACAATTTGCAGCCTGGGTGGGCCAGGCCTCCCAAGTCCTCTAGGCAGGGCCGGCTCTAGGCACCAGCAAATCAAGCGCGTGCTTGGGGCGGCACATTTCCAGGGGCGGCATTTCCAGGTAAGCAGCCACCCCCGGCAATGCCTGGCCCCGCCCTGCCCCGCCGATTTTAAAGGAGACGCCACTACCCACTGCGCAGCACTGGCACCACGTGTGCCCGGAGCCTGCTGGCCGCCCTCTACCTCCTGCTCCTGCCCGGCTCCACCGCCTACTTCGGGTCAGCCCTGCCCACAGGGGGCCAGGGCGGGTTCGCAGGGGGATGGCTCCGATGCAGGAAGCGCAGTCTCCCCTCCGGCCAGGGCCATGGCAGGTGCAGAGGGGCCGGGCACCCACCGGGGCCCCTGCTCCCTGGGCACGGCCACGTGGACCGTGCTGGACAAGGCCCTGCAGGTGCTGGAGAAGCTGCAGGTACTGGTGGAGCAGCTGGGCCTGGGGCTGAGTAACAACCCCCCCCCGCCTGCCCCAGCTCCTGCCCCAGACACGCCAGCACCTGCTGCTGATCCGGGGCCAGCCCAGGCCCCGCCTGAGTCACCTCTGGGAGGCCGGCTACTTCCCCGTCTTCATCAGCAACCTCCAGCACAAGGCCAAGCAGGCCACCAAGCTCTTCAAGGGAGACCCCGATTGAATTTGTCAGGCGGGGTCAGCCTCCAGGTACTGGCCCCAGAGCAGTGGGGGCAGGGCGAGGCGGGGCGGGGATGCCCAGGGCTGTGGGTCGGGAGTGAGGGACACTGGCAGGGCTGTGGGTCAGGAGTGAGGGGCACTGGCAGGGCTGGGCTGGGCTGGGCTGGGCTGGCTGTGGGGGCTGTGGGTTAGGGAGTGAGGGGCACCGGCAGCTGGTGAGGGGTGCCCATGGCTGGCCTGACTGTGGGGGCTGTGGGTCAGGAGTGAGGGGCACCAACAGGTGAGGGGGGGCCCAGGGCTGGGCTGGCTGTGGGAGCTGTGGGTCAGGAGTGAAGGGCACCGGCAGCTGGGGGGGGGCCAGGGCTGGGCTGGCTGTGGGAGCTGTGGGTCGGGAGTGAGGGGTGCTTGTCCATAGGGAGGGGCTGGACAGGGCAGGGAAAAGGCAGTTGTGACCCAGCAGCGAGTGAAAGGGGAGGAGGAGTTTACTTGAAGCGCCTTTGCCTTTATGGAAAAAAAAAATAATTAAAATTATATTTGTATGTTGAATGAATAGCTTTATCTGAGCTAATAAGTCCTAAAACTTCTCCTCTAAAAGTATTAGAATTTATAGCAAGAAATGATTTTTTCACTCCAAACACTGCTATAGCATTACACATTCTTTTAACATTACGGCTGTGTCTACACTGGCATGATTTTTCGGAAATGCTTTTAACGGAAAAGTTTTCCGTTAAAAGCATTTATGAAAGAGCATCTAGATTAGCACGGACGCTTTTCCGCAAAAGCACTTTTGCGGAAAAGCGTCTGTGGCCAATCTAGACGCGCTTTTCCGCAAAAAAGCCCAATCGCCATTTTCACGATCGGGGCTTTTTTGCGGAAAACAAATCTCAGCTGTCTACACGGGCCCTTTTGCCCGAACGGGAGCAGCATAGTATTTCTGCAAAAAGCACTGATTGCTTACAGTAGGAAGTCAGTGCTTTTGCGGAAATTCAAGCGGCCAGTGTAGACAGCTGGCCAGTTTTTCCGGAAAAGCGGCTGGTTTTCCAGAAAAACTGGCCAGTCTAGACACAGCCTACCAGTATCCGTGGCTTCTGGTGAGCACAGTTTCTCAAAACTGAAATTACTAAAAAATTATTTGAGGTCCACCATCTCAAAATCGTTTGTCAGGACTCTCATTAATTTCAATTGAAAGTACCATTGCAAAAAATTTAGATTTTACTGAATTATTAAAAGACTACGCAAGTATAAAAACCAGAAAAATTCAGTTCATATAAATTCTTTTAATTTATGAGAAACTGGGTGCACCGGAAGACACTAACGTTTTTCATTACAGTATATAGTTGAACCCAAATTGTTTGTAATTGTGATTTTGTTAAAATTAAATGAGTACACTAGTAGGAAATTGTTTTATTTCACTAACTACACATTTTCTGTTTTCATTTTTTTTTTAATTTTAAACAGGCAAAACAAAACAAAACAAAACAAAACAAACAAAACCATTGCAAAGTGCAAACGTGTAAAAGCCAACAAAAAGGGGGGAGGGGCAGCCAAAAATTTTTTTGCTTAGGGCAGCAAAAAACCTAGAGCCAGCCTTGCTTGTAGACCCTAGTAAAGTGTGCCCTCCCACCCCCCGCTCCTCCCCATCTGGGGGCCCTGGCTACAGAGCACCAAATCCTACTAGGGAATAAACAGGACAGCTGCCTCCTTACACAGCCTGTCTAAAATGTGTAGGGAAAAAAACCTGTGTGATCATGGGGGACTTCAGTTTGAGTGACACATGCCGGAGATCTCCTGGTGCCAGTACTACAACATCCTTAGAATTTCTAAACATTATAAGTGAAATGTTTCTAACTCACAAAGTGTCACAGCCAACATGCAGAAATTCTATAGACCTAGTCCTAACAGAGAAAAAGGAACTGATCACAGAACCAAACATTTGTAGTAGCTTCGGTAGAAGTGATCACCCCCTGCTCACATATATAATGTGTAAGCAGAATATCAGAAATATACATACTTGGTGCTTTAATAGGGCCAGTTTGACAAAGGTGAAAACAATTATAAGCCAAATCCACCGGGAGGAAGAGTTTACTCAGAAAAATGTGAATAATTGGGAATCATTTCAGATCACCTTACTACAGTGTTTCCCAATTTTATTTGGCCAGGGACCCCTTTTAAACTCAAAAGAATTTTGCGGAACTCCTAATAGCAGTCTTATATATGATCAATTGGTTTGACAGCTGAAGCTTTGACTTTGTCCAACACACTGCTAGTATTATTGTATTCAGTCACCCATGTGATCCACGCTCCCTGAGTGTGAGTACGGTGATTTACGGTGGTAGATAACAGGCGATCGCACCACTGAATGACTGAGTGCACAGCGCTGAGTACTGACATCATTGTCCCCACTCTGGCTAAGCTGGCATTACACAGGGACACTTATCGTGACAAACACAAATGAAAACTGTTTTCAATAAAATTCATAAATGGTTAAATTTTTTTTTTTTAAATCATAAAATGTTATTGTAATTGAATTTTCTTGTAGAACCCTTATTTTCACTTTGCGGAATCCCGGGATTCCACGGAACACCCTTTGGGAAACACTGCCTTACTAGATGTCCCAAAAGCTACAAACCCCAATTGACAAAAAGGCTACACTCATTAAAGGAGAAGTGAAATATATGTATACCAAATTGAAAAAAGAGGAAGTTGATAGTCATGAATATAAATCAGAAGTTAGGACTCTGTAGATAATTGATAAGGAAAGCCAAGGAATACATGGAGAACTCTATGGAAGCCAAGAGTTTTAAAAGAGGTGGTTGAGGAAATCACTAGACCATTTAATGTTAGTTTTGAATCACTGGGGAAGTTCCAGAAGACTGGAAGAAAGCAAAAGTTTTGCCTGTTTTAAAAAAGAGTAAATGGAATGACATGGATAAATATTGGGCTACCAAACCTACATTGCTCACAGGCAAGATAATGAAATGGCTGATGCAGGATTCAATTAATAATGGCCTAAAGAAGAGTAATATAATTAATGCAAATCAACATGGGTTTATGGAAAATTCATCCTGTCAAACTAACTTGATTTTTTACTTTGATGGCATTACAAGTTTGGATGAAAAAGATTGAGGTACTAGACTTCTATAAGATGTTTGACTTGGTTTCATGTGATATATATCCTAAGGTTGCATTTGCCTTTTTCACAGCTGCATCACATTTGTAGTTCACAGTAACCCTGTGATCAATTAATGCACCCACATCTTTCTTCTCCTCTGTCACTTCCAACTGATGAGCAGCCAGCTTATAGTAGAAATTCTTTTTATTAGTCCTTCAGTGCATGACATTGTACTTTGTACTATTAATTTCATCTCACTTTGTAACTTCAGTCCTCAAGATTATCCAGTTCTTCCAGTCTGATATTCAGATCCTCCGCTGTGTTGACAATGCCTCCTCGACCTTTATGTGGCCTTTCTATATTGCATGTGTGTCAGAAATGTGTGTATGGGAGTTGGGGAATGGCACGCACATAAGAAAATGATCCTGGAAATATAATTCTTTGCTTCAACTTTTTTTTTCCATTTTATTTTTTGCCAGAAACCATTTTCAAAAGTACGTAAGTAATTCAGAAGCATGTCTCATTTTCAAAAGTGACTTGGACACCTATGAATTTAAGTCTCATTGGACTCCTAAATTATCTACGGGCCTGGTCTTTATAGGTATTTAGGTGTCTAACTCCCACTGAAATCAATGAGACACCTTTAAAAATCAAGCCTTAAGTTACTTCTTGAAGTAGGATTTAGGCTTCTAAATGACTTGGGCACTTTTGAAAATTTCACCTTCCATTTTGAATTTCCTCAGCCCTGTTCCCCAGCAGACAGAAAAACAGAACCCTTGCATCTGCTTACACTGACCTAGCTACCATCACTGCAATATCTGCCCTGCATGTACAGAGCATTTAGAAGTCAATGCTTCCCTGCTTCCCCAATATATTTAATCAAAATGCCCAACTCCTATTATTTTGTTACAAACTAAATGACATTCTCTTGGAGGCCCTGACACATATGGAACAATGTTGAGAACATCTTAGGCCTTGGATCATGTCCTCCCATGCCACTATATGTGTGTTTGAAATATCTCCTCACCCTAACAAATCAAAGCAGATCTCTACCCAGTGTTCTTTTGGGCAGCCAATCAGGAGAGATTCAGGTGCCACCCTGCTGATTAGAAGAGTGCCTGCAGCACCCACAGAGGGCAGCATGTGTTTCTACTAGTGGCACACATCTACACATGCCTCTACGCACATAACAAAATTTATTCCACACATGGATGAAAAAAGTTAGAGGGAACACTGCCTGCTACCTGCAGTTTATAATGCTGTTCCAAACATTACAATTCAAATGTAAAAAGAACCCTTTCTGGGGAGATTATCTCACCCATAGTGATCGAAACAACACTAACATCCAGATGTGAAATAAAATCATTTTCAGCCTCTGATTTCTTTCTTCAGGCAAGTGGCTTGTTTCTTTCATTCAAATTAGCTCTTCATATGCAAGTCTCATTTTATTTAATCTTCTTTTTCAATTAAATTCAATTGTCTGTGATCTTCTTAACTTCCTTTGCTTCTCTGCATTGCAAATTCAGAGCAGAGACCAATTTCGTATTTGTCCCTTTATTTTTTTAAAAAAATTGGAAGATATATTGCTTTAAAAAGACCATCTTCTGGGAGAGATCAAACTGTCATTCTAGTATTCCAATTCTAAAGGCTCTGTGGGGCACTTTTCAGAAGTTCAGTGGTGACAGCACAACTTTATCTGGATATAATTTGCATCATGTACATATAAATAATAAGACTAAAGAGGGTTAGAGGTGGAATCTATTTTCTATTGGATGAATGCATCTAATTAACATATGGCAGCTATGGCTACCCAAGTGCAATGAGCGTTGTTTAAATAGACCCCGAAACTCAAATATAGGTACACATCTAGAAGCCTTCTGCCTTGATCAGTCATCATGGAATTAAAGGAAAGCTAACTTCCCTCTGTTTTGCAAAAAGTCCCAAATGAATCTCCCTGTTTTTGATTTACTGCACTGTGACCAAATTGCCAAGAACTTGGCAGCTTCTGTATGGCCTTAAACTGTTTATTAAAAGATGGATAATTTATTTTTACTCTTCTCTATTCATAAACTAGAGCTCTGTGTATGATATACATTTTTAAACATTTTTTCAAGTGGTTTCTAATTGTGTGCTTGCAGTTTTTAGTGGACATGGAGCTCACATTTCTAGGCAAGGCAAGGACAGTCTTTTGGTACCTCCCTTATTGCCTTCCATCCTGATGTTTTCATGTTTGCTATCCAATCACCACAGTGTTTCAAGTGCCATGTGTTGAGCAGTGACATGGAAGGACCTCACATTTCTGAAATTAAACTGGAGCTTTATGAAGAAAACTAGCTAGCATTCCACGCATATGCACAAAGAGTGACTTTCTAGTGCCTCCTCCAAACTTTTCTGTCCTGCAACCGGTTCTTCTCCCTCCAAGTTCCCTTAATCATTTTTGTTGCCCTACCTTTTCCAATTCTCATATATCTTTTTTTAAATGGGGAGACCATAACTGCATATAGTAGCCAAACTGTGGGCATATTATGACTTTAAATTGTGACATATTTTCAGTCTTGTTGTCTATCCCTTTCCTAAGGGTTCCCAACCATTTGTAAGCTTTTTTCGACTGCAGGCAGGGCTGTCCTGTGCATAGGACAAATCAGGGTGGCTGCCCCAGGCCCCATGATTTTGGGGGCCCCGCGGCAACTGCCCCAACTCTCCTTTGGACAAGAGGGCCCCAGTGGATTACGGGGGCAGGTTTGGGGCAGCAGCAGGAATCACCCCCTGTCCCCATTTACCATGCGGGTGGTGGGAGCTGGAGTGAGCTGAGGGCCTGCTCCACCCCACCGCACCACCCACCCAGCCCGCTATACTCAGCTGCCCTGCAAAGATGGGAAACAGAGCGCCCCGGCCTCAGGGTTCTCTGCTTCCTGCCACTACAGAGAAGTGGGGTACAGCGGGCCAGGAGAGGGCAGTGCAGCAGGACGGAGCAGGCTAATGGGCTGCTCTGGCTCTTGCCATACACATGGTGAGGGGGGTGACCCGTGCTGCCGCCGTGCCAAGTCCCCATAAACTCTCAGGCCACATTGCTCATGGGAGAGGACAAGAGGGCAGAGCGGGGGCGGAGCAGGGTGGGGAAGAAGTAGAACAGGATGGGGGCAGGGTAGAGGGTTGGCCCTCACAGCAGCTACACATCTGACTCGGGGGCCTGTGTTCCTCTGCATTTACACAGGTGGAGTGGAACCGCAAAGAGGGGTGAGACAGGGAAGCCACCAGTCCCAAGATGTGCATGTCTCACCTCCCCCCCCCATCTCTGCAGTTTGGTACGCAGCCCCTCCACACACTGGCTGCAAGACTCTGTAGGTGGGGGTGCCAGCATATAACTAGAGAGCAGACACTGTCTGCAGCATGCTGCCCTTGGACCCTGTGGATTTCTAACAGGAAATACATGTGAAAGGTGAAGCTGCTTCATGGCATTGCCCCTAATTTACAAAGATATAAGCGAGTTCAGAATCTGGACCCTGATCTACCAAACAGTTTATTGCTCATTTATAAATTCGTCCAAAAACCAGGTTTACAATGGAAACACTGCTAGCCGCTTAGTTAGAAAGACACTTGTGGGAGCTGTTATAATGAGGAGCGTTGGCTGTGCTGGAAATCAAAGTGATTCCCATTCCCTCCTTTAATTAATACAGGCTTTTTTTATCTGTGAAAGTGGAGATGAATTAACATTGTGCTCTGGGCAAAGAGCCACCGCTCCAAAGCTGTCCCTGGCACAGTCAGACTTTCCGTTTCCAAGGCACTGGAGAAATTCCCTGTAACTACAAACACACGTTTGCAGTTTTGGTGCCTTCTACCTCTGAGCATTTGCCAAAAAAACAACCAAGAATAATATTTACCAAAGGGCAACAAGCCTCAAATAAAGCCACCAGTTTAACATTAAAACATCTGAGTATTCTGTCTGGACCATCAGAAGTGAGCATGGGACTGTGCAAACATAGAAGATATGGTAAGAAGCGTAAGACTGGTAAATATTTAGTAGGGATGATTGCGTATTAAATATAGAAGTAAAGTGATAATGCAAGGCCTACAGGCTGAGGCCTGTAAGATTTCAGCTTAGCCATACCAGGCTTCAGGCTTATGAAGGCTTAACATAAGTAGTGACCCAGGAAACAGCCAGGTTACAAGATTTCTGTAAAGCAGGGGTGGGGGAACCTAAGGCCCAGGATCCAGATGCAGCCCCTGGGTTGCCTGGATCTGGCCCCCGTGGCATAGGGCCTCCCCCAGCATTGGGGAGCCCACGTTGGCACTCCAGATCCACCCCACCCCCCACTGCCTCCCTGCAACCCCTGGTCCCCAACTGATTTTTCTATGGGTCAGCAGCCCCCAACCCAAAAAAAGGTTCCCCACTCCTGCTGTAAAGAATGTGCCAGCAGGTGAACTTCAGGAAAATATAACACAATGTACCTGGCCAGTCCACAGTACCCCTGATTGTAATGTCATAGCAAGTTTTGCTCTCACTGCAGGTTACCATGGGAACATGGTTACATAGATGAGAATGAGAATAAGGAGAATGAAGCTGACCGCCTAAGAAAAGCAGGGTACCCAAAACTGATGGGGTGTAGAAGTACAGACAGGAAGAAGAGGTTGGAACCCTCAGCTATATGCATAAGGTGATCATAACACGGGATAATAGGATTCCCTCCTTTGGAATGGGTGAGAAGGCCCCAAGGAAGACCTCAGCTTGGATCACCCCTCCATCAATGGCCATTTGTTGAGAGAGCTGCCAGATTCCATGGTAACTCTGGGTCTGTGAGTATGAATACTGCATTGGCTAGTGCACGCACTCCCTCAGGTTTTGTAGATGTGTATGTGAGTATAACAGTTATAACACACACAAGGTTTCGTACTTGTAACTGTGTTTGTGGTCACTGTCCTTATTTCTTGTGAGCTCCTAGAGCCTCCCAGTCCAACAGGGTGAGGGTAACTTTCATCCTGTTGATGTAAAACTGTGGCCACACAGGAGCCAGACTCACTCACTAAAGACACTGTGATTAACTTCAAACTATCAATTCAGTCTTAAAGAGAGATTACAATGGCACTTTACCAACAGCTCCAGCCCATTTTAGCTGACACCTCCTCTTTTCCCCAAAAGGCAGTGTTTAATTTTGGACAGTGATTTGGTTATGGCCCATTTATCCCATTGGATTAATGCAACAGTTATACACCATGGCTGTGTCTAGACTGGCATGGTTTTGCGGAAATACTTTTAACGGAAAAGTTTTTCCGTTAAAAGTATTTCCGCAAAAGAGCGTCTAGATTGGCATGGATGTTTTTGCGCAAAAGCACTTTTTGCGGAAAAGCGTCCATGCCAATCTAGACGCGGTTTTGTGCAAGAAAGCCCCGATCGCCGTTTTAGCCATCGGGGCTTTTTTGCACAAAACACTTTTTAGCTGTCTACACTGGCCCTCTTGTGCAAATACATTTGCGCAAGAGGGCTTTTGCCCAAACGGCGTTATTTAGAAGCACTGATTTTGTACATTACAAAGTCAGTGCTCTTTTGCAAATTCGGCCAGTGTAGACAGCTGGCAAGTTTTTGCGCAAAAGCGACTGCTTTTGCGCAAAATCTTGCCAGTCTAGACACAGCCCATGGGTGTGACTGTTCCTAATGGGGTGCAGAGTGTGACGGCATGTTGGGGTTCCTCCGATCCTGCAGCCCCGTAGCAGCAAGAACAGACTCCGCCAGCCAGTAGAATAAAGAGGGTTTATTGCTTCTCCAGGATACAGCACAGCATAGATGTGATGTGGCTACAGGAGTCTGGGCCAGGATGCCTCAGACCCCCTTGAGATGGGGTGCCTGGGCCCTTAGATTCCTAGCCCCCTCCTTAGTCTGTCTCTTTCATGGTTCCAGCCCAAGACTGCTCCTTCCCCCACACAATCACTTCCTTAGTTCCCTTGCTGCCCTCAACCGGTCTGACCGGTTGGGTCTTTGTCTCCGTGACCTAGGCAGCTCACCTGCTGGGCAGTGCTCACAGACAGAGGCCAGTAGGGGTCATCCACAGCCCACAGCATAGCAACCAGCAAGGATCTGACACTGCATCACAACATGTGGATGAGTCAGTGGGAATCACACATCACAATGCCGGGGGGGGCACTGGGTTACAGAGCAGACAGCACCCCCACTACGTCACACAGGGCCTGGGACAACCCCCAGCCCTCAGGTGTGGGTCCCAAGGCAAGACTCTCTTGCCCTAGTCCCACCCCCCCAGGTAATCCTCCACCCCCACCTCTTCCTGTCCCTGCTCTCCCCTACCCAGCTCCCCCACTCTATCCTTTGCCCCAAGTGCCACCTCTCCCCACCCCTGCTCCACTCCTCCTGCCCCCATTGCACCCCTTCCCGGAATTCCCCTCCCCCAAGAGATGTGACCTGGATGATTACCGGGGGGGCTTGGCACAGGTGGCAACAGGGGTTGGGCCTCCCCGCCCCACTCGCCATGGTGGCAGAAACCCGCAGGAAGTGGAGCAACCAGCAGCCTGCTCCGTCTTGCTGCCCATCTCCCAGCTGGGCTGCTCTGCTTCTCTGCGGCGACAGGAAGTGGAGTACATGCCTGGCCCCAGCCCACTCCGCTCTAGTCCCCTGAGCCCACAGAGTGGGCTGAGGCCAGAGCCAGAGCACTCCGCTTCCCACCACAATGGTGAATCGGAACAACCCAGCTTGGAGAGGACAGGAGCGGAGCTGCACTGGCTTCCTTCCCCCTTCCCCACACTGGGTGAAGGGAGAAGTCGCTCATGTCTCCAGCCGTGTGCAGTGAGTGAAGTGGGGCCTGACCCTTGCTATCACCCTGCTCCAGGCCCCCCTCAGATAATCCCTGAGGCCACCTTAGGCCCTGAAGATTAACCTCAAAATGGGGGACTGTCCCATCAATAGGACGATTGGAGCAGCTGTTGTGGGGCCCCTCAAAATACAAGGCCTGGGGTGGCCACCCCAACTTGGGATGGGATGGCTCTGACTGTGGGAAAATATCCACACATCCCCTGGCTTGGGGTAGGGATGTTAAATATCGGTTAATTGAATAGTTGAGTAACTGCATTAATTCTAACGGTTACTCGACTATTCTATAGTCCCTGGGGGCAGGACCGGCAGCCAGTGTGCTCTGGCCCCACTCCCAGGGAGCCCCTGCCTCCGTGCCCTGCTACCTCTGTACCAGGGACAGCAGCACAGGGTGCCAGGCAGGAGCCGGTCTGCAAGGGGAGCCAGTTTAAAAACCAGCTCTCTGCGCACTGGCTGCCTGCCGCCACGCTGCTGCCTCTGTTACAGAGACAGCAGTGTGGGGTGGCAGCAATCCCTGTTTGCAAGGGGTCCAAACTCCCCACGAACAGAGGCTGCTGCAGAGAGAGGGGCAGGGGAGGCTGCCACAAAGCTTTTAAACCAGCTCCCTCCAGCACCTCTGATATAGAGGCAGCAATGGGGGGAAATGCGAGTAGTGGAGAAGATTAACTGATAAGCCTAGGCTTATCAGTTAATTGTATACTCCACTACTCCTTTACATCCCTAGCCTGAGGAGCAAGGACTGGAACCAGGGACATTCAGCTTAAAAAACACAAGCCTGGAACTAAAGGAAAACCCTGTTAGATATTAGCAATGGCCAGGCCCATCATCACCTCTCTTTCTCATGCACATTTTTACTTGTCAGAGCTAGAGTGGAACAAGTGTCCTGTGAAGGCTTTACAATCTAATTCAGCCCAGATAGCACATACAGACCTGGCTGGAAAGTCCTGTTATTTTCACAGTGTGCTTACCCTAATCAGTTCTGACTACATATATAATGCCCAAAATAGCTAGGCCAATGTCCCTGCCCCATTTATGCATGTAAGGCAACATCCATCAGTTCTGGATAGGGCCACAGGAAGAGTTCACTCTCCATAAAGTGTTGTCTGGTTGCTATGTCGTGTCTTTGACATAACGTTCCTCTGGGTTCGTCATTTGTTAATGTGTAGCTTGGAAGCTGTTGTAATTGGGCAACTCTAACTCTTACATATTGGAATGGCTGTGCATTCAGATAAGCTACCTTCTTTGGGTCGCCCGCAGAGTGAAACACAGAAGTGCTTAAGTGCTCCTAAAAGAAAATGATTATTTCCATGTTAGACACTAGGTGGCGCTCCACATAACGGCATTGAGTCCTGAGAGTGCTACACAAAGCAGACACTATTAAATTTCACACTCTCATGGAAAGGTAGGGCTGGAAGGGATAGGGGGGCCAATAGACTTGCCGGGCCTCTGGGCAAGGTAAGGGCAGAGCCTGGCTCCATGCTCCAGGCTGGGGCAGGGCTTAGGGCGGAAGGGGCGAGACTGGGGCAGCCAGCCTTGATGCCTGGAGCATGTTGCACTGGCCTCCTCCTCCCGCTCTCCCACCCCGCGTTCCGTCCCAGGCAGCCCGTGTCACTGCCACGTTGTGCATGGCCATGTTGTGTCACGTTGTGTATGGCCATGTTGTGGTCCAGCAGTGATTTACAGGGCCAGGAACTCCGGAGGCTCCTGCAGTAGCAGTGGGAGCAGCCAAGACCCCCTCGGCCCTTTTGAATTGCTGGGCCCCCAGGCAACTGTGCCCTTGCTCCCTCCCTCCCCCCCCCGCTGTCGGCAGGCCCAGGAAGGGAGAAGTCATCTGTTCCAGCCTCCTGCACTGTAGCAGGAGCAGGTAAACCTAGAGCATCACTGGGAGGTGTCTGTCCAACCTGCTCTGAAAAACTTCCAGTGACCAAGATTCCGCCATGTCCCTTGGAAGCCTGTTCCAGCGCTTTTCAGGGCCTAGAGTCGAAAAGTTTTTCCGAATATCTAACCTCCCTGGCTGCAGAACAAGCCCAATACCTCTTGTCGGGCCTCCCCTGGACATAGAGAACAATGATCACAGGCCCTTCATAGGTCAGCCCTAACCACTGCTCCTTTGGTCTCTGTTTCTTACAACTGACCTTGCCCAGTGTTTTAACCTTCCCTCGTGTGTCTTGTTTTCGCAGTTTCTTATCATTTTTTGCTTCTCTTTGCTGGATTCTAATTTGTTCGCATCTTTCCAAAAGTGTGGAGCCCAGAATGGACACGGCTCCAGCTGAGGACCCTCACCAGCGCGTAACAGAGCAGAACAACTGCCTCTCGGGTCGTGCCTGCAACACTCCTGTCAAAACACCCCAAAACGAGGTTAGCCTTTTTTTTTTTTTTTTTTCCAACTTCATCAAATCATTGGCTCATATTTAGTTTCCTTGGAGAGGAGCTCGGCGTAATCATGGCTAGCAAAGAAGTAGCTGCAGGAGGCAGCCAATTAGTGTAATAGGTCCAATTTCTGATAGGTTGACAATATGCCCCTGATAGAGTCCGTTTCCTGGAAGACATTGTCAGAGATGGTCTGACACCGGCAAGTGTAGCAGTGCCAGGGCAGAAACACATCGCTTGCCTGAAACTAAATGGAGTGTGATCTATTGCAGTCTGCCCCACTGATGGATCTCAGACCACTTTGCCCACCTACCAGCCCCGTGTGGTAGGGAAGGAGTATAATCCCCACCCTACTGGAAACACACTTCAGCACAGACAGTGACTCTGTGGCAAAGGCAGGGTCATTTAACCCTGACTCGTGCTGCAGCCAGCGTCTTCAAGAATTCTGAATGGTGTAACCTGATCTGCCACCAGAGCTGTCCCGTCCATGGGACGTTCAGGGTGGCTGCTCTGGGCCCCGTGCTTTGGATGTGAGGCGGTGGGGCCAAGGGCAGCCTGGGGGATTACCTGGGGGAGAGTCGCCCACATACACACACACTGTGGCAGCAGGAGCCCTCAAAGGAAAGCAATGCATCAGCCTGCACCTCTCCTGTCCTCTCCTAGCTGGGTTGCTCTGCTGTGCCGACCCTAGAGCACCTCGACTGCGCTCCCCCTGAGGGAGCAACCCAGCTGGGAGAGGCTAGCAGAGTAGAGCAGGCGACCATCTTCATGGTGCTTCCCAGGCTTCCATTTCCATGGTGAGTGGAGGGGAACAGCTCCTGCTGCTGCCCCCTCCCCCCAAAAATCTCCCAGGTTGCGTAGCTCTGGGGAGATGGCCTCAGGGAGAGCAGGACAGAATGGATCAGGGACAGAAAGAGGTGGGGCAGAACTGCCCCGGGCCCCACATTCCCCTAGGGATGGTCCTGTCTACAGCTGCTTGCTGTGCCACCTCGGGGCAAGCACCTCCATTTCTCTGAACCTCAGTTTCCATTTTGCTGACAGGGAAAGGATAATCCCAGCCTCGCCGTTGGGCTGGGCAGTTTCATGTTCAGATCACTCGCAGAGACGCTACGTACTATTCTTTATTTTCCTCCCGTTGTGTTTATTTTCGAACCACTCTGGATGCAAAGGCAAACTGAGGCTATGTCTAGACTATGAAGTTTTTCCGGGATACGGGAGGTATCCCGGAAAAACTCCGCCGCGTCCAGGGACGGCATCTGCTCTTCCAACATTTTTTGCGGAAGAGCAGACGCACTCTTTCGGAAGCCCTATATTCCTCATTTTATGAGGAAGAAGGGCTCTTCCGAAAGAGGAGTTTTTTCCAAAATTTGGCCCAGTGCAGACGGGCCAAATTTTGGAAAAGCCTCTTCCAAAAAACAATAGGAAAAAGGTACACAAATTGCGGAGCGCAATTTCCATACCTTTTTCTGAAAAAAAAAGCAGCAGTCTAGACGTAACCCCACTGCCTAACAGCAGAGCACCTTGCCCAGTGGAGATACAGAGAGCACTTTAGCTGGGCAGAATGCAATTCCACCACCGGAGTTTGGCCAGATGTTAGGACTAACGCCTCCACCCTTGTGAAAAGTGCTGTGAGCTCCAGAAGGGACAAGTGATCGTCTTCACACCTACTTGATGGTTCATCTGTCTCCCGAGTGCCCCCAACACCCGGCTCGACCACTGGACAAAAGCACTGAAAAGGAGGAACGTTGCCTACTGAATTGCCACTGTTAGTTCTCATAGCACCTGTTTTCCCTTTTGACGCACTGACTGAGTTTGAACCTGCTTAGCCAGCAAGATCTGACAAAATAACAGGCCTTCATAGTGTGGCCACTGGCTAACAAGTATCATGATGCTGCCAGTGTGGGGGGCGGGGGGGAAGTGCCTAGAGCAGGAGCCCAGAGACAGGGGCTCCCTTTCTTTTAGAAGTGGAATGGATGACTTCAAAGGAGAGATGGGGAGGCCTGGAACAGAACAAGGGTATGAAGGGGAGTGCCTGGGAAGCTGGAGGAGTAAACCAGCATATCTGGGAGCCCAGCGCAGGAAATTACAAAGTGACCCTGTGGATTTCGCCCTAACACAAACTCTGTGTCCATGGGTAATCAGTAGTGGCAGCCTTAACCCAGTGCATCCTGAGCATATACCAGGCCACACTGTTCCTGAGGCCTTGCGTCACACGCACACACCCAGCTCACCAGCCAAAGCACTGTCCTTGAAGCCACATCAGCTGTCCTGTTTGGCTGAGTTCCTGACATGCTGGCTCCAGAGTAGAAAGTTGTACTAGGACTACATCCAACGGGACGGGCTGAAAGCAAAGTCCATTGATTTCAGTGGTGGTTGGAGCAGACCCGAAAATACTCCTCAAAACAAAAAGCACCTGAAACATCTCCCCTCCTCTCGTTCCCACCCACTAACAATAAATCAGCTGATGATTGAAAAGACACCACTATCCAACACTGAGCCTGCTAGCCAGCCTGAAAAGAGGGGTCTTGTACTGAACCCTAAAGCAGGAGTGGGCAATAACACGGTGGCGGTTCACCAGGGTTAGCCCATGGCGGGCCACAGCTACTACATTCACCTGCACAGCCACAGGTAGTGGTGATCGCGGCTCTCATTGGCCACAGATCACCATTCCTGACCATTGGAAGCAGCAGTTTACCACAGCCCCCATTGGCCGCGAATGGCAATCCACGGACAACGGGAGTGGCGACTGCTGGTACCTGTGACCATGCTGATAAATATAGAGGTCAGGGTCCACCAGGAGCTAACTGTGGTGGACCGGCTCTAGCCCACAAGCCAGTATTTGCCCACCCCTGCCCTAAAGGATGCCAAGCTGGAGCCTGAAGGGAACAGACTCCAGAGCCAAGGCCACATACTGAGAACACAGCAGTTCTCAGTGGACTGAGAACAGGAGACTTGCAGCTGAGAGCAAGTAACTACCCCTTCAGGCTGTGGGAAGGGGGGAGCTGCCTGTGTCTTGTGTGAGTGTCGACATTTCATCTGTACTAAGCACTGTGTAAACATGATTAATTCTCCTTACTCCCATATGAGGTAGGTGTGGGACGTGTTATCCCCATTTTACAGATGGGGAAATGGAAGCACACAGATCATACCGGCAGGGTTCAGCTGAATCTCAGGGCTCCCTTTTCTCTTGTTCCTGGTTTAGTTTTCTTTCAGATCCGGTCAGGCTCACTATGTCATTCCAGGTTGACTTCCCTCTGCAGTCAGGTCCCTGGTGTCAGCAGGGTCAGGGTACATTTTCCAGGGTTTCCAAACATCCTAGCAATCTTAAAATCATAGAATCATAGAGCTGGAAGAGACCTCAGGAGGTCATCAAATCCAGCCCCCTACCCAAGGCAGGACCAATCCCAACTAAATCAACCCAGCCAGGGCTTTGTCAAGCCGAGACTTAAAAACCTCTATGTATGGAGATTCCACCACCTCTCTAGGTAACCCGTTCCAGTGCTTCACCACCCTCCTAGTGAAATAGTTTTTCCTAATATCCAAACTAGACCTCCCCCACTGTAACTTGAGACCATTTCTCCTTGTTCTGCCATCCGTCACTACTGTGAACAGCCTTTCTCCATCCTCTTTAGAACCTCCCTTCAGGAAGTTGAAGGCTGCTATCAAATCCCCCCTCACTCTTCTCTTCTGCAGACTAACAAACCCAAATCCCTCAGTCTCTCCTCATAGGTCGTGTGCTCCAGCCCACTAATCATTTTGGTCGCCTTCCGCTGGACCCTCTCCAATGCGTCCACATCCTTTCTATAGTGGGGGGCCCAGAACTGGACACAATACTCCAGATGTGGCCTCACCAGAGCCAAATAAAGGGGAATAATCACTTCTCTGGATCTGCTGGCAATGCTCCTCCTAATGCAACCTAATATGCTATTAGCCTTCTTGGCTACAAGGGCACACTGTTGACTCATATCCAGCTTCTCATCCACTGTAATCCCCAGGTCCTTTTCTCCTGAACTGCTACTTAGCCATTCAGTCCCCAGCCTGTAACAATGCTTGGGATTCTTCCGTCCCAAGTGCAGGACTCTGCACTTGTCCTTGTTGAACCTCATCAGATTTCTTTTGGCCCAATCCTCTAATCTGTCTAGGTCACTCTGGACCCTATCCCTGCCTTCCAGCATATCTACCTCTCCCCCTAGCTTAGTGTCATCTGCAAACTTGCTGAGGGTGCAATCCATCCCCTCATCCAGATCGTTAATAAAGATGTTGAACAAAACTGGTCCAAGAACTGATCCTTGGGGCACTCTGCTAGAAACCGACCACCAACCTGACATCGAGCCATTGATCACTACCTGTTGGGCCCGACAGTCTAGCCAGCTTTCTATCCATCTTACAGTCCATTTATCCAATCCATACTTCCTTAACTTGCTGGCAAGAATATTGTGGGAGACCGTATCAAAAGCTTTGCTAAAGTCAAGGTATATCACATCCACTGACTTTCCCATATCCACAGAGCCAGTTACCTCATCATAGAAGCTAATCAGATGGTTAGGCATGACTTGCCCTTCGTGAATCCATGTTGACTATTCCTCATCACTTTCCCCTCTTCCACGTGCTTCAAAATGGATTCCTTGAGGATCCCTCCATGATTTTTCAGGGAACTGAGGTAAGGCTGACCAGTCTGTAGTTCCCTGAATTGTCCTTCTTCCCTTTTTTAAAGATAGGCACTACATCTGCCTTTTTCCAGTCATCCGGGATCTCTCCCGATCTCCACGAGTTTTCAAAGATAATGGCCAAAGGCTCCACAATGACATTTGCCAACTCCCTCAGTATCCTTGGATGCATTAAATCCGGGCCCATGGATTTGTGTATATTTAGCTTTTCTAAATAGTTCCTAACTTGTTCTTTCCCCACCAAGGACTGTCCACCTCCTTCCCATACTGTGTTGCCTAGTGCATTTGTCTGGGAGCTGACCTTGTCCGTGAAGACAGAGACAAAGAAAGCATTGAGTACTTCAGCTTTCCCCACATTATCTGTCACTAGGTTATCTCTCTCATCCAGTAAGGGCCCCACACCCTCTCTGATCACCCTCTTATTGCTAACATGCCTGTAGAAACCTTTTTTATTACCCTTCACATCCCTTGCCAGCTGCAATTCCAATTGCGCTTTCGCTTTCCTGATAACTCCCCTGCATTCTCGAGCAATATATTTATACTCCTCCCTAGTCATCAGCCCATTTCCACTTCTTGTAAGCTTCCTTTTTATGGATGTCCCCAGTAAGCCAATCTGGTCGCCTACTATATTTGCTTTTCTTGCTGCTCATCGGGATGGTTTCTTCCTGTGCCTTTAATTAGGCTTCTTTAAAATACTGCCAGCTCTCCTGGACTCCTTTCTCCTTCATGTTAGCATCCCAGGGGATCCGGCCCATCAGTTCTCTGAGGGAGTCAAAGTCTGCTCTTCTGAATCCAGGGTGTGTATTTTGCTACTCTCCTTTCTTCCTTTGGTCAGGATCCTGAAATCTACCATCTCATGATCACTGCTTCCCAGGTTGTCACCCACGTCTACTTCCCCCACTAGTTCCTCCCTGTTTGTGAGCAGCAGGTGAAGTTGTGCATGGCCCCTGGTCAGTTCCTTCAGCACTTGTGTGACATAGAGTGGGTACCTTGCTGGTTGCTATGCTGGGCAGTGGGCTGTGAGTGACCTCCACTGGCTGCTGGCTGCAGCATGGCCCAGCAGGGCAGAGGATGAGTCATTATGCAAGGGGGCTTCGAACCTGTCTGACCAGTTATCTCCCAGAGAGCGGAACAATGGGAAGAAGGCGGAGTGGAGCCCTGGCTGGGGGGAGCAGCCAGACCTCCCCCGGGAGCGTGTCAGGCTCTGAGAGGGGGCAGAGCGCTGGAGCCCGCCGGAGAGATGGGACAGCTTTCCCGGGAAGCCCTGCAAGCTGTAGCCCATCTAGGGCAGGAGCCAGCCCAGCGGAGCTGTGGCAGCTGGAGATCCAGCTGCAGCTGAAGGAATTGGAAGTCCAGGACTGTAGAGAGCAGCGACAGCATGAGCTGGCCATGGCAGAGCGGAGAAGCGGTAGGGCCCCGGCTGCGCTGAGTGCAGACGGGCCCCAAGGGCCCAGGGCTGCCAGACACTTGGAGAAGCTCGTGGTGGCCCAACTGAAGGACGTGGGTGACATAGACGGGTTCCTCAGCTCCTTTGAGAGGGCCTGTGGACTGCAACTGGTTGCAGGAGCTCATCCCCGCACTGAACCAGGAGGCTGCCGGGGTGCTCAATCAGTGGAGGACCTACAGCCAGGGGATTACAACCGAGTCAAGGAGGCCCTGCTGCACAAGTTCGGGCTGACCCCCGAGACGTACAGGAAGAAGTTCCAGGGGGTGCAGAAGGGGCCACGGGAGACCTATATGGATCTGGCCTCCCGCCTGGCGCAATACTGCCGCAAGTGGGTGTCTGGAGTCGGAGCCCAGACCGCAGAGGACCTGCTCAAGCTGATCATGATGGAGAAGTTCTACGAAGCATGCACACCCAGCCTGAGGCTCTGGCTCAAGGACCAAAGACCAGAGAACCCCCAGGAGGCCGGGAGGCTGGCGGATGAGTTCACGGAGAGCCGGTCCAGGTGTGAACGGGAATCGCGGTGAGAGAGGGAATCGCGCAGAGACCGGATCTCGGCTGAGCGACGGAGAGAGTCATCTACGAGGCGAGCCCAAGAGACAAGTTGTCTGCGCCCCAGAGAACCAGCCAGGGCCCGGACAGAGCCAGCCCAAAGGGGCCCACAGGACCTAACCTGCCATCGCTGTGGGCAAAAAGGCCACAAGAGGGCTCAGTGCACCAGGCACCAAGACCTGGGGTTTCCCAGGGTTAACTGGCTAGGGCTGGAGGAAGGGCAGGCTGCCCCAGAGGCAGGGGCCAGCAGGCAAACCTCAGCTCAGAGTGGGGGGAAGGATGCTCAGTGCACCTCCCCTGGGAGATCTGACCCTCAGGAGGTGGATTTCTCCGTGTACCGGGTGGGGGCAGGGCGGCCCCTGTGGAGTGAGTGCCTCGTACCCCTGCAGGTGGATGGTAGGAAGGTGATGGGTTTCTGGGACACGGGGGCGGAGGTGACGCTGGCCCAATCCGACATAGTGGCCCCAGACTGGGTACTACCCCACACGCAGCTGACCCTGAAGGGCATAGACGGGTCCCTGTTTAAGGTGCCTTTAGCCAGGGTGCATCTGAAATGGGGGGCCAAGGAAGGTCTCAAGGAAGTGGAGGTGCACCCGCACTTGCCCACGGAGGTGCTAATGGGGAATGACCTAGAGGAGTGGCCCCATGAATCCCAACAGGCTCTAGTCACCGCCCATAGCCAGAGCCAACGAGGGGCTGGCAACCTGGACCCAGGGAAGGACTCCCGGCAGGGTCCTCAGGGTCCCATCCCAGTGGACACGGGGTCCAGCCAGGCTGGGACTCCGGACCTAGGCAAAGGTGGAGAACAGGTCCCGATCCCTGCACCAGCAGCTGAATTCCAGGCTGAGGTACAGGCAGACCTCTCCTTGCAGAGACTGAGGGACCAGGCTGGCCTCCATGCAGCTCAGCCCCTGGGGAGAGGTGGCCAAGAGAGATTCCTGTGGGAGCGGGGATTCCTGTTCCGGGAATGGCTTCCCCTCAGGAAAGTGAGGGCATGGGGGGTCCAGCGGCAGCTGGTAGCCCCCCAAAAGTATCGCCTCAAGCTGCTGTATTTGGCCTACGACGTCCCCTTTGCGGGCCACCGGGGGATCCGGAGCACCCGGCTGAGGCTGCTCCAACACTTCTATTAGCCGGGGATATTTGTGGCCGTGCAGTGGTACTGCCAGTCCTGCAACTCCTGCCAGAGGGGCGGGAAGGCCGAAGACGGGAGGAAAGTGGCTTGAAGGCTCCTACCCCTTATAGAGGACCCCCTGGGCTTGCTGAGAGAGTTATGGGAGGGGAAGACCTCCCTGGATGGAGCGTCGGGGGTGGAAGACGCCCTGGCTGTCCAGTGAAGGCTCACTGAGCTCATGGTCCTGGCCCGAGAAACCCTGGCCAGAGATCAAGGCCAGTGCAAGGGTAGGTGCGACCACAGAGGACAGGCCTGTGCCAGTCCCCCCGGAGCGGTGCAGCGAGTGGACAGAGGGAAGCCAATTCATGTGGGGCCTCGCCGTGGCTGGCCCGAGTCAAGGGGAGCATCCATGCCCAGGGCGAGTTCCCACGCAGAGGACCCGAACTTCCCTAGGTCACGAGCGGAATGACCCTGCTCAGTTCGCTCTTGGAGGGGGGAGAACTGTGACATAGTGTGGGTACCTTGCTGGTTGCTATGCTGGGCAGTGGGCTGTGAGTGACCTCCACTGGCTGCTGTCTGCAGCACTGCCCAGCAGGGCAGGGGATGAGTCATTATGCAAGGGGACTTCGAACCTGTCTGACCAGTTATCTCCCAGGGAGCGGAACAATGGGAAGAAGGCGGAGTGGAGCCCTGGCTGGGGGCAGGGCTGGAAGTGAGTTAGTTAGGTTTCTGTCTGGTATCATGGAGGAGGCAGCTTAAGCTACAGGCGGGGATTTAGGGGCCCAGTCTCCCCCATCTCAAGGGGGGCTGAGGCATCCTAGGCCTGCCCTGTAACCAGATTACATCTGTGCTGTGCTGTATCCTGGAGAAGCAATAAACTCCCTCTATTCTACTGGCTGGTGGAGTCTGTCCATGCCATTACGGGGGTGCAGGAGACGGGAAAACCCCAACGCGCCGACACAACTTGTACCAAGAAGTTATCCCCAACATTCTCCAAAAACTTCCTGGATGGTCTGTCTACTGCTGTATTGGTCTCCCAACAGATGTCAGGGTGATTAAAGTCGCCCATGAGAACCAGGGCCTGCGATCTGGAAGCTTCTCTCAGTTGTCCAAAGAAAGCTTCGTCTACCTCATCCACCTGATCGGCGGTCTATAGCAGACACCAACCACAACATCACCCCTGTTGCTTCCATCTCTAAATTTAACCCATAGACTCTCAACAGTCTTTTCTCCCTCTAAGTACTGGAGCTCCAAGCAATCATACTGCTCTCTTACATACAATGCAACTCCTCCTCCTTTTCTCCCCCGCCTGTTCTTCCTGAACAGTTTATACCCTTCCATGACAGTGCTCCAGTCATGCGAGTCATCCCACCAAGTCTCCGTTATTCCAGTCAAATCATAGTGCTTTAACTGGGCCAAGGCTTCTAATTCTTCCTGTTTGTTTCCCAGGCTTCTTGCATTGGTGTACAAACACCTTAGATAACCAGTTGATCGCCCTTCCTTCTCCATCCGAATCAGGGGTCCTCCTTTGTCGCTCGTTCCTCCTTGTGATTCTTCCCGGTGTCCGACTTCCTCACTTACCTCTTAGAGTTTGTTTGGAAGGAGCTTCCTCCATCACTCATGCGCTATTCCTTGCCAGACTACGGAGCTGCCACTCCTCAGGCTTTGACCTAGGCTGAGACATTGCAGTTCTCCCCACATTAGAAATTCTAACTGTGATGGGGCCACCGGGTACAGCCTGGGCCTGTGGCACCGCTGTGCCCCCTTCACTCTCCAGCATGTGTGCGACTGGTCAGAAGAGTTTCTAATGCTGCCCAGCTGATTAGCAGAACATCCCTAGCTATGTTTTTTGTTTCTACTCCTGGTACACATTGGCACATGCCTCGGTGCACATAAAAATTATTCCGCATATGGATGGAGAAGACTAGAGAGAACATTGCTCTTCAGCTTGGGCTACATCTCACAATGCTTTGCCAGTGACAAGCAACAAACTGCTCCAGGTGCTGTTATCACTGAGCACATCTGCATGTGGTGCACCATGTCCAGCGAGATTGCAGGAATGCTCCCAGAGCCACTCAGGAATCACACAGAGACAGGCACCCGCCAAATCTCCCTGACTCCCAGCGCTGTACCTCAGGAACATACTGTCTTACACTTGACCGCCTTTGTGAACCTGAGCAATTTACCAGATACTTAGTGCAAACTCACAGGTAAAGATAAACTGTTAAAAATGTATTGACTATAAAGGAGAGATTTATAGGCAAAAAGTCAGAGTTAGTCACCAAAAGAAATAAAATGTAAGTGTGGTGCTGTCTAAACTCTCAGCCTTATTACACTGGGCAACAACTAGATTAAGTAGTTTTTCTCATCCCCTTGGACAGTGCAATGGATAGTACACAGGTTTCACCAGTGTTGTCTTCAAGTCATCATTGTCAAGTCCAAGTCGAGTCTCAAGTCACTACAGTTCAAGTCTCAAGTCGAGTCTCGAGTCAAGTCCCAAGTCGAGTCTCAAATCTTAATTTAAAAAATGTCAAGTCACTTTTGTACAAGCCATCAATATCAGCATTTTCGGACAATTTTTTCACCAAGTCGATTTAATAAAATTAGCAAGTCTCAAGTCGAGTCTCAAGTCACAAACAATGAACCTTAGTCGAGTCTCAAGTCGAGTCACCTAAGCGACTTAAGTCGGACTCGAGTTCAAGTTGTGGGACTCGAGTCAACAACTCTGGGTTTCACCCTTGAAAGTTGGGCCAGTCTTCTCTGTTGGCGTCTTCAACCTTCTGAGCATCCTTATTGCTTGCCCCATAGGTGGGGAAGGGAGAAGGCCAAGCATGGGTCAGTGTTCTGTTTTAGTCCATGTGCTTGGAGAACATAAATCCAGGCATGTCCGACGGGCACTGCTGAGTCACCAGGTATGTTTGAGCAATTCCACTGGTGTGGCCTTGTACAAGCAAGTCATTGAATAGTAAGTAGTCCCCTTGCTGGACAATGGCTGTTGATGGTCATTTGATACTCACCCACCCAGGTGTTGGTTATCTCCCGGTTATAGTCTTTGGAGAGCTAGTATCTAGGCACTTCCCAAACCCACAGCATATTTTAGTGACAACCAAACGACACAGTTCTCATAACTTCATATGCATTCACAATACATATATTTAGATAGAACAGTGGGTTTCAGCTGATCATAACCTTTCCCATGATATCTTACATGGTATGCTTTATATGCACTGTCACAATTATATACGTGTAATGATAAATAAAGGGCTACAGAATGCTTCCCTGGGGTGGAGTGTGTCATGTTCACACATTCTGCACATGCTCTCTCTTTCCCAGCTGGAGTTAAACTTATGTGCCAGCTCACCTCTCTGGCAATAATTAGCTCACACTGTAGAGAGCCTGTGCTTTGTCTGAATCACAGTCACACACTTCTAGCTTTTCCGCCTCTTTCTAAACCATTGTTACTAAATCCATGCCCCAGTGCACAGTTCTGAGCGAGAATGCCTGCGTCACTGGCAAACAGTGAATTCTCTTTGAACTTGACTACGTCTGTGATTCCTGGGAGACTGCAACAGGCGTGAGAAAGCTGCCTGCAGGCAAGGGGAAGCCTGGAGCAAGGCTTGCTAAATGAACTAGCCAGACACCTGGTGTGGGGAGGGAACTTCAAGCAGCTGGTTCTATGGAAGCGAGCTGAAGCAGTTGTGCCAGCCAGCTGACTACAGATAGGCTGGAGGGGAGTCAGCTCTGAACAGAACGGTTGAAAGCTGAGCCCCAGGGTGGGTCACATGGCCCCTCAAAACTCCCTTATAAAAAGGACTCTGACAGAACCCTTCCGCTCACTCAGGCTCTGAGGTAAGAGCCCTGCCTCAGGGCAGATTTGGGGACTTTTACCATTTAATTTTGAGTTCTTTGTCTGAATAAATCCAGGACCCTTCCTCGCCAATAAAGGTGGTGATGGGATGAGCCAGTGTGTGGAATCCTGTAAACCTCATTTTGTTGAGGATCTTGCGAAAAAGGGCTTTTTTCCGACAAATGGCCCCGTCTATATGAGGCTTTTTAGCGGCAAAACCTCTTCCGCAAAAAGGATTGGCAGAAGATCTGCAAATAAGAGTGCGATTTGCATATCTTCTGCCGCCAAAAACCAGCAGTGTAGATGTAGCCTCTGAGAAAGGGCCTGGAAGAGAGAGAATAAAGGGCAGGGCAGAGGCACCCAGGCCACAAGAGGGAGCTGCCGGGAGGGGCAGCCAACTCATTTACAATTACATACCCGATAAAAGTTAGTCCCTCAGAAACGCGACCTGGCTCTGAAGAGTGCCTATGGAAAATGGCATGGTGGGATTCCGCATGTGTTGCGCCTCAATGATTTCTATAACCGGTTGCAAATAAAGAGACATTTGCCACCTGTGAGCCTGTACACACAACCTGAGAGGCAAGCTGGGTTCTTTCTTTCCCTCGGGGACACCTGTGCAACACCACTGCGCACCAAGCATTTGCACAGGTGTAATTGATGGGCGTTCCTGGGAGCTTAGCCCACCATTCTGTTGCAGCTGCACAAGAAGGAAAGAATCCAGCCTGCTCTCTTAGAACCGCAGTGGCCCTGCTAGGCAAACCGGTTAGTCACAAAAGTCAGCAGGCCGGGTACATCCAGAGCAGAGCTATTCAGAAAGAAAGGGACATCTTTTTCACAGTGACTGTCCAGAGCAGAACTGCATTGTGATGCTACTTTTGAAGTTGCAGTGGAAGGAGGAAGAACAAAGAGCCATGGATGAGGGAGAGGCACAATGGCCTTGCTGCGCCTGCTAGTGAGCATTGTTAGGTCACTTCTAAAAAGCTGAAATCAGCATGAACATTCTTCTGCTGTCTCCAGGAAGATATTTTTAAATGCTCAGATAATTTAGTAGCACAAACCCTTTTAATCTTGCGAGTCAGCTCCTGGGGAGCAGAGCGACTCCTGTTTCAACCAGAGAGGAGTTCTGTGGGCAAATGAACATGTGTTTTAGAGTACGGCAAAAAAAGGACCCTTGTCAGTGAGTCCCAGAGCCCAGGTCAGCTGGCTCAAGCTCATGCTGCATGGCTAAAAACAGCACTGTAGACATTCTGGCCCTGGCTGAAGCTGGAACCCACACACCAACCTAAGCCTAAACACCTACACAGCTTTCTGTAGTCCACAAGCCTGAATCAGTTGACTCTGAGACTGGCTGCTGCAGGGTTTCTTCTGCATCGATGTACCCACAACATCTTTTGTGGCCTGCTCCATGCTTTATGGCCATGGCATGCAAACAATGATGCAAAGCAGGCTGATTGCACAATGCTAGATGTTTGCACTCAGTTGGGTAACCTTGGGTGCCTTGGGTAATGTGTGTCTGAGCTGCCCCACTGTGCCTCTCTTCCTACTGCTTTGATCCTACTGGAGGAGAGAGACAGGCCTCAGCTCTGCCGGGGGAGCAGCAGAGTGAGCCATGGAGACAGAATGGAATAAAAATTGGGGGAAAATCCTCTCCTCCCTTCCTTATTCTATGGGCCATGCCCTGCCACTGGTTTTCAAACAAGTATCTTCTCTGCCGGTGCTATTTGGCCTCCCAGCCTGCTAGCAGCCTGACTACATGGTAGCAGACTCATTTCTCAGCAGACTATTTGCAATCACTGAGGGTGACACACGTAAGTTTTTCTCTCAACCATGCAGGTTCCCATCAGCGCCAGCTTTTGGGATAATGGAACAGCGCTGAGTTGTTAGCGACATGTGGTTGTTTTAATACTCTCCCCATCTAGGGATAGAACTTATTATCTTCACCCACAGCCGCTTGCGGGGCTTTTAAAAGCCAGTAAGTGCCTGGCCATAGATAGCACGTAGTGAGGCTCCCTAAACCACACCCTCCCACTAAACAAAACACTCAGCACTGTGGAATACATTTGGCCTCCTGCCTGTAATAGATACAGGATCTGTCCAACCCCAGTACACTGACAAGATGATAATCCCGCTGGCAATATTTAACATCCGTGGGGCACTTTAAACTCATGCAATCTGTTTTTGGAAACTATTTCCCTTTCCTCCGAGTAGGTAGCTAGGAGCATAACAGTAGAATCAGAACAAATGCCACATTATGGGCTACATTGTGCCTTCCAGGCCCAGCCTGTGGTCAGGTGCAAGGAAGAAGGGCACGCCACCAGTGTTCCCTAGAAGCTGTGTGCTTCGGTAGCCACTCAGAAGAAATTCAAATGCCACCCAGCTAATTCGCAGAGCACCCACAGCTGGGTTTTGTGTTTCTGTTGGGGGTGCAATTTGCCCATGCTTTTGTTCATATAAAAAATGTATTCCGCACATGGCTGGAAAAGATTAGAGCCACCCTTGCACGTGCACAGTGCCTCCAGATGCAGAGGGTCGGCATGGCCTTCGTGCAGGGGAAGGCTGCTAGGCCCCTGGACAAGGTGTGTGTGTGGGGGGGTGTCTCTGCATTCCCCGAGGGAGCGGGGCCTTGGGTGGAAGGGGCAGGGCAGGGGCAGCCAGGCCTCAGGGCCACTCGGAGCATGCCCTGGTGCCCCGGCCCTTAGAGCTGCCCAGAATGCGCCACACAACCCTCTGGCAGCAATTTAAAGGAACTGGGACTCTGCCCGCTGGCCACAGTAACAGCAGTAATGGCTGGGATTGCTGGGCCCCAGGGCAATTGCCCTCTTGGCCCTCCCACCGCCGATTGGCGGCCTGCCTTGGTGCCGCTCTTTGAAAGGGTGCAGCATGCTTTGCTTCTCTGCGGGGGAGGGCTGAGGCAGTTAGGCTGCTGGCAAGCCTGGTGTATTCCTTGCTTCTCCCTGAATGCCAGGTCTGGGATCTGGCAAGGCCCTTTGTGCTCTGGGTTTCCAGTGAGAGGGCAGCACTTGACCCAATATTTGGTGCATTCGTGTGTCAGTCATGTGGCAAGCAGAAAGAGGAATAACCCCCCACTCTTTCACTCCAGCATCATTCTCAGTAAGCTGAAAAAGAATCAGAAAGAACAAAACACTTGCCAAACTGGACCAAATCTGGGACCATCTCCTCTCAATTTTTGACCCATAGCAATACTGTCTCTCTCACCTCATGACTACACAGCTTCTTCCGTAGCCTCTTCCGCAGGCCCTTCTCCAACGCCTTTTGGAAATCTGCATGCATTATATGAGCCAGTTCTTCTTTATTCTACTTTATTGACACATTCAAAGAATTCAATTGATTACTGAGACGGTGTCCTTTGCAGAATCCATACTGGTTAGATCTTATCACATCTTAATCTTCTGGGTGTTTTGTTCTGTGTTTAATTATCTTTCCAACCCATTTGCCAGGTACAGCTGAAGGCTGCTGGTCTATAATTCCCCAGCTCACCCCTAGAGCCAATTTTAAATATAGAGACATCATTGGCTGCTCTCCAATCCTCTAGAAGAGTGGCTGCTTTTAATGACCAATTGAATATTTTTATTAGCAGCTCAGCCACTTCATACGTAAGCTCCTAAGGACTCCCAGATAGACCACATAAAGCTGGTGACTTACTGTTTTAAATTATCCATTTGCTCCAGCACCTCTTTTCCTGACACCTCGCTCTCTGACAGCACCTCCTCTTTGTTACCAGAAGAAAGTCCAATGTTGGAATTTCCCCATTATCCTCAGCAGTGGAAGCTATGCAAAGAAATCATTTAGCTTCTCAGCAATGTCCCTTATTTGCATGAATTACTCCATCGAAGCCCAAGGGACCAAGAATAACCATGAATTCCATTACAGGCTTCCTGCTTCTGATCCACTTAAAGCATGAGGCTGAGGGAATCTCAGGCCCAAGGGCCGGATGCGGCCCCCGGCTTGTCTGGATCTGGCCCCCAAGGCTCAGGGCTGCCCCCATCATTGGGAAGCCTGTGCTGGCACTCCAGCACCCCCTGCTGCTCCACCACGGGGCTGGAGCACACAAAATGTACTAGCCTGGGCCCCCGAGTCTCTGCTGCGTGAGGGGATTGTGGGGAGTGTCTTTCTCCTTCTCAGTCGAGGGCCACATTAGTAAGGGTTTTTGTGTTTTTTCCCACACTTTTGTGCAGCCCCCAACTGATTTTTCTGTGGGTCAGTGGCCCCCGACCCAAAAAAGGTCCCCACCCCTGACTTAAAGAATCTCTTGTTACTTGTTTTTATACCTGTAGGTATGTGCTCTTTGGAATCTAGCTTGTGGCCCTTCTGAATTGTTACTTATTGCCTCTGTAAAATAGAAAAAAGAGACAAGCATGCACCAGACAGGCAGGGGCTTATGTGCTCAGCTAGCCTTTCTGGACTTGACAACATCCACAGTGTGTACAAATCAAGGAAACACTAACAGACATGGTAAAGTCTAACCTAGCTCAAGGAAAAATCATCTATTCTCATTTAGTATGAACTGTTAATAAACTCTGGAAAGGAATGCAGGGCTTCAAATCCTCTTTTGACCCCCAAATTATCATTACCCCCATTCCACATGCATTATATTGTGTGTCATTATCTCCTACTGGAAAGGACTCCAACTGCTCACATCACAATTCTACATGAGTTTAAGTCACAGAAGCTCATGTTTTTGGAGAAGAAAGTTCCAACACGCATCCCTGCTGCTCACATTAAGTTCTAATGGATCACTATGAGAAATTCTCCATGGCCTTGGATGTGCTTCTAGGGAGTTAGGCATTACACGTAATACGCAGCAGAATACAGCCAAGCCCAGCTTATCTGAAGAAAGGCTCTGGGAGACATTGGAAGTCTTCCATTAGATAAGGTTTGAGACCAGGCTGTAACCTATTTTGAACAGTGTGTGCCCCAAATCTAGAGTTTAGGGAAAACATACTGGCCAGTCACTGGTGAAACCTGTGGGCTTGGGGACAAAGAGGAGGCCCTCCCAAGGCCTCAGACTTTCCCAAATCAGGTTCTTTGCATCTGTGTGGAAGAGGAGGAGTTTGGGCAGTGCAGATAGGTATGAAAAGTACAAATGTGTAATGTTGGATCTCAGGAAAGAAACTCCAGGTTTAAAATCCACTTGGGGGCATACACACACTCTGGTTAGTGACCATTGCTGGTGAACAATAGCTTTGTTATCAAGCAGAGACTGTAATGTTGGGGGGAGGTATAGTTGCTGCTAAAAGCCTAACTTTGCCCTGCCTGTGCTTCTAAAAATCACAATCCTAACTGTGTACGCACCACACACAAAATCCCAGTATGAACCATGAAAATGTGTGGGTTTGAGAGTTTTTTGTTGCAGAATTAAACACAAGTTCAAGGCAGCCAGGGCCAGTTTCCCCTGTAAGCCAGGGGTGGTCAACCCGCGGCTCGCAACCCACATGTGGCTCTTCATCCCTGAAAGTGCGGCTCATGAAGCCACCCCGCATGCCTTTACAATCAGCCCCTGGTCCCAGCCCCCTGTGCTTACCAGGCACAGGGGGGCAAAATGGCAGTGGCAAGATGGTGGCAGCCAACGGGAGCCTGATGTAGCCAAACTGCCTGCAGTTTTTAAAGGGGTAGCATCCTGGAGCTGGTCCTTTTTTTTTTTTTTTTTAAAAGGGGTAGCATCCTGGAGCTGGTCCTTTTTTTTTTTTTTTTTTTTTTTTGGCTCAATAATTTTGGTGCCGCTCTTCCATTTTTTTCGCCACTGTTTCGGCTCTCTTCGCTTAATGGGTTGGCCACCCCTGCTGTAAGCTGTGGGCTCATACAGACCCTCAGGAGACGTTCAAATGTCGCCCAGCCGATTAGCAGAGCCGCCCACAGCTAGGTTTTGTGTTTCTGTGGGTGGTGCACATTCGCGCCTGCCACAGGGCATATAAACATTATTCCACACCTGGATGGAAAAGATTAGCGGGACCTTTGGCTGAGGCTTCCCTGCCGCTTCTAGGCTGCGGCCCCCCCTGTGAAGTGGGGCGCCGGAGAAAGGGCACTGCGCCTTGCCGTGGTCTGGCCAGAGCCTGGCACAAAGGGGTCCTGGCCCTGCGCCAGCTCCAAGGGGAAACCATGGGGAGCCAGGGAGCGGCTCCGCTGGCGGCGGCTGCCCCCGGCCCGTGCCGGCAGCGGGGCCGCGCGAAGGAGCGGGCAGCCCGCCCTGCGCGCCCCACGCAGCCCCTCGGCACCCGGCGCGCCCCAGGCCGGGCTGCGTCCGCCTGGCACCTGCTGCGCCAGGCTGGGGCCGCAGGGCGGAACCCCGGCGCGTCCCGCTGGCCCGGCGCCCGCAGCGAGGGGCAGAGCGGGCGGCGCTGCCCCGGGGCCGGGAGGAGGAGGAGCTCCGCGCCGCGCAGCACGGCCGGGGCGTTCGTCGCTGCTACCCGCCGCCCGCGCCCCGCTCCGCCCGCTGCCCGGCCCGGCCCGGCCGAGGTGAGTGCCCGGCCCCGAGCGGGGCCTGTCCCCTGCCGGCTACGCGCCGCTTGCCAGCCCGCGGGCAGCGGGGAAGCGGGCGGGGGCAGCCGGAGCGCCGCGCCTGGCCGCGCTGGGAGAGGAGGCTGCGGGGGGAGCGGGGCTGGTGATCCCCCCTCCCCCCCCGGGCCTCGCACGCGGGCGGGAAGCGGTGGCCGGGCGGCGCGGGGGCTGAGACTTCCGCAGCGGGGCCGCCGCCGCCGTGGGACTCCGCTTGGCCGCCGGCAGAGCCCCGGCTGCGCCTTTCCCGCCCGCCCAGACGCCCAACGGGGGCCGGAGGCTTCCTCCCGCATGCGGCTGGCTCGCACGTGGCCAGCCCCTCCTCTCCTAGCCGCCCCGGGCAGCTCTCCGGCCCGCGGGCGGGATTCCCCCTCGCCCTCTTGCTAGGCGCGCCCAGGGCCCGTGGTGACTGCCCGCCCCCTTCCCTAAAACAAGTGGGAGTGGGTGTCAGGGCCATGCCCGGGTCCCGGGAAGAGCCACGAGCACGTTCTCAACCTTTTTCTTTCAGAGCCCCCTCCCCGGGCGTTATAAAAACTCCACGGGCCACCTGTGCCACTGCTCTCTGCATACAAAAGCCAGGGCCAGCGCTAGGGGGTGGCAAACGGGGCAGTTGCCCCATGTCACAAGGGGCACCGCAAAGCTAAGTTGCTCAGGCTTCAGTCCCAGGTGGTGGGGCCGCAGACTGCAGTCACTTAGCTTTCTGCCCTGCGCCCTAGCGAGTTGAATGCTAGCCATGCTTGGCAGAGCCCTGGAAACTTGCTTGTCCTCCCCTCCCTTTGAGAACTAATGCACTCAGGGAATAATGAGCTTATGATTTCTCTCTCTCAGTCTGTTTGGTGTATTCAAGTATCTTGGTTTCAATCAAGGAGATCATATTGAACTTTAATTGCTTGGCTATTTGTGCTTTAAACCACTGGTGTTTGGGACCTGGTGTCCCTGGTTTTCATGATGGAAGTATTTGGTTTGTCAGAATGTTTTAAAGGGGGAGCGACAGTCTCTGGAGCTGTTTTAGAAGAGTTAGAAGTGCTTTGAGGAAGTATTTGCCCCCAAATCCTAGTTGTTGTGGTTTTACAGTTAGTTACATTTTCCTTTTTGTTTGTTTGTTTGTTTGTTTGTTTTTGGTAATTCTTCACTTTTGCTGTGAAACACACACAAATGGGAGTGGAGAGGAAACTGACAGGCTCTAGAGCAGGGGAAAAAGTGAAACTGACTCTACAAATGGACTGTCAAATGGACTGGAGGACAACTGACTGAAATCAGATAAAACATCTTGTCTGCAGCCCTGCAATAACCATCTTACATGTATTTAAACAGTTGGTTTAAAAAAACTACTAGATAGATGGGTAAATTTTAAATTGACTCTCTTTAACAATATTTCACCATTGTACTGAATATACTTTTCATGCAGGGATGGCAAAGTGCTTTGCAAAGTTTATAATCTGCATGTTATAGATGGGGAAACAAGTGAAGTGACTTGCCCAGGGTCACAAGTCGGTGGCAGAGCTAGGAATAGAAATTCCATTTGAACATAGAGATAATGGCAATAATTATATTATCAGCAAAGCTGGTCTGTAATAAGGATATAAAATCCTGTTTAATAAGTTAACTGGTTAAATGTTGCATTTAACCAGTTAACCACTTAAACAGGATCCCACAGGTGAGGTCCTGGCCGGGCTGGAACTGCCCCACTCATGGCTGGCGCATTGGGCCTGGTAGCTGAACTGTCCCCCACCTGTGGCGCAGCTGGAATGCCTCCAGCCCCCAGTGCAGCATGGTGGGCCTGCTTGGGCTGAAGCAGCCCCTGCTTACGTTGGGCAGGGGACTGCTCCAGCCTAGCCAGGCCACCAGTTAACCAGTAACCATCACCCAGTTAGAGTGATGCTAACTGATTAACCACTGACATCCCTAGTCTGTACAAGGAAAATGCTTGAAGGCCACAGAGGAGTTTAGATTTTGTTCAGTCTTAAATTGCTTGGAAATGAAGATCAGCATATCAAGGTATAAATTAATTGGCATGGGATGTGTGGTCTGATTCTGTTCCTTGCCCAAACCGGTAGAAACTCAGGAGTGTTACCACTGTGCTATGCTTGTGATCTAGGGAGAGGGGGAAGTTTGCCTACCAATGAGCTGTAGAAATATTTCCTCCCACTGGCCTTTGGGGAGACTGCTTGTTCTACCTGCCAGATGATTAACACTTTGTTGGCAGCACACTGAAAGGGAAGGAAGGGAGAAATGAGCGGGGTACCAGGTAAGGTTCCTCAGTGTCAGTGGTTCTTAACCTGTGGCCTGCTCAGCACAAAGCTGTGGTCCATGTGACAGCCTCAGGGCCATACAGGTAGTATTGGATGCAGCCCACTATGGTAAATAGAACAACTGCTCAGGATGCTCAAGGAGAGTAGCTTTTGGTTGGGACTTAGATGTGCTGAAGGAAAAATATTCCAAGAAAAGAAAGAGGGAAAAGGCACTGTAACACCAGTGTATTTATAATCCAGGCCTTAATCCTGCAGTTGGCTTCATGCAGGTAGGCTCTCATAGACTTAGTGGCAGGCTCAGGTACTTAAAGCTCAGTGGCTTTATGATTTTTCCAATTTACATCTGTGTGTGTTTACATAAATGTACTGTTAACATGTGGCTGTCCTGGTGTAGTAACAACAGAACACTAATTAGGCTACGTCTACACTGCCCTCTCTTCTGCAAGAAAGTATGCAAATGAGGCGAAGCAGTGAATATCGCCGCACCTCATTTGCATACTTAATGAGCCACCATTTTTGCACAAGGGGTTTTTTGAGCAAAAAGGAGCTGTCTACACTTTTTTTCAGGCAGAACGGCTCTTGCTCAAGAGGGGGTTTTTGCACAAAAAGGAGACATGCAGACGGCTCCTTTTTGTGCAAAAGCCCCTTGTGCAAAAATGGTGGCTCGTTAAGTATGCAAATGAGGCGCAGCAATGTTCACCGCTTCACCTCATTTGCATATTTTCTTGCGCGCAAGAGAGGGCAGTGTAGATGTAGCCTTATAAGGGTTTGCAGGATTGGAGCCCAGGTGTGGTGAGTTGTTGAATAAAGAGCAGGAAGTCCATGGAAGCATTTAATTATTTATATTGCAGCAGTACGGATCCTAGAAGCCTGCTCCTGCCAGCGGGGTGTGACACAAGCATGTAACAGTGCTCCCAACAAAACAGCATTTAAATCAGTGTCTTCAAAGTAAGACTTCTGTGTTGCGAAGTGTCATCCTGTGGAGTGAAATAAAACCTAAATATGTTGTGGGGAGAAAGAAAGTAATTTGTAGTATCAAACTTCCTATAGATTTCAGATTTTAAAGATAAGATTTAAATACCATCCCAGGCTTTAGTTTCCTCACCTCTTTTCACAAATCACAGGTGGCAAAACCCAGGTACAGATAAAGCCAGGTACAGATAAAGCCAGATCTAATATTAAATATGTATGTCTGATTTGCTGTGTAATTGTAAAGGAAAAAGTTGCACATGATGATTCAAAGATACGTCTGCAGGAAGACACACATAAGGAACTGGGCCTTGCACTACAGGTTGGACCTCCAAAAACCAGGACTCCCTCGTCCAGCAACATCTGTGGTCCATCAGGCACATGGGGCAGCAGGGAGGGGAGGCAGGCTGGGGGGCCGGGAGCAGGGGACCTCCCCTGGTCTGGCAAATTTCCTTGTTCAGGACCAGTCCCGAAGGTACTGGACCAGAGAGTCCAGCCTGTATTATAAAAAGAAAACCCATTGAAATAGCCTCCGATTCTAGTAAAACAAGAGAGATTTTTCTTCTCTCAAACTGATTAGGCCAATGTTACTAATGAAAGCAACTTGCTGGAGAAATGGAAAAGATGCTGGTTGCTATAGTGATGAAATATGACCTTCTAAGAATAAATAAGCACCAGCTTTTTACGAATCCCATTTATCATCCTTCATTATGACACTCACCAAACCAAACTTATAATGGAGGCAAATGCTAATTGATTTTCAGACTTAAAACACAGCTGTTCTTCATGATGTGGTTTCTCCTTCGTCCTTACGCTAGGGCTCTTGTCTTACTGAACGGGCATTAGTAGAGTAATCTACTATAGACCTCCAGGGCAACATTTTCAAAAGCACTGAGTCACCTAGGAACTTCTGAACATTTTAACCAACGCCTTAGAAAATAATGCATGAGGCACAAATCGCTTTTATTACCCTCCTGCTTCTCTTAACAGATTTGCAAAATCTCTACCTTACGCCTTGACCCTACACACCTTTTATACATGTTCATCTTTATTCACATTAGAATTTCCACTGAAATCACTGGAAGCAATTGCATATGTAAAGTTATTGATGTGTACAGAAGCACAAGGCATTTCTAATGTGTCCATCACCTAAGTATCTGGGCCCCAATTTATTTATAATATCAAGTACCATCACATATACACAAGTATTACTTATTATTGGGACTGAATTAACTTTTGTTTCAGGACTTATATCTGCCAGAGTTAGACATAGAAGGGAGCACTCCAATAGACTTAACTAAAAAATATGTATTAAGTACTCAAGAAAATAATACCAGACAGATAGAACCTAAAAGCAATAAAGCACCAATTAATGTGTCTTGCCAAGGGCCCTGTGAAATACTGAAAACAGTTTAAAAGAGGTCTATGACCTTCCTTTTGCTTCACAAAAAAGGGATCACGGAGCCTACATAAATATGGTCCATGCTCTGTCAGTATCTGCAAACTGCAGGCTTCAGCAGTGCCCTGCCCTCAGACCTAAGAAACAAGATGGTATAGAAGGGGCCAAATGATCAGTAAAGTATTTAGACTAACTCCAGCAAGGGCTTAAAGTTAAAAACCCAGAGATCTCTCTGTGTTGGTAATTGGTTTGCTCGCTCCCTGCTGTAGCAAGCAGAGGTGGTCATGAAAGCAGGAGTCTTGTAGGTCAGTCACACAGCGCTGATTAAAAAGATGAGAGAAGAGTGCTATGCAAGTGCCCTGTTGCAGAGGACAAGGAGCTGGATTATACACTGAAAAGCCTATTATCCATTTAATGTCAGGGCAGGGATCTAACCAGTAGTTCCATGCACCAGCAGTCAGGTAGCTAGCACAGTGAACTCTAAAGCTCTTTTATCTTGGATTCATCTCTGCCCCAAGGAACATACAGCCTCAGTATTATTTGCTGTTTTTAAACCAAGTTTTCCCCTTTCCCCAACTCAGCAAAGCTAGATTGAGTTCTCACTTGTCTTCCAACAGATCTCCCTTTGAACTGTTCGCTCCTTCCGCATGACCCGCGTTCAATCCTCTCTTTGAAAAACAGAAGGAGACTCTGACTGCTACTGATATCCTTTATCTCTTCCCTAGGTTCATGCTGTTCATCCCTGCTACTCTACACACCCTTTTGTCTTGGTTTCTGCTTGTGGGATGGCTCTCTCCTATACCTTCCTCTCTCCCTCTCCCTTGACTGTAACTTCTGAAAAGCTTTAGGACGGCTGTTTGGATAATACAAAGAGGGCCACTAAAAAGCAGGCAAGAGTACCTGTGATGAGCTCTTACATATGGACATGCTTAATGGTCAGAGCTTCAAGTTGGAAACAACTGCACTTCCTTCAACCACGGTCCACAGGCCAGCCAGGCTGACTCAGTCTTCTCCTTTCTGGGTTCGCTGTGCTGAAGTATTTGGGATGACACCTTTAAATCCAGGTCCTGTGTCTTCTATGTAGGTGTAACCCACACACCTACTGGGTGTGGCTCACTGTCCCATGCAGTGGCACTGAGACCACTTACAGAGAGAGAGAGAATGAGTTTGCTCTAAAGCTGTAGCTGAGAGCCAGTGGATTTTTAGCTCAAGCTGTAGAGGCTCATGCACTAAGCTCCAGAGGTCCCAGGTTCGATTCCTCCCCGTCAATGTTATATAGGCATTAAACATCCTCAGCCTGTAGCACTTTACATAACAACCGGGGTTTGTCATACAAGTTCCTTGGCTAAAACGTCCACTCCCTGTGCTGTTGTATTGCTTTGCTCTAGCTTGTAACTGCTCTCTGCCTCCGGCAGCATATCAGTAAGGAAAGGACTCTGGCATCTCCTGGCTCAGTCAGAAGGCAATACGTGTACTCAAGATCTATCATTAGTCAGCTAGATGAATACCACCAGTAAAAAGTTAGGAAATACCTAGTTTTTCTGGGCTCTCTTGTTTGTACCTGTGTCTCATGGCTGAAAAGAATCAAAGTCGAGAACCTAAAATGGAAAGCTGTTGTAATGAAATTGTTGGCTCATAACCACACCTTGAATGCGCCAGGTAGCCAGGAGAGGACTGTATTGCACTGTATTGTCCAACTGCTAGCAATCATCAGTTTCATCCAGACTGGAAAGCAGGTAAAAGTAGTACCTTTCCAAGGGGGATTGGACTCCACAGAGAATCAGGGGCTCTGTGAGAGCAGGAGCCACAGGTCAGCACAGAAGAAACTGTCTGCAGAAGTTAGGCTGATTAGTGGGCAGGCACAATGCTAGGACTAAAAAATTAAGAACCAGTCAAGGTATCAGCCTGCTGCTGGCTGGGGTCCAGCAGTAGCAGGAGGATGTAGGACTAGATAGCATTGGAGTAAATGCACACATGGATAGCAGGAGATCAAGGGCAAAACCCGGAGTAGGGATGTGAATGGTTAACCAGTTAACTGGTGAGCATCACTCTTACCAAGTGATGTTTACCAGTTCTGGTTAACTGTTAACTGCTGGGAGCTAGAACAGCTTCCCGCCTGCTGCAGGCAGGAGGCTGCTCCAGCCCCGGAGGGGGCTGCTCCAGTCATCCAGAGCAGCCTCTGTCGATGGGGAGCCTGAGCGCCCCTTGGCCAGGAACTGCTCCAACCCCACTGGGCTTAAGCAGCCTCCCTACCTGTGCCCCCTTTAATCAAGTAACCGGTTAAACATAGTGTTTAACCAGTTCCACAAGATTTTACATCCCTGGTCAGTTCTGTTGAGCTCTGTAGGCCAGGGATTGATCTATTGATGGACTAGAAGGAGCACTAGGTCTGGGGACTGCTATGGGGCAGTTATGGCACATGCTGTAGGAACTCCATTCTAGCAGTACACAGAGCATGCTGCCAGACATGCAGGAGGCACTGCTGTAGCCTAGCCTTTGCAGCAACGCCCCACGGTGGCAACAGCTACAGTCACCCTTTATTTATATATAGCACACCCTTGCAAAACTCACCGACAACAGGCCATTTTGGACAGGTGAGCAAAATATTAGGATTTGGGGGTTTCAGTCCTCGGTGTGTCTGGGCTGGTCAATGTCCATAGCAGTATGGCAAGGCAAATATGGCACTGAAAGCCTGCAGGGTGTTTCTTGGACACACATGAAAAGAAAATGCTTGCACAGAGGAGTATACAGTCTATACAGAGAAAAGCATGGGGGAAGGATGTGGTACACACACAGGCAGAACGAGTGGTAACCTAAAGGTTAGGTTTACAAGGTGATGCAGTTTGAGTAAACTCTCTCTTTTATTCTGTTCTATTTTCAATCTCATCCTCCACTTTCCGTTGCTTCAGTCCAATTAGTTTCTTCTGAATGTTTCCATGTGTCAATAATCGTCCTCCTCTCTCCACATTCTTATAGATCTAGTGTTTGTGTCACACCGTTGTATCGTGCACTTAGGCAGGGGAGGGAGAGGGTCAGAGATAAAGAAACAGGCAGTCCTGTAGCTGTAAGTGTACAGATAGGATCCCAGCTCCTGCGTGAGGGCCAGGTGGTTGGCAGGCTGGTAGAAGTGTCCCAGCAAAGGTACTGATGTACTTGAGCCAGGAGGCAATATTCCTGAACACATTTTTGTCAGACACACGTTTGTCAGAGGCTGGGAATGGGGTGGGATCACTTGACAATTCCCTGTTCTGGTCATTCTATCTGGGGCACCTGTTATTGGCCACTGTTGGCAGACAGGACACTGGGCTAGATGGACGTTTGGTCTGACCCACTATGGCCGTTCTTATGTTCATTTGGCATAACGGAACAGCTCTGGATTCTCTCACCTACTGTTCTTCTGCTGGCCTAGCCATGGAGATCTCTCTGAGTGGGTAGTTTACTTAGCAAGAGTCTGAGTCTGCGTGAGAAGAGTTCCTCACATATTTTGGTGTTTTCACTGTAGACGGGCCAAGAAGTAATCCAGCCTTCTTTCCTATTGAGGGCCCACATCCTCCTCAAGCCCGAGAAAGGGAATAATAAAGTGATTCTCAGAGCTCCAAGTTGGCCCGGAAAACGCTGGTTTGCCATCCCAAACCAACTAGCAGGACCAGACTGATTCTTGCGTCTGAGCAGACGAGACAGCTGCTCCTCCTGAAAACAACGGCCAAATCTGTACGAGACACAGTGCCAGATCAAACATAAGCAAAACAGGAGGAACAACCCTTCCCCCGCAAGGTTCCTTGCATCTGTTAGTGCAGCAAGGCAGGTCCAAGTAACTGCCGTCTCTCAGAACTTGGTTCAGACCCTTCTGTAGGGAGTCTGCCCAGTAGCTGTTCCAAATCAAAGAAAAGGGGTTACCACATGCCGGTAGGTTTCAGGGGAGAAACAGCACCTCAGCTGGCCTCCTTCACTGGGGAGGAAACCTCCTTTCTTAGGAGACCACCAACAAATAGCCACACACACACACTCAGTGCAGTTCTTCTGCATTTTACTAGAATCCCACTCCCCACCGCTGGTTAAGCAATCCAGGTCTGAACTTGACTCAAGTGACTGCTGAAGACAGGTTCTGCTGTCTCTGGACTCTCTAAAGCGAATAATAACAGGATGCCAGGTGTGCATGTAACTTGACTCCAAACACTATCTGCAAGCAGAAAAGTGGAAAAGATTCTCTCTTCATTGTCTCAGAAAGGAGTGCATCCTTGCATCACACCCATTATCTGCAGCCTGCAGGGTATTTTTAGATCCTTCTGAGAGACTTCTTCCATTCAGGCAGTCAGCCTGGTATACCAGGCTTCCATTTAGCTGCCATTCCTGCTTTTTGCAGAGGAAAAGCTTAGAAAAGGGTGAGTCACCATTAAATTATAATTAACTTGTGAAGAGCAGCAAAGTCCCCAAGAACACAGAAGAAAATTATAGCAGCCACATGGGACTTAAGTACAGTACTCAAGGCTCTGCCAAATATCCATGTGAGCCTCTTAAGAACTGAGAGAGAATAGTAATGAAAATAGCCTTCTTATTTGCCGTTACATCTGCCAGATGAGTTAGTGTATTATAGGCATTAACATTAGAGCATCATTTTTCAGTTTACAGACTGTCCTGCACCACGATCAGCATTTACCTCCTTCCCAAAACTCATTCTGTTGCATTAACCACAAGATTAAACTCCATACACTTGGGCCCCAAATCCTTAGATTCCAACTTATGAAACTTTTATTACAAACGAGATCCTGCTGAGGCATTTCATTATTATATCAGAATGCCGGCTGCCCACAGCAAATCCACACACCCGTAGCTTTCATTACAGTGGAGCAGCAAAGGAAACTGTGTAAACATCTCCATTGTCATAAAGGAAGAGAAAAGTGAGCCTTTCCCATACCTGTACAGTCTATCAGGGAATCAGTCTCCTGAGCAGAATTTGGCAGAGCAGAGATTCAGGATGTCGTACAGCCTGCTGATTATCTTGCTTGTTGTTGTTTTTTATTTTTAAGCGCTCTCTAAAATCATAAACTCCTGCCTCTTGTTTTCCATGAGTCAAGTTTAAGCACCAGCCTTCAGTACAGGCAGAGCTAGGAGGGATGCTTAGTCAGGTTGCCTGATAATTCCCATGATGAGACCTTGTCTTCCGTTAGTTAAAATATTTTTGCCAGACTTTTAACTATTTGGGCTGAAATTTTCTATACCAGATGTTTACTTATGGATGAATAAACCTGGAAACATTTAGCTAGAACAGTTCGTCCATTTCCAAGAACAAAGCTAGGAAAATGCGTTCTGCCCATGCTAAAAAATTCTGGCAACCTTTCATTGCGGAGCTCTAGAACAGGGGCGGGGAACCTTTTTTGACTTTGATTCTTTTCTGCACACAAGTGAGAAGTGGAAAAACATCCTTCACCGTGGCCTCTGACTGAGAAGGAGAAAGATACTCCCCACATTCCCCTCCTACACCAGAGCCTAGGGGGGCCCAGCCTAGGAGATTTTGTGCGCTCCAGCCCCTAGAGGAGCAGCAAGGAGCTGGAGCACCAGCATGGGGTCCCCAATGCTGGGGTGGGGTCAGATCCAGGGAAGCCAAGGGCCACATCCAGCCCCTGGGCCTGAGGTTCCCCACCCCTGCTCTAAAGCTCCGATGTGTTGTCTTGAAGTTTGGCAGGCAGGTGGTCCTCCTGGACCATGCTGCTTCCCGCAGCTCCTGTTGGGTGGGAACGGTAAACTGTGGCCAACAGAAGCTGCAAGTGGCTGTACCTGCAGATGTGCAGGTAAATAAAGCATCTGATGCCCCTCCCCAGGAGCTAACCCTGGAGAACCATGTCTGGCCTACAGGTCATTTATTGCCCGCCCCAGTGCTAGACCATTGCAGCATAATTCCCCAGTGGTTCCATGCACACTGAACATACTCCAGCCCCGGGCTGAGTAAAACTTTCCTGAAGTTCTTAGCATCTCCAGGCCAGGCGAGGTCCAAGCACAAGACCTGAGAGAGGGGAGCCTGCCACTGCTTGCTTCCAGTGCCCCCCGCTGAATCGATTAGCCAGGGGAGAACAGCGGGACTTGTGAGGGAGTAGATTGGAACAAGGAGCCTGGCGGTAGGGGCAGAGGCAATCAGGACTACCGACTGGCAGGGGGGGAAGGAGAGAGAGAGAGAGACTGGGAGTTGGGAGCAGAGGAAACTGGCACTGTCTGGGCAAGGAGGCTGGGTCTGAAAGCTAGGCAGGAAAATGAGAGACAAGGGCTGAGAGCCTGTGGGTAGTGGGTGGAGACTGACATTGGACAAAGGAGCCTGTCCTTTGGACTGAATAAGGCTGGGGGTCCTCTGAAAAAAAAATGGCATGTGATCATATAATCCAAACCTGTATCATAATGCATACTCACAAGAGCTATGTCTACACTGTAGCCTTCTTCTGCAAAAGCTTATGCAAATGAAGCGCAGGGTGGAATATCGCCGCGCTTCATTTGCATAATTAATTAGCAGCCACTTTTGCACAAGAGGCTTTTGTGCAAAAAGGAGCTGTGTAGATGGCTCCTTTTTGCGCAAAAACCCCCTCTTGCGCAAGAGCCGTTCTTCCTAAAAAAATGAGGAAAAATGGCTCTTGCGCAGGAGGGGGTTTTTGCGCAAAAAGGAGCCGTCTACACAGCTCCTTTTTGCACAAAAGCGGCTGCTAATTAATTATGCAAATGAAGTGCAACGATATTCCACTCTACGCTTCATTTGCATAAGCTTTTGCGGTAGAAGGTTACGGTGTAGATGTAGCCAAGGGGTGCAATGAAAATTGCGCAGGGCAATTCTGGCATTTCCTGACTTCACCTCCCTGACTTGCATTGCTTGGTAATAGTTGTTTTGTGCTACAGAAAAAGAAGGCTAAGTTATTTCTTCCTGTTACAGGCATTGCTTTCCCCTCCCCCCTAGATGTTGCCTTCTCATGTTTTGAACTTCTTGCAGGTCGGTCACGCTATTTCCTTGCTACCTGGATGGAAATAGAAGGACTGGAATGTATAGCAGAGTTCAGAGTCAAGCCGCTTTGTGTAAAAGGCCCTTTTCTTAGCCAAATCTGTTCCAGTTCCAACAAGTATGTGGCACCTGCCGTGTTCATCTGAGGGAGCCTCTTTAAGTTTGGGAAAGAAACTACGTGACTTCTTTTACTTGTAACAAACAGCTGTAGGTGAGGAGTGAATGAAAACAGTGAAGGCTCATTTCATGAGTATAAATTTTAGGATCCATAGGCCTCTTTCCAAATCTGATTTCATTATCTATTAGCTCACTAGTAAATACAAGAGAAGCTAATACTGGAAGTTTGTGCTTTGCAATCTGAATTAGTAGGGGCATAAAAGATTCCAGTTCTGCAATCAAATCTATGAGGGTGCAGGCAGGGGTCTATCCACACATGCAGGATGAGGGCAATAGATTGAAATGGAGATCACGTCTTCCTTTGTGTTTGTTCAGCACCTAGCATTATGGGCCTGTGGTCTTGACCAGGCCTTCTAGGGACTGATGTAATGCAAATGATCTGATAGCCTAGAACAGTGTTTCTTAAACTTTTTTAAGACGGAGGAACACCAAACAATAACTGTTTTATGAGGAACACCAAAGACTTTTTGTTGAGCAAAACCAAAAAAGTTATTGAGCAAAAAAAAAAAAGAAAAATAGGGTCGGGGGGAAAGTTATTGAGGGGGAATAAAAAGTCACCTGTCCCTTTAAGGGTGGCCATTTTGAACTCTTTTGTTCTCCGCAGCACACTTCCGACTGCCTTGTGGCGCACCCGTTGTACCACAGAACATAGTTTAAGAAACACTGGCCTGGACGGATCATCTTGGTACAGCAAATAAGAGACACTTTGCACTTTTAGGATGATTTGAACCAAGGATTTTTACAGTGATTGCGTTTTACTTTTTTGGGTCTGCTTCAAGCAATGTGCTTATTAGTGGATCTGCATAATGAAACATTTTATCAAAGTGATTCCTAGAAACAGAGCCTGACTCAGACTGATGAGGCTCGGTAGCTATGTGCAGATTTGATTTGGTCCATGAGTAAATAGGATACTTGTGGTCGGGGCTCTGGTGTACTTTCAGACGTCCAGTTGAAAATGCCCTTCCCTTACCTCCTACAGTAGACTGTGAGGGAGAGGCAAATACAGCCACTTTAGCCTAGACATTACAGCTCACCCTTGAAACAAGAGGCTGAATTGAAGTTAGGGTACGTATGTAAGAGCAGAGGTCAGTAATCCTGAGAGTTGGAGGGCTGCACTACGGATGCTCAATGTAAACAAACTGTCTTGCAGCCTGACCGGCTGTGTGCCAAAGGCTGCCGACTGTAAGATCAGTAATAAGAACCAGGCCTTCAAAAAGCAAAGTGGATTTTCTTAGGCCGTACTGTGGATTGCATTTGAAGAAGAGCTTGCTAAGATCACTGCAGACTTCTTCAGAACCGGTGGCACAATTTGCCTCTTCGTCATGGGCATGGAATTTACCATAAAAGCAACATATTTTAAAACGAAGCTCTTTCACTTCAGTTTTATAAAAAAAAAAAAAAGTCTGTGCTGGTTTCTTCCCAACCCCACTGACAAGTGGAGCCTGTTTATAGCCAACACGCCTGAGGACACTGCAGGGGATTGTAATATAAACATTGCATCACATTGTCAGTGCATAGGAACTTCAGTTACACTAATTAAAATCTACAGGCAAAAGTGAAACTGACAGCTTATTTTCATTGTCCAAGAAGAGGGAGAAAATGGATGGCCTTGTGATTAAGGAACTGGATTTGGACTTGAGAAACTTGGATTCCTTTCCCGACTCTGCCACAGACTCCTATAAAATGGGGATAACATACTTAGTTCCTCTCGCTTTTTGCTATCTGATCCATTTGGACTGCAAGCTCTTTGCATCAGGGAACCTCACCTACTATGTACACAGTGCTTAGCTCTGAGGGAGCCCCCATCTCAGTTAGGGCATGTAGGTGCTACTCTTGCAAATAATAAAAACTGAAAATGAAATAGGTATACAGCAGAAAGGAACAGACAAATTAGATTTTCAAAAGTTATTCGTATCTAACGATCTGAAGAGTTATTGATGCCTAGTAGAGAAAATGATTTTTAGTAACAGAACAGTGGTAGCTGCTTCACATGGGGTTGCCACAACATGCCTCGTTTTTAATTCTTTCCCCCCTCCCCTCCCTATAACTTCCTCAATAAGAAACTGATCTTCCTGACATTTCACATCATAGCTCACCCCAAGGTAGCATTGTTGTCTGGCTAGTTTGGTGACAATTGACAAAGGAGTTAGTGATCTGAACATGCATTTAACTTTCTTAAGCTGTTCTTGGCTTCCTCTAGCTCTGGAGAGCTGCACAGTAGGTTAGTCTGTTTGTTTTGTTTGTGCTGATCTTGGGTTCCTGTTTGGAGGACAGAGTTAGTGGAGTGGTTTAAAAAAGATGTGAGCTGTTCATATCCGTATAAACAGCAGCATTGATGCTATCAAGAGATTTGTGGAACAGAAACCAACTTGCAGGCCAAAGTAAGAGCTACAAGGTGATACTTTGGAATAGGAGTCCAGGAGAGGTGTGTGGAGAGGGAGACAGGAGAGGTTGGCCTGGAGCCAGGCCCTGGGGTCTTAGAACAGGGACCTGTGGGCAGACAGGATGCTAGAGGAAGTGGGGGCAGGATGTGGGTAGGATACAGAGGAGGACACAGGGGATCCAAAAGAGTAATTGAGAGGAATATGGACATTGCTGATATAGAGAGAGAGCATGGGATAGTTCGGATGTAGGTGCAGTGGACCAGAAGAGGAATGAAAGAGGGTGCAGAAGCATAGCACAGACATGGCTAGTGGTGTACAAGGGACTCAGGAAGCCATTGAGAAGAGGTCAACTATATGAAGGTTGATGGATAATGGAAGGAGGTGCAGGATTTGGGGAAGTGGAGGAGTATTGGAAAGGCCCAGGAGAATCTGGAGAGGGATGCTGGAAGGAGAGCATGGTGGAAGTATACAGGGGAACGAAAGGTATGTGTTCAAGGGAGATATGGACATTACAGAAATCCCAATTGCTAATCAAGGAATCCATTCCCAGTCAAGTTGTTTGTCTGAGACTTAGCACTTCTCGGAGCAATGTGCTTAGCGTGAGATCGACAAGAATTTTTCATATACAAAAACTGTTGTGAGATGTACTATTGAGGTAGGGTAGGAGCCACAAAGGGACTTAGCTATTGCAATGCTGAGTGTCATGGCAACTAAACTTGTATGGAGGCACCTAGAAAATAAAAGGGACAATACTGCAATCCGCAAAGCCAAGCGAGGCACCTGTACAATTGATGTGGAGAGAGAGGCGCCTTAGAACATGATCCACAAAAGCCAGCACATAAGGAGCAGAAGATGCCAACCATTCCAGGTGAGCGCTCAGCCCCTGAGCTGAGAGTTTAAGGTGGGCTCCTCCTCCCTTCCCTCCCATGTGGAATGGGATCTGACTGGGCCCTGCATGTGACTTAGCTGGCTGAGCAGCTATCTTCTCATGGTTCATGAATTGCTCTCGGGCTTAGGTGAGAGATAGGGGTCTACAGGCATACATGGAGGCAGCAGGGCACATGCCCTGGGGCAGAAGTTTACTCCGCAAAAACTTTAGCCGCTTTTAGGGATTGGTGAAAGTTTTGTGGATCACAGTGGAGCCCAAACTGGGACCTGGGCACCTACGCCAGACACCTAGCAGCTCCTTTTGTGGGCATGGACCAGGAACCTTGGTGCTAGGTGCTGTACAAACACTGCAGACAAAGATGATCCCACCCCCAAAGAGCTTCCAATCTTAGGGTATGTCTACACTACAGAGTTTTGTTGAAAAAACAGCCATTTTTCCGACAAAACCTGAGTAATGTCCACACTGCAATCGCATTCTTTCTAAATTAAATCAAAAGAACAGAGGGTTTTTCCAGCATTGGTAATCCTCTTTCTATGAGGAAGAAGTCTTTTTCCAAAAGAGCTCTTTCGGAAAAAGGCATGTGTGGATGGGGAAAAGGGAGTTCTTTCGAAAGAAGAGGAAAAAGCACCGGTGCCATGGTGGCCACTCCACCCATAGTAAACACAGCTTACATGAGAGATAGCAACCATTCAGTGTGGACGCTGTCAAAAAAGCAGATCACTTTTTTGATGCGCTTTTGCAGTGTGGACTCTCTCTTTCGGAATAAATTTTTTCGGAAGATCTCCTCCGGAAAAGCTTCTTCCGAAAGAAGCCTGCAGTCTGGACATAGCCCTAGACTGAAATAGTGGGGCCCAACTTCACATTTATTTTTAGAAAATATCTTTGTTTATTTTTAAAATATCCTGCTCTGTCTCGTTTTCACACGCTGTTTAATTCTGCGATGCGTTATTTTTTTCTTCCTTTTGAAACCAAGGAACAGGGGGCAGAGAGGCTGTTCATTATTCCAGAAAATTGCAAATGTCCCTGTTTGTTTTGAATGGCAGTTACAGGACATAAATGTCACACTACAAAAAGATTGTCTTCCAGCACAGTTCACAATCCCTTTGGGAGCTCTAGGAAAGCTTTTGAGGTGCTTTAGACCTATGATGAAATGAGTCTCTAGGTAACAACCATTCTGTCACCCTGAATGTTAATTTCTATTCATTTGCTTAAGAGCCGGAGAGATGTGTCTTTGTAGAGTAACGTTTTATTAGGAAAAGGGGATTAAGGCAGCAGAATTAGCACAAACTTGGGCTTTACTCTTGGCGCTGCTGCTAACTCACTGGGTAGCCTTAGGCAAGTCATTTAGCCTCTCTGGGCTGTCTCCCCCCATTGGTGATAGAACCCCAGTGAATGCTGGGAGGCCACAGTCCTTAGTGTTTGTATAGCTTAGCTAGTTGCCCGGGTGGAAGGTGCCAGATAAGGAGACGTGGGTGGTGTAAAGCCCTTCGTATTTAAGGATTTATTTTAAATGTGTGTGGGGGGAGGGGGAGTACATTTTGTATTGCTTGTCCAAGGTCTGGAGCTAAAAGCACTTGACTAAAATTGGAACTGGCAAGTGCTGTGTAAGCTGCATCACGCGCCTCTGCCCAGTCACATTCATTGTGACTCGAGATGCTGCATCTAGGTGCCAGCTCTAAATGACTTGCCAGCTCTAAATCTGTTTGATGCGCTTGCAACGTACCCGGATGTGGAGTAGGAGGGCACCACCAACTTCATGGCCACCTGTGTTTAAAGGCAGTGGGCTTGCTCTTACTTAGATCGGCGCACTGCATGTCCTGCTGCTTGTGAGTCCCCTGCCCTCGGAGGAGTGTGTGGCAGGGTCCTCTCCCAGAGCACAGCCCCTCCCGGCACAGCACAGCTTTGCAAGCGCCGCCCCTCAGCACTGTCCTTGCGCCACATTTACATGATCACAGCCCAGTATGTGAGTCAGGCTCCTCTTGTTCGGGTTCAGTTTATTCCACCTTATGGAACTGCTGCCTGATTTTTCAGCTTCACCATCAATGCTGGCTCCCACTCTAGTGACCTCTGAGCCAGGGAGCTCTGCCAGTCCTTCTGACTCTGGGAAGGCTTTGTTTTCCTCTCCTGTCCAGCTCACACCTCCAGCTTCCCTGTCACCAGCGGTGCACTTAAACCCCAGGTTCTTAAAGGTGCCATGCCACAAACCAGGGTCTGGCTGGTCCCAGCTCCCTGGCTGGGCTGGAATGGGGCCAGACCACCCCATTGGTGGAAAAGGCTCACACCCCACCAATGTTAAGGCTGCTGTGGTTTTATAGTACGGAGAGTAAGTTTAGGGTGAGGGAAAGGCAGGGGGTTTGAGGGAAGTGATTATTCCCCTTTATTTGGCACTGCTGAGGTCACATCTGGAGTGTTGTATCCAATTCTGGGCCCCCCATTATAGAAAGGATGTGGACGCATTGGAGAAAGTCCAGCAGAGGGCAACAAAAATGATTAGAGGGCTGGAGCACATGGTTTATGGCAGGGGTGGAGAAACAAAGGCCTGGCCCCTGACTTGCCTGGATCCGGTCCCCAAGGCTCAGGGCTTCCCCCAGTATTGGTGAGCCCGCACTGGTGCTCCAGCCCCCTCAACCTACCACAGGGCTGCAGCACAGTAGCCTGGGCCCCTCTAGACTCCCGTGTGCAAGGGGAATGTGGGGAGTGTCTTTCTCCTTCTCAGTCAAGGGCCCGTCAGTGAGGGTTTGGTTTTGGTTGTTTGATTTTTTGGAGGGAGGTTGTTTTTGTTTTGGGGTTTGGGGTTTTGGGGGGTGCTTGTTTTTGGGGGTTTTTTTGGTTTGGTTTTTTTGGGGGGGGGGTTTCTTATCACTTGTGGGCGGCCCCCGATTGATTTTTCTGAGAGTCAGTTGTCCCCGACCCAAAATGGGGAGAGGCTAAGGGAGTGTTGTATCCAATTCTGGGCACCCCTGACTTCTGAGGAGAGGCTAAGGGATTTGGGTTTATTTAGTCTACAGAAGAGAAATTGAGGGGGGATTTGATAGCAACCTTCAACTACCGGAAGGGATGTTCCAAAGAGCAGGGAGCCAGGCAATTCTCAGTGGTGGCAAATGACAGAACGAGGAGCAATGGTCTCAAGTTGCAGTGGGGAAAATCTAGGTTAGATATTAGGAAAACCTATTTCACTAGGGCTATGTCTAGACTGCAGGCTTCTTTTGGAAGAAGCTTTTCCGGAAGAGATCTTCTGGAAAAACTTCTTCCAAAAGAGAGCATCCACACTGCCAAAGCGCGTCGAAAAAGCGATCTGCTTTTTTGAAAGATAGCATCCACACTGAATGGATGCTCTCTCGCATTTCAGCTGTGATTACTATGGACAGAGTGGCCACCAGGGCACCTGTTCTTTTTCTTCTTTCCTCTTCTTTCGAAAGAACTCCCTCTTCCCCATCCACACACCCTTTTCCGAAAGAGCTCTTTTGGAAGAAGGCTTCTTCCTTGTAGAATGAGGGTTACCAATGTCGGAAAACCCCCTCTGTTCTTTCAATTTTCTTTCGGAAGAACACAATTGCAGTGTGGATGTAACTGGAGTTTTTTTGGAAAAACGGCCCTTTTTCCGAAACAACTCTGTAGTGTAGACATACCCTTGGAGGATGGTGAAGCACTGGAATGGGTTACTTAGGGAGGTGGTGGAATCTCCATCTCTAGAGGTTTGACAGAGCCCTGCTGGGATGATTTAGTTGGGATTGGTCTTGTTTTTAGAAGGGGGTTGGACTCAATGACCTCCTGAGGTCTCTTCCAGCCCTATGATTCTATGATCTTTGACTGAACGTGTCCAGAGGCCACCACAATGGAGTCACACAGCTACTCTGCACCTTTAACTCATACCCACCAGTTCTGGGGTTCTTTCCTCCACTAGCAGTGGCTGGATCCATGGGTAGATAGATTGGAGAGCCTGCCATAGCCTTGCCTAGTAGAGGTGGATCTCTGAGCTCAAGCAATAGAAGTTCCTGCTTTTTGATCCAGAGATTCTGGGTTTGAGCCCTGCAGGGGGCACAGCATCACACATCCAGTTTGCAGGTTGAGGGGAATCCTTCCTGGCTGAGTATTGTGGGTTTCCACACAGACCCCGTTTGCACTGGCTGTGCATGAGTATGTAGCATTTGCCACATTACGGTGGGTTTGTTTCTTTCGTACTGAGACAGGGAGATAAAGGTTTTTAAAATGCTGTTTCCAATGAACTTGTCCTTTGTGCTTTAGCCTAAAGGGATGCCCCGTGGAGACATGGCAAAACCACTCCTAGGTTGTCGGAATATGGAGAGCAACCCAAATCTCGCCCCGGCTGCTGGTCAAACCATAGGGATCCTGGGAAGTGGCGACTTTGCACGCTCGTTGGCTACACGTCTGGTGTGCTCGGGTTTCAAGGTGGTGGTCGGAAGCCGCAATCCAAAGCGCTGCGCAGGCCTTTTTCCCTCAGCAGCTGAAGTGACTGCCCAGGAGGATGCTGTCAAGAAGACAGATATTATTTTTGTGGCAGTTTTCAGGGAACATTACTCCACGCTCTGTGACCTGACAGATGCGCTAGCTGGCAAAATACTGGTGGATGTCAGCAACAACACTGAAATTAACCATCACAAAGAATCAAATGCCGAGTACTTGGCTTCCCTTTTCCCAGCCTGCACCGTTGTCAAAGGATTCAATGTGATCTCTGCATGGACCTTACAGTCAGGTCCCAGAGACGGGAATAAGCAGGTATGGTTTTCTTTTACTACGAGCCAAATCCTACAGTCCTTACTCAAGCAAAACTTTCATGGACTTCAGGATGCAGGGTCTGACTCTGTTAGTTAAGTGCTTTACTAGCAGAGAGGTGAGAGCTAGTGGACAGACCAAAGGATGGTGGGGGGACCAGATATTGCTAAGAGCTGATCCCAGCACTAATACGGAAACCTTCTGTGGCCTGAGGCAAATTTGTTTTATGTAACCTCACAGAGGCGAGCTGGAGGAGCTGTGCATTTTGTAAGGTACTGAGCACCTACTAAAAGCACAAAGGGTAGGTGGAGGGTTTTAATATGAGATGTAAATATTTTTTAATCTAGACCAAAACTGTTCTGTCAACCAATTTTAATAAGCGGGAAGATGCTCAAAAGTACTTGAAGTTTCCTGACTGGTATATCTCCTCTGTGCCTCAGCTATCAGAAGAGGGGGAAATGGTTACTTGGCTCACAGCAACTGTGTGAGGTTTAATTGGCTTTGTAAAGCGCTTTGTGATCTCAGGGTAGGTCACACATCTAAATGAATGCTGCCTCCCAGGCTTCATGTACTCTTGGCATCCCTTAACAATATCATATGAAATGGCCATGTTGCTTTTAAGGAATCCAGGCCCCTGTTAATCCAGATTCCTTCCCAAATGCCTGTTCCCTTCACTTGGTGTCTCTGTTTGCCCATTAATGTATCTTTTGGTTCACTGCAGGTCTTGATTTGCTGTGATAATCAAGAAGCCAGACGTACAGTTGCGGAAATTGCTCAGGTCATGGGGTTCACCCCCGTGGACATGGGATCTTTGTCTTCAGCCTGCGAGATTGAGAACATTCCCCTGCGCCTCCTCCCAGCTTGGAAAATCCCTGTCTTTTTGGCCCTGGGTCTCTTTCTCTGTTTCTACACCTACAACTTCATCAGACAAGTCTTACACCCTTACATCCGGGAACAGAAAAACAAGTTCTACAAGATGCCAGTGGAGGTGGTCAATAGCTCGCTGCCTTGTGTAGCCTACGTCATGCTCTCTCTCGTTTATCTACCCGGGGTCCTGGCAGCCTCTTTCCAGCTGTACTATGGCACCAAGTACAGGCGCTTTCCAGACTGGCTAGACCAGTGGCTACAGCACAGAAAGCAGATTGGCCTTCTGAGTTTCTTTTGCGCAGCCTTGCACGCTGTGTACAGCCTGTGCTTGCCCATGCGACGATCTCATCGATATCTGTTAATTAGCACAGCTGTCAAGCAGGTAATACCTTCATTGTCCAATCAGCACGTGGCATAATCTTATACATCCGCCCTAACCCTGTGGAGCAGACCTAGGTTTTGAGTCATCTGCTTCACTTTCCAACCTTTGTCTATTTCCCACAGAATGAGACCCATCTCATGTGAGTTATCAGCTGGGCATACGCCCCGTTCCCAAAGGACCGTGGGTCACTTTGGAATCACAGGTCAGGTTGGCTGGTGCTCCACTGCCCAGTTGATAGCTGTACTTGCAACTCTGATAAGCCATGACAAGTGTCATTTCCAGCAAGAGGTTCCCAGTCTCTTGGGTCCAGTTAGAGAGTCAAGCTCCCATTGCCATTGCTTCTGGGGAGAATAAAGTCAGCAGAATCCATCTCCTGTCTTCAGGGAGCTCTGAGCCCACGGAAGGTGGGAGCAATGGGGGAAGAGTGGGGATGGAAACCCTAAGCTAGTGCTAGGGGTAGGTTTCTCCAGGTTTTGAATTTTGCTGTCTCCCGCTACATGCTACTTGCAGGCTTTCAGGCTTTTAGTAGGGACACTCTATTTGTGCCCTTCTGTGTGATTTTTGAGTTCACAAAACCATCTGTGGGATTTTCCACTGCTGCTTTTTTAATGGGTTTTCTGGTAAAGGGTAAAGAAGATGGGTGGGAAATGCAAACACACCTAGCCCCACTGCTAGCATTGCTGTGATTCTCCTTCAGAAAGCTATTGCACTAATCCCAGTGGGCAAACTCAGGCTCGAGTGAACTAATTCTGCCCATTGGAAATTGCTCTGTTTGGGAGGGGTCTCTTGCTGGGCTGTGCTCTTTGCTATTGGGGAGGGGAGGTGCTCTGACGCTCACCTGTGCTTTTCATCCGTGCCTGTCACAAATCAATGCCAGACAGGACTTCTTGCTCATTTCACTTACGCCTCCTGTTTTCTAGCCATGTCCTTGCTTAGTGAATTAAGACCATTTAATGAGATAAATGGATTGTTCTAAACATTGACCTCTGCCCTACAGTATAAATCTCATCTTGGCTTCAATTAGCTTGAACAATTTTCCTTGTAAGTGCACTTAAAATGAATGCCATTAGGAGGCCACTTTGTATTCAAAGATCTGTACTTTTGCTCTTGGCTTTAAACTGACTTTTCATGTTAATTGCAGTTCTAAATGCAACTTCAGGGCTTGATCCTGCAGGTGCGGAGGGGCTGAAAGTCCTATGGAGGGTAGGTAATGAGAGCTGTGGAGACATAACACTTCTTAACATCAGGCTGTGAATGGAGTTAGTGGATCCTGGAGGCCGGTCTATCCTGTTCCTCCCAGATAAGTTTCCTCCAGAAGAAGCATGTTGGTAGGAGTGAGTAAAGGAGTGTCTGCTGCTTGTGCTGCACCTGTTCCATGGCTAAATGACCACAGGGTTAGAACTCCATGCCTACTGCTACACACAAAGCTAGAGGAGATTCTCTGTGTGCAGTACAGCGGTCTATGACACATGCTCTTAAGCTGTTCTGGAGAGCTTATGACACATGCTCTATGACACATGCTCTTAAGCTGTTCTGTTAAGAAGGCAGCTCATTAAATGTAAGTATTAGTCTAATTAAATCAGAACCAAACGTCCAAGAAGGCCCCTTTCAGTCACTCAGATAATTCTCTCTCGCACTAACCACTTCACATGGAAAAAGCTGCTTAATCTTCATTGTTGCAGGTCATGGAGAAGAAGGCCGATGTCTGGATAGAGGAGGAGGTCTGGCGAATGGAGCTTTACATCTCTTATGGAATAATGGCCCTGGGCCTGCTGTCGTTACTTGCCATCACTTCACTTCCTTCCATTGCAAACTCTCTCAACTGGAGGGAATTCAGTTTCATTCAGGTAAAGTCAAGGTTTGCCTATTCCAGTGGTTAAAGGCACAAGGGGAGCCAAATTCTCCACCAGAGCACGCCACCTGCTTCCTGGTATGCAGGAGTTGCGTGTGGGCAGGGGGTGGAACGCAGTGCCAGCAGAGAGCTGCTGTAGCAGGCAGTGCGGAGAAGGGCTGGAGCATGATCTGCTGCTCCATCCACCACACGCGGTTTTGGGCCAGTGGATTCTGCATCATCCTCCCTCGCACGACTGCCCAGTGAGAGCTAGGGAGCAGGGTTCTGGGGCTCACAAGGATGTTGGGGAGTTTCACCCCGTGGACACACTGCCCCGCAGCCTGCAGAAACACGTCCACTCTGTTGTGTTTGGGGTTTTGCTCTCTCACAGAGAGGGCTGGAGGATCTAGCCTTGATTTTGAAGGACATCGGGTTTCTTCTTGTCCCTGTGCAATCCTGTAACTTCCATTAATGAGTTGCATGCGCATTAACAACAGGCTTTGTGCACGGGAGCGACTCTGCTGCTCTTTTAGTGCCTTGCCTGAAACTTTCTCCCTTTGGTTTTTCCTTCACCGCGTTAGCGGAGCTAACTCTGATTTCTGGCAAATATTCCCGCAAAGTCTTTGCCTGCCTAAAAGTCCTCCTTCAGTGGATTCCTCTCCCTTCCCAGCCTCTACTAAGGATATTAAAATGCAGTTAATCAACTAGTCGATAAGCACTTCTGGATTCTTCCTTTGAAATGTACAAGAGCCCCTGCTGGGGCTCTTGTACATTTCAAAGGATGAATGCAGAACTCTGCGTACAGCCCAGGGCCAGCAGGAAGTCCCGCTGACTCCGGGGTGCACGGGAGTGTCTGCTTTGAAATGCACAAGAGTCCCCAGCGGCAGAGCCGCACAGGTGTGCAGCGCTGTCACTTTGAAGTGCCTCTCCCCCACCCCTTAGCTGCCTCTATCTCATAGGGGCAGGAAGTCGACTAGTCAAAAGACTATCAGATAAGCAAATGCTTAACAATTAGTCGACTAGTCTTTAACATCCCTAGCCTCTACCCTTGCAGGATGCTGCCTTGCTCTGAAAACAGCTCTCATAGTGGTTAGAAATGCAAAATACTTTTTAGGTCATTTTAGTCCATTTCCCTGTGAGGGCAGAAACGGTCCCTCCAGTTGGCTTGTTCCCCCATAGAGATGGCTGCTTTTCAATCATGCATAATGTGATGATCGTGTGGCATTGAGTTTGCAAAGAGCATTGGGATGCATCAGGATGAAAGGCGCCGTAGAAATGCAAGCAGTTATGACTGCTGCAAGCAGAGATCCATGATTGTTAGGGTTTTAGAAGAAAGTGCTTCCTTCTGATTGTTAAGGTGTTCGGCAGAGGAAGTGTGCTGGGGACATAGGCTGGCGAGGCTGCAGTCTTAACTAAGGGATTTATGCCTCAGATTATCCATCCTAATAACAATAGTCACAAATCTATTAAAAGGCTTGGTGAGAGTAAAGGGGTTTAGCGCTAAGTCAGGATTCCCGAATGTTAAGTGCTGCTGCAGAATGCCTAATTAACAGCAAACTCTCGAGTCCTGCCAGCACCGAGGAGTTAACTGCGGTGGCGGAATCTTAAACATAGAGGGAGGCGTTGAGATCGGACTCCTGCGCATGGGGAATTGTGGAGAGTACGCTGCAAGCTGGGGAATGGCACCTGGCATCTATGGAGATGACCACACTGGGAGCACATCAAGAATAGTGTGGCATTTCCATTGCTACTGCTTGACCCTCATGTAGTGCTTCAATGAACACCGGCTAATGGAGAGTCACCGCAGCACAGGCGTGATGCAGGCAAGCACTCTCCTGAACATACCAGTGGGTTAAGACAGGCAGCCAGGCTGGAGAGAGAATTCCTCCTGCGGGGCTGTGTTCATTAGACCACCCTGTCTGTCATCAGAACAGGTCAAGTCACTCCTTTGATCTGCATTACAGGGGCTGCGGTGTCCTACAGGAGTCCCTGTTGCATTGGGATTCCTTTTGAAACAGAGGGGTCTGGCCTGAGTGTCCTTAGATACCCAGTGATGGGCTCAGTGCAAGAACTTAAATAAAACAGAACAAGCATAAGCGAAATACCCTGACTACTTCTAAAGGACTGGGCTGCTCTGCTCTACTAGAAAGGAGCCAGTGGCACTTGTAGATACTTTTCAGGGAAGAATTTTCCAAAGTCCACAAGCCCCATTTTCAATCAGGACTTAGGAGTCTCAGAATAAAATTTTCAGAGGTGCTTAGGGGCCATTGTCAGTAAAGACTTGGGAGCCTCAGTCCCACTGACTTTCAGTGAGACTCGGAGTCTCCTAAGTACCTAAATTACTTCTGAAAATGGGACTTAGGCTCCCATGTTCACTTTTTGAAAATATCAAACCTTCCTCCTTCCAGAGTTGTGAAGCATGCTGCATGCCTGCTCCCCTCACCACAGTGATGTGTCTTGGAGTACATCTACACCAGGGGTGGGCAATCATTTTTGGCAAGGGGCCCCTCCAAGATTTTGGAAAGTGGTCAAGGGCCACACTTTTCTTTGGGGAGTCGAGGATGGAGATTGGGCACAGAAGAGCACACAGGGTAAGGGAGTGGGATGCAGGAGACGGTGTGAGGTCTGAGAGGGAGTTTGGGCAAAGCAGGGGGTCACGGGATTGGGGTGTAGGGTTAGGGAGGGGGGTATGGATGCAGGAGAGGATTCTGACCTGGGGGAGGGGCACTAGGAGGGGTTGCAAAGTCTAGGAGGGAGCTATGATCTGGGAGAAGGGGAAAAGGGGGTGCAGACTGCAAGGGGTGTGGGTGGTGGCTTGGGGCAGGGGAATGGGGTGCAGGGTCTGGGAGGGTGTTTGGGTGCAGGAGAGGATTCTGGCCTGGGGGAGAGCTATGGGAGGGGGTGCAGGATCTGGGAGGGAGTTGTGACCTGGAGCAGGGGGGTGCAGAGGGTTTGGATGGTGATCTGGGGGAGAGAGTTGGGGTGTGGGAGGGGCTGGGTGCCAGAGACAGGCTCTGGCTGGAAAGCTCTTACCTAAACCTGCAGCCCTGCAGCACCCGAAGCCAGGCTGGGGTCCCTGCCTGCTGCAGCCCCACTTGGAACTGCAGGCTGCTCCCTCCACGTGGCTCTCAGCTCAGGGAAGGGAAAGAGATTTGCGCTTCTCCCATCCCCCAGGCCAATTTCTCAGCTCTGACTGGCTGTTTGCAGCCAATAGGAGCTGAGAGATTGGCTGGGGTCAGTTCCTATTGGCCGTTGTTTCTGGCCATTAGGAGCTGAGGATTGGGCTGGAGGCGGGGGAGATTGCATGAAGCTTCCCCCATCCTGCAGAGCAGAGAGCCGCACAGACTGTGCTGTAAACCACGCAGCTGCGTGCCTGAGGGTCCCAGCAGGATGGTCCGCGGGCCGGATCCGGTGGCTTGGCGGGCCGTATTTTGCCCAGCTCTGATCTACACTGTAATAAAAGACCCACAGCACCTCTGCGGCTGGCCTGGGTCAGTTCCCTGTGGCTCAGAGGCCTGGAATCAGGCTGAGCCACAGCATCTACACTTGTTATTTTTAGCCCAGCAGCCTGAGCCCTTGTCAGCTGACCCAGACTCTGAGACTTAGTGCATCATGTTTGGTATTGCAGTGTTGACGTACCGTGTGGGTCCATGCACGCATGGTCTTGCAAGCCAGCACATCGGTGTCTTACTAGTGCATTTAATGAGAGCCTAGTACATGCCCTTTGGTAACCATTCTCAGTTCATTCTAACAATGTGTTAGTGTTGGTATCAAACAAATAAATAACTCCCTCTTCCAAAATAGCTCCTGGCTCCCCTACCCTGTGACTGGCTGGCTTAGTATATGGAAATCCCTGCTCACTTGAATCTGTTTCAGTAAGAGCAGGATAACAATACGACTTTACAACACAATGCAGAAAAGGCAACCGAGCTGTCGAGATTTACTGCAGAAATATCTTGTTGGAGAAGCAAGTTTAAGCTTTTTTGAAATGCTAATTTCTAGGTTTTCCAGTGAGGAATTTTTGGATTATTAATTTTTAAGCAAATTGGTAACGTTGGAGAAATTATCACAACGATAATAGATGCATTTATTATTTTTGCCCACTAGATGTAAAATTGCATGTACCAATGTTTGTTTTTTCCTGCTGAATTAATGCATGGTGGAATATAATATTTTCTTGTTCATTGTCTCCATATGTAGCCACTGTACAATGCAGAACACTATCTAAAGTATTTAGGAGATATAATGAAATTGAGACTAACATAGTTCTTTCACATTCCAAAACCTATACACGTTTGAAAAGAGAGAGTTGGAAAGGTGCAAGTTGAACAAGTATCAAAGTATGCAAGTATCAAAGCTTTACTCCTGTCTTGGCCTCACCCGTGATGAGTTTAAAATGCAATTCCAAGTTAAGTGCTCTTTATTTGCTCATTTTGAGGCAAATCAGATTGACTGAGGGTCTTGTGGGAGTTTTATCTATCAGCAATTTTTAAAAAATGAATCCATTCATTATTATTATCCAGTTCTCATCTGGATGGTTTCAGGCCTTATTCAGTAATGGGAGCACCATATCTATGTAGTGTCCAATCTCGCCACTCTTTTAAAATATGCTTCTGATGCTTAACTTGCCCAAAAACTTGCTCGTATGTGCAGCCTTACAAAAGGAACAACCACGCTTGTGCTGTTGCACAATCCCAGAGGATTTGCTATTTAAAAAATTCAGTTTTACAGTAAACTTTGCCTATCTCCGAGTATTTAAGATTAATGGGCCATATACATGATGTAGACATTGCATTTTTATTTTATGAATGATACATGTGCGAAACTTGACTTACATGGAGAAATTTTTTACCTTCTCTTACGTTTCATTTTCCTCAGAGTGTTTCAGTTTTAAAATTGTGACTCAAATACCGCACAAAGCTTCTATGTTTATCATTTTGGAATGGCTTCCAGATTGAAAAATGGGCGTGGGGGGCATGCTTATTAACTTCCAGCCCTGCAGACCCCTCCTGGAATCTGAACATCAGTCTGACCTGGCTTCTTTCTGGCTCATGCATCACCAGAAATCAAGATGGGAGATGATGGGAGAGCCAACATAGAATCCAGCTCACTCCCCCATTGCTCTATTGACTCTGCAGTGCCAATGGGAGTAGAAGTAGTAAACTTATCTTAGGCAGGAAGCAGAACATCACTCTGAACACTGCATCATACATACAAGTCTAAATGAGCTACATGGGACAGATGTTCGCCATGGTCATTGAGGCCTCATTACTGGCAGAACAACGAGAAGTCCTGTGGCACCTTCTAGACTAAAGACCCACTTCATCAGATGCATGTAGTGGAAAAGTTTTTCTACTACATGCATCTGACGAAGTGGGTCTTTGCCCACGAAAGCTTATGCTCCAATATCTCTGTTAGTCTATAAGGTGCCACAGGACTTCTCATTGTTCTTGCAGATTCAGACTAACACGACTAACCCTCTGATACTCATTACTGGAAGGCTCCCAGATATTATTGTTATGAGGATGGTATAAGGACCTATCTACAATGGAAGACATGGGGGAGGCAAAGAGTACTTCTACACATGCTGAATTAATGGAATCCTGCATGGGTAGAAGCAATAAACCTATACGGTAACAGCATACAAAATTGCACGGGTTGTACCTCCCTAAACCGGGACTCTTTGGTTTGGCAACAGACCACAGATGTCCCAGGACCACAGAACCCAGGAACAGGGAGGTCTGGAGATGTGGTGGGGGTGGGGAACCGGTGACTCAGCCAGGAGTCCTGTGTCAGAAGGTGGCATGGCAGGGAGTTCTGGCCTGGGCCCCAGCTGCTACTGGGGCCGGAGCTCTGCAGCTGCCTGGCTCTGCAGCTGGGACCAAAACTCCCTAGCTTCAGCTGGGACTGGAGCTCCACGACTACTGGGGCCAGAACAGGGCTGGAGCTCCGCAGATGGGAAGCTCCAGATGGGAGAGCCCTGGGGGGGGGCGGGCTGGGGCAGCAGGAGGGCTGGACTGGAGCCCTAGCCTGGGGGTAGCAGGGCAGTACAAGCCATTAGGGGAGGGACCAGCAAATCCCCTCGTTCGGGACCGTTCAGGTCCTGAGGATGATAGACCAGAGAGGTCCAACCTGTACAGTTAATCAGATAGTTTCTTAGCTAGAAACGGAACAGAAAAAGAGAGCAAGAATTACAGGACTTAAATCCAATATTGTATGAGGGCTAGAAAACTGGCAAACTAATTACAAGTGTTTTCAGGATGCTTGACAGCTTCTTCATCCGATTAGGCCAGTAACCTGTGAAACTTTCAACCTTGTGCATTCAATGAGCCACCTCTAGGGATATGTCTGTGCAGCAAAACAAACAGACATGGCAGCAAGGCTCAGAGCTGGGATCATAGCACTTATCCCCATGACTCTTGCACTGCTGGGCTAAAAATAGACATGTAGCTATTCGGGCTCAGGCTGAAGGTTAGGCTCCACTTGCTGGGTTTCAGAGCCCAGCATGAACCCTGCAAGCCCAGATCAACCTGAGCTCTAAGACTCACTCTCACAGGTCTCTTGTGGCTGTGTAGGTGTATCTTAGCATGACTTGGTGTCTCAGCTTATGTGCATGTTTCAGCCACTAGGCAGTGCTGATCACACACATTGATACTTCAGCTATCAGAGGGCAGTAGCACACAAGACACACATTGTAGGAGGACAGAGGGCCCAATACAACTCCCATTACAGTCGAAGATTCCCACTGACTGAAGGGAGAGCTGGATGAGGCTCAAACACCATCATATATATAGTAGCCCAGCATCTGTGAGTCTGTAACGCCGAAATGCTGGCTGTTCCTCTGGGGGGCGCTGTTGCCTGAAATGCTGGCTGTTCCCTCTGGGGGGCGCTGTTGCCTGAAATGCTGGCTGTTCAGTGCTGCATGGGGAGTGCGGGGCCCAAACGGCCGCTTGCGCCCCCGCGGCGGCCCAGCTGAGCGGCACAGAAGTCAGCCGAGAGCCACGACGGGAGGTGAAGGGGGGCGGTGCGGTGACGTGACGTGCGGCGTGACAGTGGCTCCAGGCCCCACCCCCTGGCCATGAACATCACCGCCCCGTCCCCCTTCACCTCCTGCCGTGTGGCTCGGCTGACTTCTGCGCTGCTCAGCCAGGCTGCCGCGTGGGAGCAAGTGGCGCAAGCAACCGTTTGGGCTCCATGCTCCCCATGCAGCACGGGGACTGCGGAGCCCAAACGGCCGTTTGGGCTCCGCGGTCCCCCGAGTGAGAGGCAGGAGGGGGAGGAGAAGAGAAAGAGAGAGACAGAGAGAGAGGCAGGAGGCAGAGGAGAGCTGGGGAGGCAGGAGGAGGAGGAGAGAGACAGACCGGAGGCTCAGGTGAGAAGACTGACGTGGAGGAGAGACCTGAAAATCCTGTCTTATGACGGGCTAATTGGCTAGTTATTATATAGATGCTCATTTGTAGAACAAGCTCAGGGGTGGGCAATAATTTTAGACGGGGGGCCACTTCAGAAATTTTTGATGTGGCCTCAGGCGGAAGGGGTGGGGACAGGACACTTCCATGCTTCCCTGTCCACAGACCCCGATTAGCCTGGGGGTGGGGAGAGCACGTGAAGTCTTTACCCCCGCCCTCCCCACTAAGAAACCCGCCAGCTGTTCTGAACAGCTGGCAGTTCCTTCTAGGTGCCTGCGCCCCTGGCCGCGGGAGGAAACTTCACATGCTCCCCCGGCCGCAGGTCAATCTGTGGGAAGTCTCTCGCTGCTTGCCCCCACCCTGCATGGGGGCACCGCGCTTAGAGTCAAGTGCCAGCTGCTCAGCTAGCGGTTGACTCTAAGTGCCGCGTGCCCTTGCGGGGGGGGGGGGGGCCGGGCAGGGCAGGACGAGACTTTGCACGCTTCCCCCTGCCCCCCAGCCTCTGATTGGCCGGGGGCGAGGGAGTGACAGGGGCATCCACGGGCCAGATCAACCCACTTGGCGGGCTGGATCCAGCCTGTGGAGGCCCTTTTGCCCACCCCTGAACTAACTGATTAGCTCACAGTTGCACATTAAGGAATTTCTACTACGGTTCTGGACTGGCTACAGGCTTATCTAGGAATTCCTTGCCGATTACCGGTAGTGTTTTGTTTCACATCACAAGGTTAATGATATTTAAAGGCAGCTGTTTTTTCTTTTAATACTAACTGATCCAGTGTGATCCTTTGTCTTCTTTTGTTCTAACTTTTGCTTCTGCTCTACTTTTACCCGTAGCTGTTTAAAAAGAAACTGAAGGGGAGTGGCAGAAATAATTAACTTTGGCCTCAAGTGCCATCCCTTATGTGAAAACCCCTTTGGAGTAACTCTCCAAAAAAAGACTTTTCCTAATGCAGAATGTTACTGCTCCACTTTGTACGTTTCTTTCCTCCCCATTTTAAATCTTTTCTCTGAAAGATTAGTCACAAGCTGGCACTTCCTTCCACTTTTCACCCGGGGATTTTGCTGCCAGTGAGAGCTAACAGCAGATAAATGATGTATGAGCCATGATGACTTGGATTGCTGCTGTTACAAGCACTGCATCTTTCAGCTGCAATCAGGGCTAGTTATCATTCTTAATTCTCCAAATCAGATGCACCTCTCCTTACCTAGTTGTGGGGCGGGGCTTGTTATCGCTTAGGAATTTGAGGAGAGTTTGAGTAGGAAGAAAGGCTGGGCTTGGTCTGAAGGATGATCTAGGGGATAAGGTGCTACACAGGCATTTACCAAACACCTGCTCAAGTCTTAGCTCTGCCACAGACTTCCCACGGGACCACGGTTAAATTCCTAATCTGTAAGGTGGGGATACTATTTCCTGAAATCGTAAGAGTGATGTAGGGATGAAAGCCATAACTCAGTAAGGGGCTCCAAATGACGTGGCCCTTTTAATTACCTAGCTACGTACCACTTACAAGGAAACACTCCCCATGGAGCTTCTTTTTTCTCCACCTCGCAGTCATTTAAAATGCCCCATTAATGACACCGCAGGACAGGCACAGTTGGTCTGTTTTGTTGTTATTAACAAAGTTACTTTTGAGGAATCTGGTAAAACTGGCTCCTACCACTCACAGATAAGCTGATTTGATCTTTACCCCACCCGACACCCAATAGTAGTGTGTCTTGGCTATGAATAACAAGAGGCATCGATCAAGATTTGGAGGACAAGGGGGGACTAAAGTTAAGCTCCAAAGTCCATATTTAGACTCCTAAATAAGTGGCCCTGTAGCAACTGCGGGCTGTGCAGGTGTCTTCAAAAGGAGCTATTTAATACATGCTTCCACCATAGCACATGCTTCGGATTTGCCCCGCTTGCAGCTACCAATGGAACTTGCCCAAACTCCGCATGGGGCCAGGGAAACCACTCTAGGCTGCCATTTATCCCAGCTTGGTTCTGCTTCAGTTCACTCAACCTCTGTACACTGTCACTCACTTGAGGGTAGCACCAGGGCTGGATTAAGGCATGGGCTAGCCGGGCAGCTGCTCGGGGCACCAACCTATGGGGAGCGCCTGATGGCACCTGTAAGGGGTTAATGGTTACACTGCGCTTTGAAGATACTCGTCTTGTCTAGAGCCCAGTTCTGCTCACAGCAATGCCAATGGCAAAATCTCCATTGAGTTCAGTGGGAGCAGTTTTCAAAGCCTTAGCTATTATGCTGTTCAGGCAGGCAGTGTCTTACTCTAGCAAAGTGCCATGTAAGTGCACAGTGCTTTATTTACACTAAGTGTTTCTCCTGTGAGACATATGGCATCTCAGTTAACGGTGGGTTTCTTTTCCTTTTAGTCCACCCTTGGATTTACTGCCCTACTAGTCAGCACCGTCCACACCCTCACCTTTGGCTGGACCAGGGCCTTTGATGAAAACCAATACAAATTCTATCTGCCGCCAAGTTACACCCTCACACTACTGGTGCCATGTACCGTGATCTTAGCGAAAATATTCTTTCGCTTGCCCTGCATCCACCAAAGACTGCGGCGCATCAGGAATGGCTGGGAAAAGGGAAGGTATGTGAAATTCACACTGCCCGCTGCAACTGGTGAATATTCAAGCGGCGAAAGTTGCAGTAATGTGTAACAAAGCCTCCCGATGATGGAGAATTTCAAAGCACTATGAAGGCTTCTGGAGGTTTTACCTAATTTGTGTAGGTTTGTGGGTGAATATCCACAGTTAGTGACTTTAGAAAATCAGTTACCGTGAAACTAGTTTATGCTGATTTGCTAGCATGATTGTTGCCTTAAAAAATCACCATGACCGTTGAGAGAACAGCTGTAAATAGACGAGAAAACGAATGGAATTCTGTAAGTCATACTGGTCAATGGAGACAGTAGCTGATGGTACTCTGTCTGTTGCGGCTCCCACAACTCTCTTTTTTAAATAGCAGGGGAGACAATTTGTATCCCATATGATTAGGAAGAAATCCTTCTGCATGTGACCTGATGGGTCATCTGACCCTGATGCTAAACCAAACCAGTGATTCTGAGCTGTGTGAGCAGTCCCTGGGGTTCTTCCATATGGGAAGTTGATGCTGAAGCTGAATGAGAACAGTATAAATCCCAACAAACTATTTATCTCCTGCCACCATCACACAAACATCCAGTTACTTGGAGGTGTGTGGGGTGAGCTTCCAAACCTGAGCGCTGGACACATCAAATTGGATGACATACTTGCGTAGTCACTGTTTTCTCAAATGTGGATGGTGCATTTTTTGATCTTGTAGATACGGGTGATGCAGGTGCATATTTGTACAGTTGGAAGAATTGATTGCCCTAAAGAGCATTTACTCCTTAGTGTAATCCACAGTGGTCACTGCTACCACACATTCTCAGCGCTATGAAACCAAAGTTTAATGAATCACCTAATGGAAGGAGTGTAAAGATACAGCTCCAAAAGAACTCGCAGCTTCATCATTTTGACTCTGGGCATTAGGGAAACAACAGTTGCGAGCTGAATTAGCAGTGAATTCTGGGAAGAAGCTATTTGAAACTACACTGATTAAACTCAAATGAACTTGTCCAACTTCATCTACAGTTATTGGGTGTATGTGTTTCCCCACCAGCAATGACACATCTGCCCTCTCTATGGTAGATCCAATACATCAAAAAAAAGGGACTTTACAGCTGCGAACATTCTCACGCAAGCTAAAACTCATCTATTACCAAGTGTCAATTGTGGAAGGGACACCTACGCGGCTACACCCTGATTCTCCAGTGCCTTGCAACTTCAATAGTCATTTACTTAGCGACAGAGTGAGTCAAGTCACGCACTAGCATCATTTGGCAGAACTTCTCACTTACTTTGCCCAGGGGTAAATGACCACATTCTGCGCCAGGCAGTGGAGAATCAGACCTTACATTTGTTTTTCTTTATCCCAATGATTGTTCAGATTGTCTACAATCTAAATTAATACACCATTCTCGACTGAGAAATCAACCCACGTTATAGGTTCTTTACAACACATACAAATCCACAATCCTTGCCCCACAGAGATTACAACTTGCCTGAAATGCCTGCAATGCTTTACAATAGAGCCTTTAAAAAGGAGAATAAAGAAGAAATAGAAGAAGGCCTTAACAAATAAGATACTTAGGATCTGGTTGTAATAATCTGGTTTCCTACAACTGAGTAAAGTGCAAAAGTTGCTGTTAGACAGTGCCTTGAAGAAATGACAAAGCCAAGAGCTGAATCAGCAGAGAAATTTTAAAAGTCGCTGCTGATCAGAACTTTCTGTTCAGCCTTTAACTGCTTGGGAGAGTAAGACTTACAAGTTGCAACTTAATAGTCCAGCGATGATATTCTGCTGGTGTGTTAAGTGTCACCCTGGAATCTGAAAACACCATGTCTTCCTACTAAATAAAAGGAAATCAAGTGAAGAGAGTGATTGGGCAGAATTTCACAATCACAGGATACTTCCTTTGATAAGAAGGAAATTATTGTGTGTTCCTGTTGTGCCTTTCAGGGCAGGAAGAATTATCTAGAACCCCTCCATGCCCAGATCATTATCTGCTAACGTTACTCACGAAGCAGATTTGACAGTAATATGTGCAACTGAATGGCAAATTACAGCTTCTGCGAGAGGTCTGAGCCAAAATCACCTCTGGTGCAATTCCATCCACTTCAATTTAACTCCTGGAATTCAATTTGAATTCAGTCCACTTACTCATTCCAGCCTCCTGCTGGATTTCATCATCAGGCAAAGCCAACATAAAAGCACCGATTTCACATTTTCTGGCTCAGGGAAAGTATCCTGATTCTGATGCTTCCCCTCACTCCTCTGCAGCAGGCAACCTAGTAGATGGCTACCCTGGTAGCAAAAAAAGGGGAGAGAAAGTTGCATGAGCCTTGGGCTTTGTCTTCAGTGTGTGTAAAACAAGTGTGTGTGGGGGGTTATATATCAAAATAACTTTTGCATTGAGATGTAGGGTTTGGCATCAGTGGCATCACTTACTGAGCAAGAAGTGGTCAGGATGAACCAATAGAGCCTAGACCAGTGGTGGGGAACCTAAGGCATCCAGCCCCTGGCTTGCCTGGATCTGGACCCCAAGGTTCCCCCTCCCAGCATTGGGGAGCTTGTGCTGGCGCTCCAGCCTCCCCGCCGTCCCCCCCCGTAGGGCTGGAGCACACAAAATTGACTAGCCTGGGGCCCCCTAGGCTCAGGTGGGCAAGAGGAATGTGAGGAGTTTCTTTCTCCTTCTCAGTCTCCTTCTCAGTGAGGGTTTGCTCGTTTTTCTTCTCACTTTTGTGCAGCCCCTGACTGATTTTTCTATGAGTCAGGGCCCCCAACCCCCCCCAAAATAAGGTTCCCCATCCCTGGGCTAGCCCGAGATAATCAATAGGTGGGTCAAGGGATCACCAGTTGCTTTTGATTGAATCCCAAAATATTTTTATTTACTTATTATTGTTAGATTTTTTTTTTAATTATTATTATTTTCTCTGGGGTCTGGATCTCTTCTCTACCTTGACGAAGACATCTGGGCCTTAACCAAAAAAAGAATTGACTACTCTGGGATCAATTTCTTTACCTAAAGAACTTTGAATCCTAATTCATTCCACTTTCAGAATGGCTCTCTACCTTTGGGGTCTGTAGCTAAAATCCTTTACACTAAAATTCTGGGTAATTTATTCTGGCTTTATAGAAATAATCATTTTTAAATGTGTTAAAACTTTGGAAATGCTTTTGGCCTTTTTAACTTATTTTCCCACTTCATTATTTGCTAGGAGGCTGTGGAATGTTAGCTTACACATTTCCTTGTTATTACTTTTGTACTTGGAGTTTGTATATTTCTTGCAAGATTTATAGCTGAAAGCTGTTTGTATTTTTATTTTATTTTGCTTACTTTGTGTCTTGGGGTATCAGCTGTTAGAACAGGGCCAGTTTCAGTCCTCTTTCATCATTGGCCTTTTAGTATTACAGTTACAGCTGTATAGAGATAGTATGAATGTGTCTACATAATGGCATTGGTATTCATTTGTGTGTGCTGTCTCTTTTTCTATAAACAATACAATGTTAATCTAAAGTATCTTTCTATTAAATAAAGCTATCAATAAAGCAACGTGATTGTCCAGGATTTAAATGTGAGAAACAAAACCCACTAACGTAAGCAGCTGGTATTTGCTAATATGATGGAGAAGATACTGAGCTAGAAGCATCGATGCTCTGAGCTTGCTTGTCAGTTCTGTGTCATGTGAGTGTAAGAGGGACTATTCCATGTATCTGCAGCAGTTGCAGCTGAATATATATGTAATTATCTGGGCCTTTGTGGGTGCTGGCCCTGGATATTATACCAGCTGTTGCAGCTCAGGAATAGCAGAGCTTAATTCAGTAAGCAAACCGTTTTCTTCTTATAGAGCTAAAAGGGACCAAGAAGGAGTACACTGGTTCTTTGGCCTTAGTTCCTTTGGTCACTACCTCAAGGAAGTGGGAAAACAGATCCACTACTTCTAGATCTGCAGTGCAGCATTTTAATGAGCTAATTTGTAAGTTGATTTTAATGAGTTAATTTAAATTCCTGTGCTAAAGTTTAGCCTCTGCAGGTACAGCTGACTCCTTCCTTATTATACAGGGCTTTTAGCAATGTGTTTGGTCTCCCACACTTCAGGGATTCACTTACAAAGTGATTTATCAAACTATGGTTAAATCAAATCTTAAGTGGGATGCAATTTCTTGAAAACCACTATAAGGCACCTAGCCAAGTCACCAAGAAGGCTAGCACAAGTACACTAGCTGCTACATCTGTAAGTTTTGTCACTGCTTGTGTAACCTCTAACTCAAAATTTGATGCAAGTTAATGCAATCTGCAGATTGTGCCTTAGCTTTCAAACAATGGATTTGTTACACTAGGGAGGTTTGGCTCTTTTTATTGTTTAGTGAGTGACAGTCTTTGCAGGAGTTCTGCAAAACTACCAAGAATTTATGTGAAACTAAGAGCCAAATAATTTAAATTAAACATACAATGATTAATATATGGGTACAATAGAACCTTATCTGCAATTCCTGTTCATGGAGCAAATGAATCACTTTTCATAGATTTAGGGCTGGAAAGAATCATTATGCCTATCTCAGTTGACCTGTGTAGTATTGGCCATGTAATTTGAGGATCTATGCAACAAACCCAATGACTTGTAATAGAGCTAGAGCAGGGCTACTTAACACACATCCCGTTTGGGTTTACGCAGGGCTCAACACGCGGTCTGCAGGTGGGAGCCAAAACAAAAAAGTAGTCAATATAATGGTCTTCTGTTGATACGTGTTTTAGTAGTTAAATTCCTGGACTGTCATTAAAAGTGCTGTCATATGGGTGGAAATTGGATAAATATTGCATTTTATTAATATCAGCAGAACTGACTTAACTGGAGCCTGTGTGTTGTGTAGTCTTGCCTTAATCTTTGAATTCATGACCATCAGTGTGAAAGAAACTATTTGCATATATATTTGCATGTATGTGCAACCACACTTAAGTTGCGGCTCTCAGCATGTGCTATGAGTATCATTGTGACCCCCGGGGCTTCCAAAGTTGAGTAGCCCTGACCTAGAGCATTTTTCTTAGACAGACATCCACGCTTGAGTTAAGGAGAGCGAGTAATGGAGGATCTACCCCATCCAGCTGTTCCACTGGTTAGTTAAACTCAAATCAGAGGCAAAGGGAATATTTTTTAACAGTGAGGGTATCTAGCTTCAACTTCCAGCCAACATCAGCTGTTATGCTTCTTTCTCCTGGATCAAAGAGCCATCTGCTTTCAACTATTTGTTGTTAAATAGCTCTCTCATTCCGTAACCTAGAGGCAGTAGCTGGAAAGCAGATACTAGCAAAGAGCTAAATATGCTAAGTCAAATTCTCCCTGAAAAAATAGAAAAAAAAATAAGAACCTCCACCAATACTAATGATGTAGAGGGGGCCCGTCCATCTCTACACCACTCTAACTCTCTATTAAGTCATTGACTGAAGGCCACTGATCTGATTTATTTCATGCCACCTGGATGGGTGGGCGGGGAGAACCTGAGGCTTGACTACACAGCAATAGTTGACATTTTAAAGTTAAGCCAAGGAGCTTCCTGATCTGGATTCTTAAGTATCACAAGTGGCATGTAGAACAGGAGAAATATACATGCTCTGAACAGGTTTTCCTGGCATCCTCATCCCAATGGACTTCATAGGTGAAAATAAAGTTGGCAGAATCAGACCCAATTGTGATGTGAAATGAGAGCCTGCAAGCAGTTCTCAGGTTACAGGGAAACTCAGTTACGCAGCACGACATGCCATCTAGGAAGGCAGCATGGGAACTTAGGGCCAAATGCAGAGGTAAGTCTAAGTTGATATATTTGCACCTTCCTCTGGTCTCTTCACTGTCTCCACAACCCCCGCACTCTTAAATTTGGCCCCTACATGTAAAGGAATTGATTTCCATGCCTTAAGATCCAACCCACCAGAGGATCTCTGGAAGATGCCTGCTGGGCTAATCCTTGGTGGAGTGATGCAAAATCCAGTGGGTTCTAGCATGCAACAGAGGGTGTAGGAAGGTATGAAAAGTTCCACTTTTCCTGCTGCCCTGTGTAACCCTGCTCTGTCCCTAACCCCATCTCACATCTGTTCCTCAGCCCTCTCCTTCCTTCCCCGCTCCTGGGAGAGTGGTGCTTCATGAGACCACAGGGCCAGTCCCACAACAGCCTGAAATCTGCTCTTTCCGTGCAGCGAGGGGGAACGAGAGCACCCTGGACTCCTGCCGTCCAGCTTCTCATTGGTACCACCAGCAGTCCACCCCCATCCATTCCTCTGCTACCTCCTTTTCACGCCAGCTGTGACTGATATACAATGAAATGTGGCAATGTATTATGTGCATCACTAATGGGAACAAAAATGCTTGTGGATTACTGTACTTAGACTTTGGGGGGGCCCAAGACAATTTTTTGCTCATGCACAAAAAAGGTTAAGAAGCCCCCGGAGTAATTCCCACAGTCTGAGGCCAGAAGAGAGGATTAAAGCAAGAGAAACAAAACTGGAAGAGTTAAGGGGGGGGGGGGGGAAGTCAGACAGGCCAGCCCACACCACATGTCAGCTTTACTTTCTTTCATCTCCTTCATAGCTAGCCTTGCACTTGTAAGCAAACGCCTGTAGATAAATGGGAGTCTGGCTGTAAGGAAGTCTGTTACACCCTCTCCGCACCATTTATTTGCCCATTACATGGGCATAATTTATGTGAACTTCAACTACCATACTTGAGTGAATCAATTCATAACACTGTTGCCTGCTCCCTCTGCGCTGGAAGTCCCAGCCCACCTGAGTTGATCAAAGCGCAGACAGGGTGGCCTTGAGGCCAGGCTGCAAGATTCCCCTTTTCTCACTGGAGGAGGACGTGAAGATGATGTGTGTGTTCTGGCTTACCTTGTATTGCTGAAGCTTTAGGGATGGAGTTTGCATGCATGTGTTTGCTCTGGGCATTTCACCTTGAATTCAAGGCAATCAGGCTTATTTTAAAGCTCAGTAAATATGCCTCAGCAAAAGTAAAACTGGTGTTTGCTAGACAACACACCAAACGAGGGGGAAGTTAACATCCACGCTGTGCAGGGGTTGAGATACGCTGGAACTGACTTGGCAAAGGATGCTCCTAAGCTAACAGGAGGAAGTTAAGATTGGACCCAGCATTTTGACTTCAATATAAAATGCAACAGTCTGCAAGGAAAGCACCAGCACTGAGCCCCACAGTCTTTGCAAGTTAAACTACCTCATAGAGAACTAACTGTTCTTCCCACCTGCTGGTGTTCGTGGCTCAGCCTGGCTCTGGCGAACTGAAGAACAGGCTGTGCTGACACCTGCTGGATTCTCTGCAGACAAAGATACATTGTGCCAGTAGCTCTTGGGCTGGGCTATCTTCCTCCCCCGCTCGCTGCTCACCACTCTATGGGCAAACAACGTTTCTGTTTAAACCAAGCAGTAGATGAGGTTAGGTCATGCACGATTTTCTGAAAGCCAGTTTCAGAAGGAGCCTATAAGCAGGGCCATCCCGAGGAGGGGTGCGGGGCCCAGGACAACTCCTCGCTCTGCTCCTGCTCCCCACTCCACCCCTATCCTTGAGCCACCACCCCACCTCTTCCTGCTTCTGCTCCACCTTGCCCCCAGTCTGCCCCTTCCCCAAAGCCCTGACCCCCTCCGCTCCCAAGTAACTCTGGCAGCTGGCAAGGCAGAGTGGGTCCAATCGCACTGCTGCTGGCCCCTGCAGCACCCAGGCCCATGTCCCGCTGAAGCACAGGGCCCAGTGCGACTGCCCCGCACCATCCAATGAAGGGGACAGCTCTGCCTGTTCTGCTCTTGTCATTCAGGTCCCAGCTAGGACCTAGCTTCTGGTTTGGGAAGAGCACTGTGGCAGTGTATGCCTACCCCATCTTGAAAGGGGGGGGGGCTATTGGGTACACAGACACCACCGTTGAGTCCATTTGTCCATCTCCACCCTCACTATTCTGGGCTCTAAGGGTCCAAGCAAAGATGATAGCCCCAGTGCCCAGGACAGCAAGGACTAGTAGCCAGAGTCAATAAGGTGGCCCTTTGGTTCATAGCAGCATGGTTTAATAGCCTATACCCAAGGGACCACCATTAAAGGGGAGGGCTGATGGCCCAGAGCGGGGGCCTGGGCCCACCTGACTCCACCAGAGTCACAGAGCAGGCAGCCACTCGCTCAGTGCAGAATCCTGCCACAACAGGCTGAGATTACCTAAGGGGAACTACCACTCCATTGCCCTCCCTGGGTCACTTCTTACCATAAAGCTTGAGGATCCCTCCCCTCTGGCATCCAGCCCAGAATGATCTGTAGGCTTGCCAGATGCTTTCACCAAAAATCCCAAACAGGGCAGGAAAAAAACTTGGTTGAGCAAAAAAAAAGGGGGAGAACAAAAAAAAGGTCGCTGTGCCTTTAAAAATCACCGTGCTCCTCGTTTCCCCACGCCAGATGTGGCAAGGGAACAATGTCCCCGCTGGCCTTCCATCCAAGAAAAACAAAATATCAGACATTTTACATTTTCTGGGGTTTTTTACCAGACAGGGGCCAGAAAAAACGGACTGTCCAGGCAAAAACCGGACACCTGGCAACCTTAGGCTTCCTCCTTTTATATTGTTACAGCATCTGGAGTATGCCCAGTCTGGCCTAGGAGGTGGGACTTGTGATAGCCATAATGTGGATTTAACCCTGTCATGTCTAGTGTGGAGTATGCCCATCCCATCCCAGGCACACATTTCTTAATGGATGCAGGGGGGCGGGGGGGAGAGTTGAGTATCACCAAAGTCCCAGCTGCACAGCAAATGCTGCATCCATAAAACCAGCTGCAATTAAGACAAGGGCAGCAGGCAGGCGAGGGGAGGAGAGAAGAAAAGCACAAGAAAGGGATGACTGGATTGAGCTAGAAAAGGGAAGACTTGACAAATTACTGTTCTCACTAGATAGAAACATTCATCTAAGGTAGGATGCCACCAGCCCATTGTCATGAAGAACAGCAAAATGTCTCACTTCTCCTAGCCCCCACCTTTGCGAGACTCATTCATAATTTGCAAATGTATATGCAGAAATCCAGGGTGAAAAGCAGAGTCCTACCTGACATAGTGCCACACAATATATAGAGAGAGACACTGCATGAGGAAGTTTTGTTTTATTGAACCAACTTCTGCTAGCGAGAGACACACAGCTCTTCTTCAGGGCAGGGAAACTAAGGCGATGCCTAAGCTATAGCTTACTTGTGTTGCTCAGGGGGTGTGAATAAAAACACCCCCCACTGCCACTCAGTGGGGGTGGATTAACTATGTTGACAGAACGTTCTCCCAGCAGCAGCATAGCCACACTTCTGTAAGCTCTCTCATGTAGACATCAAGCATCACAGCTAAACACAAGGTGGAACAGATTGGTTAGCATAAAGTAGTTAACACATATTGTATTAAGAGATCAAGCACCCTCATTTCTGGCCCCATCCCAGAGGGTAGAGGAAGCCCCAGACCTCCATGTTAACGCCCTTCTCCTTGAAGGAAGGAAAGGCAGGGGGGAGGGCAGCAGCTGGGAGCAGCTGTTACTGGGTTACAGATCGTTATAAGCCTTAAAGCCAATGTAGGCATTCACAATTGTTTGTATTTTTGTTTATATGAGGGCTCATAGACCACATCCGGCCTGCTGCTTCATTTCATCCAGCCCATGGCAAGTTTCCATGCCCCAGACCAGAAGACCTGTGCCTCAGTGCTCCACCATGGGGCCAGTGTCTTGAGGGCTGGTTCAATAGCATAACCATGAAGCCCCTAGGTGGAGGATCGATCAGGGAAGCCCAAAAGTCCAACGTACTGTCCCCCACCAGCCCAATGGGAGTTACAGGGCTGGTGTCTATGGGCACAGGCAGTTCGCACCTAGGCAGCCACTTCCAGGAGCAGCAGGAAATCAAGACAGGCAAGTGGGGAGCCTGCCTTAGCCCCGCCAATCAGGAGCTGTCTGAGATAAGAGCCACTTGGCTGGAGACCGCCCCCCTTTCACTCCCCAAGTTGGAACCCCTCCTTCCCCCAAGTCTCTCCCAACCCCTTCCCCACCCACATCCCAATCCTGAACCCTCTCCCACACCCAAATTCCCTCCTAGATCCTGCACCCAACACATTCTACTGCACCCCAACCCTTGCCCCAGATCTAAGAACTCTCCTGCACCCTAAACCCCTCATGCCAAGCTTCACCCCAGAGCCCACACCCCGCAGCTGGAACCCTCTCTCCCACACCTCAGCCCCAAGCCCATCCTCCACCCTGAATCCCTCATTTCTGGCTCCTCTCCACAGTCTAGGAGAAACCCAGAGCCTCCATGCACCCCCCTCACAATGGTATGTGGAGGCCCTCACCACCATTTTTTTCTGTGGATCAGTGGCCCCCGATAGAAAAGAGGTTCCATGCCCCAGGTTTACGTTGATCCTGCTGCCATTGACTTCAAAGAGAACCCAGCATTTTCTTACTGATGTGACCAAGCACAAACAAGTACATTTCCTACAATCACACTCCCATGCTGCAGGTTTTAAGGATCCTTAGTCCTTCCTCAAGTCAGTTTCCTTATTACTGGGCAAGGAGAACCAGAATCTGCAGCTGTTCTAGACCAGTGACAAGCGCTACATGCTAAAGGTTGCCAGCAGATAGTTTTTCAAATTAACGGATTGTAAGGTCGTGTGCTGAGTGCTTCACTGGAGCATTTGTCCCTCTCCATAGGTCATTCAGTACTTGCAAATCACATCTATAACAAAATAACTTTCAGAAGGTAAAGCAGTTCCCCTAATTAATGCTGACAGTGTACAGCATGCCTCTCAGACCCCTCCTTGAAGATCTGGGAAGGTCTAAGCCAATGAGAATTGGGAGCATTTAACAAACCTTTTATAAATCCAGCACTATTTCTTAGCAAATAGGAAATGTCAGAATGTAACAGAATTGTCTCTGAAAAATCCAGATCCCTGCACAGCAAGGTTTGCAAAAGGTATTTTAAGTGAACAAAGTGACCTTTTAATGTGTAAAAAGTAGGACAATTGACAATTGTTTTTGTATCCAGCTGAGAAATGATTCAGCCAAACGCCACTGCTCATACCGCTACCTTTCCATTCAAACTTCCTCTGTGTGTTTACTGCAACCCTCTGCCCATGCCAACATCTAACTAACCCTCTCCTCCTTGATGCCACTGTGTCCTTCATGAGATATTCCCCAGCTCTCTACTCTCCTCTAGCCGCTATCCCTTTCCAACTACTGTTATCTATACCTAGCTCTGGATTGGTTTCTTCTGCAGGAGGGTCGTCTCATTCCATCATCCATAAGACTGTAAACCTCAGGCTGTTTTAAAATCAAAGCAACTCAAGATAAAGACAACTAGTCTGTTTGTTTTATAACTTAATTTAGAGCTGGTAAGAGATGAAAGGTTGATAGCCCTGGAAAGTAAAGGCCTCATTATTCCCACAATGACTAAGAGCACGAGCAGAATCAGTTCAAGCTACTTTCCCCCCCCACTGCCATGGGGAAATCACCTTTGATCAGATGCTGTGACAGTGTTCTACTTGTGATGGGCTCACCATTCCAGAAGGAACTGGACAGAGACCTCTACCCCATTTCCCACTAGCTACTGGAAGTACTGGGTGCTAACAATTTTTATTCATCACTCAACTGCTCCAGAATCAAACCAGGTTCCAGAGATTAAAGGCCCCATATTCCATTCCCAATCCTCCCTGCATTCTCTTCCAACACTCTTTATTTGAACAATATAACTAAGCGCTGGTAATTTCTATGCCTTTTTTTTCCCAAGACCAAAATGCTTTAAAGAGTGGATAAAAAAAAAAGTTGAGCAGCACATAGTATACAAGTAGTGTTAGAGAGCATAACAAAAGCCACTGTCATGCTATGGTATAGCATAGCCAATGAAATGTCACTGCCTTAGTACTGCAATTTCATGGAACAGCAGTATTAACTCTTCCTGGAGAGCAAGTCTATCCAATCATTCTAGGAGGACTATTCTACTTCTAAATTTAGACAATGTAGCAGAAAAGTATGGACGTTCCAGGAACGAATAGATAGTGGCACTATGGGAGTATTCATCATTGAGAAAATAGGAAAGAATTGCTTCCTGTCATGGAAATATCTGCCCACAGGCTTGTACCTCCCCTCACAAGAAATGTAATCATTCGGGTTTTGTTTTAATACTAAAGTGAACCCATGAGTAGTCACTGGCTCTCTCACCATTTGGAGAAATGCCTGATGTCTGCTTGTGCATACTGATGTCACACAAGAAGTCAAGTTGCTACTCCTTACACCAAGGCATCTCAGTGAAATAATGCTAAAACCAGTCAGACTGGTCCTTGAGCACAAAAGCCTCCAAACAGTCATTTGTCTGTTTCATCACACAAAAGGGGGTTTGAATATAGAATATAATGGAAACCATTCACAAGTGAATACTATGAAACCTGAATCAGCCTGCACCATTCAAACAAGTCAGACTGAACATAAGATGAGTGAAATGAAGCTATTACATGTAACCTAGGGATTCCATCATTAATGTCTGAGTTGGTCATAAAAGATTTCTTTTTTCCATAAAAAAGGATACCATTATAATGGGATTTTACATCTGCCTTCTACAATTTCCATACGTAGTTAATATCTCTTGTACTTAATCCACTGCTGTGGAATCACACCATCAGAATGTGTGTTATAAGTCAGAGTTCATTTACACTACTTACATTGTAAGACATAACAGGTGGGGAGAGGGGAATGTATGAAAGGAAAGCAAATGTGTGTCATTGATTTTTTTTCTGCCTGAATTTCAGCATCCTGAGAGAAATGAGTTTCCATAATAAAGAAATTGCAACATTTGAGAGACAATCCTCTAGAAATTATTGATTTAAAAAAAATCTCATTAAACAGAAAAAAAGTTTACAGCAGGTCTGGGGAAACAAAAAACAAAACAAAACAAAAAATAGGTCTTGTGGGATCGTCACCAGGCCAAAACAGGATTAGCTTTGTAGTTTCTGTAATCTTCTTCACAGAAGAATGCTAATTCAGTTTCATTTGCTGAAAGAAATACAAAATAAATATTCAGCATATCCAATAAACGCATATGATTATTGTATTAACCACACAGCAGCCTATTAACATTAATTAGATCCTCAGAATGCATTCCATGACTTTTTGATTAAAAGCAATCACTACTTACCACCTTGTTTATTTTTACATTAGACCCAAATATAATACTTTAGCCTGGTTAAAAGAACTAGAGTATTGTCATTTAAATGTGAACAAAAATCTGCAAAAACCTTCAAGACTAATTTCACCGAAGGCTTCAAAACCATTTGGATGGCATTCAGCAACCTACAAGAATGCATGTTTATTCTTTCTAAGAATCATAGAAAGAAATGAAGCTTGGTAGTTTTTTCAGTCCATTATTCAGTTAGGGAGGAAAAAAATACTGAAATTAGCCTGTAGGTATAATAATTTAATACTTAGAGGATTAGTAGAATATTTTACAGATCACTTTACATTCTCCCTCATGGCCCATCAAAATGTGTCTGAAGAAGTTAATTTTTTGCCCTGCTAATGATTAATTCATGAGGCTTCAACAATATGCAAAGTGAACGACACAAATTGGCTTCTCTAGCAGTACCTTCAAATACCTCTAATTATTCACAGGGGATATGGCACAGCTAAAGGACCCACAAAGGTTCAGAGCAGTCACAATTCTTTCAACCCAGCAGGTCAAGGACTTCCTCTTCTAAAACAATAAGTCAGCAACATTACTAATTCAGAGTGAGACAAATCTGAAGGAAAACCTTCACAATTATTAAACATGGAATTCTTTAAGGTGCTGAGCCAATAAGTTCCACATTTGCTTTTTAAATTAATCCTGAATGTAATGCAGTCTGCCTGTTAAAAAAAAAAAAAAAAAAAAAAGGAGCAGAAGAGGTTTTAGAATCTTGACTAGGAAACTGACAAGACTGTTTGCAGTGAATGCTGAATACTTTATTAACATACGTTCTTGCTGTAGAAACAGGCACGCATTAACTATGCGGACTACATAATACCTGCAATAATAATAATCACCACAAAGGATTTTGTAAAAATGCTTATCTAATACCCTCATCATTTCCATCTCTCTAGCCCAGTTGCTAAAATCAATAGTTTGGAGGGCATGCAGCACTTTGCAGGACTGGATTCCTGGCTTTTTTAAAAGGGAAACTCTAGGCTGTGTCTACATTGGCGCGATCTTGTGCCAAAGCGGCCGCTTTTGCGCAAAAACATACTGCCTGTCTACACTGGCGGGGAGTTCTTGCGCAAGAACACTGACATTCTAATGTGTGAAATCAGTGCTTCTTGTGCAAGAACTATGATGCTCCCGCTCAGGAATACACCCTCTTGCGCAACTGTTCTTGCACAAGAGGCCAGTGTAGACAGGCAACATGAATTTCTTGCGCAAGAAAGCCCGATGGTTAAAATGGCCATCGGAGCTTTCTTGCGCAAGAGAGCATCTACACTGGCACAGATGTTCTTGCGCAAAAGCACATCTCTTGTGCAAAGGCACATGCCAATGTAGACGCTCGCTTGCGCAAATACTTTAACGCAAGAGCTCTTGCGTTAAAGAGTATTTGCACAAGATCATGCCAATGTAGACATAGCCCTAGTGTTTGCTTCTAGTAAATGTTGTCCAGCCTAAATATTTAAAATATAAACTAGGGTTGTCAATAAGCATAGGAGTTAACTGTGATTAAGTCAAAAAAATTAATCACAGTTAAAAACATTTATTGTGATTAAATCACACTGTTAAATAACAGAATACCAATTGAAATGTATTAAATATTTTCAATGATTTTCTACATTTTCAAATATATTGATTTCTGTTATAACAGAGTATAAGGTGTACGGTATTCACCTTAAATTTTTATTACAGATATTTTCACTGTACAAGGATAAAAAATATTATTTTTCAATGCACCTCATACAAGTACTCTTGTGCAATCTTTTATCATGAAAGTGTAACTTATAAATGTACAATTTTTTGTTACCTAACTGCACTTATAAGCCAAATGACATAAAACTTTAGAGCCTGTAAGTCCATTCAGTCCTACTTCTTCAGCCAGTTTCCTCAGACAAACAAGTTTGATTACAATTTGCAGGAAAAAATGCTACTCATTTCTTGTTCACAATGTCACCCGAAAGTGAGAAAAGGTGACTGCATGGCACTGTTGTAGCTGGCATCACAAGGTATTTATGTGCCAAATCTTCTCAACATTCACGTCCTTTCATGCTTCAACCACCATTCCAGAAGATCTATCTCCACGCTGCTGATGTGTTATTCTGTTCAATAATGATCCAAAGCAGAGAGGACCAACAGATGTTAATTTCTGTGATCTGAGTCATATGCCACCAGCAAAAGGTTGATTTTCTCTTTTGGCGATTCCGGTTCTGTATTGAAGTGTTGCTCTTTTAAGACTTTTTCGAAATCATGCTACACATCTTGTCCCTCTCAGATTTTGGACAGCATTTCAGATTCTTAAGCCTTGAGTCCTATAACTAGTTTTAGAAATCTCACATTGATACTTTCTTCGTGTTTTGCAAAATCTGCTGTGAAAGTGTTCTACAATGAACATGTGCTGTCATTAGCCGTGACTGCTATAACATGAAATACATGGTAGAATGCAAATAAAACAGAACAGGAGACAAATAATTCTCCCCCTAGGGAGCTCAGTCACAAATTTAATTAACATATTAATTTTAATGAACTTCAGCAGCATAAAAGCATGTCCTCTGGAATGGTGGTTGAAGCATGAAGGAGCATTTGAATGTTGCACATAAATACGTTGCGATGCCAGCTAATAACAGTGCCACACAAAAAAATCGCTTTTCACTTTTGGGCGATATTGTGAACAAGAAGTGGGCAGCATTATCGCCTGCAAATTGGAACCAAATTTGTTTGTCTGAGAAACTGGCTGAAGAAGAAATAGGACTGAGTGGACTTATAGGCTCTAGAGCAGGGCTACTAAACATGAGGCCTGCAGCTCATTTGTTTGCAGACCGTGGTGTAGATTGGATTTACACGGGGATCAACATGCGGGCCTGCGGGTGGGATCCTTTGAACATGGCCTCCACTGGGAACACACTCTACAACAGCGAGGTGTCTCCCAGGCGGGGTGAGCACTAAAAAACACAAGTAGACAGGCTGGCTGAAACAGATGGATACAGGGTGTCGGCATTTCTAGCCCCCAGGGAGGGGGTACCGGGAACGCCGGGGCATTGTGAGAAGTGCTTTATATTCATGCCTGTCAGTGTGAACAAAGCTATTTGCATATATTTGCATACATATTTGCATGTATATGCAACCACACTTAAGTTGCAGCCCTCGGCATGTGCTGTGAGTATCATTGTGGCCCCCAGGACTTCCCAAGTTGAGTAGCCCTGCTCTAGAGTCTAAAATTGTACATTGTTTTATTTTTTAAATGCAGTTATTTTTCATGCATAGTTTTACATTTGTAAGTTCAACTTTCCTGATAAAGAGAATGCAGTACTTGCATAAGGTGAATTGAAAAATACTGTTTCTTTTGTTTTTTACAATGCAAATATTTGTAATCAAAATAAATATAAAGTACTGTACACTTTGTATTGTGTTATAATAGAAATCAATGAATTTGAAAACATAGAACACATGCAAAATATTTGAATAACTAATATTCTATTAGGGTGCATCTACACAGCAGCATTATTTCAGAATAACAGCCGTTGTTCCGAAATTACAATGCAAGTGTCTACATAGCAATTCCTTTATTTCAAAATAAATTTGAAATAAAGGATGGCTTATTCCAACTTCTGAAAACCTCATTCCACGAGGAATAACGCCTCTTCTGAAATTACTATTTTGAAATGGCTGTAGTGTGGCTGTACTAATTTAAAAAGGGCTCTAGAGGCGATCCGGGCAATTACAGACCGGTAAGTCTAACTTCAGTACCTGGCAAATTAGTTGAAACAATAGTAAAGAATAAAATTGTGAAGCATGTAGAAGAACATAATTTGTTGGACAAAAGTCAACATGGTTTCTGTAAAGGGAAATCCTGTCTTACTAATCTATTAGAGTTCTTTGAAGGGGTTAACAAACATGCGGACAAGGGGGATCCAGTAGATATAGTATACTTAGATTTCCAGAAAGCCTTTGACAAGGTCCCTCACCAAAGGCTCTTGTGTAAATTACATGGCCATGGGATAAGAGGGAAGGTCCTTTCTTGGATTGAGAACTGGTTAAAAGACAGGAAACAAAGGGTAGGAATAAATGGTAAATTTTCAGAGTGGAGAGGGGTAACTAGTGGTGTCCCCCAAGGGTCAGTCCTAGGACCAATCCTGTTCAACTTATTCATAAATGATCTGGAGAAAGGGGTAAGCAGTGAGGTGGCAAAGTTTGCAGATGATACCAAACTGTTTAGGATAGTCAAGACAGAAGCAGACTGTGAGGGACTCCAAAAAGATCTCACCAAACTGAGCGATTGGGCAACAAAATGGCAAATGAAATTTAATGTGGATAAGTGTAAAGTAATGCACATCGGGAAAAATAACCCCAACTATACGACAGTATGGCGGGGCTAATTTGGCTACGACAAATCAGGAAAGAGATCTTGGAGTTATCGTGGACAGTTCTCTGAAAACTTCCACAGTGTGCAGCGGCGGTCAAAAAGGCAAATAGGATGCTAGGAATTATTAAGAAAGGGATAGAAAATAAGACATAGAATATCTTACTGCCCCTGTATAAAACTATGGTACGCCCACATCTTGAATACTGTGTACAGATGTGGTCTCTCACCTCAAAAGATATTTTGGCCTTGGAAAGGGTTCAGAAAAGGGCAACTAAAATGATTAGGGGTTTGGAATGGGTCCCATATGAGGGGAGGTTAAAGCGACTGGGACTTTTCAGTTTAGAAAAGAGGAAACTGAGGGGGGATATGATAGAGGTGTATAAAATCATGAGTGGTGTGGAGAGGGCCGATAAAGAAAAGTTATTTATTAGTTCCTAAATAGAAGAACTAGAGGACACCAAATGAAATTAATGGGTAGCAGGTTTAAAACTAATAAAAGAAAGTTCTTCTTCACACAGCGTGTAGTCAGCATGTGGAACTGCTTGCCAGAGGAGGCTGTGAAGGCTGGGACTATAACAGAGTTTAAAGAGAAGCTAGATAATTTCATGGAGGTTAGGTCCATAAAAGGCTATTAGCCAGGGGATAAAATGGTGTCCTTGGCCTCTGTTTGTCAGAGGCTGGAGAGGGATGGCAGGAGACAAATCGCTTGATCATTGTCTTCGGTCCACCCCCTCTGGGGCACCTGGTGCTGGCCACTGTCAGCAGACAGGATACTGGGCTAGATGGACCTTTGGTCTGACCCGGTACAGCCGTTCTTATGTGGAAGCTCCACTGCTGCTATTTCAAAATAGCTCCTCCCTAGTGCTTTCTGGGGCTCTAAATCGAGATAGTGTATCCACATAAGGGGAGCCTGCCTCGAACTAATTTTGAGGCTTCCCTGTAGTCTAGATGTGCTATTTTGAAATAAGCTATTTCAGAGTATTTCTTCCGGAATAGCTTATTCAGAAATAAGTGTGCAGTGTAGACATACCCTTACTGTTCAGCAATGCGATTAATTGTGATTAATTTTTTTTTTAATTACTTGGCAGCCCTAATCTAAACATATCAGTGGGAGATTTCAATGGAGACAGGTTCAGAACCAGAAGTAATGTCAAATGATGCCATGTTGCTTTGTTTATTTATATTACCATAGCACAGGGGTGGACAAGACAGCCTCCGTGGCCCGGGTCTGGCCCACCAAGCCATTTGATCCAGCCCGCAGCTGCCCTGACACTCTCCCACCCCCAGGTCAATCAAGACCTGGGAACAGAGGAGCACACAAAGTCTATTCCCCTGCTAGGGGCATGCCGGACCAGAGGGAACCACCAGCTGTTCAAAATTGCTGGCCAGTTCTCTATAGGCGCCGCATAACCCTGGCAGGGTGGCGATGGAGGCAAAGACTTTGCGCCCTCCTCCACCCCTACACCAATCAGGGCCTGGAGGCAAGGAGCACACAAAGTCTCCTCTCCCCACCAGGGGCAGGCCGCTCCTACAGGGAACAGCCCCCTTCCACCTGAGGCCCAGCCCCTTTCAGGGCATCCAGGAACCACGTCCAAAATTCAGGAAGTGGCTCCCCTGCCATAGCGCCTAGAAGCCCTAAGTTATGTGTTAAATACTGTACAAACAGAACAGAAGCAGTCCCTAGCCCAAGGAGTTTTTGCTACATTATTATTGCTTACCAGAAATGCAAATCTACTCTTAATGGATACAAATGAGGAGTTGGCAGAGGCCTTACTACACTATTCATGTAGTCTACTGAATACTCTTGTAGACTATTCTGTAAGTCAGTGGAAGAGAGCTTTTCATACGGAGGTAAACTTTAATACATCAGTACACAAAAATGGCTCTTCTAAAACTTCAAAATTTGGCAAGTGTAGGAGGATAGTCCATATTACACAGCAAAAACTTCATTCTACTCATGCAACAGTTATGCATGGACTCATTCAGCATAAATTGTAAGTATATAGTTTAACCAGAATAATTACAGAAGTATTGTTTTAAGCACTTTTCTCCAATTCTTTAACCATTCCCTCCTTCCCACTACAAAGAAATAAAAAAAGTCTAGTTTATCACAGTTTGTTTTCAGAACAAGATTACTCTGGCTGGAGTGCTGATAATTTACTGAAATTGCATCAAATGACACCACCTCTAGTATTACAGTACCTGTTTTAAATGCAGGAATGTACAATAGTTCATCAATGCTGTCCTGGGGGAGGAGAACAGCACTGGAGGGAAGGCAGATCTAAGCAAACATCTGCCACTATTTCCCAGTCCCTTGCCTAGGCCGTGCTACCTCAAGTCTTAAGGAAGACTCATGCTGACAAGAGGCATATACAGCTCCTTCTTCCCGAAAACCTGGTTTTCTTCTGGGTTAAAAAGGATTGGCTTAGCACAGAAAGCTAAAGAATGACTTTTATCATTAATATTACAACATTGACCAGCCCTCTGTAAGGCCTTCTAGCAGGGGCCTATTGTACTAGGCATGGTACACACATATATTACAAGACCATCCTTGCCTCACAGAGATCACAGTATAGATTAAGCCATTAAGGAGTAGGGTGGCATGCAAAGAGGAAAGGGGGAGAAAGTAAAAGTATCAGGTATAAATACCAAGGGCAATTGATCAGTGTGGCTCAATGAGATTAGACAGGAGTAAAGGAATGAAATCAAGAACAGTATTTCCTGAAGTTCCTTTTATTTTTCCCCCAATAGTTAACATTTATTATGGTTTCCTAAGGGGAGAGCAGGAAGCACTGCTGATTGAAGCATTTTAAACTAGATCAGACAAAGTGCTAAATAGTACTCTGTAGGGGAAAATCCTACATTGGCTTAGGGAGAGGTTAGGTGGTCTAATGCTGAATGGGTTCTTCTATTTCTAACTTCTTCTGTGATGTTTCACTCATAGCATAAGATTGTTGTGCACCAGATTTAAATAAGCAACAGTCTAAACTAATCAGTGTCATCTCAATGCCTGTGAATTGGGCCTCAAAGTCTCGGCTGCTCAGCTGTCACATAATCATTCAGCCACTTTTGCAGGGAGCCAATATGACATCCAGTGACCATCAAATTTATCCTACATAGGCATCTTTTTAGCTATAATCACAAGACATGCGCCATATGCATTCTTCTGCCAGACAACAAGGAATCAGGTTGATTTTAACCACCGCCATGTTCAGCGCAATTTCTATGTGATATTATTTTTGCTCCCTGTTCAATTTGAATATTGTGTTGCACATTAAACACACCTAATCTCATTTCATTATTCCACAATAGTTCCCCTACTTAAATGTCTAACCAAAACATCAGTTTAAATGTTACTGATAAGATTAAGCAGACATAGTACTAATAACCTATCCGTCAATCATTTAAAATTACCCTCAGCAGAATTCTAAGCATACCTCCTGAAAATCACAATTTACATTCTGAACATTTGGAGTGCACATACCTGCTGCCCTCTGCCCAACGATGTGAATGTACATTATTCCCCCCTTCTTCCCTGCATAATTATCAGGTAGTGTAAAGAGCATCAGGAATAGCATTTACTTTTCAGCCAGCTATCCAAACATAATCAGCCAGTTATCAGTACAATGACAAGCACAATGATCAGTACTGTCAATCAACATAAAGGTACTCCTACCTACTCCAGCTGCTCTCAAAGTGCTGTCTTCTTTTAAAATGAGTTTGTCATCATCCTCCAAACTCACTACAAGTTCATTGGTCTAGAAAAAAGTGAATAAAAATATGAAGAAAAATGCAGGTTTTATCAGCACTATCATTACATTCTGTAGAAGTGCATAGATCTTGCTGTATCCATACATATGGGGGGGGGTAAGAAACTGAGAGCAAATGTACCTTAGATCCATGTGCTTGGTGAATAATCTTCATTGTATCTGGAAGAAAAGACAAAACTTCCCTTAAGATGTGGTTCACTGCGCTGGATAATGGCACTGTGAGAGTTCCAGGTCTATCATCTCTTGAGGATTTTCAAGTTCAAAAAGCGAAAAGCAAAACTGTCTCCACTAGCAGCCATCTCTGCAATCCAAACCTGAAATATGGGACTCAAGCTAGGTGCCTTTCTTCTTGTATGTTATCAACTGTGTTAGAGGTTCTGTCAGGCAAGTTACAGTCTCATGAACGTTTACACCATCCCATTGCCCTTCATTCACTGCCCTCCATGATACCCAGGTAACCTGTCTTCAACAAGATTCTGTTAATTGGCTGAGCCTCAGTCAGGGGGAGGGGCTACCAGGGCTTTATAAGCTGTGAGTCAGCGACCAGGGAGCTTGCAAACAGGAGCAGCTAACAGGGAGTTTGGAGAGGGAGGTTAGAGGGCGCTAGTGACTTCTGACCTTCTTTAAACGTAACTTTTATAATAATCTATATTCCAGACATTTAATAAGAAGCCCAGTTTATACTTAAACTTATTCATAAGAAAAATGGAGACAGAAGCCCAGCAGCAGAGTGGGGGCTATCCTGTTTATTGCGTCGAGTGTAACATGTATGATTATCTGCCCTGTGGGCAAGTGGCATATGTGTGCACCCGCTGCAAGGAGCTCCTGACCCTCAGAGACCGAGTTCGGGCTTTGGAGGCCAGAGTGGCTAAACTGAAGGAGCTAAGGGAGGTAGAGAGCTATGTTGATGAGACTTTACAGGACACTGTAGTATTCTCCCACCTCCAGTCTGAGCGCCCCCCAGTGCTCTTAAGGAGGATGAAAGTCTCAAGGGAACAGAGCATTCAATGGGAACAGAGGGAAACCATCCCGTAGTTGGGACCCTCCTTCCAGAGGATGTTGCGGTATCCTCTCGCACTGAGGATACCTCTGAGGGGGGAGGGAACGCCAGTTGTTAGGAAGAGGCAGGTGTTAGTAGTGGGTGATTCGATCGTTAGAAACATAGATAGTTGGGTTTGTGATGACCGGGAGAACCGTATGGTCACTTGCCTGCCTGGTGCGAAGGTTGCGGATCTCTCGAGGCATCTAGATAGACTTATGTGTAGTGCTGGGGAGGAGCCTCTGGTCGTGGTACATGTAGGTACCAATGACGTAGGGAAGGGTAGGAGAGATGTCCTGGAGGCCAAATTTAGGTTGCTAGGAAAGAGACTGAAATCCAGGACCTCTATGGTAGCATTCTCGGGAAATGCTTCCAGTTCCACGCGCAGGGCCAGGTAGGCAGGCAGAGCTTCAGAGTCTCAATGCGTGGATGAGACGATGGTGTAGGGAAGAGGGGTCTGGATTTATTAGGAACTGGGGACACTTTTGGGAGAGGGGGAGCCTATACAGGAAGGATGGGCTCCACCTAAACCAGGGTGGAACCAGACTGCTGGCACTAAACATTAAAAAGGCCATAGAGCAGTTTTTAAACTAAGAGATGGGGGGAAAGCCAATTGGTGCGGAGATGCACATAAATCGGATGGAGACTTCTCTTAGAGGAGAATCCATTGATAGAGATTCTCTAAGCTGTAGTCAGAAAGAGAGGAGGGGAGAGGACAAACCATGGGCCAGAGCAGACAAACAACCGCATATAAAGGAATCCAATGCATCAGGGAAGGGCAGACAAATAAGCAGTGGCAAATTTTTAAAGTGCTTCTACACAAATGCTAGGAGTCTGACTAATACGAGGTACTCTAGTTCACCCATCGTATTAAAGGAGGAGATTGACATAATAGGCATCACTGAAACCTGGTGGAATGAGGAAAATCTGTGGGACACAATCATACCGGGATATAAAATATATCGGAAGGATAGAGCAGGTCGGGTGAGTGGTGGAGTGGCACTGTATGTGAAAGATAATGTAGAATCAAATGAAATAAAAATATTAAATGAATCAACATGTTCAATAGAATCACTATGGATAGTAATTCCATGCTCCAATAATAAGAAATTAGCAGTAGGGATATATTATCGACCACCTGACCAGGACAGCGATACTGACACTGAAATGCTGAGGGAGATTAGAGGGGCTACCAAAATAAAGAACTCTATAATAATGGGGGATTTTAATTATCCCCATATTGACTGGATACATGTCACCTCAGGAAGAGAAGCAGAGATAAAATTTCTCAATGGCTTAAATGACTGCTTCTTGGAGCAGCTGGTACAGGAACCCACAAGGGGAAAGGCAATTCTCGATTTAATCCTGAGTGGAGCGCAGGATCAGGTCCAGGAGATAACCATTACAGGACTGCTTGGGAATAGTGACCATAATATAATAACATTTAACATTCCTGTGGTGGGAAGAACACCTCAGCAGTCCAGCACCCTGGCATTTAATTTCAAAAAGGGAATTACACAAAATGAGGAGGTTAGTTAAACAGAAATTAAAAGGCACAGTGACTAGAGCCAAATCCCTGCAAGCTGCATGGAAACTTTTAAAGACACCATAATAGAGGCCCAACTTAAATGTATACCCCAAATTAAAAACATAGCAAGAGACCTAAAAAGAGTCACTGTGGCTTAACCACCATGTAAAAGAAGCAGTGAGGGACAAAAAGGCATCTTTTAAGAAGTGGAAGGCCAATCCTAGTGAGATAAATAGAAAGGAACATAAACACTGTCAAATCAAGTGTAAAAATGTAATAAAAAAAGCAAAAAAAGATTTTGAGGAACAGCTAGCCAAAAACTCAAAAAGAAATGTTCTTTAAGTACATTAGAAGCAGGAAGCCTGCTAAAAAACCCGTGGGTCCCCTAGACGATCAAGATATAAAAGGAGCAATCAAGGACGATAAAGCCATTGCGGAGAAACTAAATGATTTCTGTGCTTCAGTCTTCACGGCTGAGGACGTTAGGGAGATTCCCAAATCTGCACCGTCCTTGGTGGGTGATGAATCTGAGGAACTGTCCCGGATTGAAGTGTCATTAGAGGAGGTTTTAGAACAAATAGAAAAACTTAATGTTAACAAATCTCCGGGACCGGATAGCATTCATCCAAGGGTTCTAAAAGAACTCAAATGGGAAATTGCTGAACTATTATCTGTGGTTTGTAACCTATCCTTTAAATCAGCTTCCGTACCCAATGACTGGAAGGTAGCTAACGTGACACCAATATTTAAAAAGGGCTCTAGAGGCGATCCTGGCAATTACAGGATCTAGTAAGTCTAACTTCAGTACTGGGCAAATTAGTCAAAACAATAGTAAAGAATAAAATTGTGAGGCACGTAGAAGAACATAATTTGTTGGACAAAAGTCAACATGGTTTCTGTAAAGGGAAATCATGTCTTACTAATCTATTAGAGTTCTTTGAAAGGGTTAACAAACATGCAGACAAGGGGGATCCAGTAGATACAGTATACTTAGATTTTCAGAAAGCCTTGACAAGGTCCCTCACCAAAGGCTCTTGTGTAAATTACATTGCCATGGGAGAAGAGGGAAGGTCCTTTCATGGACTGAGAACTGGTTAAAAGACAGGAAACAAAGGGTAGGAATAAATGGTACATTTTCAGAATGGAGAGGGGTAACTAGTGGTGTCACCCAAGGGTCAGTCCTGGGACCAATCCTGTTCAACTTATTCATAAATGATCTGGAGAAAGGGGGTAAGCAGTGAGGTGGCAAAGTTTGCAGATGATACCAAACTGTTTAGGATAGTCAAGACAGAAGCAGACTGTGAGGGACTCCAAAAAGATCTCACCAAACTGAGTGATTGGGCAACAAAATGGCAAATGAAATTTAATGTGGATAAGTGCAAAGTAATGCACAGTGGGAAAAATAACCCCAACTATATGTACAGTATGATGGGGGCTAATTTGGCTATGACAAATCAGGAAAGAGATCTTGGAGTTATCGTGGATAGTTCTCTGAAAACTTCCACACAGTGTGCAGCGGCGGTCAAAAAGGCAAATAGGATGCTAGGAATTATTAAGAAAGGGATAGAAAATAAGACATAGAATATCTTACTGCCCTGTATAAAACTATGGTACGCCCACATCTTGAATACTGTGTACAGATGTGGTCTCCTCACCTCAAAAAAGATATTTTGGCCTTGGAAAGGGTTCAGAAAAGGGCAACTAAAATGATTAGGGGTTTGGAATGGGTCCCATATGAAGAGAAGTTAAAACGACTGGGACTTTTCAGTTTAGAAAAGAGGAGACTGAGGGGGGATATGATAGAGGTATATAAAATCGTGAGCGGTGTGGAGAGGGTGAATAAAGAAAAGTTATTTATTAGTTCCCATAATAGAAGAACTAGAGGACACCAAATGAAGTTAATGGGTAGCAGGTTTAAAACTAATAAAAGAAAGTTCTTCACACAGCGTGTAGTCAACCTGTCGAACTCCTTGCCAGACGAGGCTGTGAAGGCTAGGACTATAATAGAATTTAAAGAGAAGCTAGATAATTTCATGGAGGTTAGGTCCATAAAAGGCTACTAGCCAGGGGATAGAAATGGTGTCCCTGGCCTCTGTTTGTCAGAGGCTGGAGAAGGATGGCAGGAGACAAATCACTTGATTATTGTCTTCGGTCCACCCTCTCTGGGGCACCTGGTGCTGGCCACTGTCGGCAGACAGGCTACTGGGCTAGATGGACCTTTGGTTTGACCCAGTACGGCCGTTCTTATGTTCTTATATTGCACAGGTGCACAGTAGATGACTGGAATTTAATAAACAAGTCTTTTGCACTAATCACCAAAACAGCATTATTCAAGCCAAATCTCAGAAAAGGGATAAATCAGGACTATATAGAGCAAGTTCTGTTCAGAATATGATGTTCTGCACCTGCTTACACAAGGAAACTTGCATGTGAGATGTATTACTTGCAACAACTATTAGAGCACAGAATCAGATTTAATTTTTATCCCCAGGCTATTTCATTTCATGCCAAGCTTACATTTAAGAGCTTTACTATTTACTTAGCTATGTTCTCCTCCTCTTCTTGTTTAATATTATGTAAATTCTTTAAGTACATAAATCTAAACATTTTCCACTTGGTGCCTTCTGCTCCTTCTTGGCCATCCGTTGTGACCTCACAATTAGTAGCTAGATATTGAAATGCATAAGCACGAAGAGGACTGTGATTTCAAAGTACTGTGGGTCACAAGCCACTGTGCAGAATGGGAACAGAGTTTAAAAGGCACTTACAAAAATGATAAAAAATTAATTCCCCAAAATGCCTTTGCCAATTAGCAGCAGAATTTATAATGTACTATCTAATTCTGAAGTGAATAAAGAAGTTCATAATTGTTGAGTTTTGTAGACACATGATGTAAAGCTAATGGTGTGTGTGAGACATTTTCAGTAGGACTATGCCATATTAACCATTAGCTGGACTAGTTGTTTCTTGAAAACAACTGTAAAACACGTGTATGTTTGTTTTGCAACTTCTTTAAGGAAACTAGTTCTGACTTACTATGTTTAGATGAAACTAACTGTAATGCAGTAAAATCACACGACAACTGGTATAACATACTGTACACAAATTTCTTAAATAATAAGAAAAATCACATACCGTATTTGTATTTTTTAAAGGGAGGTGGAAGTCCTGTTCTTAATGACACATCTATTAAAAATAAAGATACTATATGAAAAGGAATGCAACAGTTTTCTTTTTATATTTTAAGTGATCATGATTACTTCATGAAGCTTGCATTCTAAATTGAATGCAATTTAAAATTTAAAATAGATCTCAAATCAGGAAACTTGTCTTAGTTGAAGAGCAAACAATACAACTCTGAGCCCAGAGCCTGCAAATGCTATGGTACATGCTTAACTTTAAGCCCCATTGACTTCAGTGGGACTACTGACATGTTAAGAAACAGTGGGCAAGATCAGACCGTTGGAGTCTGATCTTCCAAAGCTCTACTGTGATGTGTAGCCAATTAACATTTTCATCGGGCAGAAGTCCTGCATCCCTGTTTGCAAATTGCACCCAAACAAATGACACAAATTAACTGGATTTGGAAAAATTATTCGCTAACCAGCTCCCCAAAGGAAACCACTGAAAATGAATCCTTTTATGGGTTCAATCTTGCTTGGTGTTGTGCAACTCCAGGAGATGCTGAGCACCTCTGTGCATTTCTGGCTAACAAAACTCAGCACAGAAGAAAACAAAACACATATGGGGACTTCCCCCACCTAGAACAACTACACAGAACAGTTTCTCCCCATTCACATAAGACCACCTTTGCTTTCCCTCTCCAACAGAGGGAGGTGTTAGGAGAGGGGATGAGGAGGGGTAGCTCACATAATCAGAGTGGGGCTACTGGAGGAGTGGGCACAGGGGGCAGAGAAGGGCTGGTGGAGGGGGGCAGGTCTCAGGAAGGCTGAGGGCAGTGAGAAGGGCAGGAGTCAGGACAGCAGAGGAGGGTGAGGGGTTGGGGGACAGCAGGCACCAGGGGAGCTGATGGAACAAGGGGAGGAGACATGGCAGCAGAGGGAAAAGGTAGAGGTTTATAAGATATTTAATAACAACTTGGGTGATATTTATTAATAACTTATTAGTAATTACTGTTCTTATTCTTGTTAGGAATTTATGCCATAAAAAAAAAAACACTTGGGGGTAGCGAGTCCCTTTTTTGTCTGGCGAGTAGGGTTTTCCTAATTTGTCAAGCCCTGGTCATACCTAATGCTTTTTGAGCAGCTGTCCAACAATGCAACCCATGCAGTGAGTCTTGACATGACTGACAGTGGGATTTCCAGTGCAGCGCAGAGGGAGGTAATGCCTACACATAGCTGGGTATCCTCCGTGGGATCCAAGGCCATAATCTCCATGTATCCCTGGTTCCCCAGCACCTGCACACCCTGACAGCCCAAAGGGAAACATGTGCAGCTGGCAGATTTAATGGAGCCACAAAAGTTCTCCCATTAATTTGCTCCTCTACACCTGCTTATGCACAGACAGCAAAGTACAGGGATAAAATGAGTGTTCAAGAACAACAGTGCCTTACCATTTTTTACAAATGCAATGAATTGCTTTACTGTTTGGTCCAAATTAACTCCATGATACACCACAGGTCTGAAATTATGGTGTTCAAAGGAGCGAACCAGGCGAACAGTAACAGTTGAGATTTCTGATGACATATGAATTAACTGCAAACACCCTAGAAGACATTAAAGAGAGTAATTGCCAAGTTATCACTTTGTAGAACTATAACTGCTAAAAGAAATAGGTGCAGGTACATTAGTGTGATGCCCCCGAAGAGTTAAAAATTGACAAGATTGTAAATATATTGTGCCCTCCCAGTTTAGATCCAATTCTGCACCACTTTTGCCATGACTACGTGAGCAAGGGCAGGGCCATAGCCTCCATGTTGATACAGGATTGTCCAGGATGGTAAGGGTAGAATTTGACTCTATAGTTATGTCTACACTACTGCAGAAAGTTGACCTAAGCTATGCAACTCCACCTACGTGAATAACCTAGCTGGAGTTGATATACCTTAAGTCAAGTTACTGCAGGGTCTACACTGCGGGAGGTTGACCGGAGAAATTCTCCTGTCGACTTCCCTTACTCTTCATGTTTGAAGTAGAGAAAGGGGAGTCAACTGGAGCGATCTGTGATTGATTTGGCGGGTCTTAACTAGATCCGCTAAATCAACTGCCAATGGATCGATCCTGTGTGTAGTGTAGATGTAGCCTAAATGTCAGATGGCCCAGTTCTGCAGTTGTTCCATGGACCGAACATCCACAAAGTACATCGGCAGCTCTATGAACAAGCCACTAGGTCAGAAGGGAAAAAATGGCAGAAAAGTGGTTTAAATGTGTGTGTAAGCAGGGTCTGAATCAATGCTTATATTACAACCAGCTGGAATGGGAAAGAAATCCTGGGTGTGTTTACGTAAATGCAGTTTCCCCCTGCTTCGCTTAGCTGTGTTAGATATTCAGCTGCTTAGTGTTTTGCTCATTGTAATCAACTTGGCTGGTGTTGGGTCACAAATCGTGTTAATACTAAATGCAGGAATTGTGAGATATGATCACCAATGCTTGCAGTTATTGTGGGAATGCAGAAAAGTCAGACTGTGTTTAACTCAGTTAAAAGTAGAGACCCTGTCAGTGTAAATACAGAGGATGGACAGAGGCTCATCTTCCAGAGCCCTATGGGTACATCTACACTTGTTCCCTAGTTCTAACTAGGGATGCAAATGTTGGCGACCGAAATTGCTAATGAAGCGGGGATTAAATAACCCGCGCGCTTCATTAGCATGATCTCGCCGGCACGTTACTCTGCTCAACAGCCGTTTCAAAAGTGAAAGTGCGCGCCGGGATGCATTAGTTTGAACCAAACCCCTTGGTTTGGACTAACGTTACTCCTCAAAAAATGAGGAGTCAATTTTGGTCGCCAACATTTGCATCACTAGTTCGAACTAGGGAGCAAGTGTAGACGTACCCTAAGAGATTAAGCTGGGGAGGGAGGACTCTGAGGATGCATCTACACTGCACCCTTAGCTAGAACTGAGCTACCCAAATTGCTTTGCTTATTTTGAGTTAATTTTTAAATAACTTATTTGGTAATTTGGTGCTGTCTACACAGAACCAAATTTTGAAATAAACCACTATTGCAAAACATCCCTTAATCCTCATGGAAAGAGATTTACAGGGACATTCTTTTGAAAGCTATTTCGAAATAATAGGCATGCTGTCAAGATGTGGAATACACTATTTCGAGATACCAGAAGTATCCCAAAACAGTGCCGCAGCGTAGACGTTCCCTGAGTCAGCAGACTGCATACCCTCCAAGTGCGAGCTATAAGACGGGTCCAACTGTTTCTCTCCACTGTTTTAATGACAGAGCTAAAGGACGCTCCATAAGGAGTCTCTTTAATATTTAAATTTACTCCATGCTGGAATCTCTTGTGGCTCCACTGTGCTTTGGGCTAAGAGCTGAAATCACTGACAGCTGAAATCACTAGGTTTGGCCCAGAGCCAAATCCACCATAAGCCAGTGGAAGATGCAACGAGCAGCATGATGAGCAGCCAGCAGGTGATGGAAAGACATAAGGAGCAGCTAGCAGAGCAGTGGCAGCAAGGGGCAACGAATGACCAGCAGATCGAGTGACCAGCAGAGTAAGATGCCTCCTACCTCCCCTCCACTCAGGATGGGAGGTGAATGCTGCAGATGCACTTCTGAACTCTGGGTCTGCTCTAAGGGCAGCAAATGTAAGTGGCGTGCAGAGAAGGGTTGGGCATGTGAAGGAGACATGTATATTGCTGGACTTAAGAACCTGAGAGGAAAAGAACATTGCCCAACCTACTTGAGCTGGGATGTTTACTCATGGTTTTGGTTATGAACTCTGTGGTGTTTTCCCAAATTAATGCCACGTTACTTCCCTCCCCTTGCGAGTGGGGTAGCATTGCTTCTCAGAGGTGCCCAGGGTGTTGTGTGAATTTCTCAGGTTACTGGGTGGGGGGCTCGAACCAGTTCAGTGTTGGATGGATAGAAAGGAAGCCCTAGATCAGTGATTCTCAAAGTGTGGTTCATGACCATCTTGCAAGTGGGCTGTGCACTCAGGACTGGTCCCCCCTGCAGTGGGGATCCCGCACTGGTGCTCCACCCACTATGAGGCTGGCTTTCTGCACAGGTAGCAGAGTCCCAAGCCTCACGGGCCAAATCCAGCTTGTGGAGGGAGGAAGTGGCTCTGCGAGCTGCTGCTTCCTCTTGCTCCGGCTGCAGAAACAGTAACGCAAGAAACCACTACTCCCATTGGCCAAAATCCCAGCCAGACCCCTTTACCCCCACCGTCAGCCTGCTCCTGCATCCAACCTCCTGGCCAGACCCCCACCCTCTGCCCAGTTCTGCACCCATTTTGTCATCATAGATGGTTGGCTGGTGGTCCGTGGAAAGGTTTGCATTGAGCAAGCGGGACATAGGCCAAAAAGTTTGAGAACCGCTGCCCTAGATACTGAACACAGCCCTGCTGCTGGTGCTACCTGGCAGAAGGGTTATATGTGCAATGAATGTTTTGCTTTTAATTTATTTGCAAGTCCAAGTTGTGGAAGAGTCTGCTTGTCTTCTATCATCTAAATGATAGAATGAGACACCATAATCAAAAGTAAGTTCTTATTAATAATACATCAGTGTTACATAGACACAGCCTATAGAAAAATACCTGTGCTACTACCTAAGGCTCATCTTGCATTGTATAACAAATAAAATTAAATCCAACAAAATAATGGCACTAAGATGTTATGTAATTTATGTAGGAATTAGGGGACAATTTCTCCTCTCATTTACACTAGCATAAATTCAGAGCAACCCCACCGGGTTTACACTTCTGTAACTGAAGGCAGAATATGGACTGGTAGGTGATTTTTGCTTAAGTCTACTTTTCTTCCCCATTTCTCTTTAAGCAAAATCAGACAGACTTTAGTTCAGCACCTTCAGTCAATTTCCTGTCTTTCTAGTCAGCAGAGTGGTTTCCTACCACTAACAACATCCCCCGTTTTCAGTGACAGATGTTCTTCCACTTCCCCCGTTCCATTAGTTCATTGGGCCACAGCTTCAGTAACAGGAAGTTTGCCTTGCATAAAGATACATTTCAGCTAGTTTGCCCATTAACAGCTACATCAGTTCTCTCCAACTAATCTGAACGTTTTCTCTCTCTCTTGCTCATTTTATTGGGGTTTTTTTCCAAGTTTTTTATGTATTTGTTGTTCCTCAGTAACTAAGAGACTTGTGAATCTGAAATGTTTTAAATTGTGTATTTAGTCTTTATCAATCTTAGATATTTATATGGTCCCTATTACCGCAATATCTGAGCACCTCACAATCTTTAATGCACTCATTCTCACAACTCTCCTATGAGGTAGAAAAGTGCTATTTTAATCTGATGGGGATCTGAGGTTCAAATCTCCCACGTCCCAAGCTAATGTGCTAAACCCCAAGCTATCCCTTCTTCTAAGTAATTCACAGGGTTCCACTTCCATTTTTATTTGGAGGAGAATCCTTCTATCCTCCCACTTTACCTAACTTTTGCAAGCAGGGGGAATGGTCACATTTAAAGTTTTTGACCCAGGTTCTATGCCTGAAGCATAATAATCAAGTTAAAACAAAGAACATCAGAATCCCATTTATATATCAACATGTACATACAGAAAACAAATTCTTTTGTATCTGAGAAGAGGGTTTTTAATTATGCTATAAAGAGGACATTTCTTGGTCCTTTGCCATAGCGGACTGAAAGAACCTTGGCACAGCGCAGGACCCTGCTGGTTTCTGAACACACAGTACCCCCCAGAACTACATAAGATCATCCTGGGGGAAACGAATTCTAAGATGAAGACTAGCCACTAAGTTTAACACTCACACTTAGATGATGAAGTGCTGATAACTTAGACTGATCTAACATCAAGATGAGCTAGATTCTGTACTGCACTTCTCAGGAGGCACAACATAGAAGGTGCAACCTAGAAAACCAAGGAACTGACCAATGCAAACATACTGATGGTCAATTGTACTCTGTAAGAAGCAAACCTTTTCTGGACTTATGCTTAGATATGCCTTCCATGTCTAAGACAGACATAAGGCTACCGAGGTTGACTAAAGAGCTGCACTAAAGCCCTGCCCCTGCAGTGTAAAGAAACCAAAGGTCTGGGAATCCCTTTTCTGTTTCTCATCTAAGAGCCCAAGAATGAATGAGCAATCCAAGTTGACAGTCCACTGAAAATTCCCCCCCCATACTGCATCCCCTTGCCTCATATTCCAGTGTCCGCTACTGACAGCCCTTTGCCTCTCACCCCCAATATCTGCTAAAGGCAATCCTCCACTCTTCACAATCCTTACTTGCTCTTCTTCCCTCCTCCCTCCCTTCCTTCCCACCCTCCCCCCGATGCCTGTCACATACACTTGCTTTATCACTGTCATGTACTTGGATATCTACATGAACACAGTAGGCTGCAGGGCTGCTACTAATAGGCCAGGCTTCTATATCAGATTTAGACTGGCTACAGAACTTCCCTCGTAGAGATACAAGCAAGTTATATGTTCTCTTAAAGATATTTTAATGCACTGTTTCTCAAACTCTTTGATACCAGGGACTGGCTTGCCACCTTCCTAAACTGCGTCAGGGAGATCTTAGGGAATCACCAATCGACAGACCAGTTCTTGAGAAACACTGCTTTAAAGTACCATTGCTGTTACCATCTCAAGAAAGGTATTTTATGTGCCACCTAGTGGCTGAACAGTATAATAAATTTTAATATTCCAGTCATTCCAAATTTTTAAGTTTTACATTCTTACCATTTATATAAAAGTTACACTATCATACTCTCTCTAAAGTCCAACCTTTGAGTCATACTATTTTCTAACAAACAACAACTTGGTCGTTTGACTGTCTATTAGCTGCAATGACTGTATCGGATCAGTTTAGAATTTTTGAATGATCTCATTCTCAATGAACCATCTGTAGTTTGCTATGTTGATTGTTTTGAGGAACAAACTAAAATATCAACAGTTTCTGCTGAAGTCTCCATTTTCTGTCTCTATCACACCTGGCCTGGGCAATGAATTTCTGTTTTGTTTTTGTTAAAACAGCTGAAGTTACACATCCTTTTCTTCCATCCAGTTTGATGCAAACACAGTCACTTCATTCTAAGTCTGGCAGCTGAGTGATATCTGCTATAAAAATGTTCATAAGTTCTTTTTGCCTTTTTATCCAGTTTGGCTACTGTCTTCACTGTGAAGATACAGTAGAATATCAGAGTTACAAACACCTCAGAAATTGAGTTTTTTCATAATTCTCAAACATTTGTAACTGAACAAAATGTTATGGTTGTTCTTTCAAAAGTTTACAACTGAGCACTGACTGAGTAACAGCTTCAAAGCTTTACTATTCAGAAGAAAAATGTTGTTTCCCTTTTAATTTTTAGTAGCTTATATTTAACATAGTACTGTACTTTGCTTTTGTTTGTCTCTGCTGCTGTCTGATTGTGTATTTTGGCTCCAAATGAGGTGTGTGGTTGATTAGTCAGTAAATAACTCTGCTGTTCATGATTCTGAAATTCTACTGTAGATTCTTTTCCAAAATTGGAACAGTAGTTCTAGGTTGTTTTCCTATCAGGAGCTGTGCTGAACCAGCAGTGATATCAATATTTATCTGCAACTCTACAGATCAATAAACAAACTTTCCTGTTGTATTATTTTCTTGGCTGTATTCAAAGTTCTCTCAACCTCTCCATTCATTTGTGAATGATATGAGCTGCTAGTAATATAATCAAAATTATATGTCATTTGGAATTGCTTAAATTCCACTGCGGTGAACTATGCTCCATTGTCCATCACCAGTTCCAGCTTAGAAAATTGTTGGTCTTTTGTCCTTTGACTATATACACTTAGAATGGAAAGTTTTTTGCCTTTGCAAGCTATTTCTATGGTGAGCTGGCTCATTAACTTCTCAGTACCTCTAGGGCTACTCAGGATTATGTCAAGCAATTTCAGCTGTGGGAGGATTTGAAGGAGATTGTACAACCCTTCTGGTATGACTAACTTCTGTAGAGCCCTACCATTCCATGGATATCTACAGGTGCACTGCAGATGTGAATGCAGATATTGGCGGCTCGTTTTCGCAGATACAGATAGCATACAGATACACATTTTAGAACCCTGCAAATTTGCAGATATCCACTGGTATATGCATCTAGATATCCACAGATCATTTTTGCAGATGCAGATACTAACTTTGTATCTATGCAAGGCTCTACACAATTTTAAAGTCAATAATCTTTCCATCAATATTCAGTTTCTCTCTCCAAGCAGGCTTTGTGATCACACTTGATAGCTCCTGGAAACAATGGCTCCTGACTGCCCCAGTGCAACAAATATCTATGTAATGTCCATATTTTGTGTATTTATTATCTCTCATACCTTCGGCCAGACACACCTCTTTTGGGCTATGATTCTTTCCATATCTTGTGCATTTAATCGGGAAGGTTTTGTAGTTAGCCTGTGTATAAGATCAAATCTGTCGTTAATTATGGGACTACAAGATGCTTTTGTCTGTAAGACAATAACCAGTCCACCTCTAATGTTTTACGGTCCCCAGATCAGAGTTTTCTGCCAAGGAACGCAAAACTGTTGTAAAAAAAGTCAACAGATTTCCCTCATCTTTGACTTCTCTGGCAAAGAGGCGCCCTTTCATATGCTACATTAGGGATGTAAAAGCCCGTTTAATTGGACTAGAGTGTGTCCCCCCCCCCCCCAACCCAACCCACCACAGGCAGAGAGCTGTTCCAGCCCCCACCGGTTAACCGGACCCAGTAAGCATCACCCGGTAAGGGCGACACTCACGGGTGAACCTTTCACGTCCCTACCCTGCATTTCTCGGAGGGGCCAAGGCAGGCACCGCGCAAGGCCGGGACGCTTCCCGGTGCCCTTCGGGGCTCCTGGGCATCGCGGCAACGCATGTAAAGCTGCACCCCGCCAGAGCAGGGATGAAAGCTGCAGGCTGCGGGGGGGGTAGCAGCAACGGGTCCCATCTTGCCGTGGGCCCGCGCTGACACAGCTGGGCTCTCGGGGGGCTGGGCCTGCAAGCTTTGCCGCCTTCCTCCGGCTCCCGCGAGCCCGACACCCGGCCCTGCGCCGCTAGGCAGCCGCTCAGCCACCTACTGGAGCCCGGACTCGACCTCTCGCCGCGCTCCCCTGGCACGGCACACCCAGCGGCCGGAGCGCGTGGTAGAGGCACCCGCACTTCCCCGCCAACCGCCACGCTCCCCCGAGCTCGCGCTCCCTCGCCGGCCCCGCCCCTCAAACCGCCACTCTCCCGCTCGGCTCTTACAGCGACGATCGGCCCGCGGCCCCCCTTCCGGCTTCACAGCCCTCGCACGCGCCGACAGCGTCACGTGACCCTCCACAGGCCGCGCTTTCCACTGGAAGGACGGGACCACGCTGAACGCGCACGGTTCCGTGATTGGCCGCATCCATTCGCGGCCCCGCCCATTCAGCGCTCAGGCTGATTGAGCGCGGGGCACTCCGCCTCGCCTTTCGCTCTTCCGGGATTGGCGTCGAGCGTTCTGACCACCACCTTCCTGGGGTGATTGGCAGCGCCCTTGAGCCCGCCTCCCGCGGGGGAGGATTTGGCGCCGGACGGGAGCCGCTCATGGAACCCTGGTTGGCCGCCGCACGCCGCGACCCCGCCCCTCTCCCGCCGGGCGCTGTGATTGGACGGCGGGCGCTCTGGCGAGGGGTGAAGTGGTGGGCGTGGCGCGGCAGGAGCAGAAGCCGCGGCACGTGAAGACAGCGAGGTTGTGAATCCGCCGCTCAGCTCGCTGCCATGTCTCAGGTACGGGCGGCCCGCGCTGGGGCCGGGGCCAGAAGCGTGGCTGGCCGCTCCCACCCCTCGGTGGGGGGGCTGCGCGCGCGCCTGGTCTGCGCCCCTCCCTGCCCCGCTCTTGTGCCGCCGCCTCCCCCCTTCCCGGCATCGAGGGGGCGGCCCCCCCTTCTCTGCTGGAGGCTCCGTGGCGCCTCCCCCCCGCTGCCAGGGAGAGGCCTGGGGCGCACAAGCGGGGCGGGCCTGCCCCCAGGCGGCTTCTCCGGGCTCCCCGGCGGGGGTTGGATCCCGGAGGGGGGGGGGGCTGGAGGCGCGGCAGGACCCTACCCGGGAACTGGGCTGAGGTTACGGTGGGGGCTGGGAGGGCGCATGCTCCGCACCCATCTCCCACGGGTGGGACCCGCCTTCTCCATCCCCGTTGTCTCTCCACTTCCTAGCCCGGCGCGGCGCTGCTCCTGCGCACAAGCTGCTCTGGGTGCCAGGGCGGAGTGAGAGTCCGATGCCCGTAGGGCTACAGAGGGGGCATGGTGAAGAGCCAGGGGCCTGATCATCCAAGTACCCGTCAGGGCAACTGAAAGAAGCGCCGCTGAAGTCAGTGGTGCTAATGCTGGGCTGAAAGGAAAGGCGACTCTGTTCCAGTGCCAGCACACTCATATCACCCAGGTCTAGCTTGGTAACCGCAGGGACACACCTTGAGGAGTTGGCATGTCCTCACTGTTAACTAGAAGTAGTTGCTAGTTGTGTGCATCTCGATCAGAGATAGTATTGTGCTTAACCAAAGGGGGAGAGGGAGGGGTGGCTACAAAGCACTTGTATAAATCTCTGCTGTGTAATATTTGGGACAGTAAACTGACAGGGTTGGGCAGAATATACAGGGAAGAGGCCACTTGCTGATGGATAGGTTGGGATGAGAGATCACCAGCAAAAATGGAAGGTTTAGGTGGACTCACAAAGTGAACTTTTGTAATGGGGGGGAGGAGGCAGGCTTAATGTTTGTGAGGGCTGTATTCAAGGCCGCCTTTCTGCCAAGTGTTTATTGCAGCTTTTCCCAACTTCTTTCCCCATCAGTGTTTTCGCAAACATCTCTGATCCTGCTGATTTCACAATAGCAGCCTTTCACTCCTAATCCTACAGGGCACAAACTGATGTAACAAAGGGAGAATTGAAAATTCTGATTAGTAACATAGTTCAAAGTGACTTATGCTAATAATTGCAATAATTACAGTTATCTAGCGAAGTAGACTGCTTCATAACTTCAAGTGAACACTAGACTTGGTTTCAACTTCAATTTTTGTATCCTTCCTAGAAAATTTTTGTATCCTTCCTAGGTAATGTTAAATTTAGATTAATTAACTAATCGAATAGCTGATGGGATTTCCATCAACTATTTGATTAGTCTATAAGGGTGCCTCTGCCTTTGAACTGTAGCAAACAGTCCAAAAGCGGAAACCCTGCGGGGAGTATGGGGCCAGCGGGGAACTGGCCCTGTGCCCCTGAGCCTTTGAAATGTACAAGAGCCCTTTAGGGCTCTTGTACATTTCAAAAGCAGAATCGCAGCAGGAGCAGTGTGAGCAGAGACTGGTTCAGTCCCTGCTCCTGCAGTTTCCTGCTGTGCCTTTATCTCCCCTGCCCCCCATGGAGACAGTGCTGGGGGGAACTGGCTTTTAAGTTGGCTTCTCCCAGCACCGGCTCCTGCTCTCTCCTCACTCCCCCTTTCTGCCTCTAATAGAGGCAGCAAGGGAAGGAAAGCAGCTAGTTGGCTAGTCGACTAGTAGCTTACATCCCTAATCCTTCCTCTTTTGTTATCTGCAAACAAACCTTACGGTTTTTCAAGATTTACACTAATCTCCAAGCAAAAGTGAAAATTAACACTCTTGATCTTTTCATGCACTTTTCCTTTCATTTAGGCTGAGTTTGATAAAGCTGCAGAAGAAGTTAAGCAACTGAAATCTAAACCAACAGATGAAGAAATGCTGTTCATCTATGGTCACTTCAAACAAGCTACAGTGGGAGATGTAAACACAGGTGTGTACTGAAAGAGTTCTAGGTTTGTTTTTCAGGGTCAAGGAATAAATGAAGTGCTCAAATATTGGCAGAGGTACTTGCTTAACACTGTAATCGCTAGCTTCAGATGTATATCAGCCTTGCAGTAAATTATTCTTTAATAAAATTAAGCCATGTAATGCAATACAACCTTCACTTCTAGTTTGCAAATCACTAATAAGTAAACAATTGCATTTCTACTTTCTCAGGCAAAAATCTCTCTGATACGGAGAATGGAAGCAAGTTACTGCACTGTAACTTTCTCAAGTAGGAGTTTCAGAGGGGTAGCAGAGTTAGCCTGTAACAGGAAAAACTTAAACAAAAAATAGTCTAGTAGCATCTTAAAGACTAACACAACATGTAGCTGGTATCATGAGCTTTTGTGAGCACAACCACTTCAGCTGAGTGGACGGTAAGAGTGTTACAGTGCTGTCAAGTGCCTGTGTAAACAGGCTCCTGTGCTGTTATCTACTTCCTTCCTAGAGGTGGTCTCCCTACAGCTCTGGGAGAGCGCTCTCCAGTGCTCCTGCCGTGATCATACTGCTGCATTAAAGCACTGTTGTGGCAACACTTTACATGTTCAGGTTTAGACCATATCTAGATTTATGGAAACTCAGGGTTATGTCAGAGCAGCAGTACTCCTTTCACATATGTGACAAACTATGTGACCCAACAGTCTACAGCTGAGAGCTGGTAGAAGATGAAAGTAATCTGTGTTCTTACCTCCATTTCATTCTCTGTGTACTCTTTCCACTGTGCATTCTTCACTACTTTTGGGGGGGGGGTGTATAAAAAAGTAAAATCTGGCCATAAATTGTATTGCATGAGATTATGCTATAGCTAGTTTACACAGCTATCAATATCTTAGTTAAAGCTGCCTCTAGTAGACTGTAGGAAATGCAACAGAGCTACCTTACTTCTAGTACCAGATTAATAGGTGACAAACAAGTAACCTTTCTGTTACTCAAATCCAATTTAAGGTGCAATTTAACACTCTTTTATTTTAAAAATGGCCTATACCTAGCATATTAGAATCCTGCATTCTTTATACATCTGCCATATGAAGTAACAGTAACGTTTAGTTTTTGGACAATTCTGATAGAGGCGGTCTAGACCAGGAGAACTGCACTGAAGACATGATCAGTAGAAATGGGGCTTGAACTGGTGTGCTTTACAAGGGTAAACTGCAGCACGTAAGATATATGCATTTACATAACTACACTGGTATAAAAACATTGTAGATAGTGCTATTTAGGTCCTACTTCTAAAGAGGATCAAAGTACCTGAAGCCACAAAATAAAGCAAGTGTATCCTGAAACAAGAGAAACTTAAAATGATCAGCTGACTCTGGTTTGTCCTCCAAATTCCAATCTACCCTCAGATGAGGTATAGTATTAAGCCTGTTCCACTCCCTTCTGCTGCTTTACTTTATGCTGCAGACTTTTTCATTCCCAGTTTGATACAAACAATCTAGTCTTGCATGACATTTAAAGTGAATTAAATTTAGAAAGGGAAAAATACCAGCTGAAGCACTGGCCTACTGACCCAGTTAGTAGTGAGGTCAATCAGGCATGGTCTGCTTTCAGGCTGCATGGACTTGGTATGCTGTAGATCTGTTAAGCGCACACAGACTTGTTTTGTATCGATGCTTTTGCTGCATTATGGGCCTGACTTCTCAGAGGAACTGAGGCAAAAAGAAAGCTAGCTTGGTTCTAAGCTTAGGCTTCTGGCACAGCTTGAATGAAAAAAACTATTGCTCAGTCACACTAGTGATCTTGAAATGTCATTGTTTGTCACTAAAACTTGCTTCACAAGAACGCCAGTAAGAATCCTGCATAGGTCCATAGCTTACCTCTGGAACTGGCACCAGTTTCCCACTTCGTTACAGGGGTGGAACTGCCAGCTGATGCTACAGGTCACTCCACTGCTGTAAGGCTGGCACAAGGTTAATGCAGGACTGTGTATTTAGCCAGTTTCCTCATACCACTTACCCATGACTGCATGCAATTCCATTAAATGTAATTGGGAACTGAGATTTTTGGCTCATTTGAGAAGATTTAGATTTGAAAGTTACTCTTATAGGAAACCTCTTCCCATTCTCACCTTTCTGTGCATTATGCCATCTGTTTGGCTACAGTACTTTGCACCTCAAGTGAGTTACAGCTCAGCACCTCTAATACCTTCAAGTTAATATATATTTCCAAGATGTACAGTACTACAGTTTTCCGCTGTGGCTTGTAGGCATGTAAAATCCCATTTAAAATGTTAATCAGCTAACCTATGTTTAACTGGCCTGCTACAGGCTGCTCTAGGAGCTGGTTATACTGGTAAGCATGCTGGAAAGGCAGTGCTTACAGGGTAACTGGTTAACCCTCTCCATCCCTAGTGGTTTGCTCCTAACAAACTTTATGGTTACCTACAACTGACAACTCCTCTACCTGTCTTGAAAGGTTACTAATTTTGAGTTGAACAAGCATTCAGATTAAATGGCTCTTCCTACAGCTGCCCTTGAGCCTCGTGCCTTGTTTGTTTTACGACTGCTGTCAGTGTCTTCTCTGCTACTGTATAAAGTGCCCACGCACATAAGTAAACAGACCTCACAAGATGATGGAATGACAATGCTGTCAAGTGCACGAAGTAAACTGAAGGCTGTAAATGGACTTCATGGTAAATATGGGTTCTGACCAACAATGTGGAGTTCTGTTAGTATTAACAGTGCATTTTCTTGCCGTTCAACAAAATAGTGTAGCCTAAAACATGCTAATTCAGGCAGGTTGATGATGCCTAAAATGAGACCCTGTTGAGGTGAGCCACCACATCAAGAGCGATCTCCAGAAAGGACTTGAGGTACCAAACAGTCATTAGATAAAACCACATTAACTCTCTGTGGCTAACTTTGTCCTAGAGCGCCCTGGTTTCATGGACTTCAAAGGCAAAGCGAAGTGGGATGCCTGGAACCAATTAAAAGGTAAACATTTAATACCGATGACACACAAACTATACACTTGCTACTTAATGAGTGAGTCTTCCATGACTACATGTCAAACAACCTGAGCCAGCCAGCAGCAATTCCTAATTAACTTGCTGTATGGTCTGTGATTTAATGGCTAGCTACCATAGTAGGGCAGCAGAACTAACGTTTAAACTGCAGAGCCACAGTGGGGACAGCCCCTTCCCTTATTGGCTAATCATGTAGTAGATACAATTTGTATCCGCTATTACAACTACCCACCTCAACATCCTTAGCTGGCACTGAAGAATTCAAATCAATAGCTACCTGGAAAGGTGTCAGGTTATTGATGTTTTAGATCTACTATGTAGTCATTACCATAGTATCTGAGCACTCCAGTCTTCAGCCTTTCTTCACCCATTCCTCTGAGGTAGGGGAATACTGTTAGTTCTCCATGTGCTGAGTGGACGAAGGCACCGACGGGCCCAAGGTTAAATAAGAAACCTGTTGCGAAGCAAGGAATTCATCTTGGAGTGCGACGTGCCAGGCTAGCGCCAACTTTTGAACCATTCTCCTCCCTCCCTCATTAATACTATTGATGCGAGTACATGGGACAAAGTAACTGAATTATAATCAAGGAGGATTGTCTCTAGTGTCTCAGCTTACCTCATGGCTTCACAGATTCTAGAATATCTAGGTACATTGCTACCCTAGCCGGGGGGGACTAAAGTGCAAACCGTTTTGCTAAGCCACCCTCTGATAACAGTGGAGGGTATTGCTGTTATCTATACTAGGGATGTAAGCGTAGCAGTGTAAAGAGTCAACTGCTTATGGGTTAACCAAACAGTTACATGTGGCTCCCAGTCCAGCTCCCTGGGAGCATGGCGGCAGGTGGGAACCAGTACTCACTAGGAGCCAGCTTAAAACAAGAAGCTAACTTGGCATTAAAATGCCTTTCAGACATAGTAAGCTGGCTTGTAACTGGACAACGCTGTATACTTTGTAGAAGTACCTTCTTAAGGAAACCTGCAAGTAATGCAGGTTCCTTCTCTAATTTGGTGTCACATGTGATCTGTTCCCTTCTAATCTACCAACTCTCCAACCAAGGGTGTAAATCCCTAGTTTTTTGCACTTGTAGAAGTGAGTTTTCAGTATAGCCTGTCCTGTAGCTGCATTGTTCTATCAGGCTACAGTTTTAAACCCACCCCTTGTTAAAATCCTGTCACCTGGTAGAAGTCCAAAGAGGCTTCTCAGGAAACAGGCCAGCCTATACTTTCTGTGGTGCAAGGAAATTACAGCTGAGGTTGCTTGATGTCCTCCTGTAGGGAAAGCGAGTAGCAACTCCATGTCTATCACTGGGGGGGGATGGTGGAGATAACTGCTCCTGGGAAAAGGGCAGGGTACAAGATGAGCTGATCCCTAGGACAGCTTGAGGATCACCCATGTTGTGCAGGAGTTACCCCATCATAGTTGTGCCTATAGTGCTTACCTAATAAGAGATTAGGTAGATCAATGGTGTTCAACTTTTTTCATTTGCAGACCCTTATATTCCAAATGGAGGGTTGGACCCCTATAGAAATCTTAAACATAGTCTGGACCCCCAAAGATCTGCAGACCACAGATTGAAAACTGCTGCATTAGATCAGCTAACAGTAGCACTTAAATGTTGTAAAGATTTAGGCTGCTGCTAAATAGCCAACCAGCTGAGCATAAGTTACAGGTTAGAGCACAAGGGCTGGACAAACAAATGATTCCTTAGGAGTAATTGCAGTTATTTAAGGTGAATGGCTCACTTCATTCAATGAAGGTGCTATAGCTTGCAAGTTAGAATGCCTCCCCTAAAATCATGATGCTATGGCATGCTCAGAATTTTTCAAGTGAGTTCTTGTTACTCTACTGCAGTATGAGGCTTACTCACTAGCCCTTTTAATGTCAGTCAATACAAAGTGACTGGCACTAAGGTGATTGTGTGAAGGAACCATGTGTCCTTGCTGCTTTAAAGTGGTTTTCTAGTGTAACAGACTTTACTAGACAAATTAAGGCAAACTTTGATTGCTTAAGTGTAACAAGTGATTATTACAAGTACTCTCTAAGGAAAATAGCTAGAATACTTTAGTCTTCATCTAATGCATATCTCCTGATTTCAGGAATGTCCAAAGAAGAGGCAATGAAAGCTTACATAGCAAAAGTGGAAGAATTAAAGAGCAAATATGGCATCTAAGAACTGCATCCACTCATCACTTGCACTGAAATATGCCTTACTGATTGCAGTGGATGTGTAGTGCACTGCAATTTGAGTTTGTCAATTCAGATTAAACTGTTGTCTAACTAGCTGATCAGGTATAAATTTACACCTAAATAACTGGATACCTTTACACTAAATGATTAAAGTACACTTGTTACTCATGTCTTGTGGTGGCCTTTTAATCCAGGATTTGGCTACATTAGGTAATCTCCACCTGATAACTGTTAGGGACAAACCTTTGCCAAAAGACTAGCTATGATGAAACACAAGTTTCCTGCACTTCCTGTTTGCTGTAGCTCAGCTGCTTCAGTTTTGAGATCTTTCACACCTGTCCTGCCCACTAGAGGGCCCCAGTAACCTTTCATAATTGAATAGCAAAACTTAAACAGTAACTGTTACCATAATTACTATCTCTAGTGTAGAGACCTAATAGATAACTTAGTTATTGAAGGCTAGTGTGCTACAACAGGCTGTGGTAAACTGACTAATTTAAGACTATCGATATTACTACAGTGTAGCAGGATTCTTGCTTGTCTGGTTCTCTAGACCAGCAGTTCCCAGCCACCAGTCAGCAAACCACCACTGGCCGGGACACTGCACACTGCCCAAGCACAGGCATGGGTGTCACTCTGGGACCCAGGAGCAGGCAAGGAGGAAGCGATCACTGGGATAGATTGGGGGGAGGGGAGGAGGCTGCTGTGGGAGCCTGGGGTGCAGCCAAGAGGAGGAATCTCCAGCAGGGCCAGTCCCAGGGCAGCATCCCCAGCCTGGCTAGCCCCTGCCCCAGGGCAGACAGAGCTTGGGGCAGGTAAGACCCCCCCCTTCCTCCCCCTGGGAATGGGGCCTTGTGTACCCTGAGCTACAGGGGAGATTTTGGCCCTGGGCTGCTCCCAGCGGAGCTGTCTGATTCCTGTCTAGGGCCCAGGGAAGCTGCTGCTAGCATGGGCAGGGGGGAGCTGGGCAGGGGAGGCTCAGATAAGGAGGGTGAGGGGGAATAGGGATGGGGAGGGGGACAGGAGGTGCTGAAGGGAGGTTGGGGGATGGGAGCAGGGGTGCAATGGAGGGAAACTGAAAGGTGGTCACTGAGGGGAAATGGGGAAGGGTGGGGTAAGACTGGGGAAGAGAGACACACAGGGCAGGGGTTGTACAGAAGGGGAGGTACAATGGCAGCTCCCTCAATCCATGGGGGGGGGGAGGGCAGAGGTGACTGATGGTAGCACTTGTGAAACAAAATTTCAGTTACTAAATAGGGTGCCTCTGGGGGAGGAGGTGCCCCATGCTGCAGCCAGAGTAGAATTCTTTCTGTGAATTTTTTTCTTAATGTTATAGATATCTGCAAACTCTGCTCTGTAATGAATATGCAAATAAAATGTTACCAGTCTGCCAAAAGTTTTGGTTTGCTGGTCCCCCAGTCTTTTTAAAAAAAGATTGGGAACCACTGCTCTATACTGACTCTACTATGGCTGGTTCCCTTAACCCAAGAGCTTGACACAAACCTGCTTGATTTCAGTCCATCCTTCATAGTTAATCTACCTAGTACACTCTGAAGACTTCTAGTAACTAGACTGCACAATGTTAGGCAATAACAGTGACCCAATATCAGTCACCCGATCATACTGTTGGTTATACGCTATTCCCTCCATCTCCCTTCTCTCAATGTTAAATAGAGTAATAGCATTTTTCACTCTGGATATCCGTTTTCTGTAATTTCCAGTATTAAAGGGGAAAAGCAACTTCTTATTGGAACAGGCAAGAGTTTGTTGGCTTTGATCACATTGTAGCAATTACCTCCCCAGCAATAAAAAAATCTTACATGGAAAATCCTAGGAGTAGCTCTCAAAGGCATATGTAGGTATCTTGCATCAGTGGTTGTTTTGTAACCACTCTTGTTTAATCCATGCTATGGAATCGTCTTTGAAAGGTGTCAGCTCCTCGTGACCATGAATGTTAGGGTTGTTGAGAATTCAGAGAACTAAATGGATTTCTCTTCCTTAAAAGGTGGAAAGTAAAACCCCATCCTCTTATAGGACGAAATTAAAAAAAGGTAAAGTGCATCATACTAGTTGCTCCTGCATATAGGAGTAGTACATGCTCCAGGTACAACCTTGCAACACTTCTGCAGTATGGATAATAGACTGAAATGCTTTCAGGCTGGGTAACTCCAAGATTTTTCTATACCCATGGAAGTGCAAGGATTAGTGAACTGATTCTTCCATGTAGCTATCAGTATTTGTTTACATTAGGTTTTCTAGTCTAGCCAACTTATTCCTAGCTACGGACTGAAATGGCTCTACTCCACTTTGTTCCATGCACTTGACTGATTCTGGCCCACTGTTGCCTTAACTGAAAGGTTCTACTGTCAATTGGGGGTTGTAATTCAGCTTTTCAATTGAAGGAGGGATGGGACTTGGAAATGACCACCTTCAAGGAGGGATGTAAATGCTTAACTGGTAAGCCTCACCCATTAAGTTCCAGTAGGGTTGCCAGGTGTCCGGTTTTGAACTTTCTGTCCGGGAAACAAATTGAGAAAATACCAGATATATAAATGTCCAGTATTTTCTAATTAAGTTTTATTATCATGAGTATCAGTATGTAGTAGCATACTGCCTGACTGGTAGACATACTCACACTGCGTGAGCGTTTCTACCAGCCAGGCAGTACACAGCTATGCAGTAGAGGAAGGGGCGGGGCAGTGGCGGGATGGAATCCCTGGGGCCAGACTTGCCCGTGTGCCCTGCTGGGACCGGGCACGGGATGGGCAGCACCCTGGGATCTGCATACGCCCGGGCCAGCCCTGCTGGCTGGTTCCCCTCTCCCGCGCTGCCGCCCCAGCCAGTCCCACTCCACCTGACCCCCTCCTGGCCAGACCTGCTCCCCACTGGCCGGTTCTCCCTGCCGGCCGGTTCTTCCCCGCTCCCTGCGACCTCCTCCCAGCCAGCCCTGCTGTCTGGTTCCTCCCCCAGCCAGCCCTGCTGCCCCCAACCCCCTCCTGGCTAGCCCTGCTTCCTGTCGGCCGGTCCCCTCCCCGCCCCAATCTCCAGCCAGACCTGCTTTTCGCCCCCCCCAACCTCCTCCTAGCCAGTCCCCTTCCCCATCTGAGATCAAGTGTGTCCGGTATTATTTTGAAGCCATCTGGTAGCCCTAAGTTCCAGTTAACTGGTAGGGGCTGGAGAAGCTCCCCACTCACCCCAGGTAGAGGGCTGCTCCAGCCCTGGCCAGAGCAGCCCCTGTCTGTGGCAGGCCTGCCCATTCTTCCTCTTTCCCCCACCACAGGCTACATGCTGGCTTCCTGGGAGCAGTGCTGCCAGGGGCTGTCTGCCTACACCCAGGAAGCAAACTATTTTTTACATCCCTACTTTTCTTCCTATTATGTGTGTCAGTTTCTTCCCCTTCATGTTGTATCATTTCCCTAGTAAAAGGAGTGGCAGTTTACCCTATGGGAATTTTTAACTCCCTATCAGCCCTAAATGCCATAGCTCATCCCAACACTCAACCACTATAGTTCTTAAAGTAATGAGCCTGAGGCATTTCCATTCGCTATTGAGGTAGAATAGAACTATTACTGGCAAATACGTCTACTTCTGCTTTTATCTGCTACAACGTGTCAATACTTCTATACCCCAACAGTTTGCTAACATGCCTTCTGTCAGGTATAATTGCCATTTGCCTGGCACTTTCAGCTGCCAGACTGTATCAGTAGAACAGCAGGATCATATTGGCAATAAAGTACATTGTGACTCGTACTTGAAGATCTGAACAGATCTTGTGTGACTGAGCAAATCACTTATTTTTTTTCCTCTACTTCAGTTCCTTGTTTAAAATGGAGATCAAACAATTCTTTTGTTCTTCCACTTTTTGTCTACTGAGATGGTAATTTTTTTGGCCGGAACTCTTACGTCATATGATGCACTTCAAGGTGCGGGCACTTTATCTGCAACTGACACCACTTTCTAGTAGCAAGCAGTATTAGCAATGCTCCTGCAGTGATAATATTTTTTCCTGAATCTTTCACTCTTTGTTCTCCATCTCTATATATAGTTTGGTCTTTTATATCCTACCTTGGTCTTTTGTATCCTGTGCCTTATTTCCATCATGAGAAGATGCCTGTGCAACAACATCTTTGCTCAAAAAACATCTGAAGATATCAGCAGTTAGATCCAGCTGATCCTTGATTTCATTATTTTCATGCTTGATTGACCATTGTTTTGCAATGCAATACAATGTTGGTTCTTTGACAACCGCTTAGCTTGTGTGGTCTACTGCATTCAAAGCAGGCATGAGTTTTCTAGCAGCTGTTACCTTGTAGTATCTAGCTTAAATTCATATGAAAAGCCCTCTCTCTGCCCAGTAGCTACGTGTAGTGCTAGTTCAAACTGAATTTCCATTCCATGAGAAATTTTGACTTTTTGACATTTATTTTTCTGAACTGGAAAGAATATTTTCCTGCTAAACAATGTTTAAAACCTATATACAGTAATGTGTACTATAAAATGTCAGTGTCAAGGAATGGAATGTTTATCAAAATGCTTCATTTCAATGTTTTAAACAAAATTTCATCAAAATGAGGAAGAAGGGATTTTGCGCAAAAAGGTTTTCTTGTGCAAAAAGACGCCATCTACACAGTGCTTTTTTGTGCCAAAACCTCTTCCATAAAAAGGATCGGAAGAGACTGTGCAAATGAGAGCGTGAGAGATGCAAACCGGAAGAGGGTTGTACAAAAATCTCTTCTGGAAAAAGTTCGTAGTATAGCTGAAGTCATTCCAAAACTGCAAAGCCAGACCAGCAACAGAATTCCCACCTCCCCCTAAAACCAAGTTCTGCACAGCCTCCAATGCCTAATGGTAAACTCAAGCTGAAATGTTCACTGATGTCATGGCCGAGTCCAAAAAATATCCCAAATAAAGGAAGGTGGAGGCAGTGTGGGAGAGCAAGGATGGAGAAAGAAATAGGGAGAAAATCTTTGGGAATGGCCGAGGCCAGCAAGACAGTTGCCATGGAGGGCATTGGCATGGTAAAAAGTAAAATTAAAAAAGGCTGGGAGATCCAGAGGCAGTGCAGAGGGAAGTGCTCGGCTTTCATAGAATCATAGAATACTAGGACTGGAAGGGACCTCGAGAGGTCATCGAGTCCAGTCCCCTGACCTCATGGCAGGTCTAAATATTGTCTAGACCATCCCTGATAGACATTTATCTAACCTACTCTTAAATATCTCCAGAGATGGAGATTCCACAACATGGCTTTTGCACATGTTGCTGTTACTGTAGCAGGCAATACAGTGCTATAAACCATCACCCTGCCATATTATGCAGCCCCTGCGCAATACAGCATCTCCTGCCTGCTGTACCCTCCTCCCCCAGCAGTGCTCCTAGAGGCCATACTTTTCACAGCCCCAAGCTCCAGGCAATGAGAACAGCTACACCTAGGAGCCGAGCGCTCATAAGCCCACTTGCACCCTGGTAATTTTTCCACTCGACACCAGAAGCCCGTGAAAAAAGAGGCAGAGGCATCGTGACTTTAAGCACGCCCCTCAACTCTCCACCCATGTGCTCTCCACTGCACCACTTTGAGTGTTTTAAACATTTCTTTTGTAGGTGTTAGGTGATTATTTTGTTTCACAATAAAAAAAGACCTGTTGTTTCAGTGTGGTTTCATTTAAAGATTATTTGTGTTTAATAATAAAAACTTTGAAAACTTTATTCATGAGGCGTCAATGCATTTTACATCGAAAATCATTGTTTTAAATAAAGGCAGAAGAATGGCCATACTGGGTCAAAGCAGTAGTCCATCTAGCTCTATAGCCTGTCTGCCACTAGTGGCCAGTGCCAGATGCTTCAAAAAAGATGAACAGGATAGGAAAATTATCAAGTGGTCCATCCCCAGTCCCAATTTCTGGTAGTCAGAGCTTTTAGAGACACCCAAAGCATGGAGCCTTATGGCTAATAGCCATTGATGGACCTATCTTCCATGAGCTTATCTAATTTTTTTAACTCAGGCCTTCATAACATCCCCTGGCAATGAGTTCCACAGGTTGATGGTGTGTTGTGTTAAGTACTTCATTTTATTTGTTTTAAACCTGCAGCCTGTTCACTTTCCCCACACTATTCATGATTCTACAGACCACTGTCACAGTCGTCTGTTTTCTAAACTGAACAGTCCCAATCTTTTAAATCTCTCCTTGCAGGGAAACTATTCCATACCCCCTAAGGAAGAGGTTCCATACACCTAATGCATAAGGTTTTACAATTGCATCTAGTCAAAGGTAGGTGGTGAAATAAGGATTGCCACAATATTGCACCTCCACTGCCCATAAGCTCACAAAACATCCCGCTCCCACTCCCACTCCATGTGTTAATGGCTGCGTACACAGCTGCACAATTTCAGACAGACTCAAAATAAGAGCAATAGGCACCCCAGACACTACTGCCCATCTGGTTTCCATTTTCTATGGAATGCCTTGCAGGCTGCTTAGGTCACTGAGTAAGTCACTGCACCTCGGCCTCGGACTCATCCTTAAGGCTTTCCCCCTCGCTCTCACAAACACTACGCAAAATAAACCATGCTGCTGTAATCTTTGGCAGGCTTTTCTTGGCTGCTTCCAACCTGTTCCACAAGCAGCAGCAGAATGTTCCTTTCAAATGGTCAAATGCACAATTCACTACCATTTGGCAGCTCCTGAGGTGATAGTGAAACCGTTCCTCCTGCCACTCCACGCAGCATGTGAATGGCTTTGTGGACCAGAGGACAAGCTTGGTCTCCTGGGATAACCAGAGCAGTGTGCACATTGTTAATGTCCATACTGATCCTAGGGACAACAGGTAAGGTTGTTTTCTCTGGTAAGGTAAATGGGGGAGAATTCCAAAAGATCATTGCATCATGGAGTCTCTCAGACCTCCTTGCACTTAAGTCCATAAACCTGCCATTGGGGTCAACCGGTCCTTGATGTACCCTGAAGAAACACCTTTCTGTTTATAAATTCTGATTCCTATTGGGATGGGGCAAATAATAGGCCCATGAGTCCTATGGTTTGCCTGTTTGGGGAGCCCAGGCATGTCAAGCCAATAATAATCTCCTGAGCATTACCAAGCTTCCTGGTGCAACCGTTCCTTTTCCAGGGCAATGCACTTCCATGGCAACAGCCTCAGCAGCTGTCTCACCTGAATTGGTTGGCAATGGACCAGTAGCATGCCGGGATGAGATGTGTGTGGTTTTTAAGCTTCTCAGTGGCAACCTGCTGGTCCGTGGTATGGAGCATTGCGTGCTGGCACACAGCCACTGCAGTTCCTGGGTGAGTTCTGCACCTATCTCCAAAAAGACCACCTTCCTCACCCTGCAAATCTCTTGGCACTGCAGGTCACCCCGGCTCTGTGAACAATTATTTTCCACAGAAACAACACTGACTTATTCCTTGTCCTCCTCTTGCTTCTTCCTGCTCCTGGAGGAGCTGCTACTGCTGTCACATCATCTGCTCAATGGTATGACAGGCAAAGTCCAAAGTCACCTGGCTTTGAGTGCTGAGATACAGCCTAAACTGCCTCTACGTATTCACAGTTGCAAGCATACCGGCACAGAGCATAACTGGATCCATGCTGGCCACAGCAATTAAAAAATAGCCTGAAGGGAAATGCAAGGTGGAGACAGAGAAAACATGAGGGTTTTTTTTTTTTTAAATTGATGTCTCCTGGCATCTGCTTTCAACAACCATAAAAATCCCTAGAATGCAAACTGCTGAGTAATGAAGTACATGACCATGGGAATGGGATACCCTCCAAGAATGCATGCCCTGAGTATGCAGCAAGCTATCGCTGTGAGTACACACTGATGTGCAATGAAAGATGGCACACCATGCCATGTGCACACTAAAGCTATGTCTACGCTGCACAGTTATTTCAGAATAAGCTATTCCAGAATAGTTTTCCTGAAATAGCTTATTTTGAAATGGCATGTTTACACTGCAGGGAAGCCTCAAAATTAATCGGAGGCAGGCTTCCCCAATGTGGACGTGTTATCTCGATTTAGAGCCCCAGGAGGAATAACTCAGAATGCCCCTGGTGAGGGGCTATTTCGAAATAGCAGAAGTGAAGCGTCTACACACGCCTTATTTCAAAATAGCTATTTCAGAACAGGAGTTATTCTTCATAGAATGAGGTTTACAGAAATCGGAATAAGCCGTCCGTTATTTTGAAATTATTTCAAAATTATTTAGAAATAATGGAATTGCTGTGTAGACTCTCACATAGTTATTTTGGAATAACGGCTGTTATTCCGAAATAACTTTGCTGTGTAGACACATTTAGTGTGTCTACATTACTTTTTTCGAAAGGATGCTAATGAGACAAGTCGAATTGCAAATGCGGATTTAAATTTTCCCGCGGCATTTGCATAATACTGCGCTGCTCGGGCTTTATTCCTCTTAAAATCTGGAATAAGGGATCTTCTGGAAAAGGCTTTATTTTCCGCAAGAGTCGCTGTTTAGACTGGCGCTTTTTCCGTCAAAGCCCCGAGCCGAAAAAGCGCAGTTATACATGCAAATGCCGTGGGGAAAATTTAAATCCCCGCGGCATTTGCAATTCCGACTTGTCTCATTAGCATCCCTTTTCCGGAAAAGGGTGCCAATGTAGACACAGCCTAAGAGTGCAGCTTAAGTGTTGTATAACTGACATACATTAAAAAGCTGCAGATTAAGCCCATTGTATAGACAAGAACTGAATGGATGTAATTTACATCCATTTCTTCCTGTTCCCAGCACTTCATCATGTCAGTTACACCAAAATAGAATCTCATTTGAATCAGCCCTTCCATGTTCAGCTGGGAATCTAAGCAGAAGCAGAGGCCATGGAGATGAAATTTAGGAGTCCCTACATAGGTAAGGACTGCAGTATTAAGGAAAAAATGGATCATACAGAAGTTAATGCATTAGTATTAGTGCATGGAGAGAACAACCAAAGACAGCAAAAGAAGTGTCTGTGATAAATCTATTAAAATTACATTATCATTGAGAAATCATTACCAGGTACAAACATTAGCTAGATGGATGCTGTTGGTGCATGGACCTTCACGGTTTGAAAACACTCTTGTTTTTCAAAATTATTATGATGCTCATTAATATTTCTGCTGAAACAGAGTTGAAAAAGATGGTAACCAAGGTTCAGAAGTTAGACTGTTTTTATCAGCAGGATGAGCATTCTGTAGCTTCACAAGCTGTTCTCTGTTGCAGCTAGTTGGTTGTTCCTACGCAAACCCTTCAGGGCCAGAATGTTCCTTCTTGCTTTATATTTGATGTTTTACTCTTCTCAGAAAGCTAAAGGAGCTGTTGACTCACTAACCACAGTGTTGCATGCCATGTAAGATCCTAGATATAAAGATAAAACCTTTGACAAATGGAGGAACAGATATTTCTGATTATTGGAAGATACTGGAATGATGGGGATTCATCCAATAGTTGCTAAGGGAGTTGCTATTGTCTCCCAAGCTCTACTAAATTCCAACCCAGCCTACAATATTGTATCTATGAAGGGCAGCAACATCCTGAGTACCGCAAAGTATTCAAGAGGGGAAGCTGTGTTCTCAAGCAGACCCAAAAGTGAAGGTGAGTCAGAGGGCAGCTGGTAGTAATATGTCCTCAAGTCTAGGTTGTTGAGTTTGCAGGAAGCGTATGAGGAGTCTGGACTTTGTATATGCCAATAATAAATGTTAACTTGAGTCTGTGATAAGACAACCCTTTACTTATCATTCTCATATTATTACCCCTTACCGAAAAGCATTATTTGCATGCTATCAAATGCAAAAGAGATTTTGCAAAATTTGACCCATTTTATTATTCAGTGAGTGTATTTTTCTTGATTTGATCTATTTGGAATGATCTTATCATTGCCAGAGCCAGAGTACCTAAAACACATGCCAATCACATCTAGTACATTTCACTTTACCCTTTTCCTAAAGCTCTTTTTCACCGACTTTGCAGCTGCTCCTTACTTCGAATGGCTTACCTTAACTGGTTATTCTCCTTACTGCAATGAGGGAGTATTGGTGGTAGAAGCCTTTCTTTCTCTGGTTATCTTGGTAGTGTTCTTTGGGTGCTAAAAATGTTAGTATGAATAGTACTCATATATGAAAAAATAAGTTTATTGTGATGGAATTCACTTCTGTATTCACACTGTACACATGATTGTAATAATCTTTGTATAAGGTATGCATAATAAAGTATCATTTGGAAACTCATAATTGGCTGATCAGTGCTGTCCTAATAAAATATGTTTGGCAACCTTGTCAAGTTATGAGCCCACATTCCAAACTCCTGTCCAGGTCTGTCCTAAACAATGGAATCTGTGCTTCCCTTAATTTGAATTTAAGTAATAAACTGAGTCATCTAGCAGGAAAGGAAACCAAAGGAAGCTCAAAGAAGGTAGGAAAAAACAGCAGGGAATATCCTTCCACATAAACTGTTTGTCTCCTGGTTCTCAACTGGAGATCTTTTTCAAGGGGGGACTGAAACTATAAAAAGGAAGGACAAAAACCGCTAGGCATCCCTCTCTCTCCAAGTCTGTCTCTGGAGCATTGCACCTAAGAAGACAAAAGAAAACACCTGTTGCACTTTGGCTGTGGGGAAGTGGGGGAAGCAGTCCTGACCTGAAGAGTTTGGTGAATAATCTGCTGGAGTATGAAAGTTTGCTATGCAACTAATCCAGTGTGTTTAAGCTGAAATGTCTGGGTAACGCTATTTAAAATAATAAATTGGCATATTCTTCCCTCAAAGAAATAATGGACTTAAAATATTTGTGCTGTCTGGGAGAGGTCTAGGAAAGGCAAAATAGGACATTCATTCCTGGGGGGAAATGTGAGGATGGAGAGTGTTAGTATTACCCAACAAGCCACATCGGCTGCAGTTACCCACAGACAGTCAGGGTGTGAGGGTGTGGCTTGCATGCTGGAAGGCTGTTTGTGAGTTGTGCAGGTGGAAGCTACTACAGCAAGGCATTGTAAGGCATCCAACCTTGCAGGTCAGAGGTGACACAGCAGCCCACTAGTATGAATTGTTCCCTGGTATGTCACAGTTTAGTTTTAAAAAAACAGCAGCCCTGGTAGTTTTCTCTACATGTGTTTGATGCATGCCCATCTAAAATGCACTAACATGCAATGTTCATGGTGCAGGTTTTAAAAATATAATTGCATGGATGTGCCATTTCAGGATGATGCTGGATTGACAACCATGGAAAGTTAAGTCCTCTTTCCTGGAGCAGGTATATCATAGACAACAGCAGTACATGGTTCTCCTCCCCTGTCTGACAGTATATCTCAGTCATGATATGGACCAACTACATTCAGATTTAATCTTCCTATCTAGTTAGCCCTGGTGAGACTGCTGAAAAGGGGTACCAGTTGTGGTTGGAGGTGGGAGGGGAGGTTTATAATGTAGGCGCTTGTCCACTGGCAACTGAACTGAGACTTACCAAATGTTGAGTGATAATAATGAGACAATTCCAGTGTGGACTGGATTTGATCCAGAATCTGATCTGTATTCCTTACACATGTGTAATAAATCTATTACTTTCCTAAGTCTATCTGTATAGGCTTGGAAAAATTAGATTTGTATTGGTAAATGTTGATTAACCGTATGAATACAAATCAATGAAAAAATATTTCCACCAATAAACATTGAAATGGATTTATAGGCAACATAAGAAAAATGCTGCTTCAGAACTTATTAGAGTTTGATTTAAGGCTAAAAGTTTGATACAGGTTGAACCTTTCTAGTCCAGCACACTCGGGACCTGACCGATGCGGAACCAGAGAATTTGCTGATCCATGGGAGATCAAGTGGCATTACCAACACGACCACTGCTTACTGGGCTCTTAGAAGACAGCTAGGGATAAATTAGAGTGAAATAACAGCACGGAACACAGAAATCCAGTACTGGTGGCTGCAAAAAAACTTCATGGGACTCTGGGAAACTTGGCCACAACCGTGATAAATCGACATCCGGCTAACTAAAATCATGCCAGATCACGGATATTGCCGGACCAGAGAGTTCTGGATTAGAGAGGTTCAACCTGTATATGATGTTGGTAGTTTGTGTTGTGCCAGTTATAAAGCTTTAATTTTTTGAACCTCAGTGTGTGCTATCAGTAAACAATTATGGTATGACTCCTGATTTCCCACAATTGTGAAAATGTAAATTAATGAAAAATTTTTAAAAAGCTTAAAAGTAAATATTGATATTATCTGCCAAAATTACATAAAAAAATCAAATTCTGCCACATCTATAGAAAGAGAAAGATAGGTTCATATCTATATTACTTACCCTAGAATTGCAAGGGTCTATCGTCCAGTATTCGCTGAGCCACAGATATGTATGCAGGCCTGCCCAAGACCCCACCGAGCACAATGCAGTCCTTGTCCATACCTGGTGATACCATAATACAGGCTGTACCTCCCTAACTGGGACTCTCTGGTCCGGCAACATCCGTGGTTTGGCAAGACCATAGATTTTCCTGGATCACAAAGCCCAGGTATAAAGAGGTCGGGCCTCAGGACGGGAGCGGGCAAGGGGGCGTGAGTCAACCAGGAGCCCCTTGTTGAGGGAGGGGGCGCAGCAGGGAGTTCTGGCTCTTGCTGCCGGGAAGTAGTGGGGAGCTGACAAAGTGCCCACACAGTCCCAGAAGCCGCAGAGCCCTAGCAGCCCCAGAAGCCGCAGAGCCCCCGGCTGCCACAGAGCTCCATCCTGGGGAGCCATGGCCAGGCAAGGAGCAGTGGGGCTCGGCTGGAGTCCTAGCCCAGGGCAGCACTGGCCATGTTTGGAGGGACCTCCGCTCATGAGGCAAATCCCCTTGTTCAGGACCAGTCAGGTCCTGAGGGTGCCAGACGAGGGAGGTACAACCTGTACAAACAAATAAGAATTTTAAGATGCCAGTGTCCCTTTAAAGGTACTAAGCCAGGGCTACTCAACACGCGGCCTGCAGGCCACATGCGGCCAAAACAAACAAGTAGTCAATATAATGGTCTTCTGTTGATATGCGTTTTAGTAGTTAAATTCCTGGACTGTCATTGCTCATTAAAAGTGCTGTCATGTGGGTGGAAATTGCGTAAATATTTCATTTTATTAATAACAGCAGGGGCCTGCGTGTTGTGTAGTCTTTCCTTGATCTTTGTACACATGCCCGTCAGTGTGAAAAAAGCTATTTGCATATATTTGCATGTATATGCAACCACATTTAAGTTGTGGCCCTTGGCATGTGCTGTGAGTATCATTGTGGCCCCGGGACTTCCAAAGTTGAGTAGCCCTGTACTAAGCTATTCCCATTATAACACATGCAGTTTTCACAGGCACAATTTTCCAAAACAATAACCTTATCCCACCCGCATACCTCACCCCCATGCGATGGCCTGGTCCTGAGGTAAAGGGGTGAGGTAAAAAGTTTGGGGACCACTGGTTTTCAGCACCCCCACTGTAAAAGTGTTCAAGCGCCACTGGGAGCCACTGACATTTTCAAAGCCATCACTCAGCTGTTGCCTAATGCCGTAGCCACCTCAGTCCTTTGGGTGCCTAAATTGTCATTGGTCAGAATTTTCAAGGTAGCCAAAGCACTATTGCCACATCCATGCTTATTAGCATCTCAAGTTGAAGTGAAGGGGGCCTGCAGCAGAATTTTTAAACTCAGTAGGGGAATGCCTGTCTTACAGATGAGGCCTGAACCTATAGGCATGCTCTGAGCCAGGCCTGAAACCCATTACTCTCGACAGCAGGAGGCCAACATGCAGTGTGGCCGGGGGAGCAGCAGAGCTCTCATACAGGCTGCTGGGCACAGGGGAAAGTGGGCTGATTATGAGAGGTATCCAGTGAGAGCAAGAGACAGCGACAGTTTTGGCTGCTAGAGTATGGAAACCCTAAGGCCTTGTCTACACTGGCACGTTTTGTCACCAAAAACTGCCTTTTGTTTACAAAACAATAAGAGTGTGTACATACTACAATGCAACTTTTGTGGGGGAAAACATCCAGTGTTGGCAACAAAAAACTTTTACCCCTGTGAGAGACTTTTGTCTTTTCCCCTCCTTTTATTGTCGACAAAGAGCCAATGTGGACTCTGCTGTTCGTTTTGTTGAGAGAACTGGCTTCCTCCCGTATACCACAATGCTGCCCTAATGGCTGTGCTCATTGTTGTGTGATCTCTGCTGCTCTGCAGGCATGCACCCTCCTCCCCTTCAAAGCTTTGGGGAGTATCTGATAGCTGAATAAACTGCTTTGTTTGGGGAACAAAAAACAAATCATTGGAATGCTTCTCTTCTGCCCTGCACTAGAAAGACAGCAGCAGGCAGACTACTGCTACAGGGGGAAGGCTGGAGAGACTGCTGTGCTGCTTTGACATTCCTCAGCACAGAGAGCTCACAGAGCTAGAAAGGAATCCCAAGAAGCACAGGGATCAGCTCTGTCTTCCCACAACATTGCACTGTGGGATGCTTGCCTACCTTGCTTTGCTCTTATCTGTCAACAGGGGGCTAGCAATGTGGCCATGAAATGTTGACAACGGGAGGCAGAAAAACATGGAGCTAAACAGAAAAACGGGTTTGACTGGTTTTCACTTTGGGCTATGTCTTCTATCAACATAGGTACCATTTCTTGGGAGGTAGATTACCTACAATGATGAGGGAATACCTTCTGTTGCTGTTGTGCATGCTTATATGGAAGCGCTACAGTGCCAAAGTGCTACAATTGTGCAGCTATAGCTACTTAAGTATAGACATTGCCTAAGGCCTGGTCTGCACTACAAAATTAGGCTGATTCAGTTTCGTTGCTCAGGAGTGTGAAAAATCCACACCCCTGAGAGGTGTAGTTAAGCTGGCATAACTGCTGGTGTAAACAGCACTAGGGCAAAGGAAGAATTTCTTCCATCAACCTGTCAACTACTTCTTGAGCTGATCGGAGAATAGTTGCTCCTGGCTCATAAATTGTAAGAAAACTGAATTGTTTCAGGGCATGCCTACACTTGAAATGTTGCATTATCTATGCTGACAGGAGAACCCCACCATCATCATCGGTAGTATCCACACTGAAGCACTACAGAAATGGAATATAGGAAGTGTAAAATTTGATGACATAGCTAATGTAGTCACAGGACAACAACCAAAGAAAAACTGCAAGAATGAATTTCTTACTGACCCTGCAAAATCTGCTACATGGAACAAAACTAAAGTGGAAAATACACTGTTCAGAGAGAGGGTGAAGCTTACACTCAGAATTCACTATAGTCGTGAAACAAAATGCAGATAATATACATTACAGATGATTTAAGCAAAAATTCTGAGATAGAGAGACTGCAAAGGTCTGAATTTACCATAAAAATGTGAAAACGAAAGTAACAGAATTTGCAACAAGGAGAAAAATACGAGAAATGGAGTGTTATGAAAGAAAACTCGTCAGGAAAATGTATTTATAGAGGAAATAAATTTAAAACTCCTAGTAAAATTGCTACAAGATTAACAAAAAAAAGTTTTATTTATGGACAAATATATTGCTCAGAAATGGAAACAAGAAAAATGGAGAAAGAAGTCACATTGAGAAGCAGCTCATCAGAGTTCAATAGAGGTAGGAAAATAGAAGATAATGGGGCTAGCTTCTGATCTTGGATACACCAGTGTGAGGTCCTAACCCTAGAAGTTCTGGCTCACGCACAATAACTTGTGGCATCAGGACCTAAATCTAGAGAATTTCCACATAAGTCCATGGAGTCACTCCAGACATTCACTACAATCACTGAAATCAGAATTTGGCAGTAAGGCAAGGATATCTGATGACACAGCAAAAAACACAACTTCCTTTTTTTTTTAAAATGTACTTTCAGCAGAAGAAAATAAAGTGATCAGTAATTCATTGCAGGACGGGAAAGAATAAGAAGGAGAAGACAAAGGGAATAAAACTTTATGAGTGGAGATATTTTTGCTGACGGCACAGGTAGAGATATATAACTACAAGCTTGTTGGCAACAGATAAGGATGTTTACAGTCTTCACTCACAATTCAAGGTGAGAGGCTGGAGATGTGGTAAATAGAATCCACAGGGGAGGGAGTGCCTGTCAGAGCTGTGCTTTTGGAAATACAAACACATGCTGCAACTACTGAAAGGGGAAGACAGAGAAGAGAACTGCCTTTCATTACAACAAGGAGACATCTTAAGGCGCTCAAGAAAGAGGTTTATTTATTTTATGTATAGGCATTTCTATGGCTGCTCATCTTGTATTGTATAAGTCAACACAGGAAATCATTTTAGGTCAGACTAAATGATCACAATGGTCCCTTCTGGCCTTGGATTCTAAGAAAATTTCCAGAGTTTAGGCATGGAAATCAACACCTTTTATGAGTTGCAAGTGTCTTATATGAAAGTAATTACACATTTTTGAGAAAATCAGGACCAAATTCAAACAAGCTTGTATAATAAAAAGTGGCTTTACAACATTAACTGCAGCATTTACTATATGCCCTTATATCTATATTAGAGCATATAATTAATGTAGGCTTGTTGTGTGTATATACCATTCAAAACTGGAGTTCAATCCTGAGTCCATTAAAATCAATGGCAAAATTCCCATTGACTTCAGTGAAGCACGATCAAGTTCTGTGTGCTCCTCATTCCATAGCATTGAATGTAAAGTAAAAGAAAAGGCAAAAGCCTAAAAGAAAGTGGAGCAACGCTTCTTTAATACAACAGCAGTAGTAACTGCTGCAGCAGACAATACTGTCCTTTGCACAAGTGAAGGGAGCAGCAAGTGATATATATGTTCTTTCAAGGTAATTTTATTCTTAAAGGAGCATGTGAGAAATTACTCACTAGCCCAGATTTTGTTCACAGTTCTGGCAGCATAAATCAGGAACAGCTCAGTGGAAAATGAGATTGGAATCAGACCCTCTCTTTGCATCCCCCATACATCTGGAGATGAGGGTTTAGCAAGCAGCAAGGATGTGTTTACCCTTCTGAACAAAGACATGATCCAACTATTAACCCCACCCAGAAACTTTCAAAGTGTCAGTTTAGAGCCACAGAGGAAAAACTGGTATTGACTGTATTGCATTTTTAGTAGAGTAGTTTAGGAGAATGCTTGCTCTCTTCTCCCACTCAATGGGTTGAACATCTGGGGCCAGCTGCAGCAAGATGTTCATACTGTGCAAGGTCTTTGATTCTGCAGTCACCTCACTTCTTTTCCAAAGGAGACGGTGTCATCAACACCAGAGATTTGCCTCAGAAATGGTCATCAGTGGACAGCTAGAAAAACAATCCCTGTCATAAAATGGCTAAGCCACTGTAAGCAATAAAGGTGCAGCTCACCCTTGCTTGAAACAGAGTAAACTGTACCGGTGCAAACTGCAATGACTATCAGCTTTGGTTGTTTACACTACCATTTTGCACTAGTTTAACTATAACAGCAACTAATGTCTTCGGTGCTGACAAAATCCAGATGGGCTCCAGTGCATGCTACAAAGTCTGGTAAGAGGGACACATTGGAATTGTATTGATTTCTTTAGGGTGTATGCGTGTGTGTCCTTTTATTGAGATTCAGTCAGCTAGGTACTTATTTTTGTACATGTTTAAAGACGAACGGTCAGGATGTTCCATAAGGAAAAGCAATTAATCACTTACACATCCATGTCTTCATGAGACTTTGAGCTCCTGAAAAGGAGCATTTTGGTTAACACAAATGTGTGTAGTGGAGAGGACACCTTCATTTCTATGAATTTTATGCCTTAATAAAACCTACCACACATTTTATAGCACTTTTCTTCTTCATAGCCCTTTATGAACATTATCTAATTGATCCCACTGTGGCTCTCTGGGATGAATATCAAATCCAAATCCAACAGTTCAAAAATCACAAGTGAAGCTTCAGAAAATCATAAGATTGGCTTCAACATCATAGCTCATATATGCATGCAGGGAGCTTTACATTTGCTTTTTGGTTTGTCAGCCTGCACTCCAATCATGTTTGCAAGCTTTTCCCTGTAGCCATGTGGACTGGCATGTTACTTTGGTCTCACCTCATCACGGGCCTCCAGCAGCTGGGGCTTTACAATAACCTCCAAACTCTGCAAAACTCGTGCTCGAAATCAAAAGCGTTGGCAATCCCGCTATTTTCCCAGTTCCCAGAAGCTTTGTATCTTGCTCCATCTGATTGTGTGCCCTTTGGTTTGATTTTTACCAATAACAAAAGCCAGATTCATCCACTGCCAGCGGCGGCCCACCCAGATGGGCTGACATACAAAAGGGCTTGTTTTGGCCCCAGTCCTGCCGAGGCTGCTCTCGGGCTCATCCCACCGCACTGGCCTGGGCCACTCAGGGACCTAAATCTTTGCTCCAGGAGGGCCTTAGGAAGCACCCTTGGTGTGGCTCAGGGAGGAAGAGCCCCTGGCCCTGCCCAGGCACTTGGAGTTGCACCAGGGCTGACTTCCTGAGGTCTCTCTTCCAACCCTTCTCTGGAGGGAGACCCCAGGCACCTGCCCCAAGCCCCTTAAGGACCAAGCTGAGGCCACAGGGACTCTGGCCTGGTGCTGCTTTCCAGCTCTCTGCCCTCCCTCTGCTTCCACCTCCTTCGCTGCTCCTCTTCCTCTCTGGCGTCCTCCCCCCGGCCTGGGCTGCCCCCCGCCCCTCGGGCCCTTCCCAGGCTCCCAGCGCTCTCGCTTGTTGCTCTGCCCGGAGCAACCTCCGCCTCCCTCCCTCCCTCCTTTGTGGCTGCGGCCGCCTCCTCCCCTGGGCTGCTCGGCTGCTGACTCAGCCAAAGGGGAAACTCAAAGGGCAGCAGCCAGTCCTGTCTAGCAGCAGCCCCCGGCTTGCCTGGCCCCGGCAAGATGTTGGCAGGCTGGCTGCTGCCCCCCGCTGTCCCGGCCGGGACCCTCCCGCTCTGAGCTGGGCGCTGGCAGCGGGACCTTGTTGTCCGCACCTGGAGCGCAGCAAAGTTTCTCTCGGGTTTCCTCCTCGCTGCGGGCAGCCGGAGTCAGCATGACAGCCATAGCGGTGCAGGTAACGTGGGGGCGCTGGGGCCCCGCGCGCCCGGCCGGGGGGGAATCTCTGCTGCTTTGACTAGACCGAGGCAATGTGGATGCAGACATGCTGTTGTCTCCCTTTGTTCTCCCGCTGGAGGCTAAATGTTTATCGCCCTGCAAGCGGAGCTGCTGGCCGCACGCCAGCGAGGCTGGTTCTTGGCTACCTGTTGCTCTTTGTAGCCTTCTTTGTGCACGGAACAAAACCCAGCCGCCTCTGGATGTGCCTTGACAGCCCCCCCGTTGAGCTAAAAAGGAGAGCCTTCGTACCATCTGGGTACAGGGTACAGTACTGCTGCGCTAGTCTCACCCAGACACGGGCGAGCAACAAGGGGTTAGGAAAGGACCTATTGCCTTCTAAATCTAATCTGACCTTTCCTCGGAGAGATTTCTTAATTACCGCACAAGCTGCACTCTTCCTGTTCTGTGTCTTGAGGGCCACTCAGTAGTCATTTAAAACCAAGCTTTCCTTTCACTGGCTGCAAGACAAACTAGTGCGTGGTTGTTAATATAATATTAGGCAGGGAAATGCCTTGTTTCTGGAAAAATGACATGCACCAGACTATAACAAGAGTTTGCTGGTATATAGAGAGCAAAAGATGTTATAAACAAGTGGGGATCGAGTGAGACTTGTCTGGCCACTGTGTCTAATAGCAATACTAATTAATAAATCAAAGTTGGTCCATTTCCCTTCCCCCACCGTATTTTGTGTTGTTTACAAAGTTCTCCAGCACTGACATGTTGCATGCAGTTCGGCAGCATGATTCTTCCTCTAAGCGTCTTGTGAGGCTTTATAGGAAAGGTGATATTTTCAAAATAAAGTACATCCATATGGTGGGGGGAGATGTTTAGGCTTGGTAACAGAGGGAACTCACTGGCAATGAGATCTCTTAGGAGGCGGAATAGTCTCCCAAAAAAAGTCAGTGCAGCCACTTCATTTGCGGAAAGTAAAACTAGCCTGGACTGGACTGAACTGTAGAATACTTGCTGGAGGAATCAGCAAGGAGGAGACTGACTGGACAAGCTGATCAGTCTACACACCCCTAGATGGAGTTTAGTTTGGGTTACAACATGCAGCGCAGCACCACTCTGAAAGAAGTCTTGCTGTTTGTGTGAGAACATGCGGATTCATGTAAAGAACAGTCAATGGCAGCAGTAACTTACTTAGTAAGCAAGTAGCAGAAATTAGTTATTTTAGGATTTAATTGTACTTATGAAACCCCACTGCCAATCCATGTCAGAACCACTAGATGTATTATCTCTGAGATAGCTAATTAAAGCCAGATTTCATTTATGTTAAAACAATTCTATTTACTTTAAAATGTATATTGACCTCATCAGTGTAATATGAGATGGGAATAAAACCAAATATTAGCTGGCAACAAGCCAAACTCATGCCCACTTTTACCACCATCCCAGAGAACTAAGTAATCCTCAGCCTATATAAAGGGAAAATGGTCTTGCTAGTTAGCACATAAGCCTGGAAAACAGGAGACCTGAGTTCTATTTCTAGCCTGGACACAGACTTTCTTTGACCTTGGGTAAGTCACTGCAAACTTACCAAAGAGATTTAAGACCCATGAGCAGGAGATACAGAGTTCAAGGTTTTATGCAGCCCGGGTATATTTTTCTTTAGCTATCATGGAAGACATCTTTGAAAACCTATCTAATGGGAAAGCACACAAGTGCTGTGGGGGGATGGGGGAGAAGGGCAGCAGAATGCACGGAGGCACAGAACAGTCTGTATATTTGGGCTTTGGAGGCACCTGCTGTCACTGAATCACAGGCAGTAGCTTGGCAAGAGTACTGTTATAAAATCTTCCGTGTCAGAATTTGCTCCTTTGCGGTTACAGAGCATGCTTGAGTGGTACTCAGGCACCTCTGGGCTACTGCCATATGTAGCCATGCTCGCCCCAGGCACTCAAATGCTATTTGCACAGGGGACTGAAATAATGTATTGCTGACCTTGCCAGCAATGATGTACATACTATTTAGTTAAATATAATATGGTATTTTTGCCAGGGCCTGAGAGTGGAAGCTGCTCAACACTTTTCAAAATCCAGCTCCAGTTGTGGGTCTTGAACACCTGAAAATCTGGTTTTAAGACAGTGAATTTTGGGGCAGAGATTATCTGTTTTCTCAGGAGTGTGTGTTGTCCCTAGTACAACTGAGCTCTGATCTGACTAGGGAGTGTCAGTTCTGGCTCTGTATTCCAGGATAATACAGGATTAATATCCTGGGACTGGCAGGGCTAGAGCTGCACTGATACATGACAGTGCAAAGTTTCAGCATGACTCAATACCTTGTGGATATCTTTGTACAAAACAATAATCTGAATAAAAACAGAGATTGTTTCCTCATGTATAGGCTATGCTGTGAACATAAAAGTGCTAAAAACTAAGTACATACAATTTTATAAACAACTCAAAAGATTAAAGATTTTAGAGTCTTATTAGTAACATTTTAGTATTCTTAAATTACTATTTTAAAAACTCCATTATTTTTCAAACCCTCTTGGCAGGGACAGGATAACACTTCTATCCCAACCATTTCCATTAGACAAACAATTTTTTCTCCACTTTCCTTTTGGCTCCTATGCCAAGCACTACTCTGCATCATGTGTTTCCTGTTTGTGTTCTAGCACAATCAGTTATGTTACCCTCCCTCCTCTAGGGATAAGGATTGGTAGTGACATTGTGGCCCATTGGCTGGCTAGTTGTGGAGAAGCAGAGCACAAAGGGCTGTTCACCAGACACAAATGGGGTTGTTTTGACACTTGCGGTTTATTTTTGAGAGAACTGGATTTAAATACTGTAATATAGGTCAGATTGTGAGAGCCTTGCTTCTAGTAGTCCCGTTGACTTCGGTGGGACTACTCCTGGTGTAAAATACTGTTTAATGTGAACAAGGCTATCACAATCTACCCCCTAATTCAAGGGCTCACGCCTGCTCTCCTCATTCAGACAAAATGCATACTGACTTCCATCCAGTGTGCTATTGGGCAGATGATCTAATGGGGAACTCTCTAAAGATTCTAGTCATTGTAAAGAATGTCAAATAGGGTTGCCAGCTCTCCAGGACTGGCTTGAAGTCTCCAGGAATTAAAGATTAAACTTTAATTAACGATAATGTCATATGATGAAATCTCCAGGAATAAATCCAACCAAAACTGGGAACCCGAAGGTCAAACCATCTCTCTCTTTAATCTCTGAACAAGCATATTACACATGGTTTCATAAAGCAAGGAGGCTTCAGGGGCTTTTCACTAGCACAAGTTGTATTTCAAAGGAAACACCATCAATTTCTGTGGTAAACACCAGTTTTTCCATCAGTGTAAGTGAGATGGGATTCAGCCCCAGTGTTTACGTTCATGAGGGCTGGGTTTCTATGGAGATTGAGGAAGTTAATGCACCTTAGCCCCCATTCATAGGCGGCAAGTTATATGGGTCCGTGGTGCCTCGGCACCAGGAATATTCCTGGCCCAGGGCTGGGTGCCTCCCCAGCTCCGCCTGCCATTCCCTGTGCTCCATCCCATGCATCCCTTGTGCCCTGCCTGCTTCTCTTCCCTGTGTGTCCGCTGGGCAATTTAAAATGCCCCTTGGGGCCCCACCGTCACCACTGACAGCACAGTGTAGCTAGAGCAGCTTCCTGCCATTCACTCCCCACAGCTGCCGGCACCTCCCTGTGTCCCAGAGAGGTGAGGGGGTGTATCTCCATGTGTTGCTCCCAGCAGTTGCAGCAGTACATGGAGACACACACACACACACATCCCCAGGCTGCAGGTACATGCCAGCAGGAAGCCACGCTGCACTGCCAATGGTGGCGGGCCTGGCGGCAGAGTTCCCCAGGGCATTTTAAATCTCCTGGGGGTGGCAGCCAGGCCGGGGGATACATGAGGGAAGAGCATTGCAGGGCAACTGGTAGGTGGCAGTGTGGAGACCCCCTCCCTCCAGAAGCTGCTGCCAAAGGAGGTGCCCCAGGTAAGCATAGCATCCCCATGCCTTCTCCTGCACTCTTTTGTGCACCCCACTCCCTCCCAGAGCCTACATCCTCTCCCTCCAGTCCCCAAACTCCCTCCCAGAGCCTGACCCCCAGCAACCCTTCCAACACCCCCGGCTCCAGGCCAGAGCCTGCACTCAGACTCCATCCTGGAGCCTGTACCCCTCACCCCTTTTTCACCCACATTCCTTCCCAGAGCCTGTGCCCTACACTCCTCCTGCACCCCAGTCCCCTGACTTATCCCAGAGCCTGTACCTCAGACACCCTCCTACAGCCAAACTCCCCTCACCCCAAGCTCCACCTCCAGCACCCAAACTCCCAGAACATAAGGCAGGTGGGGGGAGCGTGTTTGAGAGGAGGAGGGTGCAGGCTCTGGGCATTCTGGGCACCATCAACATTTCTGCAACCCTGTTGCCCCACTCCTCATTCCCTCCTTAGGCAATCTCAGCCTACAGCTGGTGCATAGGGGACATGGTTATCTTTAAAGTTATAGCAACTTCCACAGGAACCTCCTGTTCCATGGCTAGCACCTTTCTGAACATTTCATCTTTTGGTCTGAAATTTTCCAGGCTTGGTTTCTGATCCAAGGGTGACTTTTTTTTTTCAATTTGAGCAGAATCCATGTGTGACATCTTTGAGTGACAGGAGAGTCCCAAAGTAAGTTCTTATTTGCATTACAGTAGTGTCTTGAGGCCCCAGTCTAGATCAGGGCTCTACTGCTCCTGGCCCTATACAAATACACTGTAAAACACTTATGCATGTGCTTAAGTTTTCATAAGTGAGTATGTAGTGAGGAGTCTTGCTCAAGTCAACAGGACCATTCATGTGTGAACATTTAAGCACACGCATAAGAATTCACACCGTTCACAGAAGTGGCACCTCAATGGACAAGAAAAACAAAGGGAAGCAGAATAGTGACTTGCACAAGTCTGTATGTAACCCACACACCTAGTGTGGTTACTGATCAATGCAGCAGCACCCAGACCACAGCAACAGCTAAGATCAAGAGACCCCCACAGCATAGACTGAGAGCCAGTTGGCTTTTAGCTGAGCAGGTAGAGGCTCCTATACTAAGCTCCAGAGATGCAGAGGTCCTAGGTTCATATCCGGTTACATGTGGTCAAGCAGGAAAGTCAACAGAGACTTCCTGAGTCCCCATAAGTTGCTTCAACCACAATATCATTCTTCTCTAATTTTAATAAATATATACAGTTAGGGATGTTAAAATGTGTTTAATTAATTGGGTAACCTCTGAAATTTTCAGCAGTTACATGGCTACACGAGGGGGCAGATGGCTCCCAGGGAGCCAGGGCGCACAAGGAGCTGGCTCCCACCTGTCTCCCCACCCCTTCTCGGCTGCCTCTGATACAGAGGCAGCAGCAAGGGGGGGTGGGGGGAAGGGGCAGGCAGCTACCTGGGAGCCAGAGCATGCGGGAAGCCAGCTTTTAAAGGCTCATCGATTAACTGTGTACATGATTACACTTTCACATCTCTAATATACACTGCAGGATCTATTTATGAGTGTAGGGTGTTAATTATTAGTATTACGCATGCATTCACATCATTTCTAAAGGCCTCTCCATTCCTATGGCTTCAATACATCTTGAATAGTAACCACCACAGATGACTTTTGTAATTTGTTTTCTTCTGTAATCTCTCTTTTAAGGCACAGAGGTTGCTTGCTCACAGAAGACCCAAGAAATCGTTCTTTGAGACGTTGATCAGAAGCCTCATTATTTTATGCGTGGCAATAGCAGTAGTCCTGTCATCAATTTCAGTTTGCGATGGCCACTGGCTTTTTGCAAAAGGAAAGCTGTTCGGACTATGGCACTTCTGCACCTTAGACAACAGCAGCACTTCATTAAAATGCGTCACTGATCTTAATCAGGCCAATGTGGAAGGGATGAATTTTGGAATGGTTCTTGCAAGGAGCGTGGTGTCTCTTGCTGTGGTTGTAGCGATATTTGGCCTGGAACTTCTGATGGTCTCCCAAGTCTGCGAAGACACTAATTCAAGACGAAAATGGTCAATGGGATCAGTCCTTATTTTTCTCTCATTTCTCCTGTCATCCAGTGGAGTGCTGAGTTTTTTAATCCTCCTTAAGGATCACATTACTTTCCTGGGCTTCACACTGACCTTTTGGTGTGAGTTCATTTCTGCCTGCCTGTTCTTCCTTAATGGAATGAGTGGACTTCACATTAACAACATAACGTACCCCTGGAACAGAGCAAGAAAATTCTAGAACTGGTGGGTGGATTCTGCTTTTGTGTGATCAACTTTGTCAGTTAGACTGGAAAAAAAATCAGTCACATGAAATTTGGAAAAAAAGTCAGGCTTTTAAATTGATTTGCAAAGAGAAAAGATTTGAGTCAGTCTGAGAATTTCATGAATGTACCCAAAGTTCACTGAAGATGACTGCAGGATATTAGTAAGGGGGGAAATTAAGATTTACTATATGTTTCAATAAAATTTTCTGCAGTAGTCGTGGATAACAAAATTAGGAACGAGTCCTATTTTGTTTTAAAATAAAATAAAATAATTGAAGTGTTTTATGGACGAAAGACCTAAAAGTTGCAATCTGCATCAGTAGTTTTAAAGTACAGGGGTAAGAAATTGTGTGGTGCTTTTGGGTTTGGTATTTCCTTTTCTCCCCCTATCTTCAGTTGCTCTTCTTGAGGATGTGAGGAGGAATGCACCGCCAGCATGTTCAGTCCTGCTGATGGAGTTTCATTTCAGATAGGGCAGACTATTTATGCCTTGTCACATTTATGAGCATGGCATATTGAAAATCTTTATCAGGGTTTCACGCCCCATCATTCTCTTCACAAGACACAAGTGAAACAGATCTGAACCAATGCTAAATAGTTCATGTTTTCCAACTATCACTCAAGGCCCCTATAACTAACTATTCCTTCCATATTTATTAGAGGTTCGTGGTATATACATCCGCTGTGGGTGGGAGATAAGGCAACAGTCTCATTTTGTTTCCAGCCCTTAGCAGTGCAGAGGGATTGGATTGTGGCTATACATGACCAGGGGAGAATTCTTTGAGGAAAAGGAAACTATCCAGTGGCCTAAAGCCAGCAGCCCCTGCTACTGCACCAGCCACTCTGTCCCAGCCTCTGCTTGTGTAAACACTCATGGGATACTTCAGTAAATGACAGTGCAGACTAGGACTCAGAATCAGGGAGCTGTAATAGGCTCCCTATTATCCCCAGAGAGGATATTTTGGCCCATAGGGTTAATTAAAGTTCGGCCTTGCTATTTCTGTTAATTCATTTGCCCATTTTCCTTTCACTTTGTTCCTTGGACAAACAGGCCTGAGAGTATTAAGTTAGCTGATGTGATTTACTCCACCACAGTGAGCCTTCATCCCTGCCTTTCACCATACACAGCCAGAATTATTCCAGTCACACCATACTAGTAATTCCCAGTGAGTCAATAGAGGCTCTTCTGCGATGAAAGAAAAAAAATCTGTAGACCTGAAAATTTGGACAGAATGCTTTCTCCTTGTGATTTAAAATGAGGAAACATAAAAACATAAACTTCCCCCAAAATAATGTATCCAGCAGAGCTGAGTCTGCATTTACTGAGTGCTGGTGTAAAACAGGAGTAACTCCATTGAAGTCACTGAAACTGCTGGTGTCATAGAGAGCAGAGTGCCAGACCTAAGATCTCGAATGAAAAAGATGCATAAAGTTCATGACAGCTTTAAAAACCCTGCAAGTTGTTGATGTAGTAAAATTAGTCAAGCTGTCGACAGTCTAGTCAAGTTCCTGCATGGCTGGCAGAAGCAGAATACAAGCATCTGAATTTAGTGCTTGGAGCATGGCTCCAAAGTCTTTTCAATATCCTTCCTGTTCCAAGCGCAATAAACCATTGACAACGGGTTAAAACATTTAGAAAATATTTCACAGTGTCTGATAAAATCTATTCTATGTCTTCTGGAAAGATTTTTTTATTTCTATAAAGACATATTTAAACATGCTCCTTCTTTGTAGTTTTATTAGAATCAATAACTCTTGAGCAAGCCATTAATTTACAGTACTGCACCAGTTTCTAAAACATACTCTTACACCAATACAAACACAGAGGCTGCGTCTACACTGCAGAGTTTTTGCGCAAAAACTCACAGAGCATCCACACTACAAGCGTGTTTTGCGCAAGAAAAAGTACAATAGATCATCAGAAGACAGGGCTTTTTGTGCAAGAGTTATTCCTCTTTCTACAAGGAATAAGCCTTTTTGCACAAGAGCTCTTGTGCAAAAAGGTGTGTGTGGATGGACAACAGGGGTTCCTTGTGCAAGAAACCCCTATCGGAAAAAGCACAGGTGCTCTGATGGCCATTCTGTGAACGCTCTCTTGCGCAAAAGCACATCTCTTGCGCAAGAAGCCTGCAGTGTAGACGTAGCCACAGTGAATACAGTTTGTAGAATAAATGTAGTAGAGAGAGAATGCTACTTGCGCAAGCCATGAGTAAATGTCATTGTTTGTGCAAATCTGTTCTCTAAAGCCAAGAATCATAAGCATTGCTACATATACTTTGCAATCTTGTAGAATGCTCTTAAACTGACTGCTCATTTTCTACCTACGAGATATTCTCATACTTTTCTCTTTGAGAGATGTTGTAACTTTCACAGAATAAACTTCTAAACCTTTTTGTGTTCCTCATCAGTACAGTCTGAGTGAGTTTTCAGTCTAGATCTAGATATGTATGTCTTATCCTGGTAAAACATTCATTGTACCCTACCATCCTAGTTTGTACAGTATGTCTTCCTGATAGAATAATGCACTAAGCTACGTTACCTAGAGTAACAACTGAATTTTATCTTTTGCAATATTGGGTCTCTTCCTGCATTCCCTGTGCACCTAAAACTCCTGTTGCCTTCAGTAGGAATTTGGGATGCACAAGGAATACTTGATCATGCACCTTGAATCTTCCTATGAAATGTTGTACTGTGATCCTCGCTCTCTCTCTTATTTAAATAAGGTTCTTTTGCTTCACTGAAATGCACTGGTTAACTAGAAGCTGAACTTGCAACCATTTAATTCGTGGGAAGAGTCCCATTGATTTCAGAAGGACTATTTTATGAGAAAGAATTTGCAGGCCCAAGCCTCAAATTGTTGCACATTGATTATACCAACTGTGTTGGTCTGTGGAGTGAGTGCCTTAAACCATTCTTAAGTAGTGCTTCTGTGTGGGGCTACAAACACAGAGTATCTCTGAGCAGGATAAACCTGGGGATGGAGCACTTGCATGAGATCCATGGCCAGTGTATTTAGGGTTTTTTGGAGGCACAATGTTTGATGAAATTACATTCCTTTTTTTGGTAATTCCATAGCAGTGGAAATAAACAGTGTATGCACTTCTCAAGGCAAGCCTTAACATCAGCAAGAGTTAAATCCAAGGTGCTCCAGTCTTGCTTCTTTTGGAAGGGGGAGGAGAAACTGAACCATGAATTGTATATCCCCATTATCCACATATAAAGAGGAGAAATCAGAGAATGAGTTAGTGAGTCCACATGGGACACATAAGAGTTGCTTATGCTTAAGGATGATCCTGCATGTACATTTTTATGAATAAATGAGAAGACCTTTTTTTAAAAAAGCCCCCTACTGAAAAAATTGTGCAAAATTTCCTTCTATAGCTGGCTTTCTCTAGCAAATTATTGTGCTTGATTATTACATTGTGATTTCCAGGTGTATTTTGTTAGCAAATGCTGCAGTTGGAATGCTGCAGTAGATAATACTACTGTTGATTTTTCTTAGGCTATTGCATCTAATAAATGCCTGTAGATACAGTGGTTTGTACCTTTTCTAAAGACTAAGACAAAAAAAGTTGGAAAGTCAATATTCCTGAAGTTAATGATGTTAAATAAACTACTTTGAAATAAGAGTACAGTTCAACTATAATTTGTTTGTTTGCAATCTCATGAATAGATTTTATCTGATCCCTCATTCCCCCTTGATGCCCCCCTTAAATATGTACATAATCCTACATGTAACAAGTGTATGAAGACATACACAGTAAAGAGAATTGATCAGAAAGGGAGATGGAGAAACTATTGCCATTATTTGTTGATATAAATTCAAATATGGCCAGCTGGGCTGCTGTGGCATACACCCGCTTAATACTTAATCTGGAGACTACTCATGCCCCCCTTAGGTTGCAGAGTCAGGCCATCTCACTGTGAGAGGAAATGCAGTCTGCAGTGTTTCCAGTTAGATTACAGGCTGCACCGTTGCCCCTACCTAGACAAATACACACCTCTCTTCTATTACATATTGTTTCACCACAAAATTCTGTTGTCTCCTTCCTTGTATTTTAGTGTCTCCTTGCCCTCAGCAGGCAACCACATTACAAAAGTTGTTGACTCTCCCCATCCATTTTTATATTGGTCTTTGAGTTTGGGATACTAGCAACTAAGTGAAATGCATAAGAACGACTTGATATCTGTGCCAGAGGCTTTATTGAGAGGTTGTGGTTCTGGAGATTAGATCCCAGGATTGTGAGTTAGGACTCCTGGTTGTACCAACAAATTTACATGTAGTTGTAGGTATCTGAGATAGGCCATCCCCCTCTGCTGCCACATTGCTGGAACAATGGTCTGAAAAAGGGGGAAGTTAGTCTGACCCTTAGGAAGGGCAGGACAGGGCACCATCTTAGCATGGCAGAAAGTCGACTAACATAGGCCTACACCTAGTCCCCACATCAGTCTGCCACTGGGTGAGCAAGGATTCAGCCATAACACGCTGACTTAGTCAGCCAGCCACATATCCGGACAGGAATCAGCTACCCCTGGGCTACTTCCTACCCTCTCCTCAAGATGTACCTGGTTCCTGGGGTCATCTCCGTCTCCCTGGGATGCAATCCCAGCAGCCTCTCCGCATTGGGCGTGTCTGGCAGTTTCAGTAGCTTGAGTGAGTCCTTGAGATAGCAAAAGTCTTCTGCAGGTCCTGATCCCAGCAGCAGTCTGAAAGCATCTGTCTCCCTGAACAGCTCTAGCCCAGCCACGTGGCAAGGCCCACCTCTTGTACTTCCTGTTCCTGTCCCACCCTTTTACTCTTAGCTTGGTAGCTGATGTCCTCTTGGTCTACTCACCACAGGGCACTTGGTCCTCTCTCTCTGTCAATCACCAAAGGAGGGCAGATGGAGAATCTTTTTCTTCTCTTTGATCACCACTTACCCACACCAGTAGTCCCAGTAACTTCAGTGGGAATACTTGTGCCAGTAAGGGGTTCACAGTCAAGTGTGAATGCTTACGTCCCTGAAGTACAGAATACTGAACATAAGGGAGCAATGCAATGGGAAAGGAATGCCTCTGACCAATAAACCCTGACAATGGATTTTCTGGTGGTCAGATAATACTTACATTCATTGTTCAATGGCAGATGAGTAGCCCAAGTGACTAGGTTCAGGATTTTGCATGAACTCTTTTTATAATTGTTTTGTGTTGTTCCCCATTGTAATGTTTCCTGATAATTATTTTCCTGCTGATTTTTGTTCAGTTCAGTACACACTTCAGTATGAGGCTGGTGCTGTAGGAATTCATGCAGCTGCCTTTTTATCGGCTCTACAGCACTAGTGCCGTTAGCAGCCATATCTCCAGAGAGCGAAGCAATTTTGCTTACTGCTTTTGAAGAGCAGCAGGGGGAGCACCTCTTGTATGCAATAAACAGATGGCTTTTATGTTCTGTTCTCACCTCCCTCAGTACAAGTGCTCCGCACCCTGGAAAAACAGACCCTGTACTGATTAATGCCTTTATAAATGGCCGAAGGAATGTGGAGAACACTTCCTCTCACAGGGTTAAAATAGGTCAAAGGTGGAATGACCTTTTTAAACTCTATTTGGTACTAGAACACCTGGAAAAGAAGTGGAGGAGAGAATGCAGTTTTGTGACTGCAGAGATTGTCATAATCAAACCTTGCTTGGATAGGTGTTCATTCCAGTGCATGTTGATAATAGGATTCACCTTTGATCTAAAAGGAATTCCAACATGACCTATTAAAAATTCATACCAAGGTTGAGTGACACACAGCCATCTGCTGCCTCTGGATACCTTTCATCTGCCACCATATTCTGAGTCAAATCTCTTCCACTGATTTGTAGGTTTGCAAATAGTTACATCAGGAATCGGGTGGCATTAATATTCAAATTTACATTTATTACTTCTCATTGAATCTCTTGACCTACATTTTTGTATTCAGATAGAAATAAAGCATTCCCCTACAAACATACAACAGTCAGAGGAATTGACTTGACTGATAAATGTTGATTCTCAAACTAGGGCTTTGTGTATGTGGGTGTGTAGTGAGTCTAGAATAGCAGCATGGCCTTCCTCTGACCCGGCAGAGGAAGGGCTCTCTAAGACCCCTTGGTGTGTGGGACCAGACTCACCCAGCCCTGCCCACAGGAAGCAGGAAGGTGAGTCTGGGAGTATAAAAGGCAGAGCTCAGAGCTCAGTTGGAGCCTGGCTGCCAAGCAAGCCAGATGCTCGGCCCAAGCTCCAAAGGAGGAAGACCCAGCCATGCTGCCCTCAGCAGGAGGACTGGATGAGGCCGCCAGGACTGCTGCCAGCCCCTGAAGACTAGCCAAGGCTGCCACAGCCGCTGCCAGGCCCCAACGACTGGTCAGGGTCTCCGAGACCTCTGCCAGGGCCTGAAGATTTGCCGGGACCCCCAGGACCATCACCGGGCCCTGAGGACTGGGCCGGTTCACCTGGACCCCCGCCTGAGTCGTACCTGGAGCCCATGGACACTCTGCCAGCGCCTCCATCCCTGGTGGACCCCGCAGCACAGTTGTGGAGCCAGGTAGGCCCCAGGAGGAACTGGGAAGCAGCCCAAAGGTAGCTGACCTCGGGCCGGCAGAGGAGATGGAGGTCAGTTGGGCAGCGTGGTGCGGTCAGAATCCCCACTGACCTGGTCGGCGTGTTGTGGTCAGGATCCCTGCTGACCCAGTGGAGTGGGCGAGCCTGCGTTCCCACTGCCAGCCTTCTCTTTCGGTGGCAGATTGCCCCTGGTAGGGGTGAAACCCCCTGTGCTTGTCAGCTCTCCGCCAGCAAGGAGACCCCATCCCCGCTCCGCCTGTAAACAGGCCTGAGCCTTAGCCTGGTGAACTAATTGTGCTGTTTGTTACCACACCCTGACCAAGGGCTGGGCCTTCTAAACTACTTGCCCCCACCCTGACCAAGGCCATGGCTTTAGAAACTATTTACTCAGCCTGCAGCCAGGACTGAGCCTGTAAACTGTTTATTGCGCCGCCCTGCATCAGGGCCTGGTCTTTAGGGTTGCCAGAGGGTTTCAACAAAAATACCGGACACGCTTGACATTACATCACAATTGACATTACATCTTATTTAGAAAATAGCGGACCTTTATATTTTCTCATTTCTATTTTCTCAATTTGTTTCCCGAACAGAAAGCTCAAATACTGGACTGTCTGGTTCAAAACCGGACACCTGGCAACTCTACTGGTCCTACCTGAACCAGTGAACTGTTATTTGTGTGTCTGCCCTGAAGCCGGGGCTTGAGCTGGGCCTACAGACTGTTAAACGGCTTATAGGTGCCTGCACCGCCCTGTACCCTGAGCCCAGGAAAAAGGGGATCTCTAACTGTTTCTTTACGGTCTGGAACACAGGTTGGGGGCCCAGAACTAAGCCGCAATATCTACAGGGTGTATATTGAAAAAGTTTGTGCCTTTTTGGAAGTATCTGGGATGCTGTGAGGGAGGGAAATTTAATTATATGCTACATGGACTGGGGCTGAGTGACTCACAAAAAGCCCGTAGGTTCTATTTGTTTGGAGTAAGTAACCCAGGAGTTGAGATGCTTGTCAATGCCTGTGTCAGAGAGCAGTGTACTGTAAACACCCAAGCACAGGGCTGGATGCCAAGGATTCTCAGGTTCTAATCCTCATCCTGACGTTCCTTCCTTTGGTTGCTGTGGGTAAATAAGGCTAAGGCCAAGTCTACACTGGCATTTTACTGCCCTGTAACTTTCTGGCTCAAGAGTTGAAACTTCCCCTTTCCCCTCAAGTGCAGCAAGTTATAGTGCTGCAAAACGCCAGTGTGAACCAGGCTGCATGGCTGGGAGCTGGCTCCCAGCTCCATTACCTGCTTCCCTCACAGAGGTGGTTAACACAGAATGCTGGGAGACCTCTCTCCCGGCGGTTTTACCAGGGCCACACTTCTCGTTTACAGCACTAACGTGGCTGAGCTTTAAACGTATTGAGTGTAGACAGCGACTAAGTCTGTACTCATAATGCTATAGCAGCACTTGTGGTACTGTACCAAGTCAGTGTAGACACTTACTACAGCCACAGTAGAGGTTCCCCACTGCTACAGGTAATCAATAAGGCAATAGCTAGCTCAGGCTATGTCTACACTTCAGAGCTTTTCCGGTATACCAGAGGTATCCCGGAAAAGTTCTGCCACGTCCAAGTATCACGTGTGTTTTTCCAAAAAGCATTTCAAAAAAGCAGACGTGTTTTTTTGGCATTCCTGTAAACCTTGTTCTATGAAGAAGAAGGGATGTTCCGAAAGAGGGGGGTTTTCCCGACATTTGGCCCCGTGTAGACAAGCCAAATGTCGAAAAAGCTTCTTTCGGAAGAAAAGCGGAAAAATACACACTTTTTCCAAATTTTTCCTGCAGTGTAGACATAGCCTCAGTGGAAGAATTGTTCTGCTGACCTAACGCTGTCCATATGGGAGTTAGGTTGGCTTAAGAACATGTCTCAAAGGTGTGGATTTCTCACCCACCTGAGAGATGTTGCTATGCAGATGTAACTGTTCAGTGTAGGCGAACCCTAATTAGAGACACCATCAACTTGAAATTCAGCTGTTTTCAAAAACACAATCAGGCCCACCCCGAGGAGTCCTGTAAATTTATGTGATTTTATCGTGGCATCTTGCTTTTTAAAACATTTTTGTTTTCCTGTCGATGCGTAATCTAACATATCAGCAGTGAGGCTAACAGATTATGGAAGGAGCCAGTGAAACTGACTTTCCACCAATGCCAGATTATACATCCCTTCCTTCTAGTGAGGGCCCCTTTTTCACCCAACTAGTTCCACTGAGTCAATGGCACAAATCATATGGGGAGATGCTCACCAGAAAATGATGGGGGAGCAAAGAGAAACTGTGCAGCGGGGGTGAGGAGGTATGTATGACAACTTTCTAGTCCCACAAAACTGAACACCCTTGTCCCACCCCCTATCCTTGTCCTTCCAGGAGCCATGTGGAACCAGGGCAGGCAGGGAGCCTTTGTAGCCCTGCTGTGCTGCCAAACAAACTTTTTGGGTTTTGGTCAGAGCTGCCAGGATCCCTTTGTGACCAGGTGTTCCAGCATTGCCCACCCTCAGCAGGGAGGGGCATTTCAGATTGGGGGAGCGACCTGTGCATGTCATGATGCGGGAGGAAAGAGTAAGAGCATCAAGGGGGCAGACTGAGGACAGAGGCTTCAGCAATGTTACTAAGCATGCTCAGTACAAGCCAAGCACCAAATTGGGGGAGGGACTAACCCCATCAGCCCTTCCCCCCCACACACATCATCTCTATCCCAGAGCTACTAATGCACTGGAAAACTCTACTTTTTTGGCAGACAACTTAGCAGTTAGCTGAAGGAGCACTGTATCTAATTCCTAAAGGAAAGAAAATTAAATAAATATTAGACCCACTCAGCTCTAACACTAACATATTTTGACATCTTGTGGCAAGTCACTAAAGGGACACTGGTTAGCCTTAAAATTTTAATATATATTCTTACTTTGTTACTAGCTCTGTGGTGAAAGACAGACCCCATCAGGACTCCTGGGCTCTCTCTCAGCTCTGGGGAGTGGAGGTCTGGTAGGTTACCGTAAGGGGCAGATACATTTCAGCTTTATATAAGAACAGCAGAATGGCCATACTGAGTCAAACCAATGGTCCATCTAGCCCTGTATCCTGTCTTTCAACAGAGGCCAATGCCAGGTGCTTCAGAAGGAATAAACAGAAGAGTCAGTCATCATGATCCATCCCCTGTTGGCTATTTTGTTTGTTTTAAATCTGCTGCCTATACATTTAAATGGATCAGCTTCTTGTGTTACGTAGTGAAGGAATTAATAACATTTCCTTATTCTATTTTTTCCATATCATTCATGATTTTCTAGACCTCTAATATATCCCCCACCCTTTAGTCATTTCTTTTTCAAGCTGAAAAATCTAGGTCTTGTTAATCCCTCCTCATATGGAAGCTGTTCCTTACCCCTAGTCATTTCTGTTGCCCTTTCTGTACCTTTTCCAAATCCAATATATCTTTTTTAGATGGAGTGACCAGATCTACATACAGTATTCAAGATGTGGGCATACAGTGACTTTATATAGAGGCAATATGGTATTTTGTCTTATTATCTGTTCCTTTCCTAACTATTCCCAATATTTTGTTTGCTTTTTAGTTTATAGACTGCCACTGCACATTGAGCAGATGTTTTCAAGGAACTAGCCACAAGGATTCCAAGATCTCTTTCTTGAGTGGTAACAGCTATTTTATACCCCATCTTTTTTGTATCTATAGTTAGGATTATATTATTCTATGTGCGTTACTTTGTACTTATCAACATTGCATTCCATCTGTCCTTTTGTTGCCCAATCACCTAGTTTTGTGAGATTCATGTGTAACTCTTTGCAGTCAGCTTTGGATTAATCACTGTTTACCTCTTTTTCAAGAACATTTATGAGAAGTTTAACAGCAGTGTTCCAAATGCAGATCCCTGCAGCACAACACTTATTCCTACTCCCCACCCCCTTTTTAAGTGGAGTACCCGGCAATGCTTTTATGATGATCTAACAATCCTTCAATTGCTTGAATGCCCAGCCATTTGTTATTCTTAATCACCCTGCCTGCCTCTTTTTATAACAAATTACTTGCCCCACAGGCAAAGCTGCAAGCAGCTCAAACTCTGTTGCATTTAAGAACTGCCTCTGGAGTCAGGACATGGGCTTTAAGCAGACCTCAAGTATGAAATTCAGAGGTTCAAACTTGGGAGAGGGGCTACCGCCTCCCTAGCCCCCCATAAATGGTGCCCTTGACCCCAAAGCAGGTGGGGGGCATGCAGGGTCATCTGTTGCTGCCTCCTCTTTCTGCCAGCGGAGAACTGCTGGGCTGAAGGAGAAGCCCACTGAGATGCTGCCTTCTGGGTCCTAGTGCTAGTCGGGCTTTCTTTTGTGTGTTGGGAGTCATCCAATTTTCTGTACAATACTGAATGCTCATGGTAGGGTAAGGGGGGCTGGGGTGAGAGAAATTGGGGAAGAGGGAGTGGGAAAAGAAGGTGGTGGGACAGGGCAGGGAAAGGGGGACGTGGGAGTGAGGGGAGGGAGATATACAGGCAGGGGACAGTGGGGAGAGGAAGAGGGAGGAGATGAGGCAGTGGGCAAGGGGATGGGATGGGGAAGAGAAGAGGATAAGAGAAACAAGGGAGGGGAATGGGAACATGGCAAGTGGTGCCCTTTCAGCAGCAGCAATAAATGGGGCTCCTCTATTAAGCAGGGCCTATTGAACCCCCACCCCAGAGAATTTCATGCCCTTGCACCTGGGCCATCCCGATCTCCCCACATTCAAACCCTCACCACTGAGCCCTACTCCCCCAGCATCCAAACACTAACCTGCTGAATTCCCCACACCCAAACATCCCCTGTTAAGCCCCATCCCCCCCATACCCAGATCCCTCCTGCTGAGCTCCAACCTGCTTCACCTGGGCACCCTCAGCAGAGTCCCATTGCCCTGGCACTTGAACCCCTCCTTCCCCGCAAGAAGCCCCTGTGCATTCAGATCCCCCACACTAAGTGCCAGATTGCCCCCACATAGAACTCTCTTACCCCGTACCGGGATCCCCCCACTAAGCCCCTCTACACTTGGATCCTGCTAGGCTGAGCCTTCCTGATCACACCTAGTGTGCCTGGCGCAGAGGAGCAGGGCCCTGGGTTGTTTCTGGGGCAGGCCAGCCCTTGCACTGTCAGGGTTGGGTGCAGCCTCACTGCTGAGTCCCAGTCCTTTGAAATGCCAAGGCTAGAGGTGCCAGAGCTCAACCCTGACAAGCCCTGGCGCAGATTAAGCACTGTATGCAGGGCCATTGAGGTCATGCTGTGTATAATCTCATTGATTTCAGTCATATTGTGTAAGGCAGAATTGGAAAAACTTTCCCCTGCCTTCACTTGGAACACTAGCGAGACAGATCTCACAAGCACAGACATAACAATGAGTGGTGAAGGCTCTTTTATTTTATTTAGGGGAAAGGAGAGCTAATATAAGAACCTGTCAGAAGGGGTCTCCGCTTCTACCAGTTCAAGTGATCATATTAACCCAGACAATACAATTGTGGTGGTTTCTGAGAACTGCATTATTAGAACAGTTGAAAGGAAGAAAACCACGCCCATGCAGTCTGATGCCATTGAAAGCTATGCAATGGCTACATTGTAGGAAAGAAGCCACAGCTGGGCCAAGTCCTAGCCTTCCCAGCACATTTCACCTACAACTGGGAGATACTGAAGACAGGGTAAAACAAAGGGCTAAACAACTAATTCTACATCTTGAACCAATAAGGTGCTGTAGAATATATTGTGCAACCTTCATCCTGCAAAGCAGAATCGTATCTACAGTCCAGCCCTCAACAGAAAAAGAAATAAGGAACATTTTATAATCATGATCCCAGTCCAGCCATAATGGCATGGGAGGAAGCCATGTTATCAGAAGAAAGAATTAAAAAGTGTAACAAGGTACCAGAAATGCCAGGCACCCAGCTGAGGCAGGAGCAGAGTCTAGCTAGCATGGAAACAGGCACTTGAGCAGTCTCTCAGAATGTCAGGGTCCCAGCGGGGCTGACAGCCACCGTGGGCCCCAGAGCAAAGTGGTGCGGGCTGGCTCCGTGCTCCCAAAATGGTGGGGCTGTGGGCAGAGCTTCAGACAGTCAACCCTTAGTGCGTTCCTCCCCCAGCCGTCCGAGCCACACAGAATGGTGCCTGGGTCTCTGGCCACCGCCGCTGCCACAGTAGCAGCATCCAGGAGCTCTGGGCCTCTTTGAATCTCCAGGCCCGGGGGCTATTGCCCCCTTTGCCCCTTCCTGTCATTGGGCCTGCAGAGTTCCAACCAGTTAGGAATAGCTGCTGGCCTGCTCCTGACTCATTGTGCCGGCAGGCAACCAGAGAGCCTCACTGCACCGCACTAAAACTCAGACTGCCTCAGCCACTCATGGCTGCTGCTTTAGCAGTCTTGCTTATGGGCCAGGTCCCCACAGCAGTTCAGTGTTCCTCATTGCCCTACCATGCCCTTCAGTTCTAGTATTTGGCTTCTGTCTTGCCAGTAGTGACCCTCAAGCTCATATCCTGGACTCCACACACCTGGGACCCAGCTCTAAATGGTAGGATGAACTTTTGCCGTCACCATTAGGCATGACCACCCACAGCCTGGTTGGCAACACAGAACTACAAGGCAATGGGAATGATCCCTGCCAGGTTGCGACACTGAGCAGATTGGCAAGCCCATTTCTCTTAGGAACCTATACACCTGCCTTGCTCTTCACTTGACTGAGCCCTGGTTGAATGTCCTGGAACCTGTCACAAGCCTGCAAGTGATTGCCTCTGATGACTCGTCACACTGTCTGGCTTGGACAAAGCTCAGTTTCAGAGGTAACTCAAGGCTGACTCATCACACAAGGTGGAAATCATCATTGACATCTGCTGTTTCCAGTGCCAAGGTTGGGTAGGGCTGAGGGTCTGAGCAGTTTCTATCTAGGCATGGTGTGAGCTGCCATTCAAGACTGTTCAGTAGTTTCTTTGATGGTTTTATGGACTCTGTCGCACCACTCTCTCCTTGGAGGTCCACAGCCTCTCACCGAGCACTCTTCTATGGAGAACAGTTGGTGTGGGGGTCATTGTTGCAACACGGCTAATCCATTGTAATTGATGCTCTTGAGTGAATATAGTTAAGTGCTACAGATATCCTCATTTCTCAGTGTATCTAGTCTTGTCCCTCTTGGTATATGGCCCGGCACCTCACTTCAAATGCTTGCAGCTTTTGCTCTAGTTGCTTTCTCAGTACCTTAAAGCAATGTGGGTACAATGAATGTAGCATATAATCTGGTTTTAGCTGTCATGGAACCAGAAAGTGGGGTGGGGAGGGAGAGAGTACATCCTTACAAAAAAAAATCAAAAGAAAAAACAAAAAAGGAAAAACATAGTGGTAATGCCACTATACAGGATATAGCCAAACAAATGTGCTGCAAGAACAGTTGATCAAGGGACAAGTTCTGCTTTCCGGTACATTCAGGAAGTTCCCGGTACAACCCATGGGAGTTGCCCATGTATATCTTAGGAAGGAATTAGACCCAAACTGCACTTTATGTACTAAATTATACTTGACTTCTGGATAGTCTGCCTCTTTTGCTCTTGAGGGCTGGGTTTCATCATCTGCATCACCTGGGTGAAACCACTTCCTCCGTTACTGGATGAAGAGTTGAGGTGCTGATGCAAGTGGATATGTTGGCTTAAATGCCACTGCCTCCATTTTCTGTGAATTTCCAATTGAACCTAAGCAGTAAGGTCAGAGAACATTTTGGTCAGTGAGTTGTGTAGAACCTTGCAGTGCAGGAAATTGGCACAATGGACAAAAGAGAAACAGTTCTCCTTACCCAAAGCTTATTGTTTGTTCCAGTGAAATATTCTTTATTTAACCCCCAGTTTAAGAATGGATGTAGTATTGGATACCACTATTTTATTGCATTTTGGTTAGAGCTGGTTAGGAATTTTCTTAACACTTTTGTCAGAAAAGGGTAAGTCTTGGTTTTGATAAATTTCCCATTTTGAATTTTTTTTTTAATTTCTAAATTATGGGGGGAAAACAGTTTTGATATTTTCAGAATGAAAAGTTCCTATTTCAAGCACAAAAATGGCTTTTTTCATTTAGACATGTAACATGTAAACAGATTTTATAATTTTAAAAATCTTTTGCTATTTAGGAGAAACATTTTGATTGACCTGATCCAAAATTGTTTTTCAGATTTTCAGTTAATGAATATATGATATTTTGCTTTTTTGGGGAGGGAGACAAATTTGGGATGGAGAGAAGATTTTGAAATCTCAAATTCTCTTGGAATGGGAAAACTGTTTCCAATTTTGCAGGAACTGAGGTAGCACCTAGGACCTATAGTCCTGCCCCATGGTGCTATGGGTTGCACAAACATGTAACAAAGACAGTCCCTGCCTCAAAGAGCTAAGATGACATAATTTCTCTGAACTCTAATAAAACTGTTGCCAGGGAGCTAAGCTGTCATGGGGTGACAAAGTATTGCTGTGGATTAGGACCTAGTTTATGTAGACACTACATGTAAAAATACATGGTCAGTTTTCAATATGGCCAATGATTAAGAGGATGCTCTCATCCCAGGCCTGATGTTTAATAATCTGGAGAAAGGGTTGGGGGGGGGGGGGCAGGGGGAACAAAGAGGTAGCAAAGTATACAGATGGTACATACTTGGTTACTCACCTCTACAGAAGACTATGGGGAGCTTCAGAGGTGAAGCTAGGCAAATGTATGGCAGGCTGACAAATGAAGCATAAGGGATTCGCATGCGAAGAACTAATGCTCATTGCAGTGGTATACTTGAGCCTGTGGCAGTAACATAGTAGGAGTTGTGCATGTAGAAAACTCACCTCACCATTGAGAAAACAGTACAGCACCGCCACAATAAAGCCCTGTAAAATAACAGAACCATATCATTTAGTATTTCAGTGGCAATTTTCTCAGATTAGAATTTATTTTAAAAAAATCCAAAAGTGGATCAAGTGTCTTGTTTCTACTACTGAAGATGGGATATTTAATGTTACCCCAAAAATATTCTCACTGGAGACCACCCAGGGTTACACTAGTATGGGTTTATTTCCACTAGGTAAGACTAAAGAGGAGAAAGCAGCCACCAAAAGTTTAAGCTAAAGAAGATAGAACTCTCTCTCTCACACACACACACAGACAAGCAAGCAAGCACACACCCCTCCATTCATTCACTCATTCACACCCATTCATTCCTGCCCTCAGGCACTCACACACTTACACAGACATATGGGTTGCAGAAGGAGCCAAGGCATGTGGATCCTGGAGGGTCTGTCTGCTCATCATGGCTGGGGAAGCTGGTCAGGAGGAAAGACACTGGAGGGAAGCTTCTCAGGATCAGTGGAAGGAAAAAGAGAGAGTCTCACATGTGCTCCTTCTCTTTATATAGTGTCTGAATGACTCCTGTGACTCATTCGCCTCGTCATCAGGGAGCATGCCCAGACTTCCCTTTATCCAGCAGAGAGCATGCACAGACTTCCCTTTATCCAGCAGGGAGCATGCCCATACTGTAATGACTCATTGAAATGTGCTCCATTGTTCCAAGCCTTCTTCAAACACACTCTCACACTCACACTCTCTCTCCATTCACTCAGGGGAGAATGTAGCTTAGGGAAAGTTACAAGCAAGGTGGCTGAGAGTTACAAAGATTACAAAATTGCAGTTTACAGTAAATTTGAGAGTTACACAGATTACAAAGTTTGACAAAGATCACAATAAGTTGCAGTTTAAAACCTTAGACCAGTGGTCCTCAACGCGGTGCCCGCGGGCGCCATGGCGCCCGCCAGGGCATTTATGTGCGCCCGCCAAGTGCTTGGGGCCAGCCCCGGCCCGGGCGCACGACGCATGCACAATAACGGTCCCGGGCACATCAGGTGGCCCCGCCCCCGGGAGTGCGGCAAATGGGCGGCCCTGCGCCCAGGCGCATGGTGCATGGGGAGTGCCGGCCCCGGGCACGCGGCTATGGGGGGCGCTGGCCCCGGGTGCACGGCGCATGGGGTCGTTGCCCCCGGGCACACAGCTCATGCGCGGCCCCGCCCCCGGGCACACGGCGCATGAGCGGCCCCACCCCCAGGCGCCCAGCAGCTCCCAAAGGTTGGGGACCACTGACTTAGACCTTACAGTTTGTTGTAGCTTTAGAAAATCCATGTATATAAATCTAGTGAGCTCAGGCGGAGGCTTTTTTATGCAACATTTAAAAGGGAAGGAAATTTCCTTTCTGTGATTAAAAGATTATATTTGTGAAATATCACCTGGAATGATCCGAGTGCTAGTTCAAAAAACAGCTGAATTTCCATCATGCCGCTGTTCACGTCCTCAGGGAAAAAAGCAAAGACGATATAATGAATTCCAAAAAGGGGGATGAGAAGGAGTGTTGATTTTGCAAGTCTCCTAGGAGAAGAAATAAACGGGAAGATGATATTGTAAAATGGGAGAAAGGGGAACTATTTAACAGTGAGGTATTTTATGTACACACACACACACAAATAGTAAAGCGATAACCTACTTGTATTGGTTGAAATCATTTCCCCTTCCTTCTGGTGATCTGAGCTTTCTCATTAAAATTCTTAAAATATTTACAAACAGAATGAAATTAACCTGTAAAAGCAACAAACATGAATGACGGTTATCAGCCTTTTGAAATCTCTTATTAGCAGCCAGTTGCTGTACCCTACACAGAACCTGCAGCCTGACTTTACTAATCTGTTTTAATTAACAACATTAATCTTTAGGTGTTCCTAGAGGGTGATACTCACCTGTGTGCCACTTATGCATCACTTAAATCCTACTTAATCCCTATTTTGAAGACTTAAGCAGCACATAGTCCCTGTGCTTCGCCTCCACAAGGGGTGGATTCCACTAACAGCTAAATAGTTGACAGTATTCATTTTCCAAACTCCAGACAAATTGTCAAAGAAAAGGGAAGTGACACTCTCTGGTAAAATGAATAGTGGCCACAATTTTCAAATACCCCCTGTTCAAATTTTGGCTTTTAGTGAGCCAGCTGATTGCCTTAGCTTGATTAGACACAAGTGAAGATGTTCAGAGGAAGCCATTAATGTTACCCTTTGACAATCATCCATTTGTTCTGCCTGCAGAGGATCTTAGATAATGGATCCAGATTAACGACAGGCATAGCAGGCTTCATAATGGTAATTGTTGGAGGGATGGTTCAGTTTTCCTCCGAAAGGAAGAAAACCAACTAAAAAGGCTGATCTGCTGCTTGGGAAGTGGGAAAGGAAAGCAGTATCTTCCTCTGTTCATTTGGCTTAGCAAAGAGTAGAAATACATGTCCTGTACCAAACTAGAGAAGTTTCTGAACCAAGGGGAGTTCAATGCAGTGTCAGTGGGTCACCACAGGTGTGGAAAGTAGGGGTGTGGGAAACTAATGCCCAGGGATCCCACTGCCACTCCAGGTTCCTGCCACCAGCCCCCACCCAGAGTCCCAACCTGCTGGCCCCCAGCTCTAAGCTGCTGGCCCCTCTGCTGCCACCCAGGGTCATAGCCACCAGCGACAGGTCTCAGCTGCAAGTTCCTCTGCGGCCCCGGTCCTCAGTCCTGCCCCCTACCTCGACCCTACTTCTTCCCCATCTCCTCCCCCGAGTAAACCCTGTCTCTGCTCCTCCCTTTTTGTCCCTGAGCTTGAATGCTGCATTATTTGCAGTGCTCCAGAAATTCTGGGAGGGCAACGGAAGAGTTGCTAAGCACGGGGCCGCCCACACACAGGGGCAATGGGCAGAGGAGAGAGTTTGGTGCCAGGTTCTCCTCGTGAATGCTCCAGTCCTGCAGCACCCACAGAGTTGCAGGACCACAGATGTTGCTAGGCGACGGAATCTCAGATTACAGAGGTTCCGCCTGAACTATGATATAGTTTGATACAGATTCAATTCTCCTTTCTTGGTAAGGAGCAGTGTAATCCCGACTGGAACATGGAGAATAAACTTCATCTTATTTATGTTTCACATCACATCTCCCAACAGCAGATACTCTGTGCTCAGCCACTACCCAGCTAGTGAGCCACTAAGCTACTCACCTGCAGTGGCTTCCTCAACATGCCATCACACTGTAGCTTTTAACCCTTTCCTACACATGCTGTATTAAATGTAAGGCCCTATTAGATTAATTTGAGTAAACACAAAAGGGAACCTTTTTGAGTTTTCCCCAATGGATGTTGCAGATAGGAATGTCCTTTTGGGTGATGTAGATTTGTTAAGGGAGTGATTCCTTATTTTTATGCATTGCAGTGTATATGAGCCATCTTCAGAGCTGTGTTTTGTGCTGCTGTAGGAGACACTCTCCCTCATTCCTGCATTATACAGTTCATTTTGTTACATTATCGCTGAATTTTTTTACCTTCCTGGAATTTAAACCCCACCCCATCTGGTGTGAATGTAGGTTGTTGCAGTCAATGAAAACAAATGCTAAATGTTCTGAGTGGCTAGCGCAGTTGTCCGGCATTCCATTAATCTTTGTGGGGTCAAAAGAGTTGCATGGGTGTAAATGAGAGCAGAGTTTGGCTCTGGGTTCATATTTGATGCTAAAAGTGATAGCTATGTGGTCCAAAGCAAGTTGGTTTTGGCATCATTAAGCAAGGCAGTGTCAGAGCCTGTTGTGCTGAAATCTTCAGCCCTTTTGTTCCTCCTCCAGAGCCGCTCATGGATCAGTCCAAAACAAGCTTCCACAAGCCAGTTGAAGTTCATGTGTCATCAGCAGGATGTGGAAATCTGATCCCCTTGAAGCTTTTGCTTCTTGGAAGAGAATTCAGAACTTTCCTTGTATCGGTAGCCCTAAGACATTCCTTACAGGCGCTGACTCCTCATAAGCAGAAGTCACGGAGGTTGTATCATGCCAGCCAAGACACATGTTTAAAATAATTCGATAGACAGTTTTAAAACATGTCAAGAGGGTGATCTTTGATTTTGCAACATTTGGGAATGTACTTTGAAAGCACTTGTTACAGAACAGACTTACAAAAATGGATAAGACTACAGGGCCTCTAATGATCCACCAGATAGCAGCATTGGTATTAATGTCCCAACATCTGTAATAATAAGAAAAGGGAAAAAATGTACTTTTTAGATCCCCAAATGCCAACTGCTTTCACATAGGATCTTAATCTCTTAGCTCTACAAAGACCTCTATTTCATTTTTTCACACATTTTTCCATTTTCCATTCAGGGCTTGCTCCTGCTCCCTCAGTCATCAGTGGCAAAACTTCAGTGAGGCTAGGTTGCATCTGGAGTAGCCAAATGACATATTGCCCTTAAAATTAAGTACAGTCCTGTTTATCTAAAAACCTTGGGGGAGAGGGGGGAGGACATCTGAAGCCATCAGAGAAATGAGGTTCTGCTGTGCTTAGAAGTCAGCTACAAAGTTGGGCTTTGAAATGGCTGTGCTCCAAGTCTCTTACTGGGGTACAAAAAGAAAATGCCAGCTGGCTTTCAAGGGGAGTATCCACTAGATCTGAAAATCCCTTTGTAGACTAACACTGTTTAAAAGGAGTTTAAAATCATTTGATGCATACTGAGTCCCTCAATGCCATCTGGCAGAGGGCACATTATACAATAACTCACATCAGGCAAAAAGTCTCAGAGGAGTACCCGTGTAAGTCTGTAACTTTAAAAATGTTAGTCCTACGGTGCCATGGGGTACAACTACACAGCAGGGCAAATTCGAATTAAGCTATGCAACTTCAGCTATGTCAATTGCATAGCTTAAGTTGAAATAGCTTAATTTGGCTTTTGGTGCTGTCTACACAGCAGGAAGTCGAAGGAAGAACACTGTTCCTTCGACTTCGCTTACTCCTCATAAAATGAGGGTGATAGGAGTCAGAGTAAGAAGTCCTCCAGTATGACATTATTTCAAAATAATGGCTTGCTGTGTAGACACACACTATGTTATTTCAGAGTAACTGATGTTATTCCGAAATAATGCTGCTGTGTAGACATACCCTTAGGCCAGTGTTTCCCAAACTATGGGCCGCGGCCCAGTACCGGGCCACGGGAAAAAAATACCGGGCCTCAGCGTGCCTGGTGGCTGCCGGCAGGGCTGGCCTTAGGCCGATTCGGGCCCCGCACCCCTGAACCCAGAAGTGCCGGCGAGTTACAGAGCCGGGGGCCCTGCTCCACCAATATGTGGAGCTGGGTCTCTCCCCCGGCTCTGCCTGGTGTGGGCCCAGCCCCGGCCCCCGCGCGGCCCCCCCGCGTCCTCCCACCCCGCCCCCAGAGCGTCCCCACCATGCTCGGCTCCTCCTCACCGCCTGCTGCTGCCCATGTGCGGCGTTGCACGTGGGCGGGGAGGACGCCCGGGCGTGACATGACTGTGACATCACGACCCGGGATTTTAAAAGTCTTCAGAGGTACATGGCGGGGCCACGCTGGCTCCGGGTTTGGCCTCTGGGGCCTGAGCGCAGCCTCCGGCCCCGCAATGTGGAAGGCAGAAGGTAGGGAACGGGCTTGGGCGGGCGCGGGGACGGGGGCCGGGGCGGCAGCGGCGGCGGCGGGCTTGCGCGGAGGGGGAGGGGTGGAAGGAGAAGGGGCTTGGGTGGGGGGAGGGGAAGGCACCAAGGGACAGGGTGCAGGAGAGAGAGACAAATGCCAGGGGGCCAAGTGCAGACAATGGAAAGGGCAGGAGGGGAGGTGTCAGTGGGAGGGGGACATGGTGATGCTGGGAGGAGAGAGAGGAGAAGGGCATTGGGGGCTGGAGGAGGAGGTGCTGGGAGAAGGCTTGAAAGAAGGGGTGGGCATGAGGAAGGCCAGGATGGAGCAAGTCATGTGTGAGGGCAAAGAGGGGCAGGAGGGGAACGGGGCAGAGAGTGCTGAGGGGGTGGGTATCAGGGAAAGAGAGGGCACAGGGGCAGGGGCAGTAAGGAAGGGAGGCACCAGGAGGGTGCAGGGCTAGGGAAGGTGCAGGTGCCAGGGGATTCTGGGGTGAGGAGGAGGGAGAGCTGGCCACGGAAGCAGCACTGGACGGGGAATCAGGGCAGGCTGGGGAGATTGGGGGCCGGTGGAAGCAGGGCTGCTGGGAGGTGCGAGGTTGGGGGCAGGAGCTGGCCGGGAAGATGGGGAAGAAGCGGCCGCCGTAAGGAGGGCTGGATGCGGGCAGCGGGGCTAGCCAAGGGAGATTGGGAGGAGAAGCGGGGGAGACCTGGCTGCCCGGGAGGGGGTTGGGGGAAGTGGGGCTGGTCAGAGGCGCAGCGGGGGGAGCAGGGGGGAGGAATGAATCGGCCTGCGGGGAATGGGACTGACCCGGCCATATGTAGATCTTGGGGCGCTGCCCCGTTCCCCCCCCCCGCAAAGCACAAAGCATGAGTTAGTCTGGCCCGGGGATTCTGTTGTCCCCCCCACACACACACCCCTCGAGTAGTTGCGAACTGTCTGGCTGGTAGGCACACTCATGCAGCCTGAGCACATTTACCAGCCAGGCAGTTCTAAACTACAAACTGATACATCTAGTAATAATACAACTTACCTAATGAGAAAATACCAGACATGTTATACGTCTGGTATTTTCTCAGTTTGTTTTTTGTGTGTTTATATTTTTGGGCTGCAAAAAGCAGTATTGGAAAAAAAAGGGTTCCAACTAAAGTAAAAAGTTTGGGAAACCCTGGTCTAACCAGCTTTCTGTCTGTCTTACAGTCCATTTATCCAATCCATATTCCTTAACTTGCTGGCAAGAATATTGTGGGTGACCATATCAAAAGCTTTGCTAAAGCTGGCACTGGGGGTTTTGGGAAGACCAGAAACAACTTATTTGAATATTCATCATTTGATTAATGAATATGCAAATATGCAAATGAACACTACCGGTCCTCCAAAAGTTCGTGAATGGATTTACTGGTCCCCGTGTCAAAAAGTTTGGGAACCCCTGCACCTCTGGGAACCTATACTGCACCTCTCTTGCGCAAAAGCCTAAGCAAATGAAGCACAGATTCGCATATTGCTGCGCTTCATTTGCATAATTAATTAGGGGTCATTTTTGCACAAGAGGCTTTTGCACAAAAAGGAGCTACGTAGGCAGCTCTTTTTTGCACAAAAACCCCCTCTTGCGCAAGAGCCATTCTTCCTCATTTTTTCAGGCAGAACAGCTCTTGCGCAGGAGGGGGTTTTTGCGCAAAAAGGAACCATCTACACAGCTTCTTTTTGCGCAAAAGCCTCTTGCGCAAAAACAGCCCCTAATTAATTATGAAAATGAAGTGTGGCAATATGCTAATTCATGCTTCATTTGCATAGACTTTTGCACAAGAGAGGTGCAGTGTAGACGTAGCCTTAGAGACCAACACAAATAGGATCATGAGCTTTCGTGGGTAAAACCCACAACATCAGGCAGACTCCCTCATTGCTCGAACATGCTATTATCAGAATCTTTTCTAAACAGTGTCATGCAAGGTATCATATGCAAACCCATAACCTGCTGGTTATTAATATCATTGCATGATGTATGTAGAGGGGGTTGTATAAAGCAGTATGAATGTGTGCCTGAAATATGTTCCTAAAAGATGTTTCACAAGCAGTGCATGAGCCCAATCTGTCTGAGACAAAGGAATATTATTTTGCCTGTTTTCGTGTGTCTCCAATGTAAATGTAGCCAAGTAATATCTCGAAGGACAATGAAAAGTACATCTGCATAGAAGGGAAACAAAGCCATCAAGCTAAATAACCGGGGGTTGGGGAGGAAGAAATACTGCTTATTGATTACAACATGGGATGGAAACTGCAACCCCTTTAAACAGAGACAACAAGTTTTGAGAAATAGACAAAGAGACTTTTTGGCATCCAATCACTTAGGTGACGAAGGGGAAGCAGCAACCTTAGGCTACGTCTACACTGCAGCACTATTTCGGGATACCGAAATAGCTGTTCTGCGTCTTTTGAGCGCTGTCTTTATTTCAAAATATAGCGGGTTTGCTCTTCCGACATCCCAATAAACCTCATTTCAGGGGGTGCAATAGTGTTTTGGAATAGCGATTTATTTCAAAATAAGCACTGTGTAGGCAGCGCCCAATTTCAAAATAAGCTATTTCAAAATAAGAGATGTAATTTGCATAGCTCAAGTTGTGTAGCTTATTTCAAGTGACGGCTGCAGTGGAGACACGCCTTAGAGCTCATCATCCATTGACCCTCTTTTTTTGACTCTGTCTTCATAGACAAGGTCAGCTCCCAGATTACTGCACTAGGCAACACAGTATGGGAAGGAGATGGGCAGCTCTCAGTGGAGAAAGAACGGGTTAAGAACTATTTAGAAAAACTAGACATACACAAATCCATGGGTCTGGATTTAATGCATCCGAGAGTACTGAGGGAGTTGGCAAATGTCATTTCAGAGTCTTTGGCCATTATCTTTGAAAACTCATGGAGATCGGGAGAGGTCCCAGATGACTGGATAAAGGCAAATGTAGTGCCCATCTTTAAAAAAGGGAAGGAGGACAATCAAGGGAACTACAGACCAGTCAGCCTTACCTCAGTCCCTGGAAAAATTATGGAGGGGATCCTTAAAGAATCCATTTTGAAGCACTTTTAAGAGGGGAAAGTGATCAGGAATAATCAACATGGATTCACCAAGGGCAAGTCAGGTCTGATCAGCCTGATTAGATTCTATGATGAGGTAACTGGCTCTGTGGACGTGGGGAAGTCAGTGCATGTGATATACCTTGACTTTAGCAAAACTTTTGATAGGGTCTCCCACAATATTCTAGCCAGCAAGTTAAGGAAATATGGATTGGATAAACGGACTGTAAGGTGGATAGAAAGCTGGCTAGATTGTCGGGCCCACGGGTAGTGATTAGGGTTGCCAGGTAGACCCCGCTAAAAAACCGAACACGCTTGTCCGGGGGGGGACCAGCCGGGAGGAGGGCGGGAAGCAGAGCTGGTGGGGTAGGGGGCCGGGGCCGTGGGGCTAGATGGGAGGAGGGGGCGGGAAGCAGAGCTGGTGGGGGCCTCCGGGGCTGGCCGGCAGGAAAGGGGGCCTGGAGGAAGGGGGCGGGAAGCAGGGCTGGTGGGGTGTGTCTGGGGCTGCGGGGCTGGCCGGCAGGAAGAGGCGGGCAGCAGAGCTGGGGGAGATTGGGGGCCATGGGGCTGGAGGGGAGGATGGAGGGGGCAGAGGAAGGGGGGCAGGAAGCAGACCTGGTGGGGGGGGTGCAGCCGCTGGCCGCAGCCGGAGTCCTTCCGGCCGCACCCCCGACAGGCGCTCCCTTTACTTGCCAGCAGAAGCCGGGCGGGGACGGGGCTGGGAGCCACTCCCCCCGCCCGGCATCTGCTGGCAACCAGAGGCTCCCAGCTGGGAGGCGGGCCGCGATCGGTGCTGGGAGCCTCTGGTCCCGTGCAAAAGCCGGGGGCCGGGGGGGGTGGCTGGGAGTCCCGGGCCCCGCCCGGCTTTTGCGCGCAACCACAGGGCTCCCAAAGCCAATCGCGCTCTGCCTCCCAGTTGCTCCCCTACCCCCACCAGGCTTCCCTCCGGCACCCCGGCGGAAATTCACAAAATACCGGACATTGCACATGTCCAGTATTTTCTGAATTTTTCTACCGGACAGACAGTGCAAATACCGGACTGTCCGGTAGAAAACCGGACACTTGGGAACCCTAGTAGTGATCAATGGCTCTGTCTGGTTGGTGGTCAGTTTCAAGTGGAGTGCCCCAAGGATCAATTCTAGGGCCAGTTTTGTTCAACATCTTTATTTATAACCTGGATAAGGGGATAAATTGCACCCTCAGCAAGTTTGCAGATGACACTAAGCTAGGGGGAGAGGTAGATATGTTGGAGGATAGGGATAGGGTGCAGAGTGACCTAGACAAATTGAAGGATTGGGCCAAAAGAAATCTGATGAGGTTCAACATGGACAAGTACAGAGTCCTGCACTTGGGACGGGAGAATCCCAAGCATTGTTACAGGCTGGGGACTGACTGGCTAAGTAGCAGTTCAGCAGAAAAGGACCTGGGGATTACTGTGGATGAGAAGCTGGATATGAGTCAACAGTGTGCCCTTGTAGCCAAGAAGGCTAATAGCATATTAGGTTGCATTAGGAGGAGCATTTCCAGCAGATCTAGAGAAGTGATTATTTCCTTTATTCTGCACTGGTAAGGCCACATCTGGAGTATTGCGTCCTGTTCTGGTCCTCCCACTACAGAAAGGATGTGGACGCATTGGAGAGGGTCCAGTGGAGGGCTACCAAAATGATTAGGGGGCTGGAGCACATGACCTACAAGGAGAGGTTGAGGGATTTGGGCTTATTTAGTCTGTAAAGAGAAGAGTGAGGGGGGATTTGATAGCAGCCTTCAACTTCCTGAAGGGAGGTTCCAGAAAGGAAGGAAAGAGGCTGTTCTCAGAAGTCGGAGGAAGAGTGCTCTATTTTGAAATTGGTGCTGTATAGATGCTTCCAATTTCAAAATAAGCTACGCAATTGATGTAGCTCAATTTACATAGCTTATTTTGAGTTAAGCCCTGCTGTGTATACACACCCAAAGTGTCCAGTGAGAGGGGCTAGACACTGGCTGTGGGTGGCTGTGGGCATTATCTTGCACAGAGTAGTCGGGCTGGGGGAAGTCAGGAAGAGAGCCCAGTGCTGTGAGAAGGATGCTGGGGTCTGAGCCAATGCTGCGCAGCACAGAGGCTCCCAAGGCTGCGAGGCAAGTGGCAGTAGAACCCCTTATCAGTCTGGGTGAACCCTTTAAGTGTCAGTTAGTAATCAGGGTTGAAGCAGCTGCACAGCCTTCACACCCTTGTTCCCTGTAAACTGCGCACTTGGGTGGCTACCCAGGAGAGATACAAATGCCACCCAACTGGTTAGCAGGGCACCCATAGCCGGCAGCATGTATTTCTAATAGTGGTGCACATCCACGTTTACCATGGTGCACGTAACAAAACTTAATCCACACGTGGATGTAAAAAATGAGAGGGCACATTTCTTGAGACCCTAACTGACCCTCAGCAAGGCCAAGTTTGGTTCACTAGGGTTAAACTGTAACAGCAGAGCCGACAGCCTCTGCGGGCCCCTGAGCAAGGGGGGGGAAAGCAGATTTATGCTCCTGCAAGGGACATGACTGAAGGTGAAAGGGGCAGGGCGGAGGGCAGCTCGGAGCACATGGCACAGCACTCTGGCAGCAATTTAAAGTTCCCAGGACTCTGGCTGTCACCACTACTACTTGAATTGCCAGGCCCAGGGACAACTGTCTTTGTCTCCTCTCCCCCCAGCTCCCTACTGTTGGCAGACCTGAACAGTAATAACAGCTGATGAGGCTTTCAGTGGGCAAGTAACCTATGCAGCTGCCTCTTATACATTTATGTTGCATGTTCCCCTATTGAGTAAAACTTGCATTTAATTAAAATGGCTTACCCTTTATCTTCACATAGGTGCCTGGCGATGGACCATGCTATAACAAATATGGCTGGGGCACCTGTAGTGGAATATCCAATTACTGTTCTATAAACATCTCGTGGATAAATCAACAATCACCCAACCATTATTTTGATGGAAAAGATAAACAAACAGTACCCCATCCCAGGGCGATGAACCACCAGAAGTATTTCCTTTCCGAGAAGAAAGAAACAACCAGAAGGGTATGGAGATACAGTCCCTCCACAAGAAGCCAACTGTAGTTAGCCAGGATGCAGTACTGAAAGAAGGTCATGACGAGTTTACACCCAATCTAAGGAAACAGAGACAGTATCATTAGCGTGTGCTGTACCTCCATCTACCTGCCTGCAGAGACAGAAGAACATGGATGGACAGTCATTTCTGGCATCCCACACTGACGCAGGTTGGTGGGCTCAGTCCAGGGGTTGACCGGAAAGGAAGGGAGGTCCAGTGGGTAGCGGACTGGAGCAAGATGGGCTCCCTTCCCTGCTCTTTAATAAGATTTTCCTATTCTGGGCAAGTCACTTAGTCTCTCTCCACCCCCCATCAGTCAAGCAGGGATAACAACCTCACAGAGGTGTTTTGAGGATAACTACATTAAAAATTGAGATCATCAGGCAGTATGGTAATGGGGGCTATATAAGTACCTAAGACAATTGCCAAATGCTGGCACTGCCTGGTCCCTTAATTTGGCAGCCCCCCCAGTAGAGAGGCCCAGGATTATATGGATCATGCTATGCAACAGAGCAAAACCTCTTCTCCTCCCTGAAGCCCCGGCCCCATAGCTGACAGGTGGTTAGAGCTCCAAGAGTTTGTGGTGGGAAGGCTGAGCTGGGGAGCAGAGGAAGCTCTGACATTCTTTCCATGCTCTCTGTCCTCTTCGAAGGGGGAGGGAGTAATGCATCGCTCCACACAGGCCCGGCCAAAGAATTTGCGGGGCCCAAAGCGGCACGCTGACAGAAGGGCCTGGCCAGGCACCTTAGCCCGTACAGCCACTGGGGGCCTGAATTGCAGTGCGGGGCCCTGAAAGCATGGGACCCAAGGCAGCCACCTTCCTTGCCGTGCCCTAAGGCCGGGCCTGGCTCCAGAGGAGGAAGCTTATGGCTTCATGCCTCCTAAGACAGCCACAGATAGGGGGTTCCTTATCTAAGCTAAGGGCAGGCTTTGCATCGTCTAATAGGCACTCCCTTTTCCTCTTCCAGGCCACCATCTCCCACCCAGTTACACAGGGTATGTCTACACTGCAAGCGACTTTTGGAATAAACTTTTCTGGAAGATATCTTCAGGAAAAGCTTATTTCAAAATAAAGCATCCACACTACAGTGAAGCCTCAAAATTAGTCCGAGGCAGGTTCCCCTAATGTGGACCCGCTATCTCGATTTAGAGCCCCAGGAGGCATGGGGGAGGAATAACTTTAGAATGGCCCTGGTGAGGAGCTATTTCAACATAGCAGCAGTGGAGCGTCCACACATACCCTCTTCCGAAAAAGCTTTTTCGGAAGAGGCATTATTCCTCATGGAATGAGGTTTACCAGTGTTGGGAAAAGCCCTCCGTTATTTCGATTTTCTTTTGAGAGAACGCAATTACTGTGTGGACGGTAGTATTGTTTTTCCAGAATAACGGCCGTTATTCCGGAAAAACAGTGCAGTGTCGATGCACCCACACACAGAGGACAGAGAGCCTGTGCAAGGTTCAGCTCGGAGGGTGAAATTCTGGCTTAGTCGAAACCAATGGCAAAACTCGCTTTGACTTCCGTGGAGCCAGGATTTCCCCCTGAGTTCTCAGAGCACTTCCCCCATCCATTTGGATTCATCCTTGAGCAAAGAGGGGGGAAAAAACCCCTCAAGGTCTAGCTAAACTTTGTAAAGAATTTCAGTGTGACCACCGTTAACAAACAGTGACAAGAGGGAGCGAGAGGCGTGCCTTAATAAGATAAGACAACACTGGCTTTTCCAGTAACGCTCTACGGTAAGGAAAGGTCAAGGACGCAGCAGCGGCATTGGCTCACAGACTGCCTTGTTGGAATTCCAATGGAAGGGTGGGGACCTGAAGATGCTGGAAGTCTGGAGTTAACCAGGGCTGATTGAAGATGGGGGCTTTGGGGGCTGCAGCCAAGGGCCCTAGGCTAAAAGGGGCCAGCTAAGGAGTTTTTAGTGCGCTGCAGCCCGTAAAGCCCTGGGTTCCTGTCCAGCCTTCCTGGCATTGGGGGCAGGGAGACGGCTCCGTGCACTGCCATTCATCCCCTTCCCCACTGGAGTCGCGTCACCGGGAGCACCGGGAATCGTGGCCAATGGGAGCTGCGGGGGGGCAGTGTAGGCAAGCAGAGCCCTCTGTTCCCTCACCAAACAAGTTAACACCCCACTTCCCAACCCCAAGTAAATGCCCTACCCTCCAACCCCCTGCCCCAGCCCTCAGCCGCCTTCTGCACCTTAACTCCCTCCCAAACCCCACATCCCAGCCTTCTGCCCCACACCCTAGCTACCTCCTAGACCTCCTGCACTCTAACTCCTACCCAGCCTCTGCACCCCCACCCCAATTTCCTGCCCTGAGTCTACTCCCACACTCCAAACCCCTTGGTCCCAGCCTGCAGCCCCCTCCTATTATACACCAGCCCCCCTTTCCAGAGTTAGCACCTCCAGTTGTAGCCCTCACCCCTTCCCACCCCTATCCTCCTGCCTCAACCCGCAGCCCTTCCGACTGAACTCCTCATTTTGGCCCCATCCCAGAGCCTAGGGGCCCCACAAAATCTAATAGCCCTGGGCTCCAGAATAGTTAATCCGACCCTGAGTTTACCTTGTGTGCCCCGCAGTAGTTAACGTCCTCAGAAGAAAACAAGATGGCGTCTTTGATTAAGTTTGACAAGGCTCGGAAAATGAAGGATGTAAATAGATGCATGTGGATGTAGTTCCTCGTACAACGGAGTCTTCTGAACCCAAAAGAGAGAAATCTCATGAAGTTATGTTTCTAGATCTAATCAGGTTTCAAAGACCTAGAGTCCCAGGGCCTAGAGATTCAAAGTGTAACAGATTCAACTCAGCCCTTTATCCTTCAAAGGGTACATCAGTGTTAATGCCATGTAATTTACCCATCCCAAGGGATTCTTGTAGAGGAGATCTGAAAAAACCACGTTCCGTCTGCTCTTCATGCACAGGGAAGATCTCAGGGCACTGCTATAAAAGCTGAGGGTTTGCAGTAATCGCTCTGGCCAAAATTTCCCTTCCCTGCACATTCTGAACTGTGATGTACCCCAGGCTACAGTCTCCTACCCACAGCTGGTTGCACATCAGTGGTGCTGTCTGGATTCTGGATTTGTACCTGCAAACCCACTATGTGCTGCGTCCCACTGACAGCCAATGAGTGCCTGGAAAGCTTGTGAACTTAGGATGGAGTGTAGTTTGCAAAGCATTTGGGGTTCCTGTGGTATTTTACTAATACATTATTTTTGATAAATGAAGTTTATTTGGTTGAATAACCAACAAAATCAAGCCTCCAGCAAGCATAAATTATACATGCCCAGGACTCAAATACGTACTCCGTCACACTGGTATAAAACTGAAATACTGTCCTGCAGCCAATGCAGGTCTCCAGATTTACTGGGGTGTAAAACTGAACAGAATTTGGCCCAACCAATGCATTTGAAAAAGGAAATTTAGCCTGAATAGCAAGAAAAAACTCCCTTCTGGCAAGAACTATTAAAATGTGAGTCAGTCTCATAAGGGAAACACATGGTGGCCGTGCCAACCTTGGAAACCAGCCTGCAAAAACACAGAAAAAACATGCCACAGGACAGCATCCTGCCTGAATAGGGGATGGACTAGTGACCCGAGCTCATTTCCAGCTCTGATTTCTATAACAGTTTTGAAAATGTCACCATTTCAATTCATCTGAAAACGAACAAGGGAATATGGGGCTTGTGTGGGTCAATCAGCCATTCTGAACAGATGCAAACAAAGAGCATAGAACCTCCCCTCACCTAAATGCAGCCAGGATTCCTAAGGCTATTGTCAGAGTCCCAAGGGAGGTGCTGTATCCAACTGTGTACATAGTCTTCAGCTTCAGGAAGTAGACGCGCTGTAAAGGGATGTACGTTTTAATCTTCACTTTAAATTTTAAAGAGCTCCTGGGAATGAGCCCATTTTGACATGCTAAGAGAAGGGCATCCACTTTTATTCTTTGTCTTGTGTCACATACCTATTTATTCATAAACACGGGTATTCTGCTTTTGGGGAAGGAGTGTGATTCGCAAACTGAAGGATCTTCTGGGACAGATGGATAGACAGAGAGACACACCGAAACCCCGCCTGACTCCCAATCTCACATTTGAACTGCAAAGACTATCCGTTCCCGCTGTGACTAGTTTGGAATCATTCCTTCCCCCGCCCCCCCCAAGATCATTGTTTCATGATGCAACAAACTGTGACTTACAAACAATAAATCAGACTCACTCTCTCTTCATTGGCAGTGTCGTTCACGTCATAGCCACAAGCCACATCGGGTCTCGGGAAGGTCTCTGACCAACCTTCACTGGTGCAGTTTCGATACACAAAACCTGTATGGTAGCAGCAGTAACAAAGCAAGATGTAATGCACGTGCAACCCAAACACCTATTGGGCATGGTTTGCTGTCCCATCTAGTGGCACTGAGACCACTTACAGAGAAAAAGAATGAGTTTGTGTTACACTCTTAGCTGAGCGCCACATTGGCTTTTAGCTCAAACTGTAGCGGCTCAAGCACTAAGCTCCAGAAGTCCCAGGTTTGGTTCCACCTGTTGGTGTTACACAAGGATGAGTATCCCACCTGCCAATCAGTAACAAGCAAATAGCTGTTTCCTAACAGCATGCAGAATAGTTCCCTTCTCAGAAAGCAAACAGTACAATAGAGATGACATTCACTTAGGGTGTATCTACACTGCACCTTAAGCTCGGAATAAGATACGCAATTTGAGTTACGCAAATTGCATATCTAATTTCAAAATAGCTTATTTCTGCACAGCGCCAAATTTTGAAATAAACTGCTGTTCCAAAACGTCCCTTACGCCTCGTGGAATGAGGGTTACAGGGACGTCAGAATAGAGAACCCGTTATTTTGAAATCTATTTTAAAAAACGGGCTGGTTTAAAAGTCGCAGAATTGCTATTTTGGGATACCACCAGTATCCCGAAATAGCACCGTGGTCTAGACATAGCCTTAGGGGTGCACCTTTTGAATGTAGCTTGTGGCTGAACAGAAGCAAAATGAATCAACTAAGTGTCTAGCAGGGCTAGGAGCCTCCTCCAAAGCCCAGTGAAGTCAATGGAAGACTCCTGTATTAATGAAGTTAATGGGAGTTATACTACCTCAGTGGGAGGTAGCCTGGGCCCTACAGCCTAATAACGTTTTGGCTATGGGCTATATGGGAGACTGCTCTGCATGTGTGTCTGTAACTCACACACTTTCTGGGTGTGGTGTACTGTCCCACCTAGTGGCACTGTCTGAAACCACTTATAGAGAGAAAGAATGAGTGAGCCCTGGCCTTAAACTGAGAGCCAGCTGGCTCTTAGCTCAGGCAGTACAGGCTCATGCACTAAGCTCCAGAGGGCCCAAGTTTGGTTCTGCCAGTGGCATTGCTTGGCTGTGGTATTTTGACAGTTCCTCAGCCATGGACATTGACTCTGGGGTTCAGGGACCGAGTCTGTTAACCTTTAGGGGCCCAGTGCAAAGCCATCACTTCTTCAGGCGTTTTCCTGTGGGTGGGTGGGAGAGACTTGCTGTGCATAGTGCATGCAGTTATTGATGACATGGCCAGTTAATCATATTGATATTTGCCCAGTGTATTTTGGGTGGTTCTTATGATATGCTTCACACATGCCGGGACAGATGTGATGGGTGTATTTTATTAATTGCAACATAAATAAGCAAAGCTGTTCCGTACATCTGGTGCTTGCTGGTTCGTATTCCAGGGAAAAGCAAATCTGTGACTCATGGCACCAAAGCTTCATGCCCTGGAGAAGTTTAACATTTTTGTGGAAGATTCCTAGCTCAGATATCTGACTGCTTATATCTGTCTGACAAGAGGACAAGCTGTCTGATTAGCAGCAGTTAGGGAGCTAAAAACAGATGGATTATAGTATTTTTCATAAAGCAATCTTGCTTAGCTACAAGAAGAGCACGAAGTCCTGTTTCTCTGAATACAGGAGAAACCAGAACCAAGAGGAGCAATCTCCTCCTAGCCCTCAGCCCCAAGCCTCTGTACTCAACAGATCCAAAAGTGCTCATTCTCTCTCTCCCTCTCTCCCCCCAGCCTCCTTCATGGTGACACCACATTTATCAGCTGCTGCTAGTCTCCTCCTGCCTGATTCTAGCTTTCTCACCCCTGGCCTCTGCCTTTCTCTCTGTGTTTTGTCTGCTCTCCATTTCCATCTGTTCTCTCACACACCTAGTCACGATACCCCTCGGAATCCGCCAACCAGGTTTTAGGTGTGGCCCCTAAAGTGTTTTTACAACTATCTTGAGCGAAGGGCGTGTTCAAACATCAGTTTGGAAAAGGTTTTAACTCAGCCCATACCAAGTTTTCACTCAACTCAGAAGTAGTACAAACAGTGCCTCCAGGCTGAGGGCTCTGTTCAGTCTGTATGAAATCGTTGCTGTGATTCTTAAGTGAAGGCTGATCTCTTCTTTTAAAAACACAACTGTGAGTGTGTGTATTTAAAGGGAGGCATAAGGGAAATAACATCTGATCTGTGTGCTTGTGCACCAGCAGAAAGGGAGAGCTTAGACCTGTGGAATTATAACATGGGTGCAAATCCTTTTTACCTCAGTGGAAGACCAGCAGATGACTGATTATATTACCAGTCTGTTGAGCAACATGCTGCCAGAAAAAACTCAGTGTACACTCTGAAGCATGAAATTTATAAACCCAGAAATGCTGCTCAGTAGTTTTTCCCAAGGATACATTTACACAGCAGGGCTAAACTCGAAATAAGCTACGCAATTTGAGCTACACTAAGTGTTTAGTTTAAGCTGAAATAGTTTATTTTGGATTTGGGAACGTCTACACAGCACTTATTTCGAAATAGAGCACTTTTCCTCCAATTTCCCTTAATCCTCATCAGATGAGGGCTACAGGAGTCAGAGTAAGATGTCCTCCTGCTTGTGTATACAAGTGCACTTTGTTATTTCGAAATAACGTCAGTTATTCTGAAATAACGGTGCTGTGTAGACAGGGCTGGCCTTAAGCCGATTCAGGCCCCGTGCCCTGAACCCGGAAGTGCCGGTGAGTTACAGAGCCGGAGGCCCTGCTCCACCAATATGTGGAGCTGGGTCTCTCCCCCGGCTCTGCCTGGAGCAGGCCCCAGCCCCCCCATGCGTCCTCCCACCCCGCCCCCAGAGCGTCCCCCTCGGCCCCGGACCGTCCCTGCCGTGCGCGGCTCAGCGCGGCTCCCCCTCGCCAGCTGCTGCTGCTGCTGCTGCTTCCATGCGCAGCGTTGCAGGTGGGCGGGAGGACGCCCGGGCGTGACGTGACGTCACGGCCCGGGATTTTAAAACTCTTTGGAAGCACGTTGGGGGGCTGCCTCCGGGTTCAGCCTCCGGGGCCTGAGTGCAGACTCCGGCCCCGCAACGTGGAAGGCAGAAGGTAGGGAAGAGGAAAGGGAAGGGGCGGGGGCAGAGGGGAGGGGAAGGGAAGGGAAAGGAAGGGGCTGAGGGGAAGGTGAAGGTGCTTGGGGGAAGGTGCTTGGGGAGGGGAAGAAAGGGGAAGGCATCAAGAGTCAGGGTGGAGGAGAGACAAATGGCAGGGGGCCAAGTGCAGATAATGAGGGAAAGCGCAGGAGGGGAGGTGTCAGTGGGAAGGGGGACAGGGTGATGCTGGGAGAGGAGAGAGGAGGGGCATTGGGGGCTGGAGGGGGAGGTGCTGGGAGAAAGCTTGAAAGAAGGGGTGGGCATGAGAAAGGTGGGGATGGAGCAAGTCATGTGTGAGGGCACAGAGGGGCAGGAGGGGAACAGGGAAGAGAATGGTGAGGGGTGGGCATCAGGGAAAAAGAGGGCAAAGGGGCAGGGGCAGTAAGGGAAGGGGAGGCACCAGGAGGGTGCAGGGCTAAGGAAGGTGCAGGTGCCAGGGATTCTGGGGTGAAGCAGAAGGGCAGACACCTGCAGGGAGGGACCAGCACCAGAGGAGAGAGGCAGGGCAGGTGTGTAGAGGAGGTGTTAGAAGAGGGTAGCTCACATGATCAGGGTGGGGCTACTGGAGGAGTGGGCACAGGGGAGAGAACGGCTGGTGGAGGGGGGCAGGTCGCAGGAGGGCTGAGGGCAGTGAGAAGGGCCCGAGTCAGGACAGCAGAGGAGGGTGAGGAGTTGGGGGGCAGCAGGCACCAGGGGAGATGATGGAGCAAGGAGAAGAGACATGGCAGCAGAGAGAAAAGGTAAAGGTTTATAAAATATTTATTAATAACTTGGTATGCTGCCCACGGCCAGTTTGTTTGCGCCCCATGGTGCAGTTTGGGTTTATGTGGGGATCAACACGTGGCCGGCGAGTGGGAGCCAAAACAAAAAAGTAGTCAGTGTAATGATCTTCTGTTGATATGTGTTTTAGTAGTTAAATTCTTGGACTGTCATTGCTCATGAAAAGTGCTGTCACATGGGTAGAAATCAGGTAAATATTGCATTTTATTAATATCAGCAGAACTGACTTAAATGGGGTCTGTGTGTTATGTAGTCTTGCCTTAATCTTTGTATTCATGCCTGTCCGTGTGAGAGAAGCTATTTGTATATATTTGCTTGCATATGCAACCACACTTAAGTTGAGGCCCTCAGCATGTTCTGTAAGTATCAGCGTGGCCCCTGGGGCTTCCAAAGTTGAGTTGCCCTAGCTCATCCCTGACAGGTGTCTGTCTAACCTGGTCTTAAATATTTCCAGTGATGGAGATTCCACAATCTCACTAGGCAATTTATTCTAGTGTTTAACCACCCTGACAGGCAGGAATTTTTTCCTAATGTCCAACCTAAACCTCCCTTGCTGCAATTTAAGCCCATTGCTTCTCATCCTAACCTCAGAGGCCAAGCAGAACAATTTTTCTTCCTCTTCCTTATGATACTCTTTTAGATACTTGAAAGCTGCTCTCATGTCCCTTTTGGTCTTCTCTTTTCCAAGGTAAACAAGGCCAATTTCTTCAGCCTTGCCTCGTATCTCATGTTCTCTAGACCTTTCATCATTTGTGTTGATCTTCTCTGGACTTTCTCCAGTTTCTCCACGTTTCCTGAAATGTGGCGCTCAGAATTGGACATGATACTCCAGCTGGGGCCTAATGTAGATGGCTCATTCCCTGCCTAGGGGACGTGAGACTGGGTGGGTTAATTTCCAATCCTCCTGTTTATTCTTTTCCCAAGCCAGGAGGGCACAGTAGTTCTGATGGGGACTCTGCAGGAAGGCAGCCCGCACTGCCCCCTACCTGAAACCTTGTGCAGGTGTTAAACAGCTGTCCAGCCCACCCTAGAGGTGACTGCATTTCAGCGTGCCTGAAGCAACACTGCACCAGCAATGGACAGGAGAATGGCTCCCGGGCATGGCTTGCTCATGACTGCTTCAGTCCCGTTGATGGGCCTCAGCCTCTTTCCTTCCACTCCCCCGCTTTGCAATGGGGCTGTAGACTCGGGGGGAGAGGGGTGGAGGCAGGCAGAGGTATCTCCCTGCAGCAGATGTAGACATGTCTCTGTATTCATCATTCTCTCATTGAAGTTTTTAGCTTTGTAGTGAGTCCTTTTACATGGAAACTTTGTATTACGTCTTGGTAAAATAGTCCCTAGGACAAGTGAGGCAGAGACTGTCCCTGTGGGATGAATGAGGAGGGAATGGATAAGGCTGAAGGTGAGCACCTCTGGGCAGTTGCAAAGGTTGGAGAGGGGATGGAAGCCAGATCCAAGATCAATGAGCCCTGGGAAGTGGGCCCATTGAAAGGAGACTGGACCTGTGGCTGCCTTGGGGTCTGCAGCAAGGGCCTGCTTTGGGAAGCCCCTCTTTGGAGGTGAATGTGGCAGCATTGAGACACCACCCAAAAGCAGGCGCCACAGACACTAACTGCAGATTCATGGGACGGCTCTCACAGATCTTGCACATGCATAAGATGATAGATCTGCAGGAGGGGGGGCAGTGGCATAGTGAGGGGGCTGGAGGGGTCAGTTGCCCCTGGGAGAAAAATAATATAAAATTTAGTTAAAAATAGATGTCACACGTTTTTAAAAGGAATACCATATCTCCTGCCTTTTGTCTATTTTTGTCTCTTTAGGCCCCCAGTTAACATTTTCAAAAGCACTTGAGTGACTAAAGTCATTTTTGAAAATTGGACTTGAAATCTAAGCTCAGATTTTCAAAGGTAATTAAGCTCCTAAAGAGACAGTTGCCAACTCGGATCTTCAAAGATATCTATCTGATCTTTACACACCTTTGAAAATCTGGTCATAAGTGTCCTAGTCAGTTCTGAACGTGAGATGTAGGAGCCCAGTCCTAATTCCTTCAGGCTTTTATTTTTTTAAATTTGAACATTTATCTACACTAATTCCCTCCTTTCTCTTTCACTATCCAATAAATGCATGGATCAAAATTATAGGTGCTTTGTGAATATGCTGACTTGAGAGTGGAAAGATTTCATATTGTCATGTATGATTCCTGGTAACCCATCTCAAATATGAAAAACTAGGTTGATACCTGTTCATATCAGGAGCTGTTGAATTCAGTTCACCATTTGCAGTATCTCATTAGGATGTTTAGTGGAGAAGATATTGGGTTTTTTTTATTTACAGGCAGTCCCCGGGTTACATGGATCCGACTTACATCGGATCCCTACTTACAAACGGGGTGAGGCAACCCCGCACTAGCTGCTTCCCCAGCAGACCAGGAGACGCGGCTAGCACCCCACCCCACCCCCACCCCGCCCAGCAGACCAGGGAGACGCGGAGCGGCTTTTCTCAGCAGACACCTCAGTTTGAGAATAAAGGACTGACGGAACTGAGGTGTGGGAGAATAAAACTGAGCTCTGGAGAAATGTTTGGCTAGAGTTTCCCCTACAATATGTACCAGTTCCGACTTACATACAAATTCAACTTAAGAACAAACCTACAGTCCCTATCTTGTACATAACCCGGGGACTGCCTGTATACTGTGGGCAAAGCATGGGCTCACAAGAATTCCTCCATTGTTTTACCATGAGTCTCAAAACATTTGGTGTTTTTCTAAAGGTCTGGAGTCAATTGATTATGTAGGAATCTCAGCTTTCATTTAAAAAAAGTTCTCTATACTTCTGGGCCTTACAGCTAAGGAGGAAGCTTTAAAACATGAACCCTAAATACTCAAGAAACAAAAGGCCAATAAAAATCCAACATGTTTTATTTTTAAAAAAATCTTATGATTTGTAGACCATTCTCATAACTTTGTGTAGGCGTTCCTTGTGATTTTTGGGTTGGCAATACTGCTCTTTGATTGGTGAATTTAGAGAGGTTCCTTCCTTCAGTTTCTCTTTCCACCCTCCTTTTTTGTCACAGGTCATCAGAGAATCATAGAGACAATGGAGAGTAGGGTGAGTCCATGACTATGGTTAATGACTGGTCAGGGTGACTAACTATTATGAGCCAGTGGTCTGAATGCGCTATCTACTGCCATCTATAGGAAAAGGCTTCACGAGCAGACCTTATTTATATAGACAACCTACTTTGCCACAGAGATCAGTAGACACACTTGCTGTGTCAAGGTGATCAATTTTGGCTCTTTTGGGTTGAAATTCACTTAAGACTTGGAGCTGGGAGAATGAAATGTTGTTAGCCATATTGTATGATTAAAAGGTTAAAGACCTGAATTTAATATGACCTGGCTTAGGGTCTACCATAACTTGAACACTAAGCAGAAGATAGTGAGTCACATCTAACTGAAAGTCACAGAAGATGGAAACAGGTTTTATTTCTGGTGGTGTAGAGTCTATTTGGGAGTCCTCAATTATATCTGACACTTTACATCCAATGTTTAAAGGCAGAGCTGACTAGAATCAATTGAGAGTTCTTGTCTTGTCTCAGTGATCACTTGAGCAAAAATCATTGATAAAATCTTGTGTAGACTGACCTTGGACTCAACATGCAGGCAGTGTGTTGAAGGGCAGTGCAAAGGAGGCAATGGTGGTGAGGTACCATATTACCTAGTGAAATCATTGGTGCTGAAATCACTAAGGACTGGAATTTGACCACAGAACTGACACTTTCTTAACAAAGACTCCATTTTTGCTATTTAAAAAGTAAATCAATGTAACAGAAAACTGCAACGCTCTCTGGTAACTTTTTAAAAATCAAACTTTAAACTTTATTGAAAAAATTGGATAGTTTGCAACTGAAAATATTTGACCTACACTTAAGGCAACTGATTTAATTTTGTGTAAAATTTTGCATACTAAAGGATGGCATTTTTTTTGAAAATGTTCAACTATATTGATATACATTTTGATCAGATCTACTTCTGATGTGATATTTGTGTGTGGTTGTGGTTTGTTGTGTGTGGTTTTTTTTTTTTTTTTTGCTCAACAAAAAATCCGGGGGGGGCCGCCAAAACAGTTTGAATTGGGCCCCACACTTCCTAAAGTCGGCCCTGTGTGTAGACGCACCCCAGCTGGTGAACATGCATAGCATATGTACGGATTGTACATGTGGTAAATCTCAGTGGAGCTGGGATTTGCAACATAACCAGAAGCATGGAATTTCTACACCTGGAATTTCTAGAGAAACCAATCACCCACTGAATGTGGTTAAGTTTATTGATGTCATAGGCTTAAACTTGTCTTAGGCAACTCACAGGACAAGTAATAAATCCTGGTCTTGGCCTAGACAAGCTACAAGCCAGAGCAGATCACTGGAGAAAAGTAACTCTGACCAGTTGCTACTATGGCTATCTGAATCCATGCTGAAGAGAAAGTATTTTTATCATGAAATAAAGCCTGGGGGTAGGTCTACACTGCAGAGTTTTTTCGAAAAAAACCTTTTTTGAATTCGAAAAAAAATCAAAAGAACAGAGGGGTTTTTCCGACATTAGTAAACCTCTTTCTACGAGGAAGAAGCCTTTTTCCGAAAGAGCTCTGTCGGAAAAAGGCATGTGTGGACAGGGAAGAGGGAGTTCTTTCAAAAGAAGAGGAAAGAGGAAAAAGCACAGGTGCCTTGGTGGCCACTCCGTCCATAGTAATCACAGCTTACATATGATAGTGTCCATTCAGTGTGGACGCTGTCTTCCAAAAAAGCAGATTGTTTTTTTCGATGCGCTTTTGCTGTGTAGACGCTCTCTTTCGGAAGAAGTTTTTTCCGAAGATCTCTTCCGGGAAAGCTTTTTCCAAAAGAAGCCTGCTGTCTAGACATTGCCTGAGTAATAGCAACAGCCATGTGCATCTGTCAGCCAGGAACTACCATGGGGTAAAACACTGGCCATACTGAATCAAACTCCCAGTGACTTCATTGTGGGTGAAATCCTGGCCACGGATGCCAACCTCACCAGCAACCTTGCTCAGTTGCTTATGAAACCTGTTAGGGATGATCTAGATGGTGCTTGGTCCTGCCATGAGGGCAGGGGACTGGACTTGATGACCTCTCAAGGTTCCTTCCAGTTCTATGAGTCTATGAGACTCAACATTCAGATCTAGATCTGACCTTCACTGATCGGACATTTGGGTCCCGACTTTCATTTCAGCTTATTACACAGGTGGGGGATCAGCCAAGATGTTTGTGGTGCAGATGCAGTTCTTGATCCCAGGACTCAGGAATGTTTAGTTCAAGGCAAGGGAGCAGATAGCCTGCTTGGCTCCTGGGCAAGTTGGGGGAGGGAGAGGCAGCTCTGTACTCCCAGAAGGGGCGGTGTCTTGGACAGAAGGGTGGGGCTGAGAGAAGCCAGCCCTCTGTGCCACACACAGTGTGGCGCGCCCCTTCCCAGCCCTCAGAGCCACACGGAGCACATGGCACAGCACTCCAGTGGCAGAGAGCCCCAAGCCCTTTTGAGTTGCCAGGTCTCAGGGCAACTGTTTCCCTTCCCTTCCCCCCCGCCCACACACCTCTTCCCGCCACCCCATTGACAGGCCTAGATCAGGGTTTTGGTTCAAATCCATCTGTATCCCTAAGATGTGGTTCTTTTGTATTTGTGACTACGTGTATTCTTTGTAGCTAAGTGGTGCGGAGAGCAAAGTTTTGGCAGTTGTTTTTCCTGTGTATATTTGGTTTTCCCCTAAAATTGCATAAGACAAGACAGTCAGCATTGTAAGGGTTTAAATGTATGAAGCACAAAAAAGTCCCAGTATATGTAGTACAACAGAATGCAGCTACATTGGAAATAAACTGTTGATGGCTTTAACCCCAAACGGGTCATGAACAAATTTTAATGCTAGTGAACATTGTCTTGTGATTCTGTTTTGAACCCACTCAGTTTGATCATTGCTTATTATGAATGACTCATTACAACTCAGACTCTGTGTATATGAAGGGCAAATTAAGTTTAGAGTTGCTAGAGTTATGGTTTTCCTTTCCTTCAGATAGCAGAATGCACCCATGATTTCAGATAGCATCCTTTGGATGTACGACCTCTGTTCCACTCCAGTCACCATCCAACTTTGATATGTATGCTACTGTTTTCTTCTGGAGAGACTAAATATGAGACCCTCTCAAGTGTTAGCAGCTCCCTCTAGTGGCTGAATTAGTAGCTGTGTTTCACTTAACTTGTGGTTTTCCAGCCAAAAATCATCATGAGTAGGGCTGGCTGGAAAATGGTTTTCCAATCCAATATTTTTTCAAGATATCAAAAGACTTTCCCCATCCTGAACTGAGATGAAAATTTGAAATATTTTCCAAACTGAAATCCCACCTCCCCAATCAGTTTGAGTCAATTTGAAACATTTTGTTTTGAAAATTTCAAACATTTTGTTCCAATTTCAACCTTATCTCTTTACTTTAAAAAATAGGTACAAAATAAGTTATATTTTCAAATGACAAGTCATTTTAAAATAAAAAAACACACGAACCATTCTTCATTTCTCTCTAAGCCACAATAAAAAAAAGAGTAGTTTTATTTTTAGTCCATTTCATTTTCAAGCTCCCCTGCACTACTACAATGATGAAAATATTCAGGCTGCAAATACCACAGAATTATGGTAACCTGCCTTTAAAAAAATGGAAACTTTTTTTTTCTCAGTTTAGGTTTTCTAAAAACAAAATCTAACCAGAAAGTGGCCCTTTAAAATCACACTCAGCTTAAAGGTGGCTTTTAATTACTTTATTTTACCTTTTTTCCCAGTAAGCATCTGGAAGAATTCTGGACAATGAGCATTGACAGTCTGTCCAACTGAAGAAGATGGCCAGCAGTTCATGTTATCCCACATTCCAGCACATCTACCTAAGATATAAGAACAAAAGCATCATAGAACATACTCCCTGGACATCTTCAGAGAACAAAAACACTCAATCATCTTAAAGTCTGAAGAATCTTTAATCCTGCTCCCATTGACGACAAGGATGTTTTCCTCCTATAGTGATGGGACTCCTTTAGACAGCTTCATCAGGATGAGGAAGATCTAGGGCCTGATTCAAAAACACAGAGAAGTTAAAAGGAGTCTTTCCATTGATTTCAATGGGTTTAGGATCATATTTTTGGCCCATACTCCTCTATCACAAGAACTATTTAATGATCTGGAAAGATGAAAGTAACCAGCTCTGAATTTTTTGGTGTCACCTCAGCCTTTCTAAAACTGCCATTGGGAAAGCATCTAATCTGTTATTTAGGGTACATTTAGACTGCAAAGCTATTTTGTGATTCTGGAGGTATCCTGAAATAGCTACCCCACATCCAAGGAACATGTCCGCTATTTCAAAATAATTTTCTAAATAAAGGATGCGCTATTTTGGCATCCCTGTAAACCTTGTTCCATGAAGAATAAGGGGTTTATTAAAATAGTACTTTAATTCTAAATTTGGCGCTGTGTAGATGCGCCAAATTTCAAATTTCAAAATAAAATCGAAATAAGATACACAATTTGGATAGCGCAAATTGCATATCTTATTTCAATTTTAGAGTGAAGTCTAGACAAGGTAGCCCTAAATACCAGATTTCATTTATATGCACAGAAATACACACCTTGACTAATATGTTACACAGCTACAAAATTATATTACAGAAAAAGCAGGAAGATACTGTACTGATGCCATATTTGTACAAATGTAATTGCTGATTGCAACTTCAACACCTCATTCATTACAGCTGAGATTCTACTAGAGTGAATAATGTTAATGTACAGTATTCCGGGCTCAGCTGTTGGTCCTGATTATTTTACTGCTGTAAGAGATCAAAATTTAATTTAGCTAGTCTAGAAAAGTAATTATTGTTATTATAAAGGAAAAGATTTACACCAGCTAGTCACAAGTTAGGGGGAAAACATTATTCTCTCCCAAATGTTAGTCAAATTTGACAGGGTGCTGACTAAAGACATTATTCCTTGCACAAGCTACACTTTTGAGACTACTGTGTGAGCTTACTTTCCCACCTAATATCTCAGTTTGAGGCCCCACCTTTGACCCATTACTGATTTGAAATCCCACTGTAATGTATTCAGTAATGTAACTGTTGTGACTTTTTCTCTGTTCTGCATCTTTTACTCACTAAGGCTTCTGCACTCTGCAAAGACTGGCAGACAATTTGAGTGCGCTGTTAGCAGAGAAGGCACGCATCCCTTTCACTCTCTTTCTCTCTCTCCCTCCCTCCCCCATGGACAATTTACTTTTGTTCTTTCTTGTTTTGTTGCTCTCTTCATTTAAGCAGAAGTCATTCAGATTGATATTTCCTGTCTTGCTATCTGTGTATGGAGAAAGCTTGCGCTTGCCTTCACTCAGTTACATTCATTTGAGCAACCCTTCTCTGTCACCCCACCCCACATTTTGTCTAATAGGCTGAGAAACAAGGCCGCTGGTGCGATGCTACATTTGCAGACTAAGGGTTCAATCCTGCAAGGTGCTGAACACTATGTAGAATGTGTCGAATGGGGCTGGCTGGCAAACAAGAATTGCATTTTGTGAAACCTTTCAAGGATTCAAAATGTGTTTTTGTTTGATGATGCAGCATGAAAATGAGATTTAAAACGAAATGTGTGAGAGAGAGAAGTGCTTGGCATTTTCTACACAGTGTTTAGTTACAGTACCTCGCAGGATCAGCCACCATCAGACCAGCACACAGTTCTAAAGTCCAGAAATGCTTTTGTCATTTTTCAATTGATTTCTTCCTGGGTAACAGGGATCATGTTTAGAAAAAAGTAGCTTACTTGTTGGCAATGGCTTTCAGCTCTCGAAAATGCCTCTGCTTGAGTGTTTACCTAATCTGGCAACTGTTATTTCTAAGCTATATAATTTAACTACTGTAGTTCGCTTCCACCATATATTAACCCCAGGGATGTTTATGTTAAGATCTGCTGTGCTGTCTGGGTTTAAAAGGTCTGTATCAACAGAGCTGGTTAAAAATTTGTAAAACAGATTATGATGTTAACGCATTCATTTCACAGAGTACAATATCAATTTAAATACCAGCAAGTCTGTGATATTGGGAGATGGTTTTCTCCAGGGATGTCGGGGGGGACAGAACAAACATATTTGCAGCTACCTTTGCCCTTGGACATATATAGTCAGATTCCCATGTGGCACGAAGCTGTTGGAATCTAGTTGTCACTGGTGAGCTGAGAAATGCCTCTGAAAAGCAGTATCTCACAGCTGTTGTAAAGCTCCTGAGACAACAACCCATCCCTACCCCGTGTAGGAAGCATGTCAGAGTGAGCATAAAGCACAGCTGAATCCTGCTGAGTCTCAGCAGCTGGTGTGTGGTCTCTCTGGGACAATAGCCAGCTAACAAAAATTAGAGCAGCCTCTAAACTGCTCTGAATTATGCCAGAAGGAATAAAGATCTCAGTCCCCAATCATCTCCATCCCCAGTCACTCTCCTGCACCAAGCACATCGCGCTTGCTTACATTACAGGGGGTTGCGAGTCTTAACTCATGAATGTATGTCTATAGTGCTTTAAGATCCTCCAAGGGATCAAAGCAAATAAGAGGATGTGCCGTGAAAGGACAATGCCTGCTCCTAACCACTGTTCTCTTCAATCGCCAGCAAATGTGACAAACCAAATATGAAACAAGTGACCTAATATTCGACTAGAGGGAACATCTTCGGGGAAAGGAAACCTACGTGGGCTTCCATGAGTAGTAGTATTTCTGTACAGTTTCCATCCGAATGAAGGGTTTCTTGAAAGACCTGTCAGCTTGTCAGTAAGACACCACTAGGACAAACCACAGTGAGGTCCTGGCTGGCAGGGCTGGGGCTATGATCTAAGGTGCCACCAAGCTGCCAAACAGATCTCTGCAACACTGTACTTCACTGGATCATTGCTCATCCAAACCTGCTGGGAGTTCAAGCTGCCTTCCCTGGACCAAGGGGCATAATACTAAATAAAGGGTGGTGGGAACTAAACAGCCGCTCAAGTGGGGTCAAGGAAATTGCTTGGGACTTAACTATTTTGAGTAATTTTGCGTCATCTGCAAATTTTGCCACCTCACTGGTTGTACTCGTTTTATCAAGGGCAAAAATCTGTTCTGAGAACTACAAGACAGATATCAACTGGCATTCTACCCTCCCTATGAGTCGGCACTCCCTTGATTTATTATGAAAGTTTAAGCTTATAGAGAGGAACAATATCAGATTTCACATGCACGGTGATGATCTGAGGATGGAATTTTCCCCAAAGATCCACCATTTACCTGAACTCATGAACTGGTCATTTTCAGATGTTCTGTTCTTTTCCTCTTGGGCCAGAGCCTCAACACAAAGTTCTTCTTCCTTTTTCAGGACAATCAGTAAGTCACATACTGGCGGGATGGCCTTGATCTGCAAATTTTGAAAAACAGTTGCGTTGTTTTGCTTTTTTCTCTTGAAATATTTGCCACCCACAAAAGTCTCCTTACACCAATGTTTTCTATACCTCCCCATCTTCTGTTTGGGACTGGGAGTGACATTTCCTTGAAACACTGCATTTCCTACTATACAAGCACCTTAGGGCATTTCTGGACCAGTCTTTCACTTGCAAAATTGGGTCAAATTCTATTGGTTATACAAATACAATCCCACGGGAGTCAATACTGCACTCATTCATTCAGAAATATTGCTGCAAATCAGTGAAACTGCAGGTAGAGACATGAGAGCGTAAGTGTAAGTACAATTCATGAAAATGTCACCTTACTAATTGTGTAAGTTCAGCTTTAACTGAAGTTGTACATCAGCACTGAGAATCTTGAAGGAGAGGATAAGTATTATGTACAGTAGGACCCATAATGTTTTTATTGCTGAGTTTGTTTTAAAGAACAGGTGTACAATTCTGGCGATGTTCAAGTCAACAACTAAACTCCCGTTGACTTTAATGGAACCGGGATTTCACCCCCAAATATTTTCTTGATGTTTTCTTCCTCAGTAGAGTTTGCTCTTTTTAAAAATGGATCATCTCTCATCCAATTGTTCTATTCTACTCAGCATTTCCTTCTTTCCCCTTCCCACTGTGCATCCTGCCATAATACAATGAAAGATCACTCATTTGTGTATGAGAAAAAGAACTTTTTGGAATCATACAAGCAAAGAATAGTCACATACGACAAAAATAACTATTCATGAAATTGGTGTTTATAAACCATTAGCTCTATAATAAAAGTCTTCCAAAAAGATGGACATCTGTTGGATTTAATTGTATAAAGAAATCAAATTATAGTCATTATTTCCTGCAGTTAATTATAGATTGGATTCAATCATTTCTGAATTTTGTTAGGTGCCTTTATATAGAAATAAACATGGACATAGATATTCAAATCAGTTACATTATTAAAGACATTTAGTACATTTCAGGACTTAACAATACAACCGTAGCAGTCCTGCTCAAGTTATATTTGTGCAAGTGTTTCAATTCAATGCAAAACGTTAATTAAAAATAGGAAAATCAGTATCAAGTGCTGCTCAAGCAAATGGCGAAAATGGCCCAGAATTCTCCATATTGGACATTAACTATTCTAGGCATTGGTCAGCAAAAACAACAACATAAATTTTAGTGACCAGATTAATACTATTTTTTTCAGAAACAGTATAATTTTGTTTTTCTAAAAAATACCATGCATCACCTCTGGGTATCATTTTCTTTAGGTCCCTGAAAAGTTATTTATAAAAAATTCATTTCCTTTAAATTTATATTGTACATTATTTTTCTATCCCTAAAATGTTTTTGTTTGCTTTTAACATATTGTCTGTTCAGCAACTTATAAGGCATTAGGTTTGTCACAGTAACTAGTCCTTAAACAGCATATACTGTACACATAAAATTACATTTCTTGAAATGAATGATTTTTAGGCTCAAATGATGATCATCTTACTCTATGAGTTGTGTAATTGACTTCAGTATCAATAACTGGATTTCACATTCAATCAGATAGTTAATGAAGAATTCAATTTCTGAGTTACAAACTTTGCTTCCAACTAAGAAGAGTTTCCCATTGGGTCTGATCCTTCATTCTTTGATGCCAGTGGAACCTGGAGGATGCAAAGAATGAAAGCTGAGCACAGCCATCTGCCATGTGCTGAAAACCTGCTGCAATGTCCAGAGCACCCATTAATACACTGACCAGAGAACCATACAATTCATCTATCTAGTGTCTACAGTGCACAGTTCAAAGGAAAGAATCTGACATTTACGTTCCTTATACCTCATTCACTTTGAATCCATACAGTTTCCATTTCCTTGTACATTGCCTCTCTTTATGTTTAAAAAACACTTGGCTAATGTAGCATGCGGCACATAAGCTAGTGTTTACTGAGGAAAATCAACATTTCATTCCAGAGTTTCTCAGTTGCTTCTCTAACTGCGTAGACTTTCATAGCTTCTCCCTCTTTGAGCCTATGTTCCTGTTTGGGGATGGGTATGTCTACAAATTCAAAGCTTTAATTTACAATAAATAAATAAATAATGTCGTAAGTTGTTCTAGTTATATAGAAAACATTCCAAATTATAATAATTAGGTGTACTGAATTTACAGAGAATAGCAATTTATGACATTTTCAATAACAATCAAGTATCCATTTTTGGACATTTTTAAACGTGTGAGACTATCAGAACTATACATAATATAAAAAGCAATACTGGTCATATATAGCACATAGAATGTAAAAAACAAACAAAACAACAGTACATTATTATGTTTTATAACAGTTGGGGTTCTGGTTTTTGTGTCTGAGGGGGACTGAAGGAGAACAAAGCATCTTTCAATAGGAAGCACAAAAAGTGTAGGGAGATAGAAGTAAGTGATTGGAATCACAGAAGAAAGTGGCTGCTTTTGGAGTCCTGAGTAAACCAGAAAGCTAGAGTACCCCTGGCCTAAAACCTAAGAACCAGAAAGCAAAAACAACAATAAACTGGTTTGACAGGAAAACGAGGTTCACTATTTTTATTGTGGAAGTTCATTGAAAAGCAAAAAGTCAGTAGCCTGTATTCATCATGAAAACAAAATGCCTAGATGCATTTTAACTCATTATCCAGTGAGTAGGGGCCAAATTCCCAGAAATAATCAGCTGCATTGACCTCAATAAAACTGTGCTCATTTACACCAGCTGGGAACTTAGTCTTATACTGACTTCACTTATCCACACTGGGTGTGGTCAAGTATTGCTTTTATATTTGTTACAAAAATTTGGTGTAAGCTGACCAGTCATTTTGCCCCAGGTTTAGCTATCCTTTGTAATTAGTTGATGGTAAGACACAGCGGTACAAGAGAGTGAATAATGAAGTAAAAACTCAGTAACTTTAGGAATCTTATGCTAAGAAACCAAAATATATGTTGCAAAGTATGGAGAATATGACATTCTTTCAGTCAGAAACAAGCGAGAGGCTAGTAATACTGAATACATTTTTTTAAAGTATGTTCTAACCAGTTTCTCTTTAAAATTATGGCCCTGATTCTTGGCTGATGCAGATCAGCATAGCTCCAGTGAAGCTCATTTGCCAGTTTATAGACTATTGCATTGTTTGTAATCACTCTGTCACCAACAGACCTGCAGGTGCTTTACAAAAGTGAGTAAACATTATTCTCCCCACTGGTAGAGAGGGAAACCGAGGCACCAAACTCTGACATGCCTTGCTTGAGTCATGCAGGGAGTCAAGCAGCAGAGCCAGGAACAGAACCAGCACTCCTGTTGCTCCATCTGGCACATTCTCCATTAGACTATGCTGCCCCAGTCCCATGGAACATATGCATTTATTTATCCCACATGTGATTCCAAGAGATATAAAACAAACAGTGGCAAATACTTACAATTACAGCTGAAAACCAGAAAAGAATCACCAGATTGCTCCACATGGTCAGTTGCTGTCTGTTTGCTTCATTCCTATGCGCGGAAGATCATCAGGCTATTCATACGCTCTCCATGTGACTTTCTTCTTCCTTCTGGTCTCCTGGCTGGAATTTGCTTTCATCATCCTGAGCCAATGCTCTTCACCTCCTGCTGAACCCTAGACAGCATCACTAATGACAACAGCACACCCCAAAACTCCCCTCTTTCTTTGCAGCAGGATCCTGTCCCAAGAATATCAAGCACATTTGTTGAGCATGTTCCTTATGCAGTCCTCTTCCCCTCTCGGCTATTATTCACTGTTATCGCTGCATGTTGGCGAGGAATCATCATTCCTCATGTTCCAATTGATAAGGGAACAAGCAGGGCTCCTGTGTGAGATGCAAGTTTCACAATGGCAGAGCTAATCTGTAAAAGGGAAATGGTTATTACCTTGGGGCTCGAGGATGCACACAGCCTAGAAATAAGTACTCTGCTGGGAAACGGGGCTGGCAGAATGTGATTCAGGCTGCACTTGCCTTCTCCGCTGTTAACATGCACTTCCAGAGAGGGTGCAGATGGGACAAGTGCAAAGAGAACTCAATAGAGTGATAGAGTTTCTATAGAGGAGCCAAACACTGTCAACTACCAAGCAGGTGGGGTTGCAGGCAGCAATGCACATTAAAGGAGATCTTAAGGCAGAGCCAAGCATTGGGCTGGGAGTGGAATATGATCTGCTATTCACACCCCCTAAGGGAAGGAATCTAAATATTTCCTGGACTTCAGCTTTAGCCACTGAAACTGATAAAAACCTCAAAGGAAACAGCTGATTTTTTTTTTTTAATTACTGCACTACAGATTTCAGGTCACCATCACTTATATACACACCTGCTGTACCTCATGGTGAATTGTAGGTTTATCCTCTTGTGCTCCTTATAGTAATCACAGTGCTTTGAGTGTCCTGTTCACTGGGAGCAGAAGACTTCATTTTAGTGGAGCTTGCTGAGAAAACAAACCATTTTAAGGGGATAACTTCTTATCTGGGCTGTGGGCTACAAATCGGGGATTGCCAAACCCAACTGTTCCAAAAATCTCCAGCTGCCAACTTTATAAGAAGTTGTGAGTAAATTCAATCAAGCAACAAACACATCCAACAACCCACATGTATGCAAACTAATCACTGTCTCAAAGAAAAGTGGAAATTTGCCATTGCAGTGACAAAACTTCAACCTGCTCTGCTTTGTGGACAAAATGGACAGAAGTCCACCCTGTCTGCTTGAAAGGCTGTGTATCTGGTGAATATGAGCAGGGAATCTGGAAAAGCAGCAGGCACCAACTCTGCACTTTACTGACCTGATATGTGATGTGATCCAATATCTGCTGAAGTCAAATGATTCTGTGTCTAGACAAGAGACAAAGCCATTGGCATCTGGGAGAGGAAACTTTGCTATTGGATAACTTTGCTATTGGACATTTGAAAGAAATTCTTGCTCTCTGTCTTGGGTGTGTATATGGCCTCCTTTAACATAATACCTGAGCACGTCACAATCTTTCCCTGGGAGGTAAGAAAGTGCTATTATCCCCATTTTGCAGAGGGGAAACTGAGGCACAGGGCTGCTAAGTGACTTGCGCCAGATCTCACTGAAAGGCTATGAAAGAGCAGACAGGTGAACCCAATCCAAGAATAGTGCCCTCGCCCTTACCCCATCCTCTCTCTCCCTCAGTCCTTTTAACAAAAAAACCCACCTAAACTAATTACCATGATTTGATTTCCTCTCCCTACCTTTATCTAGTACCAATTTATGACAGATCATTCTACCAGAAGAGCTCCCAAACCCACCATTTTTTCTTCTACTAGGAATTTGCTGCTCCAAATTGATCTGCTTATTAAAAAACAATAACTGAACATTTCTGTGAGCTTTAAAAAAAACCCTGTATTAATGTGTATACAGCTGTTACCTGTACAATTGTGCCCATGCATTTCAAATATAATCATTTCTTTAGAGAAAAATGTCTTGGCAAAGTTTTAAAGTAATTGTTATCAGTGTATTTTTTCTATTTCGTGCAGAACAATGTAATGTCCTAGTTAGTACTGTATGCATGAGTACCACTGACCTCCACTGGACACCTGATATTGGTATTGATTAGAAACCAAGTAGCAACAAAAGTAAAGTTTCCTTTACTCACACCAAGTGGAGTTCAAACAGGGGTAGACAGCAACTGTCAGCCTATTTCTGCTTTTGGCGCTGTCTACACAGCAGGAAGTCCGAGGAAGAGCACTCTTCCTCCAATTTCCCTTACTCCTCATAAAATGAGGGTTACAGAAGTCAGAGTAAGAAGTCTTCCAGCTCAACATTATGTTGAAATAACTGCTTGTGTGTAGAGACCAGACTATGTTATTTTGGAATAACGTCAGTATTCTGCTGTGTAGATGTACCCTTATACAGCCTCTAGCAAAATGGGGCCCTGATCCTGGATAAAGTCCTTTGGATTCTTCTGTTACCCAAATAATAAATAGTCAAATAGTATAAACAGTGAAAAACACATTGGGGCCCAGTCCTAGAAACTCATACTAACACTGAATCAAACTGATCCCTGTGCAGAGGCACAGTGCCCCCGCACTACTTACATCCTCAAAATTGGGCATAGAAGGCATATAAGTAGTATGGATGCCTTGAGCTGACCTCTGCAGGGAGACAATTTCTCCCATTGCAAATAGCCTAATTAAAATTAATGACATTACTACCTCAATAAAGGCTTGCTGGATTTTCTTCATGGCTAGAATGAGATAAATAGGCAGCACAAAACTATGCATGTAATTTGCCAAGCAATAGAGTTACAAAATGGCGATGGGCAGGCCACATTCTGCGTAAGGACTGCGAGGAATGTATCACGAGACAAGCATTAGAATGGAATCCAAAGGGAAAGAAGAAAAGGGGACATCCCAAGCAAACATAGCGACAAAGCTGCCTGGATGAAGTAAAAGCAGCTGGCTTAACATGGGATCAAATCAAGACTATTGCTAAGGATCGCAAGAGATGGAGAATGACTGTGGAGGCCCTATGCTCCATTAGGAGCCCAAAGGACTAATAGATATAGATAGAGTTACAAAATGGTTTAGCTGTAATGCTTTTTTAGTTGTTAACATAAAAAATTGACAGTATTCATTGGTTTTGTTATATGAAGTTCTTACCATTACAGAATAACCTTCCATATAATGAAATTATATCTGCAAGAATCAAGTGTCTCCAAGCTGAATTTCATTAACACAATCATTTTCAAATTAATGTCGGTAGCACTATTTGGTTTTCTTTATAGAAATCTTTAAAAGATCATTCCATCTCCTAAATGTAAGCATTCATGGCTGCAACTAAAATGTTTTGCTTTTAAGGCAAACTGCAATAAATGTCATCAGGTAAGCTTTTATAGCAGCAGAACACATACAAGTACTGAGAGTGGACTAACAGGGTTTAATTGGAGCAGATATAATCTTATTCTTTCTATTTATTTAATTAATAGCTGTTTGGTTATCCTTTCTATGTTATGTTATTAAAAGTGTGAACATTATATAGAATAATAATTAACAATTATAATTGTGAGATCTCTTTGCCAAACAATATATAGTACAATAAAAGCACAGACCCCACTCTTACAATCCCAATGCACCTGAGTGATTTTTACATAAGTTGAGAAAGGGTATGTCTACACTACAGTGCTATTTCGAATTAACTTAATTCGAAATAGTTAATTTGAATTAAGCTAATTCGAAATAGCACAGCTACACACAAAAACTATTTCAAAATAGCGTTTTGCTATTTCAAAATAGCGCTTCCACGCTGAGCGGACCCTGAACCGAAGTTAAGGCTGGCCAGAACCAGTGCTGGCAGGGCATCAGGTTAGGACTTAGTGTGTGGGGCTGCTGCCTGAGGCTAACTGAGCTCTGTGCTTAAAGGGACCCTACCCCCACCCCGGACAGACAATTCTCAGGGTTCCCCGCTTGCTTGTCTACCTCGATGAGGGACAGCAAAGCAGTCCTGTCTTGGAGTGCCCTGAGTGCCCGCACTCAGGACACCACAGCATTTGGCCACCTGGAGCCAGAGCTGCTCCTGGGCATGCCAGTGCATCTCGTGGGGTTGTTGCCATCAGCCTGGCTACACTTGCTGCAGGCTGCCATCCGGGGAGGGGGGTCCATCGGGGGGCTGTCAGGATCCAGGAGGCCCTGTGGGAGAGCATCCACCCTGAGGAGCCCTCAGAGCCTCCCCAGTCCTCCCCACTGGGGGCTCGTGCCCCATTCCTCCCTCACGTCCTTCCACTTACCCCTCCCTAGCCCCCTTTCCTGATGTCAAATAAAAGACACGTATGTTCAAAAATAGAAACTGGATTTATTGAACAAAACTGGGGGGGGGGAATGAACTTCTGGGGAGTCTGGGAAAAGGAGGTGGGAGAGGGGAAGAGAGAAGGTGGGAGAGGGGAAACCTGGGAGGAGGAGCTGGAAGGGGAAGCAAGGGAAGAAGTGGGAGAAGCTCAGGGCCCAGGGTTGGGGGTCTCGCCGGATCAACTTGATTTTCATGCAAACCTGCTGTTGGGTTCGCATGTGGCCTTTGGTGGCCAGCCTGGCAGCTATCCTGCCATAGACGGCTGCATTCCTCCGTGTAGTGCAGAAATCATGGATGTTGAGGGCATCCCCCCCAAACCTGAATAAGGTCCATGATCTCCACCCTGGACCAGGAAGGCGCCCGCCTTCTCCAGCCCCTGTCAGGCTCCTGGGAACTGGCAGACTGCTCTTGGGGAGCGGTGGAGGGCTGGCTGCAAGTGGCTTGCTGGCTCATGTTTTGGGGCCACTGGGTCAGGGGCCCCCGTGGACACTGCTGGCTCTGGGCTGGCAGGCTTGGAGCTGGCACAGGCACTGTAGCCAGGGTCTACCCCTTTAATGGCTCTGGGGCTGGGGGAGAAGAGAGTAAGTTTTCCTGGTTGTGCCCAGAGTGGCCACCAGGGCTCCCTGGGAAGGGCTGGAGGCCCCCTATTTTGAATTCAGTGTCTACACAGCACTTAATTCGAAATAGCTATTTTGAATTTGGTGTTACTCCTCGTAGAATGAGGTTTACCAAATTCGAATTAAGCGCTCCGAATTGCATGTATAGACACTATTAAAGTTAATTTGAAATAACGGCTGTTATTTCAAATTAACTTTGCAGTGTAGATATACCCAAAGAGTGAAGACCATAATTAAAATCCACCCTTTTGCAATCCAAAAAGATAAAGACACTTGGAAACTGTCTTTAAGAATGCCTTATGGGGGGGCACTGGCAAGTTCAAAGTGTTAGGGATGAACAATTACATTGCTTTAGGTGTTGTTCCAGTGACATCTCAGAGAAGTAAAAGTATCCCCCACATTCACCAAGATGCAGCCACTAAGATTTCATCCTTTTGACCAATAGTTTTTAATCTGTGGTCCGCAAACTCCTGAGGGTGTGTCTACACAGCAAAGTTATTTCGGAATAATGGCCGTTATTCCAAAATAATAATGTGAGCATCTACACAGCAACAGCATTATTTTGAAATAATTTCAAAATAATGGGAGGCTTATTCTGACTTCTGTAAACCTCATTCTATGAAGAATAACGCCTATTCTGAAATAGTTATTTCGAAATAGGGGCTGTGTAGACGCTCCACTTCTGCTATTTCAAAATAGCCCCTCACCAGGGCCATTCTAACTTATTCTTCCCTAGTGCCTACTGGGGCTCTAAATCGAAATAGCACATTAGGGAAGCCTGCCTCAGACTAATTTTGAGGCTTCCCTGCAGTGTAGATGTGCTATTTTGAAATAAGCTATTTTGGAATAACTATTCTGGAATAGCTTATTCCAAAATAAATGTGCAGCGTAGACGTAGCCTGAGGGTCCATAGACTGGGTGTGTCTACACAGCAAAGTTATTTCGGAATAACGGCCATTATTCCGAAATAACTATGCGAGCATCTACGCAGCAATTCCATTATTTCAAAATAATTTTGAAATAACGGACAGCTTATTCTGACTTCTGTAAACTTTATTGTACGAAGAATAATGCCTATTCCGAAATAGGTATTTCAAAATAAGGTGTGTGTAGATGCTCCACTTCTGCTATTTCAAAATAGCCCCTTACCAGGGTCATCCTAAGTTATTCCTCCTGAGGCTCTAAATCGAAATAGCATGTCTACAGTAGGGAAGCCTGCCTCTGACTAATTTTGAGGCTTCCCTGCAGTGTAGACAAGCTATTTTGAAATAAGCTATTTTGGAATAACTATTCCGGAATAGCTTATTTCGAAATAACTGTGCAGTGTAGACGTAGCCACTATGTCTAAGGCAGGGGTGGGCAAATTCAGGCCCGGGGGCCAGATCTGGTCCACAAGGTCAGTCTCTAGCAGGCCCCCACCTCCATGTTTACCTGCGCCTTGGCAGGTATTGGAGGATTGCAGCTCTCATTGACTGCAAATCACCATTTGCGGCCAACACAAGCAGCGGGAAGCGGCGTACTGGTCCCCAATACTTCCCACCACTTACATTGGCCATGAACAGTGATTCGCAGCCAACCAGATCTGTGATCCTCTGATACTTGTGTAGGCGCAGGTAAACGTGGAGGTGGGAGCCTGCCAGGGACTAACCTTACAGCCTGCTGTTTTTTTATTGCCCACCCCTTGTCTAAGGAGTCTGCAAAAGGTTGTTACCATAGAACAATGGTTCTCAACCAGGAGTACTTGAACCCAAGGGGTACACAGAAATCTTCAAGGGGAGCATATCAGTTTGTCTAGGTATTTGCCTACTTTTACAACAGACTACATAAAAAGCACTACAAAAGTCAGTACAAACTAAAATTTCGTTTGTACAATTACTTGTTTATGCTGCTCTGTACACTATACCCTGAAATGTAAGTAATATTCCAATTGATTCATTTTACAATTATACGGTAAACATGAGAAAGTAAGCAATATTTAGCAAGAGTGTGCTGGGGCTCATTTGTATTTTTATGTTTGATTTTGTTAGCAAATAGTTTTTAAGTGAGGAGCTACTTGGGGTACACGAATCAGATTCCTGAAACTCCATGGACTACGGCTAAGATTTCCAAAGGCGGACGTGCCTCCAATCAAAATTGCTTGGGGGGTGGGTGGGGGTTACAAATGAGAAAACCACTGACCTAACCTACAGGACCCAGCTGTTCTGTTCTGCATATTCCCAGCCTACCCCTTTCTAACTCACTGGTGGTACCGCCTAAGTCTAAGCTGGCTCCCCTCAAAAAACCTTTCACAATACACTGAAATTAGATTGGGAGGCTAAACATGTAAATATTAGAAAAACATTTTTTAGATGGGATGGGAAAAAATCCTGGTGTTTTCCTTTAAGTCCTGTCCCTTAAACTTTGCCACTTCTCCCCCTGCGCCAGAGCTGAACATGGTACGGCCCGCTGCAGGCTTTGTCTTGGAACTGAGTTGATGTTAGCCTAGCAACCAGGGGAGAGGAGCTGGGCTGGGGAGATGCTGCTGGCCCTGCAGGGCACAGGGGGGGCAGGCTGCTAGGCTGGGCTGCCTTGCTCCCCCTTCCACTCCCCCTCCCCATAGCCGTGGCCAGGGCTCTAGGAAGTGGCCCGCAGGCGGAGTAGGGAGGTAGGTGCAGAAGTTGGCTGCAGGCTGAGCGCAGGTGAGTTGCTGGCTGCCTGCCCTGCTGTGGGTGCCCGGCCCCCCTGGTGCCGAGTACAGGACCCCCTGTGCAAACAGACGTGCTGCCCTACATCTCATGCCATCCTCCGTTCCTGGGGCTTCACTATAAGGGAGCCTCTCCTGCTGGGGGTGGCAGGGATTTTTGCCACGTGTTCCCGTGTTTCAGGGAGACATCGAGGGGCACCGTTTTAAAGGTGAAGTGTTTACAGGCGTGTTCTGTTTGCAGGTGCCAGTCAGATGATTGTGTATCTGGCCGTCCTTCTGAGCGCACATTAATCCAACGTACACGCAAAAACCTGAATGTGTGCATGCCAATCAGATACCTAAGCACCCCAGGCCTAGCTCCTCAGAGGTATTTAGATGCCCAATTCCTGTTGATTTTAATTGTAGTTACTGTAGTTCTGAGCCTGCAAACAGCTTCACGCGCATGGTCTCTGTGTACACTGAGCCCATTGCATATCAGGGCTATGGCTTCCAAATAAAACTGTGTGGGGTTTTGTGCATGCCAAGGATATGGGCCGTGGAGGCAATTACATTGAAACTTTGGCCCTTATAATCAAATGCTGAATTATTTTAAATCTCCATTCAGATTCTTACCTGGGGAAGACATAGTCCAGGGCTAATAATAAAGGCAGTCGGTCTCAAAACAATGTGTTTTAACTTTTTTTTTAAGATAGTCAATAAAATATTGAAGCCTTTACCTCCATAAAGTAAAAATGAAATTTTATTTAAAGCCACTGAATAAATCTCCATTCAGATTCTCACCTCACTTATTATTTATTAAGTGTGCTTGGTGCTCTACAAGACACAGAAAGATCTAATGGCTCAAATATTAGTAAACATAGAGTAAAAGCCTCTCCTTATTTAAGTCAGTGTGAATTTTGCCATTGACTTCAATGGGGCCAATATTTCACCTGTAATGTATATTACACAGAGTAGTTAAATTGATAGTCCTGGCCAATAGTAAGTATAGGATCATGATCTTAAAAGCAGATGCAGATATACTGGGAATGAATAATTATGTTGATGGGTTGGGGGAGGGAGGATTGCTGTTGTCCGTCACTGATATGAACATATATGGAAAAGTATTTTCCTAATATAGTTCCATCGCCTGCTTTTCACACCTTTTAAACTTAATGTGAAACCGTAGCAAAGAGTATGAGTATGGTGATTTTATAAAGGTTGGACCTCCGTGGTCCAGCATCCTTGGGAACTGATTGGTGATGGATGAGGGATTTTGCTGGAGCAGGGATTTTGCTGGACCATTTCTGGCCCCTCTGCTACTGGCTCCCTGGCCTGGCCAGAGCCTGCTGCAGGCCCCACTGCCCTGCCAGCCCACTAAGCTTTCTAGCCCCACCAGACAGCCATGCTGAGGCATGCCAGGCTCCTGGCAGCCCGCTGCCCAGCCAGCCCACATGTCTCTAAGCCGCCAGCCCTCCACCAGGCCATAGATGTTGCTAGACCAGAGAGACCCGGTTTAGAGACATTCAACCTATAATTAAATTCTAAAGTATAAAGTTAGCAGTTAATTAACACAAATGGAGAGAAAGTAGCCTAGTATTTGTAATTGTTTTAACATGCTATTGTGAACCTTTTGTTGGGACCAGTATAAAATCATGTTTGTCCTGCCCAATATATATGTTTTCTCGTCATGATTTGTGAAAACTATTGAATTCAGAAGAGCTAACCTGTAAAGCTGAAGCATGCTAATTTATTAAGAAACATTACACAGGACCCAGAAATCAGTAGAAGCATTTTACATGTTTAGGGAGGAAAAGCACAGTCCCTGCCTCAAAGAGCATATAGTCCAGACAAACAGAATGCAGGACATAGAACCACAAAACAAAGTATCAGAAATCTGGGAGTCTCTATTTCTCAGATCAGCAGATCTCCAGCTCACTCTGTGGAGGGTCTTTTCTATAGTGGAGCTCTTCCTTAACCATTTTAGTTGTAGCCAGTAGCTGTAGCTTGGTAGGATCTAAGAGAGTGTAAGAATTGTAGAGCATGTATAATGCCACATTCCTGGATGGGTTGTTGGCAATGAAGTTTGATGTGGGACCTCTGGTGAAATCTGAGCTCTTCTGTCTGAGTTAAAAGACGCCTATCACCTATCACTATCACTAGAGCGGGACAGAGCCACATTGAGTAGGTGTTTTCATAGGCAGGAACTAATGTTGCATCAAGTATGTGATTGTTTTGAACCGTGGATCCAGTGCATGCTACTAACATAGCCCCCACCTCCACTGTCTAGGGTTGCCAGCTGTCCGGTATTCTACCGGACAGTCCGGTATTTGCGCTCTTTGTCCGGTAAAAAAATCAGAGAACACCGGACATGTGCAATGTCCGGTATTCTCTGATTTTTCTGGCTGCACACTGGACGGAAGCCTGGCGTGGGCGGGGGGAGCAGCTGGAAGGCGGGGCCACGATCGTCGCTAGGAGCCTGTGTTTGCGCAGAAGACTGGCAGGGGTGGGGGGAGTGGCTGGGACTCCCCAGCCCCCACCAGGCTTCTGCGCAATCACAGGCTCCCAGCGCCGATCACAGCCCCACCTCCCAGCTGGGACTCCCAGGCTGGGAGGCAGGGCCGCGGGGACGGGGGGAGGGGCTGGGACCAAACGCACGTTGCGGTTTTTTGTTTGTTTGTTTTTTTGCTTGACCAAAATACCGCATGTCTGGTATTTTTGGGGGGACCATCTGGCAACCCTACCACTGTCCCTGGCCACCTCTATTCTCCTTGGGCTAGAAGAACATTTGTGGAGAAGGGAAAAAGGAGGCTCCTTGAGGGAGGGAAGCATTTAGGCATAATGGCTTTTCCTCTCCATGCTTGGGCCAAGGCTGTCTTCCCTTCTCCTTCACCCAGCAGTTGCAGGAGGTGGGGGAGCAAAGGGCCTATGCTATATTGGTGAGCAAATTTCCATGTGGATTATGTCTAGTTTTCTTATTGTGCAACATTTCGGGCATGTCTCTAGATAAGTTTCTGTTCTGATAACTGTGTTTAGTTAAATAGGATCCATAAGCCCCTTAGCTTGCTTAAATGTGCATTTATCTTTGTTAAATAAATGTCTCATCCAAACACTAGTTAAACAAAGGATTTAAATACCACTTCTATAATTTGACCTATTAACATTTAACAATTCACCTCAGGAAGAGAAGCGGAGATAAAATTTCTCAATGGCTTAAATGACTGCTTCTTGGAGCAGCTAGTGCAGGAACCCACAAGGGGAGAGGTAATTCTCGATTTAGTCCTGAGTGGAGCGCAGGATCAGGTCCAGGATATAACCGTTACAGGTCCGTTTGGGAATAGTGACCATAATATAATAACATTCAACTTTCCTCTGGTGGGAAGAACACCTCAGCAGTCCAGCACCCTGGCATTTAATTTCAAAGAATTACACAAAAATGAGGAGGTTAGTTAAACAGAAATTAAAAGGCACAGTGACTAGAGCCAAATCCTGCAAGCTGCATGGAAACTTTTAAAGACACCATAATAGAGGCCCAACTTAAATGTATACCCCAAATTAAAAAACATAGCAAGAGACCTAAAAAGAGTCACTGTGGCTTAACCACCATGTAAAAGAAGCAGTGAGGACAAAAGGCATCTTTTAAGAAGTGGAAGTCCAATCCTAGTGAGATAAATAGAAAGGAACATAAACACTGTCAAATCAAGTGTAAAAATGTAATAAGAAAGCAAAAAGATTTTGAGGAACAGCTAGCCAAAAACTCAAAAAGAAATAACAAAATGTTTTTTAAGTACATTAGAAGCAGGAAGCCTGCTAAAAAACCTGTGGGTCCCCTAGACGATCGAACTATAAAAGGCACAATCAAGGACGATAAAGCCATTGCGGAGAAACTAAATGATTTCTTTGCTTCAGTCTTCACGGCTGAGGACGTTGGAGAGATTCCCAAATCTGCACCGTCCTTTGTGGGTGATGAATCTGAGGAACTGTCCTGGATTGAAGTGTCATTAGAGGAGGTTTTGGAACAAATAGAAAAACTTAATGTTAACAAATCTCCGGGACCGGATGGCATTCATCCAAGGCTTTCTAAAAGAACTCAAATGGGAAATTGCTGAACTATTATCTGTGGTTTGTAACCTATCCCTTAAATCGGCTTCTGTACCTAATGACTGGAAGGTAGCCAACGTGACACCAATATTTAAAAAGGGCTCTAGAGGCGATCCGGCGATTACAGACCGGTAAGTCTAACTTCAGTACCGGGCAAATTAGTCGAAACAATAGTAAAGAATAAAATTGTGAAGCATGTAGAAAGGACATAATTTGTTGGACAGAAGTCAACATGGTTTCTGTAAAGGAAATCCTGTCTTACTAATCTATTAGAGTTCTTTGAAGGGTTAACAAACATGCGGACAAGGGGATCCAGTAGATATAGTATACTTAGATTTTCAGAAAGCCTTTGACAAGGTCCCTCACCAAAGGCTCTTGTGTAAATTACATGGCCATGGGATAAGAGGAAGGTCCTTTCTTGGATTGAGAACTGGTTAAAAGACAGGAAACAAAGGGTAGGAATAAATGGTAAATTTTCAGAATGGAGAGGGGTAACTAGTGGTGTCCCCCAAGGGTCAGTCCTAGGACCAATCCTGTTCAACTTATTCATAAATGATCTGGAGAAAGGGGTAAGCAGTGAGGTGGTAAAGTTTGCAGATGATAATAAACTGTTTAGGATAGTCAAGACAGAAGCAGACTGTGGGGGACTCCAAGAAGATCTCACCAAACTGAGTGATTGGGCAACAAAATGGCACATGAAATTTAATGTGGATAAGTGTAAAGTAATGCACATTGGGAAAAATAACCCCAACTATACGTACAGTATGACGGGGGCTAATTTGCTCACGACAAATCAGGAAAGAGATCTTGGAGTTATCGTGGACAGTTCTCTGAAAACTTCCACACAGTGTGCAGCGGTCAAAAGGCAAATAGGATGCTAGGAATTATTAAGAAAGGGATAGAAAATAAGACCCAGAATATCTTATTGCCCCTGTATAAAACTATAGTACGCCCACATCTTGAACTACTGTGTACAGATGTGGTCTCCTCACCTCAAAAAGATATTTTGGCCTTGGAAAGGGTTCAGAAAGGGCAACTAAAATGATTAGGGGTTTGGAACGGGTCCCATATGAGGAGAGGTTAAGCGACTGGGACTTTTCAGTTTAGAAAAGAGGAGACTGAGGGGATATGATAGAGGTGTATAAAATCATGAGTGGTGTGGAGAGGGCCGATAAAGAAAAGTTATTTATTAGTTCCTAAATAGAAGAACTAGAGGACACCAAATGAAATTAATGGGTAGCAGGTTTAAAACTAATAAAAGAAAGTTCTTCTTCACACAGCGTGTAGTCAGCCTGTGGAACTCCTTGCCAGAGGAGGCTGTGAAGGCTAGGACTATAATAGAATTTAAAGAGAAGCTAGATAATTTCATGGAGGTTAGGTCCATAAAAGGCTATTAGCCAGGGGATAGAAATGGTGTCCCTGGCCTCTGTTTGTCAGAGGCTGGAGAGGGATGGCAGGAGACAAATCACTTGATCATTGTCTTCGGTCCACCCTCTCTGGGGCACCTGGCGCTGGCCACTGTCGGCAGACAGGATACTGGGCTAGATGGACCTTTGGTCTGACCCAGTATGGCCGTTCTTATGTTCTTATGTTCTAACAATTAAAGAGGAAGATATAAGTTAATGCCCTAAACCCAAATACTCATCAGATACTGGAAGAACCTATCTGGGCAATTCATATGTCAAAAAGACCCTTTCTGCCCTTGTTTGTGCTGGAGGTTATTGAGAGGAACATAAAATCTCTTTCTCTATATATATACAATCATCTACCTCCTCCTTTGGGAGATACTAGAATATCTCCATTGGGAGATACTGGAGTGTGCACGGTAAGACCTGTCAAGGACAGGTAAGGATGCTGGTCCATCATATCTAGGGCTAACATGATCCAGTGGCTGGAAGTCAAAGCTAGATAAATTCAGAATGTAAATAAGGTGTAAATGTTTAAGGTGTTAATGTGTAATCGGCCATTGGAACAACTTACTGAGGCTTGTGGTGGATTATCCATCACTGACCATTTTAAAATCAAGATTAGATGTTTGTCTAAAAGATCAGATCTGGGAACTAATTTAGGGCAGTTCTATGCTCTGTGTTATACCTTAGGTCAGACTAGATGGTCACAATAGAACAGGGGTAGGGAACCTTTTTTGGGTTAGGGGCTGCTGATCCACAGAAAAATCAGTTGGGGGCTGCACGCAAGTGAGACGCAAAAACAAAAACAAACCCTCCAAACCCTCACTGAAGTGGCCCCCGACTAAGAAGGAGAAAGACACTCCGCACATTCCCCTCACACACCATCCCTGCAATAGAATTTATAACTCTATGAGGCTGTCTCTTAAGCAACACACCATGTTCCCAGTAGAAGCATGGTCAGGTAGAAAAGGACCCCTAGATGCCTCGACCATGCTCTGCTAGCAGCAGTGGGAACTAGCCAGCAGATTTTGGGGCAACTATATTGCTCCTACTGAGAAAGCTAGTAACATCCTGCCCATGGCGTAGCATGCCCACTTGTTGGCATACTGTCAGGATGTCTCAAGTGCCAGTCTTGCAGCCAGCTGTCAACCACTAACCCTACCCCCATCAGTTGTTTTCTACAAGAACGGGCGATAGCCTTTCTGGGTTTTTGTAGGTCAGGGCTGAAGTCCAGTGGCAGCGTATTATCGGCATGTGTCATAATTCCTGACTGCACTATCCCTCACTTTGGCTCGCTCTCTCTGGGTCACAACTGGATGTGACACTGCTGTTGAAGGCTCAGTCCAGTAATTCAAAGGTAAGTAAGGCAAGTAAGAGGAGGGAAATGAGTAAATAATCTTATCTGTTCCTTGGAGCATCTGTTTATTGATGGAGCCAGTCCTAGGTGAGGTAGGCTGCTTGGTGCGAGGGTCATTTGTATCTATGAGCAGCACGTGGAAACTCAGGTGTTAGCAGTGGTCAGGAGTGTATTATTCTCTCTATCGGGGTGATTGGTGAGAAGGGAGCTGGGGGCCACCAGCCATGTGACCCCCCACAGCCTGGAGGAGGGCCGGGTCAACCCCTCTCTGCCCTAGGCCCCACCTCCCCTCACCCCCACCCTGCCTCTTCCCCCAACCGAAGTGGCCCAGGAAACTAGGGAAGCTGGTGTTGGCAGCGGGGACCCGCCCCCCATGCACTCACCAGCAGTGCTGGGGAAAGTGGAGCGGTATGGCTCCAGCTCTCTCTGCTCCCCCAGCCTCCTGGTCCACTTCCCACTGGTGAGTATGGGGCCAGTCCCGCCCCTCTCCCGAGCAAAGCAGCCAGGAGAATGGAGCAAGCTGGGGCCGCGTTGTTTCACTTTCACCACCACTGCCAGTGATTGTGGGGGGAGACGGACCCCTGCTGCGGGCATCAGGCCCCCTGCTGGAAGGTGGATGGCCCCTAGCAGATGTACCCAGCATTGCTAAGGTCCCTAACTGTAGTCATGTTTGAATTTTTTTTCTTTTTGGAAATTAAGAGGAAAATACACATGCTGTATTTAAATGATTGTATATGGTAGGGAGTAGGAGTGCCAGCGTCAGGGCAGAGGGCTGGGAAGTGGGGGGAACTCAGGTAAGGGAGTGGGGGTGCAGAAGTCAAGGCAGGGGGCTGGGAGATGTAGGGGGCTCAGGGCAGGTGGGGAGCAGGATCCAGGGCAGGGTTGGGAGCTCAGGGCAGGGGTTGGGAGTGGAGGTTTAGAGCAGGGGATGGGGGCAGGAGTCAGGGCAGGGGCTGGGAGGTGCAGGGGCACAGGGTAGGAGGTGGGGGTACAAGAGTCAGGGCAGGGGTTAGGGGCTCAGAGTATGGGGCTGGGAAGTGCAGGACTCTGGGCAGGTGGTGGGGAGTTCAGGACAGGGGACTTAGGATAGGGAGTGGAAGGTGAAGGGCTCAGGGCAGAGGGAGGGACGGTTTAGGAGTCAGGGCGTGGGGGCTCAGGGTAAGCGTGGGAGGCTCAGGGCAGGAGGCTGCAGTCAAGGAGGCTTCCCAGGCCTGCGTGGTGATGAAGGTGGAGCTGCTCTGGTGGCAGCTCCTCTCATGAGGGCCATGGCAGCAGGGCCACTGGCTGGTGGGGCTGCTGGGTGATGGGGCTCCCCCAACCCCATCCAGCGCTGGGGACAAGGGTTTTGTCTGAGGCTTTGGGGCAGGGCAGCACTTACCCAGGCTGGTAGCCTGCAATATGGAGAACCCCATCCCCAGCTGTCCACTCTCTTACTGGTGCAGCCGCCCCCCTTTGGTCACTCTGCAGTATAACTATCCCCTGCACTTGCTACCCCCCTGTTGTCACTGCAGAGCATAACTTACCCTGCTCTCTGATCCCTCCCTTTCTGTGTTATGGAAAACAATCAGATTCCAGACACATCCCATTGTCCTGGCACAACCAAACCCTGACCTTGCGTTAAGTTAGGAGAAGAGAAATTGGTGGTTCTAGCTCTTACCATTTAGGGAGGAGTTTTTGAACAGACACAAGACGAATGGACAGATAGACAGATGCACATTTCTAAAATATATAGTAGATGCTAGGTGTTTAGCAGGGTACATTATCTCCACCCATCAAGTTGGTTGAGACCCCATCACTTGGATATCAGGTAGAATTTCATTTGGTTCCCTTTCCACTCTGGATTTATCAGTCAGTGACTATATCATAATTTTGTAATCATCATTAAATCATCCAGAGGCCTTGCTTTTAGGCTAAAGTGAATTCAGCTTCTATATGCTCTGTTAGCTATTTTATTATTGTTACTATTTATTATTTGTATTATTGTAGTGCCTAGGAGCCACCCCAGACATGGACCAATACTTGACTGCACTTGGTATTGTACAGACACAGGAGGAAATAAACAGTCCATGTCCCAAAGAGCTTGCAATCGAAGTATAAGACAGAAGGCAACAGTTACAGACAGACAGGGGAGATAATAAGACTGTACCAATCAATATGATATTTTTGTGTTTAGATTACGATTTTGTGCTTGATCATAGGTAATGACATATTTTGGTACTCGTGAGGCTGTAGTTCCATCCCAACATGGAGGTGGTTCAGTCAGCCCCTTCAGAATTCAGTCATGCAGAAAAATCGTTCAAGAAAGTACCCACCATCCTTTTGGACAGCCTCGTGGAGGAGCCTGACAAGAGAAATAGGGTCCCCGATCACCTGCTAGAGTCGAGTAAGTAGTCTGCTGTCTGACTATCCTGCAGGCCAGAAGCAAACTAAACGTCCAGGAACATTATTAGTCATTTACTTTTCAGGGACCCAGTCCTGCTCTTGTTGAAGTCCCCTACCTACCTCCTGGCCTAGATGTAGAGGGATGGTCATGGGAAAAGGGGTGTACTTGTAGTATAAATGGCCCTTGGAGCCATTGGCAGCCAGATGCTATTTAATATTTCACCAGCTACAGCTGGCCTATGGATTATGGATCTGCATAGGTGGCATAAAGGTATTTTTACTCTCCTCCCTGAGCTCGGCAGGATGCAGCCCTGCATCTTTGTTCGCTCTCTCATGCATGGTTTTGGTGCTACATACAAATGTTAAATAAATATACTTAACAATAATGATATTTAGGTAGCCCAGGCTCCTTCTCTCATGTTTGCTTATCTTTCATTGCAGAGATTTATGCAAAACTCCTGAGAAACAAGGTCATAGAGGCTAAGCCGGCCGTATTGCATTATGGAGGGTATGAAATTGAAAAATCACCAGCAGATCCTGGTAAGTCTTGAGGCAGGGAACAGTTAATACACTGTAAATGGATAATACATGTACACTGTGCATACTGCCCAACAATCTTCTGTCCTGGCCAATGTGACCTCAAGCCAATCCTTTAATAGACTGATTTGCCATAAAGCCAGTGGTGGAGATCCAGGCCAGAGCTTTCCTAGGTCACTATGATTGCATTTGGCTGCACGTGTGCTCATCAATCAAAGGAAACTTTGAAAATGCTCTTGGCGCTCTTCCAGAGACAGTTTGATCTGGTGCATGGGGAGCTGGACTGGGAATCAGGAGGTCTGGGCTGCATACTAGATTTCTACCACTTGCCTTCTGAGTCACCTTAGGCAAGTCATTTAATGTCTGTTTCCAGTGCTTTTTTTGTGACGGTATGGCCTGGAATGGCATACCGTCACCTATTTTCCCAGCACACAATAAAGGAATGGCATTTCCCCCCTGCATACTGGCACCTGTTTTCCTGGGGCGGCTCGTCTCCTGACGGAAGCCTGCTTGGGACGTGAGGCGTTTTTTTTTCTGGGTCCCACCGCAACGTTTTGTCTCTTAAAGGGGCCATGACCGCATTTTGTTCCCCAGCGCGTTTTTTTGTTTGTTTTTTGCTCAACAAGTTTGAGCCTGGAGTACCGGCACCTTTTTTCTTACAAAAAAAGCACTGTCTGTTTCGTTTCCACCCTTTGTAAGTTTTTTGGGAAGGAGGGGAGACAATGACTGTGCTTGTTAGGATCTCTGTTGCACTAAATACTTATCTCAGTAGATCCAAGTAGGCCTATGGCCATACCAGACCGAGCTCCCCCATCTCGTCCGATCTCGGAGGTAAACCGTCCCGGGTCTGGCTAATACTTGGATGGGTGACCCCCTGGGAATCCCAGGTGCCATAGGCAGTTAGATTCTAATAAGTAAACAGTATCTTGCCTGACAATACCCTGCCTACCAAGGTTTGGTCAGTGAACTCCTGATGCCCTGACAAGTGCATATGTGCTCTTCCCAGTTTTTGAGCACCTGAACAGCTGCTCTGCAAGCATCCTTCCTTTGGGGAAGCTATTCTGTTATAACAACAGCTGCTAATGCAGCTTAGAATTGGGAAGAAGGCTAATATAACCTTGGATCTTTGCTGGCAGAACTATCACTGTTCAGAGTTTTGTGATGTAAATGAAAACTCCAGAAAATAGTCATTTTATTTCCTTTAATTTGAAAGGCCTCTATAAACATAATTATAAATTAGTAATTTCATTTTCTGATCCTTTTATATTTAAGGAAAAAACACTTTGGGCCAGATCGTGATTTGACGGCATCTTATTTTAAGTAGTCCCACTGATTTCAATGAGATTACTTGTGGAATAAGGTACAACTCATCATGCAGAAGATAATTAGGATTTAGTCCTTTGTGACTGAGAAATTCTGCACACAAGGCTTAAAGAATTATTTTTTTAATCAACTACTAGTTATTGTGTTGCATTTTGAAATTCTGAACAAGACTATAAGCCAGGGGTAGGCAATAATTTTTGACTGGGGACACTTCAAAAATTTCTGAAGTGGCCCGGGGCTGCCCCAGAAGGGGTGGGGCCTCAGGCGGAAGGGGCAGGGACAGGACACTTCTGTGCTTCCCTGCCCTCAGACCCTGATTGGTCTGGGGGTTGGGGAACATGCAAAGTCTTCCCCCCTCCCCACAGAGAGAACCGCCAGCTGTTCTGAACAGGGTACCAATTCCCCTGGCAGTGGGAGGAGACTTTGCGTGCTCCCCCTGCTGCCCCCAGGTCAATCAGGGCCTGGGGAGGGGGAGCACGTGAAGAGTCTTGCTCCCTGCCCCCACCATACAGGAGAGCGCCGTGCTGAGAGTCAACCACCAGCTGAGCGGCAGCTGGTGGTTAACTTTAAATGCTGAGCCCCTTGTAGGGAGGGAGGAAACTTCGCACGTGCCCCCCCATACCTCCAGGCCAGTCAGGGGTTGGGGGCAGGGGGAGCACGCAAAGTCTCCTCCTGCCCTGCCACGAGCGCACGGCACGTCTAAGCACCCCACAATCCTTGCAGGGCAGGGACAGGGTGGGAAGAGACTTCTCACACTGATTGGCCTGGGGGCAAGGAGAATGGAAGGGCCTCCGTGGGCCGGATCCACTCACTTGGCAGGCCGGATCCAGCCTCCAGAGGTCCTTTTGCCCACCCCTGCTATAAGCTCTCTGGAGAGGACTGCCTTTTTGTTTGTACAGTGCCTAGTAAACTGGGCTCCTGGTCCAAAACCAAAGTTTTGAGTCACTACAGTAATTCAAATGATAATTAACCATCTTTAACATTTTCTCTGTCAACATTCAATCTCTTATTTCATTATTTTATAGACTTGCTTTGTTAAGTATGGACTCACAAAAATTCAGCTTTACAATATTTCCAAATGTTTTCATAAACATAACTTTTTTTAAATTCTACAGAATCTGATAAATATTTCTGGTGATGTAATAAATCTTCACATTATACCACCTCAGACAAAATACTTTCAGATCAAATACAACAAAACAGTAAGTGTCAAAAATAACAACCAGTTTGTTCATATTTGATTTTGCACTTGATAACATTGCACACAAACAGTATTTAAGTGCCTCCTGGTTTATATCCTGTGTTATTTTATAGCACCGGCTTGTCCCTGGCTTGTCATTTGCAGTTACAGTTGATTTTTGTCCTGATGAGTGGCGATATTACTATGATTGTATCCGGATTCACTGTCAGGTAAGAAGTGTCTCAGATAAAAGTACATCCTTTTGGCTGTAACGTAATAAAAATACTTTACAGAGTATGATAATAAAACAAACATTTGTAACAAATATTCATGTAACTCCACAGTACCCTTTGCTTCATCATCGATTTCTCTTTCAGTATGCCCAGTGTAGCCCACCTTACTTTTTGACCTCGTGCCAATCAAAATAATATTCACAGAAAAAATACATTAAAACATTGTCAAGGGCCTGGCACAAATCCAGAAAAAACACTGACTATAGGGATATTTTGATATAGATGGTTAAATATGGGTATAAGTGCACAAATGTAGGCACCCAACATCCTTTACTCTAGATTATTCATAGATTCTGAAGACCCCCCCGAAAAATGTAGCGGAGTTGTGGGCCCTCAGCCTATACCAATAATCCAGAAGTCAGACTGTATCTGATGCAGATCTCATAGTGTTATGGTAATGTGTTAGCTGAGCAGATGCAGGGGAGCTCCAAACATAACTTCTTGAGGCAGAGAGAAGCTGTGGGTTATTTAAAGGAACAACTTTTCTACAGCCTCCATCTATGGACTGTTAGAGGATGAGTTTCTCATGCTGCCAAACTGCTAACTACTAGGTTCTGGGACTCCTGGATAGGCACTGATTCCTGAAGCGTGATTCTAAATTAGTCTCCCCCCCATACATATAACATTAATTCATTCTGTTAAATAGTACTTTTCCCTGTTTCTTCCAGGGAGATGACACTTTGCTTGTTCCTATCCACGGCTATCCTGCTATGAATGTTGTAGAATTTCCATCATATATAAGCTTGTCAGATGTTTCACTGGGGCAGAGGTGAGTAAAGATGTTAGTCGGTTTTGGTTTTGGATTTTTTAGAGCCTGCAAAAATTAAAATATCTATTTTGTTTCTAAACAAACCTTAGAAGCTTTCATTAAGTCACCTACCATATAGGATGCAACGCCACTCCCATGGACTGTTTTCAAGAGTACGTTCATGAAAGACTGAAGTCTGCATAAACTAAACATCTGTAGAGACATAAGGCCAGAACCTCAGCTACTATCAATTGGCGCTGATACATTTTTAATCTAACTGTGATTTATCTGTAAGAGTGAAATTCTCCCTATGCAGAAAATCAGCATATGTCTATGCACCACTTAAGATTTTGAGGATCTAGAAATTCATTGTAAAGATCTGATCTATGTGCTGTTTTTGTACCAGTAGAACTATTTTGGTTATGGGTATGATTTTTTTTTAGCTGAAATAGTAATAATACCCTTACAACAGTAGACCAGTATACTCCACTTCCCATACAGGAATACATTATAACAGTATAAAACACTTTTATACCAGTACAGCTGCATTCCCCCCAGTCGGGGTTTTGTGTCACTTTGCACTGGTCTGGTCAAAGGGTACAACTTTCTAATGTACATGAGTAGACCCCTGCAAATCTGCAGATATCTACTTTATATCCACAGATATCCACATCTGCAAATACGGATGTGGACATCCACAGCTCATTTTTGCAGATTCGGACACAGATACAAATTTTGTATTTAGAACCCTGTAAATTTGCAGATATCCGTTTTATATCTGTGGGTATCTGCAGGACCGGTCCTAACCAATTGGCAGACCCAGGCAAAAAAGCAAAAAAGCAAAAACAAAAAACCTGCTGGGGAAAATTTGTCGAACAAAAAAAAAAAAGGTCAGGGAGTAACCAGGGAAACCTGGATGGAGGATTCCAGAGATCGGGCCCAAATGCGGTCGCGGCCCTCCCCTAAGACCAGCTCTGTCGGCGGCCCCTTGAAAAGCGCTCCCAATGACCCAAGTCATAAGCAACTGCTTTATCGATTTATGTGAATGAAAACTGAACAACAAATTCACATTCGTTATTTTCAGTTGTTAGAGATATTTTAAAAACACAGTTCAACTAAGCCCCCAAATTTAGATTGGGTAAAAAATAAGCTTTAATAAAACCTAAGCCTAATAGAAATGTTTATATGATTTTTTTTTAATTCCAGTGGAAACAGGATGTAACATAAACACTCCACTCTCTATTCTCAACTGAAGCCTTGCATCGTTGTGCTGGTGCATAACAAATGAGAAGCAAATGTGAAACTAGAGATAAATTGTTTAGTCTGTTCAGTGTCCAAGCTGAGGGAAACAGAAAAATTATTGTAAACATTGAAAAACAAATTAGACTGTAATATTTATTTCACTTTCAAGATATTATTTGTAGAAGAAAACATTTTTGTTCTTATCTGTTTTTTAACCTAACAATGTCCTTTTAAAAACACCAAATGAATACAAAGCTGAAGGAACCCTAGATGTCCCAGACTCATAGCTATCCCTTTGTCAACAATTGTCCAAAACAATGGGAATGGGGATGGGCGGGGCTACTTACCAACAGGAACTTCTGTTTTCCAGGTGATACGAGAAAAAAGGCATTATTTAGTTCTGAACTATATCATGTTTTTTCCACTGAGAGAAAGGAGGCCTCTTGTCTGACATGTGGACTCTCTAACATGATTTTCCTTTTTCAGACTGTACTTTGAACTGCAGCCAACATGTTGTGACAGCTCTGAGTTTGTTCCAATAATAATTCATTGTCTGTAGTTCCTTCGTTAGAAACAGGTCATATTTACAGCAGTATAAAATATGTAACAACACTACCAGATTCTTGTTACTTATTTGCCTCTGAGCTGGAATAACAGATGTAGAGTAGGTAGGAGAATAGCATTCACTGATTCTGCCCTGTATAGGTTCTGACACCATCTTCAACCCAATAGCATCTGAGTGCTTTTCCACTGTGCAACATACCTAACATATATTATGTGAAAGCTTCAGAGGGGTAGCAATCTGGTAGTACTTTAAAGACTAACAAAGTATGTAGGTGGTATCATGAGCTTGGACAGATTTCTGTTTGTGTATCCAGTAGGGCTCTAAATTTGAATGTTAGTGCTTCCTAGATGGTACCATTTCTAAAACATACATGTGATGTCACACAAGAATAATTACCTTCTTAAAAATGAAACTAAGTAAATTTAAGTTAGGTATAGGAGAAACTAATTGTAGGAGATGGGGAGCAGAACACCAATTAAGGTAATATTTTACTCTTATTTTCTAATCTGAAAGGGTAGGCCTACATTGTAGGGCAAAAGTTGAATTAAGATATGCAACTTTAGCTATGTCAGTTGAGTAGCAAAAGTCGAAATAGCTTAATATGGCTTTTGGTGCTGTCTACACAGCAGGAAGTTAAAGGAAGAACACTCTTCCTTCGACTTCCCTTACTCCTTGTGAAATGAGGGTACAGAAGTCAGAGTAAGAAGTCTTCCAGCTCAACATTATTTTGAAACAACCGCTTGCTATGTAAACGTGCTCTTTGTTGTTTCAAAATAAGGTCAGTTATTCCGAAGTAACACTGCTGTGTAGACGTACCTAAAGTTTTCTAAAACAACTTAGTAGTGCAAGTATGGAAAACTACTATTATTTTTAATTAGGTAATCCATCTCTGAGACACCTGGAGAAAATATAATTTTCTAGATGTGAGCCTCTGGACAGTGATTCTCATTGCTATTTTGTTTTCTTTCATGAGTCTTCACTTCTTCCTTTGCAGCAAGAAGTATGTCGTCCCTTTGCAGTGCAGCTGTCCAATAGATTTTGAATTCCAGATTGAATATATTCAGCCTCATCAAAGCCTTTACCATTCAGCCAACCTCAGGTAGACCACCTCTGTTTAAAGCTCTAAACATGCAAATAATTGTTCATTGAGTGCTATTATTTATGACTGTGTGCTCAGCGCTGTTCAGAAATGCACATTAAAAGATACAGTCTCCGCCCCCAAAATATTTGCTGTTAAACCCAGACTGTGCTGTTGAAACATAGTCACATACATAGGTATAGAAAAATAAACAGGGAACTTCAATGGAAGTTTGAACTCTTATGCCCCTAGTAGGTATCTTTCTTTTGTAGCATAAGTCCTTCAATTTTCTTTGGGCAATTTGGACATGGATAGGATTTGGAAGATTTGTCTACAGCAGTGTTTCCCAGATGGTGTTTCACAGAACCATAGTGTTCCCGCGAAGTGAAAATAAGGGTTCTGCGAGAAAATTCCATTACAACAACATTTTATGGTTTAAAAAAAATTATGATTTTTTTTAAATATGTGCAATTAAACTAAATATTGATCTCATGACCTTGTTTAGCAATTGTTTATTATTATCCTTATTTATTTGTGGTCTACTTTTTCAGCTCCATATATTAGATTGTTATTAGGGGTCCCGCAAAATTCTTTCGGAATTTAAAAGGGTTCTGTGGCCAAATAAAATTGGGAAACACTGGTCTACAGCAAGTTTTCAGAGGTGTTAATAGATACTATTTTAGTGTAACACCACTAATTCCAATGTATAATTAGTTAGTCCTGCTCAAGAAATCTGGCCACTTATGAAGACCATGTACATGGCTTTTGATATTATTGATGATGGAGAGAGAAGAGGAGGGGGAAGGGGAGAGGGAGAGGGAGCAAGCCATGCTTGTTTTTGCTTCTTTAAAATATCAGAAAACACTATGTTTGCCCAAAGGATCTGGAAAAGCACAATACAATTATTAATATTCCAAGTCAGTAACAAACCTAGTGATCTGCATAATATACAAGGCTGCATCATGGAATGGCAGTGTAATTTAGAGCCACTTCAGCCCTTATTATTTCTAGTGTAGTATAAAAGGGCCTAACTGGGAATCGGGTATTATGGGTTTTATAGGAGACAATTGCTGGCTACACAGAATTTGGATGTCATTTAATTACATGTTTTCATGAATGTGGCTATGGAGAAGAGGAAGACTGTTATAAGTCGGACAAAGATGACATAGGCTTAACTGTAGCATGAGGTTACACATATTGTGTGGTGCCTAGCGATGCAAATAGGCACTTAGTGAGATTTCAACAAACACATACACAGATTAGCTGTCCAACTCCCATTGAAATTCAATGGGGACTCAGATGCCTAACTCACTTAGGAGCCTTTGTAAATCCTGCTGGGCACCCATGTGCATCTTTAGGCAGCTAAAGGTCTTTGTAAATCTGGCCCTAGGTGCCTAAGTCATTTTGAAAATGAGCCTTAGACTCCTAAGTCACTTAGGTGCTTTTGAAAAATGTAGTCATCTCCCTTTATACTATAATATGAATGAGCCCTTTATACTATGATATGAATGAATCCTACATCTTGATGAATATTCAATTTAATACAACTCATAAATGGAAACAGTAAGGAGATACCACTCAACTCCTTTGAGTTAGACCATCTGAATCACGTGTAGTGTCACATCTACTGCTTTCAATTAGGCATTTAGGTAAGTTACAGCTTCTCTTCTCTAAATGCACTACTTGAGGCTCCAACAAAAGAGCATTTTTTCTTTACTTAATTATCCATTTGTTTGTTGCATCTTTTCCCAGTGGAGAAAAGCATCATGTCAGACAAATGGGTATTGGAAATGTAACAGATGGTCTGTATTTGTTCCCAATGGTGCTGTGTAGAATAAATTCCAAGGGAATTAAACTGTTTTCCATTACTAGAACTAGATCCAAAATATGTGTTAGTTACAATATGACAGCAACAAAGCATTGCTCTTCGAAATCCAGAGGGGCAGAGTTTGCTGCTCTCTCCTTGCAAATGGAAAAAATGAAAGTAGGAATAGGAGCTAAGTGGGCAGAGGCTCAGCTGGCGACTGAAAATTTTCATATAATAATTTTCAAATAACTTTAGCTCTTGCCTTGTAGAACGATAAAGGGGAACACCTTGCAAATTTAGGGACAGATTTTGATCCCCTTTCCCATATTGAGTAGCACCCTACTCCTCAATTTACCTAATTACTCTACAATACTATCCAATTAGCCCGTCATAAGATGGGATTTTCATGCTGCATGGGGACAGCGCCCAAACAGCCGCTTGCTCCCCCGCAGCGGCCCGGCTGAGCGGCGCAGAAGTCAGCCGAGCGCCACGATGGGAGGTGAAGGACGTGACTCAGGCAACAGCGCCACCCAGAGGGAATAGCCAGGGAGGCAACAGCGCCGCCTAGAGGGAACAGCCAGCGTTTCAGCGTTACAGAGTCACAGATATTGGGCTACTATATATATGATAAGGCTTCACTCCGCCACAAAATTAGGTCATGTTACGACATTCCTTGTGGAGTCATGTTAGCCAACATGATGTTAAGTATGGTATAAATAGGGACAACCCTGTTTAAACATGGTGTCAGATGGACTTGCTTAACTCTGTTTCCAATAAGGCTTACCCATGAGCCTTGTAGGCATGAAAGTCTCTGTCTATCCCTGACTGCTAACTTATATTTAACATTTTAATTAATATGACTCCTCAAGGTCATGTTCTAATCTAACATGATTTAATTTCCCAGTAAATACCAGCCCTAAGTGTAATATAATCCCTGTATTTCTGACTTGATTAGTATTAACTGTGAAATGGTTCTAAAAATTACTTGACTTGGATGGTTTTTGAGATAAAGCTAATCCTAGATTCTAGCACGTGTGTGGATGAAAAAGAAGACCCTTTTCTCTGTTGCCTTGTTTGGGTTATTCTTTCAGTGTTCTTGCTTTATTTCTGTCAGCTTGCAGGAAGTAGCCATACCCATACCATATCAAAGGTGGAAAATTTTATAGATTGGCAAAAACAGGGATGGGATGGCTTGGGTTTAAACTTTGCAAATCTTCATCAACTAAATTTTGAGGCCAGCTGATTGGATCTGAGTACTACTGTGTTATCCAGATCAACGTTTCTGAATGGGCCTATCTCTCAAAAGGCAATGGTTGTGGAGGCAAATTGAAGTGCTAGGAGCATTTTATGAAACACTAGCACAGATAGCAAGGAATTTAGAATCATTGGAAGCAGAGAATGAATCCAACCCAGATGAATTCCCAGATCTGGGAAATAAAGAAGAAATCCATTTGTACCACATTGCTTAAAACAGCAGCAGTTGCCAGAGGACTTGAGAGTTGCAGATAGTAGTAAAGGTTTTTAAAAATGTAAATGATCTTTTGTCATTTTCGCGGAAGTTGTAAATTTTGCTATGGTAGTTGTGCCTTATCTCTCTACCATTTCAGGATATTGCTAGCTGACTGGGGATTGCCAGTTACTGAAATAGATCTAGCCAAATGACCAACAATTATATTTTGTTGGGCAAATCAGTTGGCAAAATGCCTGAGATATTAAAGGCATGAGTGGGAATGCTGCACCAGATCCCATATAAAGGAAACTAGCTTTACCCAGAAGGGTTGAAATCCTGGCCACACTGACATCAATGGCAAAACTCCTATTGGCTTCAATGGGGTCAGGATTTAATGCAAGGGTATAAGAATTCCAACAGAGCGATAAAGACATGGGCCTACATTTTCAGTAGTGAGTGGTGAATTGGTATTAGAGCACAGCACTTTCTGAAAATACAACTCCTTTCAAGCATCTCAGGTTATGCATCTAGATATTGGGCATCTGGATATTGGCACAACTGGATCACTTAAAAATGTGGAACAGGATCCATTTCAGCACATACGATTAGTCTTGATCAGAAGTAGAGTGCTCCTATGACTTCAGTGTAAATGTAATGTATTTTGTTCCCATTTACAGGAATAATTCCCGGCAATGGGAAAGTGGATGTAGTTGTTAAATATGCACCATTTGAATATGGAACAGCACAGATGAAAATGCAGTTGAAGATTTCACAGTTTAACGCTAAACCCTATGTATGTGTATTCACAGGAACATCCACACCGAAGGGGGGTGTCATGTATGTGTGACTAATTTATCCTTGAATATTTTTGCCCATTTCTCTTTTAAAAATACCTTCATAAAACAAGATTTCATTGCTACATTGCCATGCCACTTAAATCGTGTTATTCAAATGCACCAAGTATCTCGATAACACTTCATTCTGCTGAATGTGCAGCTGGACTGCATTCAGTGAAACTTTAATGAATTAAAAATAACCTATTCCACTGCATATTGTTCTACCTATTGAGATGCAATCAGCACTCTAATCACAAGGCCTTCAGAATCAAGTGGGCAATAAGATATTTTGAAACATCTCTCATCCTTCCAAGGAATTGTGAAGTAGCAAGATTAGGTAGTTACATGCCCATTATTGTAATTTGAGAGACACCATCACAATCTTTTTGTATATCTAGAAGGCACAGAAAGGCATGCGGTGGGCTCCTGCTCAGCTCACAGAACCCTGATTAAAGTTGTGTCTTCTGAAATCTAGAAAGGAAGAATTTGAAACACAGAAAACTCCCTCGGAGAAGAAAACAATGTCACTAGGAAAACAGGTGACACGGAGAAAAGACCATTTAAAGCCTCCACAATCCAGCCAAATTCAGAAAGTAAAGGTACGCAGAACTGCTAACCAAAAGTACCTCCAGGGGCTGATACAATTCCTTTTACCTAAAGCTCACCCACACAATTTATTTCTTCCTATTAATTTTTATCCCACAGGAGATTGAATACCAAAGCCTATGGTTCCCAGCAGATTTATCAAATCCCTATGCTGTGGCATCTGTTTTGATTCAAGAACCGGGCAAATTAAAGATTAAACACTTGAAAGAAGGTAACATAATGAAATGATCCAGAATAAAATAAACCTGGGGGCCTTGCTTTTAATTTTGAGTGGAACTCCATGATGATATGAGGTGGAGTGCTTGCCTTCAAAACTGATGGCATAATATGACCCTAAATTCTGAAGAAAGTGTCACCTTAATCTTGATAGAAATGTAGCCGTGTTAGTCTGGTGTAGCTGAAACAAAATACAGGACTATGTAGCACTTTAAAGACTAACAAGATGGTTTATTAGATGATGAGCTTTCGTGGGCCAGATCCACTTCCTCAGATCAAATAGTGGAAGAAAATAGTCACAACCATATATACCAAAGGATACAATTAATTGGATCAGTTATTGCAGCAATCAGGTTTTCCCAGTTAAAAAAAAATGTATTTTCATTTTGGACAGAATTCTTTTTAAATGTGGTAGAATAATTATCTGCTTTTGCCTACAGTCCTGTGCCAAGGTAATGAAGGTGCAAAAACAAGACAAATGAGGGAAGCTGTATTTGAACTAAAAGTCAGACAAGATACTATGGAAGAAGAAGCAAATCAGCTTAAGTGGTGAGAGTTAATTATAAATTTTTTTTATAACAGACAGCAGTAAGATTGGTTTAAATATGACTTCTCTGAATCAAGGAAAGTTTATTCATGTTTAAAACCATCATTTCATATCATGCAACTTTAATTTATCAATAAGTTGCTTTTATTTTATTCACATTCTTTTTCCTGAGAGGAATCTGATAAGTCGTTAGTAGTAGTAAGCAATCAGCATAGTGATTTTATTTTTACTGACATTTAGAAAGAAAGCTGTTGAAAACAGTCCAGATTCTACTTCCATTGGCCCTCATCCTGTGCCAATAAAGTCAACGGGAGCTTCACTATTCACTTCAGTGTGAATCAAGCTCAAACCGAGTTAAACTAAGTCTTTAAAACGCAAGAGTAGTCCCATTTAAACTAAAGGATCAGCTGTATAGAAGCCTGAAAAAGAGGAGACTTAGGTTCATTATCTTCTAAATAAAGCAAACAGCATGTTGCTTCAAGGATATTTCTCATCTCTTCTGCAAATGCAGGCAAGTTCATACAGGTAAAGATCCAATTTCAATGAAATTTAAGAAACAGATAATCGAAGAACGACGGCAGGAAGAAGAGCAATACAAGGTTAGCCTTCACTGTTTATTCTGAAACTTTGAAATCCAATTTATATTTTTGGCCTAAATAAAACTGACTAATGAACTAATACCTTGTTTATGATGGCTGCTGGTTTTATTAAATAGATTTATACATCCTGCTGTTGGTTATGCTAATTCTCTCACACGTTACCCCCTTATTGTTTTTGTTTATTACTATTTAATAAACTCTAACAGATGGGAATAGCATTACTCTCATTAATAGTCTGCAATGGGACCTCTTGTGTGCTTACATTACTCACATGTGTTTGCAGGTTCATGTCCTATCCTCAGGCACAAGTATCTGAACTAACACAAAAGAGAAACAGGAAGTAAAATGAGGCACACAACAGTATAAAATAATGTTGCTTTATTAGCTATGTTCATCTTGTTGATTTCACTCTTTTTTGTAATATGTATTTGTTTAATACCTTCAAAGGTTTTATTTAAGCCAATTTAAGGAAACATAATTGAACATGAGATTAGGAGAGGATGACCCTGAGCAAGGTTCCTTGTCTCACACAAGGGCTTATTCGACAACTGTGCGGACACGCAGCTGACAAGGCACCTTGCATGGGAGAAGGCAGTGGGCCCAACTCACTTCCTTGATGCATGATCATGCAAGAGGCCTGGAGCCCCCAGCCCTAATCCTGCAAAGGGACCTATCCTCCCAAGTCCTTACAGTCATGGAATTCAGGGGATGCTCCTGTGACTTAGTGTCTACAGAAGCAGAATTTGAGAGTCATCGATGTTACTTTGTTTGACTTTCTAAAGTGCAGTGATCATCATCTCCCTGAAATGTACAAAGTCTGCATTTTTGTCTGTCAGTTTCATTGTAGAATGTTACAGTTGTAATTAACTGTAAGTGATGAAAGAGCATATAGACTACATTGCACTAATGTGGACCTTCTTACTGATGGCAAACTAGATCAAAAGGGGAGATCCTATTATGGAGAGAGAGTTTCAAAGGGATCAAGTGGAAGTTTCTTTCACACGTATTATCCGGTCTGTTGAACAGGTATGTCTACATGTAATTCTGCATTATTATGCTAATACTGCATACCTAATTGTTCTGCATCGTTTGCTTTTGTTATTAATTTGAGAGCTCTAAAAATGTTTGTTTCATTTTCAGTTCTACTAAAGGAGCACTCAGATAGGATAGCACTGTGTATGAAACACTGAATGCGCAAATAAGCAGGCACATGCATCTGCTGTAAACCATATACTGCTGTTGCCGTAAAGCAGGGGTGGGGAACCTCAGGCCCGGGGACCGGATGCAGCCTTCAGCTTGCCTGATTCCGCCCTCCGAGGCTCAGCCTCCCCCCCACTAGCTGCCCCGTGGGCTCTGGAGTGCACAAAATCTACTAGCCTGTGTCCCCCTAAGCTCTGGTGTGCAAGGGGAATGTGAGGAGGATCTTTCTCCTGCTCATTTGGGAGCCACAGTGAGGGGTTTTTCCCTGCTTCTTGTGTGCAGCCCAAGCTGTACTCTTGTAGTATCTACAGTAGTGTATCAGGCCAAATTCTGATCTCAGTTCCGCCAGTTTAAATCTGGAGTGAGGGCCAAACCATCTTGCACTGAACTGAAAAGGCATTTTGTCACTGAGACCTGGTCTACACTGGGAGTTTAGGTTGAACATAGCCATATTAGGTCAAATTTGTAAACAGTGACTCCATATGACTAAGCCCCCTCATCGACTTTAAGGGCTGTTAAAGTCGATTTTGGTACTCCTGCTTTTCACGAGGAGTAACGCAAAATTTGACCTTGCATGGTTGATTTTATGGTAGTGCAGACACAGCATTGTGAAAGTTGAAGTTCTTAGCCTCAGGGTGATGGGCCACAGTGGCCCACAGTGACAGCTTGGCTAGGACTTTCAACTCTGTTGCTCTCCAGGTGAACAGGAAAAGCTCTGAGGAAATTTGAATTTCATTTCCTGTGTGGCCAGCATGGCAAACAGACTTCAGAGCAGGCTCATACCTGAGCAGCACACCTGACCATGAGTTCCCAAGGTTGCAGACGATCACCAGTATGAAGCACGCAGGACATCTTAGACGTCATTTCTGTGTCAGGAGAGGAAGCTGTTCTTGGAGAACGCAGATTTCTATGCCAAGATCGCAAGGGGCATGAAGGAGAAAGGAAACACCAGGGACACCCAACAGTGCCACGTGAATATAAAGGAGCTGAGGCAGTCATACCAGAAGACAAAGGAGGCAAATGGACAGTCTCGATCATCGCTGCAAATATTCCACTTCTATGAGCAGCTGCATATGATCCTAGAGGGGCCCCCGGCCCAGCTTCCCTAGCCAGCCCATGGATTCCTCCCAAGACACTCCTCTGGCAGCCTCAGGCAGCAGCATGGAGGACAGCATGGATGTGAAAGAGAAAGAGGAGAGTGTTTAGCCACTGAGTGGGATAACCGATGTCAACGACAGCCAGGATCTTTTTATAACTCTCCTCCCAGGACTTCTCGTAGCTGGGCACTAATCCCGGGGAAGGTGCTTCTGGTGAGTTCACATTTTTCATCATGAAACAGGTTAAGGCAATTGGGTGTGACCTGTGGCAGCCACTGTGTCTACACAGCAGGGGGTCCCCAGAACAGCTTGTTAACATTTCTGGACACAGAGTGGGAATTCTCCCTGCTCATCTCCATAAAGCTCTCATAGAGGAATTCTTTCATCCTTCTCACAAGGTTTCTGGGGAGACCTAACTTATTCCATCCTCCACAGTAGGACATTTTCCCACCCCAAGCCAGCAGTCAGTGGTCTGGAGCAGTGTTTCTCAACCAGTGGTACGAGTACCCTTAGGGGTACTCGAGAGAAGTCTGGGGGGTACGTCACCACAACTGAAATTTGGAGAAAACGGAATTTTTGTTTTAAGTTTTACAGCAGTTTATTATTTTTATACTTTTTACACTCAAAAATTTCATTGCCCGCCCGGCCCGGCTACAATTAAGTTGTTTAAACAAATTTGTTGCAACAGTAGAAAAACATTTTGCGTATCTGAAAACTGTAGGTACTGGGGGTACTTACAATTTTTTTTTTGAAAAGGGGGATACTTTATAAAAAAAGGTTGAGAAACACTGGTCTGGTGTCATTGCAGCATACGGTGCAGGTTTCTGGCCACCATCAGTCAGTATCTGTGTAATTAGGAGAAGATTGTTATCTTGCATGGCAACCTGGATGAAGCAGGGGAAGCTATTAGCACTATACTTCTATTTGCTCATCCCCAATGAAGCATGGTTTCAATTGCTGCCCTGTCCTGCCACTACACACCCTTCCCCTCCCACCCACATGGACCCGCAGGAAGGGAAAGTTGCATTCTCCTGGCAAACAGGAGGTGCCAAACACATGGGTACTATGTTAGCCCCTGCCCTGCTGCCACACTAAACCCCCTACCCCCTCTTGCCCACATTATCCTGTGGGAAGGGAACATTGCACTCTCCCCGAAAACAGGGAGTGGCAAACACACAGAACACCGTGTGATCCCCTATCCTGCCGCCATGGCCAGGCCATGGCTGTCTTGAGCTCTGGCCTTTCTCTTACCATGCCTGCCACCAAACCTAGTCCAGCTGCTCCTCCAAGAACACTTTGGTGTACCTGCTGCATATTGGCTGCTTATAAGCGTAACCGTGGCCTTGTACGTAACACAGCCTTATGGTCTCTAGACAGAGCTTCCTTTTATTCTAACAGATTAGGTTTTACTCTTCACAATGTATCTCCTGAGAAGTCTGGCCTTCACTTTTTGTTACAGCAGGAACAGCAGCGAGTATGCTACACACTCCCCCAGCTATGTCAGGTGTCCAGGTGGCACGAATCCACAGGTGAAAACTGACTACTGATGGCATGTTCAAGGAGCAAATTCAATCTGCCTACTTGGACAGGGAGCACTTAAGCAAGTGGAGGAATACACTGCTCCCGGAGAGGAAAGCGGAGTGTGAGGAGAGAAGAGCGTGTAGGAAGCTGAACATGAAGAACCAGGAGAGAGTCTTGAAGACCATGGGAGATGTGATGAACCTGCATGGTGGCCTTCCAGGACGGCTGCATGCACAAACACCCCTCCTGCACTTGCAGAACCACATTCCCTCCTCACTGAGCTCCATATCTTCCTCTCTCAGGGGCCCTGCAACATGGAGGGGGTGGGATATCAAGGGCAACCTCACACTCAACCCCCAGAGGGATGTGTCCCTAAGCAAAAGGCTGTCCTCACAATTATGATCCCTCCAAGCTCCCAACATGAACTCCTTTTCTGTCCCTGCTGTGTTCCCTAAATAATAGTGCATGATTTCTGAACAACAGTCTCTTGATAACTTGTGTTGAAACAGGGGTTTACTGAATACACGGGCACCTCGTTGAGAGCAACTTACATGACTCTCAAATCTTGCCATTCATAAAATTGTCTTTCAAAGTGTCATGGGGTGACACACTCATCCCTATCTCCGGGGCGGGGAAGCTGTCACATCTCTGGGGATTCTTGGAACCATGCCCAACCCTGCATGTCCTGAAACTCGCATGCAGTTCTACATTCACACCCCTCTCACTGGGGGCAGTGCGGCCTACCAGCCAAAGTCAGTAATAAGCGGGTGCAGGACCCATGGGTTGGGGGATTGAGGAGGTGGTAGGGGGACCTGAGTCCTCCCTACTCCACTGGGTCCCAGCCCATGCCCCTATTAGCAGTGGCGCAGGCCACTGCTTACTCAGCAGGAACTCCCACCGCAACACCCTGAGCTCCACGGAGTACAATCTCCTGCCCCAGGCTACTTCCTACAATTCTCCACTGACCTCTTCCTCCAGATCCTCTCCCGCGGCCCTGGTGTCTTGCAGGCTGGTCTCCAGGTCTGATCCCTCTGGCGGTTTGCCTGCAGGAGCTCTGGCCATGCCTCCTTCCTCCTCAGCAGCCAGCCCAGACTGAGCCTCTCTCCAGGCCTGTATACCTGAGCTGTACTACAAGCATGCCCAGCAGGGTCGCGGGGGCAGGACTTCCTCAACCAGGTGAGCCTGGTTAGGCCCAGCTTCTCCAGTGTGGGACTGGTACGCCCCACCACACAAAGCTCTCTGATTGGCTTTGCCCCTCACTGTGCTCTCCTTATTCACCTGGGGTCTGGCTGCTCATAATCACTAGCTAGGTGCTGTGCCTCGACCCCCCACCCTGCCATATAACTTTCCCCCTTGCTCTCACAAATATGGAACACACATCAGGCTGCCACTACAATGGGAATGTTGCATTCACTGAAGTCTAACCTAGTCAGTAGACAGCAGAACCTTCCCTTTAAATGCCCAAAAGCACATTCTGCCACCTTTCTGCACTTTGCTCAGCTTGTAGTTGAACTGCTCCTTACTGCAGTCCAGGCTGCCAGGATCATCTTCATGAGCCACAGGAACAAAGGGGTAGGCTGAGTCGCCAACAATGGTTATTGGCATTTCAATGCCTCCTATGTTAATTTTCTGGTCTGGGAAGAAAGTTCCAGCTTGCAGCTTTCTGAAGAGGCAAGAGTTCCTAAAGATGTGTGTGTCATGTATCTTTCTGAACCATTTCATGTTGATGTCAGTGGAACAGCCCTTGTGATCCACCAGCGCCTGTATCAAGAGGTACCGCTTGTGGTTTATGTACTCTTCATCAAGGTGGCTGTGTGCCTTGATAGGGATGTGCATTTCATCTGGCACCCCACCTCAGCCAGGGAACCCCATCACAGCGGAGCCCTCCACTATGTCTTCCACATTTCCCAGAGTCACTACCTTCCATAGCAGCAGGGTATTGATTGCTTTGGCTACTTGTATCACAACAGCCCCACTGAAGATTTCCCCACTCCGTATTGATTCCCAACTGACCGGTATCTCTCTGGCATTGCAAGCTTCCACAGGGAAATTGCCACTCGCTTCTCCCTTGTCAGAGTGGGTCTCATTCTGGTATTTCTGCTCTTCAGGGCAGGGGAAAGCAATTTGTAAACTTCCATGAAAGTGGCCTTACGCATGTGAAAGTTTGGCAGCCGTTTCTGATCATCCCATATCTGCATAACTATGTGGTTCCACTAGTCTGTGCTTGTCTGACAGCATCGGATCCAGCATTCCACTATGTCCAGATGATCGAATGCTGGCGGCATTTGCCAGTCACTCAACACAAGTGCTTTGCAAAAGAGTTTGTTCATGGCCTCCTGAGATTCTTCCTCATTCCAGCAGACTCTGGATCCCTCTGGATATACTCCAGCATAAGGCTCCCCATGGTTAATACGATTGCCATAATGCTTTGATGCTCAAGGGATCCACAATGGGTTCCATGCTTACGGTGCTGTAGCACCTGTGTGGATAACCGGGGGGGGAAGGGTGCAAAGAGACTGTTTACCATTGCTTTCAAGCAGGAAGGAAAGAGAAGACAAGTGCATTATGGGACGCTGACATGTACCCAGAACCACCCACTGCACAGTTTTGGTCCCAGCGTGCCCTGGGAGTATAACCCAGAATGCAAAGGGGTGCAAGAACTGTGGGACAATGCATCGCTTTCAAAGTCAGTGGTAGCCACCCTACTGGGGATGCGCTACTTCGAGCTGCATCCAATTATTTTGCACAGTAGGGACATGCACCTTCGACTTTACAAAATCAGTTGCTAAAAAAAATCAACCTTAATAAATTTGACTTTATTTCATGGGGTAGACATGGCCTGATTTCAACGAGACCAGGTTTTGGCTCTAACATCGGTAAGGTAAATTATGTTAGTTTAGATTTACACAGTTGCAGGGAGATCTAGATGTGACCAATTATCTTTACTCCTGTGCTACCACTAATTGATTACATTTATGTAGTGTTCATGATTACTTTAATGGAGTTACTTCAGGTTTAGACTAGCACAACAGGAGACTATATTGTGTCTCTGAATATTTAACAATAGCTTCCCAATGAACCCATAAATGAAGATTTCGATTTAAAAACTGATGGAGTGATATGGCCTAGGAGCAGAATTAGTTTATTATTTGGCTAGACATTTTACCTGGTATAATCTCAATGCTAGAAAACAGTGGGTGTGTTCAGTCCATAGAATGACTGCTAAATATTCCTCCACTGTCTAATTTAAACAATTAAAACCTACATTTTCACTTTTTGTGTGTTGTGCAGTGTCCAAGTGTCCAGCCCAAGTTTGACCTCCTCCTTAATGACCCTTGGGAAAACAGACACAGGATTTTAAGACGGTTTCAGCAAGCAGCTCGCAAGGTAATGTAAATGAAATGCAGTATTAGCAACATGTCTTAGAAAACCCACAATAAAACACATACACTTATTTTGCCATCTTCAAGGAACCTACACTCTTAGCCAGTTGGCTTCATTGTTTGTCATAGATGTGTTACGGCCTTTCCAGAAAAAAAACCCACTTAAATTCTTCTGTTCAATCTTCTATTTTATATGTGAATGTCACATTTAGCTAGTCTTTAGTCCAAATATTATGCAGCTAGTGCATGTGTAACCCACACACCTACAGGGTGTGGTTCACTGTCCCATGTAGTAGCAATTTGACTACTTACAAAGACAAAGAATGAGTCTCCTCTGCAGCCTTAGCTGAGAGCCAGCTGATTTTTAGCTCAACCTGTAGAGGCTCATGCACTAAGCTCCAGAGGTCCCAGGTTTGGTTCTGCCTGTCCGTATTACACATGCATGCTGCCACACTTCCCAAAAAGCAAATAAAAATACCCTAGGGCAAAAATTATGCAGCATATCAAAAAACTCTTTGCAGTCCAAGTGACCTCTGGAATAAATAAACTTGCCGGTACTGGATATCAATATAAATAAAAATAGTAGAGTATTCAATTAATATTAAATTTAAAACTTTAAATAATTATTGTAGGTCCTGATTCAGTGGCGGCTAAATTGTGTATTACTTTTGTTTCGTGAACTAACGAGAGATGTCAAAAGGCAACGCAATGAAGAAAGCTCTGTATCAGGTAAAGCATAGGACAAGACATTTGCATTTTGGCTAAGCACAGTGTATTGTGGTTATTCTGATAGCACTGACAAGATTTTAGATACAGCACACACACAAAGACTACTCCATTCCAAGAGCTTGCAATCAAAAAGTATAGGGATGTGATGGGGACTGGAAATGGCTACAGTCAAAATATGTGCGATTTTGAGACGCATAATTTGTAGGCATTAAAAAAAATCTCGTAACTATTCTTGAGAGCCTCGAAGTTTAGCCTGTGTTAGTTGGGCAATTATTTTTAGGCATCAGATACAGATACACTATTTAATGACAGTAGACATTGAGATTCAAAAAAGTTAAAGTTTTATAAATGTTCAAATGTCATCACAGGTAAAAAGTAAATACGTTTAAATCAAACTAATATGTTTTCAATCAACATTTTTTCTTCCTCCTAGCTGTACATTTAAAACATTACTGATGGAAATATTTCTGTCGGTTTGTATTTCGTGAAACTGATGTTTACCAACATTTACCTATAAAAATCTAATGCTTCTAAGACTACTTTTAAAAGTGGTATCTAAAGCCCCTGTGAAATAATAATACTTTATGATTTATATCAAAATGGCTGAGCAAATCTTGACCTAGGAAGCAATTAAAGTCTGTGTTGTGCTTGGGCTTTATTTTTTTGAGAGAATATCTTAAAATTATTATAATTCATTGATCTTGATTCTTTCTCTCCACATAGCAGAAAACAGCAGTTTGAAAACCATCAGCCCAAGAGCTATGAGTGAAGAACAGAAGAGTGTCACTTTCAACCTATCTGTAGATCGCATATTACCTTTCACATTGCCGGCCTACCACCCGCCTCAGTGGTCTGATGAACTGGTACGTCCCATGCTACCACTGGTAACAAATCAATTACTAGAAATGAAGTGTCTGATTCTCATTTACGCTAAGGCCACTTTACCGCACTCTGAAAGGGTAAAGGGCAAAGTGAATGCCCAGAGTAAAATAAAATAGTATTAGTGCGAATGGAAATTTAGCTTGAAAGGTTGGATTCAGATTTTCAGGCTGTAGCTGAAGTTCCGTTGACGTTTATGGAACTGTGACAATTTACACCGGTTTCCGAGGGGTAGCCGAGTTAGTCTGTACACTGTTCTCAAACTTTGTGATACCGTGACCCCCCTCTAAGTTGCTTGTGACCCCCCTCTAAGTTGCTCATGATCCCCCAAGGATTCGGGACCCACAGTTTGAGAAAGGCGGCTGTACAGGATAAACTTAAAAAACAACAAATAGTATGGTAGCACTTTAAAGACCATCTACGTGTTTTGTTAGTCTTTAAAGTGCCACCATACTATTTGTTGTTTTTTAAGTTTACAATTTACACCAGCTTAGGATCTGGACTTTGAAGTATAAACACCATTGTATTAGTTCTGTTATACCAGATACCATGCTCTTTATATAAACCCATAAGACTTTACAACTGTATGAAGGCAAGGTCCCTGCCCCAGCCATCTGGTTAAAGACCATTATTCCTCAACATGTTTTGAATTTACATTAAAATATGCATTCTGTACCATTTGCTAACTCTCAGCATTACCCAGCACAGTACAGTACAGAGCCCAAATGAGACAGGTGGCTACTGAAAATACTTCAGAATGTTGGTATTACTTAGTAACATTCCTTAGACTAGTTTCCTATGAAGAATGACTCCCTACATTGTAGAAGAGTCAGTGCATCCTTAATAACAAACAAGACATTTCCCTTTCCCATATTAATTTTTGACCTCAAACAGGAAGAGATCTCTAAAGACAAGTGCTCTTTAAAGAGCTCTGCTCTAAGATCATGTGTTTTGTATTTGAAAACTATATGGTTCAACAGATATCCTTGCAATACACGATCATTGTATGGATTTACACCAGTGGTCACCAAACTTTTCACATCATGCCCTCCCTTACCCCTGTCTGCCCAGACCCAGGGGCCAGGACTGGGAGTGGAGCTGCAGCTTGGGGGAGCAGGGACTGGGCCCAGGAGCAGAGCCACAGCCAGGAGCCGAAGCTGGGAGCTGAGGCTGGGGCTTGGACTGGGAGCCAAGGTCATAGTTGGGGGACTAGGCTGGGGGCAGGGTGGGGCTGCCATGCCCTTCTGAATGTCACACCCCACACTTTGGGGACCACTGGTTTACACACTGCATATGAACCAGAAGTTTCAGACCATTTGCAACTTCTGTTAATCACCTGGTTTTGTTCATCACCTGAGGGGTCCCTTAAGATAGGTTTCACTGTGTAAGATTCTTTCAAGATTACTGTAAGGATCCCATTGACCTCACTGAGATTTGCAACTTTATAAGTGAGGGCAGAAGTGGGTTTGGAGCCTTTTTTTCCATTTGAAGAGTAGTTGAAGACATGCCCTTTATTCTGAATTGCTGCAGAGGGACAGATGCAGAAAAATCATACAAATGGAGTCCTCATGCTCATAATGGTCAGGATTCTTCCAGGGCAGAGACTGATCTTGCAGGATGCATGGGATAAGAGATACACAATAACATCATATGAAGAAATAGATTACCTCTCATGTCGATATAGATTAATCCCCATGTACAGAATCAAGGGAGTAGGGAGACAATCTAATAGGATACTTAGGGTGCATCTACACAGCAGTGCTAGCTCGAAATAAGGTACGCAGTTTGAGCTACATACATTGCATAGCTTATTTCGAGATAGTCTATTTCAAAATTAATTTCAAAATAGACCATTCTTCTGACAAGTCCCTTACTCCTCATGGAACGAGGTTTACTGGGATGGTGTAATAGCAAAACTGTTATTTCTATTGCATTTCGAAATAATGGGTGTGCTGTTAATATGCGGAAAACGCTATTTCAGGATGTATCCCGAAATCGCGCCGCTGTCTAGACGCACCCTCGTTAATGATGAAGCCCAACTCTTATATAGCGTTCTTCATCAGTAGATCTCAAAGTGCTCTAGAAAGGAGGTTAGTATCTTTATCCCAGTTTTACAGATGGGGAAAAGGAGGCACAGAGAGGCAAAGTGACATTCCCAAAGTCACCCGGCAGGCCAGTGCAAGAGCCAGGAATAGAATCCACATCTCCTAAAACCCCGTTCAGTGCTCTATCCATTAGGAAACGTGGCTTCCCTTCTAGATGCTGCAGTGAGTGATAGTTGTCTTACAAATGCCTGTACTAATGGCCTAAAAGCACGATACAGTCAGACAAAGACATAATCAGGCATGTGGCCAATCTTGTTGCTGCTTTCCCTAGCCTACTGAGTTAAAGCCCAAAGGATCTTTCACTTCCAGGAGAACATCTGAGCACCCACCTGAGCTGATATCCATTGTACATTGAAATCCCTACAACCAATAATCCATGAGGATTCCAACAGCAATGCAGGTACCAACTCAGAGAACTCACCAGATATATCATGGTGGCTATATGAGAACAATAAAATACCAAATACTGTTAATTCAGACATTAGTTGTATTATAAGGATTGGCAAAATAGTGAAAAAATGAAGTGTTACATTTTATTTACTGCCCTTTACTGTCCTCATGTTCATAATAATGCAGTGATGACTGGAGCTGGTTGAAATTTGATTTTTTTCCCATGGAAAAAAATATTCATTAAAATTTCAACAACCCAAGAAGAAAATGCTGACAAAATGTTTTCCAATGTCTTTCCCTGTTTTTTCTAACTAGTTGTATGGATGACTTATTTCAGCTGAAAAAAAATGTGCAGTATATTGTTGTGTCTTAAAATTCTTTATTGTTTTAGGCTCCCGATGGTCTTGGTCCAGTTCCTGTCAAGACTATAGACATGAAAGTCAAGCACGTTCACCCGTTCTATGACTTAAAGGTGAGACAGTACAGCTTAGTCACTCACCTATGTCATATTGCTTTCTTTCATTAGGGACAGTGTGACAAAAGATATACAGTATCACATTTTGTGTATGAAGGAGTAGACCCTGTTGCTTAGGTCAATAGGAGTTTGTCTGAGTAATGACTGTGGGATTTGCCTTTTGTTAGCTCCCTAAGGGCACATCTACACAGCAGGGCTAAAGCTGAAATAGGCTAATCAGCTTAAGTCGAAATCGCTTATTCTGGCTTTTGGCACTGTCGTCTACTCAACAGGAAGTCCAAGAAAGTGCACTTTTCTTCCGACTTCTCTTACTCCTCATAAAATGAGGGTTACAGGAGTCGGAGTAAGAAGTCCTCTAGCTCATCATTATTTCAACATTATGTTGAAATAACTGCTTTCTGTGTGGACATAGACTTTTTTATTTTGGAATAACCTCAGTTATTCTGAAATAACGCTACTGTGTAGACATACCACAAATGAGCCCACACATTTAGGCTATTACCAGAGAGCGAGCAATGGGGGTAATGCAGAAGCATACCATCCTAGTATGATGTGGTCTTCAGCAGTTTGGTGAGCACATGGACTGACAGCGAATATGGAGAGTCTCAACCTGCAAACCCTTACCATTACAAACAGATTTCTACTGATACAACTGCTATGGTTTCTTAGGCCTTGCCTACACTTACTGCGAGATTGGCACTGCAGGGATTGATTTCCTGGAGGTTGATTTAGCAGGTCTAGTAAAGATCTGCTAAATCAACTTCTGAGTGTGCTCCTATTGACTCTAATCCTCAACCGGATTGAGAAGAGTAAGGGGAGTCAACGGGAGAGTTTCTCCCGTTGACTCCCTGTAGTGGGGACACCACAGTAACTCAAGCTAAGGTACCTCAACTCTAGCTATGCTATTCATGTAGCTGGAGTTGCGTACCTTAGTTCAACATTGCCCCCTAGCGTAGACCTGGCCTCAAACAGGACTACTTACATGGGTAAGAGCTAGTGACTTAGTGGCATAGTAAGGGTTTACAGGTTGAGACTCTCCATATTCGCTGTCAGTCCATGTGCTCAGCAAACTGCTGAAGACCACATCATAAGTAGAAGGTTCTGCTTCTCCAGGGAAAAGTGTCTCCAGTCTTCTGCTCTCTCAGCTTCCTAAATCATGAGGCTGAAGACAGCCTTTGAGAAATGATATGATTTGGACTGATAAGTCTTTTGATCTAAGGGGCCCAATCTCACATTTCTCGCACATTTGCTATGCACTGAATTCAAGAATTGAGCATGTAAGGAATGCAGGATCTGAGCCCCCAAAGCAAATACCAGTTTCCCTCGATAAAAATTACAAAAACTAAAGATGTGATTTTTTTTCTATGTACTGTAGAATATCCTGTGTATTTCATCAATTTAGATAGTAAATACATACTCATGTCTCCATCTTCAACTACATCATAGTGGTTTTCAAGCTTTGTGACCCCAGAACCTATTTTTATGTTCTGACATCTAACCCCCTTTTTCCTTCAAAATTTAGAAAATGAAAAAGGCTAAATTCTGTCACTCTCTAAAGTCAGGAGATTCCACTGGGCTTAAATCAGTGCTGAATTTGATCTTGTCCTTGTTTTGTTGATTGCAACAAGCATAGGCTTTGTCTATACTGGCATGTTTTGTTGCCAAAAACTACCTTTTGGCGACAAGACAATGAGAGCGTTCACACTACAATACAACTTTGGACAGGAAAAACACCCAGTTTTGGCAACAAAAAACTTCTAGCCCTGTGAGAAACTTTTGTCTTTTCCCCTCCCTCTATTTTTGACAAAGAGCCAGTGTAGGCTCTGCTGTTTGTTTTGTCAAGAGAACTGTCTTCCACCAGTATTCCACAATGCCTGCCTTGGTGGCTCTGCTCAGTGTTTTGTGATCTCTGCTGCCCTGTAGGCATATGCCCCTCCCTTCTCAAAGCTCCAGGAAGTATCTGACAGCTGAATGAGCTGCTCCGTTTGGGGAACAAAGAAAGAGCAAATAATTGGAATGCTGCTGTTCTGCCCTGCTAGAAGGGGAAGGCTGGAGAGACTGCTGTGCTGCTTTGACATTCCTCAGCATGGAGAGCTTAAAGAACTACTCATGATGCACTTCCAGCAGCTGAGACTGCTGTGGGAGAATGCAGAAGGAATCCCAAGAAGCATAGGGATCAGCTCTGCCTTCCCACAACACTGCTTTGCGCTATCTGTTGACAGGGAAGCTAACAATGTGGCCATGAAATGTTGACAATGGGAGTGTGATCGCGCCCCGGCGGGGCGGGGGCGCGGGTCCGACGTCCTCTGTCCACCCCTCCCTTTATCTTGTCCTGGGACGTCCGGCCCTCTGAAACCCGACTGTTCGGCCCCTTTAAGGCCGCGCACTTTAGTTACGGGTCTAAACGTCGCGCTGAGTTTGGTCTCCTCTGGAGACGGAGGAGGAAGGGGGGCCCGGGCCCACCCTCACTCGCAGGCCCCAGCCCAGGGCCCTAGGGACTCGAACTGCACAGCAGTCCTAGTCCGGCTGATGGGGTCGTGCCCCTAAACGCGCCAGCCCACGGGCTTGATTCACCGCCCTGCCCTGGGCTACTTCCTTTCTCCTCCTCCCTCTGCTTACCGGATCCCCCCCGGTCTCTCTGGGGAGGCGGCTCGGGGCTTCGACCCCCCTTCTGGCGAGTCCGCTCGCCTTCGCCTGCCTTCCCCCTCTCCCTGCTGCCCGGCGGGTTTAAAGTTCCCGCCGCCCCGGACGCTGACGCACGCCCCGCCCTCGGCGCCGGTCAGCTGGGCATTCTGCCCCTCCCCCTTCCGGCAGCCACCACTGTGCTCTCCAGCTGTGCCACGGCTTGAGAGCATCCGGCGCCTGGCCTGCCCTAGGCGCCGGCCAGCTGGGTGTTCTGCCCCTCCCCCTTTCTGGTGGTCTCCGCGGCACTCTCCCGCCGTGCCGCGGCCTGGGAGCAGCCGGCGCACGGCCGGTAGACGCTCCCCGGCAGCGTCAATAGGGCGCTCGCCCCCCCCGGGACAGTGCGGAGTCTCGGCGCCCCGTCACACACACCCCCCTTTAAGTCACCTGTTGTCCCCTGGGTCTCGTTCTCGTTGTTCTCGTATTGCCTCGAAAAGAAGTCTGCGTTCAAATGTTGTGCTCCTGCTCTGTGGGCTACTTCAAATGAATAAGGTTGCAGCGTTAAATACCACCTCATTAGGCGAGCGTTGACGTCCTTCATTGACTGTAGCCAGTGGAGGGGGGGCATGGTCCGTCACCACCTGGAATCGGTTTCCTAGGAGATAATATCGCAACATTTCAATAGCCCATTTCATAGCTAGGGCTTCTTTTTCTATCGTGGAATATTTGCACTCTCGTGGAAATAATTTCCAACTAATATATACAACCGGGTGCTCTCTGTGTTCTTTCTCCTGCGACAACACCACCCCTATCCCTGTCTCTGACGCATCCGTCTGTACTATGAAGGGGCGGTTGAAGTCTGGTTGGGCTAGAACTAGTGCATGGGTTAGCTGATGCTTTAAGGTTTGGAAGGCTTCCTCACATTCCGATGTCCATCATACCCTTTGTGGCATCGTTCCTCGGGTTAAGTCCATCAGGGGAGCGGCCAGTGCTGCAAAATTGGGCGCGAAACGCCGGTAATACCCAGCCAACCCCAGGAACTGCCGTACTTGCTTTTTGGTTTTCGGGGCGGGGTGATTTTTTAGCGCACTGATCTTGTCTACTAAAGGGCGGAGTTGGCCCCTACTGACGGTATAGCCCGGGTAGGTTACTTCTCGGGCTCCAAACTGGCATTTGCTAGGGTTGGCCGTGAGGCCTGCCTCCTGTAGGGTCTTGAGCACGGTCTCCACTCGCTGTAGATGTTCCGACCAGGTCATGCTATGGATGATGATATCATCAATATAGGCCGCCACGTATCGTCCATGGTCTCTCAGGACTTTGTCCATTAGTCGTTGGAAGGTTGCGGCGGCTCCGTGGAGGCCGAAGGGCATTCGTACAAAGTGGTACAACCCAAAGGGTGTTGAGAACGCGGTCTTCTCTCGCGAGTTGGGCGTCAGGGGTATTTGCCAATATCCCCGAGTCAGGTCGATGGTGGAAAGGTACTGTGCGTGCCCTAGCCGATCGAGAAGTTCATCTACTCTAGGCATGGGGTATGCGTCGAATCGGGATATGCTGTTGACCTTTCTGAAGTTGATGCAGAACCGCCACGATCCGTCGGGTTTCGGGACAAGCACTGTTGGACTCCGCCATTCGCTACAAGACTCTTCTATTATGCCCCACTGGAGCATCCGCTTTAGTTCCTCTTTCACCGGGTCCCACATCTTCCGCAGGAGGGGGCGGATTGGCTCCCGCACCCTCTTCCCAAGTTCCGTCGCTATATGGTGGTAAGTCTCAGTCGTCTGGCCGGGTTGGTCGGTCAGCACCTCTGGAAATCTCCGTAAGAGATCCTCCATTTCCCTCTTTTCAGTCGCGGACAAGCTGGCCTCTACCTGGAATGATACCGGGGGGGTTCGCTCCTCCCCTCCGGCCCGAACTCGGAGCCGGGGGGTATGGGATTCACCAGTAGGCTCTCGCGCTCCTTCCACGCCTTGAGGAGGTTGACATGGTAAATTTTGGTGCCCTCCCGGCCCCCTGTCAACCTTACCTCGTAGTCTACCTCGCCCACCCTCCGCGTCACTTCAAAAGGCCCCTGCCACTTGGCCAACAGTTTTGAGTCTTGCGTGGGTAGCAACAAGAGGACCCTATCCCCTGGCTCAAAGGTCCGCTAGCGGGCGCCCACGTTATAGTACTTAGCCTGCTTCTCCTGGGCTGCTTCTAGGTTCGTCCGGGTGAACTCCCCTAGCTTATGTAGCTTTTGTCGGAGACTGAGGATATACTGGACTGTCCCTTGCACCCTACTATCCTGTTCCTCCCAGTTCTCTCTTATCACATCCAATATCCCTCGGGGGTGCCCGAACAACAGTTCGAAGGGCGAAAAACCGGTCGACGCCTGGGGGACCTCTCGGATCGCGAACAACAACGCCGGCAACATCCGGTCCCACTCCCCCGGATCTTGATCTACGAATTTGCGTAGCATTCCCTTGAGGGTCTTATTAAATCTTTCCACTAGTCCATCCGTCTGGGGATGGTACACGGATGTCTTTAACGTTTTTATCCGTAATAAACGGCACAATTCTCCCATGAGGAGGGATGTGACATTCGTGCCTTGATCTGTCAGGATCTCTTTGGGTATCCCCACGCGGGAGAAGATCTTTACTAGTTCAGTCGCTAAATTAGGGGCGGTGGTATTCTTCAAAGGGACGGCCTCCGGGTAGCGCGTGGCGTAATCAATCACGACCAAGATATACTTATACCCCACCTTCATCCTCTCTAGCGGGCCGACTAAATCAAGGGCAATCCGTTCAAACGGGACCTCTATCAAGGGGAGGGGAACTAAGGGGGCCTTCGGCACCCCTTTGGGCCCGGCACTTTGGCATTCGGGGCAGGAGCCGCAGAAATCTCTCACCTCGCGGTACACCCCAGGCCAATAGAACCATTGTAACACCCGCTGCAATGTTTTCTCGTACCCCAGGTGGCCCGCCCAGGGGTTGGCATGAGCCACTTCAAGGAGCTGGTGGCGGTACCGTCGGGGCACTAGTAATTGTCTGACCACCCCGCGGCCGTCCGCCCCCACCGTGACACGATATAAACGGTCCCCGCGTACCTCAAAACAGGGGGTTACGGCTCGTTCTTCTTCTGGCTCCGCATGCTCCATTGCTTCCTTCACCTTGGCCCAGGCGTGCTGCAACGCAGGATCCTCCCGCTGTTCCCGGAGGAAGTCCCCTTCCCACAACCCGAGTGAGGGTCCGTCGACGGGCTCGTCCCTCCTGGGCGCTGAGGTGCCTTCCTCGGGATCGTCCGTCCGTCTTCCCCCGGGGCTCCCGGGTTGGTCCCTCTGGCTGCTAGGGTATCCCACCATTCCCTCTTGGGAGGAAGGGGGCTCCTGTTGTTGCCACTGTCGCACGGCCATCGCAAATCTGGCCCAGTCTCTCCCTAGTAGGACTCGGTACACCAGTGTTGGGGCCACCACCACATAACACCAGCTGCTGTGATTCTTATCCGTTATCTGGACCCATGTAGTCGGGTACTGATGCAGATCGCCCTGCACACACTGCACGTGGACGGGGGGAACCCGGGGCCCTCCATCCCCCACCAGGTCTCCCCTCACAATTGTCTGGCTGCAGCCTGAATCTACTAGAGCCAGTACTGGGCGGTCATTGACATAGATCGGCCGCATGATCCGGTCATTCCCTTCCCCGGGTGTCCCCGCTCCCCGGTGAGGGCTCGAGCATACGTACAGTCCATGTAAGGACACTCTTTTTGAAAGTGTCCCTCTTGACCGCACCTGTAGCATGCCCCGCCGGGGGGGCCGCCTCGTCCCGCTGGCCTCCCCCCGTCATCTGCTGGGCGGGTCTTCTCAGGGTGTATGTCTTTCGGCAGGGCCGTCCAGGCCGGCACCAATCTCCTCCCTTCTCCACGGGCCCCCCTTCCCGGTCCGGCTGTCGCCCCAGGCTTCCTCTGGGGGGCCGGAGGCGCAGTGGGTCCGGCCGGGGTGGCGGGGTGGTTTTGCTTATCTTCGAGGGAGCCTCCGCCGCTTCATAGTCATTCATCAAGTCAACTGCCTCGCCAATTGTGGAGGGATGATGGCGTCGCATCCAGCGCTGCCCTTCCGCCGGCAGGATGTTCAAGAACTGCTCTAATACTATCGCCTCTGCTACCTGCACCCCGGTCCTCTGCTCCAGCTCGAGCCACCTCCACGTGGCTTCCCTCAGCCACTGCGCCACCAGCCGGGGCCTTGCTCCCGCCGGGTATCGCTCCTGTCGGAACTTCTGGTGATACGACTCTGGGGTGATGCCCATTTGGTCAAGTATCGCCTCCTTCACTTTATAATAGTGAAGGGCATCCCAACTCAGACTCCGATAAGCCAATTGGGCCTGCCCCGTTAGATAAGGGGCAAGGATCGTGGCCCATTGCTCATCTGGCCATCGAGCTGCCATAGCCACTCTCTCGAAGGTGGTCAAATACGCCTCCGGATCATCCGCCGGCCCCATCTTAGTTAGTCGGATGGCCATTTGCGGAGGGCCTCCCCCTTCACCCTCATAACTCACCGAACCGACCCTGCCTCGGGTGGGCGTCCCATACTGGCGTATCCATTGCTCCTGTTGGCTTTGGAACTGCTCTGTCAGCTCCCTCACCAGCTGCCGCTGCTGCTCCTGGTGTTGGGCCGAGAGCTGTTGTATAAGGAGTGTTTGTTGTTGCTGATTCTGCCGCTGGTGTTCGGTGAGCCATGCTAGTATCTTGCCGGGCTCCATCTCCGACTCCCACGTCGGTTCGCCCCCAGTGGGAAATAGCAAAAAAAAAAAAAAAAAAAAGAGAAGGAAAAAAAAAGGAAAACCCTCTAGGGGAATTAGCTCGCCTCCTACCCCTAGGAGCACCCCTGCTCCCCCCCTCTATTCCCTAGAGTCTTGGGGTAGCAGTGCCCACATTCTCCACCACCTTGTGACCGCGCCCCCGGCGGGGGGGGCCGGGCGCGGGTCCGACATCCTCTGTCCGTCCCTCCCTTTATCTTGTCCTGGGACGTCCGGCCCTCTGAAACCCGACTGTTCGGCCCCTTTAAGGCCGCGCACTTTAGTTACGAGTCTAAATGTTGCGCTGAGTTTGGTCTCCTCTGGAGACGGAGGAGGAAAGGGGGCCCGGGCCCACCCTCACTCACGGGCCCCAGCCCAGGGCCCTAAGGACTCGAACTGCACGGCAGTCCTAGTCCAGCTGACGGGGGTCGTGCCCCTAAACGCGCCAGCCCACGGGCTTGATTCACCGCCCTGCCCTGGGCTACTTCCTTTCTCCTCCTCCCTCTGCTTACCGGATCCCCCCCGGTCTCTCTGGGGAGGCGGCTCGGGGCTTTGACCCCCCTTCTGGCGAGTCTGCTCGCCTTCGCCTGCCTTCCCCCTCTCCCTGCTGCCCGGCGGGTTTAAAGTTCCCGCTGCCCCGGACACTGACGCACGCCCCGCCCTCAGCGCTGGTCAGCTGGGCGTTCTGCCCCTCCCCCTTCCGGCGGCCGCCGCCACACTCTCCAGCTGTGCCGCGGCTTGGGAGCATCCGGCGCACGGCCCGCCCTAGGCGCTGGCCAGCTGGGTGTTCCGCCCCTCCCCCTTCCGGCGGCCGCCACGGCACTCTCCCGCCGTGCCACGGCCTGGGAGCAGCCGGCGCACGGCCGGTAGACGCTCCCCGGCAGCGTCAATAGGGCGCTCACCCCGCCCCCCCCCCCGGGTCAGTGCGGGGTCTCAGCTCCCCGTCACAGGGAGGCAGAAAAAAACAGTTTAAACAGTTTTCACTTTTGCCAACTTTTGCATGTCGAAACATTTTGTTGCCAAACCTTCCTAGTGTTGACATAGCCATAGAAGCAACATTGCTTTAAAGGAGCTCTTAACTATTTTTCCTGTGTGTACCTTTGCTGCCATTCCATTTTATTTTCACGTACCCATGTTACATGTATTACACAAAGAGCCCATCAATTTCATTCTGTTTATGCAAAACAATATTACTTCACACATGATGCTATATAGAAAACATCTAGAGTGAGAACATTCCTTCACAGATTCATTTGCCAGGATAGGGCTTTTAAAAATTCCTGCTCAAAGTTTTTGTCATATGTCATTGTCACTAAATGATGGTCCAAGCATCTATTACAGGACGAGACCTTGTGAAGTATTCATCTTAGAGCTGGAAAGTTAGAACGCACTGACCTCTACATGCATGTATTGTAATAAATCATTTTCATTTGTACCTAGGTTCCTCAGCACTTCAGCATTATGAGGTACCAGCCATTTTGCACACACCATGCATCGACAAGTTACAAACCTCAAAAACTTTCCCGACCACTAAAGCAGGGAGCCGAGGTAAAAAGTCCATTATTTGGTTTCATGTTGTCACAGTGTTTTACACCAAAGCTCCCTCTGTACTCTGATAACATTTGTCTTCCAACTTGTTCCAGGATGAGCTGATCTCAGTAGTAACTTCTCCAGAGCCACAGCTCAGTCCTCCCTCACCCCCGGGGGATCTACACAAACTCCCAGGAGAGAAATCCCTGGAAAGGGTCACAGGACTTTTAAACCTGGCAGCTCCCAAAGCGTTACTCCAGCCTCCAGACAGTCACCCACTTCGCATATTTGTAAGTAAAATTCCATTCTAGTAAAACCTCCACATAGTGGAGGGAAATGTACCTTGCTTCATTACAGGGTTGGGAAGGAATTACTTTCCCAATTACCTTCCTTAGGTTTATAGATACAAACTGTGTGCCACAGGCCTAGAGAGCAGGGAGCAACAGGTAAGTGCTGAATGGCATTCAGAGCCCCCGCAGCATGTACCACACCACACTCTGTAAGAACATAAGAACGGCCATACTGGGTCAGACCAAAGCTCCATCCAGCCCAGTATCCAGTCTGCCGAGAGTGGCCAATACCAGATGCCCCAGAGAGAGGGAACACAACAGATAATCCTCACATGACACCTCTCCTATCACCCATTTCCAGACAAACAGAAGCTAAGGGCTGTCCCACACTTGCATGCCAGTCCTCATCTGCATATCAGCACAGTTCAAAATGGCTGGCAGGTCCCTCCCCTGGTGAGGTAGGGGCGTGAGACTTCACGTGTTCCCCCGCCCTCAGGCCCTGGTTGGCCTGAGGGCAGGGGGAGTATGTGAAGTCTCCTCCCCCCGTCAGGTGGTTAGAGGAAACCACCAGCTGTTCAAAATGGCTGGTGGTTCTCTCTAGGTGCCGTGAGCCCCTGGCAGGCTGGGGGTGGGGGGCAAAGACTTCATGTGCTCCCCCACCTTTAGACCCTGATTGGCCTGGGGGCAGGGGAGCATGTGAAGTCTCTTCCTCTCACCAGGGGCACGCCACACCTAGAGGGAATAACCTAGAGGGAATAACCCCCTTCCAAAGTCCCACCCCTTCTGCCCAAGGCCCCGCCCTTTCGGGGGGTGGCCCGCAACCACTTCCAAGATTTGTGACATGGCCCCCCAGCAAAAATTATTGCCCACCCCTGATCTAGATGGTGCTTGGTCCTGTTGTGAGGGCAGGGGACTGGCCTGGATGACATCTCGAGGTCCTTCCTTTCTAGTATTTTATGATTCCATGATGCTAAGATTAATGGGATTTTTAAAAGTGCCTAACACCCATTGAAATCAGTAGGCCAGGAGTGGTCCTGGGTCGTGTCTGTTGCTAGTTGTGTTTCAGAGGGGGTCATAGGACAGACGTAGACCTGGGGTAGAGGAGAGGAAGGAGACATGAGGTGTTGAGTTGAACAAGGGAAGCAAAGTGAGATCAAGGTGGTGTGGAGTTTGCCTGGTCTTATTAGTAACAAGAACTGAATTTTTTCAGTCGCAGATTTCCTCAAAGGGCTCATAATTATTTTTTGTAACTCTCTTTTTCTTGTCTGTTTTCAGAATCCTACTCCAGGACTGTACGTCTTTCTGCAGCCTTTGGACTATTCAGAAACAAACATTGAATATCATCTTTGCCCTCATCCAAAATATAAATTCACCAAGGAATATCCCATAGGATCCAGCATCCCGATTACACAAAAGAAATTTCTGCATCACAAGGTACAGCTTTTGGTTTCAGTGAAATATTTGCTGCAAAGGTATAAGTTGGTGGAGAATTTGCCTTGTAGACTCCAAAAGAACATAAACCCTTATCCCCAAGGGAAGCCGTGTTAAGCTCTGATTGGCTTATGCTGCTGCAGGTAAATGTGGTTGTTCACTGGATGACCCTTGTGCCTCCCAGGGCTTCTCCGTGTCTTTTCTTCAGCAGCCGTGAGGCTCTCCTCACTGTTTCTCTTTAAACCTCCAACTGCATCTTCAGAGCCCTGTACTAGAGCCAGTAGCTTTTCAGGTGAAGAGAACTGAAGCTCAGTAAACACCAGGCCTGTCAACGGGGGATGGTGGGGGACAAAAAGGGCAGTTGCCTGGGGCCGCGTGATTCAAAGGGGGCCAGGGCTCTCACTGCCACTGCTGTTACTGCCCTGGGACCCTTTAAATTACCACCCAGGCTCTGAGAGCTGGGGGGGGGGGCAGCACCATGCTCCAGGCAGCGCTGAGGGCCCACAGCCCCATCCTTTGTGCCTGAGGCGCTAGCCCTTTCTAGGATGCAGAGCTGGCCCCACACATACCTGGCCTGGGAACTTGTGGAAGCTGTCAGCTGCCCTGGATAACACACACTTTAATCAAGCAAAGCAAGGCATTCCCCACCCTCAGCTCTCTTTAAAGCATTGCATTTCACAGGCATGGCACTGTTGTCATTTCAGGAAGTCATTCGAGGAGTAACATACTGGAGACGATTCCCATCAGTGGTTTATTCAGCCTTGTCTAATGCTCCCTCTCTGACAAGCACAATGATGCCTCGTTGGTAAGAAAGAGTTTGAACATAGAACACCTTCCCTCCGGGCCAGATTCTGCCGCCCTTCCTCCTATCGACCAGAAACCAGCTCCACACATTGTCCCAGGGAAACGGGGGAACAAAGCGTAGAATAAATTACTACTCACTGGGTCCAATCCGTTGAAGCCAGTGGGCAGTGGATCAGGCTCAGGGTGAGTAAGGGGGGCAGAATCTAGCAGTATAAGTGGCATTTCAGTCTAATAAGAGCTGACCTTATGCCCAGACACTTCGGGGAGGCCCTAGCAACTCAGCTCAGCATACCCTGCTTGTGTGAGGGTGCCAGCAGGACACATGACAGTCCCAGGCATCTGACTGCAATATCATTCCCCCTCTCCCTTCTACTGCCAGCTTTGCTTCTTTACTCATCCTGCTCCCACGGTCCTTGCTCAGCAGAGGGAAAGAAGTAGCACTTAGGCCTCAATTCAGAACATACTTGAATCCATCGCTGTTCATCAGGGCCCTGACCAGAAGCCCACTGAAATCAATGGGAGCTTTTCAATCATATGCTCAAGTATGTACTTAACTCCCGTTGAAGTCAGCGAAGTATAACTAGGTGCGTACAATTAGCACGTGCTTCAGTGCTTTGCTGAACTGAGAACCTGCTACAAGTGTCTGCATTAGCAGTGTAACACACTCAGAGCTGAATGAAAACCTCCCCTGTGACCATTTCAATACCTGATGGTAGGTAGGTACCTACGCTGATATGCAGGCACCTAAATGAATGGCCTGACCTTCACAGGTGCTCAGCATCCAACCACTGCTGTCCAGATGCAGCAGCCCAGCCCCAGCCAGGTAAAGTAATCCGGCCCCCGGCCCCCCACATACTCTACTTACCACCCCCAGCACCCTGCCCTGCCACACACTCCAACCCCCTGCCCTGAGCCCCTCATACACCCTAACTAGTGTTCCCCTCTAAAGTGCGTGCACCAAGAATTTGCAGATATGCAGTTACTTTGAACATCAAGCGACTTAGTTAAGTGTCTAAACACGTACCCTGGTGCCTAACTACCAATTTTGGACCTAAAACTTTAAAGAACAAAACTGTGCTTTGCTGACTTGTGTGTCTATAGGTAGCTGATGTGTATGCTTTCCAAAGTATCTGAATTTTCCAGAATCTGAAGATCCCTCGAACATATTTATCCTATGCCATAACTCTATGGTTATGTCATTTCCACAGCAGTGATCCCTACACTTTAGATATGCTTCCAAGAGAGGTACCACCTATGCTGGATGACTTACCTGAGAGAGACAAGGAAAATATAACTGGCTAGTAAGTTTCCTCTTTATTTTTTATTTAATATAATTTGCACTGAACTTTTAGCACTTATGTGAGTGCATATAGCATGTGCATAAAACACTCACACAGCGACAAAAGAAATGGATGGTTCTTTTTGCATAAAGTATCCTTTTGTTTTCCCATGCTAAAAAATATAGGATGGATAGAAATAATACTGCTACAGAAAAACTAAGTGTTTTTAACATATTCATTTTTAGTGAGAGTGAATCGGAGTTAAAAGTGGTTCTTACCCCAGATATGCTGAAAGCCGAATTTCCACAGATTGAATCAGGAGAAGCTAAAAGCAAACCACTGAAAGATAGAAGGTAAATGGATATATTTTTAAATCCAGGGAAGATGCTTGGCAAGGATGTTCAGCATTATGGACAGGCCAATTGCTGAGGTCCCTTCGTGGTGCCATCATTAAGATGGTGTTCAGATTGTGCACTTTGGGCAGGACTGAGTCCCTTTGTTTCATACTTCACAGTTTGAACTTAATCTCTACATTAAAACACGCTGGCTCTTCTTGGGCCAGGTGAATTTTCCATGAAGGTGGTTGGTTGGTTGGTTGGTTGGTTTTTTGTCAGATATTTACTGACTTTGGCAAAGGAAATGAGTCCTTTGAAATTTTCCCTTGGGATGATGATGTTTGTTTTAGGTTGCCCCAGCTAAAGATTGCTTCCCACACACAGTCATTCCCATGGTGTCTTGCACATACGCTGCTTTTTAAATGTCACATATATAAACCCAAAAAAGGGGATTAGCTCTTTGTTATAACCTGGCATAGCCACCCTGGAGCACCCATGGAAAAACCTAGTGGGTGCTTAGCACCCAACAGCAGCCAGTTTCACCTTCCCTCCCAATCCCAGTCCTTCCAGTCTACAGGTGTCCCCTCTGATCAACTCCTCCCATTCCCTTCCAGAGCCTCCCGCCTGCTGGGATCATCTGTTTCACAGCACGGAAGAAGTGTTGGAGGGGAAAGGAAAAGAGCAGGGATGGGGCACACTCAGAGGAGGGGCAGAACTGGGAAGAGTTGGGGTGAGGGTGGGGGCTTGGGGAAAGGGAGCATAGGTGGGCAGAGCCTTGGGTGGACAGGGAGTTGAGCACTCTTCGGGCCTGGAGGAAGCCAGAGCCTATGTAACCTGGTCTCTGCAAGAAAGCCAAGAGACCAGTGTTCCCTCTTAGCTGTGCGCTTGTGCAGCTGCCGAGGAAAAATTCAAATGCCATCCATCTGATTAGCAGAGCATTCACTGCGAGGTTTTGTGTTTCTATTGGTGGTGCACATCCACAAATGCCACAGTGCATGTAAAAATTATTCCGCACATGGATGGAAAAAATCCACACAGAGATGGAAAAGATTAGAGGGAACATTGCAAGAGATCTATCAGGCTCTGCTGGTGACTTCCATTCTCCAGTACTGCTAGGCTGCATTGCATCCATAGCTCAGCACAGAGATTCTGGGGAGCCCAGCTGGGCGGATGGGAGACAGGGAGGGCTCTGAAGGATGGACAGGGGTTTTGTAGGTTAAGCAGCAGGCAGGTAAGGATGGCTAACTCTATTGTCTTGGCTGCAAGATAGCAACTCCATGGGCTGGAGAGTGGGGGCAAGTGCACTTGTGGGGAGTCATAGGAGGATATGAGGGGGGCTGAGCAGGGCAAGGAAGGTGATCAGGGGCTAAGATGGTAAAATATGATGGGAAGCATGGTATTGTGGAAGCAGTGAGGCTTTGGCCAGAGGCAATGTGGTCTGACAAAAACGAATGCAGAGTTAGGTATGAGCCAATCCTGTGTTCTAACCCTGACTCTGTCATGGACGCACTGTGTGGCTTTGGGCCAACTGCTTCACTTCTCCATGGTCAGTCTTGCCATCTGCAAAATAGGGGTAACCATGTTTGCCTGCCTCCCTCACAAAGCTGCTGAGAGAACAGCTTTGAATTTGCAGGCTGTGGTTTTCATAGCCACCTAATTCCCATGCATTCAAAAAGGAATTAAGTTTCCAAACCCCTAGGCAGCGTATCATACATAAAGCATTATATAAATGCTAAGCATTATGGCGACTGTAATGAAGTGCTAATTACAGTATTGTAATCTCTGTGGTGTCAATTTACAGTAATTTACAGTACATAAGCACCTGAATGTATTTATGTGTCTCAGTCCTGCTTTCTCTGTTCCCTCTCACTCTGCTCTTTAGAACATGAGGATTTGGAATAGTTTGTATTAATAAGGAATGGTCTTTTTCTCCTAGCGATACAGCCCTAGAAGTTAAACTTGCTTGCAGCAACATAGTGGATACCTCTGCTCCTGTTTCTGGGTAAGCAGATGGGTGACTGTTAAGATTCATTCTTTTAAAATTCTGTTATTTTCTACAAAGCTAAAAAAAAATCCTACTTTAAACACATCTTGGATCAGGAAACAGCCTGGCCCATGGGTTTGGAACAAACTCACATAGTAACTAAAGACCATCACCATCTTTCATTCTAATGCAAGGCACATTTCTTTGACCTGGCCTTCTTTAACAAACAAATAGTTTTGTGTCCATGCGTGTGTGTTATAAAAAAATCAAAACAAAATACTCCCTATTCACACTTCTCCCCTTGGGAGTGGATGAAAGAACAGATGTGACAGGTATTAGTCACACAATTTAATGCATGACTGGAAGGTGCTTATATACTATGGTAATGAGCACAGCATAAGAACGTCTGTTGAACAGAAAAGAATATTGCATTAGAAATGTTCTATTCGTTGAGCTTTGGGTACCTCTGCACTAGCCAGAGGAGGCTGTGTTGTTTAGATTACTCCCATTAGCATTAGTTGTAGACCAGTGATTACATCTACTAGAGAAAGTCTCAGAGGGGTAGCCGTGTTAGTCTGTAACTTAAAAAAAATGACGAGGAGCCCTGTGGCACCTTATAGACTAACAGATTTATTGGAGCATAAGCTTTCGTGGGCAAAGACCCACTTTGTCAGATACCCACGAAAGCTTATGCTCTAATAAATCTGTTAGTCTATAAGGGTATGTCTACACTAGCCATCCTAGTTCGAACTAGGGTGGCTAATGTAGTCATTCGAACTTGCAAGTGAAGCCCGGGATTAAAATATCCCGGGCTTTATTTGCATGTTCGGCGCCGCCATTTTTAAATGCCCGTGGTTCGAACTCCTGCCCGGCTACGCGACGGGCTAGGTAGTTCGAATTAAAGCTCTAATTTGAACTACCGTTACTCCTCATTGCAGGAGGAGTAACGGTAGTTCAAATTAGAGCTTTAATTCGAACTACCTGGCCGTGCGCGCCAGCGGGCAGGAGTTCAACTACTGGGCATTTAAAAATGGCGCCAGAACATGCAAATAAAGCCCGGGATATTTTAATCCCGGCTTCATTTGCAAGTTCGAATGACTACATTAGCCACCCTAGTTCGAACTAGGGTGGCAGTGTAGACATACCTTAAGGTGCCACAGGACTCCTCATCGCTTTTGCAGATCCAGACTAACACGGCTACCCCTCTGATACTTAAAAAAAAAAGAGTAATCCTGAGGCACCTTAGAGACTAACATATATATATATATATATATATATATATATATATATATATATATATCATGAGCTTTTATGGGGAAAAACCCCACTTCTTTAGATGAGCTTGAGTGGAGGAAAAAAAGAGGGACTTTCAGAATTTATAACAGAAAAAGAAGGGGGGGGGGTGTGCCTGTCAATTGCCATGCTGGTGCTAATGAGGCTAATTGAGTGGGCTGAATGTGTCCCATACTTAGCTTTTGATCTCAGTGAGGTGTTAAATTTAGGGAAAGCTGTTGTTATAATGGGCCATCCAATTAATGTCTTTGTTCAGGCCAAGGGAAACAGTGTCAAATTTGCCTATGAGCTCAATTCCCCACTCTCTCTCTCTATATATAGTTGGCTTGTGCAATTCTTTTGTAGGAGAATGGCTACTTTTAAATCCAGGATTGAGTGACCAGGCAGGTTAAAATGTAAAATTTACTAGAGAATATATTGCTGGGGTTTTTTTGCCATTCTTAGGGAATCTCTTTGCCACCATGACTATTGGGGTTGGTTTTGGTTTCATTTGATTTTTACCCTACTAGCATCAGAGATTGGTCACAGCAGGAGATGGGACACAGGGGGAGATAGACCGGAACAGGGAATCCTCTTTCTCAGACCCTGGGCTGCTGTGTTTTGCTCCCATGTTCAGGGTCAAACTGATCACTAGTTGGGGAATGGGAAACTAGTTGGGGACCTTGGAAGTTTCCATCATTCTCTGCAGCCTGGGCTATGGATCGCCTGCTAGGATGATCTGGGCATATCTCAGCTAATCAATTCCCTGCCATTGCAGGAGCCTCAGGTGTTACTGACTGAGGACTGATACATTTTGGTCTCACTAAAATCACTGGGCTCAGCACAGGGGTATATGGGTGAAATTTAAGGGCTTGCAACATAAAGGAAGTCAGACTAGATGATCTAATGACCCTTTCTGACTTCAAACCGGGATGGGCAATAATTTTTGACAGGGGGCCACTCCAAAATTTTGGAAAGTGGTCCAGGCCGCACTCCTCCATGATATTAATGAGGAGATATGGGGTCTGGGATGGAGGTTGGGTGCAGAAAGGAGCTAGGGATAAGGGATTGGGGTGCGGGAGGGAGACTGGAATCTGGGAGGGAGTTTAGGTGAAGGAGGCGGTTGTGACCGAGGGCAGGGGACTGGAGTGCAGGGGTTTGGGATGTGACCTACGGTAGGAGGGGATTGTGATCTGGGGCAGGAGATTGGGGTGCCAGATCTGGGAGGGGGTATGGTGCAAGAGGGGGACAGAGGGTTTGGGTATGTTGAGTGGGGGAGGCAGAGGGTTGGGGCAGAGAGGGGCTGGGGTGCCAGAGGCAGGCTGTGGCCAGGAGACTTAGCAGCCAAATCAGCCTGCTCTTGCCTGCAGAGCTAAGGCTTGCAGAGCTTAAAATGTTTCCCACCCAGCCAGCCTGCCTGCTTGCCTAGCCATATGCTTCACTGAATAACTGAGCTGAGGAGAGGGGGTGTGGTTCTTCTTGGCTGCCTGTTATTCAAACAAGCAACTCCCATTGGCTGGTTTCTGGCCTGAAACCGACCAATGGGAATGTGTTGGGGGTGGGACAGCTCCTGAAACTTTCCTCCTCCCCTCCAGTTTTGAAACAGAAAGGAAGCCAGACAACTGCATTTCTGCATGGGGCTGCTGGGCAAACAGGAGAGTCTGCCTGGGGCTCCCCACTGCCTCAGTGGGCCAGATCCGGTGGCTTGGTAGGCCATATCCAGCCTGCAGGCCATATTTTGCCCAGGCCTGCTTTAAATGCTATGAAATTGCTTCTCCCTGCAGCTACTGAGACGTGGAGTTTGAGTTTATTCTTAGGACACTTTATTGTGCAATAATACAGGCTCTGTGTCTTGAGTACAGAGAAACTTGTGGTGCAATGTCCAAAACAACGAAAAGAAAAAAGAAAAATTCAGTGCCTTGCATTGTGACATGCATCAGAGTAGCAGCCATGTTAGTGTGCATCTCCAAAAACAATGGGGAGTCCTGTGGCACCTTAGATTAACAGATTTATTTGAGCAAAAACTTTTGAGTCTTTGTCCACAAAAGCTTATGCCCAAATAAATCTGTTAGTCTTTAAGGTGTCACAGGACTCCTCGCTGTTTTTAAGAAAAATTGTGATTCTCATCCTAATGCTGAGTTTTCCACAGTTGCTCTCTCCACATGACCACACAGGGGACTGAGGACAAGTCTGAGAAATGGGAGCCCCTGGCCAGTGAGTCTGGAAACTGCATAAATCCACAGGTCACAATCCCCATTGGTGGGAAAGGGGACACAGAAGACAGTAGCTGCTGCCAAAGCAAGTAGGCAATAATACAGCCATAAACTGGCTTAGCATTTCCTGCATGACAGATTTGGGGAAAAGTTTCCTATTTGCTTGAGCTTTAAAATGGGGGATCCCAGATTGTATTAACAAACAAGTAAGGCCTAATCCAGTGTCTTCTGATGCCAGTGGAAGTTGCTTGAATTCCCAACAGAAGGCTTGTTAGCATCTCAGTGACTCTCTTTCTGCCCGCCACCCTCACAAATATGATTCAATTCTGTGGTGATCTGGAAGCCTATTTTTGCCATCTCCATCTAAAGGAATTTTTCCAACACACCAATGAACAACACACTGACCGTCAGGATCCCCCCTGCCAACCCCACAAGAAGAAGGCCTCTATGTGGCCCCCTCCTGATGGTCGTAACGAGAGTCTTGCCTTCTACATCAATTGCTTCCACAAATGTGCATGGGCTGACATTGTCAGCAAACAACATGTGATATATAACCTCAGCCATGCACAACGCAATGCTATACACAGCCTCAAAAACAATTTTAACATTATAATCAAAGAGTCTGACAAAGGGGGCACACTAGTCATCATGAATAGAACAGATTATGAACAGGAGGCTGCCAGACAACTCACCAGTACCATATTCTACAGGCTTCTCTCCTCTGATCCCACTAAAGAATACCAACAAATCCTGAATCATCTGCTCATGAAACTCCCTGATACAACTTGGGACCAAATCTATACTAAAAAACTCAAATCCCGAAGATCCACAAACCTGGAAATCTCGGATGTCGCATCATCTTAGGCATTGGCACACTTACAGCAGGATTATCCGGTTATGTTGACTCTATCCTCAGACCCTATGCTGCCAGCACTGCTAGCTATCTTCAAAACACCACCAACTTCCTGAGGAAACTACAGAACATCAGGAATCTTTCTGAAAACACCATCCTGGCCACCATGGAAGTAGAAGCTCTTTACACCAACATTCCACGTGATGATGGATTACAGGCTATCAGTAACACTATCCCCAATGATACCACTGCACACGTGGTTTCAGAGCTCTGTGACCTGAACCAACTATTTCCAATTTGCGGAAAATTTATATCTTTAAGTCAGCAGCACAGCTATGGGCAGCCTCATGACCGCACAATATGCCAACATCTTTATGGCTGATCTCGAACAATGTTTCCTCAGCTTTTGCTCCCTAGCACCTTTACTCTACCTATGCTACATTGATGTTATCTTCATGGGAAGGAGACCCTTGAAGAATTCCACAGGGATTTCAACAACTTCCACCTCATCATCAACCTTACCCTGGAACAGTCCATACAAGAGATCCACTTCCTTGACTCTACAGTACAATTAAATGACAGCCACATTTCCACCGCCTTATACCGGAAGCCTACCAACCGTTACATCTACCTACATGCCTCTAGCTTCTATCCAAGACACATCACACAATCAGTTGTTTACAGCCATGCCCTTAGATACAACCGGATTTGCTCCAATCCCACAGAGACAAACATATACAGGATCTCTATCAGGCATTCTTAAAACTTAAATACCCACCCGGGGTAATGAAGAAAACAGATTGACAGAGCCAGACATCTTCTTCAAAATAGGCCCAACAAACAAAATAACAGAACACCACTGGTCATTACCTACATCCCACAACTTAAACCCCTCCAGCACATCATTAACAATCTACAACCTATCCTGGAAAATTATCCCTCACTCTCACAGGCCTTGGGGGATGGGCCAGTCCTCACCTACAGACAACCCTCTAACATGAAACAAATTCTTTCCAGCAACCACGCAGCACACCTCCATCATACTCACCCAGGAACCCACCCCTGCAATAAACTCCGGTGCCAACTCTGCCCATGCTTCTATATAAGCAACATCATTTCAGGACCTAACCACATAAACCCCCACCTCAGATGCTCATAAAACTGCACATCCACTAATGTTATCTATGCCATCATGTGCCAGCAATGCCCCTCTGCCATGTACATTGGCCAAACTGGACAGTCTCTACGACAAAGAATTAATGGACACAAGTCAGATATTCAAAGTGGTAACACACAGAAACCTGTTGGGGAACACTTTAACTTGCCCGGGCACTTTCTAATGGATCTAAAAGTGACTATACTATTACAAAGCAATTTCAAAAACCAACTGGAGAGAGACGCTGTGGAACTTGCCTTTCTTTGCAAATTTGATACCTGTGATCAAGGTCTGAACTACTGGATGGGCCGCTACATTCAACACCCTAATGACATCAAAAGTAAAGTATTAAGCCTACTCTGTTAGCCTCATTTAGCATGATCACTCTAACTGACAAGGTTTTTTTCCTTCTCTTTCCCTCCCTATCCCCTCTTTTTTTGCTGTTTATTTGTGCTCCTGGACCTCTTGCTCCATTCATCTGAAGAATGGGGTTGTGCCCACAAAAGCTCATGATACCATCTACATTTGTTGTAAGTCTCTAAGGTGCTGCAGGACCATTCGCTGTGTTTTAAGTTTTTTCAATTACAGACTAACATGGCTACCCCTCTGAGACTTTTTATCAGTATTGTGTGTGTATTTTACTGGATTATACCATTTATATTTTTCACTCTCTTGAAATCTCTCCAAACACATTCTTGCTGCAAAGTTAGTAGCTCTCCAGTCAGCAGTTAGTTGAGCTCAGAGGAAACACCCCGACACAGTCCATTTTACCTTTTTTAATACTGTATATACTCACGGGCTGTGTCTACACTGAGCCACTTATTCCGGAAAAGCAGCCGCTTTTCCGGAATAAGCTGTGAGCTGTCTACACTGGCCCCTTGAATTTCCAGAAAAGCACTGACGATCTACTGTAAGAAATCAGCTGCTTTTCCGGAAAACTATGCTGCTCCCGCTGGGCAAAAGTCCTTTCCGGAAAACTGTTCCGGAAAAGGGCCAGTGTAGACAGCCCAGCAGTCTTTTCTCAAAAAAGCCCGATCGCAAAACGACGATCGGGGCTTTTTTCCGAAAGCGTCTACATTGGCCATAGACGCTTTTCCGGAAAAAGGGCTTTTCCGGAAAAGCATCCTGCCAATGTAGACGCTCTTTTCCCGGAAATACTTATAATGGAAAACTGTTCCATTTTAAGCATTTCCGGAAAATCATGCCAGTGTAGACACAGCCATATAGAACAGCACTTAAATAGGCCTTCCTAAAGATATCTCCTGCCCCTAAAAACAAAGTGAATGTGACACGTTGGCATGAAGGGCTCTCACTTTGGTTTTATCACCTTTCTGTAACAGTTTACCTTGTTATAAATTACTTTAACCATCTCCTGCAGAGACCCAAGAGACCATCTGGATCGGTATTTTCAATCCCAGAATAGCAAACTCAGAGAGAGGCTGCAAGGACATCTGGAGAAAATGAAGCAGAAAGCACTCAACAAAACCCTCATTCTGGAATAACAGCTAGTTCACAAATTCCACAAGTCAGTCCCTGTTTCTTTTACACTAACGTGCTGTGTCTCAGCCCCACAATATTGCCAGTTCATGACTTCTGTATCTGTGCAGAACAGGTATGAAATTATGATCAGCAAGCAACAGATTTCTGTAAAGGCACAAACCTTCTCTTGTACAAACTTGACTACAGTCATTACTGTATATATTGTATTTGAGCTGAATGATCTCTCTGTGAGGGATTCCTTCCCTATGTGCTTGTTCATTGTGCACTGGGGTTAAGTGCTGGAGAATTACGCCAGCGCATCAATAGTTTGTAGTTTTACATACAACTTTCTGCACACACATACCTATTTAATGGACTATCTTTTCTCTGCCACTAAGTACTGTTTTATATGCATTTTGTCTGAGAATGTCTGCTGCTTTCAAATAAAATGTAAAAATCTCTATGAAGAAATTGTTTGGATTTGGCTAATTTTAATATTGTTTTGATATAGATTTTGTCCACAAACTAGAATAAACTCCGTGGATGAGCCTGCAGCACAGCCCAGGGGCCTGTCCATGAGTGGTTTCCGGTGCATCACTGAGGACTGGTCTACACGGGAACTTACCTCTGCACAGCTACACCTCTCGGGGGTGTAACACATCTATAGCCTGAAAGATGCAGTTATGCTGATCTCACTCCTGTAGACAGTGCTAGAGTGATAGAAGAGTTCTTCTGTCAGCTTAGCTACTGCCTCCGAGGCCATGTGTACACTACCATTTATATTGGCAACATTGTTGTCACTCAAGTGTGAAAAAACACATCCTGGAGCAACATGTGTTTCGTTGGCTCATTATGTCGGCTGGAGAGCCTCTCTGCCTCTGCTCATGGAAGTGGTTGTATTCTGCCAACAGGCACTCCCTTCGCCACAGAGCAGCTGCAAAAGTGATCTTACAGCGGTATCAGTCCAGCTCTGCCGTTGTAAGCTCGCTAGTGGACATGGCCGCAGGGAGGTGGATGAATTCCAATGACAGGAGAACCCCTGCCGTTGCTGTAGCAAGCGTCTAACTGAAGCATTACAGTGGGGGCAGTGCAGCTGTGCTGCTGTAGCATTTTAAATATAGACGTGCCCTGACTCTCAGTCTCCACCCAAGCTATTCACTCCTGCTTGGTACTGGGAGGGGGGAATTAAGTCCTGTTATTGTCCACAATGAAACAATAGGCACCGACCCTGTGACAGGGCAATCTGCTCCTTTAACTGCCGGAGGTGGGGGGTGGAAAGGGAGCAGCCCCCTGCCCAGAGAGCAGGCCAGCAGACAGGTCCTGGGAATCAGCTGACATAAGTGATCAACACTTCATGTGTGAACCACACTCTCACCTGGACAACATAAAGGCAAACTCAGTTCTATGCAGGGAGGGGCAAACCAGACACAGACTTGAGTCTGTCCGCTTTTTCCCTCCTCCCCTGAGGCTCCTGGTGTTGGAAAGGGCCCTACCCAGTAGCTGAGGAGCCCAGTCTAAACCCCTTATGAGACTGTTTGTGAGTTTTGTTGTGCACTTTGCTTTCCTAGGCCACGTCTACACTGCAAGGTTTTTGCGAAAAAACCCGTGGAGCGTCCACACCTCAAATGCGCTTTTGCGCAAGGAAATCAAGAGTAAAATGGCAGAACAGAGGGCTTTTTCTGCCATAGGTAAACTTCCTTTTACGAGGCATAACTCCCTTTTGCGCAAGAGTTCTTGCGCAAAAAGGCATGTGCGGATGCTCCAGAGGGGTTTCTTGCGTAAGAGCGTCCATGCAGTGTGGACGCTCTCTTGCGCAAAAGCATAAAAATTCTTGTGCAAAAGGCTTCTTGCACAAGAAACATGTAGTATAGATGTAGCCCTAGGGAAGAAAGTAAATAGAGCCCTGAAAAAAGGGGAAGAAGCCTACCCTGTGTGTGGCTGGCTGTCCATCCCCAGCTGATGACAAGGGCCACTGGTGTACAGTCCCCTCCAGCATCTAGTAGTGAGGGAGTTAACACCTTGCTCAAGTAGGCCACTCCCAAGCAGGTGGAATGGATCCAGATGTAACGAGAGAGAGAGAAAGCTCCTGAATGAGGGAAAGGAGAAGTTTCTAGTGAACAGACTTCATAGACTACTAGGAGAAAGGGGAAATGCCAAGGTGCCTCAGGAACTCTGTGACAGGTTAGCAGGGGGTTGGCTTGGCAGTCGCTTGAGTAGGGCTTGTTTATTCTCTACTTTGTGGTATATTCAAGTTAAAACTTGCCTCGTGCAAGGTTATTGTGACAAACATTTGAGAGAAAAGCTCTGTGTGAAAGCCTGCTGTGGAATTGGGGTGGGTGTGTTCGCGGTCACCTCTCCCCTGAGGAAAGCATGCTCCAGGGTGTTACCACACAGACACATCCTTGCTTAACTTTGGAACAGTAATTAAGGTGGGGTTATTCTAGGGGGAAGTTTTAAGTATAGTGCCCCCTTACCTGAGATGCATGTAACTTTTCCTAGTGCCAAGCAACTGTCATAAAGTCAGTCTTTGTTGTGGGCAAGTAGTGGGTTGACTTGTGTGTTTGGTTTATCCTAGGAGAGCTGATTAGGCAATTTAAAGAATGGTCTAAGCTTTCTAAAGCTGAGACCGTAAAAAGCCTGATTCCTACGGACTGCACCTCTGTCAGGTAAGGTCATGAAATGTTGCAATCCCCATTGCATGCTAGGACCTGTGTTATATGCCAGAAATGCTTCCTTGAGATGCAGCCCCTTAGGAAACAAGTTGGAGTCAGAACAGATAAATGCTGATACCGACCAAAATCCCCAGGTGCTAGGAGTGGTGCAAAAAGGGAGCCTGTTTTCCCCTAGGTTTCAGAGGGTAGCCATGTTAATCTGTTTCAGCAAAAACAACAAGGATTCCAGTGGCACCTTAAAGACTAACAGTTTTGTGAGAACATACACTTTCATGAGTTGCAACTCACAAAAGCATATGCCCTGATACAATTGTTAGTCTTTAAGGTGACACTGGACTCCTTGTGGTTTTCTCCTATGTGTGTCAGACAGCTGCAGCTACTCCCAGCCAATTATTTTAGCTTTGTTGTCTCAGAGAGGCTAAGAGTAGGTTTCTGCTAATTGCTTAAAAACACAGTTGCCACCAAGGTAAACCTGGAAGTTGCATAGTATTGGGTGTCTTCAGATTTTCTCTTATTACAATGAGTGTTTAAATAGGCGAGATGCATGCTGCTGCTTTTTTCTATTGAGGGAAACTGAGCAACAAGTCTAGATGGACTTGTCTAATACTCTAATTTGGGGACATATGTGACGCATGGATTCTGTTCTCCTCCAGAGCAAAGATTAGTAAAAGGGTTGATAGCAGTATACCAGAATGAGGCAGCATAAAGCAGCTAAGATTTTGCTTATAGGTGGTGGTAGAGGAAGCCACCTATAAGCAAAGGATGTGGCCAGGGCAGCCATAGAATGAGTTGATAAAACAGCTCTCGTCAGAGGGCTGTTCCCACCAGTGGAATTGTGGTAGTCGTTTCAACAGAACCCAGAGCCACTCAATAGATCTTCAAAGTGATGCACCTTGCTCCTGTGTTTTAGGGTTTGTAGGGCCAGGGATCAGCCTGCTGAGAGGAGGTGCTTTGTTTCCACAGCCCCCAGGGACAACTCCAGCAGCCACAGCACAGAGGAGGTCTAGCAGCCATACTTTCCATCCCTATAAAGCAGGGGTGGGGAACCTACGGCCTGAGGGCTACCCCCAACAAAATCTACTAGCCTGGGCCTCCCTAGGCTTTGGTGTGCAACGGGAATGTGGGGAGTGTCTTTCTGCTTCTCAGTCGGGGGCCATGTCAGTGAGGTGGCTTTTTTGCGTGGTCCCCAACTGATTTTTTCTGTGGGTCAGCGGCCCCTGGCTAAAAAAGGTTCCCCAGCCCTGCTATAAAGGGCATGGAGCAACTTTACACCACCATGGGTGACCCCTTGTGCAGTGGGAGCATGGGGAGCACTAGGTCAGCTATTGTACCTTTTGTGTCCCCAGGAATGATTCCCCTTTTTGCAATGTAGCAGTTTCTTCAGTTATGGGAAGTTGTGTTTCTGCAACACACGACAGTTGGTCAAACTGACTTGCCACATCTTTGGAATCTACTCGCTCAAAGGCTGCCAAATGTTTGCTATGCAGTGTCTGACTAGTTCAAATTACTTTGGGTTACCTGGATTATGGAAGGTGATCGATATATAATTCCAAGTTCTGTTCTGTATCATACTGGCATATGCATGTTGGTTTTGCTAATCCCACATCAGTTTAAAAAAAAAAGTACTCCAAATTACCACGGTTGGAGGAATTTCTCAGTGAAATTTCTCTTGTGGGAAAATTTCTCTTGTGAGAAAACCAAAACTTTTTATTGAAATGTATCAGTTTCAATTAAACTTTTGTCAGGAAGGTTTCTCAAAGTCTCAGAGATTCACCCCACAATAGCTTAGTGGCACTCACTTGGGATACGGGAAACTCAGCATCAGATCTTTGTCCTGCCGGATTCAGAACTGGGTTGTGAGAAACCTGATTTAGAGCCCCAACCATTTGGGTCTTGGCTATTTAACAGTGATTCTCTCACTTTTTGTACCTGATTTGGAAGGATTTTGGTTTGGTCCCAGTGAAGCAGGAAACTCTTTTGAATCCTCCACAGAATTCATGAGATAGGAAACCCACTCCTCCCAACCCCCCACCTTGCTCTACTTAGCTTCCTGTGTTCTTCTTTAATTGTACTCTGTGCATCCGCTGCCTTAGCTCATGTGTTGTACATTTGCTTAAAAACATGAAATTTGCCTAAATAATTATAAGTGCTTCCTGAAGTGTGTCAGCCACGAAATGCAGAAGTTTTCTGGCCTGCACAAAACATTTTTATTTCTATGATTAAATATTATTTTGGTAAATAAAATAGTAATACTTTTTTAAAATGTATCTCAAAAACAATGAGTACAGTTAGTTTCCCAAGGCAAAGCCTCCTAAATCACCTACTGGAGAAACACAGAATCCTTTCAGGGGTTGGTTTCCTGGGTGCTGAGCCCTTAGAACTGAGTCCTCCTAGCGCTGAACTGGTTCAGTGTCTGTATTGCTCTGCAGGGGGATGGTAACCCCAAGCCTGTGCCTTGGCTGGGGAGACCAGAGGATGTGGCCAAGCAGGACAGGATAGTGGGGAGCCCCAGGGAGCAGGAAGGCAGGTGTCAGTGGCATGATCAGCCTACCAGGGGACAACCCAACAGGATGTTGGTGATTTTAACCCATCGCAGTATGCTAAGAAGAAGTGTCATTATTCATGTGCTTAAGTCAGTGGTTCTCAACTCATTTCAGTCCATGGACCACCAGGCCAATCAAAAAATTTTCGTGGTCCACCTCCAGCACATGTAGCACAGGATGAACGACACAGCAACAGCTCAGCGCAACGGCGGCAGCTACACTGACACTCAGAGCCTCAGATGGAAGTTACTGGCAACACAACGCGGTTGCGTCCTAGGTGACGTTATGGATGACGCACCGCGTGCTTGTGAACGTGGCATAAAACAGTCTAATGTCGGTGCCTGCTCACACCCTGTGACTTTGGACAATGTTCCTGTGGACCACCGAAAAAGTCACCATGGACCACCAGTGGTCCATGGACCACTAGTTGAGAACCACAGGCTTAAGTGCTTTGCTATGTTGAGACCTGAACCATCAGAAATCAGACAGATAATGGTCACAGATCCAGAGTTAGTGTGCCACAGCACCCTTCCTACAGAATAAGCCATGCGATTTTACTGCCTCCTTAGCCTGGAGCTCTGGGCATCCAGTATTCCTGCTTCACACCATGTGCACCATTCAGTGACTCAGGCCCCTGGTGGATACTGGTGCACTCTTAGGGATGAATGCACTTCGCCAAGCATTTGCAGTGACAGACAGTGTTGTCGAAACAAGGGGGTTTATGAGTCATGTGGAATATGGGAAGGTCCTTAAGTTAGCACAGTCCATCCTGGGTAGTTCAGGGCCCAGCCAAGCTAGAGTGAACCCTGTTGTTCAAGCTGCATCTCTCCATCCATCTGACCTACTTGATCCAAATCCCAGGTCAGAGCCTGACTGTCTCCAGCAGCCCGCACTTGTCCCCACACCTCCTACATCTCCAGTTCTTTGTCCCTGTGCTGAGGAAGAGCTTTTCAGCTCCCCTGAGGACAGGTGGGGAAGTCTATATCTCTCCGGGTTGTTGACTGCTAGATATACATGTCATTTCCAGACAACTGAATTTGCTATTGCATTCTCAAGAGTCCCATTGATGTGGGACGTACACTCCAGTCAGCAAGGTAACACCCATCTTAATGTCTCTTTAGCTGCTCTGAGAGAAAACAGTCCTTTTTCATCCCCAACATAACACAGCACACAGGAAACTGAGGCACATACCAGCTTTATAAAAAAAATTAAACATACCACTGATATATTTAGCTAGTGAATAAATGCAGCCATTTTTAACAAGGCAATTTCACTCACTGGATCCTTCTCCATAACTGGAAAGATTTCCCAAAGGTTCACATTTGACCACCAAAGAACAAGCCAGCCCTCCCAACCAAAGGGATGATCAAAATCTGTCCGAGGAAAACTTTTCTGTTAAAGAGAAGCATTTTGAATATCCAAATGTGACTTTAAATGTTTCCTGCCTCCTTTTCTCCAATGAGGCCATTAAAAATTAGCAGCTGGTACATTTTCTTCTCTTTTCTACACCTATGTACTTCTAACAAGACTAATTCCTTTACAGCACTTTTTGTTGTCCAAGAATCTATATCTGTGCCGCTTAAAATGAAATCAGACCATCCAAGCGCTGGCCATAAAAATATACATTTACAATCTGACAAGAACACTTTATTATGGTGGGTGTCTTATGGTTTCCTTGCCCTCATATCCCTTTTAAGAAAGTAACTTAAGAATTCTAGTTTTGGGAAATTTGTAGTGTAAGCCCCATAATATTATGTGTGTATTTAATATGTGGTTTGATTTCTAAAAAGAGAGAGGTCATGACCATATAAGTACAAGCTTCAGTACATTGTTTACTTTGGCTCACCTCCCATTGATTTCCATGGCACAGGAACATGTAAATTGATAACCAGGATGTGATAAGTTTGTGCCCATTGGAGACAAGTCAATCTGCCTCTTCCTTCCTTTCTTTGAAAAAGATTATTTGGCTAAATTATTCATCTTAATTGTGCTGGTAAATTAAGGTGTATTCATCTTTCCTAGTAAATGCCTGTCTCATTAGCTGGGCTAATATATTGAAATTCTGAATCATGCTTTATCACTTACTCCTGAAATTACCTAAAAAAAATTAACATTTAAAAACTAAATCAGGTTAAAGTGTGCATTTTAAAAATTAGGCGACAGTTAATGTTTTCATTTGCAAATCATATTTGGGCTAGAATGCTAGACAATTTAGCATTAGCATCACTTTGTTCATCAGGTTGAAAAGAAAGGCATCAATCTTTTAAAATTGAATGACCTTTATAGGGTTGCAGAGGGAAACTGCAGCATAGGCCTAAGTTAAGACATGTGTATGAACATATATTTCAAACACAGAAGGCTTTAGCATTTAAATGCACACGGTCAGGATTTTTTTCATACACTTGTGCAAATTTTTAAGCCATTGTCTTCTGAATGCAAAATAACAGCTCTCACTATTTGTATCTTCAAACTGTTGTATAATCATTAACCTATTCAGCCCCATATATCATCCAGGGGACACCAATCAGAGAGATCCTCATTTGGCAGCTCAAAATCTCAAATGTGGGTATCAGTACTTGAGCCCCTAAACCCATATTCAGACACCCTATGGCATGATTTCCCCAAGCTTAGAGAAAGAACAGCTGGCGTGCTGAAGTGTCCAAGACCTTTAAAAACCAGGTTTTTTTAAAGGGTGTGTAGATGGGGTGAAGGGTGTGTAGATGGTGTGAATGGGTCCCCTTCAGAAATTTTCAACTTTTCCTTTTAAAAAAATCACAGTAGCAGGACTACCTACGCCTCTGTCCTTTCCCTGGTGTCTCCAAGTGCACCCCTCAGATGTCAGGCCTCCTGCCTTCACTTGTCCAAAAGGTAGAATACCACAATGCCCTAGAACACAGTGCCCGAGGCATGCTTACCCTGTATGTGTCACTGAGCGCCCTCAGTGGCAGTGCTTTTCTTCCTGAGCCTGCGACAAGTAACCTGCAGTGATCCAACTTAAAAAAACAACGAATGGTCCTGCAGCACCTTAGAGGCTAACAAACAAATGTAGATGGTGGTATGAGCTTTTGTGGGCACAGCCACTTCTTCAGAATATCAGACCGCTCCGTAAACTAAACTAGACTGTTGTTTGTTGTAATGGTAGAGACAAATTATTGAGGGGGGAAAGGGTTTTAAAGCAACAAATAACTCATGGTTATTCCACAGCACAGGACTGACACAGTCTTTTCCATTAGCCCCTAATTAAAGATCTGCATGGATGCAGCCCCTGTCCTCCAAGAAAGTCAGGATACTCAGATCCACATGTCTCCCATGTTTACGTTCCGAGCCACAGGCCTCCTTCTGCAGGGCCCAACCAGATGGGGCTTAGTGTTTTGTACTGCTTCTACTACATCAACAAAAAAGCATAGCTGGAAGACAGGGATTCAGCATAGCTAGCCAGACAGATTTGGCAAGAGTAACTTACACTAGTCAGCATCTGCAGAAGCTAGTTGGTCACTAAGGTCAAGTGACAAGTTGGTGTCTGCCAGCTCCATGAGTGCTCCAAACGTGAGATCAAATTCTCACAAGTATTCGGTGATTCTGTCACCAACTGCAAGTGCTGGTCCCCCCAAACAATAGAGACACTAAATGAATGCCAAGAATCAGTATAAATACTTAACCAATGCCTTCCTGTGAGGTATTCACTTGTCAGATACCATCTTGAGCCAGTATCATTCATGTTTTACAAAGGAGAGCTTTCAGATGCACCTTAGTAAAGTAAGGGTTAGATTCTGCAAGGTGCTGAGCACCACTAGTTTCCACTAACTTTAATAAGATTGCAATTTCCAGGCCCTGTGGATCATATCTGATCATTTTTGGGCACCCACTTTTACACCTTTTCTTGGCTGCGAGAAAAGCTTTTCAACTATTTGCTAGGAGAGATTTTAATTGCACAAGTTATTGATACCTAAATGTGCCATTTTTTAAATCAGCTGATTAAATTTGTAGCTGTGGCATCAGATTTCTTAACCAAATTATGCTTACTTCAGCAATGAATTTCTGCCCTATTAAAAACATACAGTTTCACCAGCTTGGTCTCCCATATTTGGCGTGTTGCCTACAAATCAATAATAACTTGCCTTTGCAATCATATTGGATGCATATATCCTTGAGTGAATTTTCAGGGCAGTGAGTGAAGAAGCAAAGGTTTAATTAACATTATTTGATAGGATTGCCTACTGAATGCCCGTGTATTGCTCTGAAAATTGACCTCATGCATCATAACTGCAATCGGCCATTATTATCAAGGCTTTTTCTTCTGCTCTTCCATTGTGCCTGCTGTTCTGTCCCTGCAATCAGTGCAGTGTTTGGACAAACTATTTCTGGCAACACCACAGGCATGGGTGTCATATGCATTGGTGTGCCCTGCCACAGTGAGGAAGAGCTATTTACATTCCAATAGCACCCTTCATTTTGAATGATCTCAAAGTTCTTTAAAAACAATGGCCCCAGTATGGCCAGGTACTTGAGGCCTTTTTACACAAAGAAATTGATCAGAACTCCAGAACAGCTATATGCCAGAGCAGCTCTCCATGTGGTCATTCTGTTTGGGAACAAAAGTGATTTTTATTCGAGATTAATGCACTTCAAAAGTAACTATCCACAAAGGGAGCTAATCTGGAATGGCCGTTCCAGTCAATTTTGAGATACAGACAAGCCCTCATTAGAGCATCCCAATAAACAATCCCAGTGAAATCCATGGAATCACTCATTCAAAGGGTACAGCTACACTACACAGTTTTTCCAGGATACCTGAAGAACTGTTCTGTGTCCAGGGAACGTGTTTGCTCTTCCGCTTTTTTTGCGGAAGAGCAAACACACTCTTTCAGAAGCCCCTATGTTTCTCGTTCCAGTCTAGATGGGCCAAATGTCGGAAAAGCCTCTTCCAACAAAAGAATCGAAAAAAGCTACGCAGTTCTGGGCCTCTTAAATCCAGAGGTTCAGTCCCCAACCCCAAGGACCCACCCCTGGGAGTCACATTACATATAATTGCACATGGAGGATCACTTCACCGGTAGCTGGAAAAACTTAAAAAACAACAAATAGTCTTGCAGAACCTTAGAGACTAACAAAACATGTGGATGGTATCATTAGCTTTCGTGGGCAAAACCCACATCTTCAGATGAATGGAGTTTAAGGGATCCAGTTTTCAAATAAATAGCACAGAGAGGGTATGAGGGAGAAGAAGAGTAAAAGAAGGGGAAAAAAGGGGAAATAAATTGTCAGTTAGAATGCCTACACTAAATGAAGCTGATATGAATACTTAGTACCCACTCTAAGTACCCTTTGGTTTTCAATGGTAGCTATCTGACAACTCCCTAGTGACAATGCAGAACAATCAAAGCCATTCAACTCCTCCCCACCCCACCCCTCCTTATTTGTCCACACTTACTGCAACTTTCTTCCCCTACTTTGCCCACCTCATTCGCTCTTCCCATCTCACAGTTCTTGTCTCCCCATTTATCAGCTTCTATCCAAGCTGCCTGTGTGTTCTTCCTTCCTGCATTTTCTGCAGGACTGTTCCCCCCGATCTCTTCAAAATGCCACTGATGTTTCAAATCCCTCTTCCAGGCACTTCTCTGCATTCATGACTAACCAAAAAAAAATCCGTCAATTAACTATGCTGGAAGCAAGTGGGAATAGATGGTAACTTCTGTAGCTCTAAAATATCCCAGTTGTGCATTAAAAATGTAAATATTTATACCCTTTTCCCCTCACCTACATTACTAGTCTACTTATATCGTAATATCTGAAGGCAGTGTCCAGAGGTGCAGAACAGATATTCACATCTAAGAGGCACAACACAGAACTCACTGCCAGGAGGAAGGTGAGTCTAAAATAGCTTCAAGCTACGCTGGGCTGCTTCAGCATCTGGAGAGTCATCCCATGCACTTAGGCAGCCCTGGGGGGCTACATTATAGCCACAGTGCTGCCAAGAATCTTAACAATACTGCATGCTGGGGCCTCACCCAACACACCCTTATTAAAGGCACAGGAAGAAACCATCCCGATGCGCAGTAAGAAAAGCAAATATGGTAGGCGACCAGATTGGCTTACCGGGGAAATCCTTGGTGAGGTTAAACACAAAAAGGAAGCTTATAAGACGTTGAAACGTGGACAGATAACTAGGGAGGAGTATAAATATCTTGCTCAAAAATGCAGGGGAGTAATCAGGAAGGAGAAAGCGCAATTGGAATAGCAGCTAGCAAGGTATGTGAAGGGTAACGAGAGATTTCTGCAGGCATGATAGCAATAAGAGGGTGGTCAGAGAGGGTGTGGGGCCTTTACTGGATGAGGGAGGTAACCTAGTGACAGATGATGGGGGAAAAGCTGAAGTACTCAATGCTTTTTTTGCCTCTGTCTTCACAGACAAGGTCAGCTCCCAGACAACTGCACTAGGCAACACAGTATGGGAAGGAGGTGGGCAGCCCTCGGTGGAGAAAGAACAAGTTAAGAATTATTTAGAAAAGCTAGACATACACAAATCCATGGGTCCGGATTTAATGCATCCGAGAGTACTGAGGGAGTTGGCAAATGTCATTGCAGAGCCTTTGGCCATTATCTTTGAAAACTCATGGAGATCAGGAGAAATCCCAGATGATTGGAAAAAGGCAAATGTAGTGCCCATCTTTAAAAAAGGGAAGGAGGACAATCCAGGGAGCTACAGACTAGTCAGCCTTACCTCAGTCCCCAGAAACATCATGGAGGGGATCTCCAGGAATCCATTTTGAAGCACTTGGAAGAGGGGAAAGTGATCAGGAATAGTCAACATGGATTCACCAAGGGCAAGTCATGCCTAACCAATCTGAATTGCTTCTATGATGAGGTAACTGGCTCTGTCGACATGGGGAAGTCAGTGGATGTGATATACCTTGACTTTAGCAAAGCTTTTGATATGGTCTCCCACAATATTCTAGCCAGCAAGTTAAGGAAGTATGGATTGGATAAATGGACTGTAAGGTGGATAAAAAGCTGGCTAGATTGTCGGGTAGTGATCAATGGCTCAATGTCAGGTTGGCAGTCAGTTTCAAGTGGAGTGCCCCAAGGATCAGTTCTAGGGCCAGTTTTGTTCAACAACTTTATTAATGACCTGGATGAGGGGATGGATTGCACCCTCAGCAAGTTTGCAGATGACAGTAAGAGGTAGATACATTGGAGGGCAGCGATAGGGTCCAGAGTGACCTAGACAGATTAGAGGATTGGGCCAAAAGAAATCTGATGAGGTTCAACAAGGACAAGTGCAGAGTCCTGCACTTGGGACGGAAGTATCCCAAGCATTGTTACAGGCTGGGGACTGAATGGCTAAGTAGCAATTTGGCAGAAAAGGGTTTGGGGATTACAGTGGATGAGAAGCTGGTTATGAGTCAACAGTGTGCCCTTGTAGACAAGAAGGCGAATGGAATATTAGGTTGCATTAGGAGAAGCATTGCCAGCAGATCCAGAGAAGTGATTATTCCCCTTTATTCTTCTCTGGTGAGGCCACATCTGGAGTATTGCGTACAGTTCTGGGCCTCCCACTATAGAAAGGCTGTCGACGCATTAGAGAAAGTCCAGCAGAGGGCAACCAAAATGATTCAGGGGCTGGAGCACATGACCTGTGAGGAGAGGCTGAGGGATTTGGGCTTATTTAGTCTACAGAAGAGAAGAGTGAGGGGGGATTTGATAGCAGCCTTCGATTTCCTGAAGGGAGGTTCCAAAGAGGACGGAGAGAGGCTGTTCTCAGTAGTGACGGATGGTAGAATGAGGAGCAATGGTCTCAAGTTACAGTGAGGGAGGTCTAGGTTGGATATTAGGGAAAACTATTTCACTACGAGGGTGGTGAAGTACTGGAATGGGTTCCCTAGGGAGGTGGTGAAATCTCCATCCCTAGAGGTTTTTAAGTCTCGGCTTGACAAAGCCTTGGCTGGGATGATTTAGTTGGGATTGGTCCTGCCTTGGGCAGAGGGCTGGACTCGATGACCTTCTGAGGTCTCTTCCAGACCTAGGATTCTATGACCCTTCCTGCCTTGTCCCCAGCACACCCTCTACCCCAGGGACCAGTGTCTACCCCCCAAGGAATTCTCTTCAACCCAGCACCAAGCCTTTCAGGACCTATTTACACCTTGATATCCTACTACCTACAACGGGCAGGGTCCCTCTACATCACTCTAGCCCTACTAGCCAGCGTACAATAGCCAGGCTGGCTCATGTCTTCAGAAATGTTTGCACAACACCTAGCATCATGCAACCCCACTCGTGAGGAGCTGCTCGGGATGCTGTTGAAATACTATGAATTAATGGTATGGAATGAGCTTCTATAAAGCCATGGGACAGCCCTACCATATGTAACCTAAAGACTTTCTGGGCAATGGTATGAAAATGACGTGAAGCAATTCTCTGCAGGTGTGTGTGTGTGTGTGTGTGTGTGTGTGTGTGTCTTTTCGCACGCGCGCGCACACGTGTGCTGCCCCGGCTTTGTGCAAAGAGCCAGCACCACAGACCTTGAGCAAACTTCCCAATGACGACAAGATCCATTAAGGGATTCCGGCACTGGGTTAGGATTGTTGTCAATAAGGCATGATGATATCACCTGGCAGACTTTACGAGGATATTAAGACTTGTATGCCCATGGCAATGAACATATCTCAGTCAATGGTGGAACTTTTTACTGCCCTTAGGCCAGCTAGTTATTACTCAACCCCTTGCACATGTTGGTTCATTCAAAACACCTTTATTGCTTACTATCATTCTGACCGTGTCTTTTCGGAGGAGTCAGTGTTCCTGTTATCATTGGGAAATTTAATCACACTATGTTATAATTGTTGCATTTATGATGAGTGTATAATTGAAAAACACATTTCATATAAAACAAATATAATTTAGTAGTAGGGAATCCTACATTTCCTTCATCCTTAAAATCCACATGCACCCCAAGAAAACTTTCACATAGACCTTGTCTTGAATGGGGATTTGCTCTATATTCAGTCAGAAGGGGCCAGGCATTAGAACGGGGGAGGGGAACCTTTTTTGGGTAAGAGGCCACTGACCCACAAAAAATTTAGTCGGGAGCCGCACACAAGCAAAACCAAACAACCAAACAATACTCACTGATGTGGCCCCCAACTGAGAAGGAGAAAGACTCTCCCCACATTCCCTTCACACACCAGAACCTAAGGGGGGGCCAGGTTAGTAGATTGTGTGCTCCAGCCCCACAGCGGGAAGGCAGAGAGAGGGAGCTGGGGGGGTTGGAGTGCCATTGCAGGTTCCCCAATGCTGGGGGAGGTGTACTGAGACTTGGGGGCCAGATTCAGACAAGCCAGGGACTGGATACAGCGCCTGGGCTTTTGGTTCTGCACCCCTGCATTAGAATATTACATGAGAACATAAGAACGGCCACAGTAGGTCAGACCAAAGGTCCATCCAGCCCAATATCCTGTCTGCCGACAGTGGCCAATGCCAGGTGCCCCCAGAGGGAATGAACAGAATAGGTAATCCACACGTGATCCCTCTCCTGTCATCCATTTACAGACAAACAAAGGCTAGGGACACCATTCCTACTCATCCTGGCTAATAGCCATGGATGGACCTATCCTTCATGAATTTATCTAGTTCTTTTTTGAACCCTGTTAAAGTCCTGGCCTTCACAACATCTTCTGGCAAGGAATTCCACAGGTTGACTGTTCACTGCATGAAGAAGCACTTGATGCAAGTAGCTGCATCAATGAAAACCCTTAGTGGAGGCAACAGAGAAAGCTGCTGTTTGCACTGGTGTAGCTTCTCTTTGCTTGAATCCAGGATAAACTGCACTGCTGCAAATGGCAGCTTTACCAGTCCAAACTAGGCCCTAGTGCTGGTACTGCAATAGCTGAAATTGGAGAAATCTCTTGTTCTGACCTATGCTACCTTGGTGAGCCTTGCAGCCTTCAGTGGAGTTCGACAAACTCTACGCTAGCGCCTTTCTTGGTATAACTTACGTTATTTGGGTGTAACAACATACGTTACACAACCCAAAGCATAAGTGTGGATAACTCTAGGCTCTCCTACTGACATAGTTGCCATCACTCATTGGAGGTAGTTTAATTATGTCAATGGGAGAGCTTGCTTCTGTTGACCTAGACAGAGTGACTATGCAGGAGATTTTACAGCAGCATAGCTGCATCAGTATAGCTGTGCCACTATAAGATCTTCAGTATAGGCATAACCTTTGTCTGTCTCACACCAACAGGGAGAGGTTGATGCAGAGTTCAGAGCATCCAGACATTTACCTCTCAGGACTATTAGATGAAGGCTTTCTGTGTCAGATCTCGTCTTAACTTAAAAAACATCACTTAATATTATTTAAATATAAATTAATCCATGCTGCTGACAAGCTTAAACCAAAGATATCGTCTAGTGAGAGTTTAATTACAGACCAGCTCTGTATTCATGAGAGCAGGAAATGTTTACTCTAGTCAGAATGCTTTAGCACCAACAAACATTGGCTGATTTTCCCAGCTATAAATTTTATTTGTAAGGCATCCGGTGTTAAACAGGAACAACTCCAGCACCCCGCCTTGCTGCTTTTTCTAAACCTTATTCCCCTGTTAGCTTCCTTTCTGGATGAACAATGAAGCAGAGAATGATTTTATTTTTCACCCAAGCATCTGAAGAGTTGCAGATATTGACTTGTGATACTCCTAGGGTCAACCCCAAACCATGTTATTGTTGCTAGTGAAAGCCAGCACCTTATTCACCGTCAACAGTAGCCTATCTGATCTTAGCAATAGCTTGCTTGACCTTCGTACAATGCTTCCCATTAACTACACACAGAGGTTATCTGATAACGACTGTTACACATCCACAGTAGTCCATATAGTCAGCTAAGGCAATGCCACTGTCCTAAAAGGAGATCTCACTCTTTGTACTGCTCCTTTAAATTTAGCATCATCTACTCTCCCATTGTAGAGGCTGCTGCCAGTTTGTGTCTTAGTTCACATGCAGAATGTCCAAAGGAATCACTCACTGTGTATTTGCTCTCTCTTGTTCCCATGGAGCTTTACATATGTTCTTTCTTTAAGGCTGCCATATATTAAGTTGCAAACGTCACTGGCTTGGCTCATCCATCACACAAACATGTTACATTTGCATCGTCCACTCCCAGCCCCCAAAGTGCATGAATGTGATCCTCAGGTGGCATAAATCAGCATAGCTGCATTGAAGTCAATGGAACTACACTGTCTTATACCTAGTCAGGTTCTGTCCCTCTATATCTTTTAAGGGATTAATCGTTTCAGGGAGTGGAGCAGCTTCCGCTCCTGCAGGAAGGCGCGGTGATTCATAGACCGCTGTTGGGCACGTGCGGTATGTGATTTACCACAGCATGAATCTGATCTTTATTTTGGCCAACTGGCTAACTCTGCTGTAAAAGCCATGCGCCTCCAAGCCATGCAGTAGTACAGAGCCTTATCAGGCATTTTCAGTGGCTGCCTTTTGTTTCTCCGTGTTTATTGCTGATTAATGAAGCTCAGATTGTTGAGTTCACTATTTCAGGTGAACTTCTGCATTCTTGGATACCAGGCAATAAAGTAGAATTAGGCTTTCCTGCACTAAAAGGGGTGATGCAGGGGAAAGGAAGGATAGCACTCACGTAGGAAGTTCTGGAGTCTATTGAAAGAAAGAAAGAAAGAAAGAAAGAAAGAAAGAAAGAGGAGATTCTCACATGTTACATTTGCATCGTAACATGTGAGATTGGGATTTCAAGAAAAACACTATCATGAGACTCACATTGAAGTAACTAGTGTTGGCATCCTGAAACTCCACTGAAGTCAATGATGATGTACCTGTTTACACCAGCTGAGGATCTGGCCCTGTGTCTTGGGGAATTTATTAAGTCACTGTAAAGTCACCATGTCTGGGCATAGTTAGTCTTTCATTGCCATTTGGCGTCTCTTCCAGGGAATTTTGGCTTTCATCCTTGAGTCTTCATAATCAGAAGAAGACCAGACGAGGGAACAATATGGCCTAGTTTGTTCATTGAACACCTCTTTGAGGGAGTAAAAGAAATAAACAGAAGAATCAATGTTAAGGTTAGAGCTATTTTTCTGCCCTTTGGTATTAGAGACCCAAACATTGTGTCGATCGGAAGGAATTCCTGGGGCCTCCTCCCTGATTTAGATTAGATTATTAGACTAGAGTTATACACGCTGGAGAAACACAGTTGTGCTTGGCTATCTTTTGAGTCCTTATCCTGTCACATTTATTTAGAGTAATGTGTTTATATAGACAGGCAGATAAAGATGTTTAGGAAAGTTAGCTTTACAAAAGTGACCCGCTAAATTTTCTGCTAACAATCTGGATTCTGTCTCTGATCCTGACCCTGCTGAAAACAATGGGAGTTTTGTCATTGACAGTAATGGAAGGGAAACATTTTAGTCGCTAATGCCTTTTAGTCTCCAGTGCCTCTTGCAATGCTAAACAATTGTTCCAAATCTATAATAGTATACTCCAGGTCTGAGATGGTTTGGATCCTTGCACCTCTCTTTGGCTGTGTCTAGAATACAGGGTTTTGTCGACAAAAGTGGACTTTTGTCGATAAAACTATACCTGTGTCTACACTACTGCCGAGTTCTGTCGACATAACGTCGACAGAACTCGTCAGTTTTGTCAACGGCGGTAAACCTCATTCTACGAGGAATAACGCCTTTTGTTGAGAGAGTTCTGTCGACAGACGGCATTAGTGCATCTACACTGTCCTTTGCGTCTACACTGTCATGTTGACAAAGTGGCTTGCTTTGTCAACAGAACTGGATGTAGTCTAGACGCTTTTTGTCAACAGAAGCTTTGTCGACAGTATCTGTCAACAAAGCCTCTGTCGACAAAAGCCTGTAGTCTAGACGTACCCTTTGTGTGATATGGTGACCGCTGAGACCAGCTGGCATTAGAACAGTAGGCCCTGATTCAAACAGATTTAAAATCTCCAGATGGGGAGAGGATCCTGGGCTTGAAAGTGACTTATCTGGTCCATTCTCTCCGGCAATCCACAGAATGAAATCATATGAGCATGCAGAAGCTTTGGGACTGAGCACAGACGGGAGGAATCCCCAAAGGAGAAGCCTCTCAGACAGTCACCAGCCATTTGAAAAGAAGCCTGTGCAGGTCACCGAGCACCTGTGGGCACTGCTGGAGCCCCATGGAAAAGATTCCAGAGGCGATCACAGCAGCCCGGTGGCTCAGAGAGGGGGGAGGCTCCCCTCATTGAATCTCTCAAACCCCAATACGTGCTGATATAGATCATCTCTCCTCAGCTATCACTCTTTTTGGTCAACCCCCCCCCCCCCAATCAAATCTTAAGGGAACTGAAATGTAGAAACAATCTTTATAACAATAACCACCACACCAGGCAAAAGAAGGTCCTGTCTTCATTTCAGAGCCCTGCCAGGGTCTATGTAAGTGTCCTTTGACAGGAAAGCCCACTCCTCTCCACCAGGTCCCAACCACAGACCCTGAGAAACCTGTACTTTTGGGATCAATCTCAATCTCTCCTTGCTACAATCCTGATCCCAGGGCCACTTCCTACCGTGGCTTCCAGCAACAGCAATCTCACAGCCTCCACAGTTGGCTGAGTGTCAGCAGTTGGCTGAGTGTCTCAGCCCAACTGGCTTCTGCGGCCTGGGACTCTTCCCAGTAAGAGCCTGCAATATACCCCTCATCTCCTACCTGGACAGCTCAGAATGAGCTGTCACACTCCCTTTTATACTGTGGTTCCAGTTGGAGCATGCCCAGTAGGGGTAAGGAGTGTGGCCTCTTCAGCCCATAGAATGGCGTTAACCCCTGAGGAACCAGTGTGGGGTAGGTATACCCTGCCACAATGTCAGGTAACAGCTCAGGTCATTTCTTCACTTGTCAAAGGTGAGAGAAGGGGTAATGGCCTCTGTGGGGCATTGAGCACCAGGAATGCCTCGCTTCTATTCCAGCCTTTACATCAAAGAAGAATACTTCATTAGTAGTAAATATGTATCTTCTGGTAATGCCTAAATGCTCCAATCAACATTAAGGCTCTGTTGTGCGGGAGCAACACTGGGTATGGCTACACTGCAAAAAACTCCACGGCAGTGAGTCGGTCCGAGCCCAGGGCTATCGACGCAGGCTCATGCGACAGCATTAAAATAGCCACGTAGATGTTTCAGCTGAGGCAGGAGACTGGACTTTGAAGCCCTCTGCACTTCAAAGGTGGTAGAACTAGCAGTGCTGAGGGCGCTGCCGCACCCCAGGGCTTATAGAGGTTTCCTTTACATAATGGGTTTACTGTTTTGTTCATTAGCTCAAAGTACCCCACTGTAATAATTGTTTCAGCAGCCCTGCTCCACTTTCCCGAGTGGAACAGGTACATGGCGGCTGTTAGCACCATTGCAAAAGTCTGGGCTCTGAGACTCACTGATGCTGGGTTGTATTTTTGTTTTGTTCTGTTTGACAGTGTAGTGTTTCTTAAACTTTTTAAGACGGAGGAACATCAAACAATTTTTTTTTCTGAGGAACACCAAGGATTTTTTGTTGAGCAAAAAAAAGGTCAGGGGGAAAAAGGGTCGGGGAGAAAAAAGGGTGGGGGAAACTTATTGAGCGAAAAAAAAAAAGTCACCTGCCCCTTTAAGGGTGGCCATTTTGAATTCTGTTGTTCTCCGCAGCAACCTCCAACTGCCTCGTGGCACACCAGTGTGCCGCGGAACACAGTTTAAGAAACACTGGTGTAGACGACACTGGAAGGCTCTTGTACGGAGTTTTCTATTTGTAGTTATCAAAGCACATCCGCATTTTATAGAGCCAAGAATACAACTCGGGTCTCCAAACTTCCAGTCTAGTGCCCTATCCACTGGCTCCCATTTGGGGAAGTCACTTTTCCTCTGTTGACTCAGTTTCCCAGGGTGAAATGCAGTAACAACATCACCTCACAGGGCATATGTAAAGCTTAACTATTTACAAGTTGATAATGCACTTAGGGGACAAAAAGTTTTGTGTTTTACTATTAAAGGGACCATTTGCAGTTACCATTCCAGAGTTTGGAGTCCAGTGCACATTGTTGCTATGGTGGATTTTACATTAAAATAGATATTACCTGGGGTAAGGTCTCACAGAGATGGTATGAGAGAAGAAGCAAGGTCTTCACACTGTCCTGTTCAGAAATTTCAGGGGGTAGCCGAATTAGTCTGTTACAGAAAAAACAACAACAAATGGTCTGGTAGCACTTTATAGACAAAAAGCACATGATACCGTCTACAAGTTTTGTTAGTCTATACAGTGCTACCAGACCATTTGTTGTTTTTTTTCTGTTCAGAAATGTTTCCCAAAAGGACCTTAAGGCAGCATAGACAAAACAGTCTGATTTTGACAACATGCTGGTGAAAATAAAACTACAGAGCAGATCTTGGCTACGGGAGAGGACTGACACGCTCTAGCTGAACCACAAGCTATTGGGCTTATTGCAGGAGTTACTGCATGAAATTCTACGGCTTGTGTTCTGAAAGGTGGCTGACTCGACAGTGATAATAGTCCCTTCTGGACTTTAAAATCTGTGAATTTAGGAAATTCTCACAATTATTAAGTAAGTTTGGGAAAATAATGTTCCAAGTTCAATTTTAGTCTGCAAAAGGCTAAGAAATCCAGAGATAAATTTGGCAGTCTCTCTCCTATTAAGATTAAATAAAATAATTGTGTACATAGCCCATAGGCAGAACTACACTCATTTTACAATAATTATAATATTGGTTAACAATAGAAAAGTTCTGTATGTGCCTGGACTCTTGCATCTTTTTATTTACACAAATATAAACATCTGCCTCTTTCCTACTTTTGTTCCTTTAAATCAGGGGAGAGGACTTTTTTTGGGTCAGGGGCCACTGACGCACAGAAAAATCAGTCAGGGGTCGCACACAAGTGAGAAGCAAAAAAACCCCAACCAAACCCACACTGACATGGCCCCCAACTGAGAAGGAGAAAAGACACTCTCCACATTCCCCTTGCACACCGGAGCCCAGGCTAGTAGTTTTGGTGTGCTCCAGCCCTGCAGGAGGATGGGGGAGGTGGGGCTGGAGCCCCACCACAGGCTTCCCAATGCTAGGAGGGCGCTCTGAGCCTGGAGGGCCAGATCCAGGCAAGTCAGGGGCCACATCTGGCCCTCAGGCCTTCGGTTCCCCACCCCTGCTTTAAATACCTGTTTTGCCTTGGTTTGCCTATAGTATCACACTTACCAAATCAGGGCTTGGTCCAACAATGAACATTTTCCACTGGTGTCAATGGGAGCTGGTCCGTGCTCTGACAGACTGGTCTTTCAAAGTTCACAAGTAATTGGTATGCAAGGGAACTGTTTCACTGAATTCACTAAGACATCCTGCAAGAGTGGGGCTTCTGGGAGAGGGCACTAGTCACATTTTAGTTGTAGGACTGTATTTGATAAGAGCCTCGGTTTAGCCGTAGTACAAAGAGAGCAGGTCCTTGGCACATGTAAATCAGAATCTCTCCATTGCTTCTAATGGACTGCCTCCATTTACACCTGCAGAATATCTGCCCCACTGTATTTTCTCTCTCGTCCACTATTTAAGCAGCGTTGTTCTTGGTTACCTTCATTATGAGCTTAGAGCACGCAGCACTACCTTTTACAAATACTGACCATACCAACCTTTAAAAATATTGTTTTCTACAGCAAAACATCTGCCCTTCAATTATAGGAGTAAAACCTAGCACTTCTCTACTACAACTCCTGTAATTATGGTACGTCAATTCTGTTTGCAATAAAACTTCTTTAATGCCTCTTAGAAAGCTATTAGTTCTTTCTTGCTTTCTGCCTCATTTACTTGGAAGAAGTGATACTCCTCTGGTTTCCTTCACAAAGGAAGACATAGCTATTTTTCAACCCCTTACGTACTTGTCAAGAAAACTTATTTCCAGATATACATTGAGTGATTTTCCACTCACTCTGCTTTAGCTAAACTAACAGCAGCTGCACAGATTATAAACATTTTAAAAATCATTTTTCATTTTCCTTTCTGACATTAGCACCCTGTCAGGGGTTCTCTGCTCACCACTGGGTAACCTTCTTGTGGGAATAGCTTCACTCGGCCTAACGCCCCCTTCTGTCTCTCATTCACATTGCATCTTCTCTCATGCTTCAGGATTTGCTGTGCTCTCTCTTTGTAGCTTGGGGTGCTCCCTCTTCATGGCTCAACCCTCCAGCCTGGTCACTGTAATTTCCCCCTTCCAGGGTATCAAAATATCACTGTCTCAGGCAGTCTTCCATTCTAGTGCCCAGACTGGTAGGAAAACATGGGCCCACCCATTACTCTTGATACCAGCCAAGGGATCCTACAGCTAAGTCCTACTCTGTCCCAGAACTTGCTATAATTTCCTTTCTCTGCTGCCTCTTCTTACTCTGTCTCTATCAGGCTTCCTTATCCACCACCCTCCTGAATAAACTCTTCTCTCAGGGCCAGGCTCCCAGAGCTTATGCTTTACCCCCTGGCTGTGTCTACATTGGCACCCTTTTTCGGAAAAAGGATGCTAATGAGACCAGTCGCAATTGCAAACCAGCGGGATTTAAATATCCCCGCGGTATTTCTTACATGGCTGCCGCTTTTTCCGGCTGGGGCTTTGCGGAAAAAGCGCCAGTCAAACGAGGATCTTGCGGAAAATAAACCCTTTTCCATAAGATCTCTTATTCCTACTTTCAAGTAGGAATAAGAGATCTTCTTGGAAAGGGTTTATTTCATAGATCCCGTCTAGACTGGCGCTTTTCGGCAAAGCCCCGAGCAAGCGCAGCCATGTAATGAAATACCGCGGGGATATTTAAATCCCAGCTGAATTGCGACTGGTCTCATTAGCATCCTTTTTTCGAAAAAGGGTGCCAATGTAGACACAGCACCTGGGTTTCCTCCTTTCCCTCCCTAGGCCCTCAGCATGACTGCAGGCTTCCACACTGCAGCCCCTTCCTATCCTCACTCCCTGACCTTATACACGCCTGCCAGCTGGGCTCCTCCTCAGTCAGTGTTTTCCTGTCAAGCCTGCCTCTTCTTCAGGGTGTGGCCCATCCTCTTGCCTAGCTCTTTCTGCACCACCTTCACCCTTTCCCAGCTAGTATAAGGTGAATGCCCTGCCACACCCATATATATATGTCATGTGCTCATTGTCTTCAATACAGGTGTGCTTAACATGAACTGCATGACAGTGCATCAGATCCTGCACACCTGCCATATGGCCTGTCCCATTGGGACCACGTGCATTTGCAAAATCAGTAGATTTTGACCCTGTGTGGACTTCTGCAATAGCCTTACTTGCGGCTGCCGTAGTGCGAGCCCACCTACCCCTGTGTTCAGTTCACATGCACTTCAAATGCCCACTGAAGTCAATGAGAGTCTGAGAGACTCAGGGAATGTAACAGGACTTAGCTTACCAGATAAACAAGGGATCACGTCAGAACATTCTCCCGACCTGGAGAAGTGCAACTGAATATAATAGGAAATGATAAACTTTTGATAAAATGTTTGAAATATCATGTGAAGTTGAACAGAGAGTCGTCTGTGATCAAAATATATAGGGTTATGCAAAAGCCTACTAGAAATATATAATTTGTTATTATCCCCTGCCCCAGGTTCAGCTCTTCTGCTGGCTGACTTACATCAGCAAAGAGCCTCCCATTTCAGAGTGGGTCTCTGCTGATATAGATCAAATGTGGATTTGTAGTACAATTTCTATAGAACAGCTAATTTCTATGTAACCCCACACTGTGTGGGATGCCCCTCCTAGGGGGCACATAGTGGGGCTTGAGCCAGCCTCCACTGGGGGACAGGGCGGGAGCCAATTCTGGCCCCAGCCACAGCTCCACTCCACCCCCTGCTCTGCCCCAGTTCCCTCTCTGCCCCCAAGCCAGCTCTGTCTCCAGCCCCAGGTTCTCCCCTATCCCCAGTTCTGCCCCAAGCTCCGTCTTCTGCTCCAGCTCATCTGCTGAGCTGACTGTGCAGTCGTGGATATGGAGGGGGTGCAGATAGAGTCCATTACTGATAACTGGGGGTGTGACAGAAAACGTTTGGGCACCACTGGTATAACCCCATCAGCTGCATCTCCCTTAAATTCATAAGGCCAAGATTTTCATAAGTGATGAATGATTTCACATGCTTTCATTCATGGGTGGCCAACTTGAGACACCTTAAAGAGGCCTGATTTTCAGCATGTGTCTATGCTAGAGGGTGGCCCATTAGCCATTTGAATCTGGCCCTCAAGTGCCATCTGAGATTTGCTCTGTTCCACTCCTGCTGTGGCTCCGCGTGGCTCCCAGAAGCTGTGGCATGTCCCTTTCCTAGCAGCTCCTACATGTAGAGGCAGCTAGAGGACTCTGTGCTGTCCCTGGCCCATGCACCATGGCCCAATGGGAGCTACAGGGGTGCTGCCTGCAAATGGGGGAGGACAGTGCACACAGCTTCCTGGCCCCGCCTCAGCATAGGAGCCCACCAGAAGGGGGACATGCTGCTGCTTCCAGGAGCTGCTTGAGGAGGTAAGCGCAGCCCAGAACTTGCACCCCTAAGACTTTCTCCCAGGCCCCAACCCTCAGCCCCAGTGCTGATCCCCCTCTTGCCCTCCAAACTCTTTGGGCCCAGCCCAGAGACGTCTCCTGCACCTCGAACCCCTCATTCCCAGCCCTGCCCCAGAGCTCAACCCCTTCTCTGAACCTGGAATCCCCTCCTGCACCCTGAACTCCTCATTTCTAGCCTTCTCCAGAGCCTGCACCGCCATGCAGAGCCCTCGCCCACTCCCACACTCCAACCCCAATGTTGTGAATATTCATGGCCTCCATGCTATTTCCATAGCCCTGATGTGGCCCTCAGGCCAAAAAGTTTGCCCACCCCTGGTCTACTCAGTGTTTTATGAAAATCATGTGACTTTAGAGTATCTGAAGCTGGATACAAAAAGCACTAGTCACTCTTGAAAATCTTGGCCTGCGTCTTTTGCATAAGGGGCAGCAATCTGCCTTATAAAACTGCTGTAAAAGAAACTCCTTAACTATTCAGCGCCATATCAGATGCATTTTGAAATTTTTTTTTTACACAACACCTTATTTTAGTTAAAATTTCCTACAGTTACTTAAGTAACATAAAAGGATAGGTAAATTGCTTGTTGACTTCAGAATGAAGATGATATTTGAGAACTTTCCCAGAAATGACTCATATATCATGTTACCCTCAAACATGCAAAGAGCACAGTTGTCTGAAAGAATTCTGAATGTTAAAGAAATTGGACAGCTTTAAAGTATGGGATCATCAGCTGTCCCATGAAATAATCTTTCCCTGATTTGTAATGATTACTTTTTTTAAAGTTCTCTCAAGTTCAGAAGTTCTAGACCCATGGTGTCCAATCAGTTCTGAACCAGTGAACTAGCCACATTATTCTGAAATAATAATGAATAATTGTTCAATTGTTAAAAAAGAGCTAGATAAATTCATGGAGGTTAGGTCCATAAAAGGCTATTAGCCAGGGGGTAAGGAATGGTGCCCCTGGCCTCTGTTTGTCAAAGGCTGGAGAAGGATGGCAGGAGACAAATTGCTTGATCATTGTCTTCGGTCCACCCCTTCTGGGGTACCTGGCACTGGGCCCGGTCAGCAGACAGGATACTGGGCTAAATGGATCTTTGGTCTGACCCAGTATAGCCGATCTTATGTTCTTAAGCCAACTAGCCAAACTCAACCGGCCAGATAGCACGTTTGACTAGTAGCTAGCGTTTTGGACACCACATTTCTAGACTGTAGTGGCTATGAATAAAACTCTACTGGGCCAAATTCAGCTCCTGTGATAAACAAGTGTGACTCCATTAAAGAGTAGATATAGATGTAGTATGGAGTAGATTAGTAACTCTGAGAACAGCTAAAGCCAAAGGGCCACATTCAGCCCTGAAACCAATGGACAGTTTTCTCATCTGTCAAAGACCCTGTTCCCATCTGCTGTCTAAAACAGCACAGAACACTGAGAGCCAGGACTAGTGGCTGTAAACAAGCTTTATGAGATCATGAGGAACTTGGCCACACCCATATTAAGTGGAAATCTGGATACCTAAAATCATGCTGGAGCACGAATGTTGCGGACCAGAGAGTGCCAGACTAGAGAGGTTCAATCTGTACAAATTTTGTATCCATGTACTGGTCTACCAATGGGTAATCACCCTGACAATTAAAAATTTGGACTTTTATTTCCAATTTGAATTTGTCAGGCTTCAGCTTCGAGCCATTGGTTCTTAATATCTAATGAAGCTAATGTTCTTAGTTCTTGAATTGTAGCTGCTTCCCAGCACATTCAGCTCTTGTTATTGATTAACAGCAAAGTCGCTTATTCCTAGAGATTAACACATGAACAATAGCTGCTACCTTGAGCCTGCAGCTCCTATGACTGGGTTTCCTGATGAGGAAACAAAGGATCTTTATGTGTTTAGTAAAGCAGAGGCCAAAAACATGATCTCCCTGAAACCATTTAATTGTAAAAGTGACATAGAAAGTTTCTGTCTTTTTGTTTTATGTCTTTACAATGTATAAAGATCTGAGTATTGGGAGAGAGGTTTTAGGAAGAAGGAAGAAATTGCTGTTTTATATTGGAAATATTGGGTCTTGTCTCCTCTGGTGTAACAGGCGAATTCTGTAAACACTTAGTGGATTTAGAACCTTTCAAGAAGCTGAAAACAACAAATGAGAGGGAAAAGGAAAGAAGAGGGAGGAATTATATATCATGCAGGGGAATGATGCAGTATTTGGCTATTACGGCTACAAATCTGAGGACACCCACAAGACTGTGCCAAAAAGTGTGTATTTTTTATTTTATTTACGTTCTTCTAATTTATGCTCGTCTAGCAGCAGGAGATGATAGCATTTTGGAAATCAAGAAATAACAGGACAGATTGGAAGCTGAGTTTACAGTGATTCATGAAATCAATCGGCAGACCTGCCCTGTGTTTCTGATGCAACTACCAAATGAAAAGTAGAAGTCACAAAATATTTTTGTACATGTAGTCCACAAGAACCTCAAGTTAGCATCCAGAGCTTCGAACATAATTTTCCATTGTTTCCTAGCGGCTTTGATGTTCTCTTAGCAATCATAGCACTCCTTGTTATTGACGAATCAGACCCACCACCAGTCATCAATAATCTGGGCCAAATTGTTCTCAGTGAAGTTTGACTCAGTTGCGTAGATGCAGGGCTGGTGATTCAGCACCAGTTCCTTCAGCAGTGCAGCACGGATATTCTGGGCCAGATCCTGGACTGGTGCATCTCTGGCACTGCATTTACTGAGTCATTTCATTTATAAAATAAGGAGCCACATAGAGACAGCAATTTTTAAGCCTAGCTTTCCCCTGAGTCCAATGGAGAATTTGGTTAAGGACATAGGAATTGCTATATTATATATTGCCCTTCACTGGCTCCCCCTTCTGCACTGCATCCAAGATAAACTACTTGGGTGAAATCTTGGACCCACTGAAGTCTAGGGCAAAACTCCCATGGATTCAAAGTTGCCAGAATTTCACTTACTGTCCTTACCATTAGGGCCTTTCACAAGTTAGCTCCTCTCTGGTTGCTCCTCTCCACCAACAATATCAATTTCAGTAACCCATTTGTCCACTTCTCCCACTATGGTCTTTGTTCCTTCACCCTTGTAGTGTTTTATGCACAGAATATCTTCCCCCAGTTATTTGATAAAGCCATTCACCTACTCCTGTCAAGACCCACTTTGTAAAAACCAGGGATGTAAGCAACTAGTTGACTAGTGACTCAACTAGTCACTTCCCAACCCCCCACCCCTTGCTGCCTCTATGAGAGAGAGGCAGCAAGGGAGAAAACAGGAAACCAGTGCTGGGGAGCTGGTTTAAAAGCTGGTTCCCCCAGCACCATCTCGGGGGGGGGGGGGCAAAAGAGGCAAAGGCCATAGTGGGGGACTGGCACAAGCTGGGAATCAGCTGTCCCGGCTCGCTCCTGGCCTCCCACCGCACCTCTGCTTTTTAAATGTATTAAGAGCCGCCAAGCAGCTAACCCCACTGCAGCTCTGCAGTTTTCCCCCTTATCAACTAATCGAGTAGTCGATGGAAATTCCATCGAGCACTCGATTAGCTGATTACCCTCAATTTAACATTCCTGATAGAAACTTCTGTTATCTATTGTACTGGTGTCTCATGCAAAATTAATTGACTTACAAACATCTAGCAGTTCCTGTTAGGGGACTGATGTAAGTATTACGTGTTTCACTCATTTTTGTTGTACAGCACACCTGCTTGTCGTGTCTGTCTTAAATTAGATTGAAAGCTCATTAGACTGTCTCATCTATTATGAGAAAAGGTAAACAAGAGTTTAAAATTAATGGCACACTATGGCCAGTAGCCATTAACTTTTATAACTTTCTGCATGCCACTGTCTGGGTACTAGGTCACTTTCATAACTTCATGGAAAATCACAATAATTTTGAATTAGGGAGGGCTTTCAGTAGCAAACTGATTGAATAAGAGTCACCCCTGCCCTGAATCCATCGGGCACCACTAATTAAGGCTGCTCCCTGTTTAACTGCCGAAGAAACAGGCATCCCTGAATAGGGAAAAGCAAAAGAGCTGAAGTTGCATTTAATGAATGAAATGTGGGGCACAGAATACATCCTCTGTGTAAGGGCAGAATGACAGTGTAAGTGATACAGGAAAGTTTGTAGCTCAACAGCTGGATCTTTCTTCATTATTCCTCGTTATTCTGGGACAGAAACAATTCATCATAAACAATAACGTCCTTCTGGCCACATGGAAGGTAGGAATCTTAATCTGCATCCAAAAGGAGAATGTGTCTACGCTGAACAAAACTAACTCCAAACCGCAAACCTAGGAGGAGTCATCGGTCAATAACAGAGCAATGTGTGTAGCAGGCAGGACTGACGTTTCCCACAGCTCTGCTGTAACCTAGGAAGCGCTCCATTTTATTTCCAGCTTTCAAGTCATCAGATGACTCTTTTCATACTCCCCTTTCCAGATGCAAGGCCTGTTAATTGTCCTTCATTCTGGGGGCTGGGTTCTCTGGTCAGTTGAGTTGGGCTCCGTCCAAGACTAGATCTGGTTAAAGTAAAGTGGCCTGTGGGTGCTATAATTTGTGCCACCGCCTTCTGGTCCCCAGCGACCATTCTGGCAGTCAGGGTTCACCAGGGCAGCAGGAGTGTAAGGTAGGGGAATGATACAAATGTTGCTTCAGTGGCTTGACACCACCACCCATGGGCAACAGGACCCTCAAAGGCACAGATTAGGGTACGTCTACACTGCACAGCTATTTCGGGATACCAGAGGTAGCTATCCTGAAATAGCTACCCTGTGTCTAAACAAGCTGCCTAATATTTCGAAATATTTTTTGAATTAACAGGCGCACTATTTCGCCATCCCGGTCAACCTCTTGCATGAGGGATAAGAGATGGCTCGAAATAGCGCGTTATTTCGAAATCTGGAGCTGTGTAGACACGCCAAATTTCAAAATAAGCTATTTCAAAATAGATTCAAAATAAGTTACGCAATTTGCATAGTGCAAATTGTGTAGCTTATTTCCAGTGTAGGGTGCTGTGTCGACGCACCCATAGGCACATTTACAGCTGTTTTGTGCCAGTGGAGCAGTGCACAATAGCCAGGCTCATGTGTCAACTAGGTCCAATGCATTTTGGCTTACAGTGTGTGTTTCCTATACCTCTCTGTGACTGTGTGTACTATTAACCCTTAGAATACTGGCATTTTCCAAGCTGGCTGTTACAGGACTACATAGGAAGACAAACTTGTAAAATATGTAATGGGTGTGATATCTAAGGCAAGAATCTGGAATGGCCATATTCATAGGCACAGTTCCTGGATGGTGCTTGACCCCCCACTTCTGCCCTGCCTTTTCCCACCCCCCACTCACCCCACCCCATTCTGTTCCCCTTCCCCACCTCTTCCTGCCCTGCATCTCCTCCTTCCTGCCTGCTGACTGGGGGAAGGAGAGAATCCTGGGGCCCAGTGATTCACAAGGGCCTGGGGCTCCTCCCGCTGCTGCTGCTGCTGCTATTGTGGGGGCCAGAGCCCCTCGCCCTTTAAATCACCATCAGAGCCCCAGGCAAGCATGCTCCAGGCATGCTGAAGGGCTGACGGGGAGCGGCTAGCCCCTAGCTGCGTCCCTTCCACCTGAGGCCATGCCTCTTCAGGGAGCATGGAGCTGCCCCCTCCCAAACCTTGCCCTGGGGCTGGCAATTCTGTCAGTCCCTCTACTTCCAGCACCTCCTGCACTCCATGGAATAGCTCGTCACAGCAGGCATGAGGGGCTAGGAGGGAGGGGAAGGCACTAATCCTTGGGGTTGCCATGTGTGCTCAGACTTGGCTCCTATTGTCACATTGGTCATGAATGCTTTTGTAAGGGAATGGAGAATTAAGCCCAGAATTAAGCCATCATCAAGGGATGATATTGTTTTTCCTGTCCTAATAAAGTTTCTTGTTTTCTGTCAGAAGAAAGTGATTCCTTCTATGATTCACCACCATTACGGCATGACTTTCGCTTCCTGCTAAGCTACTGACTCAAAAGCCATTTATTCTGGCTTTCCAAGGTTTGGATTAGGGGTGGGATGGATGGTTCATTCTTTGTAAATAAATACTTTCTCAGTGAAAATTATCTTGTGTGTGTAAATTTCACATGTGTATTTAATTTCATCCCAGCATAGGAACATGGTCATAACTAAAGAATTTGCACCAAGTTTTGGAAACAAGATGGTGAAAACAAGCTGCTGACATGATGTCATTTTCTAGACAAACATGTCCTCCTAGTACAAGCATATGCAAGAAACACATGAGCTATCAACGTCTAGAACGCCAGCTGGCCAGATCTAAATTGCTATTTTCTAAACACAATGTTGTTAAACTTTTCACATGCTGCAGCTGAATTTAGCCTGAAGCCCTTTGGTGCTATTTTATCTCTGAAGTGAAATTAACAGAGAAAAGATTAATTCAAAGTGCTTGCCAAATGCTCTGCCAGAAGTTGTCTTTCTTTAAATGACAAAGAATGAATCACATGCTTAGTTGTTACAGATTTTTTGGAAAATCTGAGACTCGTAGGATCCAGAGTGGGAAACAGCGACTCCATGTGGTACAATGGTGCAATCTAGCAGTTAAACATTCAGTCAGTAATTCTAACATTATGTCCTAGCTCTTTGTGGCTCCCCCACTGTCCCCCAGGAAAAAGTAAACTAGAGTTTCAGTGGTAGATCTGACTCACCCAGCTTTGTGGAGCAAGTCACTTAACCTCTCTGCCTCAGTCTCTCAATCTGGGATAATAATGCATACCTACCTCACAAAAGTATTGTGTCTATAAGATCAGTGGTTCCCAATCCAAAGGTATAGGATACACCAGGGTTTTCCAGGGGTACATCAACTCACCTAGAAATTTGCCTAGTTTTACAACAGGCTACATAAAAGGTTACTAGTGAAGTTAGTACAAACAAAGTTCATACAGTCATCTACTTGTTTATACTGCTCTGTATATTGTACACTGAAAAGTAAGTACTATATTTATATTCCAATTGATTTCATTTATAATTATACAGTAAAAATGAGAGGAAATTTTCAGTAGTAGTGGGTTGGACACTTTTGTATTTTGATCTCTGATTTGGTAAGCAAGTAGTTAAGTTTCAGAGGGGCAGCTGTGTTAGTTTGTAAGCGCGGTGAAACTTGCAGCACACAAGGCCAATCAGATTCCTGAAAGGGGCACAGCAGCAGTCTGCAAAGGCTGAGCGCCAGTGAATTAAATTACAGGCCACATCTTCAATGGGCATAAATCAATGTGGCTCTATTAAAATTAATAGAGTCACACTGATTTGCATCAATTGAGGATCAGACTCTGTACTTTTCCTTCTACCTCTCTGTGCTAAGTATAAAAGCTGTTGCTTGTTTTGTTTGCATTAAATGTGAAATACTCTCCAGGCACAAGACTCAATGAACCACTTCAGCTCCATGTTAAAGGTTTGAGTGGTGCACTGGAACAAATTACACTGTATGTGAGGGGAGAGGAGAACGCACATAGAGAAAAGCACAGTACTGGCATATCCAGCCCCTGATTGGGGATGCGGATATCCCCAATTCCCACTGCCTTCACTGACAGCTGAGGGTGCTTAGCCTCTCAGTGGATGGTCTCAGTTTCATGCATTTCTATAGATTGGGTTTTGCTATACCTCCCAATTTGACTGATAAGTCAAAGTTAATTTACATCAGATGTTTCTAGAACTTGCCAGTCAACTCCCATGAGAAGCTCACAGAAACAGCTATCAGAAAAGGCCCTGATAGAACATGACTAGCTATCAGAAGTTTCACAGGTTCATTGGCACCAGTGGAGAATTAGTTGATAGGCTTTGAATGAAAGTGGAGTCCTTTGCTAGATACAATGGTAAACGTTCTTTTCATCAATTCTTAGCACCAGTTTTTTCAGCACCTGTGTTGGCATTGAATCAAACTGATCTCTACACTTACACCATAAATAAATTAATCCTTTCTCTCCTTTGTCTGTGAAGATTTTCAAGTTCCCAATGATTTTTTAAATGTTGTTGCTCTTGCCACTGGTCTCAGCTCCGTGGAGCTGGCCAGTAGTTGCCAGTGATGACTTTCAGCAAGAACACAGAGGAAATCTCTATAAAAAGGGAATAGCGATAAATTCCCAGGGGGGCACAGACTGGAGGAAGACTTCTTGAAACCATACTAGGCAATTTTGTATAGCTGTTACAAAGACAGTCCCATCAATTTTCCAATCCCAGGTTATAGGAAAGTTGTGACCTTGACCATCAACCCCTGAAGGCTGGAGGCACAGGCACTGACTTTTGTTTTTGCTTGTGGGTGCTCCTCTCTGCCCTCCCTCCATATGAGTGGTGGGTGGGTATTGGGGGGGAAGAAGTTGAGTGGGAGTGGGGTCAAGGGGCGGAGCCTGGAGAAAGAGGCAGAATGTGGCTGAGGTCCCTGGGTAGAGAAGGACTAGTCAGCTAGTAAACTATCCAATAAACAAATACTTATTGGATAGAGGATAGGATAGTCGACTAGTCGCTTCCCCCCCCTTGCTGCCTCAGCAAGGGGTGGAGAATAGGGGGTACCTCAAAGCGGCAGCACCGCACAGAGCCCAGGGTCAGCTTCTCCATGTGGTGCTGTCGCTTTGAATGCCGCAGGGAGCCCGGCGTCAGGCTCCTTGCAGCATTTCAAAGTGGTAGCGCCTCTTGGAGCCCAGGATCAGCTGGGGACTCCCCTGCTGATCCTGGGCTCCATGCAGAGCTGCTGCTTTAAAATGCTGCAAGGAGCCTGGGATCAGCTGGGGACGCCCCCGCTGAGCCCGGGCTCTGTGCAGCGCTGCCGCTTAAAAACGCCACCATGCTGGGCTTCGGCACTTTCTCCTTTGAAGTGTAGCAACAGCCCTAGGGCTTTTGCTACACTTCAAAGGCAGAGGCGCCCTATCAACTAATCGAATATGCTTCGACTATTCAATTAGTCAATTACCTGATACTTAATATCCTTAGGGTGGAGCATTGGGGCAGAGCCACAGTCCAGGTGTGGGGCCTGCAAAAATTATTCCAGTCCAGTGGGTGCTGAGCGCCCTGTTTCTTTCCCCAGTGAGTGGTTGAGCCCTGGAGCATCCATGGAGTCAACAGCTATGGCTTCAGGGCAACAAGAACTCAGGCCCTGCAAAAAATGGGCCCATGATATGAATGTCACCCAGAAAGGATCAATAATGGGTATTAGAACGTTTTTTGTGCTAGCGGGCAGAGCGGGGTTGGGATGAGCCTTGTTCCCATGTATAGTTCATACCCTAGTCATGTTTGTCAAATAATGAGAATTCATGTTAATGATCTATGAGGGCTTCTCAGCTGTGTCCCTCTGGCTGTTAAAACAAACAGCGGATGCATGTACCATCAAAGGGGTCTGAGAAATCTCAAGAGATGCACTAAAACAGGCCCAGATTTGGATCCTTCAACTCAGGCTATGTCTACACTACAGAGTTTTTTTCAGAAAAACGGCCATTTTCCCCAAAAAACTTCACTTAGGTCCACACTGCAATCGCGTTCTTTCGGAAAAAAATCAAAAGAACAGAGGGGTTTTTCCGACATTGGTAAACCTCTTTCTACGAGGAAGAAGCCTTTTTCTGAAAGAGCTCTTTCAGAAAAAGGCGTGTGTGGATGGGGAAGAGGGAGTTCTTTTGAAAGAAGAGGAAAGAGGAAAAAGCACAGGTGCTCTGGTGGCCACTCCGTCCATAGTAATCACAGCTGAAATGCGAGAGAGCATCCATTCAGTGTAGACACTCTCTTTCAGAAAAAGCAGATCACTTTTTCGCTGCGCTTTGGCAGTGTGGACGCTCTCTTCTGGAAGAAGTTTTTTCGGAAGATCTCTTCCGAAAGAAGCCTGCAGTCTAGATGTAGCCCCACGCTGAGCAGAACTTTATTCCATGAGTAAGCCCTGCTGGCTTCAGTGGGGACCTGTTTGTGGAGGAAGGAGTTGCCCAGGGTATGTAAAGATATCAGACTCTGGCTTCTAGGTGATTTATTTTTAGAATACGTAATTCCTTTAAATTCTGGGCTTACACTGTCCAAGGTGTTTCTACATTGACTGCTCATGAAAAGCTGGGAGTGGAAAGGATGCCGCATGCCCATTTGGAAACTCACTAGTCCTAGATCATTCCCTACAAAGTTCTGTCTGGGATGTACTGGAATGGCCACAGCAATTTCAATTCAGCATTAGTCTTGCTGCAAACAAAGCAGGATTTAGGTGCCGTGTGCCACACAATACACAGAACATTACTTATGCCTTAAAATCTTAGGGCCTGATTTTCTGAGTTGCTAAGTTATCACAGCTTCCCTTGAACTTCCTGGGAGATGTTGCATAGTCAGCAACACAAAAACTGCTGGCTCTTAATTTGTTTGGTGCTTTTGTTAAAACACCTCTTGCCAGGGCTCTTATTTACTTTTTAAGGATCAAATTCCCATTGGAGGGGTTGGACTTGTATTTTCCATATCAGACTCCACTGTGATGGAGAAATGCACAGCGAAGTACGCAAATGAAACTTGAAGGAGCAACATGTGTGGTGACTGTTTATACAGTCAACAAAGCAGAACAGTCATTTGAAAGATTTTTTTCTTATTGAAAGGATCAACAAAGGTTACCAAGAAGCTTTTGTCCTGCAACAAGAAAAAGGCCTTTAACTGTTTTTAGACTGCAACATGTGTGGCTCTGTGCCCACAAATCCTTCAATTTGGAAAGATCGGTCAAATCAGTCATCTCATAAATGGAGAAATGGAAACAAAGAAGGTTGTTTAACAGGCTCTGCTTCTGTGATTAGCAATGTGCAGTATAATAATAAAGGTGATGTTGGGTACAGATAAAAGTGCCTACCAAACCTGAGTACTGGGCAAATGAGAATGATAAGGCACAGACCCTCACACCAGTTCTCTACAAATAATTTTAAATATGTTCATAGTCATTCCCAAAACTCAACTCTAGTACCTTTCAAACTCACAGGCAACTGGAAAACTACTTCTGTCTTAGTATTCACGTAGAACAGGTCTACGCAACACGCAGCCCCCAGGCTGCCCGTTTGTTTACAGCCCGCGCAGTGCAATTTGGGTTTACAGTGCGGTTTGGGTTGATATGTGTTTTAATAGTTAAATTCCTGGACTGCTGTGAAGCCAAAACAAAAAAGTAGTCAATATAATGGTCTTCTGTTGATATGCGTTTTAGAAGTTACATTCCTGGACTGTCATTGCTTATTAAAATATTGCATTTTATTAATATTAGCAGAACTGACTTAAATGGGGCCTGCGTGTTGTGTAGTCTTGTCTTAATTTTTATATTCATGCCTGTCAGTGTGAAAGAACTTATTTGCATATATTTGCATATATATTTGCACGTATATGCAATCATACTTAAGATGCGGCCCTGCGCACATGCTGTGAGTATCATTGTGGCCCCCAAGGCTTGCAAAGAGTAGCCCTGACATAGAACATATTTTGGCACAGTACTTCCTGTATGTCTGCCTTCTTTTTCCAAAGCTTCAGAGGGTAGCCGAGTTAGTCTGTACAAAAAAAACAACAAGTGTGCTATGCCCACAAAAGCTCATGATACCATTTACATGTTTTGTTAGTCTATAAAGTGCTACCAGACCATTTGTTGTTGTTTTTTTCAAAGTATTAATGCAATACCTATTTTGTCCAGCAGATGGCACCACCTGCATACCCAAAAGTGCAGAAAAAACAAGGCACTATGGTACATGCTGATTTTTTGTCAAGTGGGAGCAGCTTTGTATCTGGTCAGACAAGAGCAGCTAATGTCACACAACAAGACAAGGTGGGTGAGGCAGCATATTTTATTGAACCAGCTTCTGCTGGTGAGAGAGACAAGCTTTCAAGCTGACACACAGCTCTTCTTAATATCCTGGGACACACACAGCTACAACACTGCTTCTCACCCAGGAAGCCAGGAACAGAACCAGAATCCACTAGCCCCAACTTTGATTACACCTTTAACTATTAGTAGATGACACCCCCCTTATTGTGTTGTTTACTGTATGGAAAGCTTTTTTCCTTCTCTCTGCATTTTGATCCTAGTTGTTGTTGCTTTTAATTCTACTTTCTTGTGCTTGGTCACTGTTAATTACCCAGTTCATGTGCCCAGCGGAGACTCCTCCCAATTCCCTGTGTCTGCCTGGAGCTAGACACACTCTGATCTTTCCCAGCTGTAGCAAAGATGGCACTTGCTGTTGCTCTGCTGCTCTCCAAAGCTGATGCCTCATTAGCCAGGGGAAGTAGACAAGTGAAACAAATCAGTTATTATGTATATGCCAGTAGTGCCTAGAGGTACCAGTCAGGGCCTCGTTGTGCTGGCTGGTGCTGTACAAACATGCAGTAAAATAAAGTCCCTACCCCCAAAGCCATTATAATCTAGGCAGAGACAAGGGACATCAGTAGGGAAGTGTGGAACTCGAAGGAGGAGAGTAGAAGGAAGACTAGACAGGAGAGTACTAGAAACATAAAGTTACATATATAGGTCCCGCTGATCCTATGCATGTGAGGAATCCCACTGGTTTCAGAAGTTAGGGTTAAGGCCAGTTGGTTACCCTTGATGAGGGCTGGGGTTGGGACTGGTTAGTGGTTCTGAGCTAGAGTTAGGGTTGATTCAAGTCAATGGGACCATTCGCAAAAAATAAAGTTAGGCGCATACATCATTATTTTCATGAGCACCACCTAAGTGCACCACTTCTGGCAAAAATTTCTGAATCCACAAGATGACATAAGGTTTGTGCACAGCTTGTGCTGCATTCCTCCACAACACAGCACAATACAGCAGGCCTGATGCTGCAGTCCTTACTCAGGTAAAACTCCCAACATTCAGAGAGAGGTGTTGGTGGTGTTTTGTTTTTGTTGTGGTGGTGGTTTTTTTAATTAAAGGAAGGTCAGTAGGCTCAAGTCCCAAGTCTTTGAAATATGACAATCAGAATCTGGATCAAACCTCACTCCAAAGGGGTGAGTAGTATGTAGAGGGGAACTGTTAAATCCATAAGACGCCTGTGAGGAAACTGAACAATAACTACTTGTCAAGCGAGGATGTTGGAGCTAGCGCGATTTAAATCATGTTTGAAACCCTTTTCATTTCAGACAGTCTTTGTGTTAACATACTGAGCGTGGTTTTTACCCTGATTTTAGATGCTGTGTCAGGTGCCTAGGAGATGAACTGCTGGGTATATACTGAAACTAGTTGAAGCTACGAGGTGTGTGCAGTATTTATTAGGTTTAATTCTGGGATTGCCACATTGTTCTCAAGTAGTGAAGCCATGAATAAGTTATGGAAATCATCCCAAATTGGGTCTTTATAACACACATCTTATTGCCTCTATATAAAACCATGGTACACTCACATCTTGAATATGTACAGATGTGGTCGCCTCATCGCAAAAAAGATATATTGGCATTGGAAAAGGTTCAGAAAAGAGCAACAAAAATGATTAGGGGTTTGGAACGGGTCCCATATGAAGCGAGATTAAAAAGACTTGGACTTTTCAGCTTAGAAAAGAGGAGACTAAGGGGGGATATGATAGAGGTCTATAAAATCACGACTGGTGTGGAAAAAGTGAATAAGCAAAAGTTATTTACTTATTCCCTCAATAAAAGAACTAGGGGTCACCAAATGAAATTAATAGGCAGCAGGTTTAAAACAAACAAAAGGAGGTTTTTCTTCACTCAGTGCACTGTCAACCTGTGGAACTCCTTGCCAGAGGATGCAGTGAAGGCTAGAACTTTAACAGGGTTCAAAAAAGAGCTAGATAGATTCATGGAGGTTAGGTCCATCAATGGCTGTTAGCCAGGATGGGTAGGAATGGTGTCACTAGCCCCCGTTTCTCTGGAAGTGGGAGACAGGGGAGGGATCATGTGAGGATTACCTATTGTGATCCCTCCCTCTGGGGCATCTGGTATTGGCCACTGTCGGCAGACTGGATACTGGGCTAGATGGACCTTTGGTCTGACCCAGTATGGCCGTTCTTATGTTCTTATCAGCATGGATTTTGCCTAGGGCGTATATTTTAATCAAAAAAACCTTTATGCATTTTCTATAATTTAAGAGAAAGACATTGGCAATGGTTTTTCATAACCCGGCATCTTTAAAATACATTTTCTGTTACGATAGGCTAATTTTAGAGCAACAGCAAAATTAGTACTAATACATTTTCAAAACCATTGCATATTTTGTCATGCAGTGTCCCATAGACAGACAGCACAAATGCTTTCATTAGATTATTAAAAACACAGTGGTTATAGGTCTAATTTCTAGTCATGGGACAGCAGACTTGAAAGCTGATTCCCCGCACGTACCAGCTCCTGCCTCCCCTCCCACCTCCTGCCCTGCTGCCTCAGATACACAGGCAGCAGCACGGGGGAAAGGGCAGGTGCATGTAACTGTACACATTAACAAATGAGCCTAGGTTCTTCAGTGTCATGTGGTTAGCTTTATTTTAGATCCAAAGGAAACCAGTACACTTCAGGGCTACTTAACCACTTTCTGATTTATTGCAAGCTTTAAGCAGTTAATACAGTTGTTTAAGTTTGACAAGCCTTAAGAACAATTACTATACAATTTAAACCTTAAATACTATAAATTCTAAAGCAATTAATACAATGCAAGCAATGCAAAAGCAATTACTAAAATATCTACTATATACAATGATAAAGCCTAATTCACTTACACTGCACCCGTATGCTACCTACAGTGCCAGGCAGGAGGTCGTGGTTCCATCTTTTCCCACGCATAGGAACGCCACCACTGACGTAGCTGGTGTGAAGGGCCTAATCACTTCTAGTTACATCAAACAGGACATGTGTATCAATCCTGCCCATTCCCTCCCATCAATTGTTCTTACTAAGCCCTTTACAGCAAAGAGAGACTTGCTCATTCTAATAATATAGTAGCCCAGTGTCTGAGAGTCTGTAACGCTGAAATGCTGGCTGTTCCCTCTGGGGGGCGCTGTTGCTGAAATGCTGGCTGTTCCCTCTTGGTGGCGCTGTTGCTGAAATGCTGGCTGTTCCCTCTTGGTGGCGCTGTTGCTGAAATGCTGGCTGTTCCCTCTGGGCGGCGCTGTTGCCTGAAATGCTGGCTGTTCCCTCTGGGCGGCCCGTGCTGCATGGGGAGTGCGGGGCCCAAACGGCCGCGTGCGCCGCTTGCTCCCCCACGGTGGCCCGGCTGAGCGGCGCAGAAGTCAGCCAAGCGCCACAGCGGGAGGAGAAGGGGGGCGGGGCCTGGATGAGCGTGCATCCCTGACGGAGACAGAGGAGAGTGGAGGAGACAGAGAGAAGGCGGGGGAGAGCGGCGAGAGAGTGAGAGGCAGGAGGGGGAGAAGAGAGAGAGATGGAGAGAGAGGCAGGAGGCAGAGGAGAGCTGAGGAGGGGGAGGCAGTAGGAGAGCGAGAGAGAGAGACAGAGCGAGAGACCGGAGGCTCAGGAGAGAAGAGCGAGATAGAAAGGGAATAGGACGTGGAGGAGAGACCTGGAAATCCTGTCTTATGACAGGCTATTGGCTAGTTCTAATAATATTTACCAATTGATTATGTATTGTGTAGTATACGTAAAATGCCCAATGCCCCTATCTGGGGTACATCCTGCTGCTCAGGATGTTACTGCTATGTGCACAATTGACAGCTGTATGGCTGCATCTGTACTTTTTGCTTATCAGAAACAAGTACCAGTACAAGGCCGCTTGTCCTGCGTTCTTGACTTGGTCTCGTGTACCAGGCGTAATCTGCATTATTATGGAAAAACATTTACTGACTCTCACAGCTTCCTTTGACCCTGCCTGCATGCTTTGTTACACCAGGCTTAAAACAGGCCAGAAAGCTGCACTTTGGACAAGGCAGACATCACCAGTTATTGCCAAGACGGTAGTCCAGGCTCCGCCACAATTAGTTAACCATGTACACGGGTACATCTTCACATCCCTAACATAGGCAATGACTTGTTTATACTGTTCTGTGTTTTACTATACACTGAAATGCAAGTATAATATTTATAGTCTAATTGATTTATTTTATAATTATGTGACCAATATAAGAAAATAAATACATTTCAGTAATAGTGTGCTGTGATACACTTGTATTTTTTTGTCTGATTTTACAAGTGAATCATTTTAAAATGAGGTGCAATTTGTGCACACAAAACATAGGCTCTGGAAAGGGGTACAGAAGTCTGAAAAGGTTGAGAGCTACTGGTTTAAACCATAAACAGTTCTGTATTTCCACTTTTTGAAAACTGCTGATTTTGGAAAACTCGGAGTAAAACTTTTTATCCCCCTCTGATTTTGCTGGGTTTTGGACGGTTCAAATTTTGCTTGGGACCTCCAGTATGTTTTCTTTTCTTTTTTAAATCAATGCAACCGTAATTCTGTCCTTTTGTGTATATGCATTAGGACATAGTTTTTAGTTATGTGAGCACATATTATTATTTCCAATACACAGAATGTACGATGCCTACCAATAATAAATGCAGCTCTTTCAGCCCTTCAGCCCAGTGACTGGCTGCTTATTTATGAAGCTTGCATTTGCATCAATGTGTAAGACTGTATGCCCGAAAATGCCTTGCAGGATACTCTATAATTCAGTGGTCTCCAACCTGTTTAACCACAAGATCACTTTTTTCAATTTAAGTGCAATGTAAGATCTACCTCAAATTCAAATACCCTTGCCCCACTTCCTTCCTGTCCCTTCTCTGAGGCCCTGCCCCTGCTCCACCCCTTCTCCAAGACCTCACCCTGCTCACTCCATCTCCCTTCCTCCCCCAATGTCAATTGCTTTCACCAGGCTGGGGTAGAGGGTTGGGGTGCAGGCTCTGGTTTTGAGCCAAGGGGTTTGTAGTGTGGGAGGGGCTCTAGGCTTAGCCCAGGGTGGGGGATTGGGGTCCAGGAAGCAAGCTCTGGGAAGGAGTTTGGATGCAGGGGTACTAGGGCAGGAGGTTGGGTGTGGGAGGAGGTTCAGGGCTGGGACAGGGGTTCAGGAAGCAGGCTCTGGCTGGGTACTGTGTAACTGAGAAGGCTTCCAGGTGGTGGAGCAGTGGGGCTAAAGCAGGCTCACTCCTGCCCTAGCCCTGCACCACTCTTGAAAGCAGCTGGCATGTACAGCAGTGGCTCCATGGTGGCATGTGCTGTCCCTCATCTACAGGCTCTGAGCCCACAGCTTCTACTGTCCCGGTTCCTCATTATCGATCAATGGGAGCTGCAGGAGTGGTGTCAGCAGGCAATGACAGCATGTGGAGACCCCCTGCTCTGCCTTTTTCACGGGCTGCAGGGACATGACAGCCACTTCCAGGAGCAGCAATTACCACAGGGATAACTACTCCAGCCATGACAGGTTAGGCTTTTTAGACCTCTCTACTCAAAGAATTAAATGAAAGCGTAAAAGAGAAATTAAAATTATGAAATGCACAGATGAATCAAAAACCAAAAGTAATCCACCTTGCAAGCAGTAGAAGAAGTAACAACAGCAACACACGTATGTGTTGGGTCGGGAGATGAGAGTGAAGGACAGTTTGTGTTTGTGAGAATGACAGAGACACGCACAGTGTGTGAGAGTGACATAGATTTGCATTGCCAAGTTCCCTCCATCCCCTTCTTTCTGTGTGGAGATAGGGTACAGGAGTGGGGGAAGGAGGGACACCCTGACATCAGCACATCCCTCTTCTCCCTTCCGCACCCTGCACAGCAAGCAGGAAGCTCAAAGGGGGGCAGCTCCAAGGCAAAGGGCAGGAGCAGCATGATAGTGGGGGGAGGGGCAACTGAAGTGCCAGTGCTTGATAGCTTCCTGGCCAAACCAGTCAGGATCACCTGTCAGAGGCTCCAAGATCTATCGGTTGATCCCGATCTACTGGTTGGTGACCACTGCTAACTATTTTCTTAGGTTTTGCTTGTTCCTTTGCTACGGTGAATCTTGGGCTCTAGCAAAAGATGCTTTAGATTTAGAGGAATGGGTAAGAATCTCACTGCAGGGAGAACGGGTGCTCTAAAGCAACAATAATTAATCAATATACTAAGCCAGGGGTTCTCAAACTTTGTGATACCGCAACCCCCCTCTAAGTTGCTTGTGACCCCCCCGAGGGGTCAGGACCCACAGTTTGAGAAACGCGGTACTAATCCAAACTGGGAAAGATTTCTCATGAGAATCTACAACTCCCCTCCCTTTTTCTGTCTGGAATTTGCTAACTGCAGGAGTCACACTGAGCAGCCAATTCTCAGATGACCTAGAATGGGTCCTGTTGTGCCAGGCTCCACCCACAGGCTAGAGGGATCAGGCTGTGGATGGGAAGGGCATCTTTTGTCTGTGAGAGAGCACTGTCTGTGCCAGGCTAAGCAGAAAGGGGAGGGACTAGCTTTCATTATCTTTAAGGAGGAAAGGAGCTGCCCACCACCCTATACCAATTACACCCGGTACTGAGGCCAGGAGGGGTCAGGGTACTTCTAGCTCCATACCTATCCTGCCACCTCTCTCCACTCCCTTGTATTTCTGCCCCAGCTTCTTGTTCCTCAGTATGTTTCCCCAAAGTTGTTACATCTCCTTCCCAAAGTACATTTTTTCTCACTTTCCTCATTTTCTCTGGCAATCCTGTGCAGCAATGCTGGAAACCAGCTGTGTGGCAGCCCCTGGCTTGAAGTGGTTTCCATCATAGACAGGGTTCAGCATTTGTTTAAGGGGCTCTCTGCACACCCCTCCCCCCGCTAGGAACATGTTTCCAGCACCCTGCTCCTGTGTGATCCCTCCCTGTCCCATTTATCTTTCCCTGCTCTTCCTCAAGCTCTTTCCTTCTCCCAAACCTCTTCCCCTTCCTTACATTCTTCCTCCCTCCAGGGATAACTTTCCTCTGCCTTCATCTTGCCCTCCTTCCCTCATTTTCTCTGTACTCCTCTCCTGACTCCAGCAGCCACCTGACCTCCCTGGTTCCTTCAGTTCCCTCAGTTGCCTCCTTTTATTTAAACTAGGCTTTTCCCTCCTGTGCTCCTCTTTCCTCCCAGCTCAAGCACCTGCTCTCTTTTGCCCTCTGGCTTTTCCTGCTTCCTTCTCCTCTGGCTTCCTCAGCAGCTACAGGGGCCGGATTTATGCACAAGCTAAGTAGGCTACAGTTTAGTGCAGAGGTGGGCAAAAGGACCTCTGTGGGCTGAATCAGGCCCACAGAGGCCCTACCATTCCCTGGGGTGGGAGGAGCATGCAAAGTTTCCTCCGCCCTGCGGAGGAAGCTTTGTGTGCTCCCCGCCCCAGGTCCTGACTGGCCTGAGGTGGAGGAGCACAGGAAGTCCTTTCCCACTACCAGGGCATGGGTGCTTAGTAGGAAGGGGGAGCAAAGGAGCTCCCTCACCTCTAGACCAATCATAGTCTGTGGGTGGGGAAGCCAGAAGCATCCTGGCCCCCACCTTTCTGGTGTGGCCCACATTTTTTAAGTGGCCCCTGGCAAAAAATGATTGCCCACTCCTGGTTTAGGGCCTCAGCTTAGGAGGGGCCACTAACTACAAAAATACTAGTTTTTAGTTGCATTCTTGCCTATGTGCCCGCCTAGATGCAAACATAAAACTTCATCACTTCTCTTCTCCTTGCCCTTTCTGTTAGACCAGCGCTTTGGTAATGCCACGGGGCCTCTGAAACCTGACCTCAGCATGTCTCAATCGGTCCCAGGAGGTGACTCCTCCTTCCCCAGCGCCGGCCTGTCGCGAGACTCCCCTCCAGGGGGCGGCAGAGGGCAGGTGGCCGCTGGCCGCGGACGGGGCGGGGCGCAGGGGAGCAGCACCTGAGCGGCTCCCGCCCCGATTAAGAGCCGAGAGCGCCGCGCTGGGAGTCGGGATGGAGCCGGCAGTCGGGAGCAGCGGGGCGCGGTTCTCCCCTGGGGAGCAGCGGCGCTAGCGTTGCGGGCCCGGCGCTGAGCGGTGAAGGCGCCATGGCCCCCGGGGAGCCCAGCGGGGACTCCGGGCAGGGCAAGCCCAGCGGCCACGCTCCGGGCGCCCTCGCCGGGCAGCCCCCCGGAGACCCTCCGGCTGCTCCGCGAGCTCGGCTGCTTGGCGGCCAGGGTGCTGCTGTGCCTCGGGCCGGTCTACCTGGCCGGCGCGCTGGGGCTGAGCGCGAGCTGGCTGCTGGCGGCCGTGGGGCTGTGGCTGTGCTGGCGGCGGAACCGGTGCGGGAAGCGCTCCCGGCTGGCGGCCGCCTTCGGGCTGCTGGCGGAGGAGGAGGAGGCGGCGCGGATGCGCCAGTGCGGCGCGTTCCAGCAGCTGCCCGCCTGGGTGAGTGCGGGACGGGGGGTGGGTAGCAGAGGGGGCCCCGCCCCTGCCCCTCTGGGTCCCGGCAGCCTGGCCCCAAGTGCCCCCGAACCCTTCTCCTTAGTCCGGGGGCTGTTTCTTTCGCAGCGCGACCCAGGCTTGGTGAGGAAGGGGCTGTTGTCTCTCTTAGGAAACTATTGAAACTCCTGCTCGTTGGGCTCGTTGGGCTCGTTCTCGGCCTCTAAGGGCTTTAATAAAACCCTTGAGAGCCGGGTACAACAGTTCTGCCGGGGTCTCAGCTCTGGCTGGCCCAGCTGTTGACCGACCTCCATCCTTTACGTGGTCTTGTAACACAACAGATGTGCCTTGACGCCCCTCCCTGCTATCTCTGGCTTGCCCAACTCTGAAATAGGCACACCACGCTCCTGACGCACCGCACCTTAATGACTTGTTTTTAAAATCCAGATATATCTGCCTTTAAACCTTCCTGAGAATTGTAACAGCTTTACCTGTGTCCCTATGTTTTAAACGTTTTTCTGCTATGTTGTGGGAAAGACCCACATACACAACTGGTTAAGCTAACTACAGAGGAAACAGCAAAACTGGCTATCCACTGGTACTCTGAAATGAACAAAATTAATACTTTCTCTTGAGGCTTTCAGTTTCAGCAAATTTGTGTTCCTTATAACAATAGTAAGTAAAACACTTTCAGTCGTTACTGTGACTTAAGTTGCTGATGCCCCATGAACCACATCTGCCCCTTGGAAGGGGTTTCCTATGGGTGAGATTTCAGTCACTTGACCAGTCCTGAGTAACTTTATTTTTTAATCATCAGATTCCTTCTTATAAAACCAGAAGCTGTTGTAAAATTCCTTGCCTGTAATGTGCATCTCTTATGCAATGGTTTGGGTGGTAGCTACCAAAACAATTAGTTCCCACTTGATGGTATTTACAGTGCATGTCTATTTTTCTCTCTCTGGAAAGCAGGGATTCTTGTGACAAAATTTTGGTGTCTCGGTGTGGCCACCAATTCTTGCTGGTGGCTGCTCTGAAAATTTTTCCCTAACATACTTTTAGGAGAAACAAATACGACGTGTGTGTGTGTGTGTGTGTGTGTGTGTCCCCATAACTGTAACTTATGTAGGGTGTGGGGTTTTTTCCAGACTAAATAATGTACAGTTGTCTCTATATTCCTTTTTGGACCAATAGAAACCTCAGTAGGGTGCTTTATTGTTTCCTTTACTTTTTTGGGTGTGTGTGTGGGTGTGTTTTTGTTTGTTTGTTTGTTTGTTTGTTTTTTAAATGACTTCTAGCTAGTAAGGCTGCTTCTGCGAAAAGTGATTGTCAATACCACATTTTGTTGCAGAAGGCTAGCTAGCTAGAAAGCAGTGGAGTGATATTAACAAACCTACAGAGATCACTTTTCACAGCAGACCCGCTTTAGCCCTGGGAAGACAGGAGACAAATTAAATTCTGGATGAGGAGATGGATTGGGAGGCAGTGGGAATGGGTGAGGGGTCAGGGTTGGCAGTGTGGACCAAGGGCAATAGGGAGTGAGCCCAGGGCCAAAGCCCTATGGCTGGGCTCTGTCCCTCAGCTGCCGGATCCTGCTGCTTGCCACCCAAAACTGAAACTAAAACCCAGAACCCCTCTGTCTTTGAGAATGTGGAGAACTCTCACCAATTACCTGCTCCTCTAATGTCTGTGGCTCCGGGGGGGAGGAGCAGGTCCCAACCTTGGCCCTCCTCCATGGAGGAGAGGCCACTTCCCCCCCATAACCTATCAGGAAGCTGTGGCCTCAAGAGAAGTCCCTTGTGGCCACATTTGAGAAACACTTCTCTAAAGTACTCCTTGTTGTTGCATCATGCAGGAGCATCTGGCTTTGCCTTTATGCAGCTATTCAAGTTATTTACATATGGTGGAGTCTGCAACAGGAGGTATAGAAGATTAGGGTTGGAAGAGACCTCAGGAGGTCATCTAGTCCAGTGTTTCTCAACCTCTTTTTAGAAAGTACGCCTCTTTTAAAAATAAATTTAGTACCCCCAGTACCTACAGTCTTCAGACACATGGTTTTGTGTTTTTTGTTTTTGTTTTTTTTTCCCCTACCATTGCAACACATTTGTTTAAACAACTTAATTATAGCCGGGTGGGTGGTAAAAAGTACAACAATAATAAGCACTGTAAAACTTAAAACAAATTCAGTTTTCTCCAAATTTCAGTTGTTGAGGTACCCCCTCCTCCGCCCTTCCCCCGCCCCGACTTCTCTCAGGGGTACTTGAGATTACTCAGACCACTGGTTGAGAAACGCTGATCTAGTCCAACCCTGTGCTCTAAGCAGGGCTAGCCCCAAGTATGTTGGCAAAATACATCCTCTTTCTTGATTGAGTGCTGCAACTTTGAGGCCCTTGTAAATATCAGGTGTTAGCTTGCTTGCAACACATGGGGAAATAAGAGTTTGTTGTCCACGGAGTTGCTGAATCTGCATATTTGGACATTCTCGTGCTTGACTAAGCAGACTGGAATATGTATCATGTTATTGAATTGTGAGGTGAAGTAAAGGCACCGGCAGCTTCTTAGGCCTGAAAAATATCACTTAATTACTAAGTACAGTGAATATTAATTGGAAAGCTTTAATATTCATGTAAGACATACATTGCTCCATACATGATTGTATGGATACATGTAACAGGTGTGGGATGATGCATCTCTTCCCCTTCCCCTGTGAATCCTGTTTCAAATATGCACTATTGAAATAGATGGAATATATCATTAAATATCTTTGCTCAGGTATGTTGTTTCTATTAGGGTGTGGTTGACTATCCAATACGTCTAGGCTTTATTGGGTAGTTGAGTCGACTACTTGCTTCCCCTCCCCACCCCCCCCCACCCCGGTTGCTGCCTCTATCAGCAATGGGGTGGGGGAGCAGGAATTGGTACTGGGGGAGTTGGCTTAAAAGCCGGTTTTCCCCCAGCACTGTCTCCACAGTGCCACCTCCTCTTCTCTCTCCCCTCTCTTCTCTTCCTGCTTTTCCCCCCCCTCTCTTCCCCCCCCCCCCTTGGTGCTGCTGCCCCATGAGAGGCAGCAGCATGGGAGAGGGGGATAGGGGAGGCTGTTGTGAAGCAGCCTCTGCCTGCAGTGGACCCAGGCTGCTCCAGCAGCAGCCCCTGTCCGGGGGGCTCCCGGACCTGGTGTGAGCCGGGACTGAGGAAGCCTGGTTCAGTCCCAGCTCATGCTGGGTCCAGGAGCTACTCCCCACTGTGGCTCTGCAGTTTAAATGTAGAAGGAGCTAGGATGTTAAATAGCAAGTAAGAAGCTAATCAAGTAGCCGATGGAATTTCCATTGACTGCTCCGTTAGTTGATAATGGAGTTCACTGTGGCTCTGCTTTTTTAATGTAATAAGAGCTGTCAGGCTATTACTACATTCAAAAAGCAGAGCCGCAGCATCTGGGACTTGGCGTGAGCTGGGACTGCTCAGTCCTGGCTCATGCTGTTTTTTCCCCCACTGCACCTCTGCCTCCCCTGATAGAGAGGCAGCGAGGTGAGAAGTGAGTCTGAGTAGTGACTTGACTACTGGATAACCCTCGGCTTATTGGGTAGTCGACTAGTCGCTTACTTCTACTAGGAGCTGGGCTGCCTGTGCGCCCGACTTTTCCTACATTTAAACTGGAGAGGTGTAGCGGGGATAGTCCCTTGGCATGAACCAGGACTGAGCAAGCCTTCCCTTATCGACTACACGATTAGAGTATGTCTACACTACAGAGTTTTGTTGGAAAAACAGACGTTTTTCCAACAAAACCTGAGTTACATCCACACTGCAATCGTGTTCTTCCAAAAGTAAATTGAAAGAACAGAAGGGGTTTTCTGGTGTTGGTAATCCTCCTTTTATGAGGAAGAAGCCTTTTTCCAAAGAGCTCTTTTGGAAAAAGGTGTGCGTGCATGCGCGCAGGTGCCCTGGTGGCCACTCGATCCATAGTAATCACAGCTTAAATGCGAGATGGTGTCCGTTCAGTGTGGACCTCTTTTGGAAGAAGGTGTGTTTTCCGGGGGGGGAAAGAGATCTTCCGAAAGAAGCCTGCAGTCTAGACATAGCCTTGGTGAATTATCTGCCTCTTAACATCCTCAGTTTATATCAATCTCACTCATCCAAAAAATAAAATCTTACCTATCCTCTACTACTACTAACCCTCAACCCACATAAACATTTCTTTTATAAAGGGAGAGAATTATGTATAACAGTGACATTATAAGGTTACGATATACAAAAATCAACTACAAACAGGCTTTTATATTTTGTTACCAATTTCTAATTTATTCAACTTGAAATGCCATAAACCTAAATGCACTCTTAACTGTGTGTGTTTTTGGTGGCTCATTCTCTGCAAAGTCTCTGGATAATGAAAATGATTAGTCAGTTTCTCTTGGCCAAATACTGTTATGTTTGCTTACACGTGCAACACCGGGATGTTTTGTCCTTTAGAAGATAAATTGTTTCCACTTCTATTGACAGAATAATAAATAGAAGCATTTCCACTAATAGAAACGTGTAGCAAACTGTAATAAAAGGCTACATGTTGGGGTTGTAAATTCAGCTGACAGTGGCCCATATCCTGGAAGACTGGTGGCTTTCAACTCTCATTGCCTTCAGTGAGAGAGGAAAGTGCTTAGCACTTCACAGAACCAGGTCTGGCGCTTTTTAAACAAAGCGAATACTTGCTCCCTACAAGGATTCTCTGCCTCTTCTGCTGGCCCCAGCATTCCATTTGTATGGTGGGGTTTCTGATTTACTTCAAAGCCTTTGCTCTTAGGAATACAGCTTGATAGATTAATAAATGCATTGTTGCCACCTATCCCATTACCATGAGTCTCGGGATATTTGTGTCTTAAGGTCCTAGCTGATGGAACCAAGAGACTCTCACGTAGTATTAGCTAAGCTGGCTTTGCTTTCTGCATACAGTGATGGCTGTGTACCAGCTTGCTGAAATCGATGTATAGGAAACCTTACCTGCACACGCTTTTGTAGTATTTGAACAGATTGCTTTAAGTACTGGGGAATTCTTCCTCTTTAATGCCCTTAGTCTCTTATGACTTACGGCTATGTGGCCCATGCCAGCCAGACAACCCCTGTTTCCATATCTGAAACAATGCCAGTGTAGTCGGTGCAAATGTGGGGATGGGGAAGGCATGAATGTTCAGAGAGATTTTCTCCCGTCAGCTGGGAGCAGTGGTGATCTAAGGTACTCTCTCCATCTTCAGAACAAAGGGCAATAGCAATCCAAGCTTCCCAGTGCCATCCCATTGACACATCTCAAGTGTCCTCTGGAGATGCTGTTTGCCTCACAAATACAAACTTCTTCATCCATTCAACTGGAGCTTTAAATATGAGATGCTGTTGGGTACCTCACTATAGCCTTGGAGCTGACCACTGGCTGACTCCACCGTGCTCTCCAAGGACCTTTCCAGGCATGCTGACAGACTGACAGCGAAAGCGGAGATCTTCTCCCTGTAATCCGCCTTCATGTTAAATGTCTGTTCAATAGTCAGGTTGGTGTGGGAAGTTCAATAGTCTGTTGGTGTGACACTGAGCTTGGGATGCGTTTCTTAATTGTCACAAATGCTGACTTCTTCAGAAGGTTGAGAGAAAATACCCCAGTGGAGTTTTGTGCATAAATCCAGGCTGCTCAATAGACTTCTCCATTGTGGTTTTTTAACTGTCTGAGTTAGTCAGGTGGCATCTTTAAAGCTCTGAAGCACTGAGAGTATAAAAATGTGCATCACGCAATTGTTCAGATAGACGTGGTAGAAACAAGAAACCCTGTCATTGGATTACTTCACTTGAGGCAATGGGCTGATCTAGTCATGAACCACAAAGTAAATGTCTGAAACGGATTTCTCTCTTCTCCTGTCCCCCCCCCCAGCCCCTTTAATAGACTGGCCATTTTGTGATCAGAACTGGTTTAGTCCCTCAGGTTTCCATAGAGATGTCGTCTACATATCGATTACACTATTAACTGATAACCCTGGGCTTATTGGTTAATCCTGTCGACTGTGTGTGTGCCCCACACACACACACACACCTTTGCTGCCTCTGTATCCTAGGTTGCAAGGTGGGGGTGAAGGGAGGAAGGTGGGAGCTGGTACCATGAGGAGCCAGCTTCTAAGCCAGCTCCCCAAGAGCACCAGATCCCGTGGAGCTGCCTTCACCCTCACTCCCCACATTCCTACACTGCTGCCTCTGATAGAGAGGCAGCAGCACAAAGGGTGAGGGAGCGTGGATGGGAGCCAATAGGTATGGGGAGCCAGCTTTTAAGCTGGCTTTCTGTGTGTGCCAGCTCCATGGAGTCTCCTACCCCCTCCTTGCTGTCTCCCACAGAGACAGTTCGGGGGGCAGGCAGGAGTCCACGCTTGTGGGGGGAGCCAGCTTAAAAAGCTGGCTCCCCCAAGGCACTAACTCACCTGCTTTCACACGCACACACACCCCTCACTGCTTCCTTTGGGGGAGGGAGGGAGCGCTGCTGCAGAGTAACCTGAGCACACCATGGACAGAGGCTGCTCCTTGGGATGCCAGTACAGCTCCTGTCTGCAGGAAGCTTAGGCCCCCCCAGAGGCAGCAGTGTGGTGCAGGAGCTGGTCTGCACAGGGAGCCAGTTTGATAGAGGCAGCAGCATGGGGTGGCAAGGGGCTCCCCAGGAGTGGGGCCAGGAGTGCACTGGCTGCCGGCCCCACCCCGGGGACTACTGTTTACCTGCTAAAATTTGATGCGGTTACACGACTAGTCAATGACACACTATCTAACATCCCTAGTTTCCCAATGCATGATGAAGGGAACGTGAACTCTTTTTGCTAATGCTGCTTTATTGTCAGTAGTACGTAGGTCTCACAAGAATCATGTAAATGGGCCCAGAAGCTATGCAGCATGTATTAAAAAAAAATCGTAGAAATGTAGGTCTGGAAAGAACCTTGAAGTCAGTCCACTCTCCTACACTGAGGCAGAAACAAGTAAATCTAGACCATCCTTGATAGTTTTGCTGAATCTGTTTTGTTTATAACCTTAAGTTAGGGGATTCCACAACCTCCCTTGGAAGATGATTCCACACCTTAACTATCAGGAGGATAATTGGATGGCTTTTCCTAATATCTAACCTAAATCTTCCTTCCTGCTGATTAAGCTTCTGCTTCTTATCATACCTTCAGTTATCAGTGTTTACCACTATCCCCTTTAACAGCCCCTACAATGTTTGAAGACAGTTGTAAGATTCACCCTCAGTCTCTAGTCTCAAGACTAACCATACCCAGTTTTTTTAAGGGTGGGTTGACTTAAGTCAGTCATGTTAGGAAAAGCCTTGAATGAAATCCTATATTTTAATCGGCTTTTTCATTTGTACTTCAGTTAATTTCTCAAAGGCGGCATTCTCACTTGTTGACAACCATTAAAATATATTGACTTCCAACTAAATAGGGCTTTTATAGAATACTAGAACTGGAAGGGACCTAGAGAGGTCAAGTCCAGTCCCTGCACTCATGGCAAGACCATGCATTATCTAGCATAGGGTGGGCAATAACACAGTGGCAGTTCACCAGGGTTAGCCCCTGGTGGGCTGCCATAACTACATTTACCTACATGGCTACAAGTACAGGGATTGCAGCTGTGTGGCCAGTGGGAGCTACAGAAAGCAGTCTCCTGATCGGTGTCACTTTCCGCAGCTCCCATTGGCTAGGAATGGTGATCTGCAGCTTCACCTGTGGGCCAGTATTTGCCCACCCAGATCTAGTCATCCCTGACGGACGTCTGTCTAAACTTGTTCTTGTCTAAACTGAACCTCTCCAATGAGGGAGATTCCACAACCTCCCTAGGCAACTTATTCCTGTGCTTAACCACCCTGACAGTTATAAAGCTTTTTCCTAATGTTCAACCTAAATCTCCCTTGTTGCAATTCAAGCCCATTGCTTGTGTGTGTGTCTCTCTCTCTCTCTCTGCTGCTACCTAGGGGTATGTCTACACTTGCTCCCTAGTTCGAGCTAGGGATGCAAATGTAGGTGACCGAAATTGCTAATGAAGTGGGGATTTAAATATCCCGCGCTTCATTAGCATGATCTCGCCGGCGCGTTACTCTGCTCAACTCGTTACTCGTCGGCGCGTTCCTCAAAAAAGTAGGTGTAACGTTAGTTCGAACCAGGAAGTGCGCTTGGTTCGAACTAACGTTACCTACTTTTTGAGCAACGCCCGACAATAACGAATTAATGATGCTGGCGCTGCGATCATGCTAATGGCGGGATATTTAAATCCCACTTCATTAGCAATTCGATCACCATTGCATCCTAGCTCGAACTAGATCGTCACTTGCTCCCTAGGAGATTAAACTATAACTAGATACATTTATTTAAGCAATTATGTAGTTTGCGTTTTCCATTATAACTCTGATTCTTTTCAACAGTACTGCCACATAGCCAGTTATTGCACAAATACAAAATGGGGATTTGATTTTTTTTTTTTTTTTTTTTTTTTTCCCCTTAGTGAAGTACTTTGCACTCATCGTTAGGGATGTTAAAAATCATGTAATGGGGAAACCGTGTAACCGCTTTTTTAAAAAAAAAAAAAAGTGTAACGGTTACACAGTTACAAGCACCGCGGGTTCTGCAGTATAAAGTTTAACATTATACTGCAGAACCTGCCGCAAAGCCCTCCGGGAAGTAGGGCCTCCTGCCTAGGTCCTGGGGAGGAGGCTTCACTGACACACTCAGCCATGGGGGGGGGCTGGCTGAGCGTAACAGATAAGCATCAGGGTATCTGTTAAATGGTGAATCGATTATACCCAAACATCCCTAGTCTCTATTGAATTTAATCTTGTTGATTTCAAACCAGTCTTCCAATTGTTTAAGTCTTCTGAATTTGTGTCCTTTCAGAAGTAGCAATATAATAAAAGACAAGTGGGACATGAGGTTATGTGAAATACGGCATGTGTCAAAGGACTGAATGCCTCCCAACCTGAGCTCAGTTTCCGCATCCTGGCTACTTTTACATAAAGCTGTATAGTTCTGTGTAATGAGCTCTTGGCCTGATGAAATCACTTTATTTTTCTTTGCCACTAGGTCCACTTCCCTGATGTTGAACGGGTGGAATGGCTTAACAAGGTGAGAAGGTTTTCATGGCACTGTCTTTGAAACTATTTCTATGAACTGTTTGCTCTGGAGTTACCTCTCTAGCAAGACCTCAACATACAAATATAATGAAAATAACCACTTGCTGCTTTAGAGAGTGATTACATTTAATGCCTGTGCTTAAACCTTTGTGCAAACGAAATCTGTGCAGATTGTCTGAGCCGCATGCTTGTCTGGTTAATAAGGACTGTGCCTTCTCTCCTGGAAAACGGGACTCCAGACTCATCAAACACAAGAAAACCCTCCTTAATACTCAGATGCCCCATCTTCCTTCCTTCCTTCCTTCACTAAGCACTGCACTCTAGATGCTGCTTAAAACCTAAATACTGGAAACAAACATGCTTGTGTACCAGTAATTCATTACGTGATCTTTTTGGTGTAATCCTGCCCTACCATACATCCAGCGCCTCCCCCGGCCTTTATTGTTGTCTCATCCTCTGAATTGCTAGCTCTTGTGAGGAGAAGCCATATTTTGCTTGTTTAGTTAATATTTAGAAGTAGAACAAGGCCGGAATTTTCAGAAGTCTGTGTTTTTTGTGTGTGTGTGGTTTTTAAAAAAAAAAAAAAGGCCCAATATGAGGCACTTTGAAAGGGCCAGATCTCCAGAAGATCCATGTTCAGAAACTTCTGAAGCTAAAGCACCTTGTAAGGTGTCTTACGTTGGACACCACTGATCCCTAATCAGATGGGGAAACTTTAGTCCAAAGGTGTGAAACAAAGCCCCTGGATCAGGAACACGACCAGTTCCAGGCAGGACACAAATACCTCAGGAACTGCAGCACTCTGAACTTGCACCTTTGACCCCTTTGTGTCTTCCTGGAGATAGCTAGAGGCCTGAGACCTAAGTGGGGCTGTCCTCTTATGGCGGTGTCCCACAACTCCCTCCTTCTAGACCAGGGACTTAGGTGGTTATTCCTCCTGCAATGCACTGTGGTCCCAGCAGGCTGGAGTTTAGTTTGGCATCTGCAGCTCTGGTCTCTTTTGGGGGCAGGTTAATCAATGACCAGCCACCTTGCATAAAGCAAAGTCCTGTATATTCAGAAAAACTTCTTTCTCTCTAATGCTTTTATCTTGCTGTTTCTATAGTGAACAGCTTATATGAAGGTCTTAATTGACCAGGGGGTCACCCACCTTCAACATGGAGACCCTGATTGGGATACAGTGCTGCTGGGTCTCACCCCCTTAGTCGTCATGTCCTATCAGTGCTTGGATGCGGTCAGTCCCACATCTTATACCCTCTCCCCTCCCAAATCTGGGTGGTCCCTGGACAGGTTTTTTTTCAGTCCTTGGAGAAGTCTGGCTAAAAACAGTTTCTGTGGTGTGCCCCTTCCCCTGACTCTGGTGATGCTTCTCCAGACTGGTTACCTGCCTCGGGATTTGTATTAATCAGTTCCCTGCAGGAACTAAAAGTCACTGGGAACTCCTGTAACTCTCCATGGAGCCAGAATACAATCCATAGCTCACAAAGTTGATAGAATAGTCTCAAAGCTGTTGTGTGTCCATGATATTGGTCACAAGCAGCATGTGTTAAATCTTTCAACCATCTTCTAGGAAACTGGAATAAATCCTCTCAAAGGTGTGGATAAAAACAAGTTTTGTTACAAAGTAGTGACTAATAGCCATGTGCTGAACAGCATAGAGTTAAGGTTCGTGGGGTTTTTTCTTCAGCTAGATGCATTTTGTGCAAATAATCTTTATTGTGGTTTTTTTGTGCTTTCTGTAGGTCGTTGTGCAAGCCTGGCCGTACTTTGGGGCAGTCATGGAAAAAGCATTTAAAGAAAAAATAGAACCAAAGATCAGAGCGAAGAACGTGCACCTGAGGACGTGCACCTTTACCAAACTCGACTTTGGAGAGAAGGTGGGTGAAGTCACTGTGCTGGGTTACAACTGATCCTGTTCTGCTTTGCTCCCAAACTGGGGAAAGGGGCTAGGTTGGGATTCCAGTGTACAGTTCCTTCCTTTCCAGAATACTAGAAATCAAACAGGATTGGTCCTAATTCAGCAGACACAGACCTTCTGTTCAATTGCTCCTCCTATCATTGGTTTGCTTTGGCTTTTAAATACGCCCCTATGTAACCAAAAAGAAAGATTGTCTGGTTTTGGGGGAGGACACCCAGCCTTCTCAGGGACTTGAATCCTAGCCTGGCAGACCACATGACTGAAGCTAGGCAATAAAGGTGGCTCTCTTATCACCATCCCTTCATTACAAGTTTAAAGAGGTTTCCTTACGAGCCTTGAACTGTTGCTTGGCTCATCTGAAACCAGGCTTGTTTGAGAGTGTCAGGATTGCCTCGCATATTAATTTTGCAGACTAGTACAGAGACAGGCGGTCTTGTACTGTTGAGGCTTCCATGCTTCTAGATCTAGCTGTGCAACTCAGCCTAGATTTTTTTTGGAGAAAATCAAGGGTAAAATAAATGTGCAGAAACTAAACTTGTTGAGTACATATTTCACTTGTACAAGTTTGTGCTGCATCTTCCTCAACTTTTTTTTTAATTGAGCCAATGTTTCTAGTTCACTCACTAATTTAGACTGTCAGCAGAACTTTGTTAATGAAAGAAGATAGAATTCTTTAGTTGGCCCTAATTTAAAAGATGTAAACTGTGCCTTGTCTTGTATATGTCTTTTTTTTCCAGTGCCCTAAAATCAATGGAGTAAAGGCTTATACCAAGGAAATTGATAGAAGACAAGTGACCTTGGACTTGCAAATAAGGTAAAGTTAAGTTATTCCTATCAGATGCTCTTAACATGCTGCCCTTCAAGCAGTTCTGTAAGAATATAGCCATGGTTACAGTGGATCAGAGCTGAGGTCCATCTTGTCTGATGGTGGCCATTGCATGGAACTTCAGAGTAAAATATAAATCCTACAATAGGTAGATCTAATATACAAACATTCTCCTTTATATGTTTGTGCTCTAATAACTTGGACACTATAAGAGCTACCACAACCAAACTTTCCATGGGGTAACCTTTCCTCCAGGAGAAGGTGTTAAGGTACCGGTGGCAATACGCTCCCAGGCCGCCTCTGTTCTGGGCCTGTGGCGTTTGTGCAGAGGCGGCGTGCCCAGGGCAGCCCTCACGGTGCAGGCGCGCCTCAGCCGGCATGTAAACCGGCAGGCAGGTGGATCCGGGGAGAGCAGGGGCACCAGCAGGGACGCTGGCATGGAAAAGGGCACTGACGGTTAAAACCAGCGCTGGGTCAGACACAAAGGGGGGGGAGAGAGGGAAGGGGGAGTAGGGTCGGCTCTTTTGCATGCTGCCACCCCACCCTTCCCCCACCACCTCCCTAACTTCCAGCCTGTGCCCCACGTAGACAGAGAATCTGATTTTTCTTCCACCACATCTGTCCAATTACCACCCTATCTAATATATAAAGGAATCTGTTTGTTTGTAAGTTTGTGCACTAATAACTTGGCACTATAAGAGCTACAGCAACCAAACTTTGCATGGGATAACCTTTCCTCCGGGAGAAGGTTTTAAGGTACCTTTTGGATCCGCATCGAGGGTTTAACCTGGCCCTGGGCATGAGCTGGGGCGCCCCTCCCATGTGTAGCTTCCTGGGACTCACCCGCTCCTGCCCGTGAGGTTACATAACCGACCCTCTTTCTCCCCCTTGCTGGCATGCGGTGCCCCCACCCCCATGCGCACAATGGCTTGGGCACCTGGGGCACCTGTGGCACCTGCAGCCCTGGGCGCGAGCTGGAGCACCCCTCCTGCATGTAACCTCCCCTCCACCCGGGGTCGCTCCCCACCTGCCACCTCCCCCTTCCGGAAACCAAAGCCAGCCAGCCTTTCTGCTCAGCTCGCTGGCCTTATCCGAGCAGAAGGAGTTGGTGTGTCTGCTGCAGCGCAGGGCGGAGAGGCCGGGTTAAACCCTCGATACGTTGCGCTGCTGTGAAGCCAGCCAGCTGCTGCTCATACTGTGAGTGGGGCTCTTCTGTGTCTGGTTCCAGCCATCGGGGTTAGATGTGAGCTCTGAGCTTTTGCTTGCCAAGGCAGGGCAGGTGGATCCCTGAGCCAGCCTTGCAAAGAGAAGTCCCCTTGCTGCTGGCCGCATGACTGTGTACTGTTCTCCTGGGGGCTGGCTGCTGACTCCTGGGGGGTGGAGGGTCCTGCTGCTCTCAGAGGGTCAGGTGTAGGCCAGGAGCCATCAGCCCCCAGGGTCTATGGCTCTGGGGGTCCCCTGGCTCAGGGTCCCCTACTTTCCTAAATTTTGTTCCTCTGGTTTCCTGAGCAACGCCGGGTAAATCCAGCTAGTGTGGGATAATCTGACACCTGCTCCTCCTCCTCTCCCCCTCCCCCTTCCCGGAATAGGTCTCATCCCGACTTCCTCTAGCTAGTGATTCGCTTACTCCCTGCAACACGAAGCTTAATGTCCCATCCACAAAACGTCTATATCTTTAATTATATCTCTCTGGATATGGTGGATGTCCATAGAAAATATCCAGTTCCTCTTTGAATCTTGTTAAATTCTTGTCCTCAACGACATTCTTTGACACCAAGTTCCACTGTTTAGTCATGCTGTACAGAAAAATATTTCCTTGCTTTTGTAGGAGGTGGGGAGGACTCCAGTTCCTGATCTAGCATCTGTGCCATTGGTTAGTCTGTTCATCCCCTTTCTAAGGAATGCGAGCTCAATCTAAGTTTTTCCAAGCTCTTGATCATTCTCATCTTCCTTATTATCCTCCCCTCTAGTTCTGCCATATCTTCTTTTGGAAAGAGGTGATCATAATTCCAGATGAGACTGCCTTTCTACATACAAATCAGTGGAGCATTGTAGCAATATTCATAATCCATTGCTTATGCAAGCTAACATTTTGCTTGCTAACTTTTTTTTTAGCTGCAGCTGTACGCTGAGCAGAGAATCACCCATAGAGCTTTTTTTTTAAATCCAGGGGCACTTCCTACCCTTCAGTCCTCTAGAAGAGTGGCTGTCTTTAATGAGAGAAAGCTGCTAACAACCAAATAGTTAGTACTTAAACTCCTTCCTCAGTTGCATTGAAAAGAGCTGGCTCATAGAGGAAAATGTTTTCTTGGGACTTCTGTAGGGTGCAAGACGCCTAGGACAAGCAGCTTTCCTGCCTGGTAATGCCACAACAGCACCAAAGAGCAAGTCGTGCTGTGGATGATAGTATTGATCAGACACTATGTGACTCTACCTTTACTTGGATCTCTGAAAAACCTCACCACAACGTACAGGAAATGTGCGTCTCCCTTAGCAAACTGTAAAATTCCATGCTGGGTTTCCTCTTGTAACACTGTCAGTCTTGATACAACATGCTCTCTGATGTAACAGTTGTAGAATTCCCTTTGTTACAGTCATCCCTGAAGACTGTATCAAGTCTTTGTTTCATGTATTTGGGTCTCATGCCTTCCACAGCAAGGTCAGGGCTTCCTGCCTGCCTTTTAAGGCTCTATAGAGTATTTCTACTGCTTGCCTCACTCCTCCCAGCTCTTAGAGCAGGGAAAGGAGGCTTATCTGAATCCTCCCACTGGTTCAGTTGTGCTTTTTCTTAGATCTACACCTTGGCCACCTGCTCCTTATCCAGGTCCCCTGAAGACAGGCTGCTTCCATTAAGCCTTTCAGCATTGCTGAGCCGGGTCTTACAATAGCCTATTGACCAAAACATAACTAAGCTGTCATGGGATCACCTATCATGTCTTGTCTAGTCAGGCTTGCCAGGTCATCCTAGACTGCGATCTCCTTCAGTCAGGCAACCTGTCTCTCCTGCGTCCTGGACTGTACTGTGCACCCAAATGCTCTAAAAATAAGAACTGCACAGCTGTCTCTCAGAAACAATGCCAGCGTCTTGGGTTGGACAGGTGCTTCAGGATGCAGTGCACAAGGGGTGGTAATGAAAAGCAGTGTAATAAGCTGTGCTGCTCTGCCCTGTGGTGGTTTCCCTAGGATGCAGAAGGAAGGCTAAGAAAATGGGTGAGGTTGGTAACTGCTTACCAGGGACTTCCATTATGCATAACTCTGTCTCTGCTAGGATGGAGGCACAATCGTCCTCCTGTCTGTGACATGGTTTGTGAGTTCATGTGTTTTTAAAGGTAAGAAAAATGTATCTCCATGAAGGGTGGATTCAGGTGGGCAAAAAAGCCCATTTATGCACCCCAAAGAATGCTGCTGCTAAGGGCTACCATCGTTGGCATGTTAGTCTGAGTTCATAGCTAATTCCTCTGCATTGTCAGAGCTGCTTATTAAAAAGGAGAAACCAGTTTGAACTGTGCGAGTCTCCATTATCTTAACGCAACTGATTAAGACTGAAGAAGTCGGTTGCACCTAGATAGCATGGCTATGTGGGTGAGAGTTCTTGTCTCTGTGGGCAGTCAAGGGAAATCTTGGTTTGGTGTATATTCAGGATGTAGCCTAGGTGCTCTTAGAGTTGTGTGCTAAGAGCCAAGCCAAGTCAAATGGATACCTTTCCATTGACACCAGACTTCGGAACAGACCTGAGTGTGGTGCCAGTAAGTACATGCAAATATTGGCTCTGTGTTGAGATTTAGCCATCAGCGGTGCTATTAAGCTGACACATTCAGCTTGCTTAGAAAGTGGTGAGAGTTCTCTCCTTCAGCTATATGTTCTGCCCTTTCACATTTGCTGCTGCTCTGAACTGTAGTAGCATGAGTAATCCCTAGGCTTCCCATCTCTTGGTGAGGTGTTAATCAAGTGGTCCAGGTAGTGATAGATCCCTGGCCACATCCATCCCTGTATCCAAATTAGTGCCATGGAGAGATGTTGTAGAACACCATTTCAACATGCAGTAGAGCAGTGTGCTCTGGCTGGTCTTTTCATAGCTGGGGACCCCTCATTCAGTAAAACTGCACCAGTTCCTCTACCTTTGCTTGAAGAACCTGGCCCTCTCTCCTAATTAGAACATAACACATGTCAAAAGTTTCTAGCTTCACTTCTTCTCTTTGTAGTCAGGCAGTCGAGTTCTCGGCCAAACGTGTTTGCATGTGATGGGGGAGGCATGTTGGTGTCTGGTTTTTCTTGTTCACATACCTTAAGCAACTGAAACAATATCGCTCAGACTTCCTTCACACTCAACTTTTTGGGCTGAGATCATAGAAGGATGTAAGAGGTTAACCAATAAGCTGCTTATCAATTTCTGTTCCTGGTTAACTCTGCCCTCCCCAGGAGCCAGCTGCCCTACACTGTGGACTCTGCAGTACAAGTCAGCTCCTGGCTATACTCCCTAGGGGCATGGTCAGCACTCTAGGGGTGGGGCTGGCAGCTGGCTTGTACTGCACAGCCCGCAGCACAGGGCAGCTGCCTATCTAAGAGCCGTGGGGATCTCCCTCCACCATCCTTCCCTCTCTAGTCCTACTGGCTGTACATCCCCACGTAAAATAGTTAACCATGTAACCATTAGGGTTTTTTTTAACACTTACAGGGTTACCTTTTTTTATTATTTTTTTTTTTTATTTTTAACATCCATAATAAGATCATGTATAGAGAATTCTTACTCCAAGGAATTCTGTTTCAAATAGACATTAAGGGGGAGATGGCACTTGGGCTTAGCTCTAGCACACGTTGTCACTGTGGGTGTAAGATGTCAGTTGGGCACAAGATACTGTGTCCCTACAGAGGAAGAGCCCCTGTACTTCCATCAAGTTTAAAAGAGAAGGTGAAATATAATGAAGACTTCATGAGTCATAAGAGGTTACTAACGCAAAGGGAGCATGTTTGTTTGTTTGTTTGTTTGTTTGTTTTAATGGCTATCAGCCTGTAGGTCAGGGCTACTCAATGATACTCTTAGCACATGGCAAGGGCCATAACTTAAGTGTGGTTGCATACACGGGCAAATAAATATGCAAATAGTTTTTGTTTTTGTTTTTGTTTTTTTTTCCACTGACAGGCAAGAATGCAAAGATTAAGGCAAGACTACACAGCATGCGGGCCCTATTTAATAAATATTAATAAAATGCAATATTGACCCGATTTCCACCCCTATGACAGCACTTCTAATGAGCAAAGACACAAGAGTTCAGGGTGGCTGCCTCAACTGTATTTTTGGAAGGGACCCCTGGGCTCCAGGGGACCTGGCAAGGGGCGGCAATAGGAGTTAGCCCTCTGCACCCACTCTGCTGCCAGGAGCTGTAGTGACCCACCAGCCGGCTCCACTCTGCAGTTACAGGGAAGCAGACCATAGCAACCTGGGAGAGGGCAGGGGGATACAACACAGCAGGCTCGCGCTACCCTAGCCTCAGCCTACACCCTGAATAAAATGGACACCAGGTCCTCAGCCCAGCCTGGCCTGACAAGATGCTCCCCTCTCCCTCCTAGCACCGGTTGGGGAGGGACCCAGCCTGAATGGACCCCTGACCCAGCCCAAGCCCCAGCTCAGACCTTTCTTGCTGTGGCCTCACTGCCCAGCGCCGCTACTTCTTGTCCCCGCCCCCACCCCCACCACCACCACCAGCCTGTGGCTCTTGCGCATGTGCCGACTGGTGGCCCTGCTTATTGCAGTGCTCCGTGGCAAGCGCCAGTCCGGCTTCACTAGTGGTGAGGTGCTGCCACTGGAGGCCTGTGTATCAGCATTGTGACTCGGCTGCCGAGCAACTCAAGGCATGCTGGGGAGGGCCAGGGGGATGGAGGCATCACCCTGCAAGGCCCACGTAAACTCAAACCACACTGCGGGCGGCATGCAGACAGGCCGTGGGCTGAGTAGCCCTGCTGTAGGTAATGTTATGGTAGTCTGGTATCTCTTCACCCTCAAGCCGTGGGTGCTGATCAGAAATGACTGATCAGAAATTGACAGCAAAATGTACCTTCTCTGCTTGCTCTTTGAAGTTCAAACCCAGGCTCTTGAAAAGAGTAAAAGGGTGTATGCTTGTGCCCATGCAGACTTCAGTCATTGGGACTCTGCATGGCATAAAGAGAATGATGGACAATTATCATTCATCTGCACCAGTCATTTGGCCTACTAGAAGGATGACTAAGTGTTAGAGTGACTCTGAGTTTATAAACATGACCCTTTTATTTTGGCATTTAACTCGTATCTGCAAGAAACCATTATCCGGGGACATCGTCATTCCTTTCCCCTGGATTATTGCTCAGGTGCTGCCATTGACGCTGTAAGATGAATTTGTGTCTAAGTAGCACTGAAGGTCTTGGAGCATCCTGTACTCGCTAACAAATTTTGGCTGCACAGAATCCCCACAAGGCGGGATTGCTGTCCCATTTTACACCCAGAGGTAGCTGGGCAGGGACAGATTGGGATCTGCAGAAGAACTAGCAGTGGAACCAGTTTCTTGACTCCTAGCCTGGGTGTGGCTGGACCCTTCTTAGCTGTAGTTTACACCTCCTTCTTAGTTAAGTTTTAAAATTGCCAGACAGTGATGTTTGTTACCATTTTTGAGCCTGAAAGTGCTCGGTGGCATGTGTGTGCTCAGTAGATAACAGGTATGATCTATAAGTAAATTTCTGGCCTGGTATTATTCATAATTACCAAAGGAAACAACAGATGCTTGAGAAATGTTGCTCAAATTAAATGTTAATAATAGCTTGCATTTACATTGCATCAGAGTATAACAAAGGATTTGGTAAACACTAACTTATTACATCTTATCATGCTCTTGAGACATACAACCATTTTTCCAGATGGGGAAACTGAGGCACCGTTTGACTTACCCACAGGTCTTGCATGAAATCTCTGGCAGAGCCAATAATAGGGCCCACAGGTCATCTTTCCCAATCCCATGCTCTGGCCATCAAACCATAGTTCCTATGTGTTCAGGTTAAAATGTCAAAGCAAATCTTAAAATACTTTTAAGCTGTTGTAAATTTTAAAACAGCTCAAGTGATCAGGAATCAGGAAGAAACAGTGAGTAAAATCATTGCTTGCTCTTAACCCTTCAAGTTATGTACAAAGTGTTTTTCTTTTACATTTATCCAGTTCAAATCCCAGATCTATGGATCCCATTTGTTTATTGTAAAATAATAGAGCTTTCAAACTTCATTTAGGGAAGGAATCTGTCTTCTTCAGGTGGCCAGAAGATACAAACTTCTTCCAGGGAGCTCCTGTCAAAGTGCTGGGAGAACTGAGGGGGGGAGAGAGAACTGCCTTGGTTCCCAAAACAACTGAAAGTTAGATTTTAATCTTATATCTGACCACTGTGTGTGGCAGGTGTTTTTTGGCATAAACAATAGACCAGTGGTCCCCAATGCGGTGCCGGCGTGCGCCATGGTGCCCACTGGGGCATTTGTGTGCTCGCCAAGTGCTCAGGGCCAGTCCCTTGGGCATGCCGGTGCATGGGGAGCGCCGGCCCCAGGCGCGTGGCAAATGGGCGTCCCCCTGCTGGGGCGCGCGGTGCATAGGGAGCACCGGCCCCGGGTGCGCGGCACATGGCTGGCCCCGCCCCCGGGCATGCAGTGAATGGGTGGCCCTGCACCTGGGCACACGGTGCATGAGGGGCGCCGGCCCCGGGCGTGCGGCTGTGGGGGGCGCCGGTCCTGGGCACGTGGCGAATTGGCGGCCCTGCCCCCGGACGCGTGGCGCACGGGGTCGCTGCCCCCGGGCATGCGGCGCATCGCGCCCCGCCCGGGCATGCAGCGCATCGCGGCCCGCCCGGCATGCGGCGCATCGCGCGGCCCGCCTTGGGCGCGGCGCGCGCGCGGCCGCCCGAGACCTGGCAGCTCCAAAAGGTTGGGGACCACTGCAATAGACTATATAAAGCATCTTCCAATTTGAGAGGTTACTGGTTCCGGCAATGTAATCTCCAAACTGATACTTTTTTTCAAAACTAAAGGGACTTTTCAAACACCACCACTTTACATCCTGCAGCTGCCTTTCTTCAGAATAATCCTTCAGTTGTTTAAGATGCTGCAAATTATTGGCTCATACCCATTAGAAACACAGTATAGTAGAAATCGGTGCCTCCCTCCAGGAGATATGTCATGGAACCGAATTGCTTTCCATCGTGCCAATCTAGTTTGACACTACAGTACTATAATCTTTCCAGTGAGACTTCCTGGATTATTTGCTATTTGCCACCAGTTTCTTGTATAAAACCCTCTCATATGTGTCATAGCTCAACTTAGAGAGAAAATTAAATTTTGTGTAGTTTAGTTGCTACAGTACATAGCAGCCAGCCTCTCTAAGCATCCTTTGTTGTTCTCAATAGCAGGGTTATAGAAAGCTGCCTTCAAAAGCATTTATTGCTTGCCGGAGTCTGGCATTAGCCATGCTGACTGATAACATGGCACCACTTAGGAAACCAAATTCTTCTTTTAGAAGTTTGCCAAAGGGTCTGTCTACACAGCAAAAGAGTAACCATGCAGTAGGGTTGAGCCTAGGTCAATTGACTTGGGCTCATATTGCAGGGTTAAGGGCAATGCCATGTAGGTATCCAGGCTTCATTGAGAGCCCTGGCTTTGAAACCCGACAAGGAAGGAGGGGCTCTGTGACTAGGCTCCACCAAGCACAGACGACAGCGCTGCTGCTTTTAGTCCCATAATGCAGGGTTCCTTCAGTTGATCTGGCCTCTGAAACTTGCTGCTGTTGGGTGTGTTTGTGTAGACGCAAGCTTTCTGCTCAAGGCCATTTAGGATAGGCTTACGCAAGGGGGAGCTTCTACTAGTGGTTAGAGCATGGTAATAGCAGCCATACTGGCTGCTATTTCAGACTCTTCGGCTGCGTCTAGTCTGGCAAGTTTTTCTGCAAAAGCAGCCGCTTTTGCGGAAAAACTTGCCAGCTGTCTACACTGGCCGCTTGAATTTGCGCAAAAGCACTGACTTTCTACTGTCGAAATCAGTGCTTCTTGCGCAAATACTATGCTGCTCTCGTTCGGGCAAAAGCCCTTTTCCAGAAATGCTTTTGTGCAAAAGGGCCAGTGTAGACAGCTGAAAACTGTTCTGCGCAAAAAAGCCCCGATGGTGAAAATGGCTATCGGGGCTTTCTTGCGCAAAACCGCGTCTAGATTGGCACAGACGCTTTTCCGCAAAAAGTGCTTTTGACGAAAAGCATCCGTGCCAATCAAGACGCTCTTTTCCGCAAATGCTTTGAACGGAAAAACGTTTCTGTTAAAAGTATTTGCAGAAAATCATGCCAGTCTAGACGTAGCCCTCTAGTTTAGTTAAGTAGCCTTGTCTCTCTGCCAGTTTCTTCGGTATCCAATATTAATACAAGCTCAAACACCTGCCACCCAAGATTACAAGAGTTAAATATCATTTGTAAAGTACTTTACGGTGCTCAGGAAAGGTGTTTATAGATGTGCAAAGTATTTCACTCAGAGGAAGGATCTTTCGTGGGTAGTATATTGAAGGGCTCTGAAGAAAGCAAAGATGCGTAGGGTCCTGACCTGCATTAAACCTTTTTGTGATGTAATCAGAAGAGAAATTACTCTATGGATACTCTAAGGAGGATGTGCTTTCACTTGAATGCCCCAGTGCTGCTGATTCTGCTCTGTTTCCTGAAGTAAAAGGCTCTCCTGTATTTTCTCCTTAGTGGCCCAACAAGGGCACCCAGTCTTAGGCTTCCTGCTCCTTAGCTGGCATGAAGAGACACATCTCATTACCTTCTGGCCAGGATGTGTCCAGACTGTATAGTTCCCTGCCTTCACTGCCTATTTCCCAGCAAAGGCCTTCTGCCTGTACAAACCTTACTCGTGGACTTGAAAGCCAGAAGGGATCATTATGATCATCTAGTCCTGTGGTGTCCAACACGCTAGCCACATGTGGCTATTTGGCCAGTTGAGTGTGGCTAGTTTGCTATAGCAGCATGCACCGGCTCCCCTGTCCCTTACAATGCAGAGCCACAGCGAGGGAAGGGCAGATGTGACTAGTCGATTAGTGCTAATTGATAAGCTCCTGCTTATCAGTTAGTCAACTAGTCGCTTACATCTCTACTCTGAGGACAGAGGGCTCAGCCCCCCTCCCAGAGGTACAGAGCTGGGCCCTCCCACCTTGCCATGGGTCCTAGCCAGGCTGTGGGTTCCCCTGGCTACAGCTATTAGTTACCAGACTGTTATTCTTAAGGTAAAAGGCGTTCCAGAGAAGACCCATTCAAACAATAAAAGAACCTACACACGTACTAATAAGCGTAACAGGCATCACCCCACCAGAGGGGTTTCTTTGAAGTTGCAAGTTCATCAAGCTTCAGCTTAGAACCTGCCAAGTCTTATGGGGCTTCAGTAGGCCTAGTCTGTCCAATGCTTCCCTAAAGGTTGGGGGGCCATCCTTGGACCTGCCTCTTTTCTGGATCAGGAAGAAGGACCGGAGCCAGTTTAAACCTAGGCTAGTGGACCAAAAGTGTGGCTTTCTGTGTTGCTCTCTGAAGAATCCAGTTTGAAGTTGTGTGTGTGTGAAGACATCCCCACAGAAACACAAAGATGGGTAAGGAAAAAGCTTGCTAGCATCCACCCACCCTACTAGAGAAGATACACCCAATTTGCATTTTAATACCATATACACTGAAGATGTCAAAGCCTAATTCAATATGATTCATCAAATTATTTTAATTCCCTAATGTATGCTCAGGAAATTCCAAGGTATTGCCAGTCTGTGTCATTGTTTTTAGTTTCCCAAGTGTGGTGCTACCATTATTCATTGCTGTGATGCTACTGTTGTTCACAGGCTAACAGACTCTGCAATTTATCCTTGTGCTGTCCTGTTCAGTGGGTGTCCCTTGCTTGATCCTCCCATGAGGACTGGGGACAGGACTTGATGATCTCTCGAAGTCCCTTCCAGTTTTAGTATTCTATGATTCTATTCTTTGACTATTGAATTGTTCTTTAATAATGCATTGTTAACCCATGGCATTCATTATCCCAAGATTTGAGACCGAATTAGGCATTCGTATCATAGAAGATCAGGGTTGGAAGAGAACCCAGCAGGTCATCTAGTCCAACCCCTGCTCAAAGTAGGACCAACCCCCCAACTAAAACATCCCAGCCAGGGCTTTGCCAAGACTGACCTTAAACCTCTAAAGATGGAGATTCTACCATCTCCCAAAGCAACCTATTCCTGTGCTTCACCATCCTTCTAGTGAGAGAGTTTTTCCTAATATCCAACCTAGACCTCCCCCACAGCAACTTGAGACTGTTGCTGCTTGTTCTGTCATCTGCTACCATTGGCAACAGCCTGACTCTTCTTTGGCACCTTCTCCCCTCCCTCCCCTCCGCTTCAGGTAGCTGAAAGCTGCTATCAAATCTTCTCTCATTCTTCTTTTCTGCAAACTAAGTCCAGTTCCCTGAGTCACGAGTCCAGTCATATGAACTTCCTTAAGTCTAGTAGAGAAGATTAAAAAATAGGTTTGGTGGTGTGGTGTCTTGTTTTTGGAGGGTTGCGAACCCTTCTGCTTCAGGGCATAAACCAACCTTTGAGGAAAATTGGGAAGAAACTCCTTATTCAGACAAGATATTTCTTAAGCCTATCTCTCCATAATGGAGTTTGTTGCACTGTTTTCTGAAGCACGTAGTACAGCCATGGTGAGAGATGGGGCAGTGGGTGAGGTAGACCTCTGATCTGACCTGACATGGCGATTCCTGTGTAATACTGACTTAGAACGGCCTTAATCATAATTAAATCTGACGACACATTGAATATTCCACGTGGGAACTTATCATATGACTCTCTGTTCGGAGAGAATATTAAACATTGTTCTGCAGCGAAGTGATTGCTAGAAATAAAAGGCATTAGTGACTGTTTGGAAGAGTTTCTCTAATTCTCTAGAAAGCCAAGGGATTTTTATAAACCCAAGCTGTGTCTTCTATCTGGTAATGCGACTCTTGCTCAAGATTAACCTGTATTAATTTTAAGTATACCTTGTACGGTGACATGCAAAATTGCAATGCTACAGTATTGGAGCTTTCCATTTTTATTAGTATAAACCTCTTAATCTGGTAAATGTGCCCCCACACCTCCCTCCTTTCCCTTGGAAAAATACATTGCATGGATTTTTTTTCCCCCAAAATTTCCTCAGCATTTAAATAGGCTGTGTGCTTCGGTCTTGTACATGCACAAGACCAAAAAAGTATTCTTTAGATTCTCTAGTCTCTTGTGAACTTGCCTAATAAAAAGACATCTGGGGATGTAATAACAATATCAGGCTAAACAGAATCTTGGTAGCCTACTTGAAAACCACTCTGCACAAGGTAGCAATGTTTTAAAAATCAAGAAGTTAGTTTATTTTCAGGTTGTTCTTAACTTGCAAAACTATTGCACTCCACGTTCATTTTATTCTCGGTCTGATACACTCACTCAATGGTAACTGCCCAATAATGGACATATTATCTGTCTTATGGGCCAGCCTCAAGGCCACTGAGTTATTTTAAGGTTAGCTTCTCCCCCTTTTTTTTTTTTTTTTTTTTTATTGGGCATCTCTGGCCCAGCCTGCTATGAGCCAAGAAAAGTGAAAGAGTGTATTAGGCTGAGATTCTGATTTCAGTGGGTCTCTGCATGGGCAAAGGAGTCTGTTCTCTGATCCTGCACCAGAAGTCATGAGCTGCCTTAGTGTCTGAGAGAGAGAATCATGCTGTTTCTTAACTCGCTTGAACTCCAATAACCCTCATTTATTCCCTGAGTAGGAATGTGCACACTGTCCTCTCCAGACCTGAGAATGAGGCATTAAACTTGCAATGAAAATGCTGCTCCATATTGCTGCTCTGCCCACGTCCCCATTTGATATTTCAGTTTACGGTAACTAAACATTCCAGCCTGTTGGCTTAAGAAGCTAATCTGTTCTTTCTCAGCAGCGTGCATGCTCCTCTGGTTCTGTGAAGTCATGTTAGAGCAGATGTGCTCGTTTCCCTCCCCTTTTACAACTCCATTTTGTTCAAGTGTGGGTATTGCAAACATTAGAATAATGTGAGAATTTTCTCTCAGTTATATAGGGGACTGCGAGATCCACATGGAAATATCAAAATTCAAAGGAGGAGTGAAAGGAATACAGGTGGGTACACTACAAATGTTCACTTGATGCTGTATTTTGTATTGAGGCAGCATGGCCCTGTGGTTAGGGTAGGAGACGGACGGCGGAGAGACCTGCGTTGCATTTCTGATACTGCCACTGGCCTGCTGAATGACCTTGGACAAGTCGCTGCACTGCCTTGCGGCTCCAAGTCTCCAGGTGTAAAATGCCGTCTCCTGGAAAGCTCGGAGATTTGCAGGCAAAAAGTGCAATAAAATAGGGAGATATTAAACCTCTTGGAACTTCAGTGACTGCAGAGAGAAGACTACTCCCCCCCCCCTTCCCCCCAGTCTAAGCACAGACCCTGTGCTGCTTGGGCATCATGCTGAGGCTGGGATTTTCAAAGGACCTGTTTGAAAATCTCGACTTTCACCATTAGCAGTCCTGTGGCACCTTATAGGCTAACAGATTTATTGGAGCATAAGCTTTCGTGAGCAAAGATCCACTTCGTCTGACGAAGTGGGTCTTTGCTCACGAAAGCTTATGCTCAAATAAATCTTAGTCTATAAGGTGCCACAGGACTCCCCATCGCTTTTGCAGATCCAGACTAACACAGCTACTCCTCTGATACTTGACACCATTAGCAGTGTGTCATCTCAGGCGCACAGGGGAGAAGTGCTGATTCTGTCCAATAAAGGGCAGTTGTACATGGTCACAACTAATCCTGATATTCCTGGGATAGATTCAGGCTCCAAATGTCAACGTCTGTGAAAACCATCTACAAAATGTAAGTGATAAAGCTCTCAAGCACTCGAGCCCTATTTTCAGAAGTGACTTAAACATTTGGAGCCTGAATTTCAGTCTCTTCTGAAAATGGGGCTTGAGGTCCTAAGTCACTTGGATAAATTTCTAGTGAAAGGCTGCTAGAAATGTTCAATGTCTGTGGTGGGTTTTTCAAAATTCCAGTGAAAATGGTTCCGCTTCGGATTGCCTCTTCACATAACTCATTACAAACTACGCAGATGTTCCAGCCCGAAGTTAAGGGAAGATAAATGCTCTATGAAACTGCTCCTCAGATAAGAGCAGATCTTGGACCCTGGTGGTAGGCTGGGTATTGAGAAGAAATGTATCATACAATATTGGGTACCGATGTCAGAGCCTGAACTCTGGATTTCCATGTCCTCTTTGTGAGCTTTGGCCACGCATCTGAATGAGGCAGCAGTTCAGACTTATCCTGGCTGTTACCTTCAAACTAAAGTTTCCCTCCTCTGTCCTTTTCAGTTACACGGAACGTTACGGATGATACTGGAACCACTTCTCCCAGATGTGCCTTTCTTTGGCGCCCTGACAATATTTTTTATGCAGAAACCGGTAAGTCTGTAGTGAATTCAACCTGTAGCCTGATTGACTCCTGAGCTTTGCTCCTATGACGGTGAGGGCCAGTTTGCCTTTTAAATATGTCTGTCATAACTTGGTTACTTCCCTGCCTGATATGCAATACTTAAAACAGAGTTTTGAACGATAATGTGCTTTAAAAATGAGGAATGTGTGTCTCTTTAGTGATCTAGATAATATTATGAATGATGTTCTTGTGCATTTGCTCTCCTCTGAATGCACAGACTCCGTATGCCTTTTATTTTAAAACTATTGCCCAATATTAATGCAGTTAATAAATGCAGACTGCTTAGGTGCCAGCCTGTGTTATCCTTTGCACTAAAGGCCTAATTGTGTAAACTTGTCAATACCACCTGTTGTAAATTAAATCCCAACTCCACTGAATCCTAGGAGGAGCATTTTCTCTTCCTAGGCACAGATTAGAACATGACTCATTCCTTTTATGTATTTCTGCATTGAGTGTAAAAGTGATTAGAGACCAAATGCACAAAGTATGGGGTCACACTTATAAATCCTCCCATGAAGCATTTCCCTTTAGTTGGCATTGGCTATAATGAAGATACTTCAAGTTCCTAACACAAAAACAGGACTAACAAGATGGTTTATTAGGTGATGAGCTTTCGTGGGCCAGACCCACTTCCTCAGATCAAATAGTGGAAGAAAATTGGCACAACCATTGTATCCTTTGGTATATATCAAAAAAATGAACACACATGAAAAGGACAAATCAAATTTCAGAACAGAAGGGGAATGGGGGGGAGGTAAATGTCTGTGAGCTAATGATATTAGAGGTGACAATTGGGGAAGCTATCTTTGTAATGGGTAAGATAATTAATGTCTTTGTTTAGACCGAGGTGTAAAGTGTCGAATTTAAGCATGAATGACAGTTCAGAGAATTCTCTTTCAAGTCTGGTGTGAAAAGGTCTTTGAAGCAGGGTGCAGGTAATCTTCGCCAAAGAATCAATGCCCACAAAACAGATATTAGATAGGATCACAAAGAAAAAACAGTTTCTTGCCATTTCAACCAGAAAGGGCATTGTCTCAATGACTTGATTACCTGCATCCTGCTTCAAAGACCTTTTCACACCAGACTTGAAAGAGAATTCTCTGAACTGTCATTCATGCTTAAATTCGACACTTTACACCTCGGTCTAAACAAAGACATTAATTATCTTACCCATTACAAAGATAGCTTCCCCAATTGTCACCTCTAATATCATTAGCTCACAGACATTTACCTCCCCATCCCCCTTCTGTTCTGAAATTTTGATTTGTCCTTTTCATATGTGTTCATTTTTTTTTTTTTATTGTATCCTTTGGTATATATGGTTGTGCCAATTTTCTTCCACTATTTGATCTGAGGAAGTGGGTCTGGCCCACGAAAGCTCATCACCTAATAAACCATCTTGTTAGTCTTTAAAGTGCTACATAGTCCTGTTTTTTGTTTCAGCTACACCAGACTAACATGGCTACATTTCTATCAAGTTCCTAGTGAGCATAGCACAGTAGCTTCAGAGGAGTAGCTGAGTTAGTCTTTAAGGTGCTACTAGACTGTTTTTTGTTTGTTTTTTTTCCTGTTACAGACTCACAAAACTTGTGGATGGTATCATGAGCTTTCGTGGGCACAACCTACTTCTTCAGATGACACTCCTGAAGGCCCATGAAAGCTCATGCTACCATCTACATGTTTTGTTAGTCTTTAAGGTGCTACTAGACTATTTGTTGGTTTTTTAAATTTTTTTTCATAGCATGGTAGAAATGTAGACACAATTCTGCTACCCACGCGCTCCTGCACTGAATTCAGTGTGCAGCATAATTGTAATAGGATACATTTGATCATTGTGCATTCTGAGATTATAAGGATTCATGGCACAGACCATGAGACTATCCAGTGATCTCCAGAATAGGCTAAGAAGAACAGAGCTGTGGGGAGGAGGGTGAATATAGATATTGACGTCTGAGGATGGATTTCTGATCTGCATTAACTTTGATGAAACTTTTGCTACTGTGTGCCTCTGTTGTAGTCCCAAACTAAAGAAGATTCTGTTCCAGGTCCATTAGTGACTGTATAGGTTGGCCATGTTGCTGGAGAGGGTATACCAATACACCAGTGTTTTTTACCAATGTTAAATTATTTCAGGCAATACAACCAGTGTTCCCTCTAAGACTTTTCCTTCCATGATCAGAGTAAGTTTTGTCTCGTGCACCAATATTGAGATCCTGTGTGCTTGTTCGGATGTGTGCCACTGTTGCACCCACCAGTTACTAACAAATATCATATTCATTTTATACATATATATATTTGTATATAATATAATATATTAGGGCTGTCAAGTGATGAAAAAGATTAATCGCGTGCACTGCCCCTTTGAAACACTGTGGCAGCGTTTCAAAGGGGCAGCGCTGCATGGAGCCCAGGATCAGCTGGAGTCCCCCTCCATGCAGCTCTGCCCCTTGGAAATGCCGCCCCAGGAGCAGCACCACAGGAGCCTGGGATCAGCTGATCCCGGGCTCTGCTCGCATTGCCTCTTTGAAATGCAAAGCAACAAAAATGAAATCCACTCTTCTGCTGAAAATCCCAGTATTGCTAAAGGTCCTTGTGTTACTCAGCTGGATTAGTGCATAGATGAGGGTGTTGTCTTAGTTTGCTGAGACAACATGTTCGCTTCACTTTGATACTATGGCGGTTAATCTTCTGGAGTTTGATTTAGTGGGTCTAGTAAAGACCTGCTAAATGGAACGCTGAGGGTATCCTCATCAACACTGGAACTCGTACTCCATGTGAGGAGTACAGAAAGTAGACGGGAGCATTTCTCTGATCAACTTCCTGCTGTGAGTACCATGCCGAAACTTGGCTTAAGGTGTGTTGACTCAGCTACGTTTTTTACATAGCTGAAATTGAGTACTTTAAGACGACCTTCGGCTGTAGTGTGGACCTAGCCTTAGTTTTCGGGGTAAGATCCTCAGCTGATGTAAACCATGTAGCTCCACTGACTTCACTTTACATGAGCTGGGGATCCTGGAGTAGAGGCTTACTAGAGGAAATGGCCATAGCAGTGTTTCTTAAACTTTTTAAGACCGAGGAACACCAAACAATTTTTTTTTTTGAGAAACACCAAGGACTTTTTCGTTGAGTGCAAAAACAAAAAAGGGGTGGGCGGATCAGGGGAAAGTTATTGAGGAGGAAAAAAAAGGGGTTATTGAGCAAAAAAAAAAAAAAAAAAGTCACCTGCCCCTTTAAGGGTGGCCATTTTGAATTCTAGCGTTCTCCGTGGCACACTGGTGTGCCATTGAACAGTTTAAGAAACACTGAGCCATAGGCTAGTAAAATGCAAGTTTAATAACTAGAAATGGAGGTTTCTGGCTTTGGGGATTTTGTGGGGTTCAAGTCCATATTGGCTGCAAGGGAAAGAGGGGGCCGGGCGGCAGTAAGAACGAGGCAGAGGAAAGTAAGTTGGGCTGTGTGACATGGAGGAAGTGCTAGACTTAACATTTCAAATAATTCCAAACTATCAAACGTTCACTTTCTCAGCAGAGGGACAAGGTAAATGCCCTATTTCTGATTCAAGAATGGGAGCAGGTAGCAGCTGTTGTTAAGGACTAACTGCAGACAGTCAATTCAAATGCCTGTAAATCTTTTGCTCCAGATAAGGGAGAAGAGCTTAGTCATGCCACAAACCAAACCAGCTGCTTTGGTCTAGTCTGAGCTTGTATGAGGATTCATGAAGCTCCAGCCCTCTCTGGGCTCGATGTAAAACCAGTTTTCAAAGGCCTTTCCAGAGAGGTGGGTCCGGAGTTATTGCACTGAGCCCGTTAGTCTTGCTACTCTGGATCGAGTGTTTGGGTTCCATTTAGTGCTGCAGGTTGTGTGTGACGTTGCTGAGTCACCCTAGCCACCGGGGAACGTGCTTTCCCAGAGCATTTCTTGTTCAAGCCGCCCTAGCTGGCATGGCACAGTTGGAGAATGAGGTGTGCTCCAGGGTGCATGGGGGTGGGGGACTTGATTCCTTAGTAAGCATCTGGCAAAGGAAGTGTGCAAAGTCCCTGATCTCTCCCTTCAGAAGGATATCAGCTAAATCCCCAGTGACAGGCCAGTTGTGGATGCTGGTTAATGTGTGGGGATGGAAATCAGGATGGTGTGGGGTGATGGTGTGGCTTTATTGGCATGAGTTGGAGATTGTCATGTGGTGAGTCACATGTTCACCGTGTGTAAGTAATCAGTGCTTATTTGGGATCACCTGCATAAAACCTCAATACTATGTTGCCCTGTCCCATGGTCTGTAGCTGCCGCATGTGGATCTGTAAGGCACTGCTATAATAGTTGGAGTCCTTAAAAATATTGGGCCATATTTTCAGGGTCACTCATTTAGCTCCTTGGTTGTTAAGGGATGGTCTTTTAAAAAAAATTCCTCTTCACGTAAAGCCCATTGTGTTATTTGGCTCTGGTCCCACTGAAACAGCTCTTTCTACCTATCCCAATAGGAAAGAAATTCCACATTTCTGATTCAGAGCCAGAAAGTAGTGGGTTTTAAAGCTGTGACTTATGTAAAGAAAAAATAGTGATTGTCACAGAATGGAATAACTGGGGCACAGAAGTAGGAAACAATACTCTGACATCCTGAGGGGACCTTTTAAAAAAAAATATGGCTCTGAATCTGCTCTGGCATTTGGATTGTTAGAATAGGTCCATGGGAAGTCAGTCGGTGATCAATTAACTATGGTTCTACATTCTGTTGTGGCAATCTCTTCCATGTGTAATTGGAAATATAAACGATATAAGTTTGGACCAGCTAGACATACTTATGCTTTAGGGAATCGGGCAACAGCTAGCTGACAGCATTAGGAGGGCACTTCCCTGGTGGGTGACCTACCCCACAGTTTCCCACTGTGGGATTCCTTACATCTTTTGTGAAGTACCCAGCAATGGCTACGACAGGATGCTGGACTGGCCAGTATGCTGCTCTAATAGGAATGTAGGGACTGCCATTTCCTAAGTTTTTGGAAGAAAAGATTCAAAGAAGCACTAGCTCCAGGACTTGGCAGCTCAGATAAAGGAAACTCCTTCTCAGCCATTGGTTTTTAGGTGTGAACGCAATCCAGTTACTAGTTCAGAATTGTTTTCATTAACTAGCTGGCTATGCCTTGTGTGTTTTTAGGTTCATTAATTATTTGTTGCAAATTCATTAATATGGTTCACTTTGGGGTTTTTTTCTCCTCCTTACTGTAGCATTTGGAAATCAACTGGGTAGGACTGACCAACCTCCTTGATGCCCCAGGAATTAGGTGAGTGTTCACTTCTCTTCTTTCTATTGCTTTTAAGCAATGGGAGGGAGAATGGTATAGAAATGAAACCCCTTTCTCTAGAAACTGAGCCAAAAGATTTTCAAGAACTATATATCTTAGGGCTTTATCCTTGTCCATAAATATATCTGGACTACCTGCAAAATCTGAACTCTAGGTTTTACTGTAGGCATCAGAATTGCTTTTCTACCATCTCATCGCATTTGAGGTTCACGATGGATGTGTTATGGCTAGACAAATCTTCTATACGGGGTTGCAAAAGACAGTGGGGCCATAACAAGGCCTACATTTAAAAACCTGGCTTTCCTTTCTGCACCTGCAAAAACTACTTTGCATTGATGGGTTGCGATGACAGTCATCCAGAATTAAGGGATTTGCATACTGTATTTATTTTGAGGTGAAATATAAGCCATATATCCTAAGCTTTGTGTACTCCTTTGTAGTTTTCTTAATCATGGAATCCTATTTTTAAATCAACCACAAAATCCAAAATGGCAGAAGTACCCTGCTTTTCTCACAATAAATTATCCTCACCCCCTCAGATTCCCAAAAATGCAAAAAAGTTGTGCCAGCCCTTCCCAAATGCCTGTTTATATTAAACTTACACAGTGAATGTGGACATCTTGCTGTTTGGCCTCATTACTCTGGATTTTCAAGCTATTTACTAGGAGCCAAGATGTATTCATTCCCTGCTTCTGAGTTCCTTCAGCATAAGCAGAAAACTCTTCATGTGACATGAAGAGGAAAAGGAAACTACAAATTGGTTATTCACAAGTCATTTTTAAATTAAAAATTGTTTTTGGGGATGGTTTTCTGTCTCTTCCCGCTGCCACATGCTGAAAAACACTTAGGACCAGATGCTCTTGTGCATGTTGAGTAGCTGCATACTGTACTGAATCAAATGGGACTGTGAAGTTACTCAATGTGAGGAGTACTGGTGCCAGCCAGAGCCACCTTCACTCAGCATTTGATTTAGTGGCTCTTAACTAGACCCACTAAATTGAGCACTAGCAGCTCGATCTCCAGCATGGCAAGTGAAGACCTGGCCCTAAAGGCAACAATTCATTTGGTTCTCTGCAAAATGCTAGAGCCTGACTGTTTCACTCCATCCTACTTCCCTTGTAGTGACTTAACTATAGAAGCACTCTGATCATGAGACTTATAAACACACATGCCTGGTTGTGAAACAGGCTGAAAGACAGGTTGTGCCAGAACGCTTCCATAAAATGACTGATTGAGGGGGAAGAATAAAGAAATACAAAATCCTGCCTACTCACTTGTTTGTTAGAAGCTACATGCAGTTGCATGGGATTCCAGAACTCTGTTATTGTCAAACTGTGCACTGCGTCTAGATCATGGACTATGCTGGATAAGGCTGTTCCTCTTTTCACTAACATTTTATGAGCACTAGGATGAGATGAGGAGGGAGTGATGTTTTTTTTTTCTTCTTTTTAAAATTCTGTTCGTTCGTGTAGACACAGACTTACTCATGCCAAATTGCTGTTTGTTGAAAGCACTTATCTGAAAGCAGTATATGGAGAGCACTAAACTGTATGTTTCCTACATGCTTTTGGCTATGTGGAAGTAGGTCAAATGCCTGTTCTGCAAATAAAGCAGTCGAGGGCCAAATATGAGGCTAAACCTGAAAGATTTTTTTTTTTTACTGCATTTCATAGATTCAATAGAGTTTTTAAGACCAAATCATTCAGTCTAATCTGTATATTAAAGTCCACTAAACTGCACCTAGTAAACCCTGTCTAGAACTGTTGCTAAAGTAGGGACTTTCAAACTCTGGGTCATGGCTTGTAAGGGCAAGCTGGCTGCGAGACTTTTTGTTTACTTGCGCCTCTGCAGGTATGGGCGATCACAACTCCTCTTGGCTGTGGATCACTGTTCCCCATTCCTGCAGCCAACAGGGGCTGCCATTGCCCATAATTGCAGAGGCGCAGGTGAATGGAGCATTTTGCAGCCAGCTAGTAGCTTGCCCTTACAAGCCGCAACCCAGAGTTTGAAAGCCCCTGGGCTAAAGCAAATTTTTTCCAAAAGGCATCCAATCTCGGTGTGAAGGCTTGACAAAATGGAGAATCTACTACAGTAGACTTCCGATAATCCGGAACCTATGGGACATAGGTGGTGCCGGATTATCAGATATGCCGGACTATCAGGAGGTACTATAAGCAGGTTATATATATATACTGTATACATTATATACTGTATATAAAGTGTTCTTAACCCTTTTTATTGTACATACTGTATACAGTATACTGTAATGTTTTAGTTTTTTTTTAAGCCTTTTTTACCCTTTTTGCTCAATTCAGCTGCTGCCGCTATTACCTTGTGACTCATTTTTTGCCAAAGCTCACTCACTATCAGGAGTGCCGGACTATTGGATGCCGGACTATTGGAGTTTTTCTGTACTTCCCTTGTCCCCATGGGCCATCACCTTCACTGTTTAAAAATGTGTGCCTTACTTCTGATTAAACAAAAGACAGAACTATGCAGCACTTTAAAGACTAACAAGATGGTTTATTAGGTGATGAGCTTTCGTGGGCCAGACCCACTTCTTCAGATCAAAGTGGGTCTGGCCCACGAAAGCTCATCACCTAATAAACCATCTTGTTAGTCTTTAAAGTGCTGCATAGTTCTGTCTTTTGTTTCAGCTAGACCAGACTAACACGGCTACATCTCTGTTACTTTATTTCTGATTAGAATTTGTCTGGCTTTTCTTTCCAGACATTGGGTCTTAATGTTGAACAAAACCCAGCAAATTCAGCTCTGATGATTGATTAGCCGCAAAGTCCTGTATTCCTAGAGTTGTACATGAAATGAACCATTGCTGCTGCCTTAAGTCTGCAGCTCCTGTGTGGGTTTTTTTTTTTTTTTAATGGGGTACAACAGATCATAGAATCCTAGAACACTAGAACTGGAAGGGACCTCGAGAGATCATCAAGTCCAGTGCCCTGCCCTCAGGGCGGGACCAAGCACCATCTAGACCATCCCTGACAGCTGTCTGTCTAACCTGCTCTTGAATATCTCCAGTGATGGAGATTCCACAACCTCCCTAGGCAATTTATTCCAGTGTTTAACCACCCTGACAGTTAGGAAGTTTTTCCTAATGTCCAACCTAAACCTCCCTTGTTGCACTTTAAGCCCATTGCTGCTTGTCCTATCCTCTGAGGCGAAGGAGAACACTCCCCCCCTACTCCCTGTGTGCTCAGTAAAGCAGAGATCAAACACATTATCTTCCTCAAACCATTTGCTTACAGAGGTGTCATAAAAGGAGTGTGTGAGAGGGGGAGAAGGGGGGGGGGATTTTAGCCTTTTAGTTTTAATTACTTATAAAATAGTCGCAGATGTCCCCAACATTGCTCAGATTCTGTTTTTTGGGGCGGGGATGCATGAGTCAGGTCACGGTGTGAAGGGTGCAGGAGTCAGGGCAGGGGGCCAGGAAGTGTGTGTGGGGGCCTAAGGACAGAGGTCAGGGGGTGCATGCATTAGGGCAGGGGTTGGGTGTGGGGAGGGAGCTCAGTGAAGGGAGCGGGGGTGCAGGAGTCAAGGCAGGGAGTGTAGTGGCTCGGGTAGGGGATTGGGTGTGGGGGAAGGTATGTGGGGGGCTGAGGACAGGGGATGGGAAAGGCAGTATTCATGGCAGGGGGTTGTGCTGGGGGAGGGCTCACCAGAGCTGCCTGTGGCAGTGAGGACAATACACCCTCGTAAGTGGTTCCCTTTCTTAGCTTCTCTAGTAAGGCTGCCCAGGGGTGAATGGAGAATGGAAGCTAAATTGCCTAAGGGTGGCTATTTTTTGAGGTTCTAGCTGAAGGCAGAGGGGGTGGGGAGTGGGAGAAGCTCACATTGCTATACATGCAGTGCTTATTCTAGGGATTCATAGAGGATATCCATCTCCAGGGCTGTCAGTGCAACAGCTTTCAAGGTAAGGCTAAGCTGGGATCAAATTCTATACACAGGCTCTAACTGAAATCACCCATGGCCTCATACACAGGTCCAAGGTCAAATGTGATCATTTTCTGCTGATACAAAGTTGGGTCACCTGATTTTCAGTTCTCCAAATAAAATACTCCAAAATTCTGATACTATGAATGTGCACGCTCTCTGCCCATATTGACTGTTGCCAGAGCTTGTGGTGGGTGTTTTCCCAAAGTAGTGTAAAAGATACTTCTGATATGAATCGGTTACTCTCCCCATCTAACTGGCCTTTTTTATATCCTCTCCCTCATTTATACTCTAAGGTCAGATTTCCAGCCAGCCTTTGTGATGGCAATATTTGAACGTGCATGCAAATAGCCACTTGGATGGGCACATCTGGAGCGGCACGTACAACTCTGATATACATGTGCAAACTTAAATTTTGTGCCCTTGCACACACAAATGGATGAGCAAGATCACAGAGATCTTGATGCTTTACTTGCAGCAGGGGAAAGGCACCTTCTTTCAAGGCAAGGAGAAGGCTAAAACTTGCAATGACTTTTGCTGTAACTAACTTTTTTTCTTTAAATTTTCCCTTCAGTGAAATGTCAGACACACTAATCCAAGACCTGATTGCTTCACGGCTGGTGTTACCAAACAGAATCACAATTCCACTGAAAAAGAACATGAACATTTCCCATCTGCAATTCCCTATCCCACGTGTGAGTGTTTTCTAAACTGGGTGACATGATATATGGACATACAATCAGCTGAACATGCCGTATGCTATGATTGGAAGGGGGCGGGGGGGATGACGAGTTGTGTGCACAGTTGGCTAATGCATCAATCTCTAAACGGTGAGAACTAGGGTGATTGTTACAAGTTTGGTTGTTTTTGGACAAGACCCGAGATGACATAGGCACTGAACAAAACTGAAGCATGGTAGCAGGTATCTGTTCAGATTGAAAATGCAAGTTACTGCAATATTGAACTCTGGGGCAGACACACAACTTCAGGGGAAGCCTGCCCTTGCCATGTATAATGCCAACGTTTCTCCCATTTGTGTCTATTAAAACTAAATTAAGTCAGCTCAAACAAGTAGGAGAGATCTGAGCAAAAGCTGAAGATGCTGGATACTGAATGCTGTGACAGTACTAGTTGATGGGAGGTCCAGAGGGTGAAAGGAGAGGTATTCTGCCTATCTTGGGTATTTCTAGTGAACCCATCACAATGGTATCTAGGTAATTTCAATCTCTAACCTGACACTGGGTTATGCTGCAGCAATATCTTCTACTTAGTCATGTTTTTATCTTCATAGAGTATCCCCAGTATTTTGAAGGTACAAAAGCAGATATTGGCCAACTGTTCCTCTTAGTCTTTATATATCCTATACATATAGTAAATAAGGCTTGCTTAAGAAACCAATCAGTGATCTCTCTTCCCATGTGAAAGCTTTAGGTTAATGAAGGAATATGTTGAATCTCCAGTTTGTGCTTGATTTATTTGTATGCTCACCCAGCAATTCTTCACTTAATAATGCTCTGAGACAGCTTAAAGAACAGGAAGGCATGCAGTCAGAAATCATTTACTAAATAAAATATCTTGCAAAAATTCACTCAAAACATCGTCCAATGCAAATCTCACTCTTGAATATACTATAAATATTCTAGCTGTTGGGTGAGTGTTTTCCACCCATCTATGCCTTTTCCTCAGTCACCTACATGTAGTAACCAAAAGCAAGTTGAATGGCCACTTCTGCAACAACTACTCAAAAGCATCCTGCCATTGTGCCTTACCAATGGAGGCTACTTCTTGTGCTTTCAGGCTCTGGGGGACAGGCGCATTCCCTGAAAGGCCTGAACATGCTCCATTCCCTGTGTAATGTCAACTGGAGGCTTTTCCTGCCTAATCTATAACAATGCATGACGAGTTACCTGGCATTGCTCAGGTCCTTAACTCAATGAATTTTTTTTTGGGTGGAGGGTGAAATGCAAATGTACATACTTCACTTAAATCATTGCCCTGGGGTGGGGCTAGGAATGAGGGTTCAGTATGCAGGCTGTCCTGGGGAGAGGACTCCTCAGCACATTCACTGTAGCAGCTTGGGGCCAAGAAAGAAGCACCTCTCCATGGCCACTGCATAGGAAGGGACAGGTCCAGGTTCATCTGGCCCCTGCACTCCCTAGCCAGAGTGAGGAATGCAGCTAACTGCACTTTCACTTTGCTCCCTGACACAGGGGAACAGCCAGCAACGTTCCCTTATGAATCGTGGCGAGAGAGCTTCAGCCCCCCTGCCCTTCCTAGGAACAGTCCCAGACTGGGCGGGGGAGGCGGGCAGAGGGTTGCGTGTGCTTCAGCCAGCCCTTTTCACTTGCCTGGTGATTTGTGTCTCTTCTGCATGGTTTTATGAGAAGCAATCCCATTTTCCGGACACAGCCAAACCCTTACCTTGCTTAAAGTTGTGATAAGAGGAAGCTCTATACCGAGTGTGGCGGTCCTAGCTCTTACCGTTTAGAAGGAGTTCTTGAAGAAACACACAGACTCTCACATATATAGTAGATTGTGCATCTGTATAAACTCTCTTTTAAGTAAATGAAATTACACATTACAAATGTTTCCTGTTTTACATCTATTACATAAGATGTTCTGCATCAAAATATCATAGCAGCCTTGCTAAATGATGGTTGGAATCAACTCCTGAAATAACTATTTTACAAGGCAATGTGTTGCAGTTATCAACAGGCCCATGTTTTCATGTTGATCTGTTCAGGGAGTAGTAAGAGTTCATCTGCTACAAGCTGAAAATCTTGTCCAGAAAGACCACTTCCGGGGGAAGTCTGACCCTTATGCTAATCTTCGAGTTGGGTTGGTGCAGTTCCGAAGCAAGACCATACAACGAAATCTTAATCCCGTCTGGAACGAAATGTATGAGGTATAGAATCTATTGATCTTTCTAACCATATGAAGTTGTTGTAGTTTGCATATGTAGATTATATTTGATTTGGGTACTTTTTTTTTTGGTTTTGCTGCCCTTCAATAAATGCTTGGAAGGTATCGGGGATAACTTTTTTTTTTTTTTAAGGTAGAAGAAGTAAGCAAGGGGACAGCCCTTTAGACTTGATTCTTACCAACAAGAGCCATTTGAAGCAAATCTGAAGGTGGAAGGCAATTTCAGTGAACGTGATCGTGAAGTGATAGTTTTCCTGATTCCAAGGCAAGGAAGGAATGAGGGGCTAGCAAGGGCCATAAAAGGCAATGAGAGATTCTTTAAATACATTAGAAGCAAGAGAAATACAAAGAGAAATATTGGTTAACAGGGAAGGCAAGCTAATAGCCAAGAATGTTTGGGTGTTTAATGCCCATTTTTGTTTCTCTCTTCGCTAAATGGTTAGTGTGACCACACTCAGTACAGTTAATATTAACGAGTGGCGGAATGCAAGCCAAAATAGGAAAAGAACAGGGAACACATCAATTTTATCAAAATAGTCTACAAGTTGGCAAGCTGAAATTCATCCTTGGGTATGTAATAAACTACCTGAAGCAATATGGGAACCATTTTCATGGAGGATTGGTGAGGTCCACTGGAGAATGGCAAATATAGTCTTTTAAAAACAGGTATAAAAGGGGTTTGGGGTATCATAGACAAGTCATCCTAACTTTATTCCATTATCTTAGTAGCAATCAAATTACAAACTGATTGTCTAGTAAGTACCTAGAGGATAATAAGGTTGAAAGGAATAGCCCGTATGGATTTGTCAAAAACAAACCATGCCAAACCATACTAGTTTCCTTCTTTGACTTTGTGGCCTAGTGGATAAGGGGAAGCAGTAGATGTGATTTTGTTTGGTTTAAGACAGGCTTTTGACACAGTCCCATATGACATGCAAACCAGGAAAGTATAGTATAAATGAAATTACTACAAAGTGGGTACACAACTGATTGAAAAAATGTCACTTAAAAACTAGTTATCAATGGCTAAGAGTCTACTTATAAAATCTGCAGATGATACCAAGCTTGCGGGAGTTGTAAACAGTTTGGAGGACAGGATTAGAATACAGAATAACTGTTAAATTGGACAATTGGTCTGACATCAACAAAAAATTGAATAAAAATAAGTGCAAAGTATTTCCCTTAAGAAGAAAAATGTACCACTGCAAAATGGGACTAGAGAATAGTCCTGCAGAAAAGGATCTGGAGATTATAGATCTCAAATTGAATGAGTCAATAATGTGATTACAGTTGTGCCTAATTTTCTGGAATGTATTAGCGGGGGTGTTGTATGTAAGACATGGGAGGTGATTGTTCTGCTTTCCTCAGCACTGCTAAGGCCTCATATGGAGCACTGTGTCTAAATCTGGGCACCACACTGAGAAAGATGCGGACAAATGGGGGAGTCCAGAGGAGACCAAAAAAGATATTAAAGTTTAGAAAACCTGACCTGTGAGGAAAGGTTTAAAAAAAAAAACTGGGCATGTTGAGTCTTTGGGGGAAAAAAGCCTGAGAGGGGACCTGACTATATGCAAATGTTAATGGCTGTTATAAAGAGGACGAAGTTGAATTGTTCTTGGAGTTCACTGAAGGTAGGATAAGAAGTAATGGGTATAATCTGCTGCAAGAGAGAGAGTTTAGGGTTTTTCCTAACATCTAACCTAACTACAAGAGTAGTTAAGCTCTGGAATAAGTTTTTTCCAAGGGAGGTTGTGGAATCCAAATCATTGGAGATCTTTAAGAATCTCTTCCACAAGCACCTGTCAGGGTGCTCTAGGTTTACTTGATCCTACCTCCATGCATGGAGCTGGTCTTGATTTTTTTTTTTTTTTTTGAGGTCCCTCCCAGCCCTACATATCTGTGATCCCCTTGCCTAATTGTATTCAGTTGAGTTGGTAACATTCTGTTTTTAACCAGTATCTTTGGAACTTCTTAATCACATGAGCTGATGTTTGCCCTGCAAACCTGATCCCAGTCCCTGAACTAACATACCAGTTTTCAAACTGTGTCTGTATGTAGATTTTAGATGAGATGCAAACACATCATGCTTATGCTGACCCTACATTACCATAAAACCAAGTTTCCTTGTTAAGGTGAGCTGCTTGGTCAGTATTTCCTCAATAGACCCCGGGAAGCGCTGCATTCTTGTCACTAGCCTGTGAATATTTGTCTAACTCCTATAACTTTCTTCTCTTCCCCCTCCCCCCCCTTTCTCCCCACTGCAGTTTATTGTTCATGAATTGCCTGGTCAGGATTTAGAGGTGGACTTGTATGATGAAGATACAGATAAAGATGACTTTCTGGGCAGGTGATGCACATAATTTCTCCCCCGCTTCTTTACAATAGTATGTGTATGCTCAATTTTTAAAAAAACAATCCTCCATAAGAATAAAGGCATAGACAGTTCCATGCTAGTTGTTCAGTGCGAGATGTAAATCGTATGTGAAATGTAGCTGCTACTTGTAAAATAACTGGGGGGTAGATGGGGGTGGAGACTACTTCCTCTAGGTTTCTAGTTCTGATCCATTCCCAACTAATCATGGTGGTAAAGTCCCTACATTTGGATGCTGTCAGATCACTGATGTATGTGAAACCAATGTGCGGCTCTAAATTAAGTTCCTAATGGAGAAGGATCCCTGTCATAAAAATAGTCACTGCTGTTGGCACTTTTTTTTGGCCTTCCTATTAGAGACCAAGAATTGGCAATGACCTTAAGTCTGAGCTCTGCAAGCTAGGACCAAAGGGCAAACTTGCTACTTCATTAACTGTACCTGTCCAAAATGGGATGTGACTAAGACCCAAAATGAAGTGTTTGTGTTTAATTTTCATGGAATGACTGGGCCCAAAGAATGAAAGTTATTAATATGAGCCTGTCACCATCTGACTCAAAATGGTTTTAAAGATGGTTTGGTATCCAGACCTTACGCACGCACGCACGCACACACACACACACACACACACACACAAAATATGGTAGGAACCTCAGACAAGATGCATCTTTTTGTCTCTGGTGCTGACTTTCTCACTGCTGGAGATACCCAGGCAGGGCACATGGTCCTTTATTAGCCACTCTTGAAACTTTGCAAATTTGCATCTGGCTACTTAAGACGTGATCCACTCGTTCCAAAGTAAATGCTTGTAGAAGACCTTCCGAGTCCCTTGGCAACAGTTTCTTGCAACATCAGAAACTCTAAGTAGAGCCACCCAATCTAAGGCACTGAATATGGTGAAAAGACAGGATGTATTTAGGACATGCTTTGAGGATGCCACAGACAGTATGAAAATCACCTAGAAAGAGGGGAACTGAAGGGTGGGGTCCACATGACCCTCTGAAGCCTGAACAGTCCAGCACAAGACCAAAATAAATAGTGGAAACTGATGGCCATGCCATGCCTCGGAGACTGCTGAAAGAGAGAGAAAAAGTTGATGGCGATTCCCAGTTTCACACTTACCTTGTTGAGCTGCAGAGCTGTTTGCTGTCCTGTCCATAGAATGGTTCGGGCCACCCCAGGCTCCATGGCGGCTGCTTCAACCTTCCTATGGACAGGCCTAGCGCGAGGCGGCAGCAGGGGTCACCCTTTCTTGCACTCACTGCAGCAGCGAGAGCTGGAGCAGCCTGCCCTGCTCCATGCCACCCCCACAGCCTGCTGTGCAAAGCCTCTCTTCAGCAGCAAGAAGCAGAGCACCCAGGGCACTCAGCTTCCCGCTACTGTGGAGGAGCGAGGCGAAGTAGGCTAGGAGGGTAGTGCGAGGCCAAGCAGGCTGCTTGGCCGCCCCAGTTTCCTCTGCCATGATGAGTGCAGGGGAGGGACCTCTGCTACTGCCCCGCACCTGGGCCCCTGTAATTCCCATTTGAATCGGGCATAGCAAGGACAGGGCTTATGGGAAGGGATGGAGCAGAATCATGGTGGGACTTGGGTGGGGGTGCCCTGGCCCCACACCTGGGATGCTGAGGGAGGGATTGCCCCAGGCCCCATGTCTCTCTAGGGATGGCCCTGTTTATCAGGCATGATCTTAAGAGTCCTTGAGTGATATAAATAGGTCTTTGTGTTTGTACTAGTTCTGTCTCCCATTTTCACCTTTTCCCATTAACATTTGTTATAGTGTGTGACATTTTAATTAACTTTCGCTTAGAGTTGAGCTCACAACTGGAGTAAATTTGTAGACCCAGTTGTTACGGCCAAGGGATGCAGGAAGTGTTAACACTGAGGGATTAATGCCTTTTAGTCTAAATAATTCTGCCTCTAAACCTCAGTGTTTTGAGTTTGATTGCAAATAACTCTGAGTACTAAAAGCGATGGGCCCCTGAATTTGTATGGAATGCTGGTAACAGATTAAAATAAGTGGTGATTCCTAAAATGAGGAACACTTGAGGGATATGTTTCAAGGGCCCTTCAGATGTGTGTTATAAGCATATCCAAAGAGAGAGAAAACAAACGCCAAACATGTTCAGTTACGCATGCTAAGAGTAACGTAACTTTTTCTATACACGAGTGTTTCACAAAACATCTATCTATAGGGAATCCCTCCTGTCCATAAATTATAATATGCCATTCGCCAAAACTTACGGTATAGTAGTGGATATTATGACATGTTCACTTTTTGTCTTGCAGCTTACTTATAAGCCTTGCTGATGTAATGAATGACGGAATCATTGATAAGGTAAAAAAGTTATCGTCTATGTTCATGTGGCACTGGCTACTGTTTATAGTATGGACCTTGAACGTTCAGGGATGATGATTCTGTACACCTGCAGCTTGTTAGTTACTTTAACAATTTTATCATGGGGAAAGAGAAGTATAAGGTGGTTCCTGTTGCTCATAGAACTTGAAATATCCAAAGGAATGGCTCTTCAATTAAACAGGCGATTCCTGCCAGCACAGTACAAACTCAAGTGACTCTGAAGTGCTATTTTGCACTTGTGTTGCATGTGCATAGTGTGTCCTGAATGTATGTTTGTACAAGTGTCTCAATAAATCCTAGTTAAAAATGTCTTAGTATAACTTGTGTCATGGGCAAAAAAAACTTTTGCTCTGGAAATCGGCCCTGTGCAGATTGCTGCTCCCAGTTTCCAGTGCTTATTGGTATGATTGGTTCTATATGATCAGTACCTAATTTAATATGTTAATGTTTCAAGTCTTTAGTTTCTAAATACACTTCAGTAGGTCAGTTTGTGCCTAAAAATTCAAGCTCATAAAGTGCAATTTAAATTGGCACTTGTGCATAATTCACAGTACAATTGCGACACAGAATGTTTGTTTTCTGCCAGCAGTTCTCAGGTTGTTTTTTAATTCTCTTCACTTAGTGGTTTCCCTTAAGTAAGACTGAAAGTGGACATTTGCATTTAAAGCTGGAGTGGCTTTCATTAGTAACTGACCAAGAAAAACTACATCAGGTGAGTTTTATTTGTTTGATAGATATATAATGTCTGAATAACTTAGTCTGACATTATACTTCAAAGGAGCCTATGAACTACCTAGAACTTACATTTGTTTGACTGAGATTAGATATAAACTTCCCCAAGACTGAATGTGTTTAGAATCAGGAGAGCTCATCTAATTCCTGATTAGGTTAAAATAAGAAAAATGATGCAAACCCTTACTTAAAAAAAAAAAAATAGTAGTAGCATTTGACAGCAGTGGTCCAATAATGTCTTTCTCTTCTCCCTGCTTCCTTTTACCACACCCAAATGATGTATGTAATGCAGTATCTGAGCCCCTGCATGGAGCAAAAACCAGCTTCCAATAGTGAGACTAGTTTGGGGCTGAGGCTAGAGAAGACCATAGTACTCTTTCAGTGCGCTAGTCTGCATCTCTCATTTTTAAAAGGGTTCCCTTTTTGCCACATTCAACCAAAGGGCTTAAGTACACACTTCAGTTCCACAGAAGCCAATGGAATTTGATCCATTGCTGACTAGAGAGAGATGAGCCCGTGTGGAAAGTTGAGGAGATGCTTACGTGCTTTGCTGAATGAGGGGCTCAGTTCTCCAGTGAAGGACTTGGCTAGCTCTGAGGTCACAACATTGAAGACTAAAACTTAATTGACCACACTTAAAATTTTAATACCCTTAACACTTAATTGAAAATGAAGTTGAAAGGTTCAAAGTGACTCTACTTCTGAAAAATTTTAATTGGAGACATGCTATACATCTTAAAACTTCCATCACCACTAATTGGCTTGTCTAGGAGGAGCCCAGACTACTCACTGTTTTTGCAGATACAGACTAACATGGCTACCTCTCTGAGACTTGTGGTTTGACTAGATTGCATTATCTCACTGATGTGTATATTTTTGTGGCTACATATGCCCATGGACTATCTGATAAGGAAAGGCATCTGGGAAATGTGGCCTATCAATTGATAGGTGTGAAAATATGAAGAACAGAGCTTCACTGGCTAGTTCATGAGCTATATAATCTATACCTGGATGACACAGCAATGAATGAGTGATACAAGTCACTTTTAGCCGTGTTGGGAGAAACTGAAGGTGGCCAACAACCCTAGTCATTGATTTCCTCAGTCTGTTGTCCTCTGACCTGAACAGCACTTGTTCCATGATGTAATTTGTGCACCCAGAGTCATACACCCCTCCATACTGCTTATGAGATGTGGATCTAACTCTGTGTGAAACCAGTCTTGCTTCCATTGACTTCAGTGACAAAACGCACATTGATTTGAATGAGAGCAGGATTGGAACATACAGTGCTTGGTTTCTGGTTACATGATCTCAATGCCTAACTGTTCAAAAGGGACTGAGTTGCATGCCCCTAAATGCCAGGTTTTAGGAGCAGATTGAAAAACTGATCATTTCAGTCTAGCAACATGTCAGTACGTACCCCGTGCATTTGTGCTCTACTGTGATTTTCGTACATGATGAGGTTTGTGTTTTGTTTTTTTTTTTGTTTTGTTTTTTTTTGCTAATCTTTACAGGATAAGAATGGTCTAGCCACCGCATTGTTAATAGTCTATTTGGAAAGTGCTTGCAACCTTTCGGTAAGTAACTGTACAAAGAAGCAGCCTGTGCTTCTAACTAACAATAGTTAGTGCTGCTATTTTTTTTAACACATTCTTCAAAGATTCAGAGAAATCACTTTGAATACTCAAATGGTGAATATGGTGTAAAGAAGTTCAAAAACCAGAAATACCTCAAGGTAAATGCATATATTTTCTGTACAAAGACATGCTACATTACACAAGATCTAACAGGTTAGGCTGGCTTCCATTAAAGGAAAACATTTCAGCCATGTCAGGAACTGTAGTCTGAATAACCACTGTTCTCTACATTGGTGGTCCGGAACCATCCCTGGTATCCTTCTATTGGCTCCATTAATGGATGCAGCCCACTGCTATTCTGTGATTTCATTTTCACACTAAGGGAATGAGAAACAAAACTCAACTACAGTCTTAAACTAAACCAAAAACCTCACCATCCTTACACAATACAAGAATCCTGCCATTGGACTAATCCGTATCCTCATCTCCACTGCTGTAAGGCTTTCTTCTCTTTCCCAAATGGACTAATGGGCATCTTCCTTCTCAGAAATGGTCATTGGCATCCTGTTTGCTTTTCATAACTCCTTTTCTCTTAGGGTATGTCTACACTACAGTGTTATTTCGAAATAGCTTATTTTGAAATAACGCATCTAGACATAAAATGCATTTTGAAATAGCATTTTGCTATTTCGAAATAGCGCATCCTCACTGATAGGATGCTGAATCGCATTTAAGGCAGGCCAGAACCGGTTCTGGCAGGGCATCAGGTCAGGAGTTACCGTGTGTGGCTGCTGCCTGAGGCTATCTGAGACCTGTGCTTAAAGGGACACCCCGGACAGCCGTATCTAAGGTTTCCCTGCTTGCTTGCCTACCTCGCTGAGGGACAGCAAAGCATTTTTTTTCCTCTGTGTGCTCTGGTTGCCCTCACTGAGGAGAAGCTCAGGGTTGGGGGGTCTCGCTGGCCCAACTGTCTCCCAGCACTGTGGGTACGGGGGCCTCAGCATCCCTTGGGGTGGGGGGAGAAGGACTGGGAGGAGGAGCAGTAGCTGGGGAGGCAGCAGGAGGCAGCAAGCTCTGCCCCAGGGTCGATGACCACCTGGGGGGCACGGACCGTCCTGCCCCCCAGGATGCGGTCAATGGCATCAAAATAGGGGCAGGGGTCTGGGTCTGCCCCTGGTTGGGAGCTGCCCCCTGTGGCCCTGGCATACGCCTGCTGCAGCTCCTTTATTTTCATGCGACCCTGCTCCTGGGTTCGCATGTGGCCTTTGGTGGCCAGGCTGGCAGCCATCCGCCTGTAGATGGTTGCGTTCCTCCGTTTAGTGCAGAGATCATGGACGTTGGAGGCATCCTCCCAAACCTGAATTAGGTCCCTGATCTCCACACTGGACCAGGTAGGCACCCGCCTTTTCCAGCCCCTGGTAGACTCTTGGGAGCTGGCAGACTGGTCCTGGGGAGCGGTGGAGGGCTGGCTGGCACTGGCTGCCTGGCTCATGCTGGAGCCACTGGGTCAGGTGCAGCGACTGCTGGCTCTGGGCTGGCAGGCTTGGAGCTGGCACAGGCACTGTGGCCAGAGTCTACCCCTTTAAGGGCGCCGGGAAGGGAGAGGGTTTTCTTGGTTGTGCCCACAGTGGCCACCAGGGCACCCTGGGAAGGGCTGGAGGCCCCCTATTTTGAAATAGCAATTTTGAAATTAGTGCTATTCCTCGTGGAATGAGGTTTACCAATTTCGAAATAAGCTATTTTGATTTAATTTCGAAATAGCAGTTTGGCTGTGTAGACGCTGGTGAAGTTATTTCGAAATAACTTTGCTGTGTAGACATACCCTTAGTGTTTAGAGGAGTTTCCACACTCAGCACCTCCTTTTTATTTCCTTCCACTTATTCCTTCATATTATATTTGCCTCTAGTGTGATTCAGAGGCTGTGTGTCTGTAGAAAAATTACATCTCTCGGCATTATGTAATCAGACCAAGATCATCTCTTCAACTATACCCACTTACTCTTCTTTCAAACTGACTGTACATCCATCCCACGGAATCTTGAGTTAATCGTGTTTCTGATTGGTTGACTTTGGATGTGCTGAATTAATCAACATAAACTAAGAGTTCTACGTTACTGTGCCCATTGTATTCAATCCTGCTTCCCTTCTCGCTCAATCCCGTGCTATTATTTTGTTTTCATTGTCATACATTTAGATGGGGAAAAGCAGTCCCATCTTCTCCACCCATTTGCTCAGTCTAATGGGAGGTAGATCCTGTAGATCCTTTTATTTTTTTTCCCTTCCTATGCTTATTTTATTACCTACCAGAAGATTTACTGTGTTGCTTGGGTCCTCATCTCAATTAACTTTTTTGGTTTTTGGAAAACAAAATGAAAATGTACCTGCTTCATTTAAATCATTGCTCTGGGGTGGGGCGGGAGATGAGGGGTTCAGTTTGCGGGCTGCCCTAGGGGAGAGGACTTGCCCATCCCTCTCTCACCACTGCCGCTTAGGGCCAGGTGAGAAGTACCTCTCCATGCCTGCTGCAACTCCAGTGGGCACAGGTGGGAGAGGGGGGTATATATTCCCCCAGCTGGTGCGGGTCCAGGTTTGGCTGCCTTCTGTGCTCCCCAGCTAGAGTGAAGAATGCAGCAAACTGTGTACTTTCCCCTCACTCCCTGATCAAAGGGAACAGCCAACAACCTCACCATATGAATCGGGGGAGGGGGAGGGGAGAGCTTCAGGACATCCTTTAAAGGCCACCTGGAGGATGAGAGGCTCAGGACTGGGGCAGTCCTGGATGGGGGTGAGGGAGGCACCCCAGCCAGCCCCTTTCACCAGCTGGTGATTTTTGTCTCTTTTTTTTTCTGGTTTTCAGAGAAGCAACCTCATTCCAGGCACATCCCATTTTCCTGGCACAACAAAACCCTTGCGTAGCTTTATCTTACAAGAGGAAGCTGTAAACTGAATTTGGTGGTCCTAGCTCTTACTGTTGAGGAGAATATCTTTAACAGATGGATAGATGGACAAACTCAGATAAATACATCGTAGATACCAGTGTTTACAATGATTGATCTGTGGACTGGACTCTGAGATCTACCTGACAAAGCTTAGGAAGGCAGCAAGCTTTGAGAAATACTGACATACCCCCACAACAAGTGGGGGGTGTCTTGCACAGCCTTTCAGTAGGGCTGCGTCTACACTGGCAGCTTCTTGCGCAAGAACTCTTCTGCGGAAGAGTTCTTGTGCAAAAACTCTTCCACAAGAGAGCGTCTACACTGGCATATGCTTTTGCGCAAGAGATGTGCTTTTTGCGCAAGAGCATCCATGCCAGTGTAGACGCTTTCTTGCGTAAGAAAGCTCTGATGGCCATTTTAATCATAGGGGCTTCTTGCACAAGAAATTCATGTTGCTTGTCTACACTGGCCTCTTCTGGAAGAGCTCTTGCACAAGAGGGCTTCTTCCTGAGAGGGAGCGTCAGAGTTCTCGTGCAAGAAGCCCTGATTTTCTACAGTACAACGTCAGTTTACTTGCACAAGAACGCGCGGCCAGTGTAGACAGGCGGCATGTTTTTGCGCAAGAGCGGCCGTTTTCATGCAAGAACGCACCAGTGTAGACACAGCCCAAGAGTTTAAATGGAATCGTCCAAGTACCCCTCAGCATCAGGGAGAGGGTGCTGACATGAGGGATATATTATTTCCTTAATAGTACTGCTGTAGGTTTTTTGGGTGGAAATGATAGCGCATAGGGGGCCTGTGGGGTTTTTCGTCTCTGCTGGAACCTCAGTGTTATCCATCCTGGGCAGGAACTATCCTCCAGTAGGAAAGTGCATCTTGTCATGAAATTTCAAGGGCTGTACCTCTAGCTCTGTCTACAGTGATTCCAGATTTCTAGGAAATCCCCCTCGATTGAGGCCTGTGAATCATTTAGGCAGCTATATGAAAATGGAAATCTTTGCTGAGAGGAAGTATTTTTATCTGTTTTTCCCTCCCGATAAACTTCACATTAATAACTATAATTTATATCCATAATGCACAACAGTTTGACTTAAATATGAACCTTGGCTGGTGCAAGATCAAAATATGATGCTTAGTGTAGTAGCCATGGAAATTCAAAACTTAAGTTAGTTAAGAATGGTTCAGAATGTAACTTGTGTTGATATTCAAATAGCATGTGATTTGGATGATGCCTTCATACCATTTTTCATTCTTTACTGCATATGCTGTCTCCCCCTGCAAAGTTACTGAGTTCATACTCACCTGACTGAATTGGATAAGATGGTGCAAAAATACCTGAGCAATATCTGGTGCAAGGAGGTGGCCATGCTACTTGCTGGTAACCATTCTCGTCAAGGGGGAACACCCCCAAATAGAGATTTCTGTCTAAACATTTAGACTTGGATTTAGGTGATGTGGCTGCTTAATTCCTATTAATTTTAATAGAAATAGTTTGCCCAAATCTCAGCCCACTTTCTCTCCCAACCCCACCCCAGCTAAATATTGCAGATTAACTAAAGCAGAAATGGTTTTGTATTGCTGGCTGAACATGACTAATAACTGTCTTCTCTCCTTTTACTAAAAAATGGGAAACTAAAGATGGACCAAGACGCTTCCTCCTACGTCCTGCTCAGTGTGGGTAATAAAACTCTGAAAAGCAAGGTGAGAGGCTGCTGAATCCTCCTGTGGTCTTGAAACATGGCTTTTTATGTGAAGATACGTTTGTTGCTTAGCTGGCTTAAAGCGACTAGTGAAAGTGGTAACTGGAATTAGATAGAGTTGTGTGGCACACAGATTACATATGGAAGGACTGCACTACTTCACGTACGGCTTTGGTTTGTATTTCAAGTAAAGCTTGAATTTAGAAGTATTAGGTGTGGTTTTAAGTACCTGTTGTACAGACACATTTTATGTGGTGGTTTAACTGGATGCCGGGGGCCAATGCTGGCTTGTTACTAGAACACAGAGCAAAAAGCAGTGACTTCCCAATTTTTTTTTTTCATAGAGTGGTTCAGCTCACTCTTACATAATGGTGTCATCACATGGCCCACATCCCTTTTCATGAGTGCCAGGCTGCTATTGGCCCCTGTTGTTCTAATACATTTTCCTCTCTATTTATATTTGAAACAAATTCCCATCACCATCTCTTTCCTTCACTCTGTCAAATTAAAATGTTTTTCCCACTCTCCTCCTCGATCTATTTACTCTTTGCAATGAGTTTCTTCTCAGTTAATCAGTTCTCAACCTGACAGACATAAAAAAGTCAGTCTTTCCCACCCATTAACTCATTCTGCTTACAGCCCTGCAATCACTTTTATCACAAGTACATTTTGCTCACCTTCAAATTGGAGTGAATCCCATTTCTCATACACACAAGCTCAATTTGCTTGCACTGAAATTGAAATATTCTCCCATTATCATTTCCATTGCCTCTGCCAGTGAAATTTTGGTTTTACCCTAATCATTGCCCTTTTATATGTTTTCAGTCCCTTCCCAGATTCTCACTTCAGTCATCTTCCTCCCCCTCATCAGTTCTCCCTTCTCAGGCATCCTTGATGCTCCTCTCCCATCCCCAACCAGAGTGCCCTGCCAGCAGTGCTTTTGGGGCTGGCAGAGGCAGTACATTTGATGGAGCAGCCTCAGCAAAGACCCTGCTGGCAGTCCCAGCTCTCTGCATTTTATGAGGAATAAGGGCTCTTCTGAAAGAGGAGGTTTTCCCCACATTTCCCCCGTGCAGCTTGCAATTTGCTTACCTTTTTCTGAAAAAGAACTGCAGTGTAGACATTGCCTGAAATGGTCTCACAAAAGGGATTAGAGCAGGGGTAGGCAATAATTTTTAATGAGCAGCCACTTCAAGAACTCGGTAAGTGGTCAAAGGCCATACTCTTTGATGTCAATGGAAGAGATGGAGTAGGGGGGCAGAAGAGAGTGTGGAATCTGGGAGGGAGTTAAGGTGAAGGGAGGGGGTTGTGATTTGGGGTTGCAGGATCCAGGAGGGCATATGGGTGCAGGAGGGAGATGCAAGGTCTGGGAGGAGGTTGTGACCTGGGTAGGGGTGCAGGTTTGGGTTGTGTCCTGGGGCAGCAAGACCTTTAGGAAAGCTACCTGCCTTCCATGCCCCTCCCACCACTCAAATGGCCAGCTCCAGGGTCCATATGTTCTGAGTGCAGCTCCCATTGACCAGCTTCCAGCCAATAGGAGCTGCAAGATTGTGCTGGGGTGCACAAAGCCTCTGCACCTTAGGGGTTCACAGTGTGTAGAACACGTGGCCCCTGCAGCCAGAAACTTTGAGTGGTGTGGGGGGCTCAAAAGACTAGGATCCTATCCAAGGCTCCTGCTGGGCTGCAAGACTGGTGGCAGCAGGCCAGATCTGGCAGGTGGCAAGCTACATACTGACCACTGGGTGGGCTTGTGGACCCCAGCCTGAGAATCTTTGCTCCAGCCTCTATCCTTCATTCCTACCGGCTAGTACCCAGTGGAATTCAGTGCTAGTGACTGTGAAAGCCACTTTCTGTTATCTGGGAGGTTCCACTTAGAAGCAATTTGTTTGCTTTTTGGAGACACAGAAGAATCCTGCTGTCTGAAGGTTGTGGGAATCCTAGTCAGAGTGGATTATAACCTGGCTGACCTATCTTGGCACTCACCTGTTCCGCAGAACTTCTTCTGGCTTTGCCAGCCAGAGACATTGTTTCTGTGTACATGTCTGACTGGGGAATTTCATTCTCTCTATGGCTACGTCTACACTGCGGCAGTTTTTCGGAAGAGGAAATGCAAATGAAGCGCTCATTTGCAAATCTCGTCGTGCTCTCATTTGCATTTTCTCTTCTGATCCTTTTTGCAGAAGAGATGTTTGAGGGGAAAAAACCCTGCAGTGTAGACGGGGCCATTTGTCAGAAAAAAACCCTTTTGCGCAAGATCCTGTAAGCCTCATTTTTTGAGGAATAAGGGATCTTGCGCAAAAGGGTTTTTTCCTACAAATTACCCTGTCTACGCTGCGGGTCGTGTCCCCCCTTCCCCCCCCCCTCCCCCCCGGCAAAAACCTCTTCTGATCCTTTTCGCAGAAGAGAATATGCAAATGAACACGAGATTTGCAAATGAGCAAATTTGCATTTCCTCTTCCGAAAAACTGCTGCAACGTAGACATAGCCTATGGGTTGGATAGAGCATTTGGCTAAAACATGGTACTGTAGGTATTCCCATTCCTACATCATTGTTCTGTGTATAACCCCAACTTAACACTTAGCTGAGAACAAAAAAACTAAAATTCCACAACCCTGCTCTTTCTACAGACCTGCAAATTCAATAAAGATCCTATGTGGGGCCAGGCTTTCACATTCTTCGTCCACAGTGCCCAGTCCCAGTCGCTTCATTTGGAGGTGAGAACGGATGTGCTTCCATTTCTTTGTCTGAATGTACTGTCTGCCTTTTGATGTCTATTTATGGTGGATACGGCCTTGATTCAGTCCTATACATGCTTGCTGGGACTTGTGTTTAAGCTGGAACGCAATCAGTCATTGGATGTGTGTGCTCCCTTTTGGGGAAGAATGTCTAAAGGATTAATTAAATCTTTGGTCCCTGCAGAAATGTCTGTGCCAGTTCTGCTGCTTTGGGTACCTCTCTACTTAGATGTATGGTATTTGCCCTTAAAGTATATTAACTGATTGTGCTTTCTGGAATGTTGGCATGGTCCTGTTTGAATGCAACCATATTCACTAGAAGGACCTACAGTGGACCAACCTCTTCCTGGGTTTTTGGTCTGCTAGACTATTCCAAACTTCTTCTAGCTTTGGTGTGTATTACATATGCAGCAATTTTGCCTTCTAATTAAAACCTCCTTCTTTTCCAGATAAAAGATAAGGATCGGCAGAATGTGCTGGGAACCTTGGCTGTATCTCTCTCTCACTTGCTAAAGGATTCTGAGATGACTCTGGATCAGAGATTTCAGCTGGATCATTCTGGTTTAGACAGTTTTATTAAGATGAAACTTGTGTTGCGGGTATGTTTGTCTTCCATATACTCTCTCTTTACTGACTGTCCTAGCAGAAGCCTGAATGTTACTGAAATAAACAGATAAATCTCTACACAGGCTATGGAGTGGATAAATGTTTTAAATGTGTGCACCCCAATAAATAATTGCTAGGAGTAATGAAATTATACTTAGGCTTAACAGCAACTCAATAAAAACCACATGAATCTGTCCAGAAAGATAACACCCAAACTAAATGGATCAGATTTCCTAAATTAGTCATTGCAAACATACAGAAGAACTATGTAAGATTTAACTCATGTACTGGATGTCCTTGCCCTACCCACTAGCATAGGATTTTTTTTACAAATTGTGTATATTTAAGAGAAACACTTCACATTCTCCTTGCTTTATCATTTAACTGCTAGACTAGGGTGTAAAATAATATAGCAGTGGTAGCGGCTCTAACATTAAAATAAGACGCTAGTTTCAAACTTAATTTATCCTAAAAACTGGTCTTTCTGAAATATATGCTGCATCTCATCTCAGTTGGTGTGTGTGTTTTTGGTCTCATTCCCTCCTCCCCTGGAAATTTTGAAGGTAGGGGCCAGTATTAATTAAAGCCTAAAGTTAGGCTGCTAAAATGAATATTTAAACACTTAAATAAGTGACCTGATTACAAAAGTGTGAAACACCCAGGAGCCCCAATGGCTGTCTAGGCCACATATATAAAAAAGGCCTAAATTTGCATTCAGTAATCTAACAATAAACAAACTGCCCCAATATTGGCAATGGTGTGTTTAAACACATCTTCCCCCTAAACTTTGTTAGCAAAGGAGACCAGTAAGACCAACAGGAATTGGGGTATTATTAAGCTAGGTAGATCCAGTCAGGCAGGGACTAATCACTTGGTGTGCATATGAAAGCGCTTACTTCCTATCTTCTCTTATGAAACCAGAGACTCTCATTTCAAAAACACTGAGGCTGTGTCTACATTGGCACCCCTTTCCGGAAAAGGGATGCTAATGAGACACTTCAGAATACAAATCGCGATTTAAATATCCCCGCGGCATTTGCATTACATAACTGCCGCTTTTTCCGGCTCGGGGTTTTGCTGGAGAAAAGCGCCAGTCTGAGCGATCTTGCGGAAAATAAACCCTTTTCCGGAAGATCTCTTTCAAGTAGGAATAAGAGATCTTCCGGAAAGGGTTTACTTTCTCCGCGGACTACTCGCAGATGCAGCGTCTATTAGCGCTCGAAACAAGCGAGCGAACGTCAACCTGTAGTGCAAATGTTGCCGAGGAATACTTTGAATCCCCATGAACTACAGTCTGAAGTGTCCTATTAACATCCTCCTTTTCCGAAAGGGCAGCCAACAGACACAGCCTGACTGTTTCCAGATTACTAACAGGAAATGAGTACTGTGCTACTCAGAATGTACATGCACTTAAAGGATGATGTTCATCCGTAGCTGATGTTCTCTGTATTTCTTGGTTTTAGGTCTTGTGCATCAAGGAACCTGATCCACGAAGCAACAATACTGGTGGCAATGCTCTGAAGCAAGTTCCTGTACCTGCTGCAGAGAAGGGTGGAAACCAATGCAAAAGTCCCCTCCCACCAAAAATAGAACCCTCCAAAGTGTCCCATGTGAGCAAAGACTCTGGAGTGCCTGAAGCCAAAGGAGCTAAAAAAGAGAGCACTGCAGGCCTTACTGTAATTGAGCACCCAGCAGTACCTGCTGTAAATGAGAATATTGCTGAGTTTAATGCACCAGCAGGTTCACAAAATCTGGAACCACACCCGTTGGTGACTCTACCCACAAGAATACTGGAACACGGTGCTGCTCCCAGTGTCGCTTCACTGAGCTCTTTTGCCTCTTCATGCTTTGAATTAGACAGCAACCTGGCTCTTAAGTATGTATCTTACGTTTGAATTGTGCTTTACCTTGTCACCCTTTTTTTTTAAAATAGACTTCCACCATGTACACGACTATAAGTCAGTTGTGGGCTGAGGTTTCAACTCCAAAGATTTAGCCAGGAACTTCTATAAACATTTCAGTCAGTAGCTCTCCAGAAACTTATTTGCTTCTGAGATCAAATTCAAATCTGTGTAAGCAGATGCAGCTCCTTGCCTTTATATATTCAGGGGAATTGCACCTCCTTACATGAAGGTTATGCATTTAAGGCACTCCACATGGTTCACGTAGCAAGTCCCACATCCCATCATTGAGAAATACACTTGTCCTTGGGTACAATAAGCATATTTTGGGGTTACAGGTAAGGATAGAGCTTCAGGTGTTACATAGGTGTGCCAAACAAGTAGAGGCATCAAACCAATTTCAGCTATTTAAGTCAAATTAAAATAGAAAATTCTTATGAATCTCTGCTGCTGTAGGACAGTGCCTATGTCTCAGGGACCATTTAGCATTCCAGGTGATGTACAAAGACATGATACCAAACTAATCCACAAATGGAGGATTACATATCTTACTGTAACTTATTAAAGAGCATTTACAATTATCAAGCATTTAAATTCTTTATGGAAGCATTTGCTGTTGTCCTTATGCTACACTAATAGCAAGAAAAGATACCAATATAATAAATCCAATGACTGTCTTCAACATTAAAATTAGCATGGTTTCTGGGAGAGGCCTTATAAATCACTCCTATTCTGTAAGAACAAATGGAGAATACCAGAAACAGATAAGTGCTGTGCTTTGAAACCTGGGTTTCCATTTCTGAAGCTGAAATGCAAGATCTGTTTTGGTGAATGACTGATTCAATGTGAGACTTGATTTCAATGCATTTTTATGTAGATTTTCCCCACTGACCTTTTTTCCTAACTGAAAATGAACCTTGACCCCCTGTATCTCATAGTGCACAGTGTGTACTAATCTTGTGTGTGCATCCAGATGCTAAATAGCTGAAAATCCTGAACATGTAACTTTCTTACAGTGGAACTAATCTAACTGGAATGCCCCTGGGAGAGATCCAGCTCGCTGTGCAATACGCCTCTTTGCGACGGAGTCTCATTGTGATGATAAATGGCTGCAGGTAACACGTATAGACTGTTGTTTGCATCTACCTATAATCTAAATGAGACTAGCTTTTCCTGTACAAGTTAATGCTTCATTTCAGTATGTGTATCTCATGCAGCATATGTAACACAGCAGTGCTAACATTGCTATAAGAAACACTTGCCGACTCCAAACTCTAATTTTACTAGGCATAGGAAAACTAATTGCCACATCTCAATCCAGCAGTCTGACAGTGACTGGTACAGCAGGTTCAGTGGAAAACGTCCTATCAGATTCGTTACTGTATAGGCAAATCATTCCATAATGTATCTTTCTTACTACCACTAATGGTTGGCATGTGCCCTGGAACACAAGGGCTACGTCTAGACTACATCCCTTTTTCATATGAAATAAGGGATCTTTCGGAAAAGGCTTTATTTTCCGCAAGATCAGCGTCTAGACTGGCGCTTTTTTTCCGACAAAGCTCCGTGCGGGAAAAAAAGTGGCAGCCATTTTTATGCTAATGAAGCGGGGGAGATTTAAATCCCTGTTTCATTAGCAATTGCGATACGTCTAATTTACATCCCTTTTACGAAAAAGGGATGTAGTCTAGACGTAGCCCAGGGGGTACCTGCCTTGATTCTCAACAATAGATACCTATACTTAGCTACCTCTAAGTGGCCTCATTATTCAAAAGCAGTGTGTAGTCAGCAAGTCTAAAAACTTTATAGAACTGAATTTGAAATACCACAAATCATTCCTTGCTTACAAACCACCACCAAGACTATTTTATCCTACAGCCTAAGTTTGGCTTATTACTAGAATATACTGAGTAAAGAGGTTCTCTAGTGTATCAACACAGACTTGTGTTCTTTTAAAAGAAACTTGATGCCACCTTCTAATCGTGGAGTAGATCCATATGTTCATGTCTACCTGCTTCCAGATAAAAGACGGGCAAGCAGAAGGAAGACTACTGTTAAGAAAAAAACATTCGACCCCCATTATGATGAAAAGTAAGTAGAAAACTTAGAATCACTTAGTGCTGAAATATTATGAACAGAAAAAATTAAACTGGTTATTCTAAAGCTCTTTAGCATGCACTCCCTACCCAGTGAAATAGGTTGCATAGCTGTATGCATCTGTCATGCATAAAGGACTATGATGCAAAGACTATAGAAAAGCTGTAATAGGTTTTTGTTGGGGGCTGGAATTTGCTTGTAATTAAGGTTTGATATTTCCCCGCATATACCAGTCTTCCCTGTATTTCTGGGGTAGCGATGGGCAACCGAGGCTAGTGAGTGAACTACCTGAGGTGCCCCTCCATCTCAATGGACTGCCAGATTGTCGTAACCAAGACAGCAAAACTGTCCTAACCCAAGAGATTAACTGCCCTTGTGTACATAGAATTTCAGGGTGTGCCAACTGAACCATAGCCGTGCTATGACAGAGCCGTGCACACTCTCTGCATCCAGTCAGTGTTGGGTGCAGTCAGCACGCACCTCACTTCCTTGCCCTGGCTTTGTGTGTCACTCTAGTAATACTGGTAAGAAAAACTATGTGGATGGTGTGACGGCATGTTGGGGTTTTCCCGTCTCCTGCACCCCCCTAGTGGCATGAACAGACTCCACCAGCCAGTAGAATAGAGGGAGTTTATTGCTTCTCCAGGATACAGCACAGCACAGATGTAATCTAGTTACAGGAACTGGGGCTAGGAGGCCTCAGTGCCCCCCCTTGAGATGGGGGGGTGGCTGGGCCCTACAATCCCAGCCCCTCTCCCTAGCTCCTTCTCCCCTGCTTCCCAGACCAAAACTTAACTAACCCACTTCCAGCCCTGCCCCCAGCCAGGGCTCCACTCCCCTTCTTCCCATTGTTCCGCTCTCTGGGAGAACTCGTCAGACAGGTTCGAAGCCCCCTTGCATAATGACTCATCCCCTGCCCTGCTGGACCATGCTGCAGCCAGCAGCCAGTGGAGGTCACTCACAACCCAAGCCTAGCAACCAGCAAGGTACCCACGCTACGTCACAGATGGAAACTAGTGAAATCTGGCAATCCTGTCCATGGGCAACAGTAAACAAAATGTTTCACTGGCCATACATAGAGCCCCCTGATGGGCCAGAGGTTGCCTACCACTACTCTACGGCCATCCTTCCCTCCTCCCTTTCCAAAGTTCAAGTAATGCTGAATGCTGCTGCTTGACTCTTACTGTGTATGTGCCTGTTGTATTCTGTGTCCCTATTGGTCTCTCTTGGCATTAATCTCTTTCTTGTGGCACCCCAAACCAGCCTTTTTCTCTTCAATCAGACCCTTTCTTTGAAGCCCACTGACTGCTTTCACAAAGAGTTTAAAAACTCATCTTTGAGAGAAGGCTGTGCACTGGGTCATGTGGTTTGTTACAGCCTAAACTAGACCATGTAATTTAAATATGTAAGTAACTTTGTTTGCATAGGGTCACACACAGTAGTGCTTAGCACATTAGTACAAATTAGTAAGACATGCTACTCAACGATTTGGCCAACATTTTTTAAAATGACTGAGTGCCTCAGTTTTTGGAGTCCCACACTTTGACACTGCAGAGGTGTTCATCACTTTTTGAAAATAGAGAGAGACCGTTTAGGTGGGCACACAACCAGTAACTATTTAAAAATCTTGGTGTGTGGTGTTTTTTTTTTTTTTTTTTAAAGCTGTGGAACTGCTGTTTCTTACTCCAAGGATGACTGCTGTGTATTTGCCTCTGTTCTTTCAAACTCTCACCACTGCTGTCAGGAGCACTTCCTCTTCTCTCCCACTCTTCTTTCCAACATCTCAATTGTCCTGTACTACTTATAATGCTGTTCATGAAATACATATTTGCTATCTCAAAACACTCCACCTTAATCTGACTTCTGGAAATACTATTTAGCAATGATGAAACTCGCTTCCCTCTACAGCACCTCAGACAATTTTGTCCTCTGGTTTAAGCGTATGCCAGAATTGTGACCAAGAAGTCAATTACCACACTTCTTCCTGCATAGGCTAAGTTTGTTTCAGAAACACGCCCTCACGTGTGACGAGTGGACTGTGAGCTACTTCCACCTGATGGTTTTGTGTTATGGCTATTTTGATTCTGCATGTGAGGGAAGAAACTGACAAATAGCAAGTCATTCCAAAACACACATCTTCTGTATTGCTAATGTTCTCCTGTAGTGAAAAGTGCTCATCAGCCCTCAAATGATGATCTAGAAGAGATCTGTTTGTAACAACTAATACGATTAAACTATAGAAATATTATTACCACAGACAAGTAGAGGGATCTAGTCTCTACTGAACTGGTAGGGTATGAGCCTTTCAGAGTGGTGCAAGTTGCTCTGAGCAAATGTTAGGGTCCAAAACAGCAGTTAATGTTTGTATTCAAATGGATAGTGAAGTTCTCAACCTTTACCATTTTGCTTTGTACTGTACCTTATCCCAGAAAGCACAGCTATGACGACACTCTGCAATACTAGTTTGTTCAGTAGTGGCTGTGAAGTTTTGTTTTATTATTACTGTTTGACTTTGCTTCTGGTCTCTTGGCATGCACTTACATTTTTTTTTAGATTTGAATTTTTTGAATCTTTGGAAGAAGTCAAGAAAAGGACACTAGACATTGCAGTCAAAAATAGCAGATCGCTTATTTCACGTGAAAGAAGGGAATTGGGAAAAGTAAGTTAAATTATGAAGTACTATTCAGTTTTAAACATTTATTTTAAAAAAGTCTTTCCCATGGAAGCTGACTGTACCTCTGTTCATACTCTTTTGTATAAAACTTCCTTTTAAACTGTTTTCTGGCCCTTAGTATCACAGGCGATTAAAGCTTTCTGCCATTAACTTGGAGTTTCAGCAGCTCAGGCTAGCCAAGGAATAATTTTTATTTGAAAAGTTTTGCATTTTTGGAAAAAATGTATGACAAAAAATAGGATGAAAAGCCACACACTCAAATTTTTGTGGAACTGAAATTCTGCAATACTACTTCTAGTAAAGAGCAAAATATTTTCACTGCAAAACTATGGCCCCTGGTTGCCAATGAACCTGGGTTCCCCTTGCAACTTGAGTAACTTTCTGATGGGAGATTTCACTTTTGCCAGAAAACTTCCCATGCAGAAGAGTGAATTTTCTACCCCTTGCTCTGATGAACAGCTGCTCAGAAATTGTCCTCAGTGCTGAGGATGGTACAGACTGCTTGAAGCTCAGTTCCTTGCAACAGAAGCACTGATTGGCTGTAGAATTTTGACTGGATAAGAAGTTAATTATACATTTAAACTTTGCTCACTCTTGCAAGTTTAATGCTGACTATACAATATGGCATTTTTAAAAGGTGCTGATTGACTTGTCAAAGGAAGATTTAATCAAAGGCTTCTCTCAATGGTAAGTCTGTCTTTACAGCTTCAAAGCTTGCTAAATAAGCTGCATCTTAAGTGAAACACCTTTTATTATAAGTGTGCTACTTGACTTACAAAACACATGCCCATAATTTTGGAACTTGAGTGAATAGTTAAACTGCAAATGTACAACTAACTTGAATTCGCTTGAATAAGGAACCAAATTTAAATGGTTAATTTATTTACATTTCAAGCAGTAGTTTTGTACTAATAATCACAGAAGGGGTTAAACTAAGAAGGTATATTAATACTATTTGCAGACTAATGTGCAATAGTTAATGGGGTATCATTTGCTTAAATGCTCTTAGTTTATTTAATAACGTGGGAGACAGAAAATCTTAATTTGCTAAGTCTTAATCAGCAATACTGATCTGACCATTTTTTAAATTACAGTATTAATGTATAGGAATTGTTAAATCGTAGTGTTCAAGATTGTGCCTGTCTAATTTCACATTTGAAAAGTTTAGTGATCATGGTCAGGCAACAGAATAAAAAAACCACAGAAATGTCAGACATTTAGAAATACCTGCTTCAAATTTTAAAATCACTTGTAATTCTGCATTTTGAAATCAGGTAGTCATGACATACACTAATTTGCTGTCTCCGGCAGGTATGAGCTGAGAACGTACAGACAAAGCAGAAGATGATGTCCTGTCCCATGTGCCTTACATGCAATGACTTTTATTCTTTATATGGGGGTGTGTGTATATATGTATATTCTGTAACTAATCTGTTTTTAAAACTTCAGAATATTGTACACAAAGCAAGTTGTGAGATGTTTATATTTTACCTTTTTCAAATGACTGGCTATCATTTTAGAAAAGGTAGAAATTGAAATTTTCAGATTTAGACTAGCTCTAGAGGTGTTAAACCAAGAACAAAGACACAGGCATTAGGTCCTACAAGACGCATCTTCAAAGAAACTTTACTTTCCATATTTGATTATTCACTACTTAAGAATACTTCCAGCCCCAAGAGTACAGCAGGTCTGACTTTTTTTTTTTTTTTTTTTTTATAAGATAGACATCACTTCTCTAGTCAACAGAATGCTTTAAAACTATGGCAGTTGCAGAACAGACTTCAACACTTCACACAAAGAGCTCAAAGAGAAGCTATTGCAATCCATAGAACAGTCTAAATACTACTGTTACAATTCAACTATTCAGGAGCTTTTTATAAAGCAGATTATAGATGCCAGCTGGAAATGGATATATACAGGGCTAGGCGATCTGCGAATGCGCAGTCGAATCGCTGAAACCTGGCTCTTCCGGGTTACAATCTACTCGCCACAGGGGAGTAGATTGTATAATTTGTCGAGCCCTGGAGATAGATAGATAGATAGATATATATCTATGTAAAAGCCACCAAAGTAGGGTGACTGTGCCAAATTATCAGCAGGGGTTTATCTGATGCCTTAAGGTTGAATTTATTATTGTACTTAACTGTTTCTAAAGTCTTGTAAATATTGCTAAGAATGCACAGTCCACTTTACTTTTATAACAGGCTTAAGTATGAGGCAAACTACTTCCAGGAATTTAGTATATTTTAAAGTTTCAAAATGTACAATAAACCCTTTTTAAAAGGTAATTTTAATCTTGCTTGTGAAACACATGCAACCTCTGAGCCAAGATCTAGCTCTCAGTAGCATAGCTGGTTCAAAATACCAGAACAGGCTTGTCACTAAATCTGCATTTGAAAGCTAACATGTTTCAATTACCTAACAGTCTAGTCTGGCTGTATTCCAGAACCTCCAGATCCTGTTCCCCAGAATCCTAATTGTCAATATCCCAAAAAACTTTTACAGCAGCCGGCCACAAGTCCAGTACAGGTTGAACCTCTAGTCAGCACTCTCTGGTCTGGCAACATCCCTTATCAGCAAGCTTCTCACAGTCCCATAAAGTTTGTTTACAGCAACCAGTCCTAATTCACCCTTAACTGTCTAAGAGCCCAGGAAGCAGTGGAAGTGTTGGTAATGCTGCTAGACAATACTGACATCCTGTAGTTCAGCACTAGTCAGGTCCAAGGGTGCCAGGATTAGAGAGATTCAACCTGCAGTAGATAAAATGGGTCACTGACTCATACAGCTAGAACTGGATCTTATTCATGAATTCTAATCTAATACATTATTTTCTGCAGTGATTTAAGTGAATGGCTAAGGTGTTTCATTGTACTTTTTCCATAGAAGTTGTGTTTAACATCTATGGCAGCATAGCTCTACATGCTGTAACTGATTTTACAGCAGAGATAAATACCAAAAGGATCAATCATTTTAACACCATGCCTGTCTGGATTTGATAGAGAAGGATGGACTGAAGTTAACTCATCTATATATTTTCAGGAACATGCTCTCTTCTCTAACCTGGCCATGGACTAATAAAAATGCAATAGTAAGATTTGCTAACTAACTTTTATTTTAGTCAAAAAAATTATAAAACTGTACATCAAGATCAAACACAGTGGAGGTAGCCGTAAATTAGATTCTACTTACAGCTGAGTTACATTAACATCTTCATCAAACTAGCAATTTGAGATTCTGCACAGTAGGTACAATGTCATCCACATTATTGATTTCTGAAACCAAGTTAAAAGCACAGCAGTGAGTCACCTGTATACAGGAAGAATAGTGGTACTGTCTACAAGTAGAAGTTTTAGCTTCAATGTTAGGACACATGTTATTACAGCAAATAAACTTTACACTTAAATTCTCTGGGAATGGGTTGTTTGGTCAAGGTCTTTAGGGTGCTGATGCAAATCCAGCCTCCCTATCCCTGAAGTTGGGAGTAACAAGTCAGTCAGGCTGCTTTTTTCCAGGCATCCAGCTGCTACTTGTTTCATTTGTGCTACTGTTACTAGTAAACATCTTAACATTGTAAGGAAACAATCAGTAACAATTCCCAAGAGGTATAACATTCTCAAAGAAGGTTTTTCAGACTGACTGTGAACCTCTAAAAACAAGTAAAAATCTAACATGGAGCCATTTGCATGGTGTGCAGCTCAAAGCCAACCTGTAAGCCCTTATTTACATGACTACCAACTACCAAGAACCTAGATGTTTTCATCCCACACACATGCAGGCCTATTAGCTAAATTCTTCACCTACCTGCAGTTAAGTGACAAACAGATCCCTTGGGTATGACTCACTATATACTTCAGTAATTGAAAATTGCTGTTTAAAGTGTGATCCAAGAATGCACTGGGAAGAGTTACCCACTGACTGGTCTGAATGAGCAGACACACTGAGTGCACTCACTCACCTCATTCTTTAAGGCAGTAAGTAGAATTGCTCTGATTCTTTCCTAATAAGTTTATGGGCATGTGTCAGGTGGGGGAGAATTGTAGAATGTAGCACTTAAGCTGCAGTGAATAAGGACTAAGCTGCTCAGGTAGGTTACCAGCCCCTGCATTTTAGCCTACAGTTCCAGATAAGCATTACTAAACTTGGCCCAGCAGAGTGGATGGCATGGTGTGGGGAGCAAAGGGAAATAAAACAGTCCAAGTTAACTCTGGCTAGGCACACAGTAATACCTTTGCTGCGAACCTCATAATTAAGATCCAGAATAAACTTGTTCTACTCCACCTGCTCTGAGGCTCCTCTGATTCCCCATTCCAGTGCCCTGCAACAAGCAATGTGTAGCATGCTAGCAATGTGAAGGTAGAAGTTCATTTATTGACCCCACTCCCTGTTCGGAAGTAAAGCCTGGGAACATCACGACTGTGCACACATGCAACACATTGAAATTTCCACTGAAGGTCATTGTAAGGGTTGAGTGTAAAGGGCTGAAACCATGTTGTAAACATAACTTACCTAAAACACAAAGTAAATCTTGAATAAGTGCTTGAAATACAGGAAAGAAGTCTTCATGTTCTTCCAGTCTGTTGATAATACTGAAATGAGTCAATTGTAATTTTAAGTTTATGGTCCTGTGCAAACTTACAGAAATAGTAAATAGCATGGCTTTGTTCTTTACAGGACTTGATTTGAGCAGTGGTTCATATATGTAATTAAGAATATTGTCTAACAGGGCCTAATAGCAGCTGCTTCAGAGGAAGATGTAAAATCTTGCAGAAGGGGAATACTAATGATTCTTGCTGTTCTTGTCTGTATACATTTCCTGTCAAGCTCCTTTCTCTATTTATAATGTGAGTGAAAGATTTTTCAGTTAACTTTGATGCTTTTCATTGAATGTCTTGGGGATAAAGAGGAAAGCCTGATGTACCACTATCTACTTGGAGCTGCCGCCTCTAAAGTTCTTTTCCACTGAGGGTTCAAACACAAACAAGCCCTGAAGCTAGGCACATATTGCACAAGTGAAAACATTATGAACCAGAAAGACATTTTAAAAAAATATTTACAGGGAGCTTAAGGCCACCTGATCAATGAAATCAACCAACCAATTTCCCAATGATTATTAAGATGTTTCACCTGTAATAATAGTCCTTGCTATCGCACGCACTCAATATTTGTTTTGTCTCCCTTGTAAGATTCACAACTGACTAATAGGATAGTGGTTTAAATTGACTATATTTTCAAGTAAAATATAGAAAATTTTTATCTTGACTTTAGCCTTAGAACCATATTTTCCTGAGTCAAGTTCTCCAGTCCATTTATTCTGGATATTCTATCATGCCTGTACTTCCACAACACAGTTTAAAATGGTGATGCTGAAAGTTAAAGAAAAATCCTAACTGGTTCTCATAAGTTGAATATCATGTGCGCTTATATAGGTCACAAAAGCCCAAATACCTTTGGATGTCTTCGGTTCCCAGCAGCTGCTCTACCTGTCCAGTCACATTTTCATTAATTACGCTACATAGCTTTCCAACAGTGTTCACCAAAACAGCAGGTGGGGCTGAATGATCTAGAAATAATAAATATGTAACATGGAAGTATTCTGTGCATGAAGCAATTCTACTATTCCTGCTTTCATTAACTTTTTCACACCTTTTCTAAATACACCACATCTCAGTATTCTGAGGATACACCAACTGTAAAACTTGTAACTCTTTACTTCACTAAGGTTATGTCAACACAGCAGCATTATTTTGGAATAACTGATGTTATTCCAAAATAACATAGTCCATGTCTACACAAGCCGTTATTTCGACGATGTTGAAATAATGTTGAGCTGGAAGACTGCTGACTCCTGTAACCCTCATTTTAAGAGGAGTAAGAAAAATTGGAGGGAGAGTGCTCTCTCTCAGACTTCCTCCTATGTAGACAGCACCAAAAGCCAAAATAAGCCATTTCGACTTAAGCTACACAATTGACGTAGCTCAAGTTGCGTAGCTTAGCTTTAGCCCTAACTGAGAATATGGTGATCAATAAGGCTGTTTGAGCAAGGAATCTCTTAATGGTTCAAAAAGCACTTATGTGAAAAGAGTTTCAAATTCAGTTCAAATCACATGGGACTAAAGAATAAAGTGTGCTGTACTATTACATCTTCTAACCTGCAGCAAGGAGCCAACAGAAACTCCATTTTTCCCAGTCACTCACTGTAACATTAATTCCCTCCATCATGCATGCCACAAGCACAGTGTGTTTCTCTTACACACACAACTGCCCAGCGCTGCTGCCTCAACAGTGATTTTACATCTCTTCTAGCTATTCTGGGCACCCAAACTGACCTGGACAGAGACATGTGACTGCTTTTGAGGCTTCTCTTTACTTCCCCATCAGAAGTCATTTTTCTGTGAGGAAGCAAAGCAAAAAAAAAAAAAAAAAATCTGTGGGTGCCATGAATTCTGCACACATGCAGGAATGCAGAATTCTCGCACAAGTCACCTCCAGAGCAGCCAAACAACTAGTCCATACTGGTAAGCCAAATGGGAAGTGTGTTGGGGAAGTGTCTTCCAGCAGCAAGTCCATGATCACAGAAAAACCAGAAAGCAAAGTAGCTGTTCCTTCCTAGGAGTAATGAGCGTATTCTCTAAAGTGGCACATATTTGCTTTTGACATTCCACTTTTAAAAAAAAATACAAGTGAGAAAAAAGTTAAGCAGGCAAGCTCTGGGGAAAAAAAAAACTGAAAATTGGCCATGCAAAACAAAATCACTGAAGAGAAATCATGAAAGAGGTCTACAACAGCATATAAAACAATGAGCAGTCTTGTGGAACTCTAAAGACTAACAAAAATATATATAGTATCATGAGCGTTCATGAGCAAAACACGCATCTTCAGGTGAGCTTGAGTGGAGAAAAAACAAAGGCTGGTCTTGAGAGGACAGATTCAGTTATTTAAGTGAAAAAAATGCCCAAAGATCTCCAAATGCAGACAAAAATTATCTTTTAGATTCTATGCCCGGACACATTCTGCAGGGAAACTCAGAAAAGACTCCAGTTCAAAAACAAAGGACTAGGATGTAACTAGCAGAAGGTAAGTTCAGATTTCTGGTTCTGGAAGAGGCTGGCTGCTCTCTCATGGGGCTGACTAAAGAGGGCAGAGCCTAAAATGGAACCTACTACAATTTAACTGGTGGTTTATTCCTGGCCAGAACAGACTTTGCTTTAATTGCTGAGGTGCATTAGTCCCTAAAGAGCGTACACATTTCTACAGAGAGCCTATTTCAAATGGACTCACTGGGCAGAGCTCATGGTAAGAAACAGGTGTGCTGGAGTACAGAGCCTTTAGTGTAGGGGGCGATGGTGCTTACCCTAATAAAAGAATGGGAGTCCATGGGAGCCTCATACAGGATAGGGGTTCCTTCAAGAGACTGTTTAAAAGCTGGGGCATAGCTTCTAAAAGCTGGGGCATCAATCCTGCATCTTTGCACGTGTTTCCCCTCTTCAAACTAAAGGATGGCGACCCTGCCTTGTTTTTATTTTTCTATTCACAAACTGACTAATCATTTCATATGGCTAGTGCATCATCTCCTCTTAGGTCAAGATCAACTTCTTCTCAGACAACTTTTAGATACATGTAAACTGGCTGAAAGTAAGTTTTTACCTAGTTCTAAAAGATCATGGAGGTTTCTCATAGCATTGGTCATTTCTCCAAGTTTTGTGTAAACTTCATTCATTCGTGGATAAACTCCATTCAGAGAATTCACATCAAACAACTTTTGGAAGTGACACACAATTGCATACAATGTCTGTAAAGAAGGCATCTGGCCATTCTGTAGCAAGCACAAAAAATAACTTGTTAGAAAAAATTATTGCTTAGCAATACTCTTTAAACAATGGACCACATGTAAACTAAGCTCTGAAGAAAATTAGACCAACATTAGGAATGAATTCATTCCGACAAGAGACATTCTTTTAAAAAGCGCTTAGCCAGAAATGTCCAACAATGTTCTTTTGAGATTAGGGTAACCTCACTTTTAATGGATTGGAGAATATATGTAAGGATTTTCATTTCTGATTTAGAACGAGACAAAGTAAGATAAGGGCTAAAATGATGATTACATCTTTAAGCCAAATCCATGCCTTGTCTAATTCCTTTGATTTAAAGTTACACCTGGGATTAAACAATATTAAGAGTTTTACCATCATTTATTTTCATGCATCTTGCTCTGAAGCCTTGTACAGGCTTGGAAATGCACAACTCTAAATCAATATACAAGGAATACAAACATGAATTTCAGAGAAGCTTGAGATATAGAAAACTAACTTCTGAAAACTTACCTTCTCCTTATTTTCTACTTCTTCCAAAATTGTATCTACTATGAACTGTAGGTCTTCTACACGAATGCATTCACTGTTACATGTGTCTACTGTGTGCCAGGGCACCAATTCCAGGGATAGCTTTCTCAGGGATCTATGCAAGTCCTTTTGTAACAGATAAATAATTCAACTATTAAAGGCGGCTCAAATCTTAAAGAAGAATACCAGGAACTTAATTATTTTATAAATAAGCATTAGACTAATTTAGTGCAAGATGCATAATCCAGTGTTGCAGATTGTAGATTCATTTTTCATGAAACCAGTAAACAGAAGCTTTTTGTTTATTCTAAGTCTCAAGCAGAACAATGTGCATGTGTGATTTTTTTCTTGAAGTATAGCTAATAAAACTTTATTAATATCCTAACAGTTCATTTCAGTGGGAATGGCTTAAAACATAACATCTTTATTTACACACACAAAAACCCAAATAGTCTGGGAAGACAGACAACAGAACACCAGAACATAAAATACACAGAATATAAATCTTATAGTTTTTTCAGTGAATCAAATTATGTGAAGAGTAATCCAAATATGTGGTATGATATAATATTTGAGTGGAGGAATACATGTAACCCTTTTCCATATCATAGGACCTAACCAGGACTACAGCTGGGTGAATAATTGATTTTTCAATTCATCGGCAAGTTCAGAAAGTTTCTAAAAAATTGTTTCAGGTCAAATTAAAATCTTTATTTCACTTTTGACCATTTTTACACAATTGAATTTTTAAAAAATAAAATTACAGGAAATTTTTAAACAATTGTTGCAAACTGAAGAATTGAAACACTATTTTGAAGTTAAACAAAACATTTGATTACGTTTTTTGGAGAAAGGGGTTTTTTAGAGAACTATCTGACAAAAGACATGAATTTGCAGAGTGGTTCTGTGTCATCGAATTTCTATTTTCCAAGAAAAAATTTGCCTAGCTATATCCAGAATACTACATTTTAGAGGGGTACGTGAATTAAGTGACTGGAATAACAGCACAAGATTCTTTTTCTAAGCTATATATGCTAACATAGAACATGGAAAGAAAGGGATAGTCATAAGCAGGGCTCACCGAACCACAGCGAGCCCCGCTCGCCAGCCGCGCTGTCTGGTGATCTGCGCATGCACAGATCGTTCTGCACATGCGCAGATCGCCCGAACCCGGCTCTCCCGGGTTACAATCTACTCGCCAATGGAGAGTAGATTGTATTATTTGTCGAGCCCTGGTCATAAGTTCAGGAATACAAAGCTAAGTACAATAATTTATTACCTTTAGGGACATTAGCTGGTCTGCCCACATTTCTACTGTAGGAGGAAGGTGCTCAAAACCACATTCTTGTCCATTCTCTTTCATGTAATTTTGCACTGGTCCTTTACTCCGCTTATATATTACCAAAGGAGCTCTTGGACTACTAATAGTAGAATCAATCCTGGATAGCACCTGTAAAACCAAAGAAATAGTTTAATGTTCAAATAATTACACAATGTTCTGTTTTTTAGCCTACGAAAATATCTTAGTTTCAATATTTATTAAACAGTGTGAACATGTATCTGTATATTTGAATACTAATCTATGTAACTGATTAGAAGACAAAGACCTAGTCAGTCACCTTACCATTAACAAGCCACTTACAACTTTCACTAACTGTAAAAAAGAGTGCACAGTTCACAAGGAAGGTTTAGAGAAAAATCTTACAAGACAAGCTTTAAAAAAGTTGTTTTTCAAGCCCTCAAAACAGTTATACATAAAGGGACAGACTCATGGAAATTTGGTATTCATACAAAATGTGTAAATTTTAGCCAGAATATTAACATGCAATGCTACTGCAAAAAAAAAAAAAAAAAAAAAACCCACACACACCACCCAAAACAAAACACAAACAAAAAAACCCTGATTCCTTTGGAAATTGTATTCACAGCACTTACAGTATTTTGTTCAAATGAACAGAAGTAACACACTAATCCATAAAAATGGGGGGGGGAGGTAAAGACAAATAGCTGGTTTGGAATACTGAGGTTTATTAGAGTAACGAGCAACACACAGGCTCGGAGAAGAAAAAAGAAGCAGTAAAAGCAATGTTGCAGGCTAACAGTGAATGCATTTGCCCTGTTCTAGAGCATTACTTCTTGCCTTGAACATGACCAGGTGATAGAATGTATCATCTGTGACCAAGCAAAACTACATAAGAATGGCCATACTGGCTCAGAATAATAGTCCACCCAGCCCAGTATCTTTTCTTCAAATAGTGGCTGGTGCCAGATGCTTCAGAGGCAATAAACAGTTAGAACAGGACCATCATCAAGTGATCCATCCCACTGTCCAAACACAGCTTCTGGCAGTCAGCAGTTTAGGGATGCATAGAGATGGAGCTGCATCCCTGATCATCATGAGCAACAGCCACTGATGGACCTATCCCCCATGAATTTATTTAATGGTTCTTGAACCCTGTTATATTTTTGGCCTTCACAACATCCTCTGACAAAAGGCCATAGGTTGTGTGTAAAAAGTACTTCCTTTTGTTTTAAACCGGCTGCTTAGTCAATGATTGGATGACTCCTGGTTCTTGTGTTCTGTGAAGGTAAATAACACTTCCTTATTCACTTTCTCCACACCATTCATGATATCAACCGCTATTATATCCTCTATTAGTCTCTAAGATGAACAGTCCCAGTCTTTTAAACACTCCTCATACAGCTGTTCCATACCCCTAATAATTTGTTGCCTCTTTGTACCCAGAATTCCCTGCAGTATTAGAGGTGTGGACACAGAATGCAAAGAGGATTGTGCTGTGATGGGGGACGGGAGGCAAAAGAGTGGGGAGTAAAGGAAAGTGCAGCTTCTGCAAAGGAAATTTGTATCCTCCACTCACATCTTCCATCTGTTCCAGCCTTGCTCCCCTCAGCCGCATGATCCCCGCCCCTTCCCCCCGCAACATGATCCCCTCGCATCACCCCATCCCTCTGCAGTGCAGGCCCTGCCACCTCCCATCCTCCCCCTGCATCCTCCTTCACCCCCTCCTACCCGCACATCCCTGTTTCCTTTAGCACACTCACTGGCAGGGCAGTAGCACTGGGACTCGCAGCCCCCAGGAGCAGAGCTGGAGCGAGGGGGGGCAGAGTCACTTCCCTGACCAGGTCCAACCTTTTGCCCAGGGCTCACCCTCACCTGCAGGCTGTGGCTCTGGGCATAGCGGGATGCTGGTGAATGGGCTCCCTGCCCTTCCCCACCACACACACACACACACACACCTTGCGGGGAGCAGTGCAGCACATCTCAGGCCCTGGCACCCACATGTGACCCAGTATATTATCCAAATGCTCGCTGATCCCCTCGAAGAATTTAATAGATTGTTGAGGCATGATTTTCCTTTTAAAAAAGCCATGTTGACTCTTCACCCAACATACCATATTCATCTGTGTGTGTGATAATTCTGTTCTTTACAGTAGCTAGACATTACCAATCACTTTTTGAGTTATTCAGAAATATTTGCAGCACTTGATTAACAGCCATGGGATAAGTGTTTGTATTCGGGATGTAAAAATCCCGGTTAATCAGTTAAACATTAGGTCTGCCTAGCGTCTAACAAGTTAAACAACAAAGGTGGGGCTGCCAGCTCAGCACTGGGACTGCAGCTACTGCTGGCTCCCAGCTGCTACCAGAGCAGCCCCTGCCTGCAGTGTGCCGGGGCCCACCGTGGGTAGAGGCTTCTCTGGAGAGAGAAGTTCCTGTCTATGGTGAGCTCCAGCCCGCAGCAGATGGGGAGCTGCTCCAGCCCCTCCTTGTTACCAGTCAACCAGAACCAGTAAGCATTACCCACTTCAGTCCCTCCACACCTCTTAAGGCCTTGTAGCTTAAGTATTGCAAAGTGAGCAGACTATCTGTTCTTGAAAATGTTTTAGACACAGTGACAACCTCTGTGCTCCGTCAATCCAAATTGCAAGGAGGCAAAGAATGAAGTGGTAACGTACACTAAAATAGATTCATGATGAACAGCCTGATCCTTAGTGCAAAAATGCTCACTATTAGGAACTATAAGGCATAGGTCTACACATGAAAACTGATTCACAACACCACATGCTTAAGCTTAAATAGTCATATCAGATTACTCTTCCATGGTTCATTATAAAAGTTAGCTATAATTGAAAATAAGCCATTTAAAATCTGTATCTGTACCTGTAAGTATCTCCTGCAACCTGCTTGTAGCTTATCTTCTCCTGTGAAACTCTCAGATTCATTGTTTTCTTTTATCTTTTCTCCCCAAATAATCCCATGTGATCTAAGTGCAAAACAAATACAGTATTTCATACAAGGTCTCAATAGCATTATTTAGTTTCAAGGTGAATAAGGAAAAATACATTGGCACTTACAGCTAAAAATCTCCATTTTTTTTAGTCTTATATTTATGCAGGCTGCTTTTTACTAGGGATGTAAAATACCAGTTAATGGAATAAACCGGGGTGGGAGGGGGCCTACTCCAGCCAGGCTGGAACACACCCACCCACAGTAGACCCCGCCAGACTGGAGCAGCCCCCTGCCTGCGGCAGGTGGGTGAGGGCTGCTCCAGCCCACAGGTTAGCCATAACTAGTAATGCTTACCAGTTAACCATTCACATCCCTACTTTATACATTTTTTTTCATTTTTATCCTATTACTGAAATCAGATAATATTAAACAAAGTTTTAAAATTAAAAGTTGTGCCCCAAATGCTGAACATATTAAAGTTCAAAGGTCAAAGCTGACACTGAACTTACTAACATGCTATTCCCCAACTGTGATTAGATGCTGAAAGTCAATATGCAAAGTATAGTACAACAGCATAAAGGTAACCAGGGATGAACATGTCCCACCAACAACCATATTTAAACTATGTTTAGCATGGCTTAGCAAGGGCTAAAGTGTATTATCCTCATTATGTTCAGCAATATCTGGCTATACATTAAGTTCCACTGACATGAACTATTTGAGCAGCAAGACATTACTCGAGTATCATAATCTAGCCCCAGAAATTTCTGCTCTGAATCTTCAAGGTACTTCACAATTTTATTCCAGTCAACATCTCCACTGTAATCCCTTTCTAAATGCAGGCACACCTGCTCTTTTCAAGCATTCCCCACCTTTAATGGAGAAATTCTTGTAGTTCTTACAGTGGTCAAAAAGTTAAATTAATGAGAATTTTAATTGAGTAGGGACCACAGAATTTGGTCCCTTCTGTGTTTATAGGCATTTGGACATTTTTATAGCATTGACTGCCATATTAGCAGAGTGCCTTCCTTACATACTGCCTCTTAATCACCTTATTTCACTGAGAGAGACAAACAACCTCTCTTCAAATACACTTCTGAGAAGCCTATCACTATAAATCCATCATCCATATTATTTATTAAAATTAACAGATGAGAAAATGCTGTACATATATGGAAGTTTACAACCTGAAGTTTTGTGTACATAAGATATGCATCTTCCAAGTTCTGTAAAACTAGGCACACAAATGCTACATTTACAGACATACAAACATGAAAACATAGGATTACTTTTTGAGAAAACATCTGGTCAAATGATGCTACCAATAAAAACCTCCTCCAGTTACGCCAGGTTTCTAACACTTAAGACTCTTACTTAACAAGGTTGCAACAAGTCTCAGAGGGGTAGCCGTGTTAGCCTGTATCTGCAAAACAATCAGGAGTCCTGTAGCACCTTACAGACTAACAGATTTATTTGGGCATAAGCTTTCGTGGGTAAAAATCACTTCCTCAGATGCATAGAGTTGCAACAAATATGGTATCCAACAGTTCATTCAAATAGGGTATGTCTACACTTGCACCCTATTTCGAAATAGGGATGCAAATGAAGACATTCGAAATTGCAAATGAAGCTGGGATTTAAATATCCCGCGCTTCATTTGCATATTCGCGTTATGGCGCTATTTTGAAATAAAATGCGCTGTGTAGATAAAATGAGGTTTAACAGTTATTTTGAGAGAAGGATTTTCTCTCGAAATAACTCGTCTACACTGCGCGTTTTATTTCAAAATAGCGCCATAACGCGAATATGCAAATGAAGCGCGGGATATTTAAATCCCAGCTTCATCTGCAATTTCGAATGTCTTCATTTGCATCCCTATTTCGAAATAGGGTGCAAGTGTAGACATACCCTTAGTGTGATATGACCTAACTGGGATAGGAATAATAGTTTGTAAACTTCCCAAAACACCAGAATGGTTTGATCCCTTTCATGTTGTCTGAAACTGTGTTCAAAATAACACTGTTTTAAACCTAGAGTAAATGGAGCCCAGAGACGTATTGTCAGCTCTCTTCTTTGGATACCATCCCATTATTTCAGAGATGCACCAGCATTCTCCATATGCACAGCAGAATATTGGTCATAAACCACAGTCTCATGAATGACAACATGGAACATGTTCATAAACCAGCATATATATCGTACACACTGGAACACCCTCACCATCCAAAAAATCAGAGATAGTAAAGTTTATACTATGTTGGAAAGTTAAATATACTTACTTGATATTTTTCTTCAATATTTTCTCCAGTTTCTTTACTTGTTGCTTGTAAAGTTTTAATTCCTGTACAGTTGGTCTGTTGGAAAGAAAATATTATATAATCAAACTACTGTTTTCTGAGTCAGGACTATACTGGGAACTCTTTCTAGTGTAACAATGTCTATCAGGAGTATGATTGGTTTTGCAGTTTTTCTATATCCTCCAAAACTCTCTCTACACAGTCTTTTTGTGGTTTTGCTGGTATGAAAGCGCTTTTGCTGGTATAAGCTATGTACACACGAGGCGGATTGCTGGTAGAGCTACATCAGCAATTCTCTTCTAGTGCAGATTAGGCCTTCACATAACAATGCTACAGTAAAACTCCAATAGTCCGGCATCCAATAGTCCGGCACTCCTGATAGTCCGGCATCAAAATGGCAAGAGCCTAGTGAGTGAGCTTCGGCCAAAAATGAGTCACAAGGTAACAGCGGCAGCAGCTGAACTGAGCAAAAAGGGTAAAAAAGGTTTAAAAAAACTAAAACATTACAGTATACTGTCTACAGTATGTACAATAAAAAGGGTTAAGAACACTTTATATACAGTATATAATGTATACAGTATATATATATAACCATTTTATAGTACCTCCTGATAGTCCGGCATATCTGATAATCCGGCACCACCTAGGTCCCATAGGTTCCGGATTATCGGAAGTCTACTGTACTAGTTTTGAGATCTCATTCTTACAAGCTGTTTCCGGCAATTAGTTGATCCAGGGAGTCTCAGGCTCCCACATGTGAATGGCTGCACTTCCTCTGCTTGTGAACACTGAGGGTACACCTACACAGCAGGGCTAAAGTCGAATTAAGCTATGCAACTTCAGCTACGTCAATTGCGTAGCTGAAGTCGAAATAGCTTAATTTGGCTTTTGGCTCTGTCTACACAGCAGGAAGTCGAAGGAAGAACACTCTTCCTTTGACTTTCCTTACTCCTCATGAAATGAGGGTTACCAGAAGTCAGAGTAAGAAGTCCTCCAGCTTGACATTATTTTGAAATAAAGGCTTGTAGTGTAGATGCGACACTATGTTATTTTGGAATAACGTCAGTTATTCTGAAATACCGTTGCTGTGCAGACATGCCAAAGTGAAGGGCAAGTACTCAACAGGACAGTCAAACAGAATACTCAACAGGATGGATAAAAATCAGTGATTTTTTAAAATTTAAATTGAAATCTTTTTCTTGCACTGCTTACACGTGACACATTTTCCTTTTTGCCTAGGGAATGAATTTCTTCAAAATATTCCCAGACAGGGTCTCTTTTACACTTAGAAGCCATGACAGTTTTTCTATGGCAAAAGTGTGGGGGAATATAGGAAGCTGTTTGTATGCTGAATAATGTCTTCCCTTTTTCTTTCTAGTCCTCTCTACTGTTCCTTTCTATGCTGTCTCCATCCTTTTCTATATATTGTGTCTCAGTCTTTAGACAATATCTTAACTATCTTAACTATCTCTTCTGTGTTTGGCCCAGGTCTCCTACCATATAAGCACAGAAAAAGAGTCCTGTCTAACTTGTGTCTGTCTTTGCACACGTTAGTCTGCTGAAACAGAAATTGAAAGCCGAGAACTTTCAAGAAGCAAGATCTGATATTTAAGCTGGACAGATGAGAACCATTAATTCATTTTTAGGAGACTAAGTGTAGGTATAGCATGTTGTGATGAGATTAAATTGAAACTCTTACTTTTATTAGAAATTTAGTATTTTGATTTTTTTTTTAAATCCAGCTTGATACAGGCAATAAGCATTATGTACTATTTCCTAAATTAATAAAAATCAAGTTATCTAAAAAAATTACACAAAGTATACCCTCTTAGATGTTGTTAAATGCTGTGCTGAGCTGTAAATTAACATTTAGTGTTTGAAGAAGTATCAGTGGGAAACTTGATTTAAATCAATGATATTTTGTGATGATTTAAATCAATCCATCCTGATGCTCAATGCAGTAGCTGATGGTTCTCTTTACAGCTTAAAGCAAATTATTGCTGAAGCATCTCAGATAATTCTAGGCATTATTTTCAACAGCAAATTTCTTGGTGCATTTCTATAATTTCTGGTGTGTTGTGATGGTATCTACAGCTTTACAATAAAAGAAACAAAGTCTGTTGAAAAGATTTTACCAAAGACAAATTTTCACTTCTTACCTTGTTTCCAGATCTTTCTTGAGATCTGTATTTTCAGAATAAGTTGTTCATTTCTGGCTTTTGTCTCAGTGAGCTGATTCTGGAAAGACTTGAAAAACAAGTCTGTCTTGCAATCAGTACATAAAGAACCCATCTAAACAATGTGTGCCCTTTTACATCTACAAAACCATAACATCAGGATTTTAATATGTATATTATGATAGCTCATAGAGATCCTAGTCAAGGCCAAAAACTCATTATGCTAGATAATATGTGAATAGACAGCTAAGATGACAACAAACCTACCTCCTAGGAACATACAATCCAAGATGACACAAATGGGAATAAAGGACTAAAAATCAAATACATATGTACCTAGTATTTATTTTTACCTCAATTATACCCATTATTTTTGATCTGCATTTATTAATACCTAGCAGTTCCATACCGTAAGCAGTGTTCTATAGTTAGGTGTGGCGTCTAGATTCAAGAATTCTTCTTTGCCTTTTCCTTCTCCTTGTACATGATCTATATCTTTTTTATATCTGCTTTGGGTGGAGAAGGGGGAAAATAAAACCCATGTTACTGAAATTCAACACACGTGAATACAACGGAAGTTACACAAAATGAAAAGTGAAAAGCAGGACAGCATTCCATCCCCAGACCACACTCTCCTCTTAATTTCTCTCAGGCTGCATTTCATTTACTGAATCAAATGTCCAATGGAAGCAGATCACACTGCTCAATTACCAATCATTAGCTCAGATTATTGGGTCAGTTACATGCTGAATGCTTTGCACTACCAGCTGGAACTCCCCTGGCATAGCAGTTATCTCTGGAACTCTAGCCAAGAGCCATGGACAGAGGCAAACGGAACATGGATAGGCATGTACAGGCTCTGCTCTTCCAGAGGGCAGAATAGCCTCCTAACTGGGCAGCCAGATGCAAAAGCTGGAAGTATCTTTGAACCACTCTAGTTTATGCCATAAACAAAGATGGAAGACAGATCTCCCCATGATCTAACACCTGAAGAAGCGATGTACTTTTCATTCTTCCATCTTGGATGCTGATCAGAATCAGAGCACAGTATCTAAACTTCAAGGCCATTATAGTTCCTTGCTGCTTATGACATGCTAGTGATTTTTGGAACATATGTATCATTTAACCACTTTAATTTTCAACTAGGGGGAAATCCTGAAATATGCTGAGTGCCCACCAAGCGGTGCTGAGCTCCCCTCAACATCTAGCTCAGGATGCCTTCCCATTGAAGTCCAGGGCAAAATTCCTATTGACTTCAGCCAGAGAAGCACATAACGTAACTTTATATATCAAAAATCCAATAGAGTTAATAATTAACAGATTAATCCTACCTTAGGTCCTTTTTCATTTGATTAATCTGAGATTCATAATAATCAATCAGACTAAGAAATCTGAAGGAGGAAAGAAATATATTTTAAACTTTAAAAATATTCCACAAGCAATTACTCTACGTAATTTTAAATATAACAATCAAAAGATTGTAGCCAAAGTCACAATGCAATAGCTTATATCCCAAATATCCATTTGTCCCATATATTGTTTCAATGAATGCAGTGCTAAAAAGCCATAACTTTCTGAGCTATGCATACCAGAGGTACTAGAGAGACCTGTATCAGGCTAAAATTGGCAGAGTCATTCAAAAGAAGGCTCACTGTGCAGGGTTAAAAGCCAAGTCTGTGGCAATAAAGAGGACCTCATACACATATCAGGTTGCAAATAGAGCCCCTTGAAGGTTAACAGCTTGACAAAGTTCCTTAAGTCCTAGAACTGGAGTATCCAAATGAGGGGACTCTGATCACACAAAGTGCCACAAGAAAGTTATTGGCTCAGAGTTTGCCAACTGAATTCTTATGACAATAAGGCCTCTGTGAAAACAGCAGTCTGTGTGACATTTTAATTTATCAGCAATGTACAGATGATACTGGTTGTGGGGGGAGAGGATGAAATCCCCTACACCACTTTTGAAATAGAGAGCAGCCTCCACAAACTGCCTCAGATGCTTATGGATAGGCTGCAGAGGCGGAGGGGGGGGGGGTGCGCGCGCGCTTTGATCCATTCTGGATGAGGGATGTAAGCAACTAATGGACTAGTCGCTTCCCCACCACCCCCTCCTGCCTCTATCAGAAAGAGGCAGCAAGGCGGGGGGGAGGGGGGGGGGGGAAGGAGAAAAGAAGAGGGAATGATGGGGGAAGCTGGCTTGAAAGCTCCCGGGTTAAAAGCCATCCCCAGTCCTGCTGGGGCTCTTGTACATTTCAAAGCAGAAGCTCCGCATGGAGCCCGGGGACTCCCCGCTGGCCCCAGTCTCCATGCAGCATTTCAAAGGAAAACTGCAGCGTGGCACTTCCGCCTCTGAAATGTAGCAACAGCTGGGCAGGCTCTTGCTACATTTCAAAGCAGAAGTGCCCTTATCGACTAATCGATGGAATTTCCATTGACTATTCCATTAGTTGATTAATCTAATTTTAACATCCCTATTCTGGATATCTAAAAATTAAGATGTATCTATATAATATACTTTACATGTCTCCATATAGAATTCTACTCATTATGGAAAGTGAGTCACTTTTTTCCCTTTGCTTCCACCTAGCATACAAAGGCTGAAATTCTTTTTCTTCTCTATGAAATTATTTACCCAATTAATATATATGTAAAAAGGACCTGCAATTTCTAAATGCCTAGTTATTTAAAAACTGTTTCTTCATTTTACATAGGATATTATTAGGTTCTCATTTATGACCATGATGGTACAGAGTTCCTTACTGTTGATCCAAGAGAGACTTTGGGGCTCGCTTGCAAAACTGGCAGAACATTTTGTTCTGTGTGGCAACACGCTGCTGCTCTTCCATCCCAACTTCATGGAGCTCCTTCTGCAAACGTGTAATAGTCTCTTCCTGGTCTTGCAACTTTTCCTTTTGTTGTTGGTACTTTGTCTGCAAATAGATAATAGGAATTTCCTAAAAGGAGCATGACACATGGTGTGTAAAACAAGAGACAGAGTTGGCAAAGAAGAGGTTACTTACCTCGTAACTGTAGTTCTTCGAGATGTGTTGCTCATGTCCATTCTGATTAGGTGTACGCGCGCTGCGTGCACGGATTCCGGCGCTTTTTTCCTTTAGCAGTATCCATAGGGCCAGCAGGGAGCCCCCTGGAGTGGCACCGGTATACCGGTGCATATATACCCCTGCTGGCCCCTCCACCCCCTCAGTTCCTTCTTGCCGGCTCCTTCCGACACGGGGAGGCGGGTGGGATGCAGAATGGACATGAGCAACACATCTCGAAGAACTACAGTTACGAGGTAAGTAACCTCTTCTTCTTCAAGTGCTTGCTTATGTCCATTCTGATTAGGTGAATCCCTAGCCATGTCTCCCCCCCCCAGAGGCGGAGTCGGAAGATGACTAACTACCTAATTATCCTTCTGCAGATCTCAGAACTGCCCTCCCAACAGCAGCATCCTCCCTGGCCAGTTGCGTAATCACATAATTCTCCGCACAGGTATGCACCGACGACCATGTCGCTGCCCGGCAGATTTCCAAGATCGGCACATGAGCTAGGAACGCCGCCGACGTCGCCTGGGCTCTCGTGGAATGGGCCGTTATGCGCGGCGGTGACCTACCCGCACCCTCGTAGCATAGCCGAATGCAGGAAGTAATCCACGAGGATATACGCTGCGCTGAGACAGGCAACCCTTTCATTCTTTCTGCCACTGAAATAAACAATTGAGGTGACTTGCGAAACCCTCGCGTCCTGTCTATGTAAAAGGCCAACGCCCTCCTAACATCCAGGCAGTGCAAAGCCTGTTCCCTGGGTGATGCGTGTGGCTTGGGGTAAAAAAACGGTAGGTAAATATCCTGAGAGAGATGGAAGTGCGAGACAACCTTGGGTAGAAACCCCGGGTGCGGACGCAACCTCACCTTGTCTTTAAAGAACGCCGTGTAGGGTGGTTCTGAAATCAACGCCCTAAGCTCTGACACCCTCCTGGCCGAGGTAATGGCCACTAGGAAAGCTACCTTGTAAGACAAGTGCTTCAGAGAGCATGATGCCAGAGGCTCAAATGGCGGCTTCATAAGGGCAGTCAGGACCAGGTTAAGGTCCCAAGGCGAGACCGGCCGTCTCTCATATGGCATCATCCTGTCAATTCCCTTCAGAAACCTTTTAACCATAGGATTAGCAAAGATGGACCTCTGACCCTCCCTGGGGTGAAAAGCCGCTATAGCCGCCAGGTGTACCCTCAGGGAGGCTGTGGCCAGGCCTTGCTCCCGCAGGTGGAGGAGGTACTCCAGGACAGTCGGGACCGCCCCTTCACCCGGAGCAAGCGTTCTGCCCCCTAGCCACGAGGTAAACCTCTTCCATTTAGCCTTGTAAAGAGCTCTAGTGGACGGCTTCCTACTTTCTAACAGCACCTCCTGGACTGCTCTGGAGCAGGCTCGCTCTGTAACCGAGAGCCACTGAGGAACCACGCCATAAGGTGCAGGGATGACAGGCTCGAGTGGAGTGCTACTCCGGCCTCGCAACTCTGCATGATTAAGTCTGGCACGAGAGGTAGCCTGAGTGGCCCCTCCACGGTTAGATCTAACAGGGTGGTGAACCAGTGTTGGCGAGGCCACACCGGCACTATCAGAATGGCCTGGGCCCCGAACCTCTGCACTCTGATGAGCGTCTCGTGGATCAGGGGGAAAGGGGGGAAGGCATAGAGTAAACCTCTGGGCCACCTGATCTGCAGCGCATCGCCCCGAGACCCCAGACCATGACCCATGTACGAACAGTACTCCCGGCACTTGGCATTGCTCAGTGTCGCAAACAGGTCCAGACGGGGAAACCCCCACCTCTGGAAGACTTCGTGAAGTATGTCTCGCCTTAGCACCCACTCGTGTGCCTGAATCGAACGGCTGAGCCTGTCCGCTAGCCCATTCCTGGTCCCCGGGAGGTGAGACGCCTCTAGGCAAATGCTGTGGGCTACACACATTTCCCACAGTTCTAGGGCTTCCCGGCACAGGGGAGAGGAACGCGCCCCACCCTGCTTGTTGATATAATACATGGCCGTAGTGTTGCCTGTCAACACCGCCACTACCCTGTTCTGTAAGTGGGAAGGAACGCCCTGCAGGCCAGCCTGACCACCCGGAGCTCCTTGATATTTATATGGAGGGGAACTTCCCCTGGCAACCACATACCTTGCGTCCTGAGGCTGCCCAGGTGTGCTCCCCATCCCACGTCTGAAGCGTCCGTGACCAGTCACACCGACGGGAACGCTCTGGTGAATCGGACTCCCGCACACACCATGCCCTTGTCCTTCCACCAGTCTAGCGAGCGTAGGATCTCCTGAGGTATAGTCACCACCGCATCCAACAGCGACCTCAAAGGGTTGTGTGTTACTTTGAGCCATCCCTGCAATGGGCGCATGCGCAGTCTGGCACGTTGGACCACATAAGTACACGCCGCCATGTGGCCTAGGAGCCTCATACAGGTCCTTGCCGTCGTAGTGGGAAACTCCTGTAGCTCAGCTACCAATGAGCGGATAGCAAGGAATCTGTCCCTCGGTAGAGACACCTTTCCCGCGGGCGAGTCTAGATGGGCCCCCCACGAAGTCTATCACCTGCGTGGGGTCTAATGAGGATTTGGCGTCGTTTATGAGTAGGCCGAGGCTCCCAAACAATGCCCTCACCCGTGTGACGTGATCTAGCACCTGTTCTCGGGACGTGCCCCTTATCAGCCAATCGTCCAGGTATGGAAACACTTGGACCCTGTGCCGCCGCAGAAACGTGGCTACCACCGTCAGACATTTGGTAAACACCCTCGGGGCTGTACACAGCCCAAATGGGAGGACCGCAAACTGGAAATGGTCCTGTCCCACCACGAACCGTAGGAACTTCTTGTGACTCAGAAAAATCGAAATGTGGAAGTATGCGTCTTTGAGATCGAGAGCAGCGTACCAGTCCCCCTTTCGGAGCGATGGGATGATGCAAGCCAGCGTCACCATCCTGAACTTTGCTTTTCTTATGAAGGCGTTCAGGTTTCGTAGGTCTAATATGGGACGCGTGCCTCCCTTCACTTTGGGTACCAGGAAATAGCGGGAGTAGAAACCCTTTCCCCTCATCTTTGGGGGCACTCTTTCTATAGCCCCTAGTGCCAGCAGGTTGGACACCTCCTGCCGGAGGAGTGTCTCGTGAGAGGGGTCCCTGAAAAGGGACTGGGAGGGGGAGTGGGGGGCAGGGTAGGAAAGGAAGGGGATAGTATACCCCTGCTTTACCAGGTCTAGGACCCAGCGGTCCGACGTGATCTTTACCCATTCCTGGTAAAAAAGGGAAAGATGGTCCCCAAAGAGTGGATAAATAGGTGCGACTGGTACTCTGCTCTCCGGCGTACCTTCAAAATGAAGGCTTAGTCTGGTGGCCAGGTGATGGCCCTGCGCCTCTCTCGGAGTCCGACCAAGGGCCTCTACACCTACCTCTAAAGAGGTCGGGGCGGCTATTGTTGCGACCCCTCCTGCGGCCCCTGTCAGTGCTTTGCCCCCGCTGAAAGGGTCTGGGATAGCTTCTAGCCTGGAGGGAACGTCTCTGGGGGACCGGGGTGTGTATCCCTAGCGACTTCAATGTCGCTCGAGTCCTTCAAGCTATGAAGCTTGGAATCAGTCTGCTCTGAAAACAGGCCCGACCCTTCGAAAGGTAGGTCCTGGATAGTGGTCTGCACCTCCGACAGGATGCTGGACACTTGCAGCCACGCACTACGCCTCATGACCACCCCAGTAGCCATAGTGCAGGCAGCTGAATCGGCCGCGTCCAGAGCCGCCTGGAGGGACGTACGAACCACTGCCCTGCCCTACTCCGTCATGGCCCCAAACTCTTGTCGGGATTCAGGGGGAAGCTGGCTGCCAAATTTCTGCATTGACACCCACATGTTAAAGGCATAACGCCCCAGCATCACTTGCTGGTTAGCTATACGTAGCTGAAGGCCCCCCCCGTGGCGTAGGCCTTCCGGCCAAGCAGGTCCAATTTCTTGGGCTCTTTCGCCTTTGGGGTGGGGCCCGGAGGCCCTTGACGCTCCTTCTGCCCCGCGGCCTGCACTACTATCGACCCCAGGGCTGGATGGTTGAAAAGATGCTCGTGCCCCGCTTGAGGTACGTAGTACCGCCTCTCCACACCTTTCTGGGTCGGCGCAATGGAGGCCGGTGTCTGCCACAGGGTCTTTGACAGCTTGTCCACCGTTTTATTCAGTGGGAGCGCCACTCACCCCGGGCCCGCTGCCGTCAGAATGTCCACCATAGGATCTTGGTCCTCGTGGACCTCCTTGTGCTGGACCGCTAGGTTAACCGCCAACCTTTGGAGCAGCTCCTGGTGCGCCCTTGCGTCCATTGAAGGGGGCTGAGGTGCAGAGTCCGCCAGAGCCTCGTCCGGCGATGACGATGAGGACTCTCTTGGAGGGACTACCTCTTCCCCACCGAGCTGTGCCTCCTGTTCCCCTCTGGCCGAAATGCCCATCTGGGCCGAGCCCGCTGGGTCGTAGCCTCCTGCCCTTGGCCGATTACTTGAGGCCTAGGCATTGTCGCCATGGACGGGCTCTCCTCAGGCGGAGGGGCTCTTAATGGGGTGGCTGATGGGGCGCTACTCCTTCAGGACGACCCAGCCACCAACACCGTAGGAGGGGGCCCCTGGGCCTGGTGGTAAGCCCAGGGCATCCAGAATGGCCACTGGGGTTGTCCCTGCCACTGCTGCTGGTCCGCTGAGTCCCGGTGACCCGATCTAACAGTTGAACGAGACCTATGACGGGATCGGGACCTGTACAATGACCAGGCTGATGTCACCGATTCAGCCTCGGACTCCGACGAACAGTCCGATGCCGACCAGGGAGGAGCCGATGACGCTTGCACCCTCTGCTACGCCGCCATGGCCGATGGCTTGCCCCTGTGTTCTACAGGCGGTGCCGGCGGGGGCATAAGTGGAGGCACGTGCTGCCGCCATTTGCTGCTGCACCGCAGTCTGTTGCGGTACTGGTGCTCCCAGGGCGTGAGCTGGGATCGGTGCGGGGAGAGGCAGTAGCGTCGGTGCCGTGTGGGGCACCGGCTGCGGTGCTGTAACCGGCACGTAACACGGTGCGGGGCCCTGCACCGCCCACGGGCCCGGCTGCAGTGCTGGCCCCTGAACCGGTGCCGTATAGGCCATTGGGTGGTCAGGTACCAGGGCCGTCGGTGCCGCAAGCGCACTCGCTCCCGGTGCCACTGCCGCTGGGTAGGGAGCCGGGGTCGAGGCCGGTGTCCGTCCTGGCTCCGGTGCCAGAGCTCTTGCCGGCACCGGGAATTGCTGCTGGTGCTGGGCCAAGGCCTGCACCTCACCCAGAGAGTCCCACAGGCCCAGCTGTCGGAGCCTGCTGGGGGGCACTTGAGCCCTGCGCCGGCGCGGTCCACCCCTGCGGCACCGGGCCCTCTCCTTCCTCCGCGGCCATCTCAATGAGGTCTTGGGCCACCTCAAAAGTTTCTGGGGTGGAGGGACGATGGACCTCCCCTATCCCCGCGGGCTGCCCCGGGCTCCTGCCCTTGTCTGGGCTGCGCCTCTTCTTTGAGGCCTTAGAAGACAGGTGCCCCTCCTTAGGGCGCACCTGCTGGGCACTCCTCTCCGCTGAGCGTCCCCTCGAGCCCTTGGAGCCTCTCGGCGCCGGGGACTGCGACCTATGCCTCGGTGCCTTATCGGCCTCTGACCGGTGCTTGGCCAACACGGGTGCCGCTGACGGCGCGCTGCGGACGGAGTGGGGGCGCTCCTCGCCCTGGGGCTGCAGTGCCAACTCCATTAATAGGAGTTTCAACCGGGAGTCCCTCTCTTACTTGGTCCGGGGCTTAAAACTCTTACAAATAGAGCAGCTTTCTGCTCGATGGGCTTCTCCCAGGCACTTCAGGCAGTCAGAGTGAGGATCTCCACAGAGCATAGGTTTAGAGCAGGAAGCACAGGGTTTAAAGCCCTGGGGCCCTGGCATGCCCTCCCCTCACGGGGAGAGTCCCGCTGTGCTCCCCTATCTAACTAATTACACTATTTACAGTACTTAACAGCTACTTAACTAGATAAAACTACAAATTTAACTATAGTACAACAGATAAAGGGAATACAACTGCTAAGAGATAGGCTAACAGCCTGAAAGCATGCTCTAGCTACCATCACGGGCGGTAAGAAGGAACTGAGGGGGTGGAGGGGCCAGCAGGGGTATATATGCACTGGTATACCGGCGCCACTCCAGGGGGCTCCCTGCTGGCCCTATGGATACTGCTAAGGGAAAAAAGCTCTGGAATCCGTGCACGCGGCGCGCGTACACCTAATCAGAATGGACATGAGCAAGCACTCGAAGAAGAACTACAATAATTTCACAAAATCTAAATGTATCCTTTCTACCTGTAGTGAACAGGTGGGAGGATGGGGGAAGGGAATTAATTTTATCTTTTATTACCACCTTTTTCTTCAAAGAATTGTGTAGGTATTTAAAATCATAAATAGACAGTATAACAATTTATAGTGACTGTTGGATTTAGTGCATGGGTACTGGTGGCCTGTGATTTACAAGTGGTCAGACTAGATGGTTTGGTGGTCCCTTTTAGCCTTAAACTCTGTAATACACTCACAGCCGTTATTTCAATCACTGAAAATATTTCAGTAGCCCTTTAAACCAGTCAAAAACATTTGTGGTTTAAATCCCCAAACAATTACTCTTAGAAGCACCTGTGATGCTTGCTGATCTTTCTGCAGTTCTTTCACTTGATTCTGTTGTTGGCAAACTTTAGCTATACACTCATCTTCCAGTTGACAAATTTTGGATTTGATGTTCTCCACAACATTTTCCAAATCTTTGGCTCTTTTTTCCTGTCGACATGCCCGACCTCTCTCCTGGCGTACCTCATCTCTAATTAAAAAAAAAAAAATTGAGGCTGACCTTCATTTATTATAAACTCATTTCAGTAATGTACTAATGCATTGGTACTTTTGAAGTTAAGCCCCAAAGGCAGGACACATAGGGGACTCTTAGCAGCTTGTGAAAGTAGGGTAGTGAGGCAGGCCAGAACCCCCTTATGGAACAGATGTGGCAAAGTAGACTAATACAATGACCCATAAATCCCATATGTCCCGTGCAAAAGAACTAAGGATTTGGACTTAGGTGAGAATAAAAACTCCAATACAGCCTCTCTCCAAAGTTACAAACGAGTTACGGACCAAACACTTGGCCGTAACTCGATCCGTTCGTAACTCAGACCCCACTGAGTTACACGCGACCGCGCTGTTCGTAAGCACGGGTCACATTCGTAACTCGGGGACCACCTTTACGACTGCTCCATGGGAGCTTTGGTCGTAAGTGCGAACGGTCGTAACTCGACCGTTCGCAACTCAGGGAGTGGCTGTACTCAGAAAAAGGAAAGTTAAACAAAATTACCAGGCGTGCTCTGGTTGTCAGAAGTCATCTTTGTAGTGTCCTTACAGGTTTCTTGCTTTACCCAATGATAATCATTCAGCTGCGTGGGCGGCCCCTCTATGAACTGTGCTGGCTTTGCACAAGTAGCCAATACAGCAGACTCCAAAGCCCCCCCAAAGACCACAAAATCAGATAAGGATTAGGGATGTAAGCAACTAGATGACTAGTTCCTCGACTAGTTGCTTCTCCCCCCTCCCCCCCCCCAACACCTTGCTGCCTCTAGCATAGGCAGCAAGAGGGGTTGGGGTAAGGAGCCAGTGCTGGAGGGAGCCAGCTTAAAAGCCAGTTCCCCATAGCACTGTCTCTGCAGAGGGCAGGGGAGTAGTGGGGACCAGGCGTGAGCTGGGAATCAGCTGATTCCTGACTCATGCCCAGTCTCAGATGCTGCAACTCTGCTTTTTAAACGTATAAGAGGCCGCCAGCTCTTAATACATTTAAAAATCAGAAGCACAGCGGGGGAAGGGGGCGGGGCCGGGGAGAGATCGGGACGATGCCCACGGGCTCTTAATATATTTAAAGGGCTAAAGCACAGCAGGGCGAACCTGACACTAGCCAGGAATCAGCTGTCCCGGCTTGTGCCAGATCCGCACCCGCTGCGCACCAGCCCTTTAAATATATTAAGAGCCTGCAGGCTCTTAATGCATTTAAAAATCAGAAGCTCAGCAAGGGGGTATCCAGCACAAGCCAGCGATCAGTTGTCCCAGCTCATGCTGGATCCCCCCTGCTGCGCTTCAGCCTTTTAAATGTATTAAGAGCCTGCCATGCTGGATCCCCCCCGCTGCGGCTCCCCTGCTTATCAACTAATAGATGGAAAATCCATCAACTAGTCCATTTGTTGATTAAACTATATTTAACATCCCTAATAAGGATCAAAGGCACCAGTCCAGTTTATTGTAAACGAAGTACAGTAATAGCTACCCCAGATTAGATGTCTACAAACGTGTGCCTGCGACAATGGATTCAGATCAGTCAGTGACAGGGATGCGCCACTACCCCCTCAGCTGGACAAAGACAACTCTCTTGGGGTACATTTTTATACATAGGTATAAACAAGTTACACATCCCTCCTGATGTATAACGTTGCCACCTTCTAACATGACCTAGATACCATCCATTACCTTGGACGTGAGGGTTCGAACACTATCATATTATCAGTTTAGACCCTGTCCTGAACTTGGATCAGTATGTCTATTATTTGTGGGGAGTGTGTTGATGCCAAGATGTTTCTTCACAAGGTGTTTTGTTTACAACCTTTGTGGAATCTTCTTACGGCCTGTGCTTAGTACCTCTTAGGTATGATTGTTTCTGTAATATCAGCTATTCTTGCATACTTCTGTTAGCAAAATCTTGACCATTATGGCCTAGACCTGAGGCCTCACGCCAGGCCTATGATACAAGGGCTTATGTTTCAGGTCCTCATCTTACTATATGTGCTACTTGCCTAATTATAGGACACATTTTTACATTTGTGAAAAACCCTTTTTCACTGACAGTCTTACCTAAGCTGGCGATTAGCCTCTATAAGCCCATGCATCATTTTCTGTTGTCGTTCAGTGTCTTCCACTAGTGTTTTTAATGCAAGTCTTATCCCCAGTGAAGAGTGCTTGTCTAAAACAATCATATCTGTAGACATTTAAGATAGAAAAGAAAGTGATAAAAGGAGATGCAACTTGCACCTCCATAAACATTTGGAAGTGAAAGGTTAAATCAAAAGATGTTTTGTTAAATGTCATAGTTTTAAATAAAAAGAATTGCTAGAGAACAGCACATCATTACCTGAAAGATTTCTGCTGTTTCTTGGTTTAGCAAGACACACAGGTTTTAAGCCATGTCGCACTAATAACTTGTTTATGTTTTCCCACTCTGCTTCCTCCTGCTTCAGGTGGGAAGAGATAGAAGAGAAACAAACTTCGAATTCTGAGAGTCATCAAACAGTATTCAACAATGCTACTATTCCCTCTAAGGCTATGTCTACACTACAAGGTTTCTGGCAAAAACGGCTGTTTCTGCGCAAAAACTGGCGAAGCATCTACACCTCAAGTGTGTTTTTGCGCAAGTAAATCGGCAGAACAGAGGGCTTTTGCCGGTAGAGTTATTCCTCTCCCCACGAGGAATAACTCCTTTTTGCGCTACAGCTCTTGCTCAAAAAGGCAGGTGTGGACGCTCTGGAGAGGGTTTTGTGCAAAAAACCCCTATCAGCAAAAGCACAGGTGCTCTGATGGCTATCAGAACTTTCTTGTGCAAGAGCATCCATGCAGTGTGGACGCTCTCTTGCACAAAAGCACATCGCTTTTGCGATGCACTTCGAGGTCTGGACGCACTTTTCCACAAAAACTCTTTGCGGAAGATCTCTTCCACAAAAGGCTTCTTGCGCAAAAACCCTGCAGTGTAGATGAAGCCTAGCTGTGTGCACAACTGAATGCTTTTTCTAAAGCTAACGAAACACAGTAACATGCCTTAGTTACAAAAGGAATTCAGAACCCAAGCTCACTCTTGGCAGTTTAAAAGGTTTTCAGTTCACCTTCAGTGATGATCTACAAGAAGGAATGAAAAATGCACCGAACTCTATATTAAATACTGTATCCTAACTCTCTAAACCCGTGGTCCCCAACACGGTGCCCGCGTGGGGCATTTATGTGCGCCCGCGTTTTAAAACTACTCACATTCACCCCTGCTTAGAGCAGGGTCGGCAGCCTGAGGCCCGCGAGGGAGCCCGACGCGGAGCTTTGGAGGCTTGAGCCCCGCCCCCACCGCAGCAGGCAGCCCGCGCAGGCGCTTCAGTAGCCAGAGCAAACCCCACGCTGGTCAGGTCCCGCCCCACACACACACACAAAACAGCCGTGGTGGGGCCCTTTGTGTGCAGGAGCTGCGAGCCAGCAGGGGAGGGTCCCTCATGGCCACTTCCGCCCCCCGCACAAGCCCATTGGCCGGACCTGGACAATGGCAGCTGCAGGAACCTACCAATCCCCAAGCACATGGCCAGGCAGGTCCTGTGGGAGAAACAGGAGAGCAGCGCATCTCGCTGGTAAGTGTCCAGCCCCCCAGCTACTCCCACTCCGATATCTTCACCCACAGAACTCTCTTCCCAGACCCTGCACCCCAATCCCCTGCCCTGAGGCACAATCCAAACCCCTGGCCTGACCACCCCCGTAAAATGTCTGGTATTTTCAGTTTCTCAGCTGGAAAGCCACTTGGGACATTCTTCCCCTGCCATGTGGAAGGGAGTGTGAAATTTAAAGGTGCCATGATTTTTTTTTTTTGGGGAGGAGGTGCTTTTTTTGCTCAACATTTGGACATCCCCCTCTTTTTATTAATGCAGAATTTTGTTTAAAGATGAATTACAATATAATTAAAATAAAAATTATCCAATTAAATTAAGTTTCTATCAAATTTACCCAATTCACATTTAATATGAAAATAGCCTTCAATTCCACATTTGACACCTTTTTTCTATTTTTTCTCCAATGGGGGGGTGGGGCCACAAAATTGACATTCTTCCCCATGCCATGGTGGGGATGGGGAGTGTGAGATTTAAAGGTGCCATGGTTTTTTTTTTGGGGGGGGGGGGGGGGGAGGAGGGTGCTTTTTTGGTCAACATTTGGACAATCCCCCCCTTTTTATTAATGCAGAATTTTTTTAAAAAATTAATTACAATATAATTAAAATAAAAATTATCCAACTAAATTAAGTTTCTATCAAATTTACCCAATTCACATTTAATATGAAAATAGCCTTCAATTTCACATTTGACACCTTTTTTTGTTGGTGCCCACCACACTCTTCTGAAAACATGAATGTGCTATTGGCCACAAAAAGGTTGGGGACCACTGCTCTAAACAATCTATTTCCACATTTTAAAGGCAGGGGGGAGGGTTGGGGGGAGAGAGAAGCGTTGCAAACTTACACACTATTTGTTTAAAGAAAGAAGAACTTACCTGACACCCTACTGCATTCCAGCTCCATGATTCAGTGGACTTTTGTGCTGGACTCACTGGCACAGAGCCTGCTGGGGCATTACTTGACAATGCATAACTTTGTGGGACCTGAACACAAACAAAATAAAATAGTTATATGGTGACTGCCCTCAAATCTTTGCTATGTTGTCAAGTCTTCTGTTTTCCATCTTTATCAAAAATGTTCTGAGTTTTACAAAAGCCTGTGTGATTTGTATTGATTTTAACCTGAATACCACTCAAATACATGAAAATACTTATTTGATTTTCTTAACAAAATCAAATATATTAAATAGACATGTTTTTGTGAATATTAAACTAGTCAAAGTATAAATGTGAGGTAAGGATGTTAAGGACTAGTCAACTCTCCAATAAGCATTTGCTTATCGGATAGTCTGTCGATTAGTCAATTCCCCCCCTCCCTTGCTGCCTCTATGAAATAGAGGCAGCAAAGGGGCGCGGGGGAAGGGTACTTCAAAGCAGCAGTGCAGCACAGCTGAGTTGGGGAACACCAAAGCGCATGGAGCCCGTTGTCAGCTGTGGACTCCCCAGCTGACCCCAGATTCCGAGGAAATGCCACGTGAAACCAGGGTCAGCTGGCGAGTCCCCAGCTGATCCCAGGCTCCCCGTGGCGTTTCACTGGAACCCAGGGTCAGCTGGGGAGTCCCCAGCCGACCCATATTCTGGGGAAATGCGGCAGGGAGCCTGGGATTAGCTAGGGAGTCCCCAGCTGACCCCGGGCTCCACAGCTGTCCCTTTGAAACGTGGAGGCAGCGTTTTAAAGGGGCAGCGCCGCACAGCTGTGCAGTGGCTGCCCCTTTGAAACACCGCCTCTGCATTTCAAAGGGGCAGCCGTGGAGCCCCGAGTCAGCTGGGGAGTCCCCAGCTGATCCCGGACTCCACACAGCATTTCCCCAGAACCCAGGGTCAGCAGGGGAGAGCCCAGCTGACCCCGGGTTCCAGGGAAGTGCAGCACGGAACCAGGGTCAGCTGAGGAGTCCCCCACTGACCCTGGGCTCCATGGCTTTGAAATGCACAAGAGCCCCCGCTGGGGACTCTTGTACATTTCAAAGCAGCCACCCGCACACAGCCCAGCATCAACAGGACTTCCAGCTGGCTCTGGGTTGTACGTGGAGTTCCACATTCCTCCTTTGAAACGTACAGCGGGGGTTCTTGTACATTTGAAAGGAGGAATGCGGAAGTGCCTATCGACTAGTTGAGTAGTCGATGGAAATTCCATCGACTACTCAACTAGTCAATAAACCGCATTTTAACATCCCTAATGTAAGGCTGTCAGTGAAATAAAGGCAATGGTGCAGAAAATACACAAGCTCATGCATGAGTAGAGATCACCGTTCCAGTCACAGGGAAAAAAAATTAAGTGTCAGAACTCCCCAGATGCTGCTCCCCATCCTGGAAAGAAACGGTGGCTTGGTAACCTGAGCAGCCTTTCTAACCAAGCCACCATCTCTCCCTCTGGATCCATTTTAAAAGAGGTGGAAGCAGCAGCAGGAGATGGCTCCTTCACCCCTTCCTCTTTTGGGCCCACTTTTCTCTATATGTTGTGTTTTTTTCTATCCTCCCATAGCCCCAATATTAACCCTGATATTTAACCAGAATGCTGTGATGCTAATTTTTTGCATCAATGTTCCTCCATTTTTATTTTTTTGTTATAAACACTAAAACATTCCTAGAAAATCTAATAGAAAATAAAAATAAAAAACAATGGGGCTTGTATATGGTACACAAAGCACCCAGACCTAGGTAGAAGAGCTGCAAAAGGTGTAATAATGGTTCTACCACTGACTCAGTGACATTTTTCCCATTAGTAATGTGTTTAAATACTAGGTTAAATAGTCTTTCTTCATGTGTAAAACATGAATTATGTTTTTCTTAATTCCGTTTACAGAAAACCATTAGTAAAAGGCCAAGAACTTTAAAACCTGAAGTCTATGGGGAATGCTCGTTCCTCAGCTCTTCTGAAAATTAGGCCACTTCCCAACTTCCACTGATTTCAGTGGAAATTCAGATCCTCAAAAGGTATTTAGGAATTTATTTCAATGGAAGTTATCCTAAATGTCTTTGAAATCTGGACTCTATTCTTTAAAATCTTTGCCAGAATCACCCATTCAAAACATATTTGAGTGTGAGTCTTAATTTAGAAGTACAGCAATTATGAGCAATTTTACAACAATAGTGTGGGCCAGGGACATTTCTATTAAACTCACTGCTTTCTTGCCTCTTTCCTATGGTGACAATTGCCTACATTTTCATTTTGTAGCTAGCCATAGTAGCTGTATTTATACAGATAAAGCCCGATTTTTCTGATTTCAGAAATGAAATGAATGGCAGTTGTGTGTGTTCAATCCTCTTGAAAGTCATGCCCAGAAATATTTTAATGAATTACCATACCACTAGAAGTGGATGCACATACAACAGTTTGTATGGGGAAATTATTAATCTTTTTGGTTTTATCATGTGCTATGTTCGCAATGTATTTTAACTTTTTGTTTAAGTGGAAAGGCAAGAGATATTATTTGCAAAATGATCAAGTTACTGCAGGTCAAATTGTGAGCCTACCATCTTTGACATACTGTTTATGACAGGCTTGCCACATTACTACTTCCAGAAATATTAACACAAAGAAGGTATATCTTTAATAAATTTGTTCTACGGTGCAAAATACAGTTTAGATTAATAGTACTATACCTCAGTCATAATTTACTCCCGTGTTGTTTGTTTTCACTGCCAGATTGTTAAAAATATCAAAATGGTCTCTGATCTGAAGCTGTTCAAGTATTAAAGGGAAGAAAACAACAAAAGTCAAAAAATTATACTGAACTGTGCCCTGCACTCATATTTTGTTCAATCCTCTCATTGCCAACAATGACATTTATAGGTATTATGCAGAAGAGTTTTGGTCCCAGAAGTCACAATATTGCATCACAAAAATATACCAAACATCTTAACAAATTGTAAACAAATACAGGTTGGACCTCTCTGGTCCGGCACCCTCGGGACCTGAGCTGTTCCAGACCAGGGAGTTTGCCATACCAGGGAAGGTCAGCCCTCCCTGCTGGCTGCCCCGCTCCTGGGCTCCTCGCCCTGCCACTGGCCCTGCTAAAGCTTGCCTGCCACAGCTCCCCACCTTGCTGCCCACCCACTGCCCCAGGGTGTCCGGAGGTTCTTGGCGGGGATCGCTTTGCCGCTGCTGGTCCCACTGCCGCCAGGTGTTCTCCAGAGTTCCCAGCTAGGGCCACCCAGCCGCCGTCGGCTCTTCTGCCGCTGGGGTTCCCCAGCCAGGTCCACACCGCCGCTGGGGATTCCGGCTGCCCGCTTCCGCCAGCCCCACTTCAGCAGGGGGTTACACCGGGACTCCCCAGCCATGTGGCCTTGCTAACACTGGGGCTTCCCCAGCCTGGGCAGGAGTTCCCAGGCTGGGGCTAAGGGTCCTCAGCCATTGGCTTTCCCTGTTGATGCTGGGGGTTCCAGGCCAGCACAGGGGCTCCCCAAATGCAGCCTGGCTCAACTGGGGCTCCCCCGCCCTGTGTTGCTCCAGGGCTGTTTGGTCCAGCAACATCGCTGGCCCTGCCAGACCATGGATGTTGCTGGACCAGAGTCCCAGATTTGGGAGGTTCAACCTGTACCACTATATTACAGTGCAAGATACAATACAGACCAGTGGTGGGCAACCTATGGCCCATCAGGGTTCAATGTAGGAATGTTAACTATTGTTTGTGTAAATGTCTAACCCCTGAAAATTTTAGCAGTTACACATTTACATGCAGGGGGGCAGGTGCAAGCACCAGCTCCTCTCCCCGCAGCTGCTTCTGATAAAGAGGAAGCAGCATCGGGGAGGGGAGCAGGCGGTTACCTAGGAGCCAATGCTCGTCAGGAGCCAGCTTTTAAGCTGGATCTCTTGAGCTCTGGTCCCCTTTTACTTCCCCCCCCAGCGCTGCTGCCTCTGTGGGAAGCAGTGGGGAGCTGACTTGAAAACTGGCTTGCCTTGCATGCCAGCTCCAAGGGGCCATAGCAGGCAGGAGCCAATATGCATGAGGAGCAGGCTTTTAAACTGGCTCTCCGCACATGCTGGATTCTGTGGCGCCCCCCCGCCACTTTCCAAAGAGTCAACAACACAGGGAGAAAGGAGGTGGACATGCAGAAGCCCCTCTCCCTCTCACTGCTGCCTCTGTGGGAGGCAGCAAGGGGAGGTGGGGGCTTTCGTGGAGCAGGCATGCACAGAGATTCAGCTTAAAAGCCAGCTCCCTGTGCGTATCGGCGCCCATCTGCTCTTCCCCTCCCTCGGGCACTGATGCCTATTAGAGGCAGCAGCGCAGGGGGAAGCCAGTGCTCAGGGGGGAGTCAGCTCCCACCTCCCCCACGCTACTGCCTCTGTGGGAGGCAAATGGCTCTGTGGGAAGCGGCAAGCACAGGGACCCAGCTTAAAAGTTGGCTTCCTATAGACACCGGCTTCCACCTTTGAAATATCAGAAGCGGTAATGGGGGAGGGAATTTGCATGTAGTTGTTATGATTAACCAATAAGCCCAGGCTTATCGGTTAACTGTGTAACCAACTATACACTAACATCCCAAGTTCAGTGTGTGGCCCGCAAGACATTTTGTTCACCATTGCCCAAGTGCAAGGTTGCCAGATTCCGCTGGTCTCCATCTAATTTTTTTCCCTGACTGATATTGCTAAAGTGACGTGCACATAAAGCAAGGGCACGTGAAAAGAGATGAGTGCTGACCACACAATTCAGTCAGCACACCTGGCAAATGCTAGGTATGCAAAACTAGGTTAGGAAAACTACACTATTCTGGGAGGCCATCTTGGTTATGATAATCTAGCAACCAAGAGGAAGGAGGAACACTCATGCGGCCCACTCACTAACGTAGTTAGCCGATTGTGATACAGATCAACCCATGTATTGCAGCAGCCTCCAGAACAGGGATGGGGAACCCCTCCAGCCCCAACCTTTCCCTATCTCCTAGGAGGCAGGACAGCACACCACACGCATGTTCCCCGCTTCTAACCGAGGGGAGGGGGTGTGCAGTCGCCGCAGCCTCCCCAGCACTGTTGGAAAGCGCAACATGCCATGTGGCCTGGCCGAGCCCAGCCTCTCGAGCACTGGGGAAGAGAGGAGGCAGGGTGTGCTGCACTGCACAGCCCAGCCTCTCCAGCCTGGGAGCACCGGTGAGAGGAGGCAGGGCATGCTGCGCCACAGGGCCCAGTCTAGCCCAGCCTGTCCAGTCCCGGAACACCAAGGGAGGGAAGAGAGTGTGCCACGCAGCCAAGCCTGGCCTCCCCAACCCCGGAGCACTGGGAGCGCTGGCGCGGGGGGCAGCAACACTCTGTCCCCAGAACGCTTACAGCAGGCGGAGTGTGGACGGGGCTATTCCTGGCGCTTTGGGAAGGCAGAGCCTTCCCCACCTTACATACCTGACGTCAACGAGCAGCCGCTGACCCACATAAAAATCAGTCGGGGGGCACGTCCGTATTTTGCGCCCAGAGATGCAGAAAGACACTCCCCACGTTGCCCTGCACACCAGAGCCTGGGGGGCCCAGGCTAGTAGATTCGGAGTGCTCCAAAACCTGGCAATCCCCACCGCTGTTCTGGAGCGCAGCTGCAAGGCCGACTGCTGGCCCACAAGGGCAGATGATGGGGTACTCCGGCCAAGGGCGGCTGGCTAAATGCCTGCGCTGCCCCCCTGCTGTTAACAGCCTCACTTACTGGCTAAAAATCCCTCTTCCTTCACCCAACAAACCCTGCCGACCTACTAGGCTGGGTGCCCAGCCTTGGCCATGCTGCCCCCGCTCCCCCCGGCTTCTGCCGAGCACCCACCCTCCAGTCCTTGCTCCCCAGAGCCTGGCACCCGCCGGCCGGCGCCCTACCCGGGCGCTGCCACTGGCCCTACGCCTCTCGGGGAGGGGCAGCAGCGGGTCAGCGCAAGAGACGGCCTGGCCCCGCTCACCGGCCGCCGCCCGCAAGGGAGCCGAGGAGACTCGGGGGAGGGGGGCGCAGGCGGCGCTGCACCGGGCCTGGCGAGGACGGAACCACTCGGCGGCCGGCCGGGCTGGACCGGCGCAAGCGGCACGGGGAGGGGGGGGTGTCCAGGTAGGGCCACGGCTCCTTCCGCCACCGCCCCGCTCCCTGCCCGTCCCCAGCCCCGCCCCACCTGGCCCCGAGCTCAGCCTCCGGCCGCCACACGCTGCGCCGCGACCGTTACAACCGAGGAGGGGCAGAGCCGGAGGACGCTGCTGGCGGCGATTGGCCCCGCCCCGGCGGAGGCGGAGCTTGCCCCTCCCAGGCCCCGGCACGAGGGAACCGCCCCCAGCGCCCTGGCTCGCGCCTGGCCCGCTGCCCGTTACCGGCCTTAGAGCCGCGCGCTTTCCGCGTCCCGCTCCCCCCCCCGCGGGCGCGCGCGGCCCGGCCCGGCGGCAGCGGCGCTGCCAGTGGATGCGCCGGGCGGTCGCGCTGATCGATGCGCTGCGCGTCGCTTCCCTGCCCCTGTCGCCATTTTGGCCGCGGGGGCCGGAGGGAGCGCGGCGGCTGCGGGGAGCGGTGTGCAGCGAGACCCGCCCAGGTACGAGAAGCCCCGGGCAGGCTGGCGCCCTTCCTCCTCTGGGGCGCTGCCGGCTCGTCGCACCCCACAGCCCAGCGGGGCCTGGGCGGCTTCTGAACCCCCCCCGCGATGCCGCCCAGCCTGGCCTGCAGCGCCCCGCTTGGGGAATCCGGGCCCCTGCTCCGCGGTCACTGCCCCGAGCGCCGGGCTAATCCCGCGTGGGGAGCGCCTCGGAGCCCTCCTGCCCCTTTGCTTTACTCAAGTGGTCCCGGTTCATTGGACGCCCTGGAGATCCCGGTGGCGGTGGGGGGACACGCGGGCAACTCCGCCCCTCGCGCTTTGTGGCTGGCGCTCTCCCGTGAACCAGTCTCAGAGGGGTAGTCCTGTTAGTCTGTAAGGAGTAGTCTTGTGCCACCTGCCTAGACAACATATATCGAGAATCACCAGCTTTCCTGGCCAAAACCCAGGCTCTCAAGATCATCTCATCTGAGGAAGTGGGTTTTGCCCAGGAAAGCTCATGATACTGTATGTATCTTTATAACCTTCAAAAACAACACATAGTCTGGTAGCACTTTAAAGACTGACAAAACGTGTGGCTGGATGATACCATCTCCATCTGTTGTTAGTCTTTAAAGTGCTACCAGACTATGTGGTGTTTTTTTAAGGTTATCCTGTTCAGACTAACTCGGCTACCCCTCTGAAGCTGTATGTATTTTTGTTAGTCTCTAATGGTAGGTTTAGACAGTGGCGCTATTTCGAGATACCAGAAGTATCCCAAAATAGCAATTTCACATCTTTAAATACGCCCATTATTTTGAAATAACGAGTGCGCTATTCTGGAATCCCTGTAACCTTTGTGGAACAAGGATTAAGGGACTACATTTTGAAATAAGCTATTTCAAAATAACCTCAAAATAAGATACACAATTTGTGTAGTGCAAATTTAATAGATTATTTCAAGATAAGGGTGCTGTGTAGGTGATTTGTCATAAATGTACTTCCTAAGTTAGTTGGTCAAGTCCAACTGCTAACATGCTGATGAGAAGTGCTGAGGGTCTTCAGTAAACCAACCTGGTAACACACCAAATAGAGCTTGTCCCTGGTGGTCCTCTTGAGAGGAAGGCAGTGGCCTTTGCAGCTTTCCATGCCACAACATGAGGATTGGGCTAGTTGCCATTAACTGCGGAAGGAGCTGATGTGGGCAAGACCTTTGTTTCCTTTAGCCCCCTTCCTTCCAACAGAAATATTCTGCTTCATCACATATTTCAGTTGCACTGTCATTAAGATCAACATCCCGTGTTGTAATATGCTTGGTAGCAGTGTGGTTTCTCTCCCTAAACCAACAAAATAAAAGAAATAGCATCAGTGTGAATCTGACTCCATTGCTACAAGTTTTCTGGACTTCTAAAGATGGCATAGAGGAGGGGCAGCAGAAGGGACATACTGAGTGGTCTTTTTAACTTAGTTTTTTTAACCTAGTCTTTTATGTAAAATATAAACATAACAAAACTTATATAAAACCATGGACACAATGGAAATAGGATAGAAAAACAAAATTCAACAAAATAGATAAATAAGTGTCAACACTCTATGAGTATTGCGGACTAATATATGCTAAACTGCAAAAGTATGTTATAGTTTAATGTGATCAAATATCCTTATCGTTTTTCCAAGCATTTCTATTAATGGGAAGAAATGATAGATTAATTGAAATGCCTTGATACAATACAGAAGCTTGGAGAAAGGAAAATAGTGACCATTTTAGAGAGAGCACTGATAGGCTGTGTCTACATTGGCACCCTTTTTCGAAAAAGGGATGCTAATGAGACCAGTCGCAATTGAAAATCCGCGTGGGATTTAAATATCCCCCGCGGTATTTGCATTTACATGGCTGCCGCTTTTTGCTTGCAAGTAGGCATAAGAGATCTTGCGGAAAAGGGTTTATTTTCCGCAAGATCCTCGTTTAGACTGGCGCTTTTTCCGCAAAGCCCCGAGCCGGAAAAAAGCGGCAGTTATGTAAATGCAAATACCGCTGGGGATATTTAAATCCCCCGCGGATTTGCAATTGCGACTGGTCTCATTAGCATCCCTTTTTCCAAAAAGGGTGCCAATGTAGACACAGCCATAGAGATGTAAAATAGTAGTTGATTAGTGGACTACCCGATAAGCTTAGGCTTATCGGGTAGTCGAGTTGACTACTCGCTTCCCTGTTTACTGCCTCTATATTATAGGCAGCAAGGGAGGGGAAGCAGGAGCCAGTGCTGGGGGAAGCTGGCTTAAAAGCCGGTTCCCCCCAGCACAGTCTTCGTGGTGCAGGGGAGACAGAGGTGCAGGGACCTGGTGCGAGCCAGAACTGTTGAGTCCCTGCTCTCGTCGGGTCCACCACTGCAGCGCTGTCTTTTAAACTTAGTAAGAGCTGCCCGGACCTTGCTACATTTAAAAGGCAGAGCTGCAGCGGGGTAAGATCGGGACCCGGCATGAGCCAGGACTCAGCAGTCCCAGCTTGCGTCGGATCTGGGACCTACACCATCTGCGGCTCTGCAGTTTAAATGCAGTAGGAGCCGGGCTGCCTGCATGCCTGGCTCCTACTACATTTAAAACTGCAGTCACAACTGTGCCCCTTATTGACTAATTGTGTACTCGATACAAATTGTATCGAGTACATGATTAGTCAGTTACCTACTACTTAACATCCTTAAGCACTGAGTATGGTGTTCCAGAACATATGCATTTTTGACAGGTATAGAAGATGTGTGAAAGGCTGATGTGTGGCTGTTTGGCAACTCACAACATCTGTTGGAGATGCAGTGTAGCCTTAAATAAATGTTCTGGAGTCCATAGTACTTGTTCAATATCTTGTTCAGGAAGAATCACGAGAATGAAGAACTTGAAGTATCTTTCACATTAAGCCTCATATCCTCCTAGGTTCCTCTTGTGTTAAGCTCTTTTCCTGTTTTTCTTTGAGACTACATTCTCTACAATTTCCCTGCATGTTGTGTGTCTTTTTAATGTAAATTCTGTTTTTTGGTATAGCTGTCCTGTGAATTTTCACTACAATTACATACTCTACTGACATATCTCAAAGGGAAAAATACTTGAGACACAAAACTTTGATCTGGAGTGAAACTCTTCCAGAGGATCTTAGCCTTTTGACCTAAAGTTAATCAAAAGGTCTTCCATCATGTCCCCTTAACCTTTGTGGATAAATTGCAAATATAAATTCAGTGAAATATTAAGCTTAGGTACTGATTTATATTTGCCTGTGTTGTATCAAGTGCAGAAATATATTACATTTTATATGTTAGGGAAGTTCTTGTGAAAATATCCCTGGATATTAAATGGAAAGAACCAGGAAAATGGATATTAAATTGGAAAAAGGATTACTTCTTAATTAAGAGGAACTGCAGTACTCGACATTTTCTTTGCTGCTATTCTGCTTTTCTCTTTTCTTGCTGCTAATTGGATTTAAGGCCGTACTGGTTACTATGGCATCCCGTGAAGAGATTACTCTCTATGAAGATGAAGTAAGGTAAAAAGGAACAATGCCAGAACATTCACTGCAGAATAAACTGGTCTGGAAATATGTCTGCAATCTGAAATTTAATGGTCATTTCTGATAAGATCTATAGATGTGCATATTATTTTCTTTACATGAATACATAATACATGTATGCACCATTTACATGCATGCAGACACACATCAGATATTACCTAAGCCGCTGGTTTTCAACACTTTTTCAGATGCAGACCCCTAAAAATGTCAAATGGAAGCACAGAACCATTTGGAAATCTTAGACATTGTCTGCAGCCCTCTAGGGGGTCTGCAGACTACAGGTAGAAAATCATTGACCTAACTGCAGTTTCTTTAATTTACTCAATTTATTAAACTGTTAAGATTGAATTTAATAGACTAGAAAAGATTTACAATAATAAATCAAATGGTTATATAAATTCTCCAAACTTTAAAAATCTAAAATGATTTGTAATGTGGGTCACTCAGTTTCACTCAATTTACTATGTGTTAGAAGATGCCAACAAACAAGATAATTTACTGATGAGTATGAGGAATTAGGTGTTTTGTAACTAGTATTCCTCTGTAGTTAGAAGTTTTTGCATTTACATGAATGTAAATGTATATGCATATAGTATTTGTCAAAGTAAAACAACATATTTGCCAGTATGTTCATATCTGTTCTAATTTTTGTGGTCAACATAATTTCCTTGTGCACCTCTTCATTTGTTTTGTTTTAAACTTTTTTGCTATATTTGATTGTGGATGAATAAGTAAATGCTAAACCAATGTCTCATACAGTTCTTGATCAGGAATTTTATTTTTAATTATTTATTTTTAATTATTAACACTTTGAAGAATATAATACATTAATAGAAGAATTATAAGTCTCTTCAAATTATTATTCCCTTAGGTCTCAGTACGGCCACCTGGAGAAGATGACAGATCTGGTGGCTGTTTGGGAGGTTGCTTTAAGTGATGGTGTTCACAAAATTGAATTTGAGCATGGAACCACATCAGGAAAACGTGTTGTATATGTAGATGGAAAGGTAAAATGAACAAGTTCAAAACACTCAGTACTTATGTAAATGTATCTGCGTGTGGAAAGTACTATGATTAGTTTAATGCAATAATAAGTAGAACACATGCTTTTTACACTTGTAACAAGGTTAACCGACTAATACTTACAATAATATATTTCAGGCTGCACTATTATACTCTGGGTTTGCAATCCTCTTCTCACAGATATTATCCCTTTGGGACAGCATGGGTGAAAGCTTGCTGCCTTACTGGGAAATAGTAGTTCTGCTTGCATTACACATGAGAATCGTTGGCATGGCTTCTGGCATCTAGTGTCCAATACTAACATTAGACTCTACCAATACTTGAGGTCATTCTCTGGTAGTACTTCTACTGTCTTTTATTGATGTTTTCACAATATAAGAAGGGCAGGGCACTATTCACTCTGCTGTTCTTTCCCTCATGTCTCTCTAAACTTGTTTGTCTTGTAGCAGTGGTAGTTAATAGGCAAACTGCAGGCCAGATGCTTTTGAACAGACCATGAAATCCTTTTACTTACTTATCTTTATTATTTTCTCTGTAGTCTAGACTTTGACTGTACCTTGAGCAAGAAATTAATCTATCACCACATCTTATGAGTTTGTAGAAATACAGGGATTGATGTTTGACACTTACCATGCACTCTAGGGATGTCACCATGTAGTCGACTGTATGACTAATTAATAAGCCTGGGCTTATCAGTCAATTCTGTCAACTACATGCACTCCCCCCTTGCTGCCTCCCACAGAGGCATGAGAATTGAACTTAGTAATGTAGAATGGTGTTAAAAAAAAAACCCGCATTCAAAAACAAAACAGTGTAAAACTTTAGAGCCTATAAGTCCACTCAACGCTATTTCTTATTCAGCTAATTGCTCAAATTTGTTTACATTTATGGAAGATAATGCTGTCTGTTTCATGTTTAGAATGCTGGAGCTGTCTGGCTGCTGCCAGCCCCGCTACCGTGGGGCTCAAGCTCCCTGGCTGCCAGAGCTCTCACCACCGTGCCATCCACCACCCTTACCCTAGGCTCCTGGCTGAATCGCTGGCCCCCCTGCTACACTGCCATCCTGCCACCACACCTCCCTTTTCCTGGACTTTGTGGTTCAGGAACATCTGTAGTTCTACCAGACCAGAGACTCCCAGTTTAGGGAGGTGCCAACCTGTACCTTGCAGTGCTGGCTACAACAGTGCCATGCGAACACCTGTTCTAACTTTCAGGTGACATTGTAAATAAGAAGCAGGCAGCATTATCTCCTGTAAATGTAAACAAGCTTGTTTGTCTGAGATAGCCCTACTTCTGTTCAGCCACTAAGTGGATTATAGGTGCTAACGTTTTACATTGCTTTGTTTTTGTGTGCAGTATGCAACAGAAAAAACCTTACATTTGTAAGATACACTTTCACTACAGTACTTGTAATGAGGTGAATTGAAAATACTATTTCTTTAGTTTCTCTCTTTTACCATGCAAATATTTGCAATAAAAAATAATTTAAAGTGAGCACTGAACACGTTGTATTCTGTGTTGTATTTGTAATCAGTATATTGGAAAATGTAGGAAAAAACATTTTTTTTTAAATAAATATCAATTGGTATTCTATTGTTTAACAGTTGATTACAACTACGATTAATTGCAATTAATTTTTTTTAGTTAGTTAGTAATCCATTGCCCTAAAATATATTTGACTATTTATTAACACTCAGTTCCTCTTTAATTATTTTTTTTTTCAGGAAGAAATAAGAAAAGAGTGGATGTTCAAACTAGTGGGTAAAGAAACATTTACAGTTGGAGCAGCCAAAACAAAGGCTACTATTAACATTGATGCAGTGAGTGGTTTTGCATATGAGTATACCTTGGAGATCAATGGGAAAAGCCTCAAGAAGTACATGGAGAATCGGTCAAAAACTACAAATACTTGGGTATTAAGCTTGGATGGTGTGGATTGTAGGGTTGTGTTAGGTAAGTTAATATTGAGTCAGTTTTCTCATCACTGCTTTTTATATAATCTTATATGCTTTTTTAAGGACTTAGGAAGTCTGGGTTCAAGTCTCTGCTTCACCACAAACTTCCTATGTGACCTCAGTCAAGTCACTTTGAGAAAATTTTCAAAAGTATTTATAACCTACTACAGATGTAGATGCAAAGGTATCTCGGTGCCTACTCTCAGTGGTAATAACTCTTAACTGACGGTCAGTAGCCATGTTACCCTAAGTTTGTCTTGTTTAATGTGTCAATTTAAACAGCTAGTGTGTTTCTAAAAGGACTTTTTTTATATATTTTAGCTCTTCCTATCGTTGAATTGTCTTAACTTTTTAATTAACATGGGAAATCTTTTGGATCAAAGATATGTATTTATATTTGAATTTGACCTTGATATTTACATATACAAATAACTCTCCTCCCACATTTTAATACCAGAAAGCTCACATTAGGGATTTGATCCTTGTTCTCATTGAAGTCAATGGCATAGCTATCAATGGTTAATGATGCAGAATCAGGACTAGAAGAGGAAAGGTCTGGAGACATGTTTCTTTTACAGGTTCAGGATGGAATGACTAATAATACCAAAAGTGGTACTAAGATTAAGTAGGATGAAAAGGGGATCCATGAATAGGAACAAAATTCTGCAAGTTTTATTGACATACCTAATTCCCTTTGATTTAAATGGCATGAGAAAGGCAAGCAGGATTTGGTCCTAGGACACTAACCACTCCCAAACAAAGGCAGTTTCAGAAATATGAAATCTATAGTAAACATATTCCAGGACATTATGTTGGGTAATGCAATCAAAAGCTTTAGAAGAAACAAATTATTAATAATTACTTAATTGCAACCTGTTTTCTTCTAATGAAGATGATGCATGAGATTTCTAAGAGATATAAGAACATGAAAAGTTTGAAGGATAATTCATAAGATGTGTTAGAGGGACACTCTCCCAGAAAAGTTAGGCAAAAAAGTCAGAATTTCAAATAACGGTAACTTATTTATTATTCAGTAACTCAAAAATCATTTTTCTCAAACTTTGCAGAAACATTTTTAGTTTCAGAAAATCCTGGCATTGACTAAACCATTTTTGAGGCAAAAGTGGGGTTCTCTTATAGAAGCTGGTTGCAAGCTTATGAAAGAGCCTCTCGTTCTGAAACCAGTCTTTGTAATTTAGAATATTACTATTTATCTAGAACACACATAGGAAGTTATAGCTAAAATTTCATAGTACACATTTGGAATTTCTGTGTCATCTTGGTCTATAAAGAGGCATGCAGAATGGGACATTCATACATACAGAATGGGAAGTGACTATCTAGGAAGGAGTACTGCAGAAAGGGATCCTAGGGATCATAGTGGACCACAAGATAAATGAGTCAACAGTGGGACACTGTTGCAAAAAAAAAGCAAACATGATTCTAGGATGCATTAACAGGAATGCTATGAGCAAGACATGAGAAGTCATTCTTCTGCTCTACTCTGCACTGATTAGGCCTCAGTTGGAGTATTGTGTCTAGTGTTGGGCACTACATTTCAAGAAAGATGTGGAGAAATTGGAGAAGGTCCAGAGAAAAGCAACAAGAATGATTAAAGGTCTAGAAAACATGAGCTTTGAGGGAAGACTGAAAGAACTAAGCTTGTTTAGTTTGGAAAAGACTGAGAAGGGGACATGATAGTGGTTTTCAAGTATCTAAAAGGGTGTTATAAGGAGGAGGGAGACAAATTGTTCTCCTTGGCCTCTGATGATAGGACAACAATGGGCTTAAACTGCAGCAAGGGAGGTTTAGGTTGGACATTAGGAAAAAATTCCTCACACTCAGGGTGGTTAAACACTGAAATAAATTGCCTAGGGAGGTTGTGGAATCTCCATCTCTGGAGATATTTAAGAGTAGGTTAGACCGACATCTATCAGGGAAGGTCTGATGGTGTTTGGTCCTGCTGTGAGGGCAGGGGACTGGACTTGATGATCTCTCTAGGTCCCTTCCAGTTCTAGTATTCTATGCAACTTTTGTTTTGTTTTCTCATTTTTTCAGAGAAAGACACTATGGATGTCTGGTGCAATGGTAAAAAAATGGAAACAGCGGTATGTGATCATTTACAAAGGCTTTTGTTTTAAGAGATTTGTTCTGATTTAACAACTGAAGTAGAACACACCCGTTAGAACATTAACACTATGTATCAGTGAAATAATTAAGAGACTGGAGAATAGCTGTGGGCCTTTTAAGTAAAGTGTTTTGTGGAGGAAGAATGGGGAGCAGACTGAATTGCTCTGTGGATTAGAGAGCCAGCCAATTTGAATTTACCTATGTCCATATTGACTGAGCAGTAAACATTTAAAGCCTGATGTTCAGAGTGGCATAAAGGTCACATTACCTTTTCATGCCTCCAGATGGTCCCTCCAATTTAATGTTTAGGCATCTTGACAGATGCACGGTGTAGAGAAGTTTGCCTTGTGGTGCCTATTCCTGTAGATAAAAATTAATCCTCAATTTGTCAGTTTGGTAATTTTACCGTTACTGAAAATTAGAGTCTGTGGACTTATGCAGAGGACTGCAAAACCTATTTCCTCAACAGACATTTGATCCTGCATCTGATACTGTCATACATTGATGATTGTATTAAATTAGAAAGGGTAAGGAAATCCGGTCTTAACTTTGCTATATTTTGAAACTATTTTTCACCATGTTCCCAAGAATTCTTCTTCCTCCACAAGCTGCTAACAGTACAACCTTCTGCCTCCCTTGGAGCACAAACTCTCCAACCATTCTCAATCTTTTCCAACTCTATTTCCCCATTATAACAGAAAAAGGTTTCGAATTTCCTTCTCATAACTAGCCACAAAGGAACAGGAGAGAGTACTTGAATCCCCCTGAAACCAGTTTGCAACCACTAGGCTGAGAACCCATGAACTTATACCTAGCGCATGGGTTCTTAACATATTAACTCCTGCAGGTAGTGAGCCTGCATGATTGCCTACCAAACTGTGCTTACATGTTAAGACAGCGTTCTGGTCTTTCATTGTATGAAAAGATAGACTTAAAACTCAGTTTGGCCAAGATGGCATAGTCCAAAACACAGCTGGAATTCTCTAAGTATCTGCAGTGCAAATATACTCCAGAATTATCATTGGTAGTTCAGGGCACACATGAAGCCTTTTGCACAACCTAGTTCTGCTTAAACCATATAAACCCGTAAGTCTTGTGTCAAAAATCTTATTCTAGTCTTATGAATTAATTTATGGCCAAATTCAGCTACAGACTATGCTGGAAACCAGTGCAAGTTAATTGACTGCAAGTAGAATTACACCAGAACCTAATTTGTCCTGTTTTAGTTAACTTATCAGTCACATTGGTAGCTGAAATTTTTCAAATGTCACAACCTACAAAATATTTTACAAAACTTTTGTCTGATCAGGAAACAACTTGATTTTAACCTATAAATAAATCATAACTGCTGAACAATCAAATACTATGACTAAATCAACTGCTGAACAATCAAATACTATGACCATTTTCAGGAATTTTCAGTTTTACATTTTCCATCTTGTCCCATATTTTTAGCTACCAAATGCTTACTGGGTTTTTTCTTATTACTGGAGCTACATGTGCATAATATCTGACAATCAGATCTTAGCTGCTTTATGAACACTAGTATTTTGTTAGTCAGCTATATTCTTTTGATGATATTTTGTCTCCCCATCACAGGGTGAATTTGTAGAAGATGGAACAGAAACTCACTTCAGTGTTGGTAATCATGACTGTTGCATTAAGGCTGTCAGTAGTGGAAAGCGAAGGGAAGGAATAATTCATACTCTTATTGTAGATGACAGAGAAATCCCAGAGGTTTTGGAGTAGCCTAGAGTTAATCTGTTATAGAAATAAAGATCAGGGATTCTCAATTACTGTGGTAATTAATTATTTTAATATGTACTTCTAGGTACATTTAGGTTTTTTATTTTCTGGTTATTGTAAATGAAATTATAATCTTTTTCAGGACCAGATGTAAATATCCAATTATGTACAGCCTCAGATATTGGCAGTTCTTTTGTAAACTATATAAATATATAACACTAAGAAGGGGAAGGTGGACTAAAGTAGGAATTGTTAACAAGGAGAATTTTGTTACAGAAATAAAATGCAAAATAAATTAGTAGTGTAATATTTAATGTTGAGGGTTTTTTTTAACTTGATGTGATTTCTTTTCATGTTCTGCATAGATTTACTTTGCACAATTTTTACAATAGTACGTCCACCTAAGCTGTTATTTTTTTATTGATAAAATGTTTATTGTAACATGCTAACGTCATTTTAAAATTCCTATGGTTGCAGTTAGGAAAATAAATAGCTATGTCAGTTAATAAAACAAAATGTATTGAAAATTTAGATATTCTATATTTACAGCAACTGTACTAATATATACAACTCTTATTAAGAGTAAAGGAGTGAGAAGTGTATTGAACACAAAGGGAACATGCATCTCACTAGTTTGTCTAAAATCTGTATATTAAAACTGTTGTTATGATTAAATACTTGGAATGGAAACATTATTTACTTTTTAAAATTCACTGGGGTGCCAAGACACTTTCAAAATGGAACATTTTGATGAAAACCGACTAATGTGGTTGAACAAAACTTGGCTGAATAAAACTTAAACCTACATTGCTGTGTGAACAAGGTAATAAAAATCAATGGAAATGAAAGAGGAGGGGGATCTGTTGGCCAAGTGGTGAGGCTAAATTAGGAGTGGAATGTTTCTGTTTTCAAGCTTATAGGATGGTATTAAACTCTTAATTTTATTAAAATATAAAGAAAATTTGAAAGTATGCCTGGAGTACATTAAAGATGTGCTAACTCAAATTGTATGTACTGAAGTCCTCTTATGAGACACAATAGCTTTATAAAGCGATGACACCTTGTGCTGTAGGTTTCACTAATGCATTGCAATAGTTATGATTGGGATGTCTTTTGGTCCACGCCCTGTTTTATTATATTAAACTGTAACAAAAATTAAAATCTTTTCTGGCTCTAGGTACGTACTTCTTTTCAGGCCAGAAGCTGACATTACATTGGATGATAATCCCTTTAACTATTGCTATACTTTTACAGTATCACAAGATGCTTTTTAAAATTTGGTAATTTTTGGTCAGCAGGTATATAAGCCAATTTTAAATTAAAACTTCCTAGTAGACACATATGTAATTCTTAATGGTCATAACTGATCAGGAAATAAAGATTGGGTCAAATTCTGTTCTTTATTTTATCAGCGAATGGAAGTTAATGGATTGCCCAGGTGTAACTATGAGCAGATTTTGGTGTGTGTAAATGTTGCAGACCACAGTACTTTGGTCTACAGAAAAACATGAATGTAAAGCAGTGCTTGGGAATTTGACTTTTTTCCTTTGGACCCTCAGTTCAAGTCCCATTCCAGCAACTGGTTTCACCCCCTGTGCTTGTACTTCTAGCTACATTTAAATGACCTTTATTAATAAGACAATTGTAAAAGTATCTGAGGACATAGCTAAGTTGATTTTTTTTAAATAATATTTCAGTTCACAGCTTTTTCCATACCATGACTGCAAATTACAATGAAAAAATTTCAAACTGTGGGCACCTCCCAACTAGCCATAAAACAAGATCATAACGCCCCTGAAACATGTATATTGCCTCCAATGATTGCTAGCTACAGGTTGTGAACTCATGCTTTATTTTTTCATAAAATCTTTCATAAAAGGCCATGTTGAATATACTGTGAGAGGCAAGTCTCAGCTATTGTCAAAGTCAGGAATCTTAGTGTCTGTTCAGAGGAGAAGAAAAATCAGAACACAGCAACAGATTGATTTATTTTTTGTCACACAATTTTTTTATTTCTCTTAAACATGTTACCAGTTGGCACATCATACAGCTAATAAACACGATTATAGTGACTAACACTGCAAATAAATTCACTTTTATAAGCATGTAAACATTTATAAAATAGCAATTCTAAAGATGAGAGTATTTATGCTCGAAGGTTAGCTAAACAAGTGAAAGCAGAAGTTAAAATAAATGAACAGCAAAATATGTGTTTTAATATAAATGGATTACTTTGAATTAGATGGTTTTTGTTTGTGTGATTTTCTTTTAATTTATAAAATATTGTTTCAGATTTTTATCAAAGACTTCTGTGACTAAATATATATTTACTCATCTCAAGCAACTTAGTAAAATAAAATGCATAGGGTGCATACTGTGGCTATTCAGAGAAAAATAAAATTTCTGCATAGTTTGGAAACTATATATTTTAACCACCACAGGAACGGTCAACTAAACTCTGTGTCTAGTACCACTTTCTTAGGTTATCATAGTGGTTAAACTCTTTTATATACCAACATGGACGTGTCAAGATTATCAAAGGTGAGGCATTCACCACACGACTGCAGTATGGTCAGATATTCTTTGTTCTGGGGGAGCCTCTGTGCTCATGGTTCTGGGAAATACCCAAGTCCCATGGTCCTGCTGATCTCTCATTTACTGAACCTCTGGTTGCCCAGTAAGGCATTGATTGCTCAGCCCAAATCTGGGAACATGTCAATATATAGTGTAGAACAGCCTGATTACTGTTAAAAATGACAAAAGTTTCAGGGTTATGAACATTATCTACTACGCTGTCATATGCATTCATACCATCTCCAATTATTGGTGGCACAATGTAAGACTGTTTGCCCTCAGTGTATAAGCCTGTTACTACCTCAGCCTCAAACACACAAATAAGATGGTCCATTTCACACTTTTCCTTAGTATCCCGCATTAGGTTTCCAGGGCTCTTGACAAAGTAGATGCCAGCTCCGTATTTTTGTTCTGCAAAGAAAAAACAAAAAATGAAAAGGATAGACTCCAATGAATGAGTTTTATTAGGGTTTGCAGTACTGTAGGCATGTTGTTCCCAAGATATCCAAGACAAAGTGGGTGAGGACATACTTCCACTGGACCAACTTCTGTTAGTGAAAGGGAAAGCTATCAAGTTGTACAGAGCTCTTCTTCAGCTTTTCTCTTTCACCCAGACCTCAAGAAGAGCTTTCTGTTGTTTCAAAGCTGCTCTATTTTGGTTATCTCAAAACAGCGTTCTGCACTGTCTACACAAGAAGCCCATTATTTTGAAATAACAGGCTTCTTATTCCAGCTTAGTGTGAACCTAGCTGCACAAGGATTAAGGAAGATGCCAGAACAGTGCTTTATTTCAAAATTTCAAAATAAGCTATTTTGAAATAACCTCTGCAATTTGCGTAGCTCAAATTGCATAACTTATTTCAAGGTACATGCTACTGTGTAGACATACCCTTAGCACTTGGCTCTAAGAACCGAACCTCAAGATATGCTCGAATGAAGAGTGTATCAGCAAGACTCTAGCTTGTGTGAACCAGACAGAGAATCATTTCCAGTTCACCAAGTAAACAGAGCTGGTAGATGGTTTCCTACTATTTAAGAGCACATATTAAACCTCTTTTGAACAAGACTCTTCCTGATGATCTAAGAAATATCTAGGCTGTTTAAATGAAGTTGGGGAGGAATAAGCAACTATAGTTTTCAGAAATCAGTGCTGGGTCCAATGGAAGCAATATCCAAAAAGGAAGAAGTGTGTGGAGAACCAGTGCTGCTGCGGCTAAGCTGGGATTACAAGTACGAGTTCAGCATGGTCCTGCCTGATTTTTTAGCAAAACTGTGGAAAAAATGGGATTGGTGGGAAAGCACCCAGTTTACCTGTCCAGGAAAGTTCCATTAGGGAATTTTGATCTTGAAGGAAGCAAAAGTGCTGCCCCTTCCTGCTGGTTCTTGTTGAAAACTGGCCTACTTGGGGAGTTCCCCACAGCTGGAAAGTGAACCTGGCTGCATTTGGACATAGAGACCATTTGGGGTGACTAAATCTACTTAGGTAGCCTGCTTGTTCCACACCCCTGAAAGGTAACTGAGATTGATCAAAGTGATAATACAAAAATCCCAGAGTTGGACTGTCTCATAGCAGAGACGCGATGATCAGGCTTGTCCCTGATGGGACAAGACATTGTTACTATGTTGTCTGTTAGAATCATAGAATGCTAGAACTGGAAAGGACCTTGAGAGATTGTCCAGTCCAGTCCCCTGCCCTCACAGCAGGACCAAACACCATCTAGATCATCACTGATAGATGTCAGTCTAACCTACTCTTAAATATCTCCAGAGATGGAGATTCCACAACCTCCCTAGGCTTAACCTAGTGCTTAACCACCCTGACAGGAAGCTTTCCTAATGTCCAACCTAAACCTCCCTTGTTGCAATTTAAGCTCATTGCTTCTTGTCCTATCCCCAGCGGTTGAGGAGAATATTTTTTCTCCCTCCTTGTAACAACTGCTCCTAGGACTCCCCAGCTTGCTGAGCAGAGCACGGGGGATGGCGGCATGGAGGGGAAGAGGCTCATGACAGGGTGTCCTCCTGCCCATGTACGCAGTCGGTACATAGCAGGGATGAAGGGGACAGGGATCATGTGTGCAGGCTTTTACTTTTGATATAGAGTAAGAAAGCCTGACACATCAGTCAGATATCTCTCAACCCCCTGACACGGTGTTGATTGACAGCAGTGTTCACTGTAAGGTGTGTGCTGAGGCAGCCGCTCAGGAGAGATTCAGATGCCACTCAGCTGATCAGCAGAGCATCCACAGTTAGGATTTTGTTTTTACCATGCCTCAGTGGACATGAAAAAATGTATTCCACTTATGATGGAAAAGTTTAAGTGGGAACACTGATTGATAGTCCCAGAGCTTTGAAAGTTGACTGGATAAAAGAGATGCTGGATAGGTAGACATATACTTGTACACCCAATATCCTGAGAAAGGCAGCTACTATTGCCATGTATTTTGTAAACATTCTGGGAGTTGCAGATAGGCCAAAGGATAACATTGTGAACTGGAAGTGAGAATAGTTCATCAAGTTAAGTATTTTCTGTAGTCCTGAATAGATCACCATATGGAATTACACCTCCAATAAATCAAAGGCAGCATACCAGTCGGTGGGCACCAGGGAGGAAATATTGGAAGCAAGCATAGAAAACTTTTATCTTTTTCTGTTGAGTTTCTGCAAGCCTAAAAGTGGTCTAGACTTCCCTTTGCTTTCAGGGTAAGGAAATAGAGGGAATAAAACCCCATCCCTCTATAACACTGAACTTCTCCTATGGCTCCCAAACAAAGCAGAGATTGCAACTTCTGAAGAAGTTCCTTGAGGCTATGTCTAGACTGCAGGCTTCTTTCAGAAGAAGCTTTTCTGGAAGAGATCCTCCAAAAAAACTTCTTCCGAAAGAGCGCTGCCACACTGCCAAAGCACATCGAAAAAGCGATCTGCTTTTTCAACAGATAGCATCCACACTGAATGGATGCTCTCTCACATGAAAGCTGTAATTGTATGGGCGGAAAGGCCATCAGGGCACCTGTGCTTTTTCCTCTTTCCTCTTCTATCGAAAGAACTCCCACTTCCCTGTCCACTAGGGTTGCCAGGTGTCCGGTTTTCTACCGGACAGTCCGGTATTTGTGCCCTCTGTCCGGTAGAAAAATTCAGAAAATACCGGACATGTGCAATGTCCGGTATTTTCTAAATTTCCGGCTGGGCGCCGGACGGGGGGAGTGGCTTCCAGCCACTCCCTCCACCCCTGCCCAGCTTCTACTAGCAACTAGAATGAGTGCCTGCCGGGGGCGTGGCCTATTGAACGGCTGCGGCCAGTGGCCGCACCCCCCCCACCAGTTCTGCTTCCTGCCCCCTTCCTCTCATCCAGCCCCACCTGGCCCCGATCTCTGCTTCCCGCCCCCTTCCTCCCGGACAGCCCCGCCTCCCGCCCCCTTCCTGCCTGCCAGCCAGCCCCGCGCCCTCGCCCCCTCCCTTCCTTCCGGCCAGCCCCTCCTCCCTCCCGGCCGGTCCCCCCCGCCCACGATCAAGTGTGTCCGGTATTTTGGGGGAGGGGGGGTCTACCTGGTAACCCTACTGTCCAAACCTGCCTTTTTCCAAAGGAGGGGTAGAAATAAACTGAAGGGTGTATCCCACTTCCCAGAGCTTAAGACTCTGGTCTGAAATGACTCAGAACCAAGCACCTAAGAAGGGGGATAGATGGGTACAAACACATGGAAAGGAAAGGCTGGAATTTCGGAGACTGGTATGATGACCTTGATCAACCCATCAAAGGCTACGTCTACATTGGCAAGATTTTGCGCAAATACTCTTTAACGCAAGAGTTTTTGCATTAGAGTAGTTGCGCAAGAGAGCTCTGATGGCCATTTTAACCATAGGGCTTTCTTGCGCAAGAAATTCATGTTGCCTGTCTACACTGGCCTCTTGCGCAAGAACAGTTGTGCAAGAGGGCTTATTCCTGAGCGGAAGCATCATAGTTCTTGCGCAAGAAGCCCTGATTTCACACATTAGAACATCAGTGTTCTTGCGCAAGAACTCCCCGCCAGTGTAGACAGGCAGCAAGTTTTTGCGCAAAAGCAGCCGCTTTAGCGCAAAATCATGCCAATGTAGACACAGCCAAATGTTTGTTTAGTGCCCCAGAGTGCCTAGATGAACTAGGAATTGTTGCAACAGAAGGAGATGGTGTGCATCTACAATCCCTATTATTTTTCTTATCAGGGCAGAGGGAGCCTGTGCAAGCCCAGCCAATGAGAGAGAGGCTTATAGGGAGTTAATCAGAAGGCAGCTTGCTGAAGCAGCCCTGTTATAAGGAGCTGTTCAGTAGAGCAGAGGGCCGTTGGGTCCTGACCAGCAATGGGGAGAAGCACCTTATTTGGAGCAGAGCTGGGCCAGCTCAGGGGCGCTAGAGAGAAGCTCCTGCCTAATACTTCCAAGGCTGTGGCCTTGATACAAGGACCAAGAAGGTGCAAAGGTCACAGGGAAGTGGGCCTGGGAACATTGCAAGCAGTCAAGGAGAGGGAAGGAGGGCAAGCAAGGTTGCTGCTAGAGGGTTCCTGAGTTGGGACCCAGAATCGTGGACAAGCCTAGGTCTCCCCTTGCATTGCACCTAGCCACCACATCATGGCTTTCACAGACTGCAGCTTGCCCCTGAGGCAAGGTTAGACTGTGGGCTGCAGTTGGCCACAGTCAGACTGATGACTGCTGATACCCCTTGGAATGGAGCGAAAACAGAGTGGTGGACACTGCTGGCGGGTGATGTCCTGAAGAGGACGCTGTGCTCCAGGGAGCAATACGGGTCCCAAGCCAGATAGTGGAGCAGAACAATGATGGGTGAGATGCAGCCCAGGAGGTGGTGCATGGCATGGACTAAGCTAATTCCTGGTGTGACCAGCAGGAGGTGCCACAGCGGTGAATTAACCCCATTACACTTACAAATGCCACACTTTAGAGTTGCCTTGGAATCTTTTAAACCATGAAGTTCATCATCCGTCTACACTGAGAATAGAGAGGACCCTTCAAATGGCAGGTCCTGAGGCACCTGCTGGACTTCCTGGGCAGCCCTAAGGACTGCAGCAGTGAAAGAAATTTGTTTTGTGTCCTCTGATAACTTATCCTTAATCTTTAATATTAGAGTCCCAGAAATGAAAGTCATAATGTCCTAACAAAGCCTGTTGGTTGCTGATTCTAAGTTGTAACTCATGTAGAATACTTTTTCCTACCAAAGGGAGTCAAGTTTTTTGGCATCCTTTGATTTAGGAGTAACAACTCATTACCAAACATTCCCTCCTATTGGCAGCTGAAACAACCAATGACCAAACAAATAGTCAAAGCTTTGGGAGGGCATGTAGCATCAATCCCGTTTGGAGGTAGTGAAGAGGGACTTTGTCACAGGGTTTTGTTGGGTTCTAAAATTGCCTCAGTTGGTTAGGTCAAGTGAGAGAACGCACAACTGCAGCCAAAATTTCAACAAATTTGTGTGACAACTTCCTAACTTCCTCCACTTGGATATCCGAGACTGACCCAAGCCTTTTCAAAAGTTCCTGCTAGTCTTGAAGTCATTGGATGGAGGTGAGGGCCCTTACACAGTAACTGACTCATCTCGGGAAAATAAGGATGAAGTCAATAGAGGCTGAGCCTCCTCTGACAATTTAGTGACAAGATCCTCCTGCAGTGTTATCTCCTGCTCCACATTGGGCCTGGTACTAGGTGTGAGATCACCAGGAAGTTGACAAGAAGACTCCCCACATCTAGTCAATGAGTGGTGAAAGGAGTGGTGAAAGGAGGACCCAGAGATGGGACGGTGCCTCCATAGGTTCTAACTAGGCCACAGAAAAGATGCTGGTCTCCAATGCCTTTCCAGCTGTACGTTCCCACCAGTACAGGCTGCAAGGTCTCAGAAGTGGCCTGGGTGGTAAGTGCTCAGAGGAGATGATTAGATGTACTTTGCACTCAGGAGACATAGGAACAAGGGATGTTAAGAGGCAGGTATTTAACTAAGCAAGTAATCGACAGAATTTTTATTGACTACTCAATTAGTCGAAAGGCAGCCCAGCTCGCACTGTCTGGGACCAAACCCCACTGCAGCTCTGCAATTTAACATGCCGTAGGAGCCAGAGAGCAGGCTGCCTGGCTCCTATTGCCTTTTAAATTGCAGAGCTGCAGCAGTGTTTGGTCCAGCACCCAGTGACTAAGCCGGGCTGCCTGCCCAGCCAGCAGCAGCAGCCTCTGTCCACAGGAAGTCCCAGCAGAAAGTTGGGAGTTCCCACAAACAGGGGCTGCTTCGTGGCAGCAGCCCCTGCCCTCCCCCACAGCAGAGATGGGGGAGACAGGCAGCAGAGATGGGGGATAAAGGCAGCAGAGATGGGGGAGACAGGCAGCACCGTGGAGACAGTACTGGGGGGAACCGGCTTTTGAATCCAAAGATGAAAACTCAGCCTCCTCTGACCACAGAAGTCAGCACCAAGAACCTGGAGATGACCAAAGCAACATCATCTTTCTCAACTTTGAATGGTACCACAGGATGAGAGCTCCAAGAAACTAGCAGCTGCTGTGGCACTGGACCCTGCACTGATGGAGTTGATGGTACTGTGGGAGTGATTTCCTGCGCCAATGGGGAAATTGGGACTGACACAGACAGTAAACCCATTGCTGCTGCAAATGCCTCTGGATAAGCGAAGACAACAGCACCATAGACCTCTACTCGCTGAAGACGAAGAGGTCATCTGCCTTGCTCCAATGGTGAACTCAGAACAGCTTCATTCTAAAAAACTTCAGCCTAGCCTCATCATCTTTGGTCCTAAGCTTGAAGGACTTTGTGACAAATCCACCTTCTGAATTACTTGACTGAGAGATACTGTCTGTCAAGACTGTAAACTCACTAGTCTAGAGACTGTTTTCTTCTACAGTTACATTTTGGGAAGCACCAAGCTTACTGCAGAGGCATCTTACATATTCAAAAAGCCAATGGATGGATCCTTGTATATGTGTAAAATTAGTTTATATCAAACTTGTTCAGTTTTCAAGTGAAAAGATGCTGGGCCTGATTTTCCACTCTGTTGTACCATCAACTTCAGTGGATTTACAGTTGGGTAAAATCAATGTACTGGAAAAGAATCAGATATGGCTTTTCTTTTCCTAACTGCCAGTGCCACACTCAAGCTGGGATGTAAAGTAAAGCTGGGCAAGTTCTAACTCATACCTTATCACCAGTAATAAAGATTCTGCATTTAGATCTGGGGATAACAGTTCTGTTGATGATGGTGCACAAACTAGAATAGAAACCAGCTCATTCTCCCAGAGCTGAATGGATTCTGCTGTACAAACAGGAGTAAAAACGTATAAAGTAAAATCTTATGGTTCTGAAAGTAACTGGATGAGACTGAACAAATATAAAAACAAATCTCTCTTGGAGCCACAGAACTCAACCAACCTGGGGACAGCGGAGCCCCAACGGCCCAGAAGCTCTGGCGACCCTGGCAGCCCCAGGACAGCGGAGCCCCGGTGGCCTTGGCACAGTGAAGCCCCAAAGGACCAGGCTCCCCGAGGTACAGAGCTCCTGCTGCCCCGGGGTAGGGGAGCTCTGGCGTTCCCAGCAGCCCTGGGACAGTGGAGCCTCAATGGCCCCGACAGCCCTAGAACTGCGGAGCTCTAGCAGCCCAGGGCAGCGGAGCCCCAGTGGCCCCAGAGCGCACCCTCTGCCCCCGGAACAGATATATGGAGGCCCTGGAAGTGCAGAGCCCCAGCAGTCCCAGAGCCGCTGAGCTCCAATGGCCCCCACAGCTCTGGGATAGGACTGGAGCTAGACCAACCAGTAGAAGCTCTGAGATAGCATTGAAGCTAGACCAGTCAGAGCCTGGTGGGGAGCCTGGTGGGGTCTGCTGATGGACTCCGGGAGAGCTCAGAGTCCATCAGCAGAGCAGCAGGAGTTGACCTCCCGTGGTCTGGAGAAATCCTTCATTCGAGACTGGTCAGGTCCCAAGGGTGCCAGACCAGGGAGGTTCTACCTGTATTTCTATCACCAAATACACAGTCCAGCTGAAAATACCAAATATCCAGTCCAGTGGTTCCCAAGCTATTTACCATTGTTGACTTCCATATACAGCTCTGTGTTATGTGGGATGCATCCACACAATATACATACATACTATCTGGCTGGCCCTGAGAATGTCACATGGGCTTCAGCTGGGTACTGACTGGATTGCAAGTGACCCCGGGGTTGAGAACCATTGGTCCAGTCCTTACTATTCTTCATGAAACAATACTAGCAAACATGGGTAAAATGGCTACATTATTGTTTGGAGCAGAATTATATCAAAGCTATTAAATTAGTGGCATGTTTCTGAAATCTTTCAACACCATTGTAAAGAGGCAAGTAGTAAATTACCTGGTGGAGGGGAGTATGTTCTCTGAAATCCAGATCTGCATACCAAGCTACAGAACTGAGCAGGAACACGCTGGTACAGCCTGTGGCACACCTGCTTGCCAATATTTTTTCCTTCTACATATTTTTTAATCCGTTGGAAGGCAGTTGATAAAAGAGAATTGTATATTTTTTCTATCTGTAATATAAACAATAATAGTGTAGAATGAACACTATACTTTTGAAAGCATATGCTGCGGCAGTCTTCAATCTAACAAGGCTTTTTTTTTATTTTGAGCTAGTTAGTATTGCCAACGTATATCTAAAGTGTGCAACTGCTCAAGGGGAAAAAACATGACCCCGGTGCTTCTCACGGAAGTCAACTAGAAAACCACTGTGCCCTGTTCCAGTGATTTTGAATGGATGAGTCGTGTTGTACGGATGTAGGTATCTGCCATAAATGCTAATGCGTATGTGGCTAGGACCTGATCCAGCTAGGAGCTGAGGGTATCTTGTGAGGATCCTAACTTCAGTGAGAGTTAGTCACTCAATCTCTCACAGAATCAAGCGCATGCTGAGAAGTCTTTGGACTGAATTGTGACTTTCAGTCACAGTTCTGCATCACAAACTGTGAGGAAGAATGGGTACTGCAATACCTCTGAAAGGGGTGTCTGGGAACATATGAGATATCAGAATGGATGGACCACTGGTCCATCCAAACCAGGTTACTGACTATGATAACGGCCAATACCAGATGTCTCGGGATAAGGTGCAAGAACCCCAGTTATGGAATAACCTGTCCATAGAAAAAGTTTCTGATTCACTTAGAGATTAGCATATGTCCTGAGGCTTGAAGGTTTATGCCCCTTCAGGTATCTGAATTTTTTTTTAAGTAATCTTATCTACTGGAACCATGAAAGATTTAATATCCATAGAACTATGCAATCCTGTTTTAAATTAGGGATGTGAACAGCAGTGTTCCCTGTAAACTGCTCAACAGCACAGTTTGACAGGTAATTAATCAGCCCCACCCAGTCGGAGGCTCAGGGCTCCATGCAAGGAGCTGACTCACTGGAAGGGCCTGATTAATCACCTGTGAAGCTGTGCTGTTATCCAGTGATCATCAATCTTAATGGGTGATGCTTACCAGGTAAGGGTTAACCATTATCCGGGAGCACACAGGGTTGGGAGATGGCAGCCTCATGTGGGGCCGGAAGTAGCAGCCTTTCCCTCCCCACTCCGGCTGCCACTTCTGCCCTGCTGGAGGCTGCTGACTCCCAGCACATGCGGACTGGCAGCCGACAGCCCAGCACTGGATCAGAAGCAGCCAGCTTGGAGCAGCCTCTGCCTGTGCCACAGGAGCCACCCTCGCCCACCCCCATGTACTCAGTTTACTAGTTAAATGTTCAATTTAACTGGTTAACTAATTAAATGGAATTTTACATTCCTATTTTTAATCCTGCTGTGCTCTTGACCTCAATGATACACTATGGCAATTCCATAGGCCAAATGCACAATGTATAAAAAAGCATTTCCTTTTGTCAGATTTATATTTTGCGACCTTTCAACTTAAACAAATATCTATTCTTTGTATAAATGTCTGATTTATGTTCTGTACGCCATTCATTATTTGGCATATCACCTCCCTTCTAAATGACACAGTACCTGTTGCTTCCATCTCTCTTAAAACAAGACACAGATGTCAATGCATTTAACCAAGGTCATACAATAAGTCAATAATAGAACTAGAAACAGAATCTAAGAATCCTCCAGAGGAGGGAGCACTATCTAATGTATATAGCAGGTAACTAGAAGCCAGGATTCTTAAATTCTGTTTCCAGTTCTATCACTGACTCACTGTTTCTTACTAGAGCAGGGGTGGGCAAAAGGGCTTCTGCAGGCTGGATCTGGCCCACCAAGTGGGTTGATCCAGCCTGAGAGGGCCTGCCGCTCCCCCGCCACCAGGCCAATGAGGGCCTGGGGGGGGTGGGGAGAAGCATACAAAGTTTCCTCCGCCCTGCCAGGAGCATGTGGCGCTTCTAAGCGCCATATGCTCCTTGTAGGGCAGGGGCAGGGGCAGGGCGGAGGAAACTTCACATGCTCTCCCCCACTGCTCCCAGGACAATCAGGGAGGGCAGGAGGAGACTTCATGTGCTTCCCTGCCCTCAAACCCTGATTGGCCTGGGGGCAGAAGGGGGAGCACACAAAGTCCCATGGGCATAGGCGTCTAGGGGGAACCTCTGGGGGAATCATGGTCTGTGGGTGGGGAAGCAGGGAAGTATCCTGGCCCCTCCCTTTCCACTTGAGGCCCTGCCCCTTCCAATGCGGCCCCCTGGGGTCACTTCAAAAATTTCTGAAGTGGCCCCCAGCAAAAAATTATTGCCCACCGCTGTACTAGAGAGACTTGTATTTCTCTATGTATATGCTGGACACCTTCGTGACCCCTTCCTGATTTATAGCATAGCCTGGAATATACTGACTACCTCAGGAGTGGAATCAGCCCCTGGATCCCTGCGCAAATACTATAACTGAGGACTTGAGGTTGCACAATATAAAACACACATATAATACCTTCTAAAATAATAAATGATGATTTAACTGCAATGTTTTTAAGTGATGAGATCAAATGGTTTTTTGAACAATCATCTCAATTGAGCAATAAAACTAGACTTCATTTGTAATTTCACTAGAGTTCATTCAAGTATTATAAGGAGCCCATTGATTTTGCACTTATTCTTTTTTTAAACAGCATAGCCTTCTTAACTCCATCCAGATTCTTGTAAATGACTGCTCTTAAGATTCTTTCTGATTCCTTTCACAAGGATACTCTTTACCTTAAGAACACGAAGCCCAGCTTTTTCAAACTGTTTTTCTCGGTCCTTGAATTCCTGACAGTATGATTCTACTGGAGAGATCTGGTAATGCATTTTGGTACCCCTTGTCTTGCCTCGAAGTCTTTCTGAAGGATAACCAGTTTCCAGTCGGCCTGGGTTCAAGCAGCAAACTAAATTAATAATAATTTAAGACTTTCCACTTGTTAAATTCACCCTAAATGCAACAGTCAGTGGAGGAAGAAGTTAAGAGTTTATTTTGGTTGCTCAGTTAAGAGAAGAATGTTACATAAAGCAAGCAGTTTGAGGCACATGGATCAAGGCTCCTCCTTTCCACATATTTTTGAGGCAGTAATGACTTAAGAGTTCTGTTAAGGGAGGCTGAGATACTCTATTCTTTTATGCTTTATGGGTCAACTGGTTATTTTCAGTAAGTCGTGAGTTTATTGCTAAATTAGTTTTAATTTTAATATTTCTATTTTAAAAAACCATGAAGGATATTTGGGCCCTGATCCAGAGCTCATTGAAGTCAATGAAAAGACTTCCATTGAGTTCAATAAACATTGGATATGGATACTACAGCACCTTTCTACACTCATGTACATTTAAATAGGGCAACTACGTGTCCAGATCTAGAAAGTCTCTAACTGATTCAACTCTGCTAAGGACATTACAGCTTACATTTAAATTTGTTGAACACATCATGTCTGTTAAATCAAGTTCTGCTAAAGGAACCAATGAAAAGTCAGAAACAAGAGATACAGGATGTAACCTCTCCATTATGTATCTCTGTATTTGCATATCTATATTTTATACAGTGGAATCCATGTTAAATGACCAGGAAAAATGACTGACTTTTAACTATAGGGCATATAAAACTAACCTGGAAAACAATGATATTTCAAAGACAAGAAGTTGCCCACTGAGGTGGTATTTTGCACAGGTTTCAGATTCATTCTTATTGTAACACTGTTAAAAACAATTAATGGACTTAACTGACATCAGTAATTTCTATACTTAAGTCCAAGGGCCTGGTTCACTCCCACCAGAGCAACTCTATCTGTGGGACCCTGATAGCACTAGGTCTGCTGCCAGAAGGGGAGTTGCAGCAAGCAATCTATAAAGCATGCAGCACCAGTTCAGCAAGGGTACCCACTGATGCAGCACATTTCCCAGGGAGCCTCAGCTGGCTGGGCCTTCAGGATGCCTTTCTTAGAGGAACTCCCAGAATGAGGGCTGACTACCCCCATCGGCATGGCTAGCTGAGTGGGATAAATTGCAACACACTGCAATCTTGCCCAGTGGATCAATTAAAGTCAACACAGTCTTTCAAGGGTTTGCACAGTGCCTATTACCATAGTATATAAGCACATAGATTAATGTGATTCTACTGTATTCACACATACAAGCTTATCTAAATATCAGTAGTACATATACATACTCTCTGCTTCATATTTGTTTTTATTCCCTTAACCACACTGACCCTCTGACAGCAGCAGTTCCTCTTCTTTGGCTCTATTATTCTCTTGCGCATCACACAGTAAGTTTTCGATCATGAACGCTGCATCAATTACAGCACTAGGAGGACCTTGAATCTCTAATCTTGCCTTTCCACCAATCACTTCCTCTGATATGGATACACCAAAACGCTGCAGACGAGAGAGTTCTGTATGATCTTTTTTGCTTAGGTTAAAAATGTGATTGTTTTCTATAACAAAAAGGTGACTTTCCTGGACTTGCATTATGTTCTTGATCCATATTTTTGCTGCTTCCAATGTTTCACAGCGATTTCCAATAAGTTCAATGGCTGGTCCAGTGTTTGTATTCTCAGTTTCAGCCTGTCTTTCAGAGCGTGATCCTGAAAGAAATACTGCTTATATAAGCGCAACTGGTAGACTAAGAAGTTCACAAGTGCTGTCACAAGTTTCTGTATACAGCCTGAGACTTTGCACCACAAAGAAACCTTGCTGCCCTTATGATACATTCAGAATGTGAATATTATGACAGACACAAAGGAGTAGATTGAAGTCAAATGAAATGGCAGTTCCTCTTCTGTGAGCCATTTAGAAACTTTTTCTTTCATTTTCATCTTTTTCCACATTCTTCTAACATGTGGTTTAAGCTGAAGCTGCTATTTTGGGAGACACTGGAGATGATGAAATTAAAGGTTTATACAAACTGAAAATTTAAATCTTGCTTTTAAGTCTCTAGTTAAGACTGTTTTTATGTTCAGAGAATATGTGGTAATTCTACAGGGAAATGAAGGAGATGGCACTGTCCTACTCACAAAGGAGCCCTTTTAAATCCCTTCTGGTGTTTGGCTATGGAAAAAATAAAGTACTTTTTGCACCTTAACTACATCTGGATTTTTTTTTTTAAAGTAGGATGTAAATCGGTGCTCAAATCAGTGTTTCACTCACATTCACTTTGCATTAGCTAGCTGGAACATGTTTCAAATGACAACATTCTCAACTTGCATTAAAGAGTCCACTGATGGAAATGGTAGTGGGCTGGGGTGCTCCCTGCAATCATGTGAACATGGAAGGCACAATCCAAATACAACTTACCTGACTACAGGCAGGGAAGCAATGCCACCCAGGACATTGTCTTGAATGAACTGAAATTTTACCCTTTGGCACTGAGACCCAATCACACAAAGTACTTTGTGCCATCAATTCCTACTGATGGTAATGACAATACTCAGCATCTCACAGGACCAGGCCAAAAGTTGAACAAAACTATACTGGAAACTTTAAAGTAGCGACTAAAGACCGGGCATTCCCTATTGCAGCTGTAAGTTTTACTGTTAATTAAACCTATACAATAAGCTCTGGAACTTTATAGTATCTAAAATGCCTAGGTCCCCAAAGTTTAATTATTTTTTTAAAGTTAGTCAGATGTATTAAAATTCTGGGCATAGTTCTAGGAAAACTTGGGGGAAAAAATAAGGAAATTACTTTCAATATCACCACATTGAAAAGGGACAGCTGCATTCATGTCCTCTCAGCAGGTGGCCTCTGATAACGCTGTCTATTACAATCTAGATAAAAGACGAGTTTTCTCTCAAATCAACCAGTGATGATTTTCACTTGGATCCCATTTTGATTAATTAGAAACTACTGTACAGGGCATGATTCAGGCCTGGATTGTATCTGTTTCCAATAGCATAATCCAGAGATATGTGCAGGGGGCACCTTCTCTCCCTCCCTCAGAGTGGCTGCCTCAGGGACTGAATCAAGCCCCCATCACACCTAAGTTAAAGGGTTCTATTGGTCTTTCTCTTGATTTGAACTGATTGAAGTTTATTTTCATTCATTGGATCAATGACAATTAATTAGGCATAAAGGACGGGTTAGATAATTTCATGGTCATTAATTAGACTTGTAGGCATTCAAGCCAGAATACAGAAGGAGGATTAAAACTTGTACATAGGACAGGAACTCCTCTTGCCCAGAAAGGCATGGCACAACTGGCTAAGTGAGTTACTAGAGGCCAGAAGGGTGATCTTCCTTTGAAGCATCAGCTACCCAAACACGGATGGGGGCAGCAAGGACCTGAGTCTGACATGACAAATCCTGTGTTCTACAGAAGGACGGTTCTGATTAGGGATGTGAACGGTTGAATGGCTAGGGTTGCTAATGTCGTTGGAGGGCTGCTGGCTCTTAGCTCGTGAGTGCTGTGAGTTGGCAGCCTCGCATGGGGGAGGAGGTGTGGAAGTGGCAGGAGGAGGGAGGAGAGCTGCCGGCTCCCAGTCTGTGCAGGCTTGCAGTCTGGAAGTTGGCAGCCTTCTGTGGAACAGAAGTGGCGGGGGTGGGGTAGAGAGGTGGCCGGCTGCCATCCCACCTGAGGCTGCCGATGCCCAGCCTGCAAGCCCGCAGCTGAGCATGGGGTCGGAAGCAGCCGGGCTAGAACAGTGGGCTGAAACGCCCCCCCTGCCCGCCCCAGTTATCCAGTTAACTTAGCATTTAACCGGTTAACTAATTAAATGGGATTTTACATCCCTGGTGCTGATTGTGCTCTGAATCTATGTGCATGAGTTGGAATGAAGATGCCAAAGCAGAGCAGTTAGAACTACCACTGTCAACAGTTTACCATACCCATTGGCTCCTGAAATGAAAGGAATTGGGATGAAGATGATTGATTGGAGAGAATAATTGATAAATGTCAAAGCTTAGCTTCCCCTAGTCTACATTTACCTTTAAGAAATCCTGCTTTTGAACTAGCAAACCCAAAGATCTGCACTCAACCCTAACTCCTGATAACAGCAATGTCAATGACGTGGGCTCTTCAAGGGGCAAAAGACTACAAGGTGTTGGAAGAATTGAACAGTTAGCTCATCAATTAGATTTTTTTACATGAATGAGAATCTGATAAGTCAAAAGCAGACTAATTCAATACCATAACCCTAATACAAGTTTTGCAAAACACAATTTTAGAGGAGGTAACACATCTTTCCCATTATACCAAAACCAATGTTGTCTTTTTCACCTCTGCCTGACAAACAACAAAACAGAGTCAAAAATAAAATGCAGAACGCCTAGGTGGTCATGTCACCCCTAGACAATAGATTTTTATCAGGATAGTATAATTTTCAGAACCTTACTCTTTGTGTGCTTTACTTACTCAAATCGTCACTTTTGTTGCATGCCACATCTACTCTCAGTTTGCTTTTTGCTGAATCAAACTTGGCTTGGAAAACCTTGGGGGAAAAAAAGATTTAGAATCACATTACAACCAGTTATGTGTCAAAGCACTAACAAATGAATATAGTCTCTCTCTCCAGATTTCTCTTAGGAAAGCAATTTTAAAAGTTTCCTTTCACACAAGGTCTAATGCTGGTCCCCAGTGCCAAGCCTTGTTCCAGAGCTTTGTATGGGACATGGATGGCATTCTTCCAGTTCCATCTGGGGATAATATGCGGGGAATCCATATGACCAGGCTGTGGCTGCTATTATAGCTTATGGGCAGAAGCAGAAGCTGCCTAGTTCTCCTGCTTGCAGTTTTATACTGATGCATCGAGGCTGTGCACTGATGCACTAACTATCCTCCTACCTAACTCACAAAGCTCCTCTCCATATCTCATGTGGAAAGCCACCAAGGAGCACTGCTCTGTGCCTGTGCAGCAGGTTTGGGCTTCCTGCAGACTGAGCAGTGAAAATTTATGTTGGGTTTTTAGCCAGAAGGCCTGTGGTGAAGAGAGGACAGGCTTTGGTAAGTTAGTGAAAAAACTGGCCGGGTGGGCCAAGAAAACACAGAGACAAATGATAACCAAATGTAATTTGTCAGAGTTCTGACATATAGAAAAACTGTAAAAACCATCTTCAAACACCATGAAAAATACATCACAAAATAATACAACATTAGAAAGTCAGATTTTACACTGAACTATACTGACAAAAAATGAAAAAACTGAACAGTAAATCTAAAGCATAAGTGAGCAAAAGTCATTGCTATTAAACTTGGACATTCTTATTGCAGGTATTGCAAAAACAAAGGGACAACATCAGAATTTACATGCACAGTGGTATAAGTTACATGTCAATGAGTGGGTATAAGTCAGTTTATGTGACTCTAGGAGTCAATATCGACATAACCTACATATTAATGGCATGGAAGAGATGATCCATCAGGAAAAGCAACTAACAGGAAGAACCAAGAAGGTAGGAGTGTCTATACCTTTTTGCAGTTCTTCAGCATGTAAGTTATGCTTGGATTTCCTTACTCTCAATTACTGATACATACTGTATTACATTTCACATCTGAATTTGGTCTGGAGTATGATTCAATAGTCCAGGATAGCCTTTCAGAGCAGAAGCAAAAGCATAAAGTAATCTTTTTACCAGCCCATGCTCCATTACTTTTGCTAGTCTATAGGCTCACACCTCACCTTTTAAGCCAGTGGGAGTTTTGGGTTCAACGAGAACTACATCAATTTGTCATTTATCATTCTATTTTGTAATATATAGATACCTAAAATAGCCATGTATAAATAACCTGGACTAAATTCTCTGCTGGCATAAACAGGTAAAGTTCCATTGAAATCACCAGCAGAGAAGTTGGCCTCATGTGTTTACATCCTTGTCTACCACAGAAAGCCAAGTCCTTTGTAATCCCTATGTTGCTGCAGAAGATGATTTGACGGAATTTGATAAATGCATTTGATAAATGCGTGGTATAACTTCAGTAGCAGTACTTTACAAAGTCCCCAGTAAGTGGGAAGCAACTGCAGGGAGGTATAAGTGACAGCCATGCTGCTGGGACTATGGATAGGAAGGCAATTAAGTTCACTCCCCAGAGGACCGGTAGATTTCCAATCAGTTTGTCTAAAGCTACTGCCAACTGAGCCAGCAGAAACACTCCTTTGTCAGAGCCATGCAGCAGGGAGAAAGCAGGAAACTGGGCAAAAGAGGGGCTAGCCTTCTGCAATGCCACACTAGCATACACATTCCCGAGGAATTGTTTCTCACATAGGCTGATTCCTGTTCCCTGCCAGGGCGCCATTTATTGTCTCAGGAAATGTCAATCAGACTACCAGTCCAATCTTGCCAGATTTAAGCTTGCCCTGGGCTTATTCAAAAGATACATTACTATCCATTTTTACAAATGTTATATATAGTTTGAAAGTCCCAGAGGGGTAGCCATGTTAATCTGAAACTTTAAAAACAACAAGCAGTCCTGTGACACCTTAGAGACTAACCAAAATATGTATAGTATAGCTTTCATGGGCAAAACCCACTTCTTCAGATGAGCTTGAGTGGATATATAGTTTGGTATATAAAGTACTTTATCTTGTAGAAATACACAAAAACTTTCTTCATAGTTATTGTGAGTTCTTATAGTTAATGCTAATCCTCTTACCTTATGGACAAAACTATTATTTGGATGGATCACAAAATACACATCTAACTTCATCCCAGGATGTTCCTTTGCAAAGTTTAACACTTCGTCAATCATGGTATCTGCCAATTCATCCTTTGTCAGATGTAATACTCCTGATCCAATTACTGGGAAGGAAACTGAAGGAAATTGATACTCCTGAATCTGAAGCAAACATCTTGACATTGCAGTTTTTAGTGTCTGCAGAAAATAGGGAGAGTTTTAGCCCTTATTTTACTTTCTGGCATGAGAAAGAGGAATGAAAACCCTGTTTAACAGAACATCACCTTGTGTGCATCACTGCTGCTCTGTGATGACCATACTACGTGCAGCACAGACTTACAGGCCAGATTGTATCCTTTTGTCATTATGACTTTCTCACAATATGGAGGAAATTTTTGTAACTGAAACTGAAATTCCTCCTGAAGAGATAAGCCTGCCTTTTGCAGAATTGTTCTTGAAATGCTTCCTTTTGACAGATCATTCGTGACCACAGAATTAACAATAACTGCAGTCTGGAAGACAAAAACACAAGCTTTCTGTATATTTCACTTCAGTAAATGCGTATTTCACCTGCACTACTGTTAGATCCTCACTTCAAATGTCCCTCTGCAGCTGGCAGTTTTTTCTTAAACTCCAGAAACTCCCCCTTTTAAGGAACACCTATACTACAAGCATCTTTCAATGTGCAGAATACATAACAGTGTAGCTCCCCACAAGGGTTCAACAGCAGTGTAACGGGTGAGGCAAAGCTCAGGCAAGTAAAGGCACAGATGAAGAATGTGCTTAGGTATACGAATACATTGCTTACACTCCTGTGCCTCCCCAGCTACACTGCTGTTATAAGCAGGGCTCGCCGAGCCACGGCGAGCCCCGCTCGCCAGCCGCGCTGTCCAGAGTTCTGTGCATGCGCAGATCGTTCTGTGCATGCGCAGAGTGCCCGAACCCGGCTCTTCCGGGATGTAATCTACTCGCCACGGGCGAGTAGATTACATAGATTGTCGAGCCCTGGTTATAAGCAATATAGAATCACTGACTCCCTGTTGATGCAGCCTTTCCCCAGGGCAAGGAAAGACTCCAGCACCCAACGCAGGGGTAAGAACAGCAGAGAAAGAATCCACCAGCTCTCTACTGTTGGAGCCCTTTCCCTCTGCATGGAAAGGTTCTGGCAGGGGGCCTGTTCAGTTCCTAGAACCTCTCCTCACTGCAATGAAAGGCTAGGCCAGCAAGGAGCTTCTGAAACTTAACCTACCCCCTGCCAAAGCCGTTCACTGACATGAGTAACTACAACGGCAATAGGTACAACAGGCACTGTGGCATGTAGCTATACATAGCCTACATACCACCATGAGTGGTGTATACTGTCAATGTAGCCTTTGAATAGTAAGCACTACTGGCCATGCAAACAGTCCTTTGTTCAGGAGCACTTTAGGAGGATGGAAATCCCTGAGCTTTCTCCTTCTGCCTATCGCATACTCCCTAGGGCTGCTGCAATTTGAAACTCAATTTGTGAAACATAAAACTTGAGTCTAACCTTAGCTTGACTGTTTAAGAGTAACTAAAAATACAAGACTTTGAACTACTCCTGTTTAATCACTCAGGAGAAATATAACTTTCTATAGTCAGCTGATAGAATTTTTCCCCCACCAATCAATGGCCATAGAATCATAGAGCAGGAAGAGACCTCGGGAGGTCATCAAGTCCAGCCCCCTGCCCAAAGCAGGACCAATCCCAACTAAATCAACCTGGCAAGGGCTTTGTCAAGCCGAGACTTAAAAACCTTTAGGGATGGAGATTCCACCACCTCCCTAGATAACCCATTCCAGTGCTTCACCACCCTCCTAGTGAAATAGTTTTTCATAATATCCAACCTAGACCTCCCCCACTGTAACTTGAGTTACAATCACCATAATTGATACTCTTTATTTTCACCTCTATAAAAACAAACTTCTTAAGGAGTCCAGCTGTTTCTTTAACAAACAAAATATGGAAAATTCTGTGAAATATAGTCTGTGAAATACTATCAGGTGACACGGCTTCAAATCTAATCATCCTTTCTGGTTTGCTCATAACTAGGATAGCTATTTTTTTACCAGATTTTCCAGCTATAATAAATAAAATAGGGCTGTTTAAATCACATGCTGGTTAAAGATGATATGTACACTGGTTTTATAAAATATCTTTAGCTGTTGTAGTATATACTGAATGCCCGAATGGTGGGACTGAGGACTGGTCTATGCCAATGCTATCAGTTGATCTAAATTACACTACTTCAGTTACGTAACTGAAGTCAATGTAAATTGGGTCAACTTACAACGGTGTTCACACTAGGGATGCAAAATCCTGTGTAATTAATTAAACATATTTAACTGGTTAACGCTTCCATGGGGGTGGATAAGGGGCAAGCCAGACAGGCTGGAGCATCCCCCTGCCTGCGGTACAGCAGGCCAGCCAGGCTGGAGTGGCCTCCTGCCATGGGCAGGGACTGTTCCAATCAGGTTAGGGCGCCCTCGCCCACTGCGCGATGTCGGCTTCTCTGGCTAGGCCGGGCCAGCCACTGGCGGGGACTGCTCCAGCCGGGCTCATCATGCTGAGAGCTGTTCCCGCCAAGCCAGGCCCACTGCACTGCACCGCAGGCAAGCAGGGAGCTGCTTCGGTCTGGCCAGATTTAAGAGTACTCCCTCGCCTGTGGCACGGTGGGCACACTTGGCCTGCTCCAGCCCAGGCCACCGGTTAACCATAACCAGAAAGTATTACCTACTAAGGGTCATGCTTACAGGTTAACCAGTTAACAGATTAACCAGTCACATCCCTAGTCCACACGATGGGAAATATTCTCCCATCAACATAGCATATCTTCACCAGACCTACTAAATCAACACCGTTGCGTCAATTGTAGCAGTGTAGGAAAAAGAGTGAGACAGATTCATGGAGTTTAGGTCCATCAATGGCTATTAGCCAGGATGGGTAGGAATGGTGTCCCTAGCCACTGTCTGTCTGCAAGTGGGTTACAGGGGAAGGATCACGTGAGGATTACCTGTTGTGTTCCCTCCCTTTGGGGCATCGGATATTGGCCACTGTTGGCAGACAGGATACTAGGCTGGATGGACCTTTGGTCTGACCCAGTATGGCTGTTCTTATGTAGACTAGCCAATTAGCCGATCATAAGACGGGATTTTCAGGTCTCTCCTCCACGTCCGTCTTCTCTCCTGAGCCTCCGGTCTCTCATTCCGTCTCTCTCTCTCTCTTCTCTTCCTACTGCCTCCCCCCCGCCTCCCCAGCTCTCCTACGCCTCCTGCCTCTCTCTTTCTCTTCTCCTCCCCCTCCTGCCTCTCACTCGGGGGACCACGAAGCCCAAACGGCCATTTGGGCTCCACACTCCCCGTGCTGCATGGGGAGCATGGAGCCCAAACGGTCGCTTGCGTCACTTGCTCCCACACGGCGGCCTGGCTGAGCGGCGCAGAAGTCAGCCAAGCGCCACAGCGGGAGGCGAAGGGGGGCGGGGCGGGGCGGTGACATTCACTGCCAGGGGGCAGGGCCTGGAGCTGCTGTCACGCTGCACGTCACCGTCCCGCCCCCCTTCGCTCCCGCCATGGTGCTCAGCTGACTTCTGCGCCACTCAGCCGGGCCGCCACGGGGAGCCCAAACGGCCGCTTGCTCCCCCGTGGCGGGGGATGTACATCACCGCCCCGCCCCCCCTTCTCCTCCCGCCATGGCGCTCGGCTGACTTCTGCGCCGCTCAGCCGGGCCACTGTGGGGGAGCAAGCGGCGCAAGCGGCTGTTTGGGCCCTGCACGCCCCATGCAGCATGGGCCGCCCAGAGGGAACAGCCAGCATTTCAGGCAACAGCGCCCCTGGAGGGAACAGCCAGCATTTCAGCGTTACAGACTCTCAGACACTGGGCTACTATATATATGATTGCCTTGCCCTACTCGCTCAGAAAGCTTTTCAAACTCAATAGCCATATAATAAGATGACACGTGAGTATATATTGTATTGATCTACTAATTCTAATGTTGGGTAGCTGAAGGCAAGAAGGAAAGATACATATTTACAGGATCAATACAACATGCCCCCTGATCTTTTAGGATCCAATCCTGCATAGTGCTGGGATGGAACTCCATGCTTAGCACTTCACAGGAACAAAGCCCTCAGACTCCACTGTGAAGACTTACCTGCTGATCCTCAATGTGTCCTCTTACGACATGTAGGCAAAGACCTCCGATCGCGATGGAATTTGGAAGCTGGTTTGCTGAAGCTGGCGGAGTCTCCTGAAGTGAGTTGATGTCACTCCTGCCCAGCAACTCTTCACAGGCCTTTTTCATTGCTGCAACTGTGGGCTCAGCAATGTTCACCAAGCGGATTTCTTTGACCCAACCAAATAACGGAGCTAGCTCAACAAAATTCTTAATAGTCTGTACGATCACACGAGCACATAAGTCTAATGGGAAACCAAAAATTCCTGAGCTCACTGCAGGGATAGCCACAGAGCTTATATTATTCTCTGGAGCATTAACATATTTCAGGACATTTATAATGGCTGCCTCAAGTCTCTGACAACATCTCTCACTTTCATATACAGACCATCGTGGACCTACTGCGTGAATAACTTTCTTACACGGAAGCCTGCCTCCACCTGTTACCGCTATTTGACCTGTGGTAAGTGTTCCATGGCGTTCAATGTAACATTTACTCTCTTGTTTAATTTCTGGCCCACCAGCTTTTGCCAGGGCAAGCGCTAGGCCTCCAATATGGTCCAGATGTTCATTGGCTGCATTCACCAAAGCATCAGCAGTATGTCTTGTCATATCATCCATCCAAACAGATACCTCAATTCCTTCCTTCAGGCTTTTCCTATACACTTCAAGAGGACATTTTATACTTTTAAGCAGAGATATACACCCAAATTTCTTTTCAATAAGGTCACGTAGACAGCTCTCTCGTCTCATGAGGATTTCATAAACATCTTTATTGATGGGAATTGTTAAACTTTCCTCTGTATCCATGCTGGACACTAGATAATAAAACAAATTAAGAGAAATGCTGTGATCCAATCTCTTACATATTTTTAATGCACAACATATTTTAAAGTTTTCAATCCTTATTTTTTAAATTGACTTGAAAGGATAAGGGGAAATTACTCACTGAACATTCCTTTTGCCATAGTCTGCTCTTCTCTCATTCTACCTTCAAGACATAGTAAGGATCATAGTTCTCACTAAGGTGTGCGCCTGCATAGCCACGCACAAAAATTCTTCCCCCGCCCACCTCCTCTGAAGAGCCTCGTGGCAGTACTAGCACAGCAGGCGGCTGCTCCGGTAGGTGGGGCTGGCTAAGACAGTGTGGTGAGGGAGCCACTGGGGCGAGGTCCACGACCTGCCATGGCCACCTCGCGGGGGCGGGGGGGAGGCCTGCTCCAGTGGCCAGGGCTGCCACGTGGCAGGGGAAACCAGAGACTGTCCTGGTGGCTGGGGCCGGGAACGGGACCTGCCGTCTGGTGAGAGATGGGAGGTGTGTGCTCTGGAATGCTCCATTGCAGGGGGGAGGCAGTTTCTGCTCCCCGTGGCCAGGAACACATATGTGTTCATAAATTGGGTGCCACGATGGCACACATCCAAACCAGCACATGACCTCAATATTGGTGCACGAGCCAAAATTCACTCCGCTCATGGAAGGAACACCAGTAAGGACAATTTTTGGTTCCCTTTACCAATAAAGAAAGGAGACAAAGACCTTACAAGTGAAAGCTTCCTTTATAAGTCCCAGCCTGTCCTTGTTCTTGCTCATTCACTTGTTAAATGCTATGACTTTCACTCTCCTCCTACCCCAACCAGGTCAATTCTTTGTCTCCTAATTCAATGTGCAGCCTGTAATGATTTTGTCCTTATACCAGGCTACACTTACACCCTTACACTTTCTTCTAATCAGATGCTGTTTCCTGACATCCCAGGAGGAGCACTTCTACTTCTTCCTTCCTCTGTCCATGTGGACTTCCCTGTCTGAGAGATCTCATCATCCCATCCTTTTTCCAGGCTTTCACATCCTCCCTCCTTCCAATCCTTTATGCATTACCACTGCATGGAGAGTCCAGTTTGATTGCGAGGAACAAAGGAAGCTCAGCATCAATACTGTGTAGCAGCCAGAGATCTACCTCTTCCTACAAACCTGTGAGCACTTGGTTCTCCTGTCCCATGTTCTCACCCAACAGGCTCACTCTTTAGTTCTGCAGCTTCTCACAGGCCCACCCTTTGAGCCCACCGCAGGCACATTCTCCCTAAAGTCTGAACTTCAAGTAGCACTGTGGGAAAAGAAAATGGGCCACCATCTTGCTTCACATAAATCACCAAACAGATGTCAGTTTAACTTTTTTTAATCATAACTCCCAGAATCAGAGCTAGCAAAGTAGAGTTGCAAAGATCTTTATACCATTACCAACCCCCAAAGATATACGCTTTTCTGTGTCAGTAGATTTCTATAAAACTACGTACAATAAGCACCTGGCTAACTTGTTTGTGTAAATCCTTACAATTTACATGAGTTTACCACATTTTACAGCTGAGTTACAATACCTATTTCTCTGCACAGTTATAATTTAAAAATAGACCGTTCTGCATCTCTTTGTAAGATGCACTGAATTTAAATGGCTTTCCATCAAACAACTTTTCTTCAGCACACCTGTAATGTACTTTTAAAGGTGCGAGGAAACCAAATAAAACTAGGGAAACATAAAATTGACATCCTTAGCAAGCCCTACAATTTGGTTTGTTTCAACTAAATCATTTGCATGCTTTCAAATATACTTGTTCCATCTGCAGTGAAATTTCAGTTAAAAGAAGAAGGGTATAAATTCATAAATTCTAATCTGCTTCATAACATAAATAGAAAGCATCTTACCTGAATAGCAATCCTCCCCCAGGGTCTCTGGATTGGATGTCTGAGTAATAATACAAAAAGGAAAAAGTAAACATATTATATTACAGTCTCAGAACGGTAGCCATGTTAGTCTGTAATTTTAAAAAAGGGAAGTCCTGTGGCACCTTAGAGACGAACACACACACACACATATAGTACCATGAACTTTCAAAAGCTCATGATACTATACATATATTTTTGTTAGTCTCTAAGGGTATGTCTACACTACAAAGTTAATTCGAACTAACAGCCGTTAGTTAGAATTAACTTTCATAGGCGCTACACATACAAACCGCTAGTTCGAACTTAATTCGAACTAGCGGAGCGCTTAATTCGAACTAGGTAAACCTCATTCTACAAGGACTAATGCCTAGTTCGAATTAAGTAGTTCAAATTAAGGGCTGTGTAGCCACTTAATTCAAACTAATGGGAGGCTAGCCCTTCTCAGCTTGCCCTGGTGGCCACTCTAGGCCAAGCCAGGGAAACTCTTCTGCCCCCCTCCCAGCCCCGGAGCCCTTAAAGGGCCACGGTCTGGCTACGGTGCCCGTGCCAGGTGCAAGCCTGCCAGCACCCAGCCAGCAGACCCTGCAACTGGCACAGCATGAGCCAGCCACCCGCTGCCACCCAGCCCTCCGCCTCTTCCCGGGACCAGGCTGGCGGCTCCCAGGAGCCTGCCTGGGGCCACAAGAGGCGGGCACCCGCCTGGTCTAGTGCGGAGATCATGGACCTCATCCAGGTTTAGGGGGAGGCCTCCAACGTCCACAATCTCCGCACTAGGCACAGGAAAGTGGCCGTCTAGGGCAGGATAGCTGCCAACCTGGCCACCAAAGGCCACATGCAAACCCAGGAGCAGGTTTGCATGAAAATCAAGGTGGTCCAGTGAGACCCCCGACCCTGAGCCCTGAGTTTAGAACATAAGAACGGCCGTACTGGGTCAGACCAAAGGTCCATCTAGCCCAGTAGCCTGTCTGCCGACAGCGGCCAACACCAGCTACCCCAGAGGGGATGGACCGAAGACAATGACCAAGCCATTTGTCTCGTGCCATCCATCTCCAGCCTTCCACAAACAGAGGCCAGGGACACAGTTCCTACACCCTGGCTAATAGCACTCCATGGACCCAACCTCCATGACTTTATCTAACTTCTCTTTAAACTCTGTTATAGTTCTAGCCTTCACAGCCTCCTGTGGCAAGGAGTTCCACAGGTTGACTATTTGCTTTGTGAAGAAGAACTTTCTTTTATTAGTTTGAAGCCTGCTACCCATTCATTTCATTTGGTGTCCTCTAGTCCTTATATTACAGGAACTAATGAAGAACTTTTCTTTATGCACCCTCTCCACACCACTCATGATTTTATATACCTCTATCATATACCCCCTCAGTCTCCTCTTTTCTAAGCTGAAAAGTCCCAGTCTCTTTAGCCTCTCTTCATATGGGACCTGTTCCAAACCCCTAATCATTGTAGTTGCCCTTTTCTGAACCCTTTCCAAGGCCAAAACATCTCTTTTGAGGTGAGGAGACCACATCTGTACACAGTACTGAAGATATGGCGTACCATAGTTTTATACTTCCCCTCCTCCTTCTTCCCCTGGCTTCCCCCTTCCAGCTCCCTCCTCCCAGGTTTCCCCCTCCCCTCTCCCACCCTGTCTCTTCCCCTCTCCCACCTCCTTTTCCCAGTCTCCCCAGAGGTTAATCCCCACCCCCCAGTTTTGTTAAATAAAGAGAGTTTCTATTTTTGAACACACGTGTCCTTTATTTTTTACATCAGGAAGGGGGGCTAGGGAGGGGTAAGTGGAAGGAGGTGAGGGAGGAATGGTCTGAGCCCCAATGGGGAGGACTGGGGTGGCTCAGCGGGCTCCTCGGGTGGAAGCTCTCCTGCAGGGCCTCCTGGATCCTAACAGCCCCCGATTGACCACCCCCGGATGGCAGCCTGTGGCAAGTGCAGCCGGGCTGATGGCCGAGTGCTGTGATGTGCGGTGAGGGCACTCAGGGCACTCCAAGACAGGACTGCTTTGCTGTCCCTAAGGGAGGTAGACCAGCAAGCGGGGAACCCTGAGAACTGTCTGTCCGGGGTGGGGGTCGGGTCCCTTTAAGCACAGCCCTCGGCTAGCCTGAGGCAGCAGCTCCACACTCTAAGTCCTGGTTCCGGCCAGCCTTAACGGTTCAGGGTCCACTCAATGTGGACATGCTAGTTCGAATTAGCAAAAGCGCTAATTCGAATTAGTTTTTACGTCTAGATGCACTAGTTCGAATTAGCTTAGTTCGAATTAACTAATTCGAATTAAGTTAGTTCGAATTAGTGCTGTAGTGTAGACATACCGTAAGGGAGTGTCTACACAGCACCCTTAGCTCAAAATAAGTTACGCAATTTGCGCTATGCAAATTGCGTAGCTTAATTCGAGTGTATTTTGAAATAGCTTATTTCCTAATTTGGTGCTGTCTACCCAGTGCCAAATTTTGAAATAACTTCCTATTCCGAAATGCCCCATTAGCCCTCGTGGAACGAGGGTACCAGGATGTTGGAAAACGCCTCCCATTATTTCGAAATAACAGGCTGCTTCAATAGACGCCGAATAGCTATAGCTCTGCAGTGCAGACATATCCTAAGGAGCCACAGGAATACTCATTATATTAAATCACAGACATATAAATATACACTCTAGTGAGCATGTGCAAACTAAGATGTGTCAAAGGTTTATAATTTAGCCAAATGTGGACAGATTTTCACAGGATGGCAAAAGGACAAAGACCACTTTCCTGCCAAATTTCAAGTCCCTGCTCCAAGGCCTAGGAGAGCTGTAACTTTTCAAAGAGAAGGTCACCTGAATTTTCTTAACATTACAATAATGTATTCAATACATTAAAAGGCAATGTATTGTTCCCTTGCCTTGTTCTTGGATATGGCTCAGCATTTTGGCTGAAAATCATTTATACAGAATGAGTAATACTGATCTACAAACCAATGTTCAAAAACACTTATGTGAACTGATTCCTGTTATTCCACTTTTGATCAAACTGATGTGTACACGCACATACACACAAATGTGTCGTTAAAAAATCATGGAGCATTTACTTTGGGAAAAGGAGAAATAAAAAATGTGATATATACTTACAATACACTACTTACACATTTAATGTAACACAATACTGAAGGATGCTGCCCCCTCCATGTTAAAAAAAAAAAAAGACAAAGCAAATAACAAGGAGAAAACATCAATGATCAGACAATCAAATTAACTTTCTCTGGGGTACATTATCTACTTCCAGAAGCTGTTATTTACCCCAAACTAAAACATGCCTTGAGGGAAAAACAACCCAAGGAACATGTTGGATTGAATCTTTCAAGGCCTTGCAAGAATTTGGCCTTGCAAGATTCAACCCAGCACATTTCCTGACCCATGCCGGTTGTTTTTCCCATGTGGGACATGTTTCAGTTTTGGGTAAATAACAGCTTCCTGAAGAGGATAATGTAACCAAGACAAAGTCAATTTTATGTTCTTCTGGATATTTCTTTTCTCCCTGGGGCTAACTATGGGAGAGGGTAAGGAGCCTCAAAAAGCTATTTTCCAATATATGAAGAGTGTAGGGCACTTGTGTGAGATGAAGGGCTTTCAGGTAGGGGTGAGGATGGGGCAGTAGGGAAGGAGAAGAGGGGCACTCCTCAGGCCTTTCTCGCTAATGACCACATGGTTACATCAGGAGCTCTGCTGGCCAGAAAATCCAGTTTGTGCCTGGCTTGAAATTTCTTCAGGGATTTGAACAGGAAAACCTCTGTTAGGATTTGATGGGGAGTATTCCTTGGAGAAGGGCTGAAACACAGGAGCCCAAACCCAAATGAAGGGGCTTCTCCACAACTCTGGCCCTGAAATATGTGCAGAGAGGGACATGACGTAAATTTTACAGCAGTCCCCCCAGCCTGCGTATACAGGCCACTATCGGCTAACAAATCATCTCCTTCTGCAGGCACCTGGTTTATTTCCCTGGCCGTCAAGCCACATCACACACTAAGACAGTACCACCTATTGGCTACAATGCTGCTTGTTTCTTTCAGTCTAAATCAGCAATCCCTCCAATATCTTTTCTCCTGCCCTTAAATACTCTGCCTTGGGTACTTTGGCCCCCTCCCCCGAATAATTCTTTGACTCTCCTTTCTTCCTGGTCACTTACCAGCATCTTCATCATGTTCCCCATCTTAAAAACCCTTCTCCTCCCCACACCCACTGAGCCCTCTTCTTCCCTCCACCTCCAGCACCAGCCCATCTAACTGCCTTTCCCCAACAGACTTTTCCTAACTCCCCTGGAACCCTCCAGGCAAGTTGCCATGGTGCCCCCCAGACCACTGTCAACAGGAGCCTTCAGACTCAGCATCTTATTGTGTACAACCTGCCAGGTGGTAAATGTGATCATAGGAGGGAGGGAATGTACCCCCCCCCACCCATTCTGCAGATTGGACAACACAGACTAGACTAGAGGTTCAAAATTTTCAAACCTGGGGGCCTCATCAAGCTGCTGGAACGGAGCACAGTGTAAGAAGAGGGATAGCCAAGGGTTATAAATTGTCTGGTTAGCTTCCCAGAGACTCATGGACACTCACACTGGTAATCAAGCCATTTGTGTTGGTGCCTCAATATGTGTTTGTGCCTCGTTGTAGGCGTTTAATTTTGAAATGGTCTGTTTTAGATTACAGAGCGCGTCAGCAGCTGATTTTGACTCAGGAGTTATTGGCTCCCAGTCCTGTGCCCAGACCAAAGGGTGACGGGGTGGAGGGTTGTGGGGTCCCGCACCCTCTCCAGACTTCTACAACTGTTTATGTTTTTATTTCCTTTTTTTGCAGAGTGGGTTCAAAATACAACCTCTACACATTTTCAACAGTTACGCATCATCTCTGCCCAGGCCACTAAATACATGGCTTCTGTGTATGACATATGGCTTGCAGTACAGATCTGTAGGCAATCAAGGAACCCACAGAGATAAATGCTATAGGAACTCTTAGCATTCATGCTCAGGTGAGAGTCTACTACTTCTGCTGTATGAAAAGTTCAGCAAGGCAAAGGCCACCTTCTGCAGCTTTCAAAAGTCCTTATCCCACAAAGCATATTCAACTGGAAATCAGCATCACAGGTGTTACTTTAGCACATCCATTACCAATGTGCTAGTTAATTCTGAGGCTTAATCCTTATGTTCTTATCAAATCCTTGTTTCTTCTGACACAACATAAAGACTAGGTTTAACCAGCTGCTCTCATCACTAGGGATGCAAAAGTGTTTAATACGGTAACCATGTAGCTGCTAAAAACCACAGAGATTGCATGCGCAGCGGGCTGTGCAGCAGAAAGCTTAGCTTTATACTGCTAAGCCTGCAGCGAAGCCTCCCCAGGAGCAGGGCCGCCAGCCCCCGCCCGGATTCTGGGGAGAAGGCTTCGCTGCCCTGCATTTAACAGACACAATTAACCGATAAGCATCAGCTTATCGGTTACTCGTTAAACTCTAACGTCCCTACTCATCACTATGACTAAGGTGGATTAAACAAAAGCAGTGCCCATTTGGAGTCATAGGACTGAAATGCAGTGATACGAGCACATTCATATCTGCAAGGGAGAAGGAAGGAGAGAAGATGTGTTGCCCTTTACTAGCTTGGCCATATACTGGATATGTAAGTTGCTACCAGCAGGTTCAGACGTTCTCATTTCACTCAAGTGCTAGCAGGCTGTGCTTTTTGAGCAGAAGTCTATTTTTAGCAAGATCAATAACTTATGCCATCTGTTTATTTTCCCCCCATCGAATGTTTTCATCTAGATAAGCCACAATTTGGAGGGGTTCCAATAAAAATCCAAATGTTACTCCAGGCCCTAATTTCTCTCTTTAAAAAATATCCCAGTATTTGTTTAGGAAGTTTCAATACGTTTAACAGATTCCTGCCATGCAATTATCAGAAACAAAACAATTATTATGACAGCTTTTGTTTAAAGAGGCATATCTTTCTATTTCACAGGGCGTTGACTCAGTGCAATACCTCTGTCAATTTAATGATTTCATTAAATCAAATGAAATCTCTATGGCTGTGTCTAGACTGGCCAGTTTTTCTGGAAAATCAGCCGCTTTTCCGGAAAAACTGGCCAGCTGTCTACACTGGCCGCTTGACTTTCCGCAAAAGCACTGACTTCCTGCTGTAAGAAATCAGTGGTTTTTGCGGAAATACTATGCTGCTCCCGTTACAAAAGTCCCTTTTGCGCAAAAGTTTTTGCGCAAAAGGGCCAGTGTAGACAGCTGAGATTTGTTTTCATAAAAGCCCCGATCGCGAAAATGGCGATCGGGCTTTTATGAAAGCGTCTAGATTGGCCACGGACGCTTTTCTGCAAAAAGTGCTTTTGCGCAAAGCGTCCGTGCCAATCTAGACGCTCTTTTCCGCAAATGCTTTTAACGGAAAAGTTTTCCGTTAAAAGCATTTGCGGAAAATCATGCCAGTCTAGACGTAGCCTATATGTACACATTTAGCAGACCAGGTATGTAAGGGTGCGAATTAGGTAGCCACCCTTCCTCCCCACCCAGTTTCATACAGGAGATGTGCTCTCAGTCAGAGCTCTTAGTGGCTCAGCACAGAAATTCCCTCTGAAGAGAGAATGCAGGGGACTCAGAAGAAAGCCAGCCACGCCCTCTGACTCACAGTTACATTCAGAAAAGAGGAAGATGTGAGAGGCATAAGTGAAAAGAAGAGGCCAAATTCTAGGGAAGGGCTAGCAGTGGTATAGACTAGAGAAATTCTTTTGTCCATACGGGGCACTGAGGCACAGAGAGACTAAGGGCCAGATTTGCAAAGGTACGCAGGCACCTAGTTGGATTTTCAAAAATCCAAGCACCTAGAAAGGTAGGTGCTTTGTAAACCCAACTAGCTGCTTAGCTGCGATCTTTAAAAACCTAGATGCCTAAAAACCTTTGATGCCTAAAAACCTTTGAAATTCTGTCCCTAAGGCACTGGCCTGAGGTCAAACTGGCAGTCCATTGGGGGTGGACGGAAGCAGAACCCGGGTTCTCAGGGCAAGCTCCCTGTCCACTGAACCTGCCTCTCTCTCTGCTACATGCTGCACAAAAAGAGAGGACCCTGATAGATGGAAGCAAAATCAAGCAAGCAAGTTCTCTGAGATTCCAGCAATGGGTCCCAGGCGATCAGGAAAGACGTCATAGTTGACAGTATGAAAAGCAGCACAGAGGTCTGGAAGGATGAAGAAAGAAAGCAAATGAAAGGAGAGCACTCAAGATCGTTCTTTATGGGGCCCTATGCAGCATTATGAAACTGGCGCCTCTATGTCCGACTTGCCCTTAGCAACACAAACATAAGCTTACAGTTCTGGAAAACTTGCCACATGCATTTTATTAAAACCAGGTTAAATAAATTAAGCCCCCTAAGTTCTAATGGACTATGCCCCTCCCCAGTTCTAAAACCTATTTAAAACATTTTAAAAATAAAAAATACGAAACACTGTAATACATTTTATTTGCAGTGTCTTTATTCATACTACCGGTAGTCCTTCCAGCCTGCTCCCAGGCAGAGAAGGCCAGAGACGAGGATCAGGACCAGCTGTGCTCCCAAAAGGCCAAGTCAACCCTTCAAATTGGAGCAGACCTACATGCCTCCCCAGACCAAACTGTGGTCACCTCCCAGTTCTGTTCTTGGGGAGCCAGGGCATGATATTCATGGAGAACACCCCCACCGAGGGCCTCTGGATGAACCAAAGACAAAGCAATAAAAAGGCAGGGGGAAGACACACCTAAACCCCTGTGGACAAGGGTGACAGAATTAAAGAAACATCCCTTGCCTCATCTGCATCAAAGACAGGACACACAGGCATCTACAGTAAACTTCCGATAATCCGGCACCTTTAGGACCCAGGGGGTGCCGGATTATCAGATATGCCGGACTACTGGAAGGGGGGGCTATGAGGGGTCTAGGGTGGTGTGGGGATGCCACCGCAGACCCCTCATAGCCCCCCCTTCCGATAGTCCGGCTCTGCCCCAGGCGTCCCTGATTCAGCCGCTGCTGGTCAGTTTCAGCAGCAGCTGAATCGGGATGCCTGCGGCAGAGCAGCTAGGGTGCTGCCGGGTTGGTCCAGTAGCGCCGCCTCTTGGCGCTGCGAGACCAACCCGCAGCACCAGTTGCTCTTGGGGACACCTGGGGCAGAGCAGCTGGGGTGCTGCCGGGTTGGTCCCGCAGCGCTGAGGGGCGGCGCTACCGAACCAACCCGGCAGCACCCCAGCTGCTCTGCCCCAGGCGTCCCCAAGTCAGCCACTGCTGAAACTGACCAGCGGCTGACTCCCGGAAGCCGGGGGCAGAGCAGCTCTGCCTCGGGCTTCCCAGAGTCAGCCGCTGGTCAGTTTCAGAAGCGGCTGAATCGGGGATAGCTGGGGTGCTGCTGGGTTGGTCCCGCAGCGCCCGAGGGGCAGCGCTACGGGACCTACCGGCAGCACTCCAGCTGCTCTGCCCCCGGCTTCCCCGATTCAGCCGCTGGTCAATTTCAGCAGCGGCTGAATCAGGGAAGCCGGGGGCAGAGCAGCTCCAATGGTCCGGCTGCCCGGAGCACTTCCAGGTTCCTGATGGTGCTGGACCATCAGGAGTGCCGGACCATCAGATGCCGGACCAATGGAGTTTTACTGTACATTAGCACACAGAATGGAGAACAGCAATTCCAAAGCAAGAACCACACTGAACTATGGGATACCAAAAGCAGAAAAGCACTGCCTAGTGGGAAACCTCTGCTCCAGATGCTAATGAACCCATGCCTGCTCACACCCAAATCAGTAATTATCAGACCAGCTGTGCATTATGAGCTCTCTCAAGGAAAACCACCTGTAGCCACAAATGATCAGTTTCTACTGCTTGCCTAAACAAAACTTTAGAATACTCCCCTGAACCTTCTGTTTACCCATAAACAAATCCAGGGTTCCCCTTGAGCCACTGTTATGTCCCTACAAAAACTCCAACCCTTGCTCTAGAAAAGTGTTCTGATGACTGGATCTAAAGCAGAGGTGGGGAACCTAAGGCCTGGGGGCCACATGCGGCCCCCAGCTTGTCTGGATCCAGCACCCAAGGTTCAGGATTCCCCTCCAGCATTGGGGAGCCTGTGTTAGTTCTGTGGTCCCTCCATCGCTCCTCCACGGGTCTGGAGCACACAAAATCTTCTAGGCTGGACTCTGCCCCCCAGGCTCTGGTGTGCGAGGAGAATGTGGGGAGTGACTTTCTCCTCAGTCAGGGGCCGCCTCAGTGAAGGTTTGTTGGGTTTTTTTTGCTTCTCACTTGTGTGCAGCCCCCGACCCAAAAAAGGTTCCCCACCATATACTTATCAGGTAGTCGAGTAATGACTCAACTAGTCGCTTTCCCAACCCACCCTCCTGGCTGCCTCTATCAGTGAGAGGCAGCAGCGGTGGGAGGGGAGGGGGAGTGGAGACGGTAATGGGGGGAACTGGCTCAAAAGCCGGTTCCCCCCAGCACCGTCTGGGGGGGGAGGGAAGGCAGAGGTGTAGCTGGAACTGGGCGCGAACATGGAATCAGCTGATTCCCAGCTCATGCTCAGTCCCAGACGCTGCACCTCTGCTTTTTAAACTTATTAAGAGCCGCGAGGGGGGCAGGCAGGAGCCAATATGCACAGGGAGATGGCTTTCCACACGTGCCAGCTCCGTGGACCCACCTGCCCCAACTCTTGCTGCCTCCTAAAGAGGCAGCCAGGAATGGGGGCAGGAAGGAACCAGTGCTCCTCTATCAGAGGCAGCAGCATGGGTGGGAGAGGGGGTAGGGGAGACAGCCACGGAGCAGCCTCTGTCCCCAGCAGCCTGGCCTCCCCCCCCCCGGACAGAGGCTGCTCTGGCATCCCACAGAGCAGGCTGTCTGTGGCGAGCCCAGGCCTGCTGCTGAGAGGCTGCTCCACGGCAGCAGCCCCTGTTCATGGGGGAGGGATCCAAGCTTCCCGCAGACAGAGGCTGCTGCCACCCCGCGCTACTGCCTCTGTATCAGAGGCAATAGCATGGGGCAGCAGGCAGGAGCCAGTCTGCTGGAAAAGCTGGGTTTTAAACTGGCTCCCCTCATAGACCAGCTCCCACCAGTGACCCCACACTGTTGCCTCTCATGCAGAGCCAGCAATACAGGATGACAGGGGGCTCTCCAGGAGTGGCTCCAGGAGCACACTACATGCCAGCCCCACCTCCAGGCACCACCGAATAGTTATATGCAGTTACATGACTATTCGTGTAACATCCCCACTGTGGATACCTAAAGCAAAAAGATCTCAGGGCTGCCAAAAGTGCAGATCTTTTTGCAGGTCCCGCCTTAGCCCGAGGCCCTGAGCTACAGCCATTGACACTGTTGTGATATTAATCTGTCCATGCCTAGCAGGGAGATGAGGAGGTGGCTCTGCGCACTGCCATTCTCCTCCCCCTTGGAGATGTGTGCACTGGCTCGCCATGAACTGGGAGAGAAACTCCATCTGTCCATGCGCTGCTCTGTCCTCACCTGCAGCTCCCATTGGCTGGGAATCCTGGCCAATGAGAGCTATAGGGGAGGAACCACCTGCTTCCCCCTCAGCCACAGTCATGCCCACAGCAGCTTCCAAGGAGCAGCAGGGGGTGAGGCCAGGCAGGGAGCCTGTCTCAGCCCTGCTGCAGCTCCAAAAGGAAGCTGCCCAAGGTTAGCGCCCTGCACCCCAAACCCCTGCCCTAGTCCCAAGATTCTACACCCCAAGCCTCACTCCACTGCAGCACCCTAACTCCCTCTCTGGCCTCCTATTCCCACCCCAACCTCCTGCCCTGAGCCTGCTCCTGCACCCCAAATAGCTCAGCCCCAGCCCAGAGCCCGCACCCCCCAGAACCTTCTCCCTCCCACCCAGCCTAACCCTGCGCCCCAACCTGGAGCCTCTCCCACACTCTGAACCCTCATTTTTGACCCCATCTCAGAATCTCCAGGGGAAGCTCCAAGCTTCCGCCGCGCCCCCCCCGCAGCATGTGAGCCATCCTTTAGTTTTAAATTAGAAAAAGTCTTATATACACTGCGTGGCCCCACAACAGCTACGGGGCGCGGGCCCGCAGACGAGTTAATCCAACCCTGGCAGGGTCACCGCGTGTGACCATCCCCCCCCCGCTCCTTACCTCCTCCTTACCTCCTGAGCTCGTGTATCGTAGGGCTCCGTTTGTTACACCGCAAGAGCACTTTTTTTAAAAGCCTAATAGGAATACAACGGTGTTAATATCGGAAAATCCGGCTACCCCTTTGAATGACGTATATTTTACATGCAATTGAAACAAAGTGGGGGGGGGAGGGGGTGCTGCGCTACGCGAGTACCTGTAAGCAGCTCAAGTTACGCTGGCGGGACGCGCCCCGGGCACGCGGGGCAATGGAGTCGCTCTGATTTACACCGGGCGGGACCGAGATCAGAATCTGGCACCGCAACTGTCCCCAACCCAGGCCGGGCCGCCCCCTGCGCTCAGCCCCGCGCCGAACGGGCCGCTCTACCCCCTGGCGCTGCCCTCCCTGCGCGCCCCCAGGTAGTTTTGGGCCCCGAAAGCAGCGCGGCCCCGGGCTGACTCCGCGGCGGCCCCCTGCGCGCGGGGCCGGGACCTGGCGGGGCGGGGAGTTTCCCGTGTGCGGAAGCGACACGCCCGGCCCCGGGAATCGAAAGCGAAAGTGCCGCCGCCTGGCACTGCCGCGCTCCCCGCTGCCATGGCCGCCGCCGCCCCGGCCCCGCTCCTGGTGCGCGTCTGTCCCGCGCCCGGCCCCCAGCTCGCCGAGAAGCTGCCCCTCAAGCTGGAGACCTACTTCCAGTCGCCCCGGCGCTCCGGGGGAGGCGAGTGCGAGGTGCAGCCGGGCCCCGAGCCGGGCACCTACCTGGTGCGCTTCGTCTTGGAGAAAGGTGAGCGGGGGCGGCCCGGCCATGGGGCGCTGGCTGAGGGGAGGGCACGGACCTCGCTGGCGCTCCAGGGCGCGGGGACCCCACTCGTGTGCCCGCCAACTGGGCCGGTGCGTGCCACTGGGTAGGGGGACCAGAGCAAGTGTGATAGATCAGGACGAGGAGGGGGGAATAGGCGCCTCTGTAAGACAAAGCCCTGGATATCCAAACTGTTCCTATAAACATGGGTATCTGGTCACCCTAAGGCCATGGGACAGGGTGCCAGCCGTGCCCTGACTGGGAGTTCCAGGCATGGGGGGACAGCGTAGGCGTGCTAGCTGTATGTACTAGGGATGTTAGTTGTTTAATTTAATAATCGTGGAACTGTACCAAATCTTATAAGAACATAAGAACAGACGTACTGGGTCAGACCAAAGGTCCATCTAGCCCAGTAGCCTGTCTACCAACAGTGGCCAGCACCAGGTGCCCCAGAGAGGGTGTTACATAGTTACATGGTTATTCGATGGTCGCTGGGGCTGGCATGTGCTGTCATTTGGATTAATTTATAAACCCAGGCTTATCGGTTAATCATTTATATGGCTATACACTAACATCCCTAATAGATACCCTGCAGGTGGAGGAATGCAGGTCAGGGTGTGCATCCCCTGTCTCCAGCGGTTCAGCGGGCCAGCCATGTTACTCAGCGTCATGACAGCAGCACATGAGTTGTGCCACAGGGATATGGTGTGCAACTTATGCCATGTGATGGCCTGCCAGCAGCATGGCAGCTGTGTCACTCAGCAGGCAGCAGTGTGTGCCACTGGAAGCATGTTGGCATTTCACATGCTGCTGCTCAGCAAGAGCAAAGGCGTATCAGCTGTGATGTTGAGCAGGATGGCAGTGTACCAGCCATAGCCACCTAGGGGCATGTGGATGGGAAGAGAGTATACCTGCTGTGTCCTTAGGGAGCATGCCAGCTGTGAACCTCTCTGTGTCAGTGATATGCTAGCTGTGCCACACGCCAGCATTGATATTCTGTGTAGAGCAAATTTTGGGTGATGTAAAACTTCGATAACTGCCCCTATGTCACCCACATGTTGGTTGTTGATGTAGGGACATGGTCAGGGAGAAGGGGACATGTATGAGGACCTTGCTGGCCACTGACAGCCAGCATAGATCTTTTTGAGATGCACAGATGAAAAGTGCTATTTAACAGGTGGTGGGCTCTAATTTGTGCCATGAACTGGACCAGCACTACAGGCTCCATCACAGGGACAGTACAAAAGTGGATTAAATACATCTAGTTTCAAACCTTAAAATTCACAGCATATTTAATACGTGTGAATTCCTTGAGGGTTGTTTTTCCTCTTCCTTCCCCCTTGTGTAATCATTTATAGGTTACAAAATGGGTGTGCCAGATCAGAATGTTAGCCTTTTACACTCATTTTGAACTCGTGAAAATGAAGACAGAAGGGGCAAAGCAGTGGCGAATCTGACTGTTTAGTGTTCATTGATACACAAGAATAAGCAGAAGTTCCTGATTTCCACCCTTCTTCCTATTCCCTCCTCACTACAGCCAAGAACAGTGTGAAATCACGTGAACACCATGCCCTAGAAATTGATGGCAAAAATCTGAAGATACTTATTCAGGCAGATTCAGAGGTAGAGGATCCTAGAGAAAGTCAGCCTACAATACAATCTCTGGGCCTGACTAGCACCTCACAGCTTCAGAAGAAATCTGACAAAAAACAGCTTGGTGAAAGACATGATGCCAGTTCATCTTCTAGAGCATTTACTAAAAAGGTATGTTTACTATAAAATAGAAAACAATAATTCACCGGGCTATCAAGACCTCTTGACTTACACATGTACAGCTCTGCATCCATACACTTGTTGGAGAGAGAGAGCTCATTTCACCTAGCCAGAATAGAAGAGTTAGAAATTGTCACTCTGCATTAGATTTATAAATTTCCATGTTCAGTAAACACTGAGACATGTCCATACATCTGATAAACATAGAGTATGGCATGGTGACTTGTAATGCAATGGTATGGATTTGCAGTCATAATTATGTTTGTGACATTTCCATATCCCCTGAAATACAGGAACATGTATATTTTTTTCAGAAATATCAGCTTGTATGCCTCGGTTGCTACTGAGGCACATTTAGGAAGCTTTTCAAAGAAATTAATAAACATAATCAGTCTGTTCCATAATAGTTTCTTATACTTGTCATCATACAATAGGAGCACATTCCATTATTACATTAGGCAACATGAGTAATATATGATATGTGATAAACTTAAAAAACAACAAATGGTTTGGTAGCACTTTATAGACTAACAAAACATGTAGATGGTATCATGAGCTTTCGTGGGCACAGCCCACTCCTTCAGATGACCGGAGTTTATCCTGTACAGACTAACTCGGCTACCCCCTGAAGCATATGATATGTGGTTCATTCACTTACCTTCTCTGGAGGATAATTGGACAGCTAATGCAGTGCTTTGTTTTGGTAGGGTTTGGTAGAGTTTAGGGTTGGTTGTTTGTTTACTGGGCTCTTAGAATATTTGGGATAAATTAGAGCTAAATAACAGCACAGAACACTGAGCCAGGACTGGTTGCTATAAACAAACTTTATGGGACAGTGGGGGAATTGGCCACACCCATGGTAAGTGGATATCCTGCTAACTAAAATCATACCAGACCACCAATGTTGCTGGACCAGAGAGTGCCAGATTAGAGAGGTTCAGTCTGTATTAAATATTTGAAAGAACAAGCTCAGAGTTTTAAGAAAGCTACTAATCATCTTTCTTGTTCTTTCATTTTCAGATTTTTCTCCATGTGTCTGCAACCTTGAATACCAACCTGTTCACTAAACAGCAAAGACAACAAGTGACCGTTCTGTGCCCACAGTTAAAAATAGAACAAAAATCTAGTGACCATGGCATTGAGAAAGTGAAAGGAGACTATGAAGATATTGAAAAAGTATATCATTATTTTGATGATCTCCTTATAAAAAATGACCAGCACACTGATTTTTCATACTCTGAACGAAAGAATGATTTGGAAGAGATGACTATGATTGGTTTGGAGGAAGTGAACAATATTGAAGTTCCATCAGCTCTTTATGAATACTTTAACCATGTCTCTGAAGAACAAATTAAAAAATTACAGGAACATTTTAAAGTAAAAATAAAAAGCAAAGAGAATGATCATGGACTCACTTCAGTATGCTTCATATCTGTTGGGAAGTCTGGATTAGCAGATAAAGCTCGTCAGTCTTTTATCAGTGATTTTCAGAAAGGAATAGCAGATTTAAAACAAGAAAAAGTTACTTTGTCAAACAGTTCCCAGTTAAATGAAATGCTACAGAAATTAAATACTAAGTTTAGGCGTCTTCTTGCCAAAAATGAAGGAAATACAGTAATACTGCGTGGTCCTGCAAATGAGATTTTGGCAGCAAAAAAATTTCTTGAAGAAGAAAATACAAACAGCCCAGTTGAAAATCCTGTGAAAATAACATCTGAAGCTTACTCCTTCAGGAATGGAATTGAAGTTAATTCTGTTGGACTTAAATTCTTGGAAACAATATTCAACAAAGAAATTGAAGTGATAAATCAAAAATTTGATACTATAATGGAGACCAAGGGCTATCCACAGAGTCAGACAGTATTTGTCATATTCAGACCTAAAAACAAAGATTTAGATATGTCTGCACATGCTTATGAAAGCTTCATTACTGCATTTCAGAAAGCCGCAGCAATAAATGAAGAAGAGAAAAAACAGCTGACCAAGTCCTTTAATAATCTACAACAGGAAAATGCAGGTATTATAATTCAGGAACAGAAGAAACTCAATTTACAAAGTTTACGAGATCTGCATGCTGATGGAAAGCACATGGGGAGCTTTCTTAACGTTGAAAGCCCTGCATCACTTAAAGAAGAGACAGCTCTCACTTATGGTGCCAGCTATCCAAGTGCTTCAGGAACTTCCCGGAATGCAGATGATAAGAAAATGAATAGGGTTCCTCTCAAAGAACAATCTAGACCCCAGATAGCAGGAGAAGAGGAAGCCAAAAACCAGTGTGCTATTTGCATGGATAAAATTCATCAAAAAGAAGTACTAAAGTGCAAACATGAATTTTGCAAAGCATGCATCCAAGAGGCAATGAAGTATAAGCCAGTCTGCCCTGTCTGTAATACATTTTATGGTCTCCTAAAGGGAAATCAACCAGATGGAACAATGACTTTTTCATGTATTAATTATTCACTCCCTGGCCATCCTCATAGTGGGACTATTAAGATTGATTATCATATGCGAGGTGGGGTTCAGACTGTAAGTATATTTGAAAGTGTGTAAAAGTTTAACTAAACAGAACTCAAATATAGAATCCAGTATTTTCCCATTCTTACATTCTAGAGGGTTGGGGGGTTTTTTTTGTTCTGCAGATATTTATTCCAATATTTTTGTTAGGCTCCAGGACTCTGACAATGCATTGCAAATCTCAGTTTTCCTAAGAGACTTATATCACATCACATCACATTTTATTATATTTCTTTATGATGTGCCATTAATATGCAATGCTAACATCCAATGCTGGGTCACAGCAACAAAGGAATCACAAAAATATCAAATATTAATAAATAAAATGAAAGATAAAGCCAAATGGTAGCCTTCACTTTTATACTCAGTGGGCCTGATACTCCCACCATATAGGTGTAAATCTGGAATAACTCCATTGAAATCAGTGAAGTGATGCTGGTGTAAAAGTGCTGTGAGAGGAAAATCATGAAGTGTGTAGTACACTTGGGGAAAGGACATTATTTTAAGGGCTTTGGGTTATGTTGTTTAAACTGCACCAAACAAAATAAAAACAAAAAACTTGTAAAGCTTTTTCAGTTACAGACTAACACAGCTAGCCCTTGAGACTACCAAAATAGGTTGATCAGGACTCTTTAAGTACTACTGCACACCAAATTATCCTTTCAAGTGACATCAGTGAGAAAAAACAAAGGGGGAAGAGGGAAAGAAAGAGTTCCAGAGAGCTAGGAGCATGAATATGATATTTAGAAACAGCCATGGATGAATGAATTGTGCAAGAAAATGTAAGAAACTGAAAGAAGGGGATGGGCAAGGAGAAAAGAAAAGATGAGATGTCCTAACAGAGAAAGGTTGTGAGACAACTGTTGAAAGTGAGGGTGAATAATGACACTTCAGATACACAGAAAACCCGTAAAGAAGTGAAAGGTGCAAATAAAAAAGTCAAAGTCAAAATGAAGCATGCTATGTGATTTAGAACAAACTGAAGGAGTTAGAAAATGGATTTGGAGAGCTGGGAATAAATAGCATTGCAAAATTTGAGGTGTCAGATTAATTTCCATATGTTTTTAGTATATCTGTGGTATACCTATGGCCCTTTAGTTTGGGTATATACTGATTTTCTTTGAAAAATTCTGGGATATTGAAAAAGCCAGTATTCAGGTTTTATTATTTTTGTTTGTTTGTTTTTACCCAAACTTTAGCTTTTTGGAACCCAGGAATTTTTCAGAAATGGGCAAGGAGCTGGGTCCCATCAGCTGAGACTGCCCAGTTGCAGAGACTAGGGATATAAAATCACATTTAAAATGTTAACTGGTTAAATTATATGTTTAACCAGTTAACCTGCCCACTGCATTGTGCCACCCATTGGTTTTGCTTTTTACTCATTTCCTCTCTTTTTACTCATTTCCTCATTTTTCCTGTTTTGTTTTGTTTTGTTTTTTAATTGTAATAAACACTGATGAATTCCAAGGGGGAAAAAACAAGCCAAAAATGAAGGGCCTTGAGTATACAGTGAATTTTCATTGTATTTTTTACAAAACAGAAAAGCCATCCAAACCCAGGCAGACCATATTGTGGAACGAGTCGGACAGCATATTTACCTGACAACAAGGAAGGAAGAGAAATTTTGCAGCTGCTTAGAAGGGCCTTTGATCAAAAATTGATCTTCACTGTGGGGCAATCACGTACTTCTGGTGCAAAGGATGTTATCACCTGGAATGATATTCACCATAAAACAAGCATGCATGGGGGACCTGAAACGTGAGTATTTTAAGCCTGGCCCTTGGAGCAGCCGTCTACCAAGCAGCCCCGGTCCCTGGAGCAGCCACCAACCACGTGGCCCCAGCTGCCGAAGCAGCCCTGGCCACTGGAACAGGTAGGCAGCCCCCACGCTAAAGGGCTGGAGCTGTGGCCAGCCCTGGCAACAGCTTCATCCCTGGGAAAAGGCTAGAGCTACGGGCAAGGCGGCTGCCCAGCTGTTCCTGAGGAAGGGCCGCATGGTGGACAGCTGCCCCATTTACCGGGGCTGGAGCCAACTCCTGCTCCAGCCTGGGCACACGGGGCAGCCACCCACCGTGCAGCTGGGCAGCCACCATGCGACCCTGTCCTCCACTCTCCCACCGAGCCCACCACCAGTAGCTTACCTTCCAAGAAGGTGCGTGCTGCTACGCAGCTCTGCTGAATAGGTGGGCAGGATTCTGATTCTTTGTGCGCGCTCTTGCGGGCACGTACCCTAGATCAGGGGTGGGCAAAAGGGCCTCTGTGGGCTGAACCCAGCCCACAGAGGCCCTGCCACTCCCCCGTCCCCAGGCCAGTCAGGGACTGGGGATGGGGGGAAGCACACACAGGTTTCTCTGCCCTGCCCCCACCCTGCCAGGAGCGTGCGGCACTTAGAAGTGCCACATGCTCCTGGCTGGGCGGAGAGACTTTGTGTGCTCCCCCTTCCCCAACCCCTGATTGGCCTGGGGGCAGAAGGGGGAGCGTGCAAAGTCTCCTCCCACCGCCAGGGGCATGGGCACCTAGGGAGAACTTCTGGGGGCGTGGGTAAAGACTTCACGCACTCCCCCACCGCCAGACCAGTCATGGTCTGTGGGTGGGGAAGCAGGGAAGTATCCTGGCCCCGCTCCTTCCGCCTGAGGCCCTGCCCATTCCAGTGCAACCTGGGGACACTTCAAGAATTTCTGAAGCAGTCCTTGGTAAAAAATTATTGCCCACCCCTGCCCTAGAGACAACTTAGTGTTTCATTCTTGGGAAGCTGAGGAAGGGACAAACATGTTTCCATGTATTATAGAGCTGAGGTCCTGCTGACATTAAACACCTTCTGCTTTCCCCTAGCTTCTATCACATGACTTCCTTCTCCCCTCCCCAAAAAACATTCAGCTTTCTAATAAAGGTTTCAAAAATTATAATATTAATGGTTAAATATAATCACATCAAGTTATGGTTTTGTGTTAAATCATTTGACAAAAGATTCAAAGAAATGATATAACTGGATAGTTATAATATAACATGCTGTCAGACAGGGCTGGCCTTATCACGAGGCAAACTGAGGCGGTCGCCTCAGGTGCCAGACCCAAGTTGTGGCTCAAGCGAGCGGGTAATGGGGGTGTCATTTGAGCTCCCCGCCTCAGGTGCCAAAATGTTGTGGGCCGGCTCTGCTGTCAGATATTGGTAGTTTTGTAATAAGGTCCTATAATTGAAATGTTTTATTGTAAATCATCTGAAATATCCATAAATATTTGTAAGGGAGCTGGGGTGTGTTCCCTCCAGTTAGCAGAAGAGCCCCACTGCATTACTTAGTGACCCTAAGGATGCTCTAATTTGTACTAGCAGTCACACTGGTTCCTGGATGACCTGAGATCAGAAGAGTGGGAAGATACCACTTTTGCAACCTCATCCCATGCCACCACCAAGTCTGCTGAGCATTGGGCCTCGTTTTAGAGCTTTATTTTCAGAGTTGCTAAGCAGCCACAGTTCCCATAGATTACTAGTGGAATTTTAGATGCGCAGCAGCTATGAAAATCAAGCTCAAGGTATGACAGTTTGGGCACCCAAAATGAGTGGCCACTTTTAAAGTGTTAAGCTTTAACCTTTCTGTGTTTTGCTTTTCTCATCTATTAATGAGAGACTATTTGTTTCAGAAAGCAAATGTTCGTAAATGTGTTTTAAGATCTTTTAATGGAAGATATTGTAAAACTGGGAAATTTTGTTTCAGAATGTAAATGGCCCAAACAAGTATTCTCTCTTTCCTCTAGGTTTGGTTTTCCTGATCCTAAGTATCTGAAACGTGTTCGAGAAGAACTGAAAGCAAAAGGAATTGAATAAAAACATGTATCTGCCAACTGTTCTTAAGCTGCATTCAGAATACAATATAGCACATAGGTCTGCAACCTTTCAGAAGTACTGTGCCGAGATTTAACTTATTTACTTCTATTTACAGGTCTGCATGCCATCGATACTTTTTAAAGTCAATAATAGTCCTACTTACAGCAGCTTCATTAATAAATACATTAAGATGCAGATCTTACTGTTTTAGTAACAAAGAATTTTAAAAAAATAATTAAGACCAGAGTTTTAGATATCTGCAACGCTCCAAAAAATCTGTTTAAAATAATCTTTTTCTTTCTTACTTTGGGATACACAGGCTTAATTCTTGGCTCCATCACAGACTTTGAGTGAGCTCAGGTAACCCCCAAGGGTACATCTACACTACAGCTGGAGGTGCAAATTACAGCTCAAGGAGACATACACACACTACCTTTAGCTGAGCTAGTGCGCCGAGGGTAGGTCTGCACTACAGTTAAAAACTCGCTACTGTAAGGTGTGGAGCACACACACCCCTTGGTAGTACTAAGGGGAGCTGAAGATGCACCCAAGTGTCTGAGTGTAACACTGAGCTGGTAGAACATTTTAAAGTGTTTTTTTTTCTTTTAGGGAGCAGGAAAGGACTCTTTTCTAAAACAAAACTGTCTCATCCCAAACTGTCAATATTGTCAAAATGGTTCCTCTTGTGTAAAAAATGTCACTATCTCAAACTTCAAAGTCTTTTATAACTAGTTAGCACCAGTTTTTGAAGGTGCTTTTTGTAAAGGAAAAATTTCACTAACTTCTTTGGGGGGCCGGAGGAAATTTAAAAGATGTAGGACATTTTGAAAAAGGGGAAAAAATAAAATAAATGGATCCATTTGGCACACTTTGAAATGAAAATGAATTCATAAGTTAATACTTTTTTTTTCCCCTCTGTGAAAATAGGTCATCATATTTCAGCCAATTCTGGTAACAGGAAAAATCATGAGTTATACTTTTGTTAACAATTTCCATTAGAGCCTTTAGCTTTATTTTTTAGATCTAGACTCAGAAAAACGGAGGTATTTGGGTGCCTGAAGAGGCAGATACATGCCTAACCTGCTTTGCATTCTGGAAAACCCCAGATGTCTAACTCCCATTGAAAGTCAGATGAAAATAATCCCATTAGGCACCTATCTGTCTCTTTAGGTGTTTGTACATCTAAGCAATTAACACCTCCTTATCTTGCTGCTCCATTTCAAGTACCAAGCAGCTCCATTTAGCAGCTGCTTGACAATGCCCCGCCAATCAGCTGTGAGACTCAAGCAGCAGTGCAGGCTCCCTGCTGATGGGCCAGGACAGAGCTCCCAGCCACATGCCAATGAACATCGCTCCTGTGTGCTATAGGTTGCAGACCCCTGATACATTTACTTCAACATATCAGTTGATTAGATGCATATATAAAGTTAGAGTATTTCTTCCAAGAAAGGCACACATTGCTTTATTTATAAATGTGCACTTTTCTTTTACAGTTGCAAGAACAGGAATTATCACCTAAGGGCAAGACATGTTTTGACCCCCTAATATGGGCCCAATCTTGCAAACCCTTTGGCTGTGTCTAGACTGGCCAGTTTTTCCGGAAAATCAGCCGCTTTTCCGGGAAAACTTGCCAGCTGTCTACACTGGCCACTTGAATTTCCGCAAAAGCACTGACTTCCTACTGTAAGAAATCAGTGCTTTTTATGAAATACTATGCTGCTCCTGTTCGGGCAAAGTCCCTTTGCGCAAAACTTTTTGCAAAAGGGCCAGTGTAGACAGCTGAGATTTGTTTTCCGCAAAAAAGCCCTGATCGCGAAAATGGTGACTGGGGCTTTTTTGCGCAAAAGCGCCTAGATTGGCCACAAACGCTTTTCCGCAAAAAGTGCTTTTGCGGAAAAGCATCCGTGCCAATCTAGACGCTCTTTTCCGCAAATGCTTTTATCGGAAAACTTTTCCGTTAAAAGCATTTGCTGAAAATCATGCCAGTCTAGACATAGCCTTTGAGTAATTCTTATAGGGTTATACATGTAAATAAGGATTACTTGTATGAGTGCATAGCTAACAGATTCATACCCTCTCTATACAACCTTAGTATTATCAGAATATGTTCTGTTGAGGTTTTTATAGTGCACCCCCTCACCATGATATCTGAGAGCCCAGCATTAAGCAAGGTGACTATAATCTATCACATGTGCTTCTTCCTTTCTTTCCTTCCCCAAGAGAAAATGCCATATAGTGTTTTGGAGTTTTAATGTAAAACATTAGCCTTGTTTTTATATTAATGAAGGCAAAGAACAATAATTAGTTTGGGAAGTGCTGATGTGTGAGTTCTCTGATCTGCAGGATTTTGTTCCTTTGTTTTTAGAAGTGTTCAGTGTCCAAAATTCCCATTGAAATCATTGGAAACTGGGAGGGCCTGATATCTCTAAAAATCAGGCCCTAGTTCTGAGTCTTTGATTACATGTTCAACAAGCCTATAGGCATTGCATTATAAATTGCTTTTAGCTTTTTATTTTATTTTGCTTGTAATCACAATTTATCCTCCAGTACATGGATGAAATACTCTCTGCTGATACACATTTGATTGATGTAGAAATGTTACTGTTGGTAATTTACATGAACAAAATTTTCTTCACAGTTATAAAACATAAGGCTCTGATTTTAGTGCACTTGATGATTGTTATTAGCTAAGTAGTTTTCGCAAAGTAAAAATGCGGTCTGCTTCAGTTGTCTCATTTTGTCTCTGCAGTGCCATGTAGTCTTCTACTGCAGTAGTTCTCAAATAGGAATCCTAAGAGGCCACAGGCAGGATTTCAGCAGGCCACCAAGCAGAGTTCGTTCTAATATTTTCCATCCCTGGGTGGGCTGAATTTTCTTATGTGCAACACCAATATTGAGATTGTGTGTGGATGTGTACCACCAGTACAAACAAAAAACCTAGGTATAAATGTATATTTTAAACAGTTCATAGGTATGAAAGAAGAAAAATATTAAAACAAGGCTAATTAACAAGGAGCAATGCTTAATATGTTTATGTAATACTAAATCAAATAAAGAAAATTAACACTGCCTTTCGAGCACATAAGCTTTAGAGGGGTAGCCGAGTTAGTCTGTAACAGGAAAAACTTAAAAAACAACAAATAGTCTGGTAGCACTTTAAATACTAACAAATATATAGATGGTATTATGAACTTTTGTGGGCACACTCTTCATCTGAAGAAGTGGGCTGTACCCACGAAAGCTCATGATACCATCTACATATTTTGTTAGGCTTTAAAGTGCTACCACACTATTGGTTGTTTTTGGAGTACATGTATTTTATCATCCTACCAACTCAGTCTAGTAAACACACCAAAATGGGGCATACTGAAAACAGCTCTATAAATAAATCAAAGACATGGCCGTTAAGTAAAAGCATAAAAAATATGCACCAAAGCCCCAATTTAACAACCTACTCCCGTCTCCCATAGACAACTAAATCTTTAGAATCTCCACTAAAACTTCTCTCAAAGAATAAAGCATCTGCCAAAGCACAAGCATGCTACCAACTTTTGCAGTTCACAAAACTATCCCTTTTGCATGCATATTATCCACACATAGCTCAGCTTTAAGATGTTAAACAAATCTATAAGAAAACTAGAAATAGTCATGCTCTCCCTACAAATAGTAATACAGTATTTACTGACACTGGAAAGGAGAGTAAAAATCATTCACTCAGGCTTAAATAGTTTCTTTGGGATATCAATTCTTAATTTGATTAATAGTGTACAAACATAGAAAAAATAAGTAGTAAAGCAACACAGCAAACAAATCCACAAACAACTGACAACACTGAAAATAGGGAAGTAAAATTTCAGATGATTAGTTATGGATATTTTAAATGACTGTTTAGGATCCATTTTATTCGACTGAAACGGAGACATACAAAACAGACCCAAGTTCTCCTGGTTTGAAAGTTTCACGTTGTGTGTGTCACCAACTCAAAGAGTAGAAGCCCCAGAACACATTAACATATGGCCTCAGAGTTTGCAAATAAGATCATCCTACAAAACACATAGGCTATGTCTACATTCACCCTTATTTTGAAATAACTCAAGTTATTTCAAAATAACAGAGTGCATCTCTACACAGCAAGCCCGTTATTTCGAAATAATTTCGAAGTAACAGGTTTCTTACTCTGACTTCTGTAATCTTCATTTCACAAGGAGTAAGGGAAATTGAAGAAAGAGTGTTCTTCCTTCGATTTCCTGCTGTGTAGACAGAGCCTAAGGCTAAGTTAAGCTATTTCAACTTCAGCTACGCGACTCATGTAGTTGAAGTTGTGTATCATAACTCAATGTTAGCCTGCAGTGTAGACTTACCCCTAGCCTCACACATAGTACTTGCTACTTCTGAATACACCCATTGACTCATAAGAGCCAGAACTAAACCAGATGGCATTAAGGATAGATCTTTGCTAATACCCTCTCCATACAAATTCTAAAACTTAATGAAATCACCTGTTTGCAACCCAATTTAATTGAAAGGCCAAACAAACAGGATCCATAGTAAAGTTCTTCCAATTTTCACAATTCACCATGTATTAATTAACAACACAGGATTTTAAAAATCATTAAGATCAGAATTTGATATCTACAATCCTCTAAAAAAGACTGTTAAAAGAATCTTTTTTCTTTCTTACCTTAAACTATTAACGTCTATGTAAACATTTGCTTGAAATGTGATCATGCAAATCCAGTATTCATTCACTAAAGCCTGAATCCTTATCTACAAAAGCGGCCTAAATGCTTTACAATAGAAAAACACCAATGCAAGTGAAGTCAGATCCTTCATTAAGATCTGCTAATGCAGAATCTCTCAGCCATCTTTACTTCTCTGCTGTGGATCTGTCTTCCTCCAGACAAACTACATTTTAATCCAAGCTTTCTAACATCTCCCCCTGCTAACAAACTCAACATGGCCAAAAGCAAGCTCTTTATCTTTCCCTCCTGATACTAGGTGAAAAATACTTTGTCTAGGACTGCAGAGGATTTACCATTTTGTGTTTGCTTTATAAGTCTAACAATGTAAAATAGCAGGGTGCTGCATTATTCTTTCTCCCATCATATTTTTCCTGGAATATTTCAGATCTTGTAATTATGTCACCAATCAGTTGGTAATTAATACTAACTCCTCCTCACTCCAGCCTCAACAAGAAAAGGGAAAGAAGGGAGCACAGAGCCCAGAAGATTCTGCAACTGAGATGCAGGTCTGTCCCTACTGATATGCAAAACATGCAACACTGTGGGGCACCACAAAATTTGGGACACCAAAATGCCCCGAAGTTCATGGTAGCCATGCAATTGGATATTGTGTATGGATGCCAGCAGCCCCCCAGCCTCAGCTGAGCCCCGTCACCTGTGGGCTCTGTACTAACTCTGGCCCACATCCCTAAACCCTCCCCCTCCCCCATGGACTGTGCTCATCACCCCTTCACCAGGCGGCAGCGAACGACATAAGTACATGCCGGAGGACTAGGAGTAGTAGGGGGCAGCAAGATAGCTGGAGAGAAACAGTGGGTTTCCCCCCCTCCATAGCGTTGCTTTTCCCTCTGGCCTGCACTCTTGCTACCCTCACCTCCCTTCCTACCCTGCTCCTGCCCAGGGCTGCCAATTCTCACGGATCGGCTGGACTGGATGTCCTTGCAGCAAATTCCATCTGGTCCAGGAGCATCGGCAACCCTAGCTCTTTCCCCTGCACCTTCTCTCATCCCCTGCAAAGCAGATGAACCACTGCACGGGGGTTCCAGTTCTGAGGTGCATAGGGCACTAGCATTGGTAGGGATGGCCCTGCCTAGATGTCAATATAAATGTATCAAATCCAATGGTTCTTCTCCAAGCAAGAATTTGAGAGTGCTGATACACTCATTTGTGGGGAGGGGAGAGTGCATTTTCAGTTTATGAAAGTAGTGTTTTTTATACATTACTTGCTGAGAGGCCATGGGGGGAATTCAGAACTTCCTGGTAGCCTCTTGATCACACAGTACTGAGCAAACAATAGGCCTTTGATGTAACCTTCCCTTTCCCAAACATGGTAATTAACATGGCTTAAACAAAGACAAACTCTTTACCCCTCTGAATTGGACGGGCCATTATATTCAACAGCCAAATGACATGAAAAGCTAAGAATGGGACGCTTTCAACCCACTTAATTAGCCTCATTAGCACTGGCACTATAAATGACAGTTACTTTTTCTCCCCTTCATTTATTTTTCTGTTATAAATTGTGACATTCCCCCCTTTTTTCTCCACTTTGCTCATCTGAGGAAATGGGTTTTGCCCACAAAAGCTCATGATTTATATGTGTATGTGTGTGTTTACTTGGCTAACCTCTAACAAAGATATATAAATAAACACACCAATTAAGTTTGCATTTCAAAGTTCTAGCCTCTCTAGTACTGAATGGTTCCAATTACCAGTTACATACTTTTCCAACATGTCCCTACAAGCTGACTCTGGGTCAATAAGCCGGCAGAATGCTTAACCCTTTCTGGTCATTTGTCATACCTGACATAAGATTTGCTTCAATTATATAACAGCTGTATCAACAATGGTTTTCATGGCCATATTATACTCAGATAACGTCACATAAGCCTGTAGAATTTTTCAAATGAAAATTAAGTGAATTGAAGGCTGGAAAACTATGTGTTATTGAAAAAACCCATGCCAACAATAACGTGCTCAAGCTTCGTACAAAGTTAGCTACATAATTGCTAACATTCTTTTCAGTGACATTGGGAAATGAACACTCAATATTAGTTGTACTAACTTATGTCCTTAGTTATCCCAGGGAATGGTATTGGCCCATTTCTTCACACTTCAGAGATATTGTCTTCCATTGATTATCTGTTTGAAATTTTGAATTGATTTAAAGATAAAATATGGTTTTCACAGCTGGCATACTTGGCAGACATATTTTCTTAGCTAAATGAACTGAATTTAAGTCTCCAGGGAATATCTTGAATCATATTTGATGTGCAAGACAAAGCAGAAGCCATGAAATACAAGCTTTAGTTGTCATGTCATATGACAAATGACAGTTGTGACTGTTGGCCTTTATTAGATTCATTTTTGTGTGAAAATGATTTAACTCTTGATGAAAATGTAAAATGTAACATTCTTCAGCATTCTTCCAATAATATTTTCCTGTGCAGACGATGCCCACAACTGGATTTAAGACCACCTCTGCCAAAGAAACAAAATTGTCTAAGGATTTTAATATTGAAGAACAGCTGGAATGTATTTAATTGTCATGTAATGGAGGTTTGAAGATGGACTTTAAAAAGCACTTGTTGATCTAGTTCTAGCTGCAGTAGAAGTCAGAGTATCTGAGACTATCAGAGCTGAAACAAAAAACAGGACTATATAGCACTTTAAAGACTAACAAGATGGTTTATTAGGTGATGAGCTTTCGTGGGCCAGACCCACTTCCTCAGATCAAATTGTGGAAGAAAATTGGAACGACCATATTTTTCTTCCACAATTTGATCTGAGGAAGTGGGTCTGGCCCACGAAAGCTCATCACCTAATAAACCATCTTGTTAGTCTTTAAAGTGCTGCATAGTCCTGTTTTTTGTTTCAGCTAGACCAGACTAATACAGCTACATATCTATTACTATAAGAGCTGAGGCATTTATAATCATGTTCAACAACTATTTATGTGAAAGTGATTTCTCAACATTCATCTTGTTAGAATCAAAATAAAGACAAGATGTATGGAGAATAACATCTTAGGTTGAATTTTTCATGTATTGCACTGAATGTGACAAAATTGTGTTACAAGCAGGTCCTTCCATTACATTGAATAACCTAGTGTTTCTTTTATTTCAGTTTTAAATTTAAATTTAATTCAACCATAGTATTTTTGTTTATATCGATCTATGTTTATAATTTTAAGTAATCATATATTACAATTATTTTCCATTATAGTCTAATGATAACACCAGCTAAAAGTTGATACACAGTTTAATAGTTGTAATAAATACATAACTAGTAAGTGAAGTATTTCACATTTGGTTCATTTCTAAGTCTTATTTTAATTCCAAATAAAGGTTTTTTTAAATCTTATAGAATAATGATAGAATAATGACAATGCAAAACAAAAAATGAAATGGGTCTGGGAAATTTAGTCATATGCAAAGGGGTTATTGGTGAAAAAATGTTTAGGAACCACTGGATTAAGCATGCAGAAGAAAAATATTGTGTTCTGAGGAACATTGTCAACTTTGTGAAACGTTGAAGATAATGGGAGTTTTGCCATGGACTTCAGTCAAGCCAGGATTTCACTTTTACCTTATAAACCAATACATTTATTCTCCTATGTTACTCATTAACACAACTGAAATAACTGTAAAAATACAGATTACTTTGCATTAATATATTTCCTTATTGCATTTCTCATCTCACACAAAAATACAGTCCGAGGCTCTCAAACGTCATTGCACTGTGATCCCCTATTGACAACAAAAAATTACTGTATGACCCTGGAGGGGGACCAAACCCCAGCCCACCCAAGCCTCGCCACTCTGGGCAGGCACACCAAACTTCCCAAGGGCTTCTGCTCTGGACAGTGGGTATGTAACCTTAGCCCCCCCTGCCCAGGGGTGAAGTCCTCAGTGCTTGGGCTTCAGCTTTGGGCTGTGGAGCTTTAACCTGCACTCCCTGACTGTATTTTTCATTATTTGTCCGCCGGAATCAGTTGATCCCTAGGTCCTGTTGTCCCTCCTGCAAGGCTGGGGAGGGGCTTTTAGAAGTATGGATAAGGGAGAAGCGGTGGATGTGGTATACCTAGACTTTAGTAAGGCGTTTAATACAGTCTCGCATGATATTCTTATCAATAAACTAGGCAAATACAACTTAGATGGGGCTACTATAAGGTGGGTGCATAACTGGCTGGATAACCGTACTCAGAGAGTAGTTATTAATGGTTCACAATCCTGCTGGAAAGGTATAACAAGTGCGGTTCTGCAGGGGTCTGGTTTGGGACTGGCTCTGTTCAATATCTTCATCAACGATTTAGATATTGGCATAGAAAGTACGCTTATTAAGTTTGCAGATGATACCAAGCTGGGAGGGGTTGCGACTGCTCTGGAGGATAGGGTCATAATTCAAAATGATCTGGACAAATTGGAGAAATGGTCTGAGGTAAACAGGATGAATAATAAAGACAAATGCAAAGTGCTCCACTTAGGAAGGAAAAATCAGTTTCACACATACAGAATGGGAAGCGACTGTCTAGGAAGGAGTATGGCAGAAAGAGATCTAGGGGTTATAGTGGAATATAAGTCAGCAGTGTGATGAATACAAGCTGAATATAAGTCAGCAGTGTGATGCTGTTGCAAAAAGAGCAAACATGATTCTGGGATGCATTAACAGGTGTGTTGTGAGCAAGACACAAGAAGTCATTCTTCCTCTCTACTCTGCACTGGTTAGGCCTCAGTTGGAGTATTGTGTCCAGTTCTGGGCACCGCATTTCAAGAAAGATGTGGAGAAACTGGAGAGGGTCCAGAGAAGAGCAACGAGAATGATTAAAGGTCTAGAGAACATGACCTATGAGGGAAGGCTGAAAGAATTGGGTTTGTTTAGTTTAGAAAAGAGAAGATTGAGGGGGGGGGGACATGATAGCTGTTTTTAGGTATCTAAAAGGGTGTCATAAGGAGGAGGGAGAAAACTTGTTCATCTCAGCCTCTGAAGATAGAACAAGAAGCAATGGACTTAAACTGCAGCAAGGGAAGTTTAGGTTGGACATTAGGAAAAAGTTCCTACCTGTCAGGGTAGTCAAACACTGGAATAAATTGCCCAGGGAGGTTGTGGAATCTCCATCTCTGGAGATATTTAAGAGTAGGTTAGATAAATGTCTATCAGGGATGGTCTAGACAGTATTTGGTCCTGCCATGAGGGCAGGGGACTGGACTTGATGACCTCTCGAGGTCCCTTCCAGTCCTAGTATTCTATGATTCTAAGTGGGCGGCCAGTAACCCGCCCACCTTTGGGGTTTCAAATAGTGGGCTGTGGAGCTTTAGCTTGGGCTTCAGCCCTGAGTGGTGGAGCTCTGGCTTTGGCCCTGGACCCTGTCAAGTCTAACACCATGCCTGGCAACCCCATTAAAATGGGACTGCAAGCTGCTTAGGGGGTCATGACCCTCAGTTTGAGGACCTGATACATTCAGTTTTGCTTTCAGGAATCAGATCTAGACTTAGAGCTTGTCCACACATGGAATTATTCAGAAATATCTACTCAAGAATAGATATTCAGGAACAAATATCCCTGAGTAACTTCATGTGTGCACACTGATTCTGGAATAAGAGTACCTTGTTCCAGTTTAACTTAATTTACATCCAAACAATACAGAGAAATATTTAATTGTTTGAAGCTAAACAACTGTTTGTATTAGAATTATTTTCTAAATGGTGGAAAATATTAGATTTCTGTAGAAGTTTGTTTTTGAAAAATTTAAATTTTGGTCTAAATTTAGGCTAGCAATAGCCTTTCAAAGAGATACCATCAAGTTAAAACTGAAAATACTTCACTTACCACAAACAATACCTAAGATAACTATAAGTGAATGAGAGTAGGGGAAAACATTGCTTCTCCCCCAAATTTATTTACATTGCTGTGAATTGCAATTCACATACAGTCAGTTTTATCTGTTGTTTGTGGAGGCCTTTTAATCATGTGGTTCTCAACCAAGGGTATAAGTATGCCTGGGGTATGCAGAGATCTTCCAGGGGGTATGTTAACTTACCTAGCCCTAGTCCTGTGGCACCTTAGAAACTAATAAAAATATAGAAAAGCATGAGCTTTCATTGATGAAGTGGGTTTTACCCACAAAGGCTCATGATTCTATACATTTTGGTTTGTTTTTAAAGTTACAGACTAACATGTAACATGTTTCTCAACCTGGGGGTCATGGGACTGGTTTAAGGGGATTCAGGCAAGGCAACAGCCTTGCCAGGCCCATAGGCCAGGGGCAGGGGAGGCAGTTCTGCACTCCTGGAAGGGATGGGACCACTCCTGCACTCCTGGAAGGGATGCAGAAGGAGTAGGGCCTAGGTAGCTGGCCCTTGGCACCGCCTCAACTGTACCCTGCTTCCCAGTGCTGTCTGGGGCTCTGTAATGTGCTGTGTGGGACTCCAGCTGCTGCCACCCCGGTGGGCCCTTTGAATTGCCAGGCCCCAAAGAAGTTACCCTTTTTGATCCCCTCTTCCAGCGTGAGTGAGGGGATTGGAACTGGAGGGCTTGTCAATTGGGGATGGCAAGTAGGGCAATTGTTTGGGGCCCCATGAAGTTAAGTTACATACTTCAGCCCCAGGCAGTAGGGCTCTGGCATCAGGCTTCTGAACCAGATACTGAGATCTGGAAAGGCTGAGAACCTCTATTTCACACAGCAACAGGGGACAGAAACCTATTTTTAAAGCAGAACTATGTGGCTAAGACTAAAGGATTGTCGAGAACCCCCAGAGATGCATGTGTAGGACTGAAAATATTGTTTGGCATATTTTGACTTTTAGCTAAATGCCAGGAGGTCCCTTTACTGCTAAAAGATATAACAGTTTGTGATGGGTAAGTATTTAATAGCCCTTCTCATACTTCATTATTCTGTATATTCTTCTCACTCTGTCTCCTGCAGCTGTGCTTGTGCAGGGAGCTGTGTGGTGTCTCCCTCCCCTGGAGCATGCATGCCCTCCTAGACCGACCTATGCAGCTAATTTTAGGAGGCAGCTACACCACTTCACGCTTTCACACAGGGCTCTCCCAAATTCACGGGCCCCCTCAGCGACACCTCCACCCCTTAGCTCACGGCGCCCTGCAAGGCGGGGAGGTGCCTATGCCCCACCCCTGCCGCTTCCTAGCTCACTCTGGGTCACGCTGCAGAGAAGAAACCCGGCGAGGAGGAGCTATCTGGGAAATGAAAGTGAAACCAGCTGCTAGCCGGGGCGTTTGGCCCCGCGGGAGGCGGCAGATTTCCTCCTTCACCGCGCGGCTCTAGCCGGCCATGGCAGGGGAGGCGCAGTACCCCTTCCCCGTGCGGGTGGAGGCGGACTGGGGGGGCCCGGCGCTCCCCAAGAGCCTGCGGAAGAAGCTCCTGTGCTACTTCCAGAGCGCGAAGCGATCCGGAGGGGGCGAGTGCGAGATCCAGGAGCGGCCCGGCCAGGTCCTGGTTTGCTTCGCCCAGCAGGAAGGTAGGAGCGGGCCGGTCTCCTGGCGGGCGTGTCTGCAGTGTGGGTAGGGCGGGAAGGGGGCTGCCCGGCCCCCACGCAGGGCCCTGGATCTGGCCCCTCGCTGCCTCTGGGCTGGAAGGGCCCCTGGCGCCGGACCTGCTGCTCGAAGTCAGCCCCGCCCGCGGCACGGCCTGGCGAGCAGCCCGCGGCGCCTGCTGGTCCCCGGCTCTGTCCTCGCCGCGGCGCCCGCCGGCTCCTCATCCCTGCCCCGCCACGCGCGGTGCCTGCCCGCCCGGGGCTCCTCCGCCCTCACTCCTCTGTTCGTGGTTGCGCCCCCCTTCTCCTAACCCGGCCCCGCGCTGCCTTGCCCCGTCCTCTCTCCGTGATCTCCCCCCCCGCGCATCTTCCTCCCCGCGCATCTTCCCTTCCGTGATCCTCTCCTCTGCTGCGTCTCTTCCTCCCCTGAGCGCCCCTCTTCCTAACCAAGCCCCGCCTCCCTCGTCTGGGATTTCCCCCTCTTCTGTTGCTGCTCCTCTTCCCTGCCTGTGAAGTAGGGTTGTAAAATCCTGTTTGTTTAATTAATCAGTTTAACGTTAAGTTTAACCAGTTAACTGATTAAATGGGGGTTGGCAACTCCAGCCCATGTGGGCTGGAGCAGATCTCCTTCCCCCCCCCCTTTGCTTCAGGCCCCACCGGGCTTCCACTGCCTGCCAGCCTCCACCCATAACTGGTAAACCATTAACATCCCTACTGTGAACTAGGGATGTAATAGTGCAGTCTGCTAAACGATTAACTGATAAGTAGCTGCCTGTGTGTAAGCATGAACATTAACCAGTGAGCCCAGGCTCATCAGTTAACGTGTACATGATTGTGCTTTCACATCCTAGTAAGGGGCAGTGTGTGTGCACATTGCCCCATCAGGAGTCTTGGAAAGAAAACGGATCTGGAGAATAAGGGCAGTTGCTGCAGCTTTTTACAGGGCATAACTTACTTCCCTGGTTTGTCAGCTCAGTTCTGCTTCTTTGAAGCTTTATGAGGGTTGGAGTTACAGTTCCCCTTCCTATCTGTGCCTGTCTCAACCATTCTGCACCCTGGTTGCTGAGAAGCAGGAGGTTGTATTGGCCTCCACATGCCTGACTTGGGAACAGGACAGTTTGCATAGAGGTGTGGAATAAACCTTAAAATTCCCATACTTCTCTGCATGGCCATGTTTGGACCAGAATGGCTTTGCCACTAACTCTGTAAAGCACTTGGAAGGAAAGTGCTGTGCTAATAATGACCAGTTATATCTTCCTGTTTATTACAAACTTTTCCTCTACAGAATTTACACCTGCTAATGATAAGCCATATCTATGGAATGGAGAGAGAGTATCACTGTATGCCCACTCTTCCCTTCCTACACACATCAGATTGAGTAGATCTCAGACATTCTGATGCTCATTTCTCATGTCCATTTGTAATTTGTGAACCTCACCCCACAAGGCTGTGCATATTTGTGTATTTTCTTTTAAGACTTTTCGTGTTACTAGAATCTTGCCACACATATATCTTTTACTTGGAACAGATATTAAAAAAATACTAGGTAGAGTCAGTTATGCAGAAACACTCTACTTGGAAGTAAATGTGTTCTGGTTTCATGGCACATTCTGTATCCAATATGCAGGATGGATTAATGTGCTTTGAATTATATTGTGATACTTACGTTGCTAAACACAGTGGAAATTCTTTGGGTTGGGCTCCCCTTGTAATGCTTTGGTCAGATCCACCTAATGTCCCAAACCTGCCAATATTTATGCTCATGCTTAACTTACCTACTTGCATAGTGCCATTAGTGTTACAAACCATTCACATTGGGGTCCCAGTTACACTTCATGATACATGAACCCATAATAAGAGGCATTCCTTGCACTGAAGAAGTTACAGTCATAGGCCCTGATAGTGCAGACTCTTACTGATGTGAGTAAATTGGATGCTGTATTGTTTGTGAAGCACTCTGCAATGGAGCCCTGATTTCACCCGTGTCTCTGATGCTACTATAGTACAAATAACAGGTTTGCATATATTTTCCTCTTCTCTGCTCTCTTGCCCTCAAAAGTTACTGCTGGTTAAGGTGAATAACTCCCCACATATATTTATTCAGCATTCCTCCATAGGAGGGCTCTGGAGGATCACCCAGTGAGGACCATGCTGCCACAGGGAAAAGGATAACCGAAGGAGCTTTGTATAAGATCCATATTCCTGCAGATTCTCAAGATCCTCACAATGCATGGGCTTAGGATACCAAACACCCTCCTAGGTTCATGTCTCTGTTAATCCCAATATTACTAATTGAACAATTGAAAGGAAACTGAGAGAACGCATAGGGCATGTGTTATTAATTATTCAGTCTCTTATTTATATAGCACCAACATCATCACTAGAGACTGGTATGGTGACAAGTTCCCTTCTCCAAACTGCCTGCAATCTAAGGGCATGATCTGCCTTGCTCTGAAGTCAGTGGGGAGCAGAATTAGCCTTAACTGGGCAACGTGCAAACAAAGAAAAATAAATAGGAAATAATCAAGAGCAGATTTATTGAATGAAGTTTAGCCTATCAGTCTAGTGCCATGATTTTTAAAATGTGCATATTTCATTGGAGTTGTTGTATGATTTCTTAACGGTGCTCAACAGCGAGGAGTATGTTACCCAGCATTAGGAAATTTATAATGGTGCATAGACGTAAAGACTAACATCCCTTCTGCCATGATTATAATAGTTGTTTTTATTTTGCTTTAGCGAGGCAGAGAGTTCTTAACAAAAAGAACCATGAGCTTGACTACGCAGCAAAAGGAAAATTAAAGCTAGTTGTCACGCAGCTTGAAACAACAGGTGCAACCCAAAAAGATGTGCCTGGGGAAGTACCGGTTCCTAAGGAGGTAAATAAATGTAAAATAGAATCTTAACCTATAGTGTTCAGTGTTTTGAAGTAATAACAAGAATGTCACATGCTATTTTTAATGAGCTTACTGTCCTTTGCTTTTAGGAGTCTGAGACACCAAGCAAACCCCAAGAACCAGGTAAGATTTTGTTCAAAACAAAAAAAACAAATCTGAAATATTGAATCTGCTTATAAAATTCTAAAATATTATTTGTGGGAAATTAAGCTTTTTCTTTTGTGCTAAGATAAAAACTGCAAAAGGGAGAGAAAATGCTTTCCACGGTGACTCCTAGCTCTTGGCCCAATCTAGTCAGTGGGGTGGGGGGGGAAAAAAAAAAGCTGAACTATATTCTGGGTAGAGATGTATTCAGCAGAAATTCTAATATGTGGTTTTTCTGCCTGGATTTGGGTTCTGCAGCCTGAATGAATATAGTTATTCAGAAGGCAGTCAACTTAGGGTATGTATACACAACAGCAGGAAATTGATCAAACTAGTGTGCTAAAACCAGAAGGATATCCACTCATGGTGGAAGGGGCCAGCCATTCTGAGTATGATGCCTTCCAAAACCATAAGTATGTTCCTGGGGTGGTTATGCCATTATGGCTACACTTCTATTTTTAGTATGCTAGCTTGATCACAGCTAGCATGGGTATGTCTCCTCAAGCTGGAATTTACACTTTTCCCTTCCAGTGCAGACATGCCCTTAGAACAGAGGAGTGTTTTGGACGTGATCAGTGAATTCTACTATCTCCTGCTGTAGGTTCCTGTCATGTCCCAGTGCAGCAAAGTACTTCAGTACCTGGTTAATTTTTAGCATTGTGAGTAATATCATTAACTTCAAAAGGGTTAGTCAGCTGCTTAAAGTTTAGCATATGCTTAATTGTGTTGTTGGATCAGCACCTGTTTTGCTCAGCCTTTCTAATTCCTGCAGAAAGTTTTAAATATGTTAAGCTTGTGAAAGCTATTTTTCTCCTCCAATTTTTATCATTAGTCTAGCGCTCAACAGCAGCAACCATAGCCTATTCCCTTAACTAGTTGATTGTAGCTGAGAGAAAAGGTGGGTGTAGCAATATCTTTTATTGGACCAATTTCTGCTGGTGAGAGACACAAACTTTTGAGTCACATTGAGTTCTTCTTGTTCCTGAAGCTCTATGCACCTTGAAAACTTAGCTCTCTGACCAAAAAAAGTTGGTCCAATAAAAGATATTGCCTCGCCACTTCGTGTCACTAATATCCTAGGACCAGCATGGCTATAACTACATGACATACAGGGATTGCCTCTGAACATTCCAGATGTTATCAGGCTCCTTCTGTGCTACTCATCATGAGCAACACTCAGGCATAATCTGTGACGCGTCAGTGTAACATTAACAGAACAAAAGTTGCCCTAGAGAAACAATATCAGACTTGTTAATGCAGTTCTGAAGTTAAATGTATTTTTATGGAGACATGATGAAAGATAAAGTAAGCTGTGTCACTTTAGAGGGACACCATCAAAATTGCTTAGCCTTACAATTAAAATTAACATGCAGCGCACACCCTAACCCCTTGTATTGTGCTCCATAATGTTTACTTTGTTAGCTCCGCCCCTCAACGCTCGATTTCACCAAGAGTCATAGAGGAAACAAATCTCTGCAAAACAGATCCCTTGTCTATTAAAAGATCTGTTCATTGAATACTATGAATGGATGATGTTAGCTTTGTTCTCAATATGAGTTAGTATTTCAGTAATCAGTGTCCTTGTGGCTAGGCTCTCAGTGTGAGGTTGTAGATATAAAACTCCCTTCAGCCTCTTGGGGCTTACACGTATCCCCACAGCAACATTTCGAGGCCAGATTGCGAGGTGGAATCCTCTCTTCAAGACTTGTACAATCATCAGAAATATCTATGTAAACTTTGGCTTGTAGGATTCTTTTAATCGTACGCATATCTGCATTTTCTTGAGCTAATTAGAAAGATAACACTTTTTTTTTTTTTAAACCTCATTGAGGTCTTAAAAAATAACCCTCCCATTTGATAAAATACACCTCCTTAACTAATCTCCCATAATGGAATGAAAATTAAGGAGCCCCTTGTGCTGCAGTACTGGAGAACTCATCTGGTATGCCGTTTTTGTTGCAGGATTTTTAGCTAAGGGTAAGACCCTCCCTTCCTATTATTCTTCTGCATACCCCTGTATGATGAGTGCTTACTTGAGTAATCCTTACTTGCACATATGAGAGAGGGGCCAAAATTTCAAGCCATAAACACAGTCTAGCAGCATTTGTCATTTATCTTCTCTGTTCCATGCTTCTATTATTTATGTACATTTCATTGGTGCCTAGAAGCCCTACTCTGGATCAGGGCCTTAGTGATGCTGCTTACAACAAAAAGCTTGTGTCCCACAGATCTCTTGTTCAGCAGCATCCATTTCATGTGAGCCAGAGTTTACTTTAAAGTGCTATAACAGATTGCAGGATCTATTAGCCATGTTTCTGATAAATTGGATGGATACAGTCGAACAGGCTGTCTGGGCACTGGCTTGTTTTTAATATAATGCATCTTAATTTTTGAGGTTATGAGCAATGTTCTAACTTTTTCCATCTATGTGTGGGGAAAAAAATTGTGTACCAAGTCATGTGTGAATGTGCACCACCAGTAAAGACAAAAAACATAGCTGTGGGCGCTCTGCTGTTCAGCTGGGTGGCATTTGAATCTCTCATGAACAGCTGCACAAGTGCAGAGCTTACAGAGGATACTGATTATTTTGTGAGATATAATGCCTTACTTAAAATAAAAATATATATCACAAGGAGTAATTCTAAGGTAAGTGCTATCAAAGGACGCCACACTCAAACTAGATAGTTTCTGACCAGTGACAGCGTTCCTCCAACTGCAATAATCACCAAGCAATCACATTTATTTAGCTTCATGGAGGGTTTTTTTTTCTTCTCGGTTAATTTAATTCTATGTATCTTTTCCAGTCTGCTCTGATGATGGGAATTCTACATGTGCAGAGCAGGAAAACGGGACAGGTATGTATGCAACTTGTTAAATAGGACACTCACAAATTCTGCTTTTGCACTAATGGATGGTTTTCATGGAAATTTAAACTATAATATGGCTTGTGATGCTTGTTTAATTCAGTGTAGACTTAATTACACGTTTTGAAAAATATAGTCTTTCTCTTTTACATGTCTATGTGGAAGGTCGATGCTGCCACGGTTGATCTTCTGGGGTTTGATTTAGTGTGTGTAATATAGATCCGTTAGATCAAACTCAAAGGGCGCCCCCACCGCACCTCACAAGGAGTAAAGGAAGCAGACAGGAGTGGATACGTGATGTAAGATGTGTTGGCTCCAGCGATGTAATTTACATCGCTGGAGTTGTGTATCTTACTTCAGCCTTCTGATGTAGTGTAAAGCAGGCCTAAGTTGGCACAGTTCTCGGGGTAAGCTACCTTCTCTCTCCTTGGTGTCTCTGGCTAACCCCTCGCAAGTTTTAAGCATTGAACCTTCACCTTTTTTGAGGGCAGAATTTCAGTTTGTCCTCTCTCAGACCAATGCCTGGGTTATGGCCCTTTGGTATCAACTGTGACTAATGCAGTAGGCCCAACTGGGACTGGACCCTGCAGGGGTTTGTCTTTGGGAACCTGGACAGCATACTTTCACAGAGAAACAGATCACTTCTTCAGAACAAAGTGTGATGTATTTTTGCCCAGAGGTACACAATACTTAGAAAAGTGGATTTAAAAGCAACAAAGACATCTGCATGTATATTCCCTTACCTCAGATTAACCTCTCTATCCACAGCACGGGCAGGTCTGGTTTATTCCCCATCTCTGATTGGGAGAACCAGCCTACACTGCTTGCATCCTGTTTCAAGGCTTGTCTGCATTACAAAATTAAGTCCTCGTAAGTCGATGTAAGCCTGAATACTGACTTCCTCTCTCATTGGTGGCTGTGTCTACACCTATTTCCCATTGTTGCCACTGACAGGGCATCTCCACCACTGTCAGCAATAGCCCAAACATCCTGTTATCCCACACTGCTCTAAATGGCTGTAGATGACACAGTGGTTTAAAACCCTAGTACCTGCTTATGGGAGAGGTCCCCTTATTGCTGGCACTGGTGGCGACAACAGTGGGAAAAGTAAGAAAAAAATATCTTGTGTAATCAAAATGGTACTGTGGTCCTCTTTGTCATCAATGAGCCAAACTGAGAATTGTGGGGGAGCTTGCACAGCCATCCCCTCTGCTCTTCTGGTTTTGTGGAGGAGGCATTATCTCCAGAATTGTTGATCCAGAGCCTTTCATTAGCATACATTTAGTTTATGTAGTTTTTTAAAAATAATTTTGTGAAATAAATTAGTCGTTTTAGAAATAGCTCTCTGATTCCCTTTCTTCTGTCCTGATTTTTGTGCTGATAAGCTTGATATTAATGCCGAGACAGGTAAAAAGACCATTTTTTCTTCTTTTTAATTTTGTTCAAGCCATCAGATTTCTGATCTTTGATTTCATCCTCTTCAGGGAATTTGGGGAAAGAGATGCCATCCTCTGAGCAATGCACTGTAGCAATCATCACTGCACCAGGGGAGGAAATTGATGATGAACTTGTGAGCATGTACTTTGAAAATAAAATGCGGTCAGGTGGAGGACCCATCAAATCCTGTGTCAGAAATAATCAGCAAATAATCATCACCTTTGAAAATGCTGAAGGTACGATATAGGCATACTTCTCAAACATATGACCTCTTTGGTAATGGGTCTTTGAAATGCCATGTTATTCCGGATGATTGGGTGTAAACAGAGTAACTGTACCGATACCCGCTATGCACCGGAGATGAGGGCTTCATGCCAGCTATGAACACACTAGTGCAAGGAAAGAATACTAGGGAAAAATCACTGGATCCAGGCAGATCTCATATATGTGTAAGGTGAATGGTGGGGCAACCTGAGCTAAAATAGCAAGTGGAGAACTGCTGTACATATTGGCTGCATATAGGAGGTAAATTCTCCTTTGGACCTATTGTTCCACACGGGTCCCTTTTTTCAGATTTTGAGAGTTGGTAAAATAAGGCAGTAGATTCCATGCCACATGAGAAACCCTACTGCTGTTTGTAAAAAATTCTTCATATTTTTGACAAACAGCCTGGTTTGTCAGTCTGGTGGGGAAAAATTTACCAGTTGGCTCAGGAGTTGCTGAAAGTTCTGGATACAAGCTACATGGCAGCAGCTAAAACAGACAGAGACGATGAAGGGGGCTATAGTCATAAATAAGATTCAGATGGCTTTTCTTTAGGTTAGGTTAGCTTTGTCCTGATGTGGTAGGTAGTTATTCACCCGATTAATATGGAATCTCAACAGAATTTAAAAGGAAGTGAAAAGAGATTTGGAACCAAGGTACTATCTTGGGCATGTAAGTTACATCCTCATCTGCAATTGGCAAAAAAACAAGACAAGATCTTGTCTTTTTCTCCTCTTCTACAATTAGGCGCTCAGTCTGAAAGATCATTATGTACTGTCTTGAATTGGGGACCTTTACCTTGGAAACCAAAAATATTCATACCATACATATCTTACAAGAGAAATTAGAATCTCCTAACTCATTGTTTGACTCTCTTGCAAATTGCTGCATAGGGCAGAGAGACTCATTAAGATTAAAGTAAATAAATCTCTCATGTCAGGCATCTGTGTGGCTTTTGGAAATTGTTTTTCTGTAGAATAGTTGAGCTGGGTGCAAAAGTCAAGTTCTGTTGAAACTCAGTTCTTCAGTGGAAAATAAACTCTTAGCATATTTCTGGTTTCTTACCTGAAACTTTTATAGTAAAGGAAAATTAGGTCTTAAATTTTAATGTGTTCAGGGGAGCTTTTCAGATTTTTCTTTTCCTAGGATCTTAGGCAAACAGACATGTGGCGCACCAGTCTTCTGTCTTCCTTTTGGATGACTCCTTAGCTGCTTGTTGCCCTCCCAGGCTGTGCTGGCTCTTCTCTTGTGAGGCTCCGCACAGCCTCAAGTTATGCCCACCCTTCACCCTGCATGATTTACTGTTAGATCGGGGGGTGGCCAACCCATTAAACAAAGCTTCAGGGGGTAGCCGAATTAGTCTGTTACAGAAAAAAAACAACAAATGGTCTGGTAGCACTTTATAGACTAACAAAACATGTAGGGCTGTGCCCACGGAAGCTCGTGATACCATCTACATGTTTTGTTAGTCTATAAAGTGCTACCAGACCATTTGTTGTTTTTTCCATTAAACAAGGAGCCAAAACAGCTGCGGAAAAAATGCCAAGAGCCACACCAAAATTGTTGTGGGGGGGGAAGGACCAGCTCCCCATCAGCCAGAGTTGCTGGGGGGGGGGAAGGATGCTGTCCCTTTAAAAATTGCGGGCAGGCTTTTTGGCCACATCAGGCTCCCATTGGCCACTACCATTTTGCTGCACCGGACGGCTCCCCTGCACCCATTAATCACAGGGGGCCGGAGCCAGTGTAGGGGCATGTGGGACGGCTTCGCAAGCCGCACTTTCAGAGCTAAAGAGCCGCATGTGGCTTGCAAGCCGCAGGTTGGCCACCCCTGCATTAGATGGTAATTAATGATGCAACAGATGTATTCTCCTGAATACTTAAACCAGGAGACCAGAAGGGAACTGATGACATAGAGATAAGAGAAGCCCTGTGGCTGGCAGGTCAGGGGTGTGTTCGTGTGGCATAGGCTTAAGGCCATCAAAAATGGCTTTATTAGGTAATATTTGCTTGATTCCATAGTTCAGAGGCAGGTTAATGGGGCAAGGCTAACCAATTTCAAAAAATGAGTTTAATTTAGCCGCTGGTTTTACATTTACTCCCTCATCTCCTTTTGACTTTTCCTATGGTTTTAGAGTCACATTTCCATATATTCTAACATTCTTTTCTCTGCTTGTTACTGTGTGAGGGAGCCAAACAAGCAGGAGAATTCAGGGGAACTGGCAAAACTGGCTATACACAAAGTGCTGTCCACATAGACTGAAAACATGGAACAACATGTTTGCTCTAATCTTAGTCATTTTAGGTGTTGTAAAAATAATGGTGAAGAGCATTTCAGAGACACGGGTGATACTGAACTCTTAACTTCAGACTCAGATCTAGCAAAGCACTTGAACTAGTATTCTCAAATGAGTCTAGGAAAATTAAGGACACATTTCCTATTTAAAACTCCAAAGGGATTTGGGCATTAACTCTTTGAAAATCCCAGCTTGAATAACGTGATAGACTTTAATCTACCTGTTGTGCTTTGCTACATGGGGTCCTACATGTACACATATATAATCAATTAATACATTTCTCTAATACATTAATTAGCTTCATTAGCTCTCACTTACTGTTGTCATTTCACAATTAATCTAGAGATCAGTATTTGGCATTTAAGGACTAATTGGTACTAGTAGCGTCGTATTATTTAGTAGTAGGAGTAACTGCATGTTTTAAAAGGATGTTGCTCTGGATGTCCCTTTATGGGGCTGTAGAACAACTTTCGACTTGAGCATAACTTTTGACCACGTGTCTTTTCATCTTTTCTATAGTAAGAGAAGGTGTGAATCCACTGCAGAGATTTAAAACTTAACATGTTGACCCATTCTGAGTAACTATGAGTGTGTATAATAGTGATCCCCATGTATTTGTGTTTCTGTGGAACTAGATGCACAAGAAGTCTTGAAAAAGAAGGATCACTCAGTAAAGAAAATTGCGCTCCAGGTGAAACCATGGCAAGTGGAGAATATCCAAGAACTCCCACAAATGGCCTCATCTCTGGCTGTGCTTGAAAATATACAAGAAACTACAAAACAATATATGTTAACTATGTTGGTGGAGAACATCAGTGGCTTGTCAGAAGAAGACAATGACTTCAATGTGGAAATGATACCTGAAATAAATGCTGCTGTAGTTAAATTTATCAAAGATACGGGTAAGATGGGATGTGTACTGTATGTTCTTTTCACTTGAGGCTTTATAAGGGGCCATTCAGGTAACACTTCAGCTGAGCTGGAAAACAGAGCTACATATTCTGTCACAAGGTTCAAAACCCAATCTCATTAACATCAAGAGTAACTCCTCTAAAGGGAGTTACACCAGAATAATTAGATTTAGCGTGTCCTGTAACTGCAAGGGGAGCTACAGTCATTTGTAAATTATAGTTGTGTGTATAGAAGTGCTGCACAGCTGGCAGTATGTAAAAATAATTATTGCAAATTATATAAAATAGTATTTTATGCCTGGTGAATTATTATTATGGGCCATATTGTGCTATCACTTTTTCAGCAAAACTGTTAGTGGAATGGTGCTTGTTTATTAAGCCAGAAAACATACTAACATTTTCATTAAGGGCCAAATCCTTGTTCCATTAAAGTCGCTGCAATAGTTTTGCCATTGATCTCAATGGGAAAATTATTTCATCCTACGTAATGAACGATCATTACCATTTTTTTTCCAAACCAATATAAATCTATTCTCAGAGTGCCAAGCTGTGAATATATAGCAGTCGTGGTGTACTCTATATGTGATACATTACCTTATTTTATATACAGGTTGAACCTCTTTAGTCCAGCACACTTATGGTCCAGCAACATCCATGGTCTGGCATGATTTTAGTTGGCAGGGTATCCACTTATCATGGATGTAGCCAAGTTTCCTGTGGTCCCATAAAATTTGCTTACAGCCACCAGTCCTGGTGCTCAGTGTTCTGTGCCGTTATCTAGCTCTAATTTACCCCTAAATGTCTTCTAAGAGCCCACTAAGCAGTGGAAGTGTTGGTACTGCTGCTAGGCAATATTTACCTCCTCATGGTGTGGCAAATTCTCTGGTTCAGCACCGGTCAGATCCTATGGGTGCCAGACTAGAGAGATTCAACCTGTAATGTTCTAATTTGGATTAGAGACTCTCATCAGGTATATATGATTGGGAACATTATAATATACATTCCAGGAGACTGGCATTCCCTTATATTTCATACCAGTGAGACGTGTATGTGAATTTATCTTGAACAAGAGCTGTATTTGATCTTATTAACAAATCAGATATGTTTGGATGGAGAACAATAGCCACCATACACATGACCAAATTCAAATATGGTATAAGCAGGCACAACAGTTGTGGCAGTAAAGGGAGTAACATCTTCTTATCAGTGGGATTCAATTTGACTGGTAGCTTTACACTAATTACAGCATCAGTACTATCACTACACAGCATTTCAGTATGTCTTTGATTTTTAAAAAAGAAGTATCCTGTATAATAAACATCTCTGGGGGAGTGTGGTCTATTAGAAGTAGCATCAGTTGGAAGTCAGGAATGTCTGAATTCTCTAATCTTGGCTTTGGTAGCCTGCGGGGAATAATTTTGTAGTTGTAAAATTGCTATTTACAAGACCAGGAACAAAAGCGACTCATCCACCTTCTATCATAATAGCCAATGATAGTGGAAAAACTAATGATATTTTGCTTCCCTGTCAAAAAAAAAAAAAAAAAAAAAAATCACTCACTCAAGAAAATGGGAAAGTAGAATTTTGCAAAGCTAGTTAATAAGGATTAATTATGTATAATGGAATATTTTTATCATTACACCGGTGGTTTATGTTCTTTTTCCTAACATCATAATAGTAACAATTATCTGGTAAATGTTTTTCTTTTCTGTTTTTAGATATAGGGGAATTTATTGGAAAGTTCAACCAAAACCATAGAGCAAAGCAACAACATATTACGGCACGGCATCTTGAGGTGACAAACCGCATTAAGGCTGAAAATATACCACCTAACATACTTAATGACTATATAACTATCTACTTTGAAAGTCCAAGAAATGGTGGTGCACAAGTGTCAGAAGTTCAACTGTTGGCAGAAGAGAATTCCGCTATTATTACTTTCCTTTATCAGAAAGGTAACATAAATATGTATCATTAATTTAATCTTGCAGTTAAAAGATCAACATGAACATGATTATATTAAGAAATGGGTAATTTATGCTTAGAAAAGAGTTAAAAGGTTCGGCAGGTTGTTATACTTTGAGGTTAGAAACCTAGATTTGGGACTAAATATGATACTACTATATGAAGCCCTTAGTTTCCGATGGACGTCTCGTTGTTAGGATCTTTGAAATGTTTTTGAGGCTGCATGAGGATTCTTTCTTTTCTGTTTCTTAAATTAGTACTGCTGGAAAGGAATTCTGTTCTCCCCCTCCAAAAAAATTACAAATTCTGCACACAATATTTTAAAATTCTATAAAATTCTGCCTAATTTATTTGTAAAAATAATGTGGAGCTTTGATGCAACAGGATCCATAATTACAGACCATCAATCATTATTGAGAACAACATTATAGAATGTACCAAATAATTTGTGCTCACTTGTATGCAGTTTTACATGGAACTCTCGAGCATAAGAAGCTGGAGTAGTAATTTTTAATGTATCATGTGAAGGCCATTCATATTAGGGATGTAAAATCCTGTTTAAACAGTTAAACTCTTAAACGGGAGTGGTGCAGTGGATATTACAGTAGTATAGGTGGGACCTCTCTGACCTGGCAACTTCAGTAGTCCAACAGGAACACAGATGGTTTTGGACTAGAGGGCCCTGGCGGCAGAGTGCCCAGCAGCCAGGAGCACAGTCAGGGCTGGGAGGGTAACTGGGAGCCAGGAGCTGGGAGAACCTGGAGGCCAGAATTGACCTCTCCTGGTCCGGCAAACTCCCTTATTTGGAACTGAAGGTACCAGGTCAGGGAAGTCCAACTTGTGTTTGAATTAATTCTGAGGTAATATTAATTTTGGCTATAATTATGACAGATCCTTTAAAACGGGGGGCTCAAACTCATGTGGCTGGAACATTTTTTGCAATCCAGCCCAGGCGTCCTGAAGGTCTGGGAGGGGGAGGGGGGGAAGAGTGTTCATACTCTTCCTACAAGCCTACTCCTTCCCCGTGGCTTCTTCCACCATGGTGAGTGCAAGGGGTGGGCGACCTGTGCTGCTGCCCTGCACCAAACTCCCTCCACTCCCTCCCTCCCTCAGTAATCCATGAGGCTTCGTCCTTCAGGGGCAGGGGTGCAGTGGGGGGAAAGAGGAGGCAGCATCCAGAAGGGGTGGGGCTTGGGAATGAGTAGGGACACACACCCCTTGGGCTGGTGGGACTCCTGGGCCAGATTGTGAAAATGCTCGGTCTATAGATGGCCCACAGGCTGTGAGTTTGAGACCCTGCTTCAAAATAATATCTATTTGCCCAGTTACAATTTAACCAGTCTTCTAAAATGTTTCAAGGTGTAGCTCTGTATTGTAGCTATAATCAAACAACTGCGAGGGAAGTCTCTCTCATGCAAGACATTTCAGCAACTTGGATATTTATTTACTCCATGCGAAGATCTGTTATAAGTAGGTTTGGCTCTCGCTCACCAGTTGGGAGTGTGGGAGCTGTCCCCTGCAAGAAACTGTTAAGTTGTAGGGTGGACTCCCCTGCTTCGGGGCTCGTCCTGCTCCTTAATGTTGGCCGGAGGATTCTACTCTGTTGGATCAGGACAACACACCCTCCAGTGTGCTTGTGTCCGCAGGATTGGGTGTCACCAGTGCCATGGGAGAGCATTCAGCTCCGCTGTCATGGAGCTGCTCCCAAGAGCTGCAGAGAGCTCCTGCACTGCAACAGAGCTGTGACACCTGATCCCTGGGGGCACACTAACCCACCCATAGATTTTTGTCTTGGATTTCAGCATGTCAGCTGAAACAGACGTTTATCTACAGGAATTGATAGGATTCAATTATCAAGCCTATGTATAGGTAGAAACTACATATAGGTAAGGCAAGCGGCATTTGGCTCCAGAAGATTAAAAGTATAGAACACCAACGTCTGCATTAAAACTTCCATGTGGAACACTGTGTGCATTATAATTCCGTAAATCCACCTTACATCCCAATGCCATAAATCCAACTTTTCTCTTGGGAATTGGACTAGAATATATAGGATCTGACTGCAGTCACATAAATTACACCTGTTTAATGAGAGTCTTGTTCATTTTTCACACCACGGACGTGCTGTATATGTCAAGTTCTTTCTGCTTCTTATAATTAAGTGCAATTATATAGAAGCCCTTGAGTCCCTAGAAAAATGTCACTTGTCAGAACACACTTTCACTCACTGCGCTGAAGATCAACGTTCTAGTATTCGATTTAGTGGGTCTAGAATAGACCCATAAATCCAACCCTGAGGGCAGCTCCGGCCGATGTCCGTACTCCTCTCAGTTGTGAGGAATAAGGGAAGTCAACAGGAGTGTTTGCTGCCGTTGGCCTCTCACAGTGGAGATAGCGCCAAGCTTGGCTTAAGGTCAGCTGACTCCCGCTACATATTCTGTGTAGCTGGAGTTGTGTACTTTAAGCTGGCTTTCCAGGTCTAGTGTAGATACGGCCTCATTGACTAGGAAATATTCTTGTTTAATGTAAAAAGCGCTCCTGTCAGAATCAAAATAAATACAGTAACTCATGACTTGCAACATTAAAAACAAAAATCTGATAATTAGCTTAGAAGTGCTACAGTTAATTGATTTGACTTGGGTAATTTTTATTTTATTTTATTTTTAGATGTAAATACTGTCTTGGAAAAGCAGCATTCATTCAACAAAGTGCCAATTTCTGTGTATCCATACTACAGTTCTTTGGGTACAGCTCTATATGGAAAGGAAAGGCCACAAATAAAGATGCCAAAACCAATTACAATGTCTCTGGATCCTTACATCTGGCAGTTTTTACAGACAGATAATCGGCTACTCCAGGAAATAAATCATGAAATGGCAGATTGCAAATGTGAACTAACATGGCCTCCACCCAACTGTGCAAAACCAGAAATAAGATTGTGTCCCTCCAATGCCTTATCTAAACAGAGATCAATGATCAGGTTGATCAAGACATGGAATGAAGATGTTTCTAAAAAGTTCTCATGTAGCATATCGAAGTACAAGGCCATTAAATGTGAAATAATTTCAGTGGTGTGGGAAGCTATAAGAAACAGCTTGGTAAAGGATGGTGTTTTGATTATACCTGACATTCCCAAGAACATGATTGTCTTAGTAGGTGACTCAGCAATTTTGAAAGATGCAGAGCAAGAATTGAGGGAGCTAATAGAAAATGCCAGGGAAAAAATTGAAAGAGAAAAGCAGAGCATAGAAGAAACCATGTCACTTGACCTAGGAAAGTATGCAATTTTACATAGTACTGGGCTAGAGGAGAATGTTCACAAGGAGTGCCCCTCTTTGAAGATATCTTATGATGCATCATCAAAAAGTATCAGTCTATGTGGAGTGGCTGCAGAAGTATTTAAAGTCAAAAGTGAAATACTAGAAAAAGCGCAGAGCATGGCACAGAAATCAATCCATGTCCATCCTTACGTTTTCCAGTTCCTACAACAAGTAGATAATAAAACTTTGTCACAGAACTTATTTATTTCAAATCGAATTAATGCCTTTTATGAGCTTGGCACTGATAGCATAATGCTGATAGCAGGTTCTCATGGAGTTCTTCTAGAAGCAGAAGAACAATTGAAGAAGGATTTGATTTACAAATGCATTGACCTGGAGGACAATTCAGTCCTCAGAAAGAGAGAATGGAGGGAGCTAAGGGACCATTTTTATAAGGCACATAATTGTTCCAAGGAAACAATAATAATTAATGAGTTGGAGGATCAAATAGTTATTGCTGGTTATTTCAGAGCAGTAGAAGCAGCATATCAGCAACTTTCTGATTTTGTAGATAAACACACTCGGGTAAACAAAGTCGTCATGACGAAGTCTGTGGCAGTTGTAATGTTTGTGGAGAAGGAAAAGTCCAATGTGTGGCGTGAAATAGAAAAGAGAGGTGTGAAAATTGAATTTGGCACAAAAAATACGCATAAAGGTATTTCCCTGAATGGACCGAGAGTGGAAGTGTTCCAGGCAGTCACCAAAATTGAACAAATTCTGTCATCACTATATACAGAAAATGTGGTGATAGATAAACCGGGAGCCAAGGTGTTTTTCAAAGAACAAGAACTCTTGTATGTTACAGGGTGAAACAAAAATTTAACTGTCTGATCAGGCTGCAAGCAGAAGGAGAAGAACTAAGAGAAGATGATGAAGGTAGTAATGTGTATAAGAAACAAGGCCAGTCCTACTGTGAAATGACCCTGCAAGATGGGGTTGTAGTAGCAGTTTATAAAGGGGACTTGTGCAGTCATCCTGCTGACGTGGTGGTGAATGCAGCAAATGAGGACTTGAAGCACATCGGTGGCCTTGCTGAGGCACTTTCACAAGCTGCAGGGCCTGAACTACAAACAGAATGTGACCGTATTGTGCAGAAACGAGGCCGTTTGCAGCCCGGCCGTGCTGTTGTTACAGATGCTGGGAAGCTCCCATGTAAACAGGTGATTCATGCCATTGGGCCTAGGTGGAGGGATCATGGAGTAGAAAAGTGCGTGTACTTATTAAAAAGAGCAGTAAAGGAAAGCCTATGCCTGGCTGAAACGTACAATCATCATTCCATAGCCATCCCTGCTCTAAGCTCTGGGATTTTCGGGTTCCCGTTACAACTGTGTGCACAGTCAATTGCATTGTCTATCAAGGAAACCTTGGAAGGGTCTCCAGGGGAAAGCTGCCTGAAGGAGATCCATCTTGTGGACTCTTCAGAGAAAACAGTTCAGGCTCTCACTGATGCCTTGAAAGAAGTGTTTACAGAGAAATCACCCCAACACAGTTCATCAACGCAGTCTAAAGCAGCCTTTAAGCCCAGAAAAAGCAGAAATGCTCACAGCCAAAAGGGTCTCCAGATGGTAACAACAGATGAAGGATTAAGCGTCATACTAGAGAAAGGAGGCATTGAAGATGCTACGGTAGGCATTTCCTGTTATCAGATGTTCTCCAACTTGTAAAGTTTTGTTTTCAATATATTAAAAACCAAAATTTTAAATTATAATTAATAAGGAAACGTGCAATATACTAACACAAATAATTGATTGTTTGTGACATTGTATAGGTTAGGCAAATGAACTACAGGTTCCCTCTCTATAAACTGGAACTCTCTGGTCTGGCAACCAGAACTCGCTGGTCTTTTCCAGCATCAGACTCCTGGTGTTACAATGGATGGTGGGGCTGGCATTACAATGGATGGTGGGGGGTGTGGCAGCGCATGGCTCAGCTGGGATGTTGGGGGGAGCAGGGAAGCCTGTGAGGGGGAAAGGCAGAGGGTGGAGCTGGCATCAGGAGGACCAGAAATGATCACCCCTGGTCTGGCAAAATCCCTCATTCGGGACCAGTCAGGGCCCTTGCGTGCCACACTAGAGAGGTCCAACCTGTAGTAGTTGAGTTTTTAATTCTGTTTATACAGAAATAGAGATGAACAAACACACTTTAGACTAAGAATGTTAAGAGGCAGGTGATTGGGTAATCGTGTAGTCGATACAATTTGTATCTGTGGCTCGGCAATTTAAATGTAGTAAGAGGTGGGCACACAGGCAGCCCGGCTGCTACTACATTTAAACTGCAGAGCTGCAGTGGGGGTAGCTCCTGGACCTGGCACGAGCCAGGACTGAACCGGGCTTGCTCAGTCCCGGCTCGCACCATGTCCAACAGCCCACATCCGTGGGGGGGTTCCTGCGAACAGGGGCTCCTACCAGAGCAGCCTCCCATGCTCCCCTGCACTGCTGCCTCTGCTGCCTTTTAAGCCGGCTCCCCCCAGCACCTGCTCCTGCTTCCCTCCACTCCCCCACCCCTGCTGCTTCTGATCTAGAAGCAGTGCGGGGGGGGGGAGAAGAGGAAGGGAATGCAAGTAGTCGACTAATCGACAACTCTTTTACATCCCTACTTTAGACTGACTATTTTATTTGAACTGCGTTCATTGTGTCAGAAACCCGTCTTTCTCCTCCATTGTTTATTTATGGCTTTGTTTGTGTTTGAGCTGAAACCAGCTGTGAAACCAGGACTGCTCGTACTGCCAAGCTGACCTTTGCACTCTTATCCTCTCACCAGCTGTGTGAAAATACCTATTTCTTAGTCTATAGTGGGAGTCGATAGCAATTACCTATAGGCTACGTCTACACTGGCAGCTTCTTGCACAAGAACTCTTCCAGAAGAGAGCGTCTACACTGGCATGTGCTTTTGCGAAAGCACATCCATGCCAGTGTAGAGACTGTCTTGCGCAAGAAAGCTCTGATGGCCATTTTAACCATAGGGCTTTCTTGCGCAAGAAATTCATGTTGCCTGTCTATACTGGCCTCTTGCGCAAGAACAGTTGCGCAAGAGGGCTTATTCCTGAGTGGGAGCATCATAGTTCTTGCACAAGAAGCCCTGTTTTTATACAGTAGAACGTCCGTTTACTTGCTCAAGAACACACGGCCAGTGTAGACAGGCAGCAAGTTTTTGCGCAAGAGCAGCCGCTTTGGCGCAAGATCGCGCCAGTGTAGAAACAGCCATAGTCTTCTTGAGAAAAAGGGGCAGAATTGCTAATGCTTAAATAAATAAAAATTAAATTTCTGATCCTGGACACCTTAAATCCCACTGAAACTTGGCTGTAGCGGCATAGGAACCTGTAACTGTGAGCTATCTTCTATCTGTTGTTTTACATGGCCCCCATGATTGCAGTATCTCAGTGTTTTAGTGGCACTTTGGCTGCTGTGGATCGCATTGCTCAAAGGATCTTTACCTGGGAAGGATTAATTATCTCAGGTACCTGTCGTGACTGGATCTTGTATATTCCATGCAGTGTTAACTTTGCTGATGGAATCTGAAGATTGCCAGGAATTGAATTCTTCTAACTCTGTTAATTGGACCAACAGTCAAAACTCCAATTAAGTAACTCACATATTTCCTTCTCTGTTTTCTAACTACAGTAAACTTCCGATAATCCGGCACCTTTAGGACCCAGGGAGTGCTGGATTATCAAATATGCCAGACTATCGGAAGGGGGGGCTATGAGGGGCCTAGGGTGGCGTGGGGATGCCACCCCAGACCCCTCATAGCCCCCCCCTTCCGATTGTCCGGCTCTGCCCCAGGCGCCCCGATTCAGCCGCTGCTGGTCAGTTTCAGCAGCAGCTGAATCGGGATGCCTGCGCAGAGCAGCTGGGTGCTGCCGGGTTGGTCCAGTAGCGCCGCCCCTTGGCGCTGAGACCAACCCGGCAGCACCCCAGTTGCTCTTGGGGACGCCTGGGGCAGAGCAGCTGGGTGCTGCCGGGTTGGTCCCGCAGCGCCAAGGGGCGGCGCTACCGGACCAACCCGGCGGCACCCCAGCTGCTCTGCCCCAGGCGTCCCCAAGTCAGCCGCCGCTGAAACTGACCAGGGGCCGACTCCGGGAAGCCCGAGACAGAGCAGCTCTGCGTAGGGCTTCCCTGAGTCAGCCTCTGGTCAGTTTCAGCTGCAGCTGACTTGGGGACAGCTGGGGTGCTGCTGGGTTGGTCCCGCAGCGTGGAGGGGCAGCGCTGTGGGACCTACCGGCAGCACTCCAGCTGCTCTGCCCCCAGCTTCCCCGATTCAGCCTCTGGTCAGTTTCAGCAGTGGCTGAATCGGGAAGCCGAGGCAGAGCAGCACCAATGGTCCGGCTGCCGGAGCACTTCCGGTTCCTGATGGTGCCGGACCATCAGGAGTGCCGGACCATCAGATGCCGGATGAATGGAGTTTTACTGTATATCTTTTTTTCTTTGAAGTCTTTTTGTATTTTCCCTTTGGTTTTCAAGTTGATGCATTTCTCTTCCCTCTCCACATGTTAGTTCTATCCCGTTCTTATCCTTGTTCTAACCATGTTTTCCTTTCACATGCTTTGATTCAGCAACCTCTCCTTTTTTGTCTGAGGCAGTGAACGCCTTCTGGGTCTTTATATTGCCACTTAGAGGACCCACATGATAACAACCAACTATCCATCTTAAGAGTGCTGGCTGTGGCTGCCACAGCCTGTAAATGAAACACCTCCATTGGCCAGAGAGATTTACAAGAGCATGATGTACCATGCTCCTCCTGTCTGGGGTTGACAGCTTTTTGGACATCATTCATAACCCATGTTGACCGGGGTGGGGCGGGCAGGGGCAGGTGAGAGAATCCTTTCCCTGTCTGCTTCCTCTCCTTCCATTAATTCATTCTCTTATTTTCCTTCTTTCTTTTCTATAACTCCTGTTTCAGTTTCACTTCCCTTTCCACAGAACTACACCCATGTGGCTGCTTCTGCTCATACCAATTTACACAGGAGCAGCAAAGCATGTGAAACTCAGTAGTCCGTCCATGTCGGTTGTACTTGTTGGATGGAGATGCAGCCAAGGGCAGGATCATTATGAGAATGTGAATTAGGAAAATCGTATATGGCTTTTTTCAGATGAGAGTAGGGTAAGAACATGGGGTTCCAATAATTCTATGTAAAATATGAACTTCTGCATAAGGGACAAACTTCACTCTATTACACCCAGGTTGCCCCACAAAAGTCAGTGCAATGATGTAGGTGTAAGTGAGCGTACATTGATACAGTTTGTCTAAAAGATTTGCTTCATTCCCGATTGCTATTTTTAAATTAGCTTTGTTATTTCTTAAATCTGCAGGTGCTGGTATAGTCACTTGGCCTTAAATGTTTCAGGTTTTAATTTTATAACGAGTGTTTGGTTTTGTTTAAGACGGACATCATCGTAAACAGTGTTGCCCAAGATCTACAGCTTGATAAAGGTCCACTCTCTAGAGCCTTGCTGAGCAGGGCAGGCCCAAAGCTCCAAGCACAACTGTCTGAAGAAGGCCTACAAAACGTAGCGAGTGAAGGGTCTGTGTTCAAAACAGATGGATGCAACCTGGGCTGCCGTTTTGTGCTTCATGCCATTGTTCCTGGATGGAAAAATGGGCAAGAATCTGGACAGAAGGTAGAAGGCTTTTTATTTTCCTAATTCTCATTTGATTGAATGGGCTTCTCAGTTGGCAGTAATGTAGATTTAATGTGAATCCAGCATTGAAATCAGTCGAGTATTTCTTGTGGTCAGCTCTCTTAATTTTTTGATGTGACTAAGCTCATGATGAATCTAGTCCAGGATACTGGGTTAGACAGACCTTTGGTTTGACCCAGTATGGCCATTGTTTTGTTCATATATGTGAATCCATGTTGAACCGTGATGTATTTTATATGAAAATACTAGTAAAAATATTGAATTGCATTTGCTAATGTGAACTTTGTTGTGATTCAACAGCTCCTAAGAGACATCATCATGGAATGTCTTCAGATTGCTGAGAAACTGTCTTTAAATACCATCACATTCCCAGCAATTGGAACTGGGAATTTAGGGTTTCCTAAGCCCTTTGCTGCCAAATTAATGTTTGACCAGGTGTTCAAATTCAGTAGTAGCAAAAATGTGAAGTCTCTTCAGGAAGTTCACTTTGTGTTGCATCCAAATGATACAGCTAATATTCAGGTAACTTGTCTCCTATTACTGTGCTTTCTGTTATGTGTGGGCTTAAGGAATGGATTACACTGGTTTTGTCAGTAGTTTCCTGAAGTCTCATCCTTATTTCCCTGCTGCCTCTCCACAAGGAATAGTCAATCCTCCTTGCGCTATTTGTCTAGCACCAGTGCAGCTTCACTACTGGTAGCAATGGTTGATGTGTTAGTGCAAGCCAATCAAAGGCATTTTTACCACCAAGAGCTAAATGATAGAGTGGCAGAAACATGGGTTGCCAATCTACTTTGTGCTTCCACCATGCCTACTACTGGTAGTGCTTCACTGGTGCCAGAGCAAATATGAGCAAAAGCTCTACTGGAGACAGTCAGTGTGTGTCATGTCACTGTTGAGTGTCAGATTCCCCTTTGGTCTGCAGTACATTAAATTATGCTTCTTTTGACGTGGGCAGGAGTAAAAGTGCTCATTATCACAGTAGCCAAGAGAGTATCCTTGGATTTCTGTCTGGATAATTCAGGCACCGTCTTGAGACAATTACTGTTCCTGCTCTGATAGAATTGCCCTTGGAATATAGAATGTAAAAGTTGCCCTTTTTGTTCTTCCTTGCACAGTCACCTGCCTTTCCTGCATACTTTTTTTCTCCTTTGCTGGAGCTGGCACAGGTTACTGCTGAAGTATTTCTTAGCCCATGGAGTCATGTGAATCTTTCATGTACTGCCTTAGGTAGCATTCTTTCCTCCTCCCCTCCCCTCCCGGCTCTGTCTTTCCTGAATAGTTAACTCAAGTTCTCTACACTTTAACTCCTCTTGAGCTCACTTGTGTGAGAGCAGCCACCCTGTGCGGTGCAAGCGTCCTATAGTTATTATGTTCACAGCTGATGAGTTGTGCATCTATAGCCGCTGCCTGTCCTCCCAGATGGACCATCCAACTTGAGTTAAAAGTACCATTAAACTTAAGCTTTAAAGGTTTTTGTGTGTGGACAGGGGTGAGTTATCACTCAAATTGGGAATAAGCCCTCTGTCTATACACCCTATTAAATGCTAATTAGATTTTCACTGTACTGCCTGAAGATGTTAAACCTGAAGCAATTTGCCAAATTGTCTCCCTTGTTCATAATTTTGAAGGAGTCGATTCCTTTTTTATGCCAATTTATCACTATTTCCGTTCTGTATTGAATACGATTGCTCAGTGGACAGTAGCTAGTTCACCTTTAGTTTTTTCTAAATATCTTTTCATTTAATTTGTACTTTTAAAATCTGTATTTTACTGTCAAAACTGTAAAGAATTGCCTATGGGTGATGACAGTGGTTCTCTCTCTAGGCATTTTCAGATGAACTGCAAAATAGAGCAAGTGGAAATATTACCAGTGTTAAAGTGCACAAGCCTCTACCAGAAAGTGCCCAGGAAGGACAAGGTAAGTTCATGTGGTTAAAGTTGTGTAAGTTTTATCAATATTCTAGTGAGAGGTGACAATTCTAAGAGTTTTTTCAAATATATATTTTTATATTGGTTTGGTGAATGTGTTAGTCCTACTGTTCAGAGTAAGACAGTGATAATCCTATTAGTAAATATGAATAAAGGCAGAAAATTACATTTACAAGTGAGACATTCGCTCCAGCAGTAGGTTTGTATACACTAGTAAAATCTTTCCCATGATACACCACCAGTCATACCAGCAGTTGGAAGTTGTAGTAAGATAGGGCACAAGTACTTTTACTACTGTACCAACTAACAAAGTTTCTGAGCGGGTGTAAACAGTTTTATTGCTATCTGTGAAGCTGGGTGAATTACTGGACCATACATCCCATGGAGCCAGTCTTGTTCATATTAAAATCAGTGGACGTTCCGTAAGAAAGTAAGACTGACCAGAAACCAGTGTGAAACAAAATATTTTTTTCATTGTCCAGACAGAATTACAAAGAACAGGATAAATATTACACACTTAATTCAATGTGTAAAAGAGTATAATATACAGATAATGAATTCCTGTCCTGGAGCAGAGAACCTGCCCAAAGGCCACTGAAAAAAATGAGAACCTGCAAGTTGGCTTATTTTCATATTAAATCACATTTTCACTCAGATACACCATATGGGCCCACTCTAGGATGAGTGTACAATCAGGCAGGGATCATCTCCACTTCATGTTCACTGTAACAGTGTTTTCTGTGCCAACCCAGTTTGGAGGGCAGTGATGGAACAGGTAAAGACAGAGTCCAGGGACTCTCCATTTATAAAGAAGCAGAGGCTCCAACAGTCTGGTAGTGAAGTGCTATAGCTACTATTTGAGCCCACATATTGGAGCAGCAGTTGTGGCAGGATGGGTTGTTTTGAAGCTGTGTCCCTTAGACTCAGATTGGGGGTGGATCTCTTTTCCCTGTCCCACCTTTCTCCCATTGAGTTACCTGAGCATTGTCTGGGTGAATGTGATTTAATATTATATTGCCAACTGGGTATTTTTGTAGTCTTCTCCATGAAAATGTGACAGACTAAGACTAAAAATCAGACTTCAATGAGCTCTTCATTAGATACACATAGAGGCAGGCGAGTCCCTCAATCTAGGGAATAGAACCTTTGTTGAGATACACATTTATCCATTTTAATTTCTTGAATTTCCTTTGCAGCTTTCTTTGGGCCAATTACAACCCCCAGACAGGATGTGCATGAAATGCAGATTGGTTCCATTATATTCCAAATAGCAAGTGGAGACATTACCAAGGAAAAAGTAGACATCATTGTAAACATTTCAAATCAATTGTTTAACCTCAAAACAGGTACTTTAACTAGTGAATGAGATTAATGAGAAATACATTGTGTAGTTTTGAGTGCATGTGAAATAAGATGTGGGAAGAATTTTCAATATATACAAGCCATTTTTTTTAATTCCTTGTGCGTTGGCATTTTCAAACTAGGAAAACTGTACTAGGAAGTATCTGTATTTTGAAATCATTCATTATAAATACAATACTGTTTGTCCCAGTGTTTAGAAAAATCTTATAGAATGCCATAAAAAATGAGAATCTTTCTCTAGAATGTTTAAACTTCCCTGTACAATTCTATAGGAGGGATATCATTATCTGTTACGTTCTGTGTAATAGTCAGCTGCCTCCGTGTATCCCTCATGACCAGGGTGTCTTTGTGGTACCTACTAATAATTTCTCCCTCAGAGGGCTTTTGAAACAAACTCCACACAGGCATTTCTGATCCATTCACCACCCCTTCTCAGGGGTCTGAGTTTATTCACCTAAATGAAGGAGTCCTAAAATGCAGTCCATCTGTTTGCCCTTTCGTCAGATCATTCCCAAACTTTTCCTGCCTGTAGCCTCAGTAGGGAAGCCTTACATCCCAAGTCTTTCTCCTGGAGCCTGCTCGCTCCCAGCAGTTTCCACTTCACCCTACAGGCCTTCCTGCCAGGGGCCTTTCCCACTTTGGCAAGTTGTTCCAGGCTTGATCTAGCTGGAGCTTCCAATTTGTGGCTCTTGCTTCCAAACCGTTTTGGGATTAGATTAATCTCTTCCTTACTTCCTGTAGTTTCTTGAGTTTCCCCATACACTGCAGCCAATTACTACCCACATTGGGAGTTGTTTAATCCAACCTAGGTGTGCTTTTTAGTAATAAGGGCTCACTGGCCCTAGGCTCTCCAGCCCTCAAGGAGCAAGCTATTGTGACCCTATTATCATCTGAGTAAGGTTTAAACGTTCCATAGAAAGTAAATCTTTCTTTTATGTATGATAAACTTGAATTTTATATAGAAACCTATTGGTTTTATCCCTATTAAATTTTATAGGCATTCTCTATAAAGAAGCAACAGTTTTTGTCCATTGGGTACTGTGCACTTTTGAAGAACAGGCAAATGACTTAAGAGGAATCTGATGTAGGATTCTATTTTAAAAACAAACAAACAAACAAAACTTAGCCTAGTCTATTGCCAGAAGTGAGAGAGATTGGGTACTTAGTCCTGTTAACCTAGGTGAGACTTTAACAGTACTATCAATGTGACTTGTCAAACTAATATGGCTTTTCTTATTTAAGGTGTCTCCAAGGCAATTCTAGAAGGTGCTGGACCACAGGTTGAAGCAGAATGTGCTGAGCTAGGTATAAAAGCGATATTTTTGATCTACTTTCTAAAGGCACTGAGCACCTCCACTTTCCACTAAAGGCGGTGGGTGCATACCACTGCTGAAAATTAACCTGCTATTGTTCTTGTGTTTATCCATGATTTCACAACTCCTTAATAAATATGATGCTTCTTCACTCTATATCTCATACTGTTGTTGCCAGTCATACCTTTCAAAACAGGGCCAACCGACAAAGGGTTAGAGGGTGTCTTTGGAAATAAGCTGCCCTGTGTGTGTGTGTGTGTGTGTGTGTGGCCCACAAGACCTTTTGTTTGTTTGTTCGTTCATGCGCAGGTTTGCCAGATTCTGCTAGTTTTCATCCTCAGTTTTTTTTTCCTACCAGTATTACAAAAGTGACACACGCTTAAAGCAAGGAAAGTGAAATGAGATGCTTGCTGCTTACACACAGTATTGACTGTGAGAACCCTCTGCATCCAGTCAAAGCGCTGCTGTGTTTCTATCAGCACATCCCACAAATGCTAGGTACACAAGCGTAGCTGACAGGAGAGGTCTTGGTTAGGACAATCTTGTGGCCCACTGAGAGGAAGGAGGGCCACCCATGCGGCCCATTCACTAGCATAGGTTGCCCCTCAATGCTCTAAAATAATCCTGGGACCTATATCCGAAATCCACTATATATTCCATATGGTTCAGAGACAAGTAAAAAAGTTCCTACCTCAGCAGAACTTGTATTATGTCTAATTGTAGACACAATACATCAAGAAATGATAAATACAACGATTGGAAGATAAAGATCTGACAAAAAAAATAATGAGCTCCATGTTTAAGTACACACAACTGGAGGGGAAAAAAGTCAGGGAAGAGGCAAATGTGTAGGTTAGCACTGAAAGGCAACTGAAGGTAGTGGGCTGATGGGAGAGTTGAAAGAAGGCTGAGGCTGTGTAGTCCACAGAACCAGAGAGGAGAGTCCAGGTGAAGGGGTTGAAAGAGAAAAGGTACCAAACTGCGGTAGAATACCAGTACAACGCTGAGTTATAGCAAGTTTTCTGAGTGCACAGAATAAGCTGAGGACAAAAATCAGATAAGAGGTGGACAGAAGATGAGCTGTGGCCTTGAAAGTGGGGATGGAGGGTTTGAATCTGGTGCAGAAGGAGATTGGACACCCAATTCAGGGACATACGGAAAGGGTAATACAGGCAGATGGGGTGAGGATGAGGTAGAAAAGTTTACATTATTGTGAACGATTTATTACTTCGTTGTGCCTTATATATTTTCTTTCATTTACAGCCTTGCAACCTCACAATGACTTGATAACTACGCAACCAGGAAACCTGGCATGCAAAAAAATCATCCATCTTGTTGCCCAGAACGATACCAAGTCTTTGGTCTCCAAAGTGCTCCAGGAGTGTGAACTGAAGAACTGCACATCTGTTGCTTTCCCAGCAATTGGAACAGGTTTATGTTTTCTTCAGAAAATAAACTAAAACCAATCAGCAGTCATGAGACCAAATTCATCCTGTGTGATTCCATTGACATCAGTGTGCCAAGGATGTGATTTACCTGAAAAGTGTATTCTTCTATTAAGTTTATTCTCCAATTAAGAAAATTATTGTTGTGTTGGGACATTCAGATAATGCCTAGTAGCAGTCAGCAAGGATTTTGAAATAAGAAAGCTGCAAATCATTATTGTTAGCTCAAATATGAAAACCATATCAGGTGATTTAAGGTTGCTATATTTTAACATTAGTGACTTGAAAATAACCATATGTTATTACAGGTTGAACCTCCCTAATCTGGCACCTTGTGGACCTGACCAGTTCCAAACCTGAGAATTTTCTGGATCACAGGAAGTCAATATTGGCTGGCAGCATTACCAGCACTTCCACTGCTTCCTGGGCTGATGAGGACATTTAGGGTTAATTTAGAGTTAAATAATGGCACAAAACACTGAGAGTTGGGACTGGTGGCTGTAAACAAACTTTATGGGACTGCAGGAAAGTTGGCCACACCATGAAAAATGGACATTTGGCTAACTACAATCATTCCAGACAACAGATGTTTCTGGACCAGAGAGTTCTGGACTAGAGAGATTCAACCTGTACTATCGAGAAAACTGTGAATGCTAGTCTGTTAGCCTGATGTTTATGGACATCCCTCTGGAAGGTGTCCATGGACCTATCCCTATTCCTACTGAAGTCTGTGCGAGTTTCAGCTGTCTTCAGTAGGAGCAGGAAGAGGGCTTACATGGATGGGATGTATTCTCATTAGGCCTGCTTCTGCATTCCTTTATTATCCAAAATGTCTATTCAAATGAATGAGAATAATTGAAACCAAAGAATGAAGGCTTGGCCCTGTGTTTACGATCTAGTTGTGCATGGGTCCATCACTTGAAGAAAACTATATCTGCATGCAGTGTCTTTCAACAGACTGTAATAATTATTTGTGGTTTTTTTGTATATATTTTACAGGTCAGGCAGGTATTGACCCAGGAGTAGTTGCTAATAACATGATGGATGCTGTAGTTGAATTTGCAAGTGATAAATCAGTTCAGTCTGTGAAAACCATTAAAATTATCATCTTCCAGCCACAACTGATAAGTGTGTTCCTTGCAAGTATGCAGAAAAGAGAGGGTACTACTAATATACCTGAAGCATCTACATCAGAGTCCTTGTTTTCAAAAGTTGTTTGTAAGTAGAGGTCTCGTACATTTCTAAGTAGAGGCATATATAAGCTTGGTTTTAAATTTTAGCAACTGAGTAACTGCAAGTATGTATACTTCATTACAGCATTCTTTGGCTTTGGAAAACGTACTACAGAAAAAAAGCAAGGAGTGGTTTTGCAGAAGAAAATTGAGCTAACCATTTTTCAGATTTGTGGTGAAAGCCAAAAAAACGTGAAAGATGCTGTATCCTGGATTAAAAACTTGATTTTAAAGGAACAGCATGAAAACACTATCTCAGATGAATGGATTTCAAGTTTTGATGAAAAGGAATATAAGGAACTGACAGAACTCCAAAAGAAACTGTATATAGCCATTCAGCTGGAATGCAAGGATCCTGTGCCTTTCATTCGAATTTCTGGTGTTACCAAAGATGTCTTACGTGCTAGCTTGAAAATTCAAGATATGATCAAAAGAGTTAGAGAGGTTCAAGAAGAACAGTCCAAGGCGCAATTTCTCAGCAACCTGGTTGAGTGGCAGTATTTCAAAGATAACCAGTACCTGCCTTTTGACAAACTAACCAATCTACACTTGGAGGATGCTGCAGCAGTAAACCAAAAAGAGATTGACATCACCTTTAAGAATAAACACTATAAAGTGAATATGGTAGCCAAACGTGCTATAGATGACCAAGGGAAAGGGATGGCCATTCAACGAGTCTCAAAAGATGAAGGTGAATAAAAACTGTTTGGTGTTACTTAGGGTCATGTTGTGTCTAGTCTAGCATGGGTGAGCTGTGGGGGGAATGTACAAGGGACAAAAAAAGTAGCAATTCCTTTGCACATCTGGAATACTAACAGTTCTGAGCAGCCATATACTGGAGAATTGAGAAAGGTGCTAGGATAGGAAACAATGATGAACTTGGATGATGAACTTCTTACACTTGGATTGTAAGAAACAGAAAATACATGGCTACAAATAACACAACTAGGAACTTGGTGTGCTGTGACCGCCACATGTTGCATAGATCATAATCATCACATTCTTATCCTGAGATTCCCTCGAGTTGTATCCATCTGTTGCCTCTCATCTTACGCTTGGATTATATCAATGCTTCTGGGCAGGGGCTGTCTTTCTATTTAAATATGTACTGTGTGTAGCACAGGGGCACTGTAGCCCCAGAAGTACTACTGTAGCATATATAATAAGGAGGTACTCCTAAGGGGAGCTTTTCATCTGCCCCCACTAGAATGAATGTTCCTGTGTTTAAGGAATAGTATAATTACAGTCAGGAGGGGTGATCATTGTTCTCTCAGAAGACCCTGCTTTGCTTTGCTTTTCTGTTATTCTATTATTAGAGAGAGTTTTGGTTTTAATGTAATCTTTATCATTCCTGAAAAGCCATGGTTGAGGGGGATTTAAACAGAGGGATCCTTTGCCTTAAATTCTGGTCAGTTTCACACCAATTGACAATGCAGCTAAAATCTTAGCCTCTTTGACAAGAACCGAGAAAGGCAGCTGCAGTGGCGTTTGGGCTTATATTTTGAGGGGAGGGGAAGCCATGTTTAGTTTGATAAGGAAACCCCCTTTTTCTCCCAGATGCCTGTTGACTCCAGGATTAATTGTAGCCGTCTCCCATTCCCCATCACTTCCAGAAACAGAGACAAGAAAAGGGTGAAGGGTGGGCTATATCTATTTCCAAACCTTTCCATAATCAACATTTCTGCTCACCCCATGTCATGAATTCATAAGGAGGGGTTGTGAAAGGCACTACAAAAAGCCCTTCTTCAGCAATAAGTGCATTGCAGACTAGTTTAGGTATTCCCTAATTAATCTAAGAGTGTGTCAAAATATAGTGGTCCTTATTCAGGTTTTACTCAGTCTTTAGTCAGCTAAAACTGTTTACTTTGATGGGAGCTGACCTAATTAAGGATAATTGAGCAATGGTATCAATGTGTGGCCCTTTAATGTCCTCGGAATGTGGCCCATAATATGATATTGACATTATTAATTTTTATGCAGTCCTTACTCAGCTAAACTTCCAGTGAGTTTAATATGAGTTTGCTTGAGTCCCCAGTCAGGCTGAGTAAAAACTAAGCAGGGCCAAATCTATAGGCCCTTCTCTGAAGAGTAATATTTAGAGTTGGAAGACTGGGCTGCACTCCTTAATTTGATCATTGTTCAGTCTGCACAGTCTTTCTTTTCTTGATATAATGAAAACATTAAATACAACAAACAAATTCCCTTGTAGTGTCTAGGCACCACAATACAAATATGGAAAAATATGACGATGACAAAGAGGAGTTTGGCAAAGAGTAAGCACTTTTTGAAATGTCTCAAACCTCTGTTAAATGTACCTGATAAGGGATGGAACAGATTGGGAGCAAAGTGGAAAACTCTGGATCATATTCTCCACTTTGGCTGAGCTGGGGTCAGCATAAAACTTGGAGCCACCTTTACAGTTCCCTCAGTTCTGGGCCTCTTGATTCCAGTTCTAGCAGCTAGGGAACAAACCGTCCTTACCCCTTTTTCCTTAGCCACCACTTGGCCTGGGGATGTGTGTGACACAGGATCAGCTACGGGGGGGGGGGGGTCTACACAGCAGGGATTAACTTGAAATAATCTATGCAGGTTGAGCTACATCAATTGTGTAGCTTATTTTCAAATAGGGAGCGTCTACACAGCACTTATTTCAAAATAGAGCACTCTTCCTCCGACTTCATTTACTTGTTGTACAATGAGGGTTACAGGAGCTGGAGTAAGAAGTCCTCCAGCTTGACAGTATTTTGACATTATTTTGAAATAACTTCTTGCTGTGTAGATGCGGACTAAGTTATTTTGAAATGTCCTCCACCTATTGGGCTACCTCTGAACCTTCAGATAGGTTTATGGCTGCTTTGAGCCACCAGAATGGTGGAAAATAGCCTGGGTGCATCAGTAAATCTGACCCAGAATCATTCCCTTGAAAAGAATAACATTAATTAGGGATTGGATAATAAATGAGTGTTTTGCTTTCAGGAAGAGTTTGTAATAAGGCATATGTCTGCATAACCTGGGGAACCTAGTGTAAATAAGATTAACACGTTTACTTTTCAGGAAATCCATCAGTAGCTCTCCCTGCGGATTGGTGTGAGATGAACAAAGAACGTGTCAAAGTGGTGCCGCTACATCCCGAAATGAAAGAATATCAGGATGTTCAGACAAAGTTTCAACAGACGTGTGCAACATTCAAAATTGAAAAGGTAAAATACTGTCCTGGTTTCTGAGCCTATATATCTTGGTGACTGAAACTACTTTAGATAATAACGAAGGGTAGAAGAAGAGTTGGTTTAGATTTCTAAATTTGGACAATTCCTTGATAGGAGAAGAATGATTAATAGACCCTCACGTTTCAGGTCCAAAGGGACCATTGTGATCATCCAGTCTGAGCTTCTGTATAACACAGGCCATAGAACTTCCCCAAAGCAATTAATTTTGAACAAGAGCAGATCTTTTAGAAAGCATTCAGTGAGAGAGTGTCCACCAGGACAAGTGGTAAATTTGTTAATTCCCTTCACTGTTAAAAATGTATGCCTTTTTGATCAGCTCTGAGCAGATAAAGCGAAGAATATCCTTTCCTAATCTGTCTTTATTTATAATATACATTTCTGCTCACGTGTGGATCTTGGTATTGCTTTGAACAAGGAGGCTCAAAAAGGAAGCTAAGCTATCACATATGTAGCACCAGCTTTCAGAAGACTAGTAAAGTCAATCTGCCCAACCTTCCAGTGAGATTGCTTCTCGGAATAAGTCTAATCAGTGGTATGCTGAGACTAGTGGCTGGTTATGGAAAGCTATCAGCACTGCCTTTCTTCCCGTACATCTGAGCACTGACACGAATCACCTTGGCTCCATTGAAGCTGGTGAGTTATGTTGGTTTATATCAGCTGAGTTTCTGGGCCTTCTTGAGAGGAAAGCCCATCAGTCTGTTAAAAGCTTTCAGATCATCTCGCCACCTTAGTGTCGTAAGTAAGAGGTGGTTGATGGCCCCATCCCTGTTGAGTGTTTTTAGGGAATGGCCAGCACGCCCCTTTCAGAAACTTCTACTGTTTAATGGAGATTTCCCCCTAGAACCTCCAAATTTCTTCTGCTGAGATCTTCTAATGTGTAATTGGTGCAACAGCACCCACCGGTTGCTTTTCCTGACTAGTGGTACTACATTTACCTCAGCTTATTGGTTAACCGTCGGAGTCGACTACTTGTTGATATGTTTGTGGAGCATAGCAATGTATTGTCTATAAATTTCCAGCAACCTAGGAGCTAAAATAAGGAAGAGTTCAGGAGCACAGATCCCCCTTTCTCTGCTAAAAAGCAGTGGATGAGCTGTCCTTCCTCTTCGTCCTCTCTCTCTCTCACTCCCCCCCGCTCTTCATTTCCGGTCATCTGCTCTGTCCACGGGAAGCCTGGGTGCCCCACAGGCAGGGGCTGCTCTGGCCACGCTGGCAGGTCGGGGACTGTTCCCACGCCCCCTTTAATCATTTAAACAGTTAAACATGTTTAAACAGTTAACCAATTAAATGGAATTTTGCTTCCCTACTACTGCTTGTTCTTATTGCATAGTCTGTATATTTTTGATAGCCTCTTAACCAGCTATAAAAAAGACACAAGTTACAGGAGCTCGGAAAGCGGAATACTTTGTATCACGTTGTGGGCCAGGTGCTGCTCTCACTGCCTATATCAATCTGCTATAGAATCATAGAACCATAGAGCTGGAAAAGACCTCAGAAGGTCATCAAGTCCAGCCCCCTGCTTTAGGCAGGACCAATCCCAACTAAATCAACCCAGCCAGGGCTTTGTCAAGCCGAGACTTAAACACCTCTAGGGATGGAGACTCCACTATTTCCCTAGGTAACCCATTCCAGTGCTGCACTACCCTCCTAGTGAAATAGTTTTTCCTAATATCCAACCTGGACCTCTCCCACCACAACTTGAGACCATTGCTCCTTGTTCTGCCATCTGTCACTACTGAGAACAGCCTTTCTCCATCCTCTTTGGAACCTCCGTTCAGGAAGTTGAAGGCTGCTATCAAATCCTCACTCTTCGTTTCTGCAGACTGAACAGACACAACTCCCTTAGCCTCTCGTCATAGGTCATATGCTCCAGCCCCCTAATCATTTTGGTTGCCCTCCGCTGGACCCTCTCCAATGCATCCACATCCTTTTTGTAGTGGGGGGTCCAGAACTGGACACAGTACTCCAGATGTGGCCTCACCAGAGCCGAATAAAGGGGAATAATCACTTCTCTGGATCTGCTGGCAATGCTCCTCTTAATGCAACCTAATATGCCATTGAAGATGTTGGTCATTAGCAGTATCACGTCTCACTTTTTTAACTTTGTAGATGGAGAGCATACAATATCCTTACTTAATAGCAACCCTGTCTATAAAAACTTAAAAAAACAACAAATATTCTAGTAGCACCTTAAAGACTAACAAAACATGTAGATGGTAACATGAGCTATCGTGGGCTCGGCTACCCCTCTGAAACTTGTCTATAAAGAAGCAGGTAATGGATACCAAATATGGCAGCATAAATAACAAGATGCTTCATTTTCATGTAATACTGAGTGCTGCATTTATCATAATTAATCACATCACACAATCAGTGCCAGTCACACATTCAATTATACCCATGTCAGTTTATAAGTCTTATAAGTCACTTTAGTCTATAAGTCATTACTGGGGGTTTCAGGCAGGCATGCGCAGGCCATTCTCAAGCCTGTGCTGCCACGAGGTTTTCTAGCTCTCCTCTGTCTATGCAAGTTGCAATTACATACCTCAGTTTCAATGCAGACGTACTCTCCGGCTAAGTGTAACCGGTTAACTAATGAGCCTGAGCTCTTTGGTTAACACTCTCGGCTACACGCAGGCTCCTGGCATGCACGGCTCCTGGGGAACCGCCTGCTGCCCCACACTGGTATCTCTGATACAGAGGTGGTAGGCGGCAGCGGGTTTTGGAGGGGAGCTGATCCAGAGAATAGAAGGGTGTGCTGTCTGCCAGGTGCTAAGATACGGGATGTGGAACTGAGGTTGAAGAGGATTATTAAGGGAGCAGGAAGGAATCCATTGATCATCCTTCATGTAGGAACAAATGATATGGCTAGATTCTCGCTGGAACGAATTAAGGGAGACTTTGCTAGGCTGGGGAGGACGCTCAAGGAAATTGAGGCTCAGGTGATCTTTAGTGGGATTCTGCCTGTTCCTAGAGAAGGGCAACTAAGATGTGACAGGATTATGATGATCAATAGATGGCTTAGGCAGTGGTTCTATAAGGAGGGCTTTGGGATGTATGGTCACTGGGAGGCATTTATGGACAGAGGAATGTTCTCTCAGGACGGACTTCACCTAAGTAGGGAGGGAAATAGACTTCTAAGATGAAGGTTGGCTCAACTGATTAAGAGAGCTTTAAACTAGGAATTTGGGGGAGACGGTTGGGAGATGTCCAGGTAATCTCTACGCCGGATTTTAACACTGAGAGGAGGAAAACTAAGTAAGAAAGGATATAGCTGGGGGTAGGAGAATGTACATGAGGAAGGGTAGGGTGGATACTAGTCTAATAGGTCATATTGGAGGTACAACGTCCGTGCCAAATTGGGTAAAGAATGTGAGTGAGGCCAAACAGCAAAAATTAAGATGTTTGTACACCAATGCGAGAGCCTAGGTAACAAAATGGAGGAACTAGAGCTATTGGTCCAGGAAGTGAAACCAGATATTATAGGAATAACAGAAACATGGTGGAATACTAGGCATGACTGGAGTACAGGTATTGAAGGGCATGTGCTGTTTAGGAAAGATAGAAATAAGGGTAAAGGTGGTAGAGTCGCACTGTATATCAAAGATGAGGTAGATTGTAAAGAAATAAAAAGTGATGGAATGGAGAAGACAGTCTGTTTGGGCAAAAATCACATTGGGGAAGAAAACTATCAGATCCTCCCCTGGGATAGTGCTTGGGGTGTGCTATAGACCACAAGGATCCAATTTGGATATGGATAGAGACCTCTTTAATGTTTTCAATGAAGTAAATACTCATGGAAACTGCGTAATCATGGGAGATTTCAACTTTCCAGATATAGACTGGAGAACAAGTGCTAGTAATAATAATAGGGCTCAGATTTTCCTAGATGTGATAGCTGATGAATTCCTTCATCAAGTAGCTGCTGAACCAACAAGGGGGGATGCTATTTTAGATTTGGTTTTGGTGAGTAGCGAGGACCTCCTGGATGAAATGGTTGTAGGGGACAACCTTGGCTCGAGTGATCATGAGCTAATTCAGTTCAAATTAAATGGAAGGATAAACAAAAATAAATCTGAGACTAGGGTTTTGATTTCAAAAGGGCTAACTTTAATAAATTAAGGAAATTAGTTAGGGAAGTTGATTGGACTAAAGAAATTATGGATCTTGAGGTGGAGAAGGCCTGGGATTATTTTAAGTTAAAGTTGCAGAAGCTGTCAGAAGCCTGTATCCCAAGAAAAGGAAAAAATTTATAGGCAGGTGTGTTAGACCAAGCTGGATGAGCAAGCATCTCAGAGGGGTGATTAAGAAAAAGCAGAAAGCATATAAGGAATGGAAGATGGGAGGGATCAGTAAAGAAAGCTACCTTATTGAGGTTAGAGCATGTAGGGTCAAAGTGAGAGAGGCTAAAAGTCAGGTAGAATTGGACCTTGCAAAGGGAATTAAAACCAATAGTAAAAGGTTTTATAGCCATATAAATAGGAAAAAAACAAAAAAAGAAGAAGTAGGACCGCTAATTACTAAGGATCAAGTGGAGGTTAAGGATAATCTAGGAATGGCCCAATATCTAAACAAATACTTTGCTTCAGTCTTTAATGAGGCTAATAAAGAGCTTAGGGATAATGGTAACATAACAAATGGGACTAAGGATATGGAGGTAGATATTACCATATCCGAGATAAAAGCCAAACTTGAACAGCTTAATGGGAGTAAATCGGGGGGCCCAGATAATCTTCATCCAAGAATATTAAAGGAACTGGCACATGAAATTGCAAGTCCATTAGCAAAAATTTTTAATAAATCTCTAAATTCAGGAGTTGTACCATTTGACTGGAGAATTGCTAATATAGTTCCTATTTTTAAGAAAGGGGGAAAAAAAGCGACCCGAGTAACTATAGGCCTGTTAGTTTGACATCTGTAGTATGCAAGATCTTGGAAAAAAATTTGAAGGAGAAAGTAGTTAGAGACATTGAGGTTAATGACAATTGGGACAAATTACAACATGGTTTTACAAAAGGTAGATCGTGCCAAACCAACTTGATCTCCTTTTTTGAGAAAGTAACAGATTTTTTAGATAAAGGAAGCGCAGTGGATCTAATCTACCTGGATTTTAGTAAGGCATTTGATACAGTACCGCATGGAGAATTATTGGTTAAATTGGAAAAGATAGGGATTAATATGAAAGTTGAGAGGTGGATAAGCAACTGGTTAAAGGGAGACTACAGCGGGTCATACTGAAAGGTGAACTGTCAGGTTGGAGGAAGGTTAGTAGCGGAGTTCCTCAGGGATCAGTTTTGGGGCCAATTTTATTTAATCTTTTATTGCTGACCTTGGCACCAAAGTGGAAGTGTCCTGATAAAATTTGGATGACACAAAGTTGGGAGGTATTGCCAATTCAGAAAAGGATCGGGATATTATACAGGAAGATCTGGATGACCTTGTAAATTGGAGTGATAGCAATAGGATGAAATTTAATAGTGAGAAGTGTAAGGTTATGCATTTAGGGATTAATAACAAGAATTTTAGTTATAAGCTGGGAACACATCAGTTGGAAGTAACGGAGGAGGAGAAGGACCTCGGAGTCCTGGTTGATTATAGGATGACTGAGCCACCACTGTGACGTGGCCGTGAAAAAGGCTAATATGGTCTTGGGATGTATAAGGCAAGGTATTTCCAGTAGGGATAAGGAGGTGTTAGTGCCATTATACAAGGCATTGGTGAGACCCCATTTGGAATACTGTGTGCAGTTCTGGTCTCCCATGTTTAAGAAGGATGAATTCAAACTGGAACAGGTACAAAGAAGGGCCACTAGGATGATCCGAGGAATGGAAAACCTGTCTTATGAAAGGAGACTCAACTTGGCTTGTTTACCTTAACCAAAAGAAGGCTGAGGGGACATGATTGCTCTCTTTAAATATATTAGAGGGATAAATACCAGGAGGGAGAGGAATTATTTAAGCTTAATACCAATGTGGACACAAGAACAAATGGATATAAGCTGGCTAGTAGGAAGTTTAGACTTGAGATTAGACGGTTTCTAACCATTAGAGGAGTGAGGTTCTGGAACAGCCTTCCAAGGGAAGTAGTGGGGCAAAAGATCTATCTGGCTTCAAGATTAAACTAGATGGGTTTATGAAGGGGATGGTTTGACGAGATAACATGATCTTGGTAACTAATTGACCATTCATTATCAGTGGTATATAGGTCAATGGAGGGATGATAGGAGTTACTATAGAGAACTTTCTGGGTGTCTGGCTGGTGAGTCTTGCCCACATGCTCAGGGTTTAGCTGCTCGCCATATTTGGGGTCGGGAAGGAATTTTCCTCCAGGGTAGATTGGCAGAGGCCCTGGAGGTTTTTCGCCTTTCTCTGTAGCATGGGGCACAGATCACAGCTGGAGGATTCTCTGCATCTTGGGGTCTTCAAACTATTTGAAGGCTTCAATATCTGAGATATAGGTGAGAGGATTATTCTAGCAGGGGGTGGGTGAGATTCTGTGGCCTGCATTGTGCAGGGGGTCAGGCTAGATGATCATAATGGTCCCTTCTGACCTTAAAGTCTATGAGTGTATGAGTTTGGAGGAATTCCTCTGAGTTTAGTGGGGACTACTCTACTCAAGAGGAATATCACTATAAATAGGGTAGAAAGTCCCCCTTTATAATTAATCATCATGTTTTTCTGATTTGATGCCATGAAGGGTCTCAGACATGATCAATATTTCATTTTTCTAATGTTGTAGATTGAAAGGATACAAAATCCATACTACTGGCGGGCCTACCAAATAAAAAAGCAGGAGATGGATTCCAAAAATGGCCACACCAACAATGAGAAGCTTCTGTTTCATGGAACAACGAGTACCTCATTAACCGTTATTAATAACAAAGGATTTAATCGCAGTTACGCCGGAATGAATGGTAATGTGAAATGTAAAGCTTGTTGTTTTCATGAGCATGGGACAAAACAGGATGACAAGGTGTAAGGTTATCATGCTGCCTATATATTTGTCTCAGATGCACAATGGTCTTACTGGTCCTGGAGACTATTCATTGCTGTATAAAGTTGTAATCCTTATGTGCCTCAACTGTTCTTTGGAAGCAGTAATACAATAATGATTCTTAACACTTCTACACTTCCTTTCATCAGCAGATCTCAGAGCAAACACTTCCCAGTCTCCAAATACTTTATTCTCCTTCCCATGCCACTCTTCTTCCAGGGATCCTCACTTCCCCCCCATTTTGTTCCTTCCTCAGTCCCAAAAGCCCTCATTCCCCAACTCTCTCCTTCTGTCTGACCCATAGGGCACAGGAACCCCACCCACAAGTATCTGCTTCCTTTTGCTGTCTGAGATCTGTGCCTCTCCATCCTTCATCCCCACAGCCCCATTGCCCCTTACCTGCCTCACTGGTGTTTTATGGGCTGCTTCTTCTCTCATGGCACCTCTTGTGATACTGGGGGTGGCTATTGCTGCCTCACGCCCCAGGGAACGGACTGGTGGGTATGGAAAGCTGTCAGTTTAAAGGAATCCCCTGTTGTCTGTGCTGAGCTTTTCAGTATTGCCTGCTGACTTGCTCCAGCTCTATGGCTTGTGGTTGCATTTTGGAGTCAGCTGCAATGGCAGCTAAGAAACCCAAGGACCACAGGCACCATGCAGAACAACTGCAGCTAGCTAGCAAGCTGGTATGAATAGGGGCCTAGCCAAAGTCAGGGCATGTCACTGTGAAGAGAGCAGGTTGAGGGGGTGTATTCTCCTTGTATGGCTTATTGTGGCAGTGTCACTTTAAGCAGTATATTTTGGGCCAAGAAAAGCTTTCTTTAGCCACCTCCAAAGTCAGTTGAGAGCCAGAAAATCCACAGCAAATGATGATGAAAATGAGAAAAATAAATTTGTTCTCAGAACTTACCTCCAGAAAAGTTCAATTTTTGTAGTGGGCGGGGAATCAAAACCTGAAATATTTTGGCCAACAACAGAAATGTTTTGAGTTGGAAATGCTGCTGCAGTGTCTTATGGGAGCAGCTGTTCAGATGGCCCATGTTTCATTCTTCTCTACAGAAGGATTCCTGGTCAGACTGCATCTCCCATGAGGCACCAGTTGCCCCTTCTACAGAGGGGAGTTGCATCGTGAGATACTGTGGTCACGGTGTGTCATGAGAGATGTAGTGTGGGTGGAGATCTTGGTAAACAAAGGAGAATGAGGAAGGCCGCTATGGCAGCATATCCAAATCAAATATTTAATTTTGGGGCCAAAATATTTCATTTTTCAGCCAAATGACACAAACTTTTTGTTTTCATGCATCTGGGGTTTTTTTGACTAAAAAAAAAATCCATGTTTTTTCTGGCAGAGTGTAACACTCTTTGAGAAAATATTCATTTGGTCAGAAGCCTAATTTTTTAATAAAAAATGGTTTTATGGAAATTTTCAACCAGGCCTACTGTCTAGGTACGATCCTGCAGTTCTTGCCTCTATGTGCTTGTGGTGCAAAAACAATCTACAGGCAGAGTACAATTGCCTAAGTAGACTGGCATATAGGTATGCGTATGGCGGTCAGCTCCCAGTGTCTAGGATTATTAATAAATATGGTGTGAATTAGGGAGGTAAGAGTTTAATCGTATAAATGGTTACCTGATAAGCATTAGCTTATCAGTTTCTGTTTGGGTTAAAGTCTTATGTCCCCATGTGTGCCTGCTCCTGGTCCCACTCCTGGGCAGCTGGCTGCTGCCCTGCACTGCAGGCTCTGCAGAATACACCTCTGCAGAGCCCAAAACACAGCCAGAACTGGTGTACGCTGGGAGCAGTCTGGTGGGACTCTGGCCTTGGTAGGGGCACTGGCCATGCCCCTATCCTGGCCAGTCCGACTCAGCCCAGGAAGGCTGACAGGACTCTCCTCTACTCCAGCCATGCTGGATCAACCCGGGCCAGACAGGTGGTTAAATGTTACAATTTTAATCGTATAACAGTTTAACCAAGTAAATAATCATTTAAATCTCCAGTGTGAATCCTATCACTACCTGTGGATACAAAATTGGTATTCCTATCTGCAAAAACTCCCTGTCACCAGCACACAGTCCCAAGCAATTGTTCTGTGTCATAAGAGGACCTATGTGGATCAGAGGAAGGAAATGCTCCTTCTCCCACAGTATCTTTTTTATGAACCTAAAAATGGAGTGATGGGGAGAATAGCCCACCCCCTCATTATTTTGCTCACCAATTAGTCTTAGTGTTCTACATGTCAATTTTTGTTTATTGATTTCTGATCCCACAGTTATTTGCTGGGCAAGATCTTAGTACAATCTTCGAATTACATATGAAGGCCTTTTGGTTCGACTAATTCAGTCTTTTTTGTTTTGTTTTGTTCTTGCACCTTTCCCCATCAATATTTATTATTAGAAGCTATTGTGACATTTTATGAAACTCTTCACTTTCTACAGATGAGCTCACAATTGGGGTGTATTTGTAAACGTCACATTTGTACAACATCACACTCTGCAGTTTAAATAGTCGGTAGTTCTGCTGTATAGTTATAGATTAGGGGTAGGCAAGGTGCAGCCTGTGGGCTGAATCCGGCCCATCAAGCCTTTTAGTCCAACCTGTGGCCTGGTCCGCCGGGACACTTAGGCACTTACAGTGGCTGGCTTCTCCTTGTGGCTCTCTGCCATGAGCTCAGGGAAGGGAAGAGGGAGGGTTTGCATGCTGCCCCACCCCCAGCACAATCTCTGAGCTCCTATTGGCCAGAAGTCAGAGCTGAGAGATTGTTCTGGGGAGCGGGGGCTGCACGTAAAGCCTCCCTCCCATTGCTTGGGGCAGAGAGCCACATGGAGCAGCCAGCTGCTTTGAACCTAAGTCTGTAGCAGGCAGGGAGCCTGCCTGAGGGTCCTGTTTGGATGCTGGCTGGGAGCCACCTAGCTAAGCACCTCCTAGCCAGAGCCTGCACCTGATACCCCACCCCTTCCCACACCCCAACTCTCTGCCCCAGGTCACCACTCCCTTAGCTGTTGTTTTTTTTTTTTTTTAATTATTATTCATGGCAAGGTTTGGCAAAGGTTGTAGGTATCTTGGGTTATAGCAAAGTGAAGCCAAATTATTATTGCTCATGAAAAGTTCTCAAACATTTATTTCTCTTTCTGCTCACAGCTGCGTGCTATGGGAATGGAACCTACTTTGCTGTCCATGCCAATTACTCTGCCCAAAATACCTACTCAAAACCAGATGGAAATGGGAAAAAATATATGTACCTGGCCCGAGTCCTGGTTGGAGAATATTGTGTTGGAAATAGAGGACTAATTACACCACCACCAAAAAACAACACTGATCCTACAGATCAATTTGATAGTGTAACTGACAATATGAACAATCCATCAATGTTTGTGACATTTAATGACATTCAGGCTTACCCAGAATATCTTATTACTTTCACTCCATAAGCATTCTTGGTTACATACAAGGGATTTTTAATCTTTATCTTTAATGTGATGATACAAAATAATAAGTTACAGAGGAACGTTGCAATGAAGGATAATAAAACATAGTAAAATGTTAGGTTTTTTTAAAGTTTAATATGCCCACTTACTTAAATATAATTTTGTAATAGTCAAAAACAAATATGCTTGCTTTTAAAAATATTTGCAACTACTAGAACAGTGCTAACAGTTTACACTGCTTAAAGTTTTGAATGCAGTTTTCCATTGAAAACTGCTCATTTGCGTTATTTATCAACCCAATGAAAAATATTCTTGTATAGTATACAAACACAATTTAATTATTAGCCTTTTTTCATGCAGAATTATGACTGTGCACAACTAATAATTCTGCAAGCCAGGCATTCAATTCTTGAGGCTTTATATTTTACATCAGTGTTTGTCATTGTAAATCAAAGAACAAATAAACCTGGAATAGTGGCTATTAATAAGTGAATGCCCTAAGCCTTATGATGCTAATATATTGAACGATGTACTACAGCTAATTAACTTTTTACTCTGTATTTTCATTCAAGCTATCATTATGTCATATTAATAAGTGCTTGCAAAAAAACTAAGTTAGTTGCAATAAATGGATATTGCATGTTGTATAATACCTCTGAGAAAATGTATCTTGTATTTCTGTTAAGTCTCTGTTACTGTGTTTTCATAATTCAGCAACAAAACATGGAATGCAAAGATGCTAAGTTTTGGATTTTTAGAACAACTTTACTCAGAGGATTTTTTGATATTATATAGACCAGGGGTTTTCAGCCTGTGGGCCATAGCCCCCTGGCTTCCTGCAGACTGTCTAAGATTTCTAAAAATATCTTGCACCCATTGGCTGGAAATGGTGAACTGGAGCCAATGGGAGCTATGAGGCTCTGTGGTCACAGTGTTGGCAAATAAACATACCTCCGTGGCCAGTTAGCAGGTTTCTCCAAGTGGTTTTGCGCACTACTTTGAGAGACACTGATTTACAGGAAAGTTTATTTAAAAAAAAAAATCAGCACGTTGGAATTGGAAACAAGGAGATGAAAGGGGATGAGAACAGCTGGGCCAGAAGGTTGGAGGTTTCCCTCATAGGTGAGGGGAATGGGTGTAGAGGTGTGTGGAAGAGGGGTCAGCAACCTTTCAGAAGTGGTGTGCTGAGATTTAACTTAGTCACTTCTATTAAAAGTCAATAGTAGTCCTTACAGCACCTTCATTAATAAATACAGTGAGGTACAGATCTTACCGTTGAGTGTGTTGCTTGGCCTGCTAAGTTCACCGATCTCAAGCTCGTAGTTTGATACTTTTAAGCAGCACACAAGCCACAAACTACAGCATGCCAGAGCAACTGCCCAAGCAGCCACCCCCCAATGCGGCCATGGGCCTGTCCCTGTCTCCACCCCACCCGCAGCTTCAACAACCTTCAGGCAGTAAGCCTCCCTCCGGCTTCAATACCCCCCAAGTCTCCAACCTACCCACCCCCCATGTGGTCTCGCCCCTGCCAGCGGGTGTAGCTATGACACTCACCTTCCAGGAGGAGGAAAGTGAGTGCTGCTGCAGAGGTGGGCGGGCTTAGATTAGAATTTTGTGTGTGTCGCTGCGTAGGCGCGCATGTTAAGGGAACACTGGAGCAGGCTCCCGCTTGCATGGGGGAGGAGGGACGGAGCTAAGCTCCCAGCTCACATGCCAATGAAAATTGGCTCGGCACACATGCCATAGGTTGCTGACCCCTGGTGTGGAAGTTTGCCTGGGATAGGGAGGCTTGCCAGATATCTGGTTTTTGACCAGAACGTCTGGTTGAAAAGGGACCCTGCCAGCTTTGGTTGGAGCTGCAGATCCAGCCGTTAAAGTCTGATCTGCAGTACAGTGGGGTCCTAGGCCTAAAGCAGGTTCCCTACCTGCCCTAGCTCTGTGTGTTTCCCAGAAGCAGCTGTCAGGTCCCTGCGGCACCCAGGCACCATGAGCTGCCTCAGTGCCAAGTGCTGGCTCCACAGCTACGACTGGCCAGGCCCTGTGACCAGTGGAAGCTACGGACATGAGGGTAGCTTTGGAATCTCCCTGTCCATAGGGGCTATAGGGACCTGGCTGGTAGCTGCAGTAAGTACCACTGGGTTCCTCATCCCCTACACACAACTCAACCCCTTGACCCAACCCTGAGACCATCCTGCACTCCAGATTTTGGGAGTGACAGGAAGGAGGAATGGAGCAAGCAAGGGGTAGGGCCACTCTAATCTTTAAAGGCTTGGGAAGTAAGCCCCATCCCCCAGTGGGTGCAGGGCTTATTTCTAGAGCCTGAAGAACAATGTACAAATATTACAATGATAAAATAAATGCTGTGGCCTGTATTATGAAAGGGATCAGGTTAGGTGAGTATAATAATCCCCTCTTGTTTTAAAATCCATGAATCTATGAACTTCTCACTAAATGCAATACAGAATCGGGTGTCCCAGACCAGCTTTGCATGTCCTTTTTTGGGTAGATGAGTCCAGAGGATGTTCTGAAAACCAGATCAATTTCCAGCTCTGCATATATGTGACTTGTTGGCTTAAACTTTTAAAGTACAAAATCAAAACTTCTCAGAGTTACAGTAATTTGCATATAGAAAGGATCTCACATTCTTTCCAGACAGATTTTGGAAGATAGCCCTTTGTGTATGAAATTCTAGCCTTGCATACACAGTAAGCGAAGGGTATATGTTAAACTGAATACTGTACTAGTAAAAACCTATAATATTCACATTGTTAAGCTACTTGTCTAAATTTTTTGAAACCTATGTGACATCTTACTTCCAAAAATAAGATTTGCACCTTTGTGTTTCTGAAAATATCATCATGTATTAGCTTGTAACAGGGCCATTTCCAATACTCCAAATGTCACTAACTGATATTAGCTTCTTATGCTACCACTTCTGAAACCGGTGTCATATTTATGTGGTCTCTAACACTGTTCCTGCAATTTTTTTTTTTGCATCTGTGTGTGGAATAAATTTTATGTGCACCAATGTGCAAGTGTGCATCATCAGTAGAAACACATGCTGCCACACGTAGGCGCTATGGGTACTCTGCTAATCAGCAGGGCAGCATTTGAATCTCTCCTGGGTGGCAGCCCAAGCACTTGGCTCACAGGTAACTAATAAACATGTTATTTTAAGTCATTAGCTTGTATTACAATATTGTCATGTGTACAGCTACAGGGAAATAATCTACTAAATGCCCTCCCACCCACATTTTCTACCTATGTCCAGTAGGCCCAAACAAGCAAAAGACCACACTCTTAAGCTATGTCTAGACTGCGGCGCTATTTTGTGATACATCCCGTATCCCAAAATAGTGTTTTCTGCGTCTTTACAGCACGCCCGTTATTTTGAAATGCAATGGAAATAACGGGCATGCTATTCCAACATTCAAACGTCGTTCCATGAAATAGCGGTCTATTTCAAAATTTGGCGCTGTATAGACAGTGCCAAATTTTGAAATAAACTATCTTGAAATAAGTTCAAAATGAGCTATGCAAATTGCGTACCTCAAATTGCATAGCTTATTTCGAGCTAGCACCGCAGTGTAGACACACCCATAGTGTCTAAAACAAATTCCTCTGCCGGTCCGTCTGGCAGGCCATAACATGCACTACATCTACAGTGTCCTTTTAAAAAACAAACAAATGTCCTGTTATAGGTTTTTCTCTCTCCAGTTCCATAAGTTGACACAGTCCCTGCCCCCCACAGGATGTGTTACTACTCAGCCTTTTCAACTCCATGGGTATTTCTCCTGCCCCAGTGTTCCACAGTGTTCAAGTTGCAGTGGGGGAGGTGTAGGTTGGATATTAGGAAAAACTATTTAACTAGGAGGGTGGTGAAACACTGAAATGGGTTCCCTAAGGAGGTGATAGAATCTCCATCCCTAGAGGTTAAGTCCCAGCTTGACAAAGCCCTGGCTGTGATGATTTAGTTAGGGTTGGTCCTGCTTTAGGCAGGGGGTTGAACTTGATGACTTCCTGAAGTCTCTTCCAGTCCTAGGATTCTATGATTTAACAGAGATGCTCCCTAGAGGCCTGCAAATTCCACTATGTCAAAAATAATGAAAATAAGACATTTAATGGATTGTTTAACTTGCTTCATAGGAGAAACTTTCAACCCCTCTTCTTTCTGAGATTCTCGCATCGGGGAGAAGGCAGTTTACATAGCTACTTCTCCTTGGATGTCTCCTTTCATTCCAGGACTACAGTTGATTGTTGGGGGGCTACATTTCCCAGCAATCCCTTAACACAGAGTTGCAGCCCAGCCTGCATTTGGAACCTTGCCCTGGACAGTGTTGGTAGCTGAGGTTTCTCTCCTAAACCTCACATTACCAACCTGAGACTTCGCTCCCAGTTAAGTGGCTCCCTATCCCACAGATACAAACTCAGATAAAACACCTGAAATAGGGTAGTGGGCCTGGAGGCTTCCTTCCCTAGCCTTATGAGCTGGGATAGCCCCTCTCAAAACAGTGCTGTGGCCATATTCTCTGTAAGCACATCTGACCACACCAGAGAAATGAAAAATATTAAATTATATTTACATGTTTAGAAATATTTTAGCTTTTACTCAAGGAAAGAGGGTGATTAGAAGTTGCAGTGGGTGACCCTAATTCTGAACTGCAGCCAAGCTGAGCTGGGCATAGTTTAGGTCCGTGGTTCTCAACCTTTAAATTCCAGATGACTGCTGTACCCCCTTCCAGGAGTCTGATTTGTTTTGCGTACCCCCAACTTTCACCTCATTTAGCAATTATTTGCTTTCAAAGTCAGACATAAATATATGAAAGTGTCGCAGCACATTATTACTGAAAAACTGCTTACTTTCTAATTTTGACCATATACAGTAGACTTCCCGATAATCCGGAACCTATGGGATTTAGGTGGTGCCGGATTATCAGATATGCCGGACTATCAGGAGGTACTATAAGCAGGTTATATATATACTGTATACATTATATACTGTATATAAAGTGTTCTTAACCCTTTTATTGTACATACTGTATACAGTATACTGTAATGTTTTAGTTTTTTAAGCCTTTTTACCTTTTTGCTCAGTTCAGCTGCTACCACTGTTACCTTGTGACTCATTTTTTGCCGAAGCTCACTCACTAGGCTCTTGCCATTTTGATGCCGGACTATCAGGAGTGCCGGACTATTGGAGTTTTACTGTAATTATAAAATAAATCATTTGAGATATAAGTATTGTAATTAGATTTCAGAGTCATATATGAAGTAGTATCAGTAAGTCATTGTATGAAATGTTAGTTTGTACTGACTTTGCTAGGGCTTTTTTTATGTAGCCTGTTGTAAAATTAGGCAACTATCTGGATTATCTAATGTACTTAACTCCCTGGAAGACCTCTGCATACCTGCATTGGTGCACATAGCCCTGCTTGAGAACCACTGGTTTAGGGGTGGTGAACTTTTTTTGGGTCAGGGGCCACTGGCCTACAGAAAAATCAGTCGGGGGCCACACACAAATGAGAAGCAAAACAAAACAAAACAAATCCTCACTGATGTGGCCCCTGACTGAAGGAGAAAGACACTTTCTGAAGCTTGGCTGGGCTCCCAGACTTATAGCAGTTTCATATCTCACATGCACTTGCCACCAGAGGGCTGCTCCCAACAGGAGGCCTAAAAGTGCCAATTATAGATAACAGCTTCATAAAGACAAACTCTCCTCTCAGTGAGAAGGAAGTGATGGGATATTCCAGGGTGTGTATTAGAAATCCCCCTGCTGAGGTGTTACCCACACACCTATTGGGTGTGGTTCCCTGTCTCATGTAGTGGCACTTAGAGAGAGAGAAATAGAATGAGTTTGCTCTACGGCAGTGGTTCTCAACCTTTTTGTCCTGTGACCCACCTGGCTCCATGAAAACCTTTCAGCGGACCTCCAGTTACTAATGGAAACTCACCGTTAATTACATAATTATGCCCCAGCCATTTTGCTTGTGCTGCAGCTGGGGAGAACAGTGTAATTAAAATTATTAAATAGATTAAGTGTTTTAACTTTCTCCTGTTAATTTATCAAACTTCATTTTAAATAAAGAATTCATGTCCAACGCAAAAGTTTTCAATGTTTTCTTTATTTATGGCAGGGGTTGGGAACCTTTTTGGGTCAGAGGTCACTGACCCACAGAAAAATCAGTTGGGGACCACACAAGTGAGAAGCAAAAAATCTCCTCCAAAAACTCCCAACCCTCACTGATGTGGCCCCCAACTAAGACACCTCACTCCTCAGGTGCTCCAGCTCCATAGGGTGAAGGGAAGAGACAGAGAGGATTGAGGTTCAGGGCTTCCCATAGGCCAGATTTACTTTTCTAGGGTTCAGAAGTTAGTATATTTTATGGACCCCCTTAGGCTCTGGGGTAGGGACAAAAATGAGAGGTTCAGTGTATGGGACAGGGCTGCCAGTGAGTGGGATAGGGATGGGGTACTAGATCTGGGAGGGAGGTGGGATTCAGAAGGGGGAGAGATTGCAAGGTCTGGGTGGGAGGTAGGATGCAGAAGCAGGCTGGGAATAGGGTGTCTGAGCAGGTGGCGGGAGCAGGAGCACGGGAGGGTGCAAGCCTTGCACGGCAGAAAAACATAAAAGATGGGCACAATATCACACCAGATTACTGAGTAACCAGCTGTGTGCCCTCCACACTTATTCTCTCCCTGCTTTGTACAGTATCCTGACTGGGCTATGCTGTGTAAACAAGAGTACTAAAACAGTGGCAGCCAGGGCTGGACTAACCAAAAGATACTGTGCACCGTGCAAAACTGTATTTCTTGGCCACCGTGATATACACCAGAGCCTCACTCTCTTGTGACTTCACCATACTCTCAAGGCCATTCTGTGGCTGACAGTGCATCACCCAGGCACATCGTTTCTGCTCAAAAACACATAGTACCAGGACCCCACGAGGGGATATGTCTGGTGGAGGGGGATGGGAAGTGACACAGCCAGGCGGGGGAGAAGCGCTGGCAGGAGGTTTGGGTGGAGCGGGGGAAGGAGGGCCTTGCCTGCCAGGGGTTGGATGTGAGAGCAGAAGCAGAGGGAGATTTGGCTTCCCTGGGGGAGGGGCTGGGTCCCCGGCTCTGCCTCCCGCCCTCCCCGCAGCCCTGCCCCGAGTTAGGAAGGGAAAAGAAACTCGGGGGGGGGAGGAGGAGACGCTCCTGAAATGAAAGTGAAACTGGCTCTGCAAGGCTGTGACCAGCCCCGGCTGCTCAGAACTCGCCGGCCATGGCCGGGGCGGCACCGTGCCCCTTCCCCGTGCGGGTGGAGGCGGACTGGGGGGGCCCGGCGCTCCCCAAGAGCCTGCGGAAGAAGCTGCTGTGCTACTTCCAGAGCGCGAAGCGATCCGGAGGGGGCGAGTGCGAGATCCAGGAGCGGCCCGGCCAGGTCCTGGTTTGCTTCGCCCAGCAGGAAGGTAGGAGCGGGGGCTGGGGGGTCGTTTTGCTGGAGTTTGGGCCACAAACGCCTGATCCGAACATGTGTGTCCGGAACCTGGGTGTGGGGGGAGGGTCCCGCAGGGCAAGAGGGTCTCTGGCTCAGGGCCCCTCCCTCGCCCCAGGGAATGCCTCTGAAATGTGCCCCCCTAGTCTGATCTCGCCTGGGAGCCAGTGCTGCTGTCCCCGTGTTAGGAGCTGTGGGCTAGCCCGGCCTTTGGCTGAGGAGATGGGCGTAAGAAGGGCCAGACTGGGTCAGACCAAAGGTCCCTCTAGCCCAGTGACCTGTCTGCCCACAGCGGCCAATGCCAGGTGCCCCCAGAAGGAATGAACAGAACAGGGAATCATCAAGCAATCTCACCCCTGGGGCCCATTCTCATAGAGCAGAAGCGGGGAACCTTTTTTGGGGCCAGGGCACTGACCCACAGTAAAAACAGTCGGGGGCCTTGCACAGATAAGAAGAAAAAGGAAAAACCCCAAACAAACAAACAACCCTCACTGACATGGCTCCCAGCTGAGAAGGAGAAAGACACTCCCCACATTCCCCTTGCACTCCAGAGCCTAGGGCGGCCCAGGCTAGTACATTTTGTGTGTTCCAGCCCCATGGAGGGACAGCGGGGAGGGAGGGAGGATGGCGCACCAATGCAGGCTCCTCAATGCTGAGGGGGAGTCCTGAGCCTTGGAGGCCAGATCCAGGCAAGCCAGGAGCTGCAACTGACCCCCAGGCCTTAGGTTCCCCATCTCAGTGATACAGGCCAGGGACTCCATCTCTGTCCATCCTGGATAGTAGCCATTGATGGGCCTACCCTTCATGAACTTATGGGGCAGGAGCACCATTTCAGATTTCAGTGGCAACTTGGAGCTATGGGCCCCTTATCTCCCTGCAAACGCTTATATATTTTTTAAATGCCAAATGTAAAAAAACAACAACCAAAAACACTCGGTTTTGGGAGCATTTGTTGCAAGGATTTCCTGCCTTTTTAATAACAATTCATATAGGATTCTTCAGAAAACCTGTTACAACTTTCCAGCACTGGAAATGTTTAAAGTCCCAAGCTCTCTATTGTCAACTTCTCTGGTGAAATGTATCTGCACAGAAAGCAACTCTCTTGCCTAATCACCTGATAGAATCACAATTGTAGTTTTATATCTAGGGCCCTGTGCGGATACCACTGTCTATCCGTGGATGCAGATGTCTGCAGGTAGATCTGCAGGGTTCTACTCCCAAGAGACACTGCAGCCAACAGAGAGAGGTGTGGTCCTGTCATGTTCAAGAGCCAACGTCCTGTGCGTGCTGCATCTCTTCCTGGTGTGCAGCCCCAAACAGGAGACACTGGGGCTGTGGGTGGGGCTGAAAGGTGGAACAGCCGATACTGCTGGTGTGGGGTCCTGAGACCATACTGCTCTCCATGGGTGTATAATAGGTATATAATGCCACCACCTTGTACTGACTTTTCAGAGTAGCACAGAAAATGAAAGGCAGTAGGGAACCAGCCCTGCTGTTGTTCAGATGTGATATAAGAATGAGATGGTGACTTCTTGGGACCATTAAAGATTCCTTGGCAATTTTGCTGGAGTTAGGGGTGTGTAGCAGTAGCAGAGGCACCAGCCCTGTGGTCCCAGACAAATGTCTTTCAGTGTAATTTCCTTCTCTTTAACTTTGCCTTATTGAGTCATTGATTCATTAAATAGGAGAGTCTCCTCCTCTGTCCTTAAAGGATATGATCAGCTTGAAATTTAGTGATTAAAAAAGCAAAACAGGTTACAAGTAGTTTCAGGTATTACGTGTACTTCTGAGCCTCTCTGGCAATTGCTGGCAGGGCTGGGCCTGGCCTAGAGTTGCCAGATGGTTTCAACAAAAATACCGGACACACTTGACATTACATCACAATCTACATTACATCTTATTTAGAAAATACCGGACATTTATATTTTCTCATTTATATTTTCTCAAAACTGGACACCTGGCAACCCTAACCTGGCCTGGCACGCTGCAGCCTGGCTTTCCTCAGCAGCTGGGGGCAGTGCTGGACTAGGTTTGATGTGCCATGGCTCCAGTCTGGCCTGGCCTTCCCCAGCCACCGGGGACAGAGCCAGGCCTGGTCTGGCATGCCGAGGCTGCAGCTCAGCCTTTCCCAGCTGCCAGGGCAGGACTGGGCCTGGCCTGGCGCACCACAGCCCGACCTTCCCTGGCCGCAGAGGCAGGCCTGGCATAGCCTCATCTGGGAGAGAGGGGGTTAGGGTTAGGCTGTGGGGGGATGAGAGAGGGAGAGAGAAAGGGCCCGGGTTGGCATGGTGGGGATCTGTTTGTTTGTCCCTACAACAAACCTGCCAATTAGAACAAGAAGCAATGAGCTTAAATTGCAGCAAGGGAAGTTTAGATTGGACATTAGGAAACACTTCCTAACTGTCAGTGTGGCTAAACATTGGAATAAATTGCCTAGGGAGATTGTGGAATCTCCATCACTAGAGATTTTTAAGAGCAGTTGAGAAAACTTCTGTTAGGGATGATCTCTAGATGGTAGTTGGTCCTGCCGTGAGGGCAGGGGACTGGACTTGATGACCTCTTGAAATCCCTTCCAGTTCTAGTATTCTGTGATTCTATGATTGTGTCTTCGAACAGGCCTTAAAAACAAAAACCAACAAAAAAACAAAATATCCACTAGATGGAGCCAGTGGTCCACAAACAGTGTAAAGAAAGTTAAACCTATTCAGGTTTCATGACTCAATCAGTATCTGATGTCAGGTATAGATTAATCTTCTGATGTGTCTGGATTGACATGACATTTACGTTGCTACGTCTTTGACATAAAGCAGGGACTAAATCCACCGGACATATCATCCTCCAAACTGTTATACTCTTGCTTAACTTTCTACACACAGGTAGTCAGGGCTGCTGGAACAATTTGCATAGTAAGGACACTCAGAGCCATTGAATCAAACTGTAAACCTTGTATCTGATGGAAATCACTTGAAGCCAGCCCAGCACCTGGGGAAGTAGCCCCATTAGTATCATGGTGTTGGACCAGTCAGTTTAGGGCCCCGTTGTGTTGGGTTCTCTGCAGATATGTTGTAAGGGACAATCATTTCACTGAAGAACTTAAAGTTGTAGGACCCTATCTTTTAACCATTTAGGCACTCAGTTAATAAGATTGCCAGTCGGACTACTCACATATATCAATTTGAGCACCTACAGAAGTGTTTGTATAACTGGAGCTTATGATCAATGTTCTTTAGTGGAGGGACCCTCTCATATGAGGTGTCTGTACAACACCCAGTTTAGCATTGCCCCCATCTTACTTGTTTTGCTGAGCGCCACCAAATACAAACAGTGATGATGGTAATTGCACCTCATTAACAATAGTGGATGTATACATTTTTCCCTCTTCTCATGACTCTTCTACAAATGACTAAAGCTAGTATTTGTTGTCAAGGTAATATTTAATGTAACTCTTTATGCTGCTGTATCTCTAACTTTCTGCAGCTCTTAAGGTCAAGGAATACTGAGCCAGATTGCAGAACTGGAAATTGTACCAGAGAAAGATTTTGTGAGACTGAAATGAGTTTGGGCTCCTGTTGGGCCATACTGAGGCAAACCAGGGATGACATGGTTTGATGGAGCAAATTTCGGTCTGTGTGGCATTCATGCCATGATCATAATAATGTTTTCATGTGATTATTGGATGTTAGTTACATTGTACCATGTTCAGGGGGAGAAGTATGTTATCCAGTATTAAGATCTAAGTTAGGGCCTTACCAAATTCATGGTCACAAAAAATGTGTCATAGACCATGAAATCTGGTCTGCATGCTTTTACCCTAAGCTAAACAGATTTCACAGGAGAGACTAGCATTTCTCCAATTGAGGGTCCTGAACCAAAAGGGGGTTGCAAGGGGATCACAGTTATTTGGAGGGGGAGGTGTCAAGGTAGTGCCACCCTTATTTCTTCACTGCCTTTAGAGCTGGGGTCCCACTAGCAGCCACTGTTTTCCAGTTGCCCAACTCTGAAAGCAGAGCCAATGCCAGCAGCACAGAAGTAAAGGTAGCAGTACTGCAAATTCCCTTCCCCCTTACAATAACCTTGCCATCTTCCCACAACTCTTTTTTGGGTCAGGACTAGGGATGTGAAAGGTTAACTGGTTAACTAGTTAACTGGTAAGCCTCACCCTTAACGAGTGAGGCTTACCAGTCCTGGTTAATTGGTGGGGCCTGCAGGTGGCTGTTTCAACCCCATGGGGCCTTCTGCGGACAGGGGCTGCTCTGACCATTTGGTGCAGCCTCTGTCCGCAGCAGGCCCGGGTGCCCCACAGGCAGGGGCTTCTCTGACTGGGCTGGAGCAGCCCCAGCCTGTGGTGAGAGGGGGTGACTCCAGCCCAGCAGTGGGTGGGGGGGCTCCTCTAACCCAGCTGGGCTGGAGTGGCCTCCCTGCCTGCCCCCTCTTTAATCGGTTAACCCCAGTTAAACAATACATTTAATCAGTTAACCAATTAAATGGGATTTTACAACCCTAGTCAGGATACCTACAATTACAACACCATGACATTTCAGATTTAAATAGCTGAACTAATGAAATTAACGATTATTAACGTCCTGTGACCATGAAACTGACCAAAACGAATTGTGAATTTAGTAGCATCCTAGATATAAGAGTGCCGCATAGACATGTAGACTGTCTTTTCTTCCAAAGGTTATATGTTTTCTTTATTTGTATTTTAGTGAGGCAACGAGTTCTTGACAAAAAGACCCATGAGCTTGATTTGCCAGAGAAAGGAGGATTAAAGCTGGTTGTCACATGGCCTGAAACAAAAGGTGCAGCTGAAGAAACTGTGTGTCCGGAAGAATTGGATCCTGAACAGGTAAATAACTACAAGAGTAATCCACAGCCTCTAGAGTTTTAAAGCAATAGGAAGAACATCAGGTCATTTCTCAACATTCTACTGTCATTTTATTTTTAGGCTTTAAAGACAGCAGGCAGAGCCGAGGAGCAAGGTAAAGTGTCCATCATAATATTGTGGTTCTCTGACATGATGCCCCTGTATTCGGGTGAGGTTGTGCAGTCACAAGTTGTGATGCTAACTTGAAAAAACATAGTGGAAGATCCTGTTGCTGGCAGAATTCAGAACTAGAAAGGGATCGTTTCTAATGTTGTTATGAAAAACTATACATCTCATGAATATGGTAATGAGCTAACTTAGATCCCGCCTCTTAGCAGAACTATGACAATCTTTGTCATTCGAAGTGTGGCTAGAGAACAGTATCTTGGATATCAAAACTAATGATCAGCAATGAAAAAGTAATGTTCAGTCTTCGGGTTAAGGAAATTAAGTTAACCAGGAAATTCTTATGTTGTTACAATTATTTTTATAGACATTTTTGATTTCTCAAAATTGAACATCAATCCTATTTTAGACATTGCAACAAACGATAGCAGTAAATAGCTGTCTTTAGCTGAATATATATGGAGTGCTTCTCTTCTTAGCTCTCCCCTGCTTCTAACAACGCATACTTAAATTTGGCATGAATGTTGTATTAGTTCATGCTGGAGATGGGCTCCCAAATAACCCCAAATATTAAAAAACCTCCAAACTTTTGAAATGTATTGTTGGTCCATGAAATCTATTGAGCATCTACAGCTGTATAACTCAGTGACATCCTTTTATTTGTCCTTCTATCCAACTAGATGTTCAAGAAGTCTTGCAAAAGAAGGAAAATTCAGTGCAGAATAGTGCACCTCCTGTGGAGAATATTCAAGAACAACTTCAAACAACTTCATCTCTAGTTGTTCTTGAAAATGTAGAAGAGTCTGTCGCAGAAGGCATGCTAATGATGCTGTTGGAGAATATCAGTGGCTTATTGGGAGACAAGGACTTCAGTATGGAAATGATACCTGAAATAAATGCTGCTGTAGTTACCTTTATTAAAAGTATAGGTAAGACAGAATGTACACTGCCAGTAATTTTTATATGTAGTTTTAATGCATTAAAATTTGATCCATAAAAGAAATTTGAATACTCAGTTGGGATCTAAATTGACTATAATCACTCAAAAAAAAAAAAAAAGACCCGGACAGTTGCCAGAAAACATCTGCTCAGTGTGCAGCTATCATCAAAAAAGCAACCAGAATGTGAATGTGTAAAAAGATTTTTGAGAGAAAATAATATTGAAAATATTACCATGCCAACTTCATAAATAGATGGTGCAACTTCACTTGGAATTCTTGTCATTCCATCTCAGAAAAGATCTAACAGAAATAGGAGGGGATGGCATCCAGAGATGGCTGAAAATATTAGCAATATGGAGAGACTGTCATATGACAAGAGATTAAAAAGATTAGAATGACTTGTCTTGAAGAAGAGATTAATAGGAGGAGACATGTCAAAGAAATACAATTAGGCATAGCACTGAGAAAGTAAATTGAGTGCTCCTGTTCTACCTTTATGATAATATAAGAACAAAGAGGCAACCCATGAAATTGAAAGACAGCTAATTTAAAAGTAATTATAGGGAATACTTTATTACATAATAAATAAATAAATACCTTATTACACAGTTGGCCTGTGGAATCCACTGCCACAAATACAGTGGTATTTACACTAGGAAACATGCCCAGTGCTGAAAATGTTTTCATTCTAAGTGTAAAGAGAACCAAATCATATTCAATAGCATTCCAGATATCACAGCTGAGCCTTAGAATGTTACAGTACAAAATGTTTCATGAATACCTTTTTTGTCATTTCAGATATTGTGGAATTTTTGGACATATGTGCACAAAACTACAGAATTAAAAACTTTAAAATTACTGCCAGGCTTCTTGAACTGACACAGAGCATCAAGGCTGAAAACATCCCATCAGACATTTCTAAAGATTATATAACAATCTACTTTGAAAGTCCAAAGAGTGGAGGAGGCCCCGTATTAGATGTTCAACTGTTACCTGAGGAGAAGTCAGCTATTATTACTTTTTTTGATCACAAAGGTAGAACTGTCTTATGTTAAATACTTCTTCTCAGTGGAAAGTGAACATGATAGTCTTAGAAAATGGTTAACCATCTTGCTGTCTGAAAGTAGATGGCGGTGGTACTAATAAATATACATCTTTGGGGTCATAAAAGTTAGGTATTTAGGCCCTACCCCAGCAAGATGTTGAGTTCTTTCTAGGACATAGCACAACGTTGGTCTCTATGTGACTTGCAGGTTCTCCGCATCTCAGAACTTGACCCAATGAAAGTTTTTATCTAAATAAGGATTAATAGACTCTAAGTATGACCTCATGATTTGGTTGACTAGAAATTCCCATGTGTATCAGTTACATGTTCAGGGTTCCAGAACCCTTCTATCCTGTGTACACTAGACTTTTACATGGCCTTTAATATCTCTGTTATACATGCATTGATGGATCTCCTAATATAAACACATCCATGGTCTTTCACCATAATTTAATTATATATGAGAATAGGGAAAGTAGGTTCTTTAAACCAGTTTGAGTGATGATCTGTTTGGATTTCATAAGCTGAGCAGGATCAAATTTCTTCAGCATCTGGAAGGGAGACATCTAAGTGGGATAGTTCTGTAGGTTGCAACATTTTCCCTTGAGTCAGCACAAAACCAGTGTCCCATCCTGGTATGATGGCCACCTTCAATAAATAACTTCTTATATTCAGAGTGCCAAGGTTTCCAGAATAATTTAGCTTGACTTTTGATTGAAGACCTCTGATAAGTGACTTATTTTGGTAGAACATGCTAAATGCTTGCTTAAGACGTTTTAGTATGTTAGACTTTGGTGTGTAACCTGGCTTTTGGCAATGCCGCATTCTTTACTTTCATCAATCATATTTTCCTTTGCATTGTCTATCACATCTAAAATTGCAAGAAAATGCTCCCCTCCAAATTGACTTAACTTTCTGCAGGCTTAAGAGTTCTTTTGATAAAGTTTAGAATAAGAAATATTTTCTCCTCCTTTTGATATGGCCCATCTCTCAATAAGGCAGTAAAGCGTTTAATGTATGCACAAGTGTATTTAATGAAACAAGTTGACAACAAAGCTCTTATTCTCCCTCCCACCCCAAACCAGTGTTTTGGAAGTCACTAAACAAAGAAATAGACCCAAAAGACAAATTACTATCCTGTTTAATAGTGTTTCAGGTTGATTTATTTATTTTTATTGAAATTCTTTGTATATTTTCACTTATAGATCTCAACACTGTCTTGGAAAAGCAGCATTCCCTCAATCAAACACCAATTTCTGTACATCCATATTACAGTTCATTGGGTACAGCTCTTTATGGAAAGAAGAGACCACTAATAAAGCTGCCAGAACCAATCAGAGTCCCAGTGGATCCTTACATCTTGCAGTTTTTACATAGCCATGATAGAGTAATCCATGAAATAAATCAGGAAATGGAAAATTGCCATTGTGAGTTAAAATGGCCCCAAGCCAAATGTGCATACCCAGAAATTACATTGTGTCCGTCAGCAACTTTGTCTAAACAGAGAAGGTCAATGATTAAGTTGATTGAGACTTGGAAAGAGGATGCATCCACTAAATTCTCATGTATCCTATCAAAATACAAGACTATTAAGTGTACAGTAAATGCAGTGGTTTGGGAAGCCATAAAAAACACATTGGTGAAGGATGGTGTTTTGACTATACCTGATATTTCTAAAGAGAGGGTTATCATAGCAGGTGATCTGCTGGCTGTAGAGGATGCGGAGAAAGAACTGAAAGAACATATGGAAAATGCTGTGAGAGAAACAGAAAGAGAAAAGCAAAGTATAGAAATAACTATGTCCGTTCCCCCAGAAAAGTATGCCATTTTACACAATGCTGGGCTAGAGAAGAATATTCACAAGGAGTACCCATGCTTGAAGATCTCTTATGATGCTGCAAAGAAGACAGTTGGCCTGTGTGGAATAGCTGCAGAAGTATTTAAAGTCAAAAGTGACATACTGGAAAAAGTGCATAACATGGCACAGAAATCAGTGACTATTCATCCTCAGATTTTCCAGTTCCTGCAGCATATTGATAATGAAACTCTGTCGCAAAGTTTATTTGTGACGAATCAAGTCAATGCCTTTTATCAACTTGAGAACGATACTGTACTGCTCGTAGGAGACTCTCCTAAAGTCCTCTTAGAAGCAGAAGAACGAATGAAGACAGAGTTAGACTATAAATGCATTCCTCTGGAAGACAGAGAAGTCATCAGAAAGAAAGAATGGAGGGAACTCACTAATACTTTGTACAACAGATATAATGCATCCCAGGAAACTCTAATATTGGATGACCTGCTCCCTCTGGAGGGAGATCAGAGAGTAGTTATTGCTGGCTATTCTAAAGCGGTAGGAGAAGCTTATCGGAAGCTTTTGGATTTTGTAGATAGAAACACGCAGGTGCAAAGGTTAATCCAAGTGAAGTCTGTGGTAGTTTTACAGTTCATAGAGAAGGAAAAATGCCACATTTGTCATGAATTGAAAAAGAAAGATGTGACAGTTAATTTTGGCACTAAGACGTCACGTAAAAGTATTTCCTTGAGCGGACCCAAAGTAGAAGTATTAAAGGGTGTCCACCTGATTGAACAAATTCTGTCATCCCTATATTCTACAACTGTGTTAATTGATAAACCGGGAGCTAAAGCATTTTTCAGAGACAAAGAACGCCTGCATGTTAGTGAGGCAAAGCATCAGTTTAATTGTCTGATTAGGCTGCAGGAAGATGGAGAAGAGCAAAGAGAAGACGGTGAAATTGAAAATGATACAAAAACCCAGCTTCGCTATAAAACAACCCTGCAAGATGGGGTTATAGTAGCAGTTTATAAAGGGGACTTGTGCAGTCATCCAACTGACGTGGTGGTGAATGCATCAAATGAGGACTTGAAGCATATTGGTGGCCTTGCTGAGGCACTTTCACAAGCTGCAGGGCCTGAACTACAAACGGAATGTGACCGTATTGTGCAGAAACGAGGCCGTTTGCAGCCCGGCCGTGCTGTTATTACAGATGCTGGGAAGCTCCCATGTAAACAGGTGATTCATGCCGTTGGGCCCAGGTGGAGGGATCATGGAGTAGAAAAGTGCGTGTACTTGTTAAAAAGAGCAGTAAAGGAAAGCCTATGCCTGGCTGAAACGTACAATCATCATTCCATAGCCATCCCTGCTCTAAGCTCTGGGATTTTTGGGTTCCCGTTACAACTGTGTGCACGGTCAATTGCAAAATCCATCAAGGAAACCTTGGAAGAGTCTCCAGGAGAAAGCTGCCTAAAGGAGATTCATCTTGTGGACTTTACAGAGAAAACAGTTCAGGCTCTCACGGATGCCTTGAAAGAAGTGTTTACAGAGAAATCACCCCAACACAATTTATTGTCTCAGTCCAAAACAGGCCACCAGGCCAAAGAAAAGAAAGGTGTTCAGAACAGACAGGGTCTCCAGATGGTAACAACTGATGAAGGTCTGAGTGTCATATTGGAGAAAAGAGACATTCAGGATGCTACAGTAAGTGTTCTAATTTATTACTCAGCTTCATGTAAACATTTTCTCAAAGTTAAAATGAGTATCCTAAAATGAAACGTAAGATGTAAAAAAGTCTCAGAGGGGTAGCCGTGTTAGTCTGTAACTTAAAAGAATGAGTAGTCTTGCGGCACCTTAAAGACTAACAAAAATATATAGTATCATGAGCTTTTGTGAGTAAAAAGCACTTCATCAGATGATGAGCACATGATGTGTTAATTCTATCAATGCATGAGAGAGGAACCCAAACCACAGAGTTTACCTCTAGATCTGAATTTCAGACAATCAGAAATTCTAGGGTGTTTGGCTCTGTGAGTTTGGTTCAGCCTACTATAACTGCCCCCAGTTTGTGGGCTCCAAACCCTAGTTTTTCCCTGACTGCCACAATTTCACGATGTTCAAATCAAAGCTGAGTATGATTTTGGGTCCACCTTTAGAGCCGACATACAAAATAATTAGCTTTTTTAACACACTGGCTTGAAATTAGAAGGGTTCACACTGTTATTCATAGTGCTCTAAGCTGACAGAAGGAAATCCAGGCCACAAGGTGCCTTTCTCTCTGGTCTTGCGATTGTACAAGGAGGAGGAGCCTGTGAGTTTCTCTTCACTGGGGAAGGCCACAGTGCTGGGTTGTGCAGCTTGCAGGGGTCATGGGCTTTGAAAGTGCAAGACCAGAAGCAACTACTTAATTTGCTTTTGCTGAAGGGTGGATCTGCAAATTGGAAACCTGAGCTAATTGCACTTTGGCTTTCACACTTTCTGCTTATCCAGAATTCAGCTGATGCATTTCAGTCTGGCTTATCTGGACTGTCATTGTGTAGTCCATTGTGACTCTTTATTTTACGCACACACACACACACTCACTACAGCCAATTATGGTGCTGCTTCATAAACTGTGGTTTATGCAGTTGCTCTCTTTAAAAGCTTTATATTGGTAGGTTGTAGTGCAGTAACAGCCCTATCTAGCCCTCTAGCCCACTCAAATACCTCTTTGTATTAATGTTAAAGAGAAACTTAAACAAAAAATTGTGTTTTGTTGTTTCAAAGGCATTTAGCAAATGCTGCAGGGAATGGCAAGCAACAAAATGCAGGTTTCCTAGGCTCCCATGGCGCTTGGCACCTTTGTGCAGAGCCTCATGTCTGTGTCAACACATTACCTCTTACATGCACAGCCTCTTGGTGCTGTGAAACATTTCCATTGAAGATCCTGTTTGAAATATTTCTGGTTGGTTTTTCTTTCAGACGGACGTGATTGTCAGCAGCGTGGGCACGGATCTGCGGCTTGGCGTAGGGCCACTTTCTCAATGTTTGCTGCAGAAGGCTGGACCAACACTCCAGCTAGAATTCAATAAAGAAAGCCAAAGAAACTCACCTAATGAAGGGTCCGTGTTCCAAACCAGTGGATGTGATCTGGCCTGCCACTTTCTGCTCCATACTGTCGTTCCTGCATGGGATCATGGAAATGGCACTGCCATGACGGTAACAGTCTTTATCAGTTTTCTTCAGAGCATGGAGTTTTTTTGGATGTGCTCCTGGTTTAACAGGAAATGGTATGAATGTGGATTCAGCACTGGAGTGACATAGTAGTGAACAGGGAGTGTCAGCTCCATTTATGTTGGTTTGAACAACCTCAGGATGTGGGATGTATGATGAGAGCTGGGTTTTTTCTTAGGACCAACAGGCACTATTTGGGGCTAAGGAATAAAGACTGTGTTGACAAACACAAATGTTGCTGTCTTTTTATACAGACGCTAAGAGACATAGTCAAAAAATGTCTGAAGAAAACCGAAGAGTTGTCTCTACATTCTATCACATTTCCCGCAATCGGAACGGGTGGGTTTGGGTTTCCTAAACCCACTGTTGCTAAATTGATGTTCGATGAAGTGTTCAAATTCAGTAGTAAACACAACTTGCAGTCTCTTCAGGAAGTTCATTTTCTGTTGCACCCAAGAGATACAGATAATATTCAGGTAATTTCTTTCATGTTAATGTCTTTCCTATTATACACTAATTTAGTTATCATCAATGATTTAGATAATCTTTTTAAAGCCTTAATTTATTATTTTCATTATAAATTATTTTGGTGACAGATTAGCACTGATGTCTCAGTGGATCTGATCCTGTGATCCTTACATGCGACATCCATGTTCATGAGAGAGGTGTTGATCTCAATATTTTGGATTCTGAAACTGATACTCGGGCAAACTCCTGTGTAGTTTAATGGGAGTTTGCTCTAGTGAAGACTTAATGAAAAGTGAGTGAGGACCTCAGGATTTGACCCATTGAGGATTATAGGATTGTGCTCTGAATGATCAGCTGCTTCCTCTTAGAAATCTGAAAACATGGTAGGTGAAATCATGGTGCCACTGAAGTCAAAAGGAGTTTTGTCCATTCACTTCATTGGGACCATCATTTCACTCTCTGTTGATAAATCATTCAATATTCAATATCATACTGACCCGAGTTCCTCATTTTCAGACCTCATTCCCCACTTGTGGATATGCATTTTCCATGCATATTTCTTAAGCACCAGGGCTTCTGCATGCAAGTTACAGGTGGTGAACTAGATGGCATGATTTTGATGGTGGTAAAAAGCAGCTAATGAATTCACAACAAATTCACTGCTTAGCCGTGCAAAGTTTCAATAAGCTCATATTTTAACATTCAGTCTGCATTAGGCTCCTAAAATGTTTCTCATCTTTGCTGTTACTGGCTCAGCTCCACTTCTGGTAGAAATGTTGTATTAATGTAGACACAATCCCCGGAGTTGTAAGCATTTTAAATGGTGTATTTTCTAACCCTGATCAGAGCAGTGCTAGATGACAGTAGTAAAATACCTGCAACTACTAGCACCTTGTTTCCACAAAAGTTCCCATTACTACTCCTGACATTGAGACTCTGTAAGGTGAACACTGTCTGCATGAGATATTTCAAATGCAGATTCATAGCTGTTAATTTTACTTATAAGACTAGTCAGGTTTGAACCTGTTTCTGCTGGGCAAATCTCTGAAACCTTGTCGGCAATGCCTTTGATTCTCTTTCTAGGCATTTACAGATGAACTAGAATCTAGGACTGGGAATCTTAAGGCTGCATCATCAAGCACAAGTAAGATTGTTTGTTTGGTTTGGTTTGGTTTGGGATGGGATGGGATTTTAAGAAGTTTTTTAATATGCAGTTGGCAGGAGAATGTCAGCAGGGAGTATAGTCTAATGAAGTAATATTCCTAAATCCAGGAGGTGGAAAACTTAGGGGGGAAAATATTTTGTTATGGTGCCATTCTTGCTGTTCAGGTAGGCTGCCAGCCTTAATACATGGAGGAGAATACATTGGTACTATACCAATAGATTGCAGTGGCATCTGGGATCCTAAAGATGCAATCAGCTTGCCAAGCGAACCTTAGATAACACGCCACAAGGACAACAACTAGAATGGGTGGGCGCTCAACATCATTTCCTTTCTTCACGCTCTTTTAGACCATCTGTGAAGATTCCCCCCCATATCTCTGTAGCCTGAATGGTCCATACAAAGGTGCCCAGCAGATGTAGTTCCTTTCCATTTATTAATCTGCAAGAGGGAAATTCTGCCAGCACAGTATATGACTGAACAACATGCTGTGCCCGAGATTCATTCAATAGAATATAGAACCTATCCCTTCTTCTGGTGACATTTATTGCAAAATTCCATTAACATCAGTGGGAGTAATATGGGTCTACGGTATTTAAACGGGAAGAGTTGTCTGTCTCCTGGGTTCTATAAACTGAATAACAGAAAGCAGAAGCAAAAAATCTGGTTAGAGAATATTGGAGTCAAAGAGGATACTTTATGTTTAGAGATCCCAATCTGCGAACTCTGTACTAAATATGAAAAGCATATGAAAGCTCAAGGAAATAGCACTTTTACTAAGGCAGACCACTCTTAATGTATTTTTGTTACCTTGCAGTTTCCTTTGGGCATGTGTCAACCCCAGTGTTAGGAGTTCATGAAATGCAGCTTGGTTCCATTACATTCCAGGTAGCAACTGGAGACATTACAAAGGAAAATACAGATGTGATTGTAAACATATCAAACTCATCATTTAATGCCAAATCAGGTACTTTATTGAATGTACATTTATTTAATGATAAATTTACTGCCACGTACTTGAAATGGAGGAAGCATTTTCGATATGTAAATCTTCTATAACATCTGCACTTTATGTTTATTTGTTACATTAAAGGCAAGCAACCTTGTCCTTTCATTTCTGGGTTGTGGTTCTCCAGCTTTTGGTGCTATTCCCAATGGTAATTTTCCATTGTAAAATATATCACTTTGGCCATTGGTACCCAACTTTGCATTGTTTGAGAGCTTCTTTGTCCAAAAGAAATCACAGAAAGCTAATAAATAATGGCTGAATGCTGCCCTGACATTGCATTCGGTTGTTTCAATATAGTAGCACAATGTCAACACATATCAATACAGTGACATGACACAAAATAATTATCAGGCTATCCCAACAGTTATTTTGTGACTTCTTTTGACATAGTGGCCCACATTGTAGACTGCAGCTTGTGAGCACACAGTATAAAGTAGGATGGGGTGGGAAAGGTAACATCAAAACACCTTTGTGCTTCTCCAAGCTTGGGTGATCGGTATACTGATCCAGTACCTGGGTATAAGTCAGACTCACCTGAAGGGACCATCCCCTTGTTCTCCATCTCTCAATCCTATGATGTAATCTTGACTCCTCCCCCCCCCAACGCCCAATATTCTAAATATATTGCTAGGTGTCCATTCTGCTCCCTTGGTACTGGCCCATTAGCTAATATGTGCAATATGAGGTCATATAAAGGACTGCCCGTAAGTAAATTAACATTCACCAAGCTCTGCCCATCCTCAGTACAACTCCCTCCTCAGGAGTCCAAGAAAAAAGTTGGATCTTTCCACTTGCTTAGAATGTTAACACATTTAGGCTCTGGCATTCAATGGCAGTGAGTCAGTTCCAATGTCCAGGGCCCCACGCAGAAAGAGCCCTGCTAGCAGCTGCCACTCATTTGTGTCAAGGGATCTGCTGATCCCAACAATAGCAGCATGATGCAGAGAAAGAGGCAGTCTGTCAGGTGATGTAGCGTGGTGACTGGCATACTGTCAACCAAGAGAGCTCTGAAATAAAGTTAATTTGTAAATGAAATATATTCTTTGCAGGCAGTATGAGCTGTTATGCAGATTACTAAGCACAACAGGAATTGATGGGGTTCAGCACCTTGTAGGATCTGGCCCCAGGAGAATTTTAGCTATTCAGAGGATGCAAAATCTGGCCCTTAGTGAACGAAAGTGTAGCACGTGGCAGGGCAAAGTTTATGAAAGTTTATTATGAGTGTTTTCATACAGGTGTGATGGGATTTTGGGCTAGTAACAGTTAAACTGACTTAACATACTGGTGTGCTTTCTCATTTATTGAAGGTGTCTTCAAAGCAGTGATGGAAGCGGCTGGACCCGAGGTTGCGAAAGAATGTGCTGTGCTGGGTATGATGCAACATAGGTTCTTTTTTATTCCATTATTCTTGTACCTGCTCTTGGATAATATAATAGGGAGGCACATTGCATTAAATAAAATTGTGTGGGCTTTATTGATTTTTGAAAATCCTGCTCTCATGGCTGCCACGTGGGAAACGTATTATTTTTGCAAAAGGAAGATAATTTTGGAAGAGATAATTTGATCCTCATGAGTCCATAGGATGTAGAGCAACCTTAGATTCCTATTCATGAAGATACTTAAGTACATGCTTAATTTCAGAACTTGAAGCCCACTGGCTTCAAAGTCACTTTAAGATCATGAGACTTAAACTCGCTTAAAGTTAGGCACATGCTTGATGTACCTTCTTGAACTGAGGCAAATAACAATTTGGGAATTGATCCTGCTCCTGGAAAAGATAATGGGAGCTTTGCCATAGACTCAAGTGGGTGAAGGATCAATCTCTTACAGCAATAGTGGGGTCGGTGGGCTGGATCTGGCCCACCAAGCTCTTTGATGCAGCCCCCGGCCACCCTGCTACTTCCCCACCCCCAGGCCAATCAAGACTTGGGGTCAGGGGTGTGCACAAAATCTCCTTCACCCTCCAGGGGTGCATGGCACCAGAGGGAACCGCCATCTGTTCAAAACGGCTGGCAGTTACCTCTAGATGTCTCACACCCCTGGTAGGGCGGTGTGGGAGGTGAGAGATTTCGCATGCTCCCTCATCCCCAGACCCTGATTGGCCTGGGGGCAGGAGGAGCACACAAAATGTCCTTCTTCCACTGTTCAAAACAGCTGGCGTTTCTCTATAGGTGTTGCGCACCCCTGGCAGGGCAGGGATGGGAGGGGACAAAGACTTTGCATTCTCCCTCACCCCCAGGCCAATTAGGGTCTAGAGATGGGGGAGCATGCAAAGTCTCTTCCCCCCACCAGGGGTGGCTGCTCCTAGAAGGAACAGCCCCCTTCTACTCAAGGTCCCACTTGTTCTGGGGTGGCTTGCAACCACTTCCAAAATTTGGGAAGTGCCCCCCCCTGCAAAAAGTATTGCCCACCCGATCTTAGAGACTATCAGTGTCTTTTCTTTGTGTTCAAAAGTGCATAGTTGTTGTTAATTGAAATTATGTAACCCCATAAATACTGTGTCTCGGAGCTCTTCTACAGTCTTTGGATTCTGCCAACCCAGTGCCGAAATTAAACCATTGCTGACTATGGTTGGCACTCATTTGTGCAAGGAATATCCTTAGTGCACATCCTGAATCACACATGAATTAGCACACCTAAGGTTCTGGCAGTTGAGTTCCACTATTGCACCTTGTGCTTCAAATTTTTGGAATGTCTGTTGATTCTCCCCATGTGTTAGCCTGCTCCTGCAAGATGCTGAGTGCCTTCCACATGGAGCCAAGTGCCCTCAGCTCCCAAGCCAACGGGAGCTGAGTGTGTTCTGCACTGAGTAGGATGAGTGCATAATCTCACAAACGATTTGCTGCCTTTCTGCCTAATAGTGATATTTGTCCCATCGCGCTCATGAGTCCATCAGTGTTTTGCAGTGTAAGCCCTTTTTATGTGTTTATAACTCAAATATAACATTTTAAATGACATACACTTTTAAAAGCTTTAAATACATGGATTAATATGTGCCCCTGCCTCCTGGCAGTTCCCTAAAATCATTTGGTTTCTTGTTTAGTCCGTCAGCTCATCTATAAGATAATAATAGGAGAGTTCTGGAGGTAAATGACATAAATATAAGGGCTTTCTCATTCAGAGGCATTGTGTGCATTCCATTGATACATATTTTAAGAAATGTTGAACGTATAAATGATTTAATATACATTAAAAGTTGGTTATTTTAAGTAGTAAACTATTATTTGCTGACCTCCCGGATTTTGTTCATAATTAAAACAGGAAATTCTGCGCATATATAAAGTTCACCCCCAATTTAAGATATCCACTTAAAGAACTTTTAAATGTAGAATGTTAGCAGCAAAAACATTAATTCGATAAAGTTGATGGAATGTCAAGACCTGTATGGATAAAACATTCAAGACACATTTGCTTTCCATTTTCCTGTTTGCACATACCAGGCACATTTATATCCAGAAGCTATCATCCCATCTGGTGCAGATCAGTACGGCTCCATTGAAGACATTGGAACTGCTTCACTGTGCACCACTAAGAGTCTAGTCCTTTGTTATTAGAAAGCATTGATCTCTTTATTTTCTGTCTCTCTCTTTTTTTTTTCTGTCTTCTAGCCTTGCAGCCTCACAGAGGCTTTATAACCACACAAGGAGGAAACCTGTTGTGTGATAAAATTATTCACCTTGTTCATCATAAAGATGTTAAAGCGCAGGTCTCTAAAGTACTCCAGGAGTGTGAACTGAGAAACTACACATCTGTCGCCTTCCCAGCGATTGGAACAGGTTTGCTTTTTCTTAGTACATTTTGAAAGGAAAAGCAATATCAAGATCACTGTAGTCAGCTTACAACCAAAGTCAGACCAACAGGGTGCCTTAAAACTGACATGTTTAAATTAGCTTCAGAGGGGTAGCTGAGTTAGTCTGTATCAGGAAAAACTTAAAAAACAACAAATAGTCTTTTGCCACTTTAAAGACTAACAAAACATATAGATGGTATCATGAGCTTTTGTGTGTACAGCCCACTTTTTAAGGCTTGACACTCTTTTTACTGGTTTCAGCAGAAGCATATTCTGGCCCCAAAGTAGCCTAATTACTGGGTTCAGGTGCCTTGTTACAGACAGTTGTGTTATCACAACATTGGCAGGTGACTGTATGGTAGAGGGGCTGCAATTAGTGAAAAGATGTTGAAAAAGCATGTGATCATGTAAAGTGACTTGGCTAGGAGAGGTGCTAGTTAATGATATCAAAGCTGTGTGAATAGTTGGCTCTCTCATGCTACGGCTACACTACCGTTTTTTTGCGGAAGAGGATAGACAAATGGCGCTCGCATTTGCATATCTTCTTCTGATTCTTTTTGTGGAAGAGGTTTTTCCGATAAAAAGCCCTTTGTAGACGGGGCCATTTGTCGGGAAAAAACCCTCTTTCGCAAGATCCTATAAACCTAATTTTTTGAGGAATAAGGGATCTTGTGAAAGCGGGTTTTTTTCTGACAAATGGCCCCATTTATCAGAAAAACCTCTTCCGCAAAAAGAATCAGAAGAAGATATGCAAATGCGAGTGCCATTTGCATATCCTCTTCCGCAAAAACAATGGCAGTGTAGCCGTAGCCTCAGAGGTGGAACTTTAAATTCTGGGGGGAAAAACAGTTTGGCTTTAACCAAAACTGATATTTTTTTCTTGCCAAAATAAAAATATAAAAGGCAAAAAGAAAAATATTTGTTTTGCAGCTAATAAAACAGTTTGTTTGACCCCAAATGTTTTTTTTTAATTTGTTTTGTGTTGTTTTACACATTTTTTTCAGTTAGCTGTATCTTGAAGCAACACTCCATTTTGAAAGGAAAAGTTACAATGTTTTGTTTCTAAATGGCTGGAAAAAAATATTTATTGTACTTCTTTAGAAAAAAAAATCAGCCAAAATTGCTCAGACAGTACAAGTATGGGGTGGGGTGGGAGGTTCTTTGATAAAGAGACTATCCCAGTTCACATACTGTTCACCAACAAATATGTATTTTTTTTATATATTGGTTACAGGTCAGGCAGGACAGAATCCAGCTAAGGTAGCTGAGGATATGATGGATGCAAGTAGTTGACTTTGCAAGTAAAGCAGTCCAGCATGTGAAAAAAATTAAAATAGTCATCTTCCAGCCACAGATGCAAAATGCATTTTATGCAAGTATGCAGAAAAGAGAAGGAGATACAGTTTCACCGACGTCAGGATCATGGCTTTATAGGATAACTTGTGAGTAGTGAGTGTTTTGTAAATGGGTATATAAAAGTAAATATTTCCCAGAATAAAAAATAAGTAATGACAGACTTTGTGCTTTTTACAGCATTTTTAATGGGCAAAAAACGACCTACTGGAAAGAAATATGGATTTGTTCTGGAGAAGAAAATTGAGTTAGCCATGTTTCAGATTTGTGGTGAAAGCCAAAAAAATGTGGAAGCCACTGAATCCTGGATAAAAAAACTGATTTTAAAAGAACAGTGTGAAAACATTATTCAGGATGAATTAATTGACAGTTTTGATGAACCAGAAGCTAAGAAACTGAGTGAACTCCAGAAAAGCCTACAGATTACGATTCATGTGGAAACCAAGGAAACACCTCCTTTTATTAGAGTTTCTGGTATGACCAGAGATGTCTATGAATCTTCCATAAAAATTCAAAACATGATCAAAAGAATTAAAGATAACCAAGAAGAACAAATGAAGGCAAAACTTGTGAGCAATTTAGTACAGTGGAAGTACTCCATAAACAATGTGGCTTTCACAGACTTTGACCCTCTGACAAATATGCACTTAGAGGATGCTAAAGCAGCTAGAAAAGCTCACATTAATATCAAACTCCTCAGGAAGGACTACAAGGTAGACATGAAAACTCTACAAGCAACAGATGAACAAGGAACTGTTATAATCATTCAACGTGTCCCAAAGGATGAAGGTAATTAAAACTTTCTGGAGCTGATTTTCACAGCTTTATTATGACAAAGTACACACCTTTTCATTCATGTATTTAAAAATTCTAAATAGTGCTAGTCTATTTTCTTAGAAACTTTTGATGATTCTGAACATATTTTTAAATATATTGGGCTTGATACTCCTTTCACTTCCACCAGTATTAAACTAGTAAAACAATGTAAAAGGATAAAGAGATTTCAAAATTCAAGAGGACATCTCCCAAAAAGGACTGATCAAAATTCTTAGGATGTTCCAAAAAGGCGCTCTCAATCATCCAACAGCAGTAGTTCTGGATAAAGACTAGGTGTTGTCTATGGTCCCTTTAATCTAACCTACGCACTACTTACCATGGTACCTTCCACGCAGTAAGGTCGGTGGGGGCTGCTCTGCTCTCGACTCCAGCTACTCTTCTTGTCCTGGTGGAGGACTGTAGTCGATGAGAAAGAACTCGATGATCAATTTATCACGTCTAAGCAGACGCAATAAACCAACTGCTGGTGGATCAATTGCTGTGTTGATCCACTGCGTAGTGGAGACAAGGCCTCATTCCCAGAAGTAAACCTATCTCTTGCCATACATTTTCAGTTGCCAGGTATTAACCACTGTCAGTGACTCCACTCAGTAACTTTAGTTTGAAATGTAACTGCAATTGTGTCAGAAAGCCAACATGTTATTTGATACAGAGTTTCTTAGAAACATAGAGTTGTAGAACTGGAAAGGGATCTTAGGAGATCATCTAGTCCAGCATTCTTCAAAGTGGGATGTGGGCCCACTTTGGGAAAGCCACGAGGGGGACTGTGCTGCTTTGTTTACCTAAAGGTATAGGCTCTGGGAGGGAGTTAGAGTGCGGAGGGTACTCGGGGCTGGGGCAGGAGATTGGGTGCAGAAGGGGGTTTAGGGTGCAGGTCCTGGTAGTACTTTCTGTGGCACCCAGCAAGTGGCTGCCAGGTCCCCACATACTTGGATTGTCCTTATTTCTCTTTTTATAGATGGGCACTATATTTGCCCATTTCCAGTTCTTTGGAATCTCTCCTTCCGTCCATGACTATTCAAAGATAATCACTAATGGCTCAGATATCTCCTCAGTGAGCTCCATGAGTATTCTAGTGTGTATTTCATCAGGCCCTGGTGGCTTGATGGTATCCAACTTGTTCTTCCCTATTTTAACCTCAGATCCAATCTCATTTTCACTGGCATTCACTATGTTAGACGTTCAATCACTCCTAAACTTTAGGATGAAAACTGAAAGAAAAAAAATCATATATCCATTTCCATATTTTCTGTTATTGTTCTTCAACCTCCCACTCCACCCCATAGAACAACAGACCTGATCTGTTGAAAACAGTTCAAGGGAGTTGGCAGTTTTTCAAGGAGACCCTATTAAGGGGTCTTCCTCTTTCTTCTAATGTATTTGTAGAATATTTTCTTGTTATCTTTATGTCTCTAGCTAATTTAGTCCATGTTGTGCCTTGTCCTTTATAATTTTGTGACTACGGACTTGTGTTATTATTTAATATAAACCTTTGTAATTTTACCTAGTTTCCACTTATAGAGGATTCTTTTTTGCGTTTCCAATAATTGAAAATCTCCTGGGTTAAGAGAGGGTGGTCTCTTGCTATCCTTCCTATCTTTTCTGCACAGTGGGATAGTTTGCTCTTGTGCCGTTTAGGGATTTGAATGGGTAGCCAGTTAACCAGTTCCCCAGTAAGCATCACCTTACTGGATGATGCTTACTGGATAATGGTTAACCATGGGCAGAGGGCTGCACCAGCCCCTCCAACCAGCTCTTTGTGGCTGGTGGCTGGGGCTGAGAGCCGGCAGTCAGTTCAAGCCCCAGCGTGGGAGCTGGTGGCAGTCCCAGCTGTAGCGCGGGGGCTGGAAGCCAGTAGTAGTCCCAGTCTCAGCACAGGGCTGGAAGTGGGAGCCCCGTGGCCTGGGGGGCTAGAACACTGAGACCCCGTTTAGTCAGTTAACCAGTTAAACAATAGGTTAACCTAGCGATTAAGTGGTTTACTGATTAATCAGGGATTTTACATCCCTGGTGTCCTTAATAGGGTCTCCTTGAAAAACTGCCAGCTCTCTTGAACTGTTTTTCCTCTTGCTTCCCACAGGATCTTAACTACCAACTCCCTGAATTTGCTAAAGTCTGGCTTCTTGTATGCTTGTTGCCATTTTCCAGTATGCCAAAAACAACTGGCCATTAAAAAAAATTCCTTCAGTTTTCAACCATGGATTGCACCACGGAGTTTGAGTCTAATCATCCGTCACATCTAAGTGTCTGTCAGTACACAGGCTACAATGATGTGTGGCTATAGAGAAAACTCAGATAAATCTTTCAATGTACTTGATCTACCAGGCAGTGCCAAAAATATATTAAATCTAGATATAGTCGAAGGAAGTTAGCAAGATTATGGGGAGAAGTTTTTAGCTCAAGTGTCTTAAGATTTCACACTGCTTTACTTCCTCTGATTACACTTCAAAAGATGGATATAATGAAGTTGAATTTAAAGAACTATTTTAAAATTGTAACATTTTTAACAAGAATATATTACATTGTAAATGTTTGCCTTTTCTGTTCCATATTTCATTGTGGATTGTGTCTTCCAAAACCTTTTCTTGTAATCCCAACAGAAGAATAATTCAGACTCCTGACAGCAAGAGTACACAAAAGTACATCTTTAAGTGCTTTACTGGATCAGGAACTCAATAAACAAATAACTCCTAGTGACAGAAGAGTGAATGAGCTGTAGCTGTATTCTTTCTCAGCTTAATTGCTTTGCTAATCAATCATTTGATTTACCAATATAATAGAAACTTGTAAAAGCCAGAAGCAAATACCATTCCATGTATAAAGGATAAATGTTCCAGTCTTGACAGTCTTTATTGACATGAATTGTCCTTAGTCGTGCGAGTTGTCCCATTGACATTGTTTATACACTTAGGCACAAAACAGCGAGTAGTTCAGAAATAACAAGTAAAATTTCCCAATATTTCTAAGCCTTACTTTAGTTAATTTTTTTGGTCCATGAGCGCTCCGGTCGGTAGTAAAATAAAAACTCTAATCTGTGCTACAAAAGCCATGGATATACATGGGAAAAATAAGCTAGCCAAAGAATTTGTGGAAGGATCCATTATAAAATGATTGGCTAATAGGTGCTCTTTTCAGTTTTTGATAGGCATAAGCCTATATAAGCAGAGGCATATCTACTTGTATTAACAAAATGTTTACTTTGCAGACAATCAGTCAGTAACACTCCCGAAAGGGTGGTGTGATATGAATCAAGAACGTGTCAAAATGGTTACCCTAAATGCAGCCCAGCAAGAATATCAGGATGTTCAGACGAAGTTTCTAAAAACCTGCCCAATGTTCAAAATAGACAAGGTGAAGTAGCATGAAGAGAATGAAGTTTTTTATTTAAAAAATAAGTAAAAACTTTCATCATTTATTGAGTATTTACTTGTAATCACCCCTTTCAGTTCTTTATTTCCCTAACACTACACACTGAGGTCATACATCTAAGGCCATTTTCCATTCTAACAGAATCTGACAGTGGCTATCAACTATTAGATCAGTGTCCCCAAACTGTGGGGCCCCTTGGGAGGCATGGAGGATAATTTGGGAATGTATGGTAGGGCCTGAGCCAGCCTCATGAGGGGGAGGGAGGGAGAACCACCAGCCCTGTTCTGACACTAGCTCTGCTCTGACACTAGCCTTAACTCTGGCCCCAATCTTGGTCTCCAGTTCCCAGACACACTCCCAATTGCATAATGTCTGTATTTCTAGTGTCCCAACTCTAACTAGATACTACACAGGCAGAGTGATCTGAAAACCAGCTAATTTTATATTTGTTCTTCATGACTTCTTTGCTGTCATCATCGATACTGATGTGCTTCGTTTTCTAACTTTGCAGATTGAAAGAGTACAAAATCCTTACCTGTGGCAGACCTACCAAATCAAAAAGCAGTCTCTAGACAAAAAGAATGGCAACACAAACAATGAGATGCTCCTATTCCATGGAACACTTAGTTCCTCGCTGAGCACAATTAATCACAATGGGTTTAATCGTGGTTTTGCTGGAAGGAACGGTAAATTATTATTCAAAGCATGTTAATTTTCTAAATGGGGAATGGGTGAATATGAAATGGATAAGATAATGGTGTCATATGCACAATGCATGGTGAGACATGAGGTCAGAGAAAAAGACAAAGAATTTGTAAATATAGGGTCTAATCCTGCCTGGAAGGAAGGACGGTTTAGATGACCTATTAGGTTCTTCTGTGCATGCTGTGAGCATATGAAAACATCTGTCCAAGTTCTGAAGTTCACTATTGTATTTAGTTATTGAAATGTCTTGCTAATGAGTTCCAATATACCAGTGCTGGTATAGTCTCTGAACTATGCAGCTGGTTAGTTTTATCAGACAGATCATTCCTCAAGCCAAAGGCTTTTCTTATGTTTTGGAGGATTTTTAAGTCTAGCCAGTTAACATGATTTCATTATTCGTTAATTTCCAGGCTTTTATTTTCAGTTTATTTGTGCTGTTTTTTTGTCTAAAAATTGTAGATTGTGATTAAGACTAAGGAGTTTATCAATGTCAAGTGGTAATCTCTTGGCCCATGTACAATATTAACTGCAAACTAGTACAAAGAACTCAGTGTACTTTGCAAATCTAAAATAATTTAAAACTTTGGTGGCCTTTGTGAAAGTTGATAAATTGTGAAATGTATTATCTAGCTCACAAAAACTGTTAATCGGAATGGCCCTGTATGGCTTCCTTGTCAACATTCAATACTGCGGAGTGAATTGACATGGAGACAAAACGAATTATCTTTCACACCTGGAAAGTGGTGCCTTTAGATTAGATGAGGCAAATTGGCTGAGCAGTATGGAGAGGTGTCCGGTCACTGCTGCTTGTGCCGTATCTGTTCTTGGGGATTATCACGTGACACCAGTCAATCTGGCACTTTTCACAAGAGTTAAATTAATTTTCATTTAATAGATATATTCTTTCTCTTTAACTAAGTGTGATGGATAGCTCTGTTAAATATAAATTGAAGATGTTCTGCACTGGCTTTGAAGCCTGTTTTATCTGGAACTTCTAACATGGACATGCAGTTGTTTTCTTTTGTAGTACCCAGTGACAGTCTCTGTCCTACATACAATATCTGAGGCCCTGATTCTGCAAAGACTCGTACTACTACTTAGATTTAAGCATTGAACTCAGTCGGACTACTCAGAAAATATATACTTTGCAGGGTCAGGGACAATCTGAGACATGACACAATGAACAGGTGTGATGAACAGCAAAGAACAGAGAGGGTGAGGAAAGAAAATCTTTAGCAATAGGATTCAATTCCTTGCCTATATTTTTGACTATTTGCGTCAGTTCTCTCCCACTTTCAGAAAAGAGAAATAGGTCCCAAGTGGTGTTCCATGTCTCCTTTGCCTCCCGTGAAGTATAATTAGAAAAATATAATTAGTTATGTAATCTTACAATTAAAAAATTCTAAATGTTTGCCATTTGTTAGATAGAAAACTATACAATGATAACAGAGAAAAACAGTTTAACAATCTTCCCCATAAGAAAAGGCAATGGAAGTCTGCATGAGTCACTCAGTGATCATCTCAATAAACTCATGATTGATATTTTGGTAAAAGTCCCTATTCCAAGTGAGGCTGGAACAAAGCTGTCAAACTCTTAATTTTAATCTCAAATGATCCTTTTTTCACAGATAGAAGAAAAGGTTGCACATTTTAGAAGTTACATAAGAATGAAAGTCTTGTTGTTCTTTAAGAAGTTTTCATATCTTTGTCTTTCTGATCACAGCTGCAGCCATTGGAAATGGAACCTATTTTGCTGTTGATGCCAGTTATTCTGCTCATGATACGTACTCCAGACCTGATGGGAATGGCAGAAAATACGTGTACCTTGCTCGGGTTCTCACTGGCATGTATTGCCAGGGAAGAGCAGGACTCATCACACCGCCACCAAAAAACGTTGCAGATCCTACTGACCTCTATGACAGTGTGACTGACAACATGATTCGTCCATCAATGTTTGTCATATTTAATGACATTCAAGCATATCCAGAATACCTTATTACCTTTAAAAGATAAGATTTATTTTTTAATAATAATGGAAGAGATTTTTTGGGTGCCTTAATTTTGTGAATACTGCAAGGATAATTTTGTAACCAGAAATTTTAATAACAAGGGCTGTTGGATGTGACTTTTTTTGTTGCCCTCCAGCTAAAATAAACTGGCTCCAGGGGTGCTGGAACAATTTGTATAGTGGGGGTGTTGTACGTGATGGAAACCACTTCAAATCAGGGGGTGCTACAGCACCTCCCGCAACCCTTGTTTCAATACTTATGACAGAGGCTGGCATGCCAATAAGGATACTGTTCCCAGACACACATCATAAGATACTGAATAACCGACAGCGAGAGAGTGTCTCTCAAACCCTCAAACGTGTGCCACAAGCTGGAGATTGTCACGGGGCGAGCACTCACCACCACGGTGCCTCCAGTTGGGCACTCGGGAATCAGCTCTCCCATCTCAGAGAACCCACTGCTGGTCGGGGTCCCAGCCTCTGTTGCAGGCCTTCTGCTGGTTCAGCCCGGCATTCCTTCCTGCCCACAGTGCCTTTTCCTTCTCATACTGTCCTAGGTCAGTGCCCCTGCACACTGGGGTCTTTCCTCCCAGGGAACTCCCAATCCCCCTATACCTATTTTGCCTCAGTGACTCACTGCCAGTCCTCATCTACCCCCTTACCTCCGGGACAAACCACAATCTGAAATGGCCACTCATCCTTGGCAAGGGGGTGTGGACCTGCTGCCTTTTCCTATCCTGGCTGTTTCCCTGCAGCCCTAGTACTCTAGGCCTTGCAGCCTGGGAGTGAGGATAGGCCAAAGCTCCCCAGCAAGGTCCCTCCTGCTCTCCAGCAAGAGTGTCTGTTCTCCTTCCTCCAGGAGCTCATATCTATACAGCCCACTACTGGGCCCTAATTAGCTGTCTCTGCTTCAACTGTAGGCTCCGTGTTCTCAGCCATCTCCTAGGGCTGGGTTTTAACTCTTAAAGGGCCAGTGCAGGGCAGACACCCCATAACACAGAGCCTTGATCTTAGTTTTTTTCCCAATATACCTCTTAATATGTCAGCAAACTCCTGCTCCTGGTAAGCTTACATTTCAAGGAAATTGCAAAAATATAAGCATATTACAGTAGTTGCATTCAGTAGATTACTTTTGCCCCATTTTTCATTTCTCAGACACTAGTGCTTACATCTATATGGTTATAATTCTGCTCGTTTCTCTGTATTATCCAGATGCCTTTCTTTTCAAGTGCCTCACAGAGTGCTAATTTTTCCCCCTTTTTTCAGCATCCTGCAGAATCAAAACACAAAAGTATAAAATCAAACTTTTTGGAATATTCATGATAATCATCATGTATAAATGGCTGGCATTCTTTCTAGACAGTCTTGAGCATAAGCCATTTTTATATAAAAATATAACCTTGTATAGATGGTAACCGCTGGGCATGTGTTAAATTACTGAATTATAGAAAATGCTTGAAAAACTATCTACTGATAAATTACTTTGCTAAGCATTACAGAGCTGGTATATTGCAATATTTGGACTTCTGAAAATTAGTTACATTCATGATGACAGTGATATTAACTTCTGATGCTGCCACTCATATCACAAGGTCTTATTTATGATTTCCTCAATAAAGCTGTCAATTATTCTGAATAGTTAATGGTGTATTATGAAGTCATTCGTTATACAGCTACTAGAGCAGAGGTGGACAATAATTTGTGATAGGGGGGCCACTCCAAGAATTTTGTAAGTGGTCAAGGGCCACACTCTTCCATGATATTAATGGAGGAGGTGCGAGGTCTGGGATGCAGGTTGGGTGCAGAAGGAAGCTTGGGGTAAGGCAGAGGGGTGTGGGATCTGGGAAGGATTTTGGGTGAAGGAAGGGGGTTGTGACCTGGGGCAGGGGACTGTGCAGGAGAGGATGCAGGGGTTGGGTTGTGACCTAGGGTAGGAGGGGGTTGTGACCTGGGGCAGGGAATTAGAGTGCAGGAGGGAGGGCAGAGGGTTTGTGTTATGTGAGGTAGGGAGGCAGGAATGGGGGAGCAGAAGGTTGGAGAGAGTGAGGGGCTGGGGTGCCAGAGGCAGGCTCTAGCCAGGAGATGCTTACCTGGGTGACTTTTCCATGCTCCCTCAGAGCTCCAACTGCGGGACTGCAAGCCCAAGGGCAAGGAAGGAGGGGTACAGTAGACTTCTGATATTCCGGAACCTATGGGACTTAGGTGGTGCCGGATTATCAGATATGCCGGACTATCAGGAGGTACTATAAGAAGGTTATATATATACTGTATACATTATATACTGTATATAAAGTGTTCTTAACCCTTTTTATTGTACATACTGTATACAGTATACTGTAATGTTTTAGTTTTTAAGCCTTTTACCCTTTTGCTCAGTTCAGCTGCTGCCGCTGTTACCTTGTGACTCATTTTTTGGCGAAGCTCACTCACTAGGCTCTTGCCATTTTGATGCCAGACTATCAGGAGTGCCGGACTGTTGGATGCCGGACTATTGGAGTTTTACTGTAGTTGGCCTGCTGTTCTTCAAATAGGCAACTCCCTTTGGCTGGTTTCCATCTAATGAGAGCTGCAAGATTGTGCTGGGGGCTAGGGCAGCATGCAAAGCCTCTCTCTTCCCCTCCCCATGGGCTCACAGCTGTTCACAGACAAACAGGGCTTTTCTGAATGGCATGCAGGGGCATGGCAGGCAGGGAGCCTGACTGAGGTTCCCATTGCGCCTGCAGGTCAGATCCAGTGGCTTGGCTGGCTGCATCTGGCCTGCGGTCCATATTTTTCCCAGTCCTATACTAGAGACACAATCAATTAACAATGAAACTTTAAACATTTTTATCTGCTATAAGTTATATATATACAGACTGGCTATTATTGAAAGAGTTTGGAGACAATAGTCTCTTTATTCGGTGTATTCATTTTGTGTATTTGAGAGCACTGTGCATATAGGCCCCAATCCAGTAATGCACTGAGTACAAGTTTAAATGTTTTGCTGAACAGGGATTGACTGATACATTTCATCACCTTTGAAGAGATGAGGACAGTTTAAAAAACTGGCTCTCTTCTTTGCCACTAGTTTTCTCCCCTGAACTGGTGCAGAAGCTCTCCATCAAAGTGAATAATGCTTCCCAGAGACCATGGTAAATATTTCCATGGCAGTACACTAGGGATTTTATGAAGCTCTATTGTATTGGTCCTTTGAAGAAACTGTTAAAATACTGCATTGCTCCTTAAGATTGCTAGAGAACCGCTGCCGATGTACCAAAGATTTACTCTAGTGATGAGGTTTTTTTTACAGCAGAACCACAAGAACATCCCCACACTGTTGTGGTAAGAAAGGATATGTCTACACTAGCCCCCTAGTTCGAACTAGGGAGGCTAATGTAGGCATTCGAAGTTGCAAATCAAGCCCGGGATTTAAATATCCCGCGCTTGATTTGCATCTTCCCAACCGGTCACCATTTTTTTTTTGAAATGTACAAGTCCGGACTAACTGCCCGCGTCTACACACGGCAGGGACCCGGTAGTTCGAAATAAAGCCCTAAATCGAACTACCTGTTATTCCTCCTGGAATGATGTTTAACAGGTAGTTCGATTTAGGGCTTTATTTCAAACTACCGGGTCCCTGCCGCGTGTAGACGCGGGCAGTTAGTCCGGACTTGTAAATTTAAAAATGGCGAGCGGCCGGGAAGATGCAAATCAAGCGCGGGATATTTAAATCCCGGGCTTGATTTGCAACTTCGAATGCCTACATTAGCCTCCCTAGTTTGAACTAGGGGGCTAGTGTAGACATTCCCAAAGAGCAGCATGAGGGGACCATCTGGTTCAGAGTCTCCCTCTTTTCTAACATAGTAAAATTATCTTTTTTTATTTATAGAGCAATGTGTAACTGGCACATCACAAAAAAAGGGAAAAAAACCATATTGGCTGCTCTCCATATTGCTGTGTGGGAATCCCAGTCTCTGGATCCCAGATGTTTTAAGCTTCCTTGGGTCTCAAAAGGCTGCAGCACTGTTTCCTGTTCTGGACCTCACTAGTTCATTTCCTGTGCATAGACCCGCAGTCTGTTACCCTTTCATGGAAATGGAAGCCCACATTCTCAGGCCCCAAAACCACTGCTGACTCCAAGATACCCCAGTAGCTTAAATACACCCTCTCCCAGAATCCCATCAAAGAGATGAGCCTGCTGGATTACAGTGTAACTCTTAGGAGGCATATGGTACAGTAGCTGTAGTGTATAACACATACAGACTTTGCACAGGACGTACCAGTACTCTTTAATACAGGGTGGGCAAAAGCCTCTCAGTGGATCAGATTCGGCCCGCCTTAGGCTTTGATCCAGCCCACGAGGCAATCACAGGCCCCACCCCCTAATTACAGGCCCCCCTGGGGGTTGGGGAGAAGGAGCTCAGCCCTGCTCCTCCACCCCCTGCGCTGCTGCTAGAGAGGAGGCAGTGCTGGGGCTGAGGCTCCTCAACAGGGCCGCCCCGGAGGCGCCGCTACCACGGCCACACAGTCTGGGGCTGGCCCCAGAGGCTTGAGGCGCCGCTGCCACAGCACCTCCAGGGGTGGCCCCAGACTGCATGGCTGTGGTAGCTGGTAGCAGCACCTCCAGCCTCTGGAGCGGCCTGGGGCTGCGTGGCTATGATGCTTCTGGGGCCTGCCCCAAGCCATGTGGCCGTGGCAGTGGTGCCTCCGGGGCTGGCCGTGGGCCGTAGCACCTCTGGGGCAGCCTGTGGCCACTGGCCCCAGAGGCAGGCAGCGTGGCCACGACAGCGGTGTCTCTGGCCTCCGGGACTGCATGGCCGCAGCAGCGGGGGCCTTCCTCTGGGGCAGCCGGGACAGCATGGCTGCAGCGGTTGCTACAAGGGGGAACGAAGCCAGGTAAGGTTCCCCCTCATGCCCAGACCTCCCACCCCAATCCTGTCACTTTCCTCCCCCTCCAAGACCCAGCACCCCCCAACTTGCTCCGACATCCTCCCTCGTTCTTGAACCCTCTCTCCTGGCCACACACTGCACCCTCCCTTGTTCCTGCTCCTTCCACCTGGCCAGACACCGTACTCCCAGCCTGCTTCTGCACCCAAGCTCCCTCCCAGATACTGCATCCCATCCCTATCCTACTTGCTGGCAGCCCTGTCTCGTGCACTGAACCCCTCATTTTTGTCCCCACCCTAGAGTCTAAGAAGGTCAATAAAATCCACTAACTCTAGAACCCCAGAAAAGTAAATCTGGTCTATGGGAAGCCCTGGACCTCAGTTTCTCCCTTCTCACCCCGTGAGGTTGGGGCACCAGAGGAGTGAGGTGTCTCTGTTGGGGCCACATAAGTAAGCATTGGGGGGTTTTGGAGGAGTTTTTTTTCTTCTCACTTGTGTGATCCCCAACTGATTTTTTTGTGGGTCAGTGACCCCAGACCCAAAAAGGGTTCCCCACCTTCCCATAAATAAAGAAAATATTGAAACCTTTTGTGCTGGACATAATATTTTACTTTATTTAAAATGAGTTTGGTAAACGAACATGAGAAAGTTAAAACGCTTAATCTCTTTCATAATTTAAATTAAACTGTTCTTACTAGCTGCAGCTGGTTCAGAAAATAAGGTCACCATACCCAGCAGGGTAGTTCTCAACCCCACCACTTCTGCCCAAGGCTCTGCCCCTTCTAGGTCAGCTCACGACCACTTCCAAAATTTGTGAAGTGGCCCCCCTTCCAAAATTATTGCACACCTGTGCTATAGGAGCTACAGGTACACTAAAACATGTATGTCTATGAAAATGGACCAGCTCAGTCTGTCTCCCAAGCTGGACAAAAGTGCTCCACTTATGATTTCTCCTTTTATATATTGATAGAAATAAGTTGCATATTACACTCCTGATGTGGTTAGTTAACACAGTTATATGTGTCCTTGCTTGTACTAGTTTGAATAAAACATCCCCATTTTTATCTTGTCAGTCCATCTTTATTTTACTTGGGATCAGTGTGTTCCTGTACCTTCTCCTAGAAATGTGCTTATGCAGTTACATAATATGTACCTCTAGGTGTTCCTGTACCATCCTCTCAGGTCAGGAATGTGCTTACTTAGTATATTATTACTTGGTGCCAGTATGTTATTATTTTGCCTAGACCACGCCAATTCTGGTTCAAAGCCTTTGGTTCACACTGTTAGTTATGCCTAGGGCTGCAGCAGAGTCTACACTAGAACTAGAATAAATATAAGTTAAGCAATATAATGGCTTAAATAAATGTGTATAGATATAACATATCCTTCTGGTTAGCAAAAAGAAGCACCGTATTCAGTGTAAAGGCTATATTTGGTTGCAAATCAATATCTTTTAATGCTTTCCAAAGAGAATCAACTTTTCTTTAGGGAAATAACCAAAATATGATTAAAATCGATTATTTAAATCAGGATGTCCTGATCGCTGATTTAAATCACAATTTAAACAATTGGTTTAAATCTATTCTTCCTGTGTCTTTGCCTTTCTTCTGCCTGCTGCATTAGTAAAGTCCTTAGTTCACTAGCTGAAAGTCTGTGCTTCTGAAGCTCATAATTCAGGAGTTACCTGATGACCATGCCATGCGTGCAAAGCAAGTGTCAAAATAAGGGCTGGTCAGGCTTGCGCAGGGCAGGGCTGGACCATATCAGACAATGCACAAAAGCCTGATTTCCACCACCTCGCAGGCCACAGAGTTACTGGTGGAGATTCCCAGCTCGCTCAGTAAGGGACTTGCCAACCACCTTATTAGTCAAGCCAATCCCCTGCGGGCCTTCCGGCTTTCCTCATCCCTCGGCATCACTCCAAAGAGGTCAGCCCCTCTCAGCCTGCACTGTCCTGCCCACCCGTCTACTCCTGCCCAGCTCATCTCAACCTGGAGTACCCAGCCACGGACCTGCCCTGCCCTGCCCTGCATAGCTGAATGCAGCCCAGCCTAATCTAGTCCACCTCAGCCTGGACTATCCAGCCCACCTTAGTCCAGCCCTATGCAGTCCAGAGCTGGACTATCCAGCCCAGGCTCCCCTGGCCTGTCCCAGCCTAGCCTCGCCCAGTCCAGCCCAGCCCAGCCCATCTCAGCCTGGACAGCCCAGCCCAGCGCTGCCTAGTCCAGCCCCTCTCAGCCTAAGCAGCTCTACCCAGCCCAGCCCAAAGCAGCTCCCGCGTCTACCCCGCCCCTTAGGTATCGCCCATATCAGCCAATCAGCTGCTTCTCTCGGCAGCGCCCCGCCTCCTCCTGCTCGCGGTTGGCTGGTTGGGGCGGAACGCGCTGCCACTCACTCGCTCCATGGAGACGCGGCGGAAGATGGCGGCCGAGCCCCGCAGCCGGGGCCGGAGCTGGGGGCCGCGCTCCCGGCCGCCGCTCTCTGCTCTCGCTGCTGCGCTGCTCCTTGTGGGCTGCAGCCCGACCCCCGCCGCCGCCGCCAGTTGTCACCACCGGGTTCCCGGCGCCGGAGAGGTGAGGGCGGGGCGCCCGGGCCTGCGCGGGGTTTGCAGGGGCTGCGTGACGTGTGGGGCCAGCGGGGGCGGGGTGCCCTCTGCGTGGGGGAGGGGAGAGGTCTGGGGTGCCCTCTGCGTGGGGGAGAGGAGAGGTCTGGGGTGCTCGCTGCGTGGGGAGGGGTCTGGGGTGCCCCTGCGTGGGGAGGAGGGGTCTGGGTGCCCGCTGCGTGGGGAGGGGTCTGGGGTGCCCCTGCGTGGGGGAGGGGAGGGGAGGGGTCTGGGGTGCCCTCTGCGTGAGGGGAGGGGTCTGGGGTGCTCGCTGCATATAGACAGAGAGGAAGGTGGTGTAAGGGATGGGGTCAGGGGCTATCAGAGCAGCCTGGTGTCAGGTGGGGCAAAGAGGGGCATGGGTGGCATGGGGTAAGGAGGATATGTCAAAGGATGGGAGAAGTGAGGACCAGGCTACTAGGGTGTGTGGGTGGGTTTTAGGGATGTAAAATCTGGTGTAATTTGGTTAAACACAGTCTCCCCCCTCCTCCCAATGTTACAAAGAGAACACTGTGTTCCCCCCTTCACCTCTCTTCATCCCTCCGCCACCTCTTTACGGAAAGGGCACCCCATACCTACTCCCTGCTCCATCCTGATGCTGTAAACAGAGGGCATCCCATGCCCCTCCCAACCCATTACACATAGGGCACCCCACGTTAAGGGTGATGCTTACCAGTTAACCTTTCCCATCCCTAGTAGGTTTCACAGGTATCTATGGTAGGAGTCAGGTAGTGGAAGGATGTTGGAGGGTAATAGTGCTCCAGTGAGAGGTGTCAGTATCTCACTAATGCCAGAGTTTTGAAAAATGGCTCAGCGAAGCTCTGCAAAGTTACCCCAAACTAAAGCAAATAGATGTAAGATAATGAGACCATTCTAAAACAATGTGTTGCAAAGAAAACTGCTTATTTATTATGACTTTTCAGGGTTGTAATCTGTTGGATCCTTGCTGAAGATGTTTGAATTAGCTTTCTGGAAATAACCAGAAGTTCAAGAGAGTAAATGGACAGGGCTTCTGCTGTAGTCAAAATTACACGTTTAGCCACTTATGAAACTCTTTTAAAAAATTCAGGCTATTTTAGTCAATTTATAATTAATACAAGTAAGAGGAGACAACGGGAGAGATGTGTGTGGAAGTAAATACATTGACTTTTGGGATGCTGTCTAGAGTACTAAGTGACCTCTGAGTAGAAAGGTGAGAATTATTATTTTATTTTAAATCAAAAGTCTTTCCAATATGGGAACATTCAGAATTTGTAAATACCTGTCATTTAGAAATGTAAAAATAACCTGTCAAATTACCTTCTCTGCTCTGGTTTTTATCAGGTTGTCTACAAAGTTTATCTTAAAGAAAATCATGTTCTCAAGAGAAATGTTGATCAAAAACTGAGAATTAAGACTATATATGACAGAAGTGTTGAGGAGTAAGTAGATCTGATATTTTTCTGCAGTTTTGAAATGTAAAAATATATTATATTAAAATGTTTCATTTTTTTTTTCTAGTTTGCTTCCTGAGAAACGACACCTTATAAAGGTATGTTACACTTGTTTTCCCTTTCTCTTTGTTTGTATATATGGCATTTTGCTATCCCAAAAGCTATTCCACAATGTACTGTACATGAGTTGTCTGTTATTGTTTGCTCCAAAAATGTCTGGTTGCCAATAGCATTTTGTGTATAGTTTGTAAAACACTTTGGGATCTTTCAGCATAACCTGTATGTTACTGTCAACGTTATTGCAGAGACTGCAGAGCCCTATTGTGGGTTAGCTGCATTTAAGTCAGCAAGTCTTCATGTCAGGCCATACATTCCTCTGCTGTACATTCATGTTTAACAAATGCCCTATAATTTGAGAGTTAGTGCTCCTAGCATGCGTCTGTAATTGTATTGCAACAAGGAGACCACTGTTTGTATTTTTGTTTTCATTAAATTTAGAACAAACTTTTTCCACAAGCTATTTCTTATTTGGAGAAGACTTTTCAAGTTCGCAAACCAACAGGTACTATTTCATTAAGCAGGTGAGTGAAGATTTGTTTACTATTGTTTGCTATATTGATATTTAAAATAGTTTTGAGTGGATTTTAATATTAATGTGGAACAATGTTTTATACTATAGTGGAAAAGTAGTAACTTCTTGCAAGTAATATTTTTTCATACAGTATTACTGTGGAAGGCTTTAATAATAGTATTGTAATTTTAATAGGTAGCAGTTTTAAAACAAAAGGAAGTACTTCTTTATGCAGTGTACCATCAACCTGTGGAACTCTTTGCCAGAGGATGTTGTGAAGGCTGGGACTTTAACTGGGTTCAAGATAGAACTATAAAAATTCATGGAAGATAGGTCCACCAATGGCTATTAGCCAGGATGGGTAGGAATGGTGTCCCTAGCCTCTGTTTGCCAGAAGCTGTGAATGGGTGACGGGGTGGGATCACTTGATTACCTGTTGTGTTAATTCCCTCTGGGGGCACCTAGCATTGGCCACTGTCAGAAGTTAGGATACTGTGCTAGATGGACCTTTGATCTAACCCAGTATGGCTGTTCGTATGTAGCACCTATTTATTTCCATATCTTTAGCTGCTATGAATTATTTTATAGCTTGCCTTTTCAGTTTTAAAATAACTCTTGACTTTAATTAAAGGCAATGTGCAACAAACCAGTATTTAAGGAAGAAAGGTGACCCTCATAGATATTGCCGAGGAACCTGTGCAGAACACACAAGATGTGGCCCAGTTATAGTTCCCGAGGAACACTTACAGGTAGTTCAAACCAAGTGACTTCTACTTAGCATTCAAAGTTTTATGGTTTGTGACGATTACCAATGAAGTTAATATTAATATGTGTGACCTTTTTATATGTAGCTTGTGCTTGTGGGAGGTGATCAGGCTTGAGCATTAAGACACAATAGAATCAGAGACAATAGCAGAATTTCTCTGATTATATGATGGGGCCAAAAGTCCAGTGAATTCAGCCTTACAAAAATAGCTGCAATTGCATTACAATGCATTGGAATGGAGTGTGTATCTGTATTATGTGATAGAATTTATACAAATACTAATGAAAATAGGTTCATAAAAGACATTGTTGAATATTAAGCCCCAGCTATTGCCAGAGTTCTAAAGCCATTTCATAATATTTATTCAGTGTATCCAACTTTCTAGAATGAATTTACAATCATAGGATCCAGTTTTGAAGTCCTCAATCATCCAGATATTCCACTGAAAACATATTGACACAGTATATTTTCTTAGGCATTTTGATTCATACTAAAATACATGATTAGTACTTCTCTGATTTGTTCTGATCATTGTAGCTTTACACACTTAATACCATTTTTCAAATGCACTGTGTAACACTTTGACTCAGTTTATTTTAAAATAATTAAATTTAATTATAATGAATCGTAATGAATTTGACTTATGTCAAATACAGTCTGAACCTCTAGTGAAGTAGGTGCATCAGTTTTTGGGTGTGCAACTTGGAGACACCAATAAAAGGTCTGACTCTGAAAGTGCTGACTACTTATCCTCTGAAAATAAGGCCTTTTTATAAAGTACATTTCCTATTGGGCACTCAAACTCAGGAATCAAAGTCACCAATAACTTTTAAAAACGTTGACCTTAGTGTATTCACCCAATCCACAGTAGGGTTTCTAATCTTTACTTGGCTTCAAAGAAATGCCAAGTCTTGAATCCAATTACATTTCTAACTCAAGTTATTTATGCTAATTATTTCGTATCTTTCCTGTTTTAATTGCATTGTCATAGCAATGTAGGGCATGTAATGAAAGTGAATGGCATTGTGGACCTGCTGGCTTAACAGACCATGAAGGAGTTCGAGATGCTGATTTTGTACTTTACGTTAGTGCTCTTACTACTGAAAGATGTGGCCAGGAAAATATTATTGCATATGCAGCCTACTGCCAATTGGAAGCAGAAATGGACAGGTAAACATTTATTCTAGATTAATTTTATTCTAGTAATAATTTTGGGTGGGGGGGTCTTTGGACTCACTGCTGAACTCACTAGGTAGGTCTGTACTTCTTAATGTAATGGATAGTTTGTTTATTTCTTATGTTCCTAAAATCTCATGCTTCGGGGCTTCCGGTCACCTGCAGTGGTTAGGAAGGAACTTACTCAGTCTTCAGTGTATTTTGGGTTTTTGGTTTCCTTCCACTGAAGCATGGTCACAGTGGGAGATGGGACACTGGGTGTGGTGGGGTGGCACCTGATGTAGCTCTGAACATTCTCTTTCTAAGTTCAGCTGGCTCCCTTTTGCTCACATGCTCATGCTCTAATTGACTGCCATATGTAGGTTTAAAAAGGAATTTCCCCCCAGGTCAGATTGCCAGTGACCTTGGAGGCTTGTAACTTCCTCTGCTGCAGTGTTGCACATCACTTGCAGTATGATCCAAGTGCATATATTTTTTTTCCAGGCATTGGTTCACTTCATTTCCTCTTATTCTCTACTTATAGCATATAACAGTTCAGTCTCCTGTGACCTGTAATACATAGGTCTAATTTCAGCTGTTGAGTTTAGCATGTGGATGTTGGATGATGTTGGTGGCTTGGAGTTCAGACTAGATGGTTCTTTCTGGCCTTCAAATGACTCTACTGCAGTGGAACAGGTAGTGTTGACAGGTTACACGTTAAGAAAGCATTCATTCTCATTTCTTTCTCTTTGTTGGTCAGTAGTCATGCAGTCCACTTTGAGATTTTGCAAAACAAAATATTTTCCTTAAATATTTTTTCAAGTATAAATTATAACAACAGAAACATTTTCAGTATTTATTAGACTAGCCTAAATGTTCTTATTAACCCACAAAAATCCCCAACAACAAACAACACTGAACCCTAGAGAAGCTGGGAAATTCAGAATCCAAGCTAAATCTCCTTCCTTAATATGTATAATGGAGAAAGCATCTATTGAGGTAAATGGAAAAACTTTTGCTAATTTAGATGGTGTAGAAAGATGAAGGCCTAAAACATAAGCCCATGTATCACAGGCTTGGTTTTAGACCTGAAGCCTAGCTAACAACAGACAAAACATGGCTAATATAAAGCAAAGCTAAGCTGTGCGCAAGAGGCCCCTGCTCACAGAACTTGACACAAAACAGGTCCGAGAGTGCAAAACACTAATTGGTAATAGATCCAGATGTAGACCAGTAATTAGTGCTAGGTACCGACTGCAAAACAGTAATTGGTACTGGTCATAAGTTTAAAGCACACGGTACTACCAGCTCATTAAAAAAGACACTCCCCACAGATACAGACCCAGGTTCAGAAAAGGGTCTAAAATGACTGCATGATAGATTGAGATGATCTAATCAAACCACAAGGTACAGGGTGATGGGTGATACCTAAATAGCACCAGAGGCTGGTAACCTGACATGTCAGGAGTGCTGTATAACTTATTTGTACCTGTATATAAAGTAGCGTCTTGGGGATAGTCTTTGAATGACCTAGGGGGCAGGGAAAATTTCCCACTGATTGAGTCATTCCATTGTTACAAATTGCATATGCGTACTGGTTCAGTAGAGTCTACTGACACCTATTACTGTACTTTGCTCTATGGGTTTATGCTTTAGGCCTTCATCTTACTACAAATGAGAGTAGGATTGGGCCTGATCTGCAGAGTACGTACACTGTGATATTGCATTTGCATCCATTATCACCTGCGTGAAGCCTTGTGGAAGTTGATCTCAGTGATGGACTTTGTTTTAAATTTTCATGAAGACAGCTTGCTCCTACCTCGCTGCTGCTGCCTGGAGTTTTACAAGCTTAAGCAGAATGAAAATATATTTATTTTAAAATAGATTACAGCAGTGGGTACAAACTAACCTTGCAATAATCCTTGAATACTTGTGTAACTCAAATATCTGCACAGCTCCATGGGCTTGCTAACAGATTACCTAGAATTCCTTGGGGTAGAAGAAGGAATTTGTTGTTTCTGCTGCAACAAGTCAGTTTTTTTAGAACAATTACTGATCTTATGTGATATAGTTCTTCAGTAAAGCAAATCGAGTAAACCAAGTTCTTTTTTTAAGATTTTTTTAAAATTGTGTGGGAGAGGGGAATTGATTTTGGGTGGTCAAGATTTCCAAAGGGGTCCACACCTCCATTTGAAATATTGTAGGGAGCTGCAAATGAAATAAGGTTGAAAATCACTGAGTTAACTTACTGGACTCCAGTAACTTTTGTATGCTATGTTTAACATCTATTTAGATATATGGTATTACTGATAATCTATATCCTTGGGCTGTGTCTACAATGGCACCCTTTTCCGGAAAAGGGATGCTAATGAGACAAGTCGGAATTGCAAATGCCGCGGGGGATTTAAATATCCCAGCGGCATTTATATTATAACTGCCGCTTTTTTCCGGCTCGGGGCTTTGCCGGAGAAAAGCGCCAGTCTAGACGGGATCTTTCGGAAAATAAAGCCTTTTCCGGAAGATCCCTTATTCCTGATTTTAAGAGGAATAAGGGATCTTCCGGAAAAGGCTTTATTTTCCGAAAGATCCCGTCTAGACTGGCGCTTTTCTCCGGCAAAGCCCCGAGCCGGAAAAAAGCGGCAGCCATGTTCATGCAGATGCCGCGGGGGATATTTAAATCCCCGCAGCATTTGCAATTCCGACTTGTCTCATTAGCATCCCTTTTCCGGAAAAGGGTGCCAATGTAGACACAGCCTTGGTGTCCAACACACTAGCCATGTATGGCTACTTGGCCGGTTGAGTGTGGCTAGTTTGCTATTGCAGTAGCCACTGTAGAACTTCACAACTGGTTGGACACCACAGATCTATATAGTCAGGGAAAATATAACATGGCATGACTGTAACTTTTCACCCACTTTTGGGGATATCTGCATTAAGTCAGATTAGTGCATTTTAGGTTTAACATTTTACCTTCATATTTAATGAGGTTTGGTTTTGTTTTTTAATCGCCCAGCATTTAATCAAAGTCCAATTTATAAAACAAAGCAATGTTTGTCTTGCAGGCCAGTAGCAGGATATGCTAATTTGTGTCCAAATATGATTTCTACTCAAGCTCAGGAATTTATTGGCATGCTTTCTACAGTAAAACATGAAATTATTCATGCACTGGTAAGAGTTGATATTTTAACATATTGTTATTTCTTTACATTCTCTCAGCTACTTTATATAAAAGGTTTAGTTTGCATCTATCAACATCTGTGTTAATTGCATGTAAGTTTAACATTCTCAGCATATATATATTTGGGGTTGTATATTGATCTTTTAGTGGTTTTTACTGTTATAGATGGATTATTGGTATTGTCTAAATTTTTCTTTATTTACCTTGAAGGGTTTCTCTGCTGGGCTATTTGCATTTTATCATGATGATGATGGAAATCCTTTGACAGCAAGATATGCAGATGGGCTCCCACCTTTAATGACAGGTATATTTTTAAATCTCTGAATCTTGTTTTTTAATTTGACAGTGGCCATTCATTTTTGTAAGAAATATATTTTGGTTGTTAGCTTCTTGAAAGTCAGAGTTGTTAGGTTTACAACCAGGAATAATATTAGAAAGGAGGACAAATGCCCAGTGAGACTACTTCATTTTCTACAAGGATTTAAAATACATATTAAGAGGATACTGAGTACTGTTCATTTATGGAAGATAATTTTCAGTTTTGGAGCATAGTGTAGGTTTATTGCTTAGATAGTGATAAAACTATTCTAATTAAAACTCTCCTTACAGTCTAGGTTTGTATCAGTGGAGCAATAAGGTCATTGGTAAAGCAGTAAGGTTATGGGATATACGAGGTAATAAGATGCTGCGCCATGATGTATTTCTTCTAATAACACCTCGAGTCGTTGTAAGTACTGATTAAATTAAACTTCTTTCACAGTGTATCTGCTCTGATGACGATCAGATACTTGAACTTCAGTCATTACCATCTAATTCATAACAAAAATGTTAATTTACTGGATACTAAAAGGAATTATATAAAATAATATTTGACAATATAATCTGTTTTGGGACAGACTTTAAAGAAAATTATACTTGTAGTTAATTGAGGGATATTTAAATAAGATAAACAGTTAATTGGCCTTGAGGTTTAAGAGGACAAATAATAGGCTATAATAAAGTGTCACAGTTGAAAAATTTCATCACATCTTTCCTCTTGTTTTAGAAATTATTCAGGGACTTTTGAGACCCTCTCTTCTATGCTCCTTCTACACCACTCTCTCTGATACAGTCTTTCTTCTCAAATTTTAACTTATTTTTAAGGAAATTGAGGCCAGAAACCAGTTTAAAAAATGAGACAGAATAACAACAGTACTTTCACACACATTAATTTTGGTATTGTAGCCTTTTTCCAGAATTTCTGGTCTAACCTTTACTTTCAGGAAATTTGAAATGACTTTTTGTAGCCCAAATCCTAAAGCTGGTATTTAAGGATGTACTATAGGTTGAACCTCTATAATCTGGTACTCCCTGGTCTGACAACATCCGGATGTTCCAGGACCAGAGAGTCCTGGTGGAGGGCTGGCAGCTGGACTCACCAGCAGCTGGGCAGCCAGGCAACCTGGTGGGGCCAGGAGCCCGACACACTGCAGCAGGGCTGACCAGTGGGACCAGGAGCCTAGTGCACTGCAGCGAGGCTGCCCGGTGGGGCCAGGAGCCCAGCATAGCAGGGAAGGTGGTGCGGGGACCAGCAGAGCAGTGAGGCTGGTGGCAAGGAGAAGTTGGCCAGGAGGTCAGCTGGTTTAGGGCTGGGGTGAGCTGTGGTAGCAGGGGAACCAGAAATTACCTCTCCTGGTCTGGCAAATCCTCTCATCTGGGACTGGTCATGTCCCGAGGGTGCAGGACCTGGGAGGTCCAACCAATACTAACTATAGTAAGGGGCTTCTGCCTATCCTGGTTACTCGTTACATTGTGAGGTGTGAGCTGGGAGGTAGGCCACAAATTTTAAGCAACATTGTGATCCCTGTTAGCTAATGGCAGTATGTTTTGATTTTTCAGATGGAAAATTCCAATAGAAAATTTTTATTTTGACAAAACTTTTTCATATTAGAAAAATGGTGTTTTGTTTAGAAATTCTGAAACATACCTAATCGTGAAAGGGGGTTATTTGAATACAGCTTCTTTTTTTGTGAAACATTGTTTTCAGATGGCGGTGACATAAACTTGTAATAAGTAAATAGTATGGTATGTTACTTATTACTTGCTAACAACCGGATTGCTAGATTCAGTAATGGGAGATTCACTAGCTTGGTAGAGGTTCAACAAGAACAAGTTCTTCTGCATTCAAAGGAAAATTGCAGACTGTGGTGAAAGGAGGACATTAAAATAGTTCTATTTTAAAAAAAAATTTAAGTTCATATCTGAGTTTGTTTCTTAGTATTTTGAGAAGGGGGTTGTAAACAATGTAACAACAGTGCTGTTTACAGGAGGAAGCTCGGAAGCATTTTGACTGTCCAATCCTAGAGGGAATGGAGCTTGAAAACCAAGGTGGCATGGGTACTGAGCTCAATCACTGGGAAAAGCGGTTGTTGGAGGTTAGTGCTGGTAAATAACTCTAAATATACTTGTTATCACTGAAAGGGACAGATTTTCAATTTTTCAAATGTATCTGTAGGTCTATTGGAAAGCCACTGGTGTTAACTGAAATACATTACAGCACAGCTTAGAGTTATTTATATTCGTTCCCAAACAACCTCTGTACCATTTGCCAAACTCTTAATTCTCGGAGTGCAAGGTTCACCAGTGCCTAGAAAGACAGCATCAAATGATAATTGGAGGTTCACGTTTCTGTAGTTCTTTACCTGTTTTCCACATCTTGCCCTTTAGAGTGTATTAGTGTAATACAGCACTATGTGTAATATGCAGTGATCCTACTTTAGTTTGTACAACAAATTAGTCTCTTCATAGGAAAACTACATTTCTAAGGTCATTTTTAAGTTAGTTTTTGCTTACTAAGTGAGTGTATGCGGGGAGGGAGAACTTCCTTTGAGCCAATTTATCTTTTTGTCATCCTCTCTTTCTTCATCTTCTTGTCTCTAATCCTAGATAATGCAGTTTAGTCACTGCCTTGACTTCATAAAATGATAAAATGTAAGGCTGTGAAAAGAGAGGCCATCTAGCCCCTCCCTCTGCATTAAGGCAGGATAAAATATATCTAGACATCCCTGAAAGATGTTTGTCTAACCCAGTGGTCCCCAAACTATGGGGTGTGTCCCTCAAGGGGTGTACAAGAGTGTTTTGGGGGGCACAGCAAGGCCAAGGCCAGCCCCCACAGGAGGCATGGAGGGAGCGCTACGCAACTCCACTCTACCCCCAACTCTGCTTCAGGTGTGGCCCTGTGATCAGCCCCTGACTGCCACCCAGTTGCAGCATCCAGCTGTGAGGGCCTGGCTGCCGGCCCCCATTATAGCCCAGCCATGGTTCTGGTTCTACCCCTGCCACAGCTCTGCCCTGACCCCGCAGCTGAGACCCCATTCTCTGCCACCTTACCCTGTCCACGTGTCCTTCCCTGCACAAGAGCCGCAGCCTGGGCTTGACCCTGAAAAGTTTGGGAACCATTGGTCTGACCTGTTATTAAAAACCTTCAGTAATAGAGGACCTGGATCTACCTCTTCCCTACGTAACCTATTTTAGCACTCATCTGTATTTCCATGATTCCCTTCATTCTGGCTTTTGCCATGTCCACTGCATAGAAATTTCTCTGAACAAGGCAATTGATTCTTCCATCACTAAGACTATGGTGATTTAGCCCAGTGGTTCTCAACATGGGCCATATAGCTCTCCAAGGGGCCACGCCTTACTTCTAGGGGGCCACATGGAAAAAAACGGAACATTAGGGGGCCTCAGTAAGTTTGAGGGGGCCACCCAAACTTAACTGCCAGGCGTATGATGAATGAGGCTCAGAAGGGGGCCATGAGCAAAAAAGATTGAGAAACACTGATTTAGCCTATCAGACTATCTATGCAACATTGTTCCTTTTTATAATACAGATGTTAGTCACTTCGTAGTCTTTGGTTAAGCCACAATATCAAATCAATGTTAGCTGGTGGAGATAAGCAATAAGGGAACAAATTTAAATTTCAAGGTTTTCTAGGGAAGTCGATAAGACACACCAAGGTATTTTCAAAAAATGTTTAATTTTTTTCTTAACTTGCAATGAAACTTTATCTATGTGGAAAAATAACTTTAAAATACTTCCCAGAGCATGTTTTTGCCTGACAACTCTGTAAATCACTTTTCAGAAACTTGCTAACAGTTACTGGTAATTTTCAGAATGAGGCAATGACTGGATCCCACACACAGAACAGGGTCTTCTCCCGGATTACCTTAGCATTAATGGAGGATACAGGGTAAGCGTTACTGAAAACACCAAATGTTATCAGTCTTCAGTTTTGGACCTGTGTGTTTTCAAGCCATAAACAATGAAAGTACTGTGGAATTCATGCACATAGAGATGTAGCATGGATGCAACTTATTTTATGTAAGAAGTTCAGAACTAAAGATATTTTGTATAGCACTATTTGTTATCTTCATTTTTCTCTTGAATGCCATATATCATTACTTTGTCCATAAAAACTACGCTCTCGTGTATCTGGTTTGTATAATCAAATTATTCCTTTAGGGTAAAAATCTCTTTGAAAAACCACATAGCAGATCTTCACTGTCATTCAGCTCTTCTTATAGGTATAGAATTTCTGTGCATGGTAGGACGGAAGAATCAGTAATCAGTCAAGATCTAACCTGTGGATATGAGAGCAGAATTTTCCCTTTATATATGTAAGCCCTTTGGGCAATTACTCATATTTCTTTGGCATGTTTTACCCTTGCTGAATGATAACTACAGACAGTGAATTAAAGCAAAAAGTTGCCTTATTTGTTAATGTAAAGTCAAAACAATAGATATGAGTGTGTGTGAGCTATATAAGTATAGATCAGTGATTCCCAACCTTTTTCGCATGGAGGAACCCCTAAAATAATTTTTCATATCCTGAGGAACCCCTACCTATGAAAACGTTTGCTTGGCCAGAAAAAGTTGACAGCGGGGAGCGCAATTCAATTACTGCTAAATTATTGTCAAGAAAATTTATTTGTAAAGAGCTGTTTATATGTATATGTGTGTGTGTGTGTGTGTGTGTGTGTGTGTGTGTATATATATATATATATATATATATGTCAGCTTACATTGTAAGAAAAAAAAATTTATTTATTCCACGATTTCTTGCAGAACCCCTGATGATGGTCTGCGGAACCTCAGGGTTCCGTGGAAACCTGGTTGGGAAACAGTGGTATAGATAGATATTTCAAGGACATATATATTTTGTGAGGATATTAATCATCTTGTTCATTCACTGAACATGTTAACAACGTAGGTTATCATGTTTTTTGAACTGTCTTCTGCTGAGTAGTGAGAAGATCAGTTTCTCATTTGTGTTTCCATTTTAAAATATTTTTACAGCTGGTATAAAGCCAATTACAGCATGGCAGAGAAATTAGACTGGGGCCGAGATAAAGGCTGTGACTTTGTGATGAAAAGCTGTAAATTTTGGATTGACCAAAAGAAAGAGAAGTAAGAACAAACTTTTTAAGAACTCAGTGTTTATGTTCCTCTGTTTGTCTTTACTCATATTATACATTTCAAAAAATGTATGGCTGTTTAGTGGTGTGAGCCACAGGTCTGATGACTGTCCCACTCATCGCAACACATGGTAGCTTTTAAATTGGAAGACAGTTCAATTTTAGCTGCAACAAAATTTCCAGACTGTCTCACTGGAGTGCTACAGAATCATTTGACTTGCAACAGAGGACAGATGGCCTTGACAATAAGTATCCTCTGTAAATGTTTCCTCTTTGGCATGTTTTACAATAGGATGTTTTGAAATCTGCTGAACTTGCAGTTACTGCAGTGTGCTTTGTCAGTATTCATCTACATTTTTCTCTTCTGTTGTATAGACTATGAACTCACTTTTATTAGGTTGTGCAAAAATAATAGTTTATTGGTTTCCATCACTAATATCCTTGCTTTTACTCTAATTTTTTTGTCTGATCTTGAATAGTGGCCATGCTCTTATGTGCCTCCATTGAATTAGAAGTGCAAATGACAGTATTCTTAAAAGTTTAAATATCTGATTGCACCTCCAACAATGGAGAGTGGCTTAAGGTCTTCTTCAAAATCAGGCCTGGTTTATGTTAGTTCTAATATTTTTTTTAGATACTCCATTGGAGCTCATTGTTCTTACTGATGGGGGCATATTGTTAGCAGGCCTTCTCAAATATTAATCCTTATACCTGCATAAATATTTGTGAAGACAATAGCAAAAAATTAGATCTGCTAGATGAGTAAGTGTGTCCTAGATAAAAGTCTTTTGAGACTATTGTGTTGGTAAACATATGGATGTATTTTGCATGACATTCAAAACTAAACAAATTGCAATAATAAACTTGGCAGCCAACCAAGAGACCAGTGCCAATCACATGATGGACAATATGAGAGGGAGAAAAATAGATCAGGCCATATAGAATTGCCTAGCAAAAGCAATTGTTCTAAATATGATCTAATTCAGCTAAGATTTTCTTTGCTTTTTTGAAGGAGGCAATTGGTGAGTCCATACTGTGACACTTTGAGGAGTAATCCACTGCAGTTAACTTGTAGACAGGACCAAAGGGCAGTAGCAGTGTGCAATTTACAGAAATTCCCAAAGCAGTTACCTCAAGAGTATCAGGTACAATGCATCTTACTTTATGGAACAGCCCAAATTATTTTTGTTACTTAAGTGGTAAAAGGTTTAGGGTGTAGCATTTGTTCCCTCTGAGTTGGTACTGAACTAATATGTGAAGGCAATAAGTGTTGCTGAAAGTGCCATGTTTAAAAGAAATGCAACTGACATCTCAAACATTTATGGTCATTTGAAGTCTCATGTAGGTCTCTTTTGAAAGAATAATGATGTTTAATAACTTTGAATAAATTCCATCTTAAGTCATTGCACACTTTTACATAAATTTCCCTGGAAGATTTTTCTATATATGGTATTCCTTCAATTCTATACCTAAACAGCTGCCTGATATGCTGTGCATTGGTGAAGTAGTGTTGTTTCTCTCCTGACAAAGCTATGATTTGGTAGGAAAAGTGATTTATACAGTGTGTGCATATATATGTATATGCATGCAGAGTTTAAAGTGTTTTAGGATCTATCTGGCTCAAAGGCATTACTTAAACATAGACTCCTGTTACTAATTTCCAACTTGAGCACTGGTAATTTTTGTAGGTTCAATAAAAGCTAAATGTACACTTGTACTTGATGCACAAACTATTTCACTGCCTTCTCTTTTTTTTTTAATTCAGTACTTTGACAGTCTTAATGGAGTACCGTCAGAAGATTTGCCTTATTATGGTGGCTCAGTAGAAATTGCTGATTATTGCCCCTTCAGTCAAGAATTTAGTTGGCATTTAAGTGGTGAATTTCAGCGCAGCTCAGATTGTAGAATATTGGAAAATCAACCAGGTCAGTTCATAGTGAAGTACATTTTCCAAGTGTGTGGGTTTTTTTTGTTTTTTTGCTTTATTCACATGGATCATCTTATGATCTTATCTGAATACCCATACATTTTCAGTTAAGAAGAGTGTTCTTTGGACCACAAGTTTCTTTGCAGTTTTCAATTCACTTTCTATTGTCCGGTTTCAGCGACAGACCATTTTTTCCTTTTCTACTCCCAACGCTTTGCTTTTAGGTTTTTTTTCATATACAAATGGGTGGAGTAAATTATATTGAACATTTACCATTGGATTCTCTGGCTGCATTCCTGCCTTATTTGATACTCTGAGTTTTATGCTGCCGGCAACTCAGTGGCCTTACTGGCTTGGTAAATTAGCACTACATGCTGCAGGGGCCTATTGGGAGCCCAGCAGCAGGAGGGCTGGCAGGTCGGCTGCAGTAGGGACAATGCCGGGGGGCCAGCAGCAGCTAGGAAGCCTCTGGCCAGACAGGCTGCGCAAGGGCTGGCAGTGACCACGAGGCTGCAGCCGAGAGCCCTAGCGGAGGGAGGGGAAACAGTACCCATGACCCCTGCCAGACGGGCAGAGCCCACAGCAGGGCTGACAACCAACCCCGGAGATTTGACCTTTCCTACTTCAGCAAGCTCTGGTTTGGGACCACTCAGGTTCTGAGGGTGCTGGACTATGGATGTCCAACCTGTACCTACAGGCTGGCCAGACATACACTTGCTTTTGCAGTCAGGTGGAAGATGAATTCAGATTAATGTTAACAAAAGTTGATTTATTCCAAAGGAGGTTAAGCTGTTTCAGGTAATATAATAATGTTCACAAATTTTGAAAATGGTGTCCTGGCATTTTAGTCTAACACCCTATGAGCAGTCTGAAGAGTTAAGTTTGTTTTGTGTGTGTTTGTTTTTTTTAGTTTGTTTGCTGGATTTGTCCTATAAATTAGTTTACTATTTGAATAGAAGCTCACTGATGTTTATTTAACGAAGTTGAGTAAGCTCTTCAAAAATGTGTTCCTCTTTCTTTCAGATCCTTTCAAAAACTATGGTGCAGAGAAATATGGACCAAACTCTGTGTGTCTCATTCAGAAATCAGCATTTGTCATGGCACAGTGCAGAAAAAAACTTAGTTACCCTGACTGGGGCAGTGGATGTTATCAGGTAAGGATAATATTTTTAATAATTTAGAAACTGTTGAAAAAAAATCACAGCTTTTATAAAAACTCAGAAAACTTGAGGCTAAGAACATGGCTAGAGAACAGTTCTGGATATTATATTTAGTTCTGCTACAGACTTCCGATTAATTACTTGTCCAAGGTTGTGTCTGTGCCTCAATTTCTTCAGCTATAAAATAGGAATATGTGATGTTTTATCTTTTGTTATCTTCACTGTACGTCTAACTTAGTTTATTTGTGAGTCCCATTGAGTTTAGGTAGAAGGCACTGCCTTGATGCAAGTTATTTTTTCATCATCATCATCATCTATGCTGTACTACTTAAAATGGGTTCAAAAATATTCTTTGCACAACTGAAAATCCACTTGTATAAAATGGAGATGATTATAGTAATTCTTAAGTCAGTGGTTCAGTCAGTAATTGCATAGAAAGAAATTACCAAATAACAGATTAAACAATTAATTGTTCTAAAATTAGAAATATGTATTTCCAGTAAATCTGTGCTGTCTCCAAGCCAGTTTGTGAACAAAATATTTACTTTTTAGAAGAATATATAAGCAAGTTTGGATAATAAACAGACTGTTTCTTTATTTTAAGGTTTCTTGTTCTCCCGAAGGGCTAAATGTTTGGGTCAAGGACACAGCATATTTGTGCAGCCACTCGGGTCAAGTGTTAACTGTCAGCATTCAGATGAATGGTTGGGTACATGCTGGAAATCTAATTTGTCCAGCTTGTTGGGACTTCTGTGATTCCTGTCCACCTGAACAGGATCCTCCAGCTTCTAACATAACAAGAGCACCATCAATTGGTAGGTTTCCTTATGATTTGCTTATGTGAAATAAAGGTAAGTAAAACATCTGAGAACTTCAGAGGATTTTGTGTTGATTGTTGCAAAATACTAAGTGCTATAGGATTTCAGCAGTGTAACTGTTCTTAAGTAACTTGAAAAGTTTTTACTTTGATTAGATTGGAATTCAACATTTTTTTTATCCCATTTTTGTGGAGAGACTATATTGACTATCAAATAAATCAAAATGGAGGGGCAATCTTTCCCTTCCCCTCTATGGCAAAATCCTAAAAACTTTGAGAGGGAAGAAAGCAGAGCCATAGTGGTGGTACCTTAATACTGTATGGTAATGTTTCCACTAGTCTAGGGGAAGAAATATGGCTGGGGATCAACCACTTGACATTGTATAATCTCTGGTAGCCCTCCCAGAGATGTGTCTGCAGTCTATGAAGCTTCCACTAAACCACAAGACATCTGTGTGTTTGCAGGGTTATATGACTCTCTTGCAACCTCTACAGGCCTGGACTCCTGCTAGTAGATGCCAGTGGGATGTTGAATTAACACTTTTTTGTAATTTCACTTGTAAACTTGACCTAATGGGAATAAAATAACACAGAACATGTATAACTAGAGTTATGACTGTATGTGTCATTTCTTAATAACTGGTGGTCTTCCTTTACTTACTTGGAGCTTTCATTTTTTAATAATTTGATTTCCTGGCCACTTTCTAAAACGAAAGTTGTTAACAAAAAATATCACAGCACTTCCCTAATTCATACTAATGGTATATTACTTTCCCATAATTTTGAAAATGTTCTTTAGTTCTTAGATATGCTAGCCATAGTCCAGCTTTGTTAACTACATTGTCTCTCTCAACCTGCCCTCTAGACTCAGCTGAATATGCTATTTTCACCTCTAGTCCTTAAATTTCTTTATTATTCTGTCGCAAACTATTAAAATATCGGTTTTGTTCCATCCTAGGAGTGGTCAGATTTCAGTGGTCATAGAAGAAACTAGAGAGTATAGTTTTGTAAAGTTTTTCTAGGGTGAAAAGAACTATAAAAATTAATAGAAGGTAAATTAACTTGAGCGCTAGTATCTGCTTTAAGTCTAACTTTTTTTTCTTTTCAGCATCTAAGGAAGTAGCTCACAAAAGCTTATGCTCTAATATCCTAATGAATTTGTTAGTCTTCAAAGTGCCACTGGACTTGTTTAGATCTAACATAGTATACCCTGTATTCCTTATGTATAGAGATTATTCAAGTCTCTGAAACTGCTGGTTATGTTAGTATCACCCACCTTCTTATAAATCAGTAGAAAAACATTCAGTGAGAACTTAAAAGAGCAGATTCTTTTTGCAACCCCCTCTTTCATTTCCCCTGTTGCTTATTTCACCTCAGTTCTGTGCTTTGGTTTTCAATGTTCTGCTTTTTTGGCAATCTAGATCAGAGTTATTCAGAAAAACTCTTGTGAAAGTCTGAGAGAGTTAAAATGTTGATTTCTTCCGCCCCCCCCCCCCACACACACACACTTTTACACTTCTGGCTCTCCTTTTCATGCCTTTTTCAGCTATTTTTTGACCATTTTCCTAGTTGCTAATCCTGAAGCAACTGTAGAAGCGACACAGAGCACTTCCTGTCCTAGGGCCTAATCGTGTTACTGCTGCAGAGTTCCTAGCCCTGAGAAGCTAATTTGCACTAACAGAAACAGTATTTCAAATGAAGTTTGTACATATTCATGCTTTCTTCCCCCTGAAATATGTGCTTGTTAAATTGTTCTCTGTTCTGTGTCTTAGGTTTGTATTTTGTAAACTGTATTATCTTTATTTTTTACTTTAGATTTGTGCTCCTGTTCCTCCAGCCTGGTTATAACTCTCTGGCTGTTGATGGCTAATTTGATCCCCTTGCTGGCAGGATTTCTTCTTTGTGTGTGGAGTTAGATGGAGGTAAAAAAGGTACTTACTCCAAGACTTCACCATCATGCTGCATCCCTCGAGTCAAGAGCACTACCATAGTGCAATATCTGCAGACAGCAGTCTCACATTGAATGATTGCCTTTTGGTCTATCTCATGGCAATTAGTACTTCTGCTGGTAGCCAAGAAGGTGCTGACTGACAACAGCAGCTAGCTTTTCAGAGGACACAAAGTTTACTATGTTTTCTCAAGAAGTGCCAGTATTTTCTGAATTCAAGCCTTTACTTTTAACACTAATAACTGGGGGATCCAATGTGCTAGCTGAATTAGGCAAACTGACAACTCAATCGCTAGTGATATATATGTATGAAATGGTAAGAACCCTTCTTGGACTTTATTTTGCTAAATTCTCTAAGTACAGTAAAACTCCAATAGTCCGGCATCCAGTAGTCCGGCACTCCTGATAGTCCGGCATCAAAATGGCAAGAGCCTAGTGAGTGAGCTTCGGCAAAAAATGAGTCACAAGGTAACAGCGGCAGCAGCTGAACTGAGCAACAAAGGTAAAAAAGGCTTAAAAAAACTAAAACATTACAGTATACTGTATACAGTATGTACAATAAAAGGGTTAAGAACACTTTATATACAGTATATAATGTATACAGTATATATATAACCGGCTTATAGTACCTCCTGATAGTCCGGCATATCTGATAATCCGGCACCACCTAAGTCCCATAGGTTCAGGATTATCGGAAGTCTACTGTAAATGGTAGCAGGGTGGGTTTTTTTAGCATCCCCAAACTGGAGATATACCTCAATGTTTCTTTAGTCAAAAGCCATGTAAAAAATCAGTTGCCATCACTGTTAAGAGCTTGGGCTGAAATCGGCTTTTACTGAGTCTTGCAATTTCAGCTACAGAGAGACAGACACACACACACAAAATAAGGCATTGCTGCCAAAACACCATTCTGTACTTTGAAACTTATGATGAATTGATGGTATATTTTCATAAAATTTGTTTCTTTACATTTATTTAAGCTCTAATAGCTAAACAAAATGAACTTCTGTTTTTTTTAAACAAAGAAAAAAATGTTAGGAATCCTACTTCAACTTTTTGAAGCCCACTTTCATTTAATGTGTGCCAGTTATATGAACATTGATACACTAAATATCTGAATCTTGCCAAGGTATTGTTACAAAAAGGGAACACTAATGTATTTTTGATGGGCTGGTCAAAATATTTCACTTCACTACAGTAGTTTTTGTATTTTACCTTCAATACATGTGTTCAAATTACAGAATTAGGGTGAGGTGGATTTTTTTTTTAAAGAAACTTTGAGTATTTAGACCTAAACAGCAGTGAAGTAATGAAAAGTTCTGTTCTGCATAGATAATGTGAACGCATAACACTTATACTTTAACTTGACTTTCCTTTGCAGGGAAAAATAGCGGTGATGGCAATCTTAACAAAGATAATGTTGACTACTTTAGGCCAAAACAAGACTAACGTACTAAGAAAGCTACAGGCTGGGTCTTCTGAGGGACATGCAGCTGATCTCTAAAATGATACTGAATATGTGAAGATTTAAAACACTGATATGAAAACAGCTATTTTTAAATGGTATTTTTTGAACTGGGGCATATTGTGCTATAAAGAAGCACAAGTTAGTGGTGGACAACATCTACATTTAGATAAATGTGTAGAATGCTGTCGCTACAGGATAGCTGCTCCTGGGAGCATTTACAGGTGCAAACGTGCCTGTATCTGACCTTTTTGGACTTACAAATAAGTCTTGCTTGCTTTGTTCAGTCTGTTCATGCTCATAGTTCTGATTCTCAGAAAACTGTTTCCATTACAGATGTAAGGAGTCAGGAATGCCCAGTGTTTCCAGAATATACCAAGACAAGGAGAATAAATATCTTCTAACCTCCTTTTAGCCTGATATAAGGCAATGGAGTTGTCAGGGACTTGCTCCCTTTTTGCAAGGAAAAAGGGTGAGGATATAGAATAAAAATCCTTTGATCACAGATGAACTTATCCATTAATAAGAGAGAATTTCTATTATAGTTGTATGTGTGTTAAAGAAAAATCTGTGTGTGCCTACTGCATTTTTTTTTTTACATTATCCTTGTAAAAATAGGGTATTTGTAATGTGACCAATGTCACTGAACCCCCAGATTGCTACACAGCTGCCCTAAGGAATCACAACTGAGAATTCTTTGCCTTGGGCTAGTTTCAAGTTATGTACACTGCTTTATATTTTATGAGGCCTAAATATGTGTGTTTTGAAAAACTATAACAGGGATAACATGCATAAAATTTTAGATTGACACCCTAAAATAATGAACAGACTGATAATTTTTATATATACACAATGCAACAGAAGCGTGCAATGGTTTATTGAAAATTCATAAAGGTTTTAAGAAGATTTCTTAGGTCCCAGAGGTTGATAGTGTATCTTATCTGTTGTGCAATAATAGAATTTAAGTAGCATCATTCAGCAGTGATGCTTTTTATACTTGAAAAATGTTCTTGGTTATTTTTTCTTAATAATGTAAAATATTTGCACTGTTGCAACTTTCTGATTATCTTTATAGATGTTAAGCATTTTTACCAGTGTTAATTTATTGCACTTGACATTTGATATCTTAGTCTTCTGTCTGTACAAATGTGAAACTTGCTGTCTTTGAATGAATAATCCTATCTTCAGCTGAACAATTATCTATCCCAATTGTTCAGTCTTTCCTCTGAGAATTTAGTAAAACATGCAAAGTAGTTTGAAAAGTCAGTGCTTTATTCATGTGCATTGTGTACTATACAGTGACAGTGGCCATTATGCATTGTAGAAAGAGAACTCACCTACCTGTCAGCACACTTCGAGGCAGATTTAACTGTACTCATTGGCTATGTCTACACTCGCGGCTTCTTGCACAAGTATGGCAGTTCTTGCGCAAGAATCCGCAGAGCGTCCACATGGCCCTCCCGCTCTTGCGCAAGGAAATTTACAGTACGGCGTGGTAAGAGAGGGCTTCTTGCGCAAGAGCTACGCTCTTTTTTAACAGGTGTAAGCCCTCTTGCGCAGGAGCTCTTGCGCAAGAGGGCAGTGTGGACACTCAGCCGGGGTTTCTTGCGCAAGAAAGCCCTACGGCTAAAATGGCCATCAGAGCTTTCTCGTTCAAGAGAGCATCCACACTGCCATGGATGCTCTTGCGCAAAAGCACAGCTGGCACATGGCAGTGTGGACGTTTTCTTGCGCAAGACTTCTTGCACAAGATCCCTTGCGCAAGATGCCGCTAGTGTAGACATAGCCATTGAGTAGTTGCTTTAACCCAGTGAAGTAAAAATATAATAGTCTTAATAATCTGAGATTTCAGTCATGACTTTTGTGAGAACATGCAGCAGTCAAGAATCCAGCTATGAATGGTAGAATTGGAAGTGACTTCCAGATATTTGCAAACAAATTGTTTGAACAAGTTTAAACACTTTATATTTTTATATTAGTAAGCTAATGACAGGTAGCCCCATTGTAATAGCAATATGATGGCTGGTAGATGTAACAAAGTCACCTTTAAGGTGAGAGTGAATGGTGGCTGTCAATTCAATGGAAATATCCCTTTCCATCTCAGAAGGAATAATTGAATAAAACTGCCTACCTCAGTTTTCTATACTGTCTTTAGATTTAAATATTCAACATTACTGTTAACTTCCAAATCTCAAGCTGAACAAGTAAAAACATCTCAGGTTTTTAAGAGCAGAATTAGAGGAGGAAGTATAAGCCATTTCAGAATGCATGCAGAATATATAGTTGAAAATCCTAGTTTAAACAATCATTTAGGTAGCTCTAAGTGTTGTCTACCTAATGAAATTGTCAGTGTTATTTTTCTAAAATAACCTGCAGGAAGCTACTTTAGTTTCCTAGTTGCACTTATTCTGTGATGTACTTATTTACTGCATCATGTGTATTACCAAGCTAGCTTGCTTTCTGGACTATCAAATAAGTTACTTGACTTGCTGTAGCTGAATTTTCTTGATTTATATAATAGAATATTTATTTTGTAAAGCATTACATATTTGTTATAGGAAAAAAGTGTCTCACTTCTGAGATTTCACAATTTTTTCCTACTTTTAATCTAAAATGGCAACTGAAAGGTCAGGTGACTCAGATTTGAGGAATGCAATAGTGGCATGGTCTCAAATAATCACAGGGACGGGGGATAGGGATAATTCAGACAAATAGTATGCAATGAGCAAAATTCTCCAAACCTTCAGGCAGTTCTATTACTGCAGTGTTCTGTTCTCCTAAATGATATTAGTTCCTGGATCTTTGGGAGTCTGGGTTCATTGCAGGAGGATCTAAGGAGAATTTTGCTCTAGTGTTTTACTGACTTGGTACAATGTAGTTTCTTTTTGATGTGCACTAATAAACTGGGAACAAATATCTAATCTCAAATCTTGAATCGGCTGCCCTTACTTAGGAGGGACAGTGCCTGTTTTCAAATATTTTTCTGTCCTGAAATGTTTTCTTACACTAATGTATCGCAGTGCAGCTGGACAGGTGTATGTTCTTTCTTCCCCAAAGTTCCTATTAATGTCAAGTTGGCAAACTATGGCTGAACGTATAAGACCCTGACTCTGCAAAGTGAGATTGATGGGACGTTGTGGGTGCAAGGGTCTGTATGCATACATCACTTTGTAAGGTTAGGGTCCATGTGTGTCCATTAAGTGATATGTTTGTGTGGTATAGAGCATTTGGCATCTGTGTACAAATGTCAGCTTTTTGAAATAAAAAGCTTATTCTGAAAACAAAAGAACCATTTGGGATGAGAAAATTAACTGTGACCTTGAGTATGTGTTTCCTGTTTTAATATAGAATGTAAATGTAAGAATACATTTTGCATTGTTTTTGAGACTGGAATTGAGGATTGAGGGCTAACTTTTGTTTATGTTGTTCTGAGTGAAAGTTTTTGTTTTAGTGTAAGGTACTGCCATCTTAAAATAATGAAACAAATCCTTGTACATCAATAAACACTTGTCTAGAAAATTGAACCTCAGTCTTGTGGTTCTCTGAGAATGTGTTTAATGTTTGACACACACATTGTAAATTCAAACAAGGAGAAAGTAATTTGTGTATTAGAATTGTCAATTATTTTAACAGTGCATTTGAAACAGTGAAATTACAGCAAATACTTATAAATTTAGCAGAGTTAATTGCTTATACTTATATGAACTCATACTTGATGTACATTGTCAACCCTGAAAATGCTATATAATAAAACAACTTCAAATGGAGTTTGGCTTGACTAAGGAGACCAAAGAAAGGGCCCAGAACTTCAAACCCACAATTATGCCTTCCATTTAGAAATCATACAACATATTTACATTCAGTATTGAAAAGACTTAGCTTGAGGTATTCAAAGCTGTGTAGAGGATTTAGACATACACTTCCCATTGAGATTAATGGGAGTTGCTTCCTGATCATGTTTAAGGTCAAGATTTTGGGTTTCTTTCCACAGTTCTATATTTTAATCTAAACAACTTTATATCAAGAATTTAACAGGGTTCTTGTAAAATGTGCAAGAAAAAATAATTTTTTACGATAGTCTTTGTATAGAGAATTTATAAAATGGTTACTTTACACATTTGATGTTTGATTTGATTAACAAAGCGTGTTGTGAAAAAGACACGAGAAGTAATTTTTCTGCTCTACTCTGCGCTGATTGGAGTAATGCGTCCGGTTTTGGGCACCACATGTCAAGAAAGATGGAGAAACTGGAGAAGGTCCAGAGAAGAGCAACAAAAACTATTAAAAGTCTAGCAAACATTACCTGTAAGGGAAGACTGAATGGAAAAGAAAAGACTGAGGGGGGACATGATGATAGCTTTCAAGTATCTAAAATGGTATTACAAAGAGGAGGGAGAAAAAATCCTCTCCTTGATCTCTGATGATAGGAGAAGAACCAATGGGCTTAAACGGCAGCAAGAGAGGTTTAGGCTGGACATTAGGAAAAATTACCTAACTGTCAGGGGTGGTTAAACACTGGAATAAATTGCCTAGGGAGGTTGTAGAATCTCCATCATTGGAGATATTTAAGAGCAGGTTAGATAGGCATCTGTCAGGAATGCTGGTGCTTGAGGGCAGGGTCTGGACTTGACCTCTCAAGGTTCCTTCCATTTTTAGTATTCTATGATTCTGTGACTTATGGCCTAGCATGTCTGTGGAGTACCGGCAATTTTGTACAGAAAGTATAGGTTCCATCCTCTCTCAATGAAGAAAGGCTGGAAAATGAAGTACCACAATCATTCATAGATGGCTTTTAACCCTGGAAAACATCAAATGTGCAGAGTTACCCAAATAGTTACAAAACAGTGTTTAAAAGGTTAAATTACAGCCTTGAAACTTGGCTGCCAACTGTGGCGAATTAAAATATTGGTGCACAAGTCAGCATAATGTCACTAAGATTCAGAAGTGATGTAAGGATATTTGAGTGTAGAATGCATGATGGAGATGGCGGATTTAACTTCTAGGAGGAGCAAGGCTGTGTTTGTAATGCTTGCTGTCTGTTGCGTGATGGATGAAATTGCACTGCCTCTAATAGAGCTTCCTACCTAGAGTTAAAATGCAGCCATACTCATTCACCAGTGTAAACATATAGGAAGTCTGTGTGGTTATAGTAGCAGTTTTTTTGTGCGTGTAACAGCAAAACATCAAGAGCTGTACCTTCCCTTGCCAAATTCTACCCCTCTTTGCACACTTGTAACCCCACTGAAATCAACAGCATTGCACAAAATATAGGTGAGGGTGAACCTTGGACCTTAATTTTCAATCTTAGATATATTTTACTATCTTGATTAATTATAATTACTAGGCATCAGTTGTTGAGAAATACTCATGCTAAACACAAATGCATTTCATAGTGTTACTTAGTCCTTCCAAATTCCTTGTACTTTAATAAATGAATGAAAATCTCTCACCAGGACATTTGGAAGCTGCGGGGGTAAGGTTTTCATTATCTTGTTCAGTATACACAAATGAAGCAGTTCAGTCAGTCATATTTGAACAGAGTAACAATCATATTTTTTTCACAAGAGTTTTCTATTAGGAAACCAAATTGAGTAAAATATTGCATTGACACCTTGCTTTTGAAATGCAGTTGTATTTTAGGAGAACTGTATAATACCCTTGTTTCTTTATTTGATGATGTGGAGGTAGTTTTTCTTAAGGAAAAGTTAATTTTCATTTATTTTCCCAGTGTTTTTCCTCAATTTACATGCATCTTTGAACCATTTCTGTATGAGAAATATTAGTGGGCAAAGTGATAAGATGCATGAGAATCAGATTTGATGTGGTTGAGGGGCAGCTGAGTATGGGGACTACTTACAATCAACAGGAAAGAAAAGAATTCTCTTGGGTTGGTCTTTTCAGAATCAGCCTCAAGTCAAACCCATATTAAGGTTATTAAATCCTGTATCCTTCCTCATTCCTTGGAGTGAATATTGAAATATTCAGGCTGACTTTACCAAAAAAAAAAAAAAAAATCTGCTTTGCCTTTACAAGAAGTTGTGCCACATGACGACTTTGGCTGTTTTTATTTGCTACCAAGAGGAGAGAAGCCCAAAAGAGATGAATGCACAACCAGATGAGCCACATGAAATTCTTACATGTGTTGGGGATGATTCTGCAGACAAGAAATGAATTCCTGGACCAACCTACCCTCATAGCAGATCTGGTAGACAGTTGAGAACAATGGAAACCTAAAAGAAGGATAAAATAATTAAAGTGGTTTTGAAAGTTTACTTCCTGAAAAGAGCCCCAATATTCTTGACATCCATGAAAATGGTGGTTGTGAGAAAAGTGCTGCCTCTTTCTGCTTTAGTTTTACTCTTATCTGAGGAAATTCTGCATCACTACGCAATGCAGAATTTTGTAGAAATTAACATGCTGACAATTTATTTTCCCACAGAAATAGACTGCAGAGCTGCTAGCCACCACTAGGGGCTGCTGGATGCTAAAGAGCCCAGTTTGCACATAGACTGCTGGATGGAGGAAGAGGAAGCTAGAGGGTTCTTGGCAGATGTAGTTCCCAGCATGCCCTGAGAGGAGGAAAGGGTGGCACAAAGAAAACTCTGTGCAAGTCTGAGACCAAGCATCAGGCTGCTTCTCCCTCTGGATCCTTGGGCTCTAGAGTTTGAGGAGGCAGGTACCTGGGCAAGTGGGGCCCTATGGGTAGGCTCTGGGGGAGAGGTGAAGAAAGGGGGTAAATAAATAGGAACTGGGTTGTCATAGGGTTTTCAATAGGTCTGTTGCAGGGGGTATTTGTGTGTGACCTGGAGGAGGAGAAAAAAAAGAGAATACAGATTCTGGGAAGGGATATGGATGGAGGAGTGGGGGGTGCAGAGGGTTTGGGTTACATGGGACAGCAGGGGGGTGGGGGTGGGGAGGAGGAGTTAGGATGGCAGAAGGAAGCTCTGGCCAGGAGGCACTTACTTGTGTGGCTCCCGGCCAGCAGATTCCTTAGGGTCCCTGCCTTTCATGTCCCTGCACATGCTCAGAGCAGCTGCAGGGGCCATGTGTGCCGCTCTGAACTGACTGCTGTGAGCCTGGGGGAAGGGAAAAGGGGTACTTAACATGCTGCCTGTCCTGCAAACAGGCAGCTCCTATTGGCCAGAAACCAGCCAATGGAAGGTGCAAGATTTTGCTGGGGGTAGGGGCAGCATGAGAAGCTTCTCCCCTCTTCACTCTCCCTTCTTCCCTCACCCCCTCCTCAAACCCAGGCTCACAGCACTCACAGATGCACATGGCCCTGCTGCAGCTGGATTTTCTGAGGGGTGGGGCAGGCAGGGAGCCTGACTGAGGCTCCCGTAGGCCAGATTCGGTGGCTTGGTGAGCCATATCTGGCCTGCAGGCTGTATTTTGCCTGGCCCTGCTGTAGCCCAATAGGCATTAAACACCTCAGCCTTCTTGATGTCATCAGTTACTAGCTCTTCTTCCCATCTAAATAAAAGACCTAAACTTTACTTCATCTTTCTCTTGATCCTATATATTTAAAGAACTCCTCTTATTGCCTTTTATGTCCCTTGCTAGGTAACTCACTTTATACATTATCCTTTCTCATTGTCCCTACATGATTACACGGTTCTCTTGTACTCTTCCTTAGCAATTCAGCCATGTTTTCAATTTCTGTAAAACTCCTTTCTGATTTTCCAGGTCATTAAGGAAACTGTTAAATGGCTCTGTATTCCAATAGTTTCCCTTTGTGCCACTAAAATGCTATTATTGCACAGAAATTTTTCAGCACACAAGCAGTCTTTGTTAGAAAGATTGACCTGTATAGCATAGTAAAGGAACACACATCAAAGTTTGTAGGTAGGGATGTAAATGGGTATCTGGTTAATCAGCGCCATGGGGCTGCTCCAGCCCAGCTGAGCCCACCACGCCGCAGGCAAGGGGGCTGTTCCATTGCCCCTCCCGCCCCCCGCCTCCCATGGCACAATGCAGTGGGCCAGTTAACTGGTTAAACATATAGTTTACTCAGTTAATATTTTAACTGGGATTTTACACCTCTAATTGTAGTCTGTATTAATAAAAGGTGCACCAGTGAGAGCAAGTATGAAATTTTATTTATCTACCGATCAGATACTCAGGCTGCCACTACCACTGAATCTCAAACTCTTTCCTTTTTTTGTGGAAATGATCATTGGTAAAGTAGTTTTGTTCTGCATGCCATTCAGCCTTTGGCTTGTTCTGTAGATAGTGACGGTAATGGTGCAGGCTTATGTGAATAGTGATGATTAAGGCTAAGATATAGTCATGGGTATTTTAAGTTAGGGACAAGTCACGAATGATAAAAAATTCACGGCCCGTGAGCTGTCCATGACTTGCACTATATACCCCTAACTAAAACTTGATTTTGGGGGGGGGCCAGCCAAGAGACGTTGGGTTGGTGGCCTGATAGGCTTCCTACCTTTTTCTGAGTGGCTCCCTGGAAGCAGCAATGTGTGTCTCAGCTCTTAGGCAGAAGCATTGTCGGGGGGCTTCATGTGCTGCCCTTACCCTGAGCACCAGCTCTGCAGCTCCCATTGGGTGGGAATCCTAGCCAATAAGAGCTGAGGGGTGATGCCTGCAGGTGGAGGCAGCGCACAAAGCCATCTGGCCGCACCTCTGCCTAGGAGCTGAGGGACGTGTTGAAGCTTCTGGGGAGCCACCTGGAGTTTGTGCCCCAACTCCAGCCCTGAGCCCCCTCCCACACCCAAACTCCTGCTACCACTGAGGGGGAGTGTTGTGGCCCAAGACCACCCCAGCAGTAGTCCAGAAGCTGTCCAATCTGCTCAGGCAGCATCCAGACCAGCTGTACTGGCCATTACAGAAGTCCGAGATCATAGAAAGTCACGGAATCCATGACCTCCATGACAGACTCGCAGCCTTAGTGCCTTGAGTGGTGAACACCTGTCCTTGATGGTGTACTTGTTTCATAAAGACCTTTACACAGTTGTGAGCTAATAATAACTTTTGACCATAACAAGTCTGCCTATTCAGTATTCAAAAAAAATCGAACTTACTTCTCAACCATGTTTTTCTGTTTCAGGATCTTGTAGACTTCAGCTGAAGTCTGAGGACCTTGTAGCTTTTGTCCATTCAGCATCTCTCTTTCCAGCTCCTCAACTGACTAGAAGAAATGAGAGTGATCACACAAGTAGAATATAAGGAAGCTGCATAACCAAACAGTGTGTCAGGCAGAAGGGTTCTGAAAATATTAGACAAAAGAATCCAGTGACTAAACTGCAGCCCACGCTTGCTTTGCACTTTTGTTATAGGCCAAATGATTAATGAACAGAAGGCAGTGGGAGGCTTGGAACAGATTCTTTCTTGGGTCCCTTAGCAGTGGCTGAGGCATACAATCCATATTCTATAACCTTTGCTTTTATACGCAGAAGGAAGCAGCACCTGATGTGCTTGTTCCAAGCGGGAAGCTGATTTTCATTTATTCTAGAATTGTGGGATACTATTCTCTGTCCTTCCAATTTACATTAGTCCAACTTTCTGCAGTCCAGAGCTTTCAACTCTTGGGAAGTGCTTGGAATAATATGTGCTGCACCAATCCCCAAGAGTCTTTGCAGTTAGCAAGGTAAGAGTCAGGTCTGAACACTCCCCTCTCAGATCAGAGGGAATGTTGCTGCCAGTATTAACCTTCCATCAGGAAGATGACTGTTGATGTGTATGTAAATCACTATGTATTAACATATGGACTTATGATGGCTCAAAAATGTTCCTTACTTTTCCTGTCCGCACAAAGGCTTCCGCTACTTTCCTGTTGCGTCCCCCATAGCATGTAGTGATTAGATCAGCAACGCCACAACTCTCCAGGAAAGTAGCTATTGATACTGGACCCCTGCAGAATAGCTTTGCAAAGGCTACCATTTCCATGAGGCCCAAACGAATAACTGCTGCTTTTGTATTATCGCCAAAGTCCAATCCATCGCAGAATCCAGCTCCTACAGCTACTATGTTCTAAAAGCAGTGGATTGGAAAAAGTGCAAAAGAGAGGAGGACACCAAGTTAGATATGATGTGCAGTTCTTTGGCAGCATATGCTAATTGTAAAAGAACACAATAAGAGTAAACGTGTTTTCACTTGAACTCTCTCAGGCATTCCAATTCCAAATAATTGTGAGCATATTTCATACCACTTAAATGTCTAATTGCTCTCAAATGTAAAGTAGTTGGACTTCTATGACTGGAAAAAAAAGTTCCCACTATTATTTCAGGTTGCAAAATGAAGGGATGTTTTAAAAATTTGGTCCATATAATGTATCTAGAATATTTTTTTTCCTCTTGTTGTCAGGTTGGCATTGGGATCTGGGCACCTTTCTCTTCTTGCCTTTAATTGAATCTTTGTCTATCCTGGGTGTCTACCTCCACAAACTGGCACTGGTTGCAGGAACTCATGCTTTTTTAGCTCAGTCTTGGCCTATGCTTACAGTTATATATTACCCTCCTTATAAAAAGTTTAAAAGAGGTTCATCGGGAATCCTAATCAAATGCTTAATCAAAAATATTCCATGCTTAGTATTCAGACAGTTCACAATATATTAGAGTAGTAGATGTCAGAGTGGCTACCTTTTAAGTTTGAAGTCCCAGAAATACTCATGCCTCAGTTTTGCTCTCTGCAAACACAACTAAAACTCTCATTTCAACAGGAGCAGGCCTGAGCTATCTCTATACACAAAAGCACTCCTCTGTGTGACTGAAAATTGCCTGGGATCCATGTCCGTGTCTATAAATAACTAATTTATTAAACCACACACAAATTCAGTTCAAAACAACAATGCATTTTGTCACGAGAAGATGAATGATATGAATATAGATGACTGAACTGTATGCTGGAGTACATTTTTCAATGTTTTGAAGCAAACGAATCATCTCACTCAAGTGCTGCTCAGAACACACTTCAATTTCAATATTATTTCTCATTTGCGGTGCAGTTGCACACAGAGGTCTCAATCAGGATCGGAGTGCCCCTATTCCTGAATGCATCACAAAACCATCAGGAGACACGGTTCTTACCCCACAGAGCTTACAGTCTGTTATTTCCTTATAAGTTATTTGAACTGTGGAATGAAAACATTTGCTTGAAAGAGGACTATCAGTCCTTTTGCCACTTCTTTAAATAAAAATGCCCTTGCATAAAGAAATCTAAGTTAAATTCCATGTCTAGTCATAGCTTGGATGATATAGTCTATTACGATTATTTCTATTACAGGAGTGCCTTAAGGCACCATATAGGACCAGGGTAATATCGTGCGAGGCGATGCATATACACGACAGGGATGTCGACATGTAGTCAACTATATGCTTAACTGATAAGCCTAGGCTTATCGGTTAATCTTGTCAACTACACGCATTTTCCCCCTCCCCCCTTGCTGCCTCGTATTGAGGAGAGGGAGCAGCAGGGAACTCACCACTGCTGCATGGAGCCACGAGAAGTTCCCCATGGTTCCTGGCCTCCCACAGCTCTGAATATTTGCGGAATTTCACCATTCATGATAGATGCAGGAACACATCCACCACAAATGGCGAGGGTTTACTGTACCGAGGACCAAATTCTGCTCTCAGAGGCATGCATACCCACCAAAAGGAAAGCATTTGTATAATTTGTTTTGGAATGCTTTACAATGCTTATGAAGTACATAAATATCCCCACGTGATTTGCTCAAGGCCATCTAGCAGCTTTAGTGGCGGAGCCCGTACTAGATGATGGAATCTTGAAATGAGACGTGAGGGTAGAATTTGGCCCTAAAAAAATTATTTGATTTTTCTGGAATCACTAACTTTTAAGGCTCCGCAGATTTCCACTGTATCGCAGTCATCCACCACGGTAATCCTGAAATTTGGGGTCTGCATTAATTCTTTAAAGATCTGCCCATGCTTTTCATTTTTGCACCCTGTGGAGGGAAGGATGGGAGTTACACATTCCTTATTACTCAAGTTGCAGGGTGGACAAAATGTATATGTTTATAAAATACTGAAGTAGAAGGATTACTTGGAAGGAAAGGTTTAAATTAGGTTTTATAATCTGTATAACTAGACATTATTAAAGGGGGATTAGTGAACCAATACGAACTCTTGCAGCTGGTAGCCAGTATTAACCACATAAGTCAAATTGCATTAGCAAAACATTCATCCAATAACACTTTAAGTGGTTACAGCTGGTTGGCTTCCATCACTCACCTCCACCCAACAGGTGCAATTAGACTTCATAATTCCAAACCTTGTCAAATGCTGTTTTCTAGTCTAAATTTAGATGCTTACAAGTGAAAGCAGTGTTACACAAATATGCTTCAGCTCACATAGCCCTACCTGAATATGTCTACATGGCAGTGTTCGTTTTTCTGAAATAACATTATTCCAAAACAACATAGTTTGCGTCTACGCTACAAGCAGTTATTTTGACAATGTCGAATTGGAGGACTTCTTACTCTAACTCCTGTAACCCTCACTTCATGAGGAGTAAGGGAAGTCGGAGGGAGAGTGCTATACCTCAGACTTCCTGTTGTGTAGACAGCGCCAAATGCTGAAATAAGCTATTTCAACTTTAACTACGTAGCTAATGTTGCATAGATTATTTCAGCTTTAGCCCTGATGTGTAGACATGCCCCCTGAGGGCTAGAAAAGACTGAGCACTGGATTGAGTTAAATTCCTTAGCTATAATCCTAGCTCAGCTGTTGACTCACAGTTTGGGTATGGCCAAGTCACTTAGCCTCTTAGCAGGGTGGGGTCAGGATCAAATAATGTTTGCACTTTGCTTTGAAAATATAACCGCATCATTGCTAAGCATTGCTAACCTGCTGGGGCATACATCTCGTAACACCAAATGCATTCCTGCTTATAGAGGGATTCAGTATTTGCACTATTAGAAAGTGTTGTTACACAACCTCAGGGTGGCTGGTATCACACTGTTAAAACACTGTCATTTTATAGGAGGCAGGCAGTGCAATTGAGAGAGCTGGGTGGAGATTTTTGAATGAAGCTTTACACCTGGCTTTTAGCAAGTGGCGTTGGCCTTTGTTTTCATAAGAGCTACGTGGCCCTGATGTTCAGTGGGCTGAACGCCAGCAGTCCCCGTTCCAGCGGGAGTTCTGATACTCAGCACCTCTGACAGTCTGGCTCTGTGGTGTTAAATATCAGAACAAGTCTGAGCTGCTTCAATCCCGCAGCCCCTTGGGTGTAGTGCGCTGGCTCACAAGCTTCCTTTGGATTCCTCATTCTCTGAGTTGGCATGTGGGAAGGGAATGCATTGTTGCTCCAAAGTGACAAGGCCCTCTGGCCTGTCTCGCAGCTAAGATAGCTCTTCAAGAGGTTCTCTCCCAAACAGAAGTGGCAGAAACACTTTGAGGAAGGGCAGGAGAACAAAGAGGGAAACTCTCTCAACAGGAAGCCTCAAAATCTTCATTAAAACTTAATTACGTGAAGGTGCTAAGCTCACCTCCATACCCTCAAAGTTCTACTGCAATAATATTACTCAGCTGTTGTTCATACTAATGTCGCGTAGCCTCCTCAGAGAGCGAAAGTTGCCAAGATGGTACAGTTTTCACTATTCCCACTGCACAGGAATGTGCTGTTTGAAATTTGAACATAGACTCTGAAACAGCCACCCAAGCTGCGATAAATTAAAGCTGCATTTTTAATTTTCACAACAGATGTAGAGTTACTATAAAAATGGAAAGGGTTAAGGACCCCCCCGAAACAGTTTGTGCTCAGGTAGGCATTTTGAGAGAGACAGAATAGTAAGAGTTACAATTTCAGTTGCACAGAGGTGGGAGGGTTGAGACATTTAAACTAGGGGCAGGGGTGCACTCAGGCCCACTGATGGGAGGGATGGGGGCCCTTCAGAATTGCTGCTGGAGCATGCATTGTGCGATCCAGAGCCCTGGATCATGCACTTCAGCCAGCGCTGAGGGCCAGTGGGGGTTACACTGTCTGGGTGGCATCGAGGGCTGGCTGTCCAGCCTCGCCCCTTCTGGATGAGGCCATGCCCCTTCCAGGAGTGCTCCCCCACACATTGCCAAGGGACCCAGCGATCCTGTTGGCACCCCTAGTTGCACTACTGCATGTCAGCTGCTGAAAGACTTGACATGAACTCTTTGACATTACTGTGGTGTCTCACGTTAACTCCTATAGGTGGAGAATTGAGCCTTAATTTTTTAACGGAAGAGTTTAGCTAATAGCTGCATCTGCTAGCATTTGCCGTTTGAGTCTGATCCTGTTTCCATTGAGATTGTTGGAAATGTGGCCATTTCTTTAAGGCAGGGGTGGACAATAATTTTTGATGCCAAGAATTTGCGAAGTGGTCAAGGGTCTCAGTCTTCCATATTAATGGAAGAGGTGGGGGGTCTGGGATGGAGGCTGGGTGCAGAAGGGAGCTTGCAGTAGGGGCCTGGAGTATAGGAGAGGGTGTGTGAGCTAGGATGGGGTTTGGGTGAAGGAAGCAGTTGTGACCTGGAGCAAGGGACTAGAGTGCAGGAGGGGTTTGGGCTGGACGGGGGATTGGGGTGCAGGATCTGGGAGGGGATATGGATGCAAGGGGTGGCAGAGGATTAGGGTTGTGACATGAGGCAGGGAATCAGGGTGCAGGATATGGGCAGAGGAGGGGGAAGGCAGAGGGTTTGGGTTATGTGAGGTAGGGGGCAAAGGGTTGGGGTTCCAGAGGCAGGCTCTGGCTGGGAGACTTACCTGCTTGACTCCCAGCCAGCAGCCTTTTCAAGCACACTCCCTGCCCATCCTCTACACTGGCTGCAGGGGCCATGTGGTTTTTGAACAGCTATGAGCCTGAGGGGAGTGGGGAAGGGTGCTTCGCAAGCTGCCTGTTGACAACAGGGAGCTCCCATTGGCCAGAAATCGGCCAATAGGATGTGCTGGAGGTGGGAGCAGTGTGTGAAGTTTCTTCTCCCTCCGCCTGGCTCGCAGCTGTTCAAATAGAGCCCTGCAGCAGTCGCTTTTCTCAGCAATGTGCGGGGGGGGTAGGCAGGAGCCTGCCTGAGGCTCCCCAATGCATCTGCAGGTCAGATCTGGTGATTTGTTTTACCCAGGCCTGCTTTAAGGGAAGGAGAGTTCAGAGTTTAATATATGCTGTATATGCAATGCTATTCAGAAAACCTTCCAAGATTTTCATGTTTGTTACACATTATACTCTGTTTCTATCTTTAGATGCTGTCCTATTCCTGTGCTAGGGATTGCTAGAAGTAAAAATGAATTGTGGTAGAACCAATCAGAGCTCTTGACTAAGTCTCCCTGAATGATAATTACCAATGGTGGTTTCACAGAACTTGTCCTCAGCCACTTCATTAGCTATATTGGCTCCCATGAGCACGCTGACGTCTATCTTCAGTTTCTCTCGAATGATGTCTGATATGAGCTTCAAGCCTTCAACACCCTCGTCAACCCCCTGGTTAAAAGATAATATTCAAAGTCAAAAGAAAATAAATGAGGTTACTAAGCACATGTGTGTGTGAAATGTAGGCCTCATGCAGTAAGCCCTCTGCTAGCAGTTCTCCCTACGATGTTAAATGCCAGGACATAGATACATGACCACACTATGTCACAAGATTTTACATTATGGTGAGTCTGGCTTTTGTATTAAACTTCCTGTAGTTGTAAAATCAAGTTTTCATGTAGTGTATGTTTAAAAATATTCTCATGCAAGGTTTAAACAATACACATTCAATGAAAGGCATAGCTCCAGTTGTATTTATATAAGGAAAAACATCGGAGTGTGGTATGCTCCCTCCCCCCTATATTGCTGGTTGCAGGAGAATCTTAAAAGGGGAGAAGGCAACAGCTGGAGAATTGTAAGTCTGAAACTCTTAATACAGTAAAACTCCATTCGTCCGGTATCTGATGGTCCGGCACTCCTGATGGTCCGGCACCATCAGGAACCCGGAAGTGCTCTGGGCAGCCGGACCATTGGAGCTGCTCTGCCTCCGGCTTCCCCGATTCAGCCACTGCTGAAACTGACCAGCAGCTGAATCGGGAAGCTGGGGGCAGAGCAGCTGGAGTGCTGCCGGTAGGTCCCACAGCGCTGCCCCTCGGCGCTGCAGGACTAACCCGGCAGCACCCCAGCTGTCCCCAAGTCAGCCGCAGCTGAAACTGACCAGCGGCTGACTCCGGGAAGCCCGAGGCAGAGCTGCTCTGCCCCAGGCTTCCTGGAGTCAGCCCCTGGTCAGTTTCAGCGGGCGGCTGACTTGGGGATGCCTGGAGCAGAGCAGCTGGGGTGCTGCTGGGTTGGTCCGGTAGCGCTGCCCCTTGGCGCTGCGGGACCAACCCGGCAGCACCCCAGCTGCTCTGCCGCAGGCGCCCCGATTCAGCTGCTGCTGAAATTGACCAGCAGCGGCTGAATCGGGACGCCTGGGCAGAGCCGACAATCGGAAGGGGGCTATGAGGGGTCTGGGGTGGCATCCCCACACCACCCTAGACCCTCATAGCCCCCTTCCAATAGTCCGCATATCTGATAATCCGGCACCCCCTGGGTCCTAAAGGTGCCGGATTATCGGAAGTTTACTGTATATATATTTTTTCCTTTTCAGATTACAATGTCGCTAGCTTCTTTAGCTTTTTAATATAGCCTCCTCAATTCCAACTGCAAATCATTTCAACTCTGAATAATTGTTGTTGTCCAATTTTTGGGGGCTCTCAGAAAACAGCCCTGGATGGAGAGAGTACATGTAATAAGCATTAAGGCTTGAGACTCGTAGCTCTTCAGCATTAAAGTAAATGCTCTTATCCTGGGCTGAGAAACAGAGTTTCTGAATCTAGCCCCAAGTTTCCCATAATGCGTACTTATTGCTTCACACCATACAAAGTGACTGTAGAGATCACAAAGTACCTTGATCAGTGAAATGCCAATTGCACCAGGTTTTATGTGACCAGCAATCTGGTCACAAATTCGTGTAATGAATTGATGGGGTATAACAAAGATTAAAATATCTGCCCCAGTCGATGCTTCAACAACATCTGGAACAGCCACCTAGAATGAAAGCAAAGAAAAAATTAACCATCCCTTGTACCATGAGTGAGTTAGCATACTTACAAAATAATTGTATACCTAATCCGTCACAGAAGGGCATTAAAATAGAAATTTATATAGACTAAAAATAAAGGAATCCTTAAACTAATTAACATTGTAAAAGTGTTAGCCTTTAATAAGCAGGTATTGTATTTCAGTTCACAATGTCCATGAAGGCAGCATATCCTAATTTATTAAATCACTGTCTCATACTAACCCCATGGAGATAATATGGAAGTATAAAACAGCCTACAGCTGCATTACCTTCTCACGTGCCCCTCAGAGTAAGGAAGCCCCTTCACCCCTTTCAATGCAGTTCTTAAAGGCAACCAAGTGAGCCTGGTAATACAGTTGCATTGGAACCATACTGTCAAGAACTGGAGGCCTAAGGCCGCTCCTTAGATGATTCTGATCACCTGTGAATGTCTCAAGGCCTATAGGGATTTTAGGGTTTGTGAGCATGCGGGAGGTTACTCCTCTCACTCTGATGGAATGATCAGGGAGCAAGTCTGCCAGGGATCTTTATAGCTATCCTGCCCAAGCAGGCTTTACTGCAGGAGATAGGCCAAATCACTAATATTTGCAAAAAAAATTAACATGAATATGCCAAGGAGCTGGCAAGCCCAACCCTGTCCCATGCAAAAACCATTCCAGCTGGAATTAACAACACAACCAGGGATTATAAGGAAGGCAGCAGCTGAATTTCACTCTGCCACAGCTACCAGTAGCTTTACTGATAAGAAGAGGAGAGCATATTCCCCTAAGTGCGAGGTACACGCCATAGTCTGAGCTGAGTAGAAGTCCAACAGCACTTTCAGTCCCACAGAATACGAATCCCACAGCTACACTGTAGCTCTCTGCATCAGCTCCTTCCAAGTCAAGGTTTCACATTCTTTTAAAATAACTTGCCGAAGCCAGTCAGACCTGCATGAATGGGGAAATTCCACCCTGTCATAGAGCATAGTGGAGTGAAGTCAGCCATCAAGAACAGGATTTGTTTTTGATTTGTAGCCAATTAAAACAATCCCTCCTAGAAAATTGTTGCTGCACTCTTCTCCCGTAGCTTTGTCCATCCAAGGTGAACTAGGAGATGTATGTTCAAAACAGTTACTCACCGTGTATGTTCTGCACGGATGAGGGTGATACAAACCCCAGCATGTGAAATATCTACTGTAGAGTGACAGGGTCTCTGCTGATTACTGCATCCAGCATGTTCAAAAAAGCACAAAATATGCAGGAGGCTCCAGAATTCCTAGTGGTGTCCTTCACCTTCCAGTATAACTGCCTCAGCTCCTTTCCCTTTGTGTAGCATTGGGATTCTTCTTTGGAGTAAATATCTGAGCTTTACCACATCCCTGTAACTATTCTTCCTACAGGAGCAAAGGAGCCTGCACACACTCCTGCCCCACAGTGCAAGGAGATCTAGCATCTCCATTCTCAGGCCCGTAAGCAGGAAATTTCCATGGGGGAGATGCTTTTTTTGAAAATGTGGATCGCAAGGGTGTGAATGCAACCTCATTCCCCCTCTTCCCCCAGTAAGTGAGGAATCAGTCCCAGCCTTCCCCCGGCTAGCCAGGGAATGGGGGAGGGCGGCCGGCTGGTGCGCCACTCCTGCCTTCCCCTGGCTGGCCAGAGCATGCTTACTTGGGGGACCATAGGGGAAGGTGCTTTCTCACCTTTCACACACTCACCCCTGCGCAGGGGCCTGATCCTGAACCAGCAGGCAGCATGAGACCAAAAGCAAGGAGCTGTGAGTTCAGTGAAAAGGTAGTAGATTACAGGTGGACAGGTGGTTGTGAAGGTAGGCATTGGCATTTAGAAGTAAGGCTGACTTCCAGTCACTGTGACCCATGGGCAGAGGAGTTCAAAAGTGCTGCCGGAGAATGTATGTTGTGTGTATGAAAGGAATGTATGTTGCATTATGGGAATGAAAGTGGAAAACTTCTTATTTCAGTACAGGTTCATGTGCATTGACTCTGCCACTGTGCTGATAGAACTATATCAGCGAGGACTTATGTTCCTCCAAAAAGGGGAATAACTGGTTTTGTCAATAAACGATTAAATTAAGCATGGACATCTGCCAAGCTGTGCTAGGGAAAGGCTGATTTACCTGGTACAATTTTCTAGCGTAGGTCAGTTTGACAGAAATAAAAGACTGGCTTTTTCTCCTGTCATGTCACTATAAAAATAATCAAGGTTGTTCATGTCTCACTTGGTGTTGGACACAGAAGAACAAATCCACATATGGCAGTTTCAAACCATGTGTGTACAAACGTGTAATTACAATACTAAATTTAGAAAAAGTAACTAAAGAGGCCACTCATACAGCATGTTAATTTCTGTTTGCACAAATTAAAAGCTATTCTGTAAAGGCTGTGCTAGTTTCTTTCCTTTCCAAAACACTGCCATATGGCAAGCTCCTGAACAAACAAAATGTCATCTGGTTTGTTTTAAACTAAGTAGCTATAAATCTAAAATGATCACGTTTCTTTAAGTTTATGAAACTATAAATTGTCTAGTATGATCACACATTCCAAGGGGCTGTGAAAGTCATAGTTTTTGCTTTTGGTAGATTTTATTGCATTAGCAATTAAAGTGCCTCAGTATTACTATTCTGAAATCACATATGCAATTACAGCAATGCTATTCATTCTGTTATATTCCAGAGCTGTTAGCTTTTCTATTGAATTTTTAGCTAGAAATGGAAGGGGTGTATGTGTTGTTGTTTAGGGTGGATGCTGTGCTCACACAGCTGGTGTAAAACAGCACAGTTCTATAAATGTAGCAGAGATATGCTGATTTACAGCAGGGCTTTGTGTACAAAAACACAAATATAGCTGGTTTGTTTGAAGTTGTATGTCCTTTAGATGAGACAGTCACAAGCAATGCAAACAGCGGGCCAGATTCAGAAGTAATGCAAATGTTAAAGTTGGATAGAAAAGAGATGGAAGTAACCTTAATACTTGACATGTACACAGGATGAGACAGTAAATCTACACATAAGGTTTGCAGTGAAAGCAGGATTAAAGGCCCTCTAATTCATACTTTAATGTCTAGTTGTAAGTGATCCAAGCAATAGGGATACCATTTGAAGAATTAAGATCTAAACAAAGAAATGTAGCTTCCTCCTCACCCAACTGATGATCTCCCCCTAGTGTTAAATCTGCTTCTAGGTAGGTAGGTAGGTATATGGCAGGACAGGGGTTTGGATATTTTTAAAGTAAACCAGGGATTGTGAAATTCTCAGTCTGCCCCCACCCCCATCAGTCTGAAAGCTTTGATTTTTAGCCAACTTACCACATTTTTAGGTAACTTATGTCCTGGAAGATACTTCACATTTTCATGCTCTTTGTTTATTATCTCTGTAAGTTTCCTCCCATTTATGATTTCTTCAAACACCCACATCTTCACAATAGGATCAAACCTGTTAGACTTCTGGATATTTTTGCCTATAATTTTTGCAATACCAGACCCCCTGTATAACAAAATAAAACACTTAGTAACAGGATTCTGTATATTTTTTTTGATACAATCTCCTTTAGGAAAGTTGAGTAACCTTAGTTCCAACAGAAACACAAACTTCAGTGAGCAAAATACTTCTACCTCATGAAAGGCCCGCATTACAGAAACTGTGGCCATGTTTATATGCTCACTAAGCCCAACAGAAAGCTCTTCCCAGAAAATACCCTCTCGAGATACAGAGAAAATTGATGCTAATTTAAATACAAGTGTGCCCAGAAATCAAAGGTTAACATAAGCATGATGTCACATGGTGTTATATCTTGGTTTTTAATTTTGAACTTTTACTATATTTTTGCATCTCAAATATTTTTTCTTTGCTTCTTTAAAAAAAGTGCTAAGGTAACCTGAGTGAGAAGATGCTGAGCAATCTGTATATAGCAAAATCTATATATCTTACCTGAAATCAGTATCAAACGGATACTATCAATTACTGAATACTTGCACTCCAGGGGGAGGAGGCCTGCCTGAGGTGTGGTCTTGCTTAGTTAGAGGGACACAGTCAGGTTAGAAAATCACTTTTAAAGTCTAACCATTTGACAAACAAGACCTTAGATCATTAAAAGCTGAAACAACTGTAGTCATCTAGTTTAGTTTGCATCATTCCTGCTGTGCATTTATTTGCTTTTCTGTCAGATTAGACCAGTGGTTCTCAGCCCATAGCCCACAGGCCACTCAGCACACAGCTGCAGTCCATGTGACATACTCAGGGCCACACATAATACGCAGACAGCCCACATAGGTTCAGAACTATTGGTAGAGACGGTGAATTTAAACTAGTCATTTTCCTTGATTTCGTTTTCTCATGCACCAGCATATTACTGCCATGTTTGAGTTATGTACACTGTAGGAAAAATATGTAAATTGTAACTGATTAAACTGTAAAAGATTACCATGAAAATAGGGGTTAGTGGTCTTCAAGTTTTAAGAAAGAACTTTAAATTTTGACTTCCTACTTTGACTAAGGACCTTAAAAAAAAAACAAATAGTCTTGCAGCACCTTAGAGGCTTAACAAAACATGTAGACGGTATCATGAGCTTTTGTGGGCACAACCCACTTTTTCAGATGAATGGAGTTAAGGAGTCCAGGGGACAAATAAATAGCAAAGAAAGAGAGGGGATGGGAAGGGAAAGAGAAGGGAAAAAATATGTATTGTCAATTAGAGTGTCTATGGTAAATGAAGCTGACAGAATGGATTCTAAGTTCCTGGTGCTTGTCCTTTTATGTCAGTAGGGTGTGGGATGTAGCGGGCCATCCAGTGACGGTCTTTGTTTAAACCTCTATTGCAGGTGTCAAACTTGTAAATGAAATCAAGTTCTGCAGCTTCTCTCTCCAGCTGGTTTTTGAAATTGCCTTGTAGTAATACTGTCATCTTTAGATCCATTAGTGAGTGCCTGGGCAAGTTAAAATGTTCCCCAACAGGTTTCTGTGTGTTACCATTTGAAATATCTGATTTGTGTCCATTAATTTTTTGTCTACAAGGATTAATGAAGAAGTGGATTGTGCCCACCAAAGCTCATGATACCATCTACATATTTTGTTAGTCTCTAAGGTGCTGCTAGACTAAAGGTGCTGCTAGACTGTTTGTTGTTTTTTAAGTTTATTCAGTTACAGGCTATCCCTCTGAAACTATTAAGAACTTGCCCACACTAGAAATACAACTTTTGAGTCAGAGGATCTGATTACAAAACTCTTGTCCCCTGACCCAGTTACAATAAAGCTACAATCAGAAGCATGAACAGGCCATAATTTGTGTGTTAGCCAGCTATCTGTAACGGATAAACACGAGGTTTTATCAAAGTCCAATTAGAGACTGTCCAAACTACACATCATAATTGCTTTGCAACTGGGACAGAGGGAAACGGAAACCATGTGGTAACTGCCTCCTTTCACTCAAATATGGTATTAACTTAAATCAGCTTGTACAAGGCCAATTGCTCAATAAGCGATAACAGAACAAGGGTCTCTATCTCACCGTCTTCATTCAAAAGTCTGATTGAAATCAACTGGGATTTTGCCAGAGTATTGGCTGCTGGATAGGTGGCAAGGTATGCAGTGCTACCAGGCTACCCAAAGACCATGGGGCTGTTGTGAGACCTTGTATCGTGAAGACATTCTCTTTTTATTTTTAAGCCATTTACAAATGTAAAGTATAGAGGTAAACATTTCAGGGGGAAAGCTTCATTAAAGGGGCATGAGAAATCTCTCTGGTAACAGATGAGGCCTATTGTATTTATAACTACCTTTATACCTAATTTCTATTTCAGTTCTATGCCCCTCCCATCAGAATGGGAGACTGAAAGGAGGCTGAGGGTTTGTGGAAGAATGCAGTGATTATGCTTTGGGAAGAACGGTTGCTCTTGTGCAGGGACACTGGGTATCGGGGGTTCCTGGTTTGCTACATAGTTTATCTGTGCCCTTGGATACATGATTTAATCTCTCTGTTCCCAATTTGTAAAATGAGGATAACAATGCTCCCTCCCCTCCTCCCCCCCCAACCTGGCCCATCCTTAGTTGGTCTTGTAAACTCTAGGGGCCTGGGACTATCTCTTACCAAATGTATATACAGTATCTAGTACATTACAAACAGGCCCACAACTCACCAGGAGCCTCTGGGTGCTACTGTAATATAAAATATTGGCCTGATTTTCATAGCTGCTGTGCATCTGCAGGTCCTGTTGGTGTCAATGGAAACTACAGATTCTTTGCAAATCAAGCCAACAATAATGAATCTAAATTACTCCAGCAGAAAAACATGATGCTGATTGTGTTTGGATACTAGCTAAGTAACACTAAACGTTAAGAGAAATGGCTTGTTCTGGCCTTTATGCAATCCAAGATTATTTTTAAATTGAAAGATTGGCACTGGCACACGCTCTTTAAAGTCTTTAATAGTGTATGATGGATGAGCAGGTCTCAAAGAACCCGACTGCTTTACTAGCAAAGCCTTCCTAGCGGAGGTGCTCAGATGCTACTGGAGCAGTTTTGAAACTGACAAGACTAGGACACAAAGGAATCTAGGTTACTGAATAAGCAAATTTAGGGCCACGTTCATCAGTCAGCAGGAAAAAGATTCTCCCTGTGAATTAGTGGGAATCTCGAACATAAAGAGCTCAAAAACTGGTGCTCTATTTTAAATTCATAGCTCAGCAGTAACTCGCCTTTGGAAAGAACTGCTTTATCTGTGAAACCAGTGTTGAAAAGACCATACAGCGTGGCAGGGAAGGTTCTCTTACGCAAACACAGCCCAGCGGTGCTCCCACATAAACAACATTTGACCTCATTTATCTGCCAAAGGTCAAGTTATTAAAGATAATAGAAGGCTGCTCGTTTAGTTAGATACCATTAACGGGTAGAGAGAAACCCTCGATTTGTAAAAAAATCAACACAAAATAGTTGTCCCTGCTCATTCTTAAACCATTTCATACAAGACAGATCAATAATAATAATACTATGCTTCAAGTGCTGGCTCTCAGCATTAATAGGCTGCAGAACTTTTGGAAGGCAATGAAACAACCTTGTTCTGTCTGAAGCCAGTGACAAACTCTACCAGTAACTTTGATAGAAGGGCAGAATGGCTCATTAATATTAAAGTTAAAATTAATATTTGTGTGACTTTTTCTTTAATTGTATTGCAATAGCACCCAGGAATCCCAGTCATGCATGAAGGTCCCATTGTGTGAAGCTTTGTAATAAACATAGACTAAAAAGACAGCCCCTGCCCTGAACAATGTATAGGTTTGGCTACCTGGGAAAATTATCAGTATGAGGTAGGGTTTGACCCACTACAGTTAGATTATCATAGCTATATTGGTATAACGCCTCATGTGAGTGACCACACTTATTCTGGAATAAAGTGGGGGTTTTTTTTAAGTTTAACCAATGTCACTCTAAAACTGGTTTACGCTAAGCTGAAAAAAGAACTCTTACTTTGGAATAATTGTGTCCACATAGGAAATGGTACAAGTGGAATTGAAATGGTTTAATTATACTGAATAATTGGAGCAATCTAACCAGGGGAGACGAGTAGCAGTTCACAGACAGAGACTGTGTGTGTGTCCTCTCTACATTAAATAGACACTTGCTCCTCTACTAATACACGTTCAGTATTGTAAAGTTGAGAGCGCCCTCAACTTCTGCTGAAGTGAAGGAGACTGGAAGGCATTCATCAGCTTTAAGGATCGGGCTCACAGATACTGTAATTTAGAAATTAATCTGTATTTTTAAAACAAATAGCAGAACCCTTACTAACAAAACCTATTGTTCCTCTGATTTGACAGGTAATTTACATAATCAAATCAGCAATAAGGCTTCTAACACAGTTGGTACAATAAAGGTCGGGATGATCCACTGGGCAGCAGGGAGAAGTTGTAGAAACATTTGTGTCATGTGTCAACTGTCTTGCTGAGACTCCGAAATTATCCCTGAACTGTTACCTAAATATCTAGTTTGAGGTCAACAGAAGCAATAGCTGTCTGCTAACGGTAAACATTTCACTGTTGTGTCTGCATTTTAAAGAAACACTTCCAATTTTGACAAACTCAAAAAACATTCCTTGCCCCAGATAAAAATGATTTTTTTTCTTCTTTAAAATGTGATTCCACCAGCTGCAACTATCCTCAGCCCTCCAGTTTGGGGCTTAAACAATCCAAAGAACCACCGAGAGATTTGGATCACACGTGCACACAGAAAAGTGTGCATGCCACGCTGTTCATTCATACTCTGCTCTTGTGGACCAGAAGGAAAGCAAAATCCAAAGTCCACTGAATTGAGAGGAAAGCGACCTATTGATTTCAGTGGTTATGGATCACATCTAAAGAGCTTTCCAGATCTGGATTCTTGCCCATTTCAACATCCTTCTGATTCACAAGAATGGGGAGAGCAGAATGGTAGCACAACATTCACTTATATGATTGCAACAAACCCATTTAAGGCTGAATGTCTGCAGAAATGTGAAACTGTATCAGCACCTTTCTAGAGAACAGTGGATTCCTGGGAAAGGTGTTAAAATACTTTATCGGAAAATGCAAATGCAGTTTTAAATCTCTGTGTGGGTGGGTGTTAAATGAAGACTTACACACTACTAGTATTAGTCCTACCCCCTACATGGTATAGTGACACTTTGTTCCCCTTCTGAGCCAAACAGGGAATGAAATGAGATGGCCAGATCCTGCAAGGTGCTGAGAACCTTCAGCTCCCATTGAAAGCAAGAGGTGCTCAGTTTCTCAGAGGACCAAGCCCTAAAATGCTTTGACAATGCTTACCACATTGGGATTTCCTCTATAAATATTAACCTGTGCTACAAACATTGGTAAATATCAATAATCCCATTTCACAGGTGGGTAGTTGGAGGCACTGAGCAGCAAAGTGATTTGCCTGAAGCTACTAAATTCCTGGCAGTGCTGGGAGTACAAGTGAGGCTTCTTGCTTTCCAGTCTGGTCTGGTACAATAGACCACACAAACAAGATTCTAGAGTGAATAAAGGGGCAGGCTGACACCCATGCCCCTATTGTATGCAATTGCACAAATCCAGTTCCACATAGTGGTTTGGGTTGCCTAAGTTAGGAGCTAGAATTTTAACTCAGGGCAGCCCACCATAGTTAGAGCAGCAATGATGTTATTCCTCTGGGGTATGCAGATAGTGAAGATATTAAAACACACAATGTAATTTGTTTTGCTAGGGGGGATTTTCAGAATCACCCTTTCTCCCTTTCAAAGGTGAATTAGATGTTTAGGAGCCCAAATCCTATTGATTGAAAATGGGATTTGAGTGTCTCAGTTACTTAGCTGCTTTTCAAAATCTGAGTTATCGTCTCTAGCGTGAGACAGTGTTCCTTTTAAATGCAGATGTTACATAATGTGTAGCTTGGAGAGCCATTCCTTACCTTAATGCCCAGGCTGGATACTAAAATAATAGTTTAGAGATTTGAATATATATGGACTGTTCTTGACAAAACATGATTTTCATATCCCAGTGTAAACAGGACCTTAGGGAAGAAACTCTGTTCTCCTGCTGGGGAGGGCAGAGAAATGTTTTAAAGTGTCTGTACATATTAGTAAGAGATAACAGATTTCAGACCTGTCTGTCAGGGTTTGAACAGTTCCAGTATATGGTGCTATATCTTTCAATTCTTCTCTGGGGGCACCATCAGCTTTTGCAGAATGTAAGGTTTCAGTTTAAAGATGCCTACCCCAACTGTTGTGGAGACAGTGATCAGAACACTCATCCAATACTATCCTAAGTCTGCAGATAATGCTCAACTCTAAGGAACTGCACTGAAAGTCCATTCATCTTGGTGTTTACTCTGAAACTTAATGACTTAACATTAAAATGTAAATATTTCCCTGTGATCTTTTTAGAAGGAACAAGCTTAATATTCTGAGATACATGGGGTGTTAGTAGCATATCCCCATTTTTTTCCATAATAAATCATGTTCTCAAATTTGTATCCCTTTTTAGAGTAGAACTTTTTGATATCTGTGTAAAGAACCAGTGCACATATGCTGATCCAGATTTTAAAGTCAATGGAATTACTGTTTTGTACAACAGCTGTAGAATCAAGCCCCTCGTCTTTGTCTTCCATTAGCACCTTTGCAATAATTCACACAGGGGCATAGCTCGAAATTGCCACTAAAAAGAAAAGCTTCAACCGAGGAGAGAGAGAACTATTTACCAAACTCATAGGGAGTGTAGAAAACCTGGTGATGCCTCTAGCATATTGCATGCACTTGCCATTTCCAGGCAGAGGTAACAGTACTAAATATCAAAGTAGGGGAAATTTAATCTGCATTCAGTTGCAGTTAGAACCTGAAAGTTGCAAAAAGAGTCCCTGTGAAGACAAGTGAGCATGAGGTTATTCAGTTAGTCAGGGCACACAGACCACTCCAGACTCTCTGGGAGCCCCATGGAATCCTCCTCTTGTCTCTCCACCAGAATTCCAAGGCTCAGAGGACTCATTTGCTACAATTAGGGTTTAGTATGTATCTTACATGAGGCATCTGCCATGTGTACATACTTCCCCTCAGAACACAGTTGAGAAGAGAGGGCACTGGATAAAGAATCAGCCAACCTCAATTCTGCTCCCAATTGTTCTACTTACTCTATGTTCATGGTGTCCAGTTCTGAAGCAGTAGACACCATGGGCACGTCTACACAGCAGGGATAAAGCCGAAATAAGCTAGGCAACAGCAGGAAGTCCAAGGAAGAGCACTCTTCCTTCGACTTTCCTTGTATTATGAGGGTTACAGGAGTCGGAGTAAGAAGTCCTCCATCTCAACAGTATTTTGATATTATGTCGAAACAATTGCTTGCAGTGTAGACACAGACTATGCTATTTCAGAATAATGTCAGTTATTCTGAAATAATACTGCTGTGTAGACATACCCTAAAGTGGTTACTGCCAAATAGCCACCTGTGGTTAGTGTATTGGACACCACAGCTCTGTGTGATCTTGGGCAAGCCATGTAAGTTCCCTTGCTAAAAAACAGGAAGAACACTTGTGCAAAGCTTTGTGAGTGGAGATTGAAAATGCCATTAGTATTCTTGCTAATAGTTACCCGGTGTTTCATATTTCTATTGCTTTTTTGCTATTCTTACTGGCATGTGTTCCTCTTCTGTGAGCCACCAGCTTCTGATGGAGCTATACCTCGATGTGTGAAATCCAGAAACTCATCTGGACTACCATTGGGTTCTTCTAGCACCCAACACTAACATCCTGAAACCAAAGGGGAAGAACAGCTCCTTCCAAGAGTCACAGGCTTTCAGACTATGGCCCATTGTTTATTATTAGGTAACATATTACAGCAGTCCCTAGAGGCCAATCAGGTTGGTCCCTATTGTGCTGGACAAGCATCTAGCAAAGGTCAGTGCCTGCCACGAAGCGCTTTGCTCTGCTCCGGGCTTCTGGCTGCGGACCAGTGGAGTGAATCCGGCCTCACACTCGCCTGGAGCGGTCCGGCCCGCAGCCACTCGCGGGTGGCTTTGCACAGGCGGGAACACAAGGCTCTCGGGTGCCACTGGGGTGCGGGGACTAACTGGCCGGGGTTTGTGAAACCTTCGCTCCTGCGCCAGCGCGAGGTGCCTGCAAAGCGGCCGGGGAAGGAGCCGAGCAGGGGGCAGCCTGGCGCTAGGGGCCTGAGCTCTGCTTTGCCCCTCTCCCCCGCCAACTCCAGCCAAAATCTCTCGTGCAGCCCCATGCCTCTCTCCTCCTCCGGCCGGCGGGAGAGAGACGCCCCGGGCAGCCGCTGCCACCCCCGCTCCCTGCCCGGTACTCACCAGTTCCCAGAGCCCACGATGCAGACTTTCAGAGGCGGCATGGTGCCCCCCGCGCCCGGTGGCTGCTCGGTAGCTCGGCACAGCTCAGCGGTGCAGCGGCGGCGACCCCCGCGTTGCTCCAACCTTCCGCCTGACAGCGCCTGCGGCCGGGAGGCAGGTTGGGACGCTCCCCGCTGGGGCCCCGGGTGCTGCCCTGGCGACCAATGGAGAGAGCGGATGCAAATGAGGGGCGGGGCGGCACCTTTGTCCCCGGGCCCCGGGAGAAACCGCTCCCCCTTCACGCGCCCGGGGCTGGCCCCTTCGCTGCCGCAGCCAGCAGGCGCCTGTTTAGAAGCCCCAGGCTCTGAGCCGCTCCTCTCCGAGCCCCGCTAGGTGCAAGCGCTGAAGCGCTGCCCCGGGACCGCGCACGCCGGACAGGGGCTGTAACGCCCGGGCGAAGGGCGGGAGCAGCCTGGGACCAGCCGGGCTGCGACCAGGCTGCCAAGTGTTCGTGACGCTCGTTCTTCGCGTGCCTGTAGCGTCTCCTTGGGCAGGGGGCTGCGAGCACTGGGGAGCCTTGCCTTACGGCGGCGTTACCTAAACGGGGAAGGGCTAATCCAGGTATACATGGCTCGTTACGGCGTGTAACGCCCCGTGGGAACGCACTGACTCCTGGAGCATAAATCCCTCCCCAGGCAACGTAAGCTAAGCCAAGAAAAGCCACTGCTCGACTGGAGTAAGGGCGAGGCCCTCTCCTGGTGGAATTGTCTGCTTCAATTCATACTTTAAGTCATTCCAAAAAAAGCTTTCCCATGTAAACAGGGGGCTTAGTCTTGTAACCCTCATTATATAGTACGTCAGTGTCATTTCCATTTGATAGGTAGAGAAACTGAGGCACTGAATGATTCAGTGGCTCGTTGAAAAACAGGCATGCTGAGGCAGTGGCAGAGTGCAGGAATCCAGAACAAACCCCCAGCATTGTCTATACTTACCAAGAGATGGAGATGGATCTTCCAGGGTTCAATTTAGTGGGTCTAGTAAGGACCGCTAAATTGACCACTGACAGCACCCCCCTGTCAAACCCGGTACTCCACCAGGTCACAAGGAATAAGGGAAATTGTTGGGAGAGTTCTCTTGTAGTGGTGTGTCGACTCCATCTACACTATCCTCATAGCTGGAGTTGCGAATCTTATGTCAACTTTCTCCCCTAGTATAAACCTGGCTAGTCTAGTCAAGAGACCACTCCATTTTGCCAATTTCAGCCTAGTTGGTTTTGCATTTGCAGGTGAGCTACCCAGATTTTAATGCAAACTGCTGCCTTAAGACCTCCATGGAGAAGTTCCTATTAAAACTGCTGTGTTAGATTCTGTGATTTCTGCATGACAGTGGGTAAATATAACAACAGACTTGGTAAGAGCTGCAGATTTAAATTGTGGGCTCAGTAAGAAGCAGGTGGTAGGTTACATCTCTCCAGGGCTAGACTGCAGGACTTGCTCACAGCTTTAATTCTGTCAAGAGATCACGATCTGCTTCCTTTCTCACTCAGATAAAAGGTGGTGTGTGCGTTTGGAGGGCTGGGTTCAGCAGATAATCTCTCTGTCTGGGTCCGGACCTACCACTACACATGCTTTGTTCTTATTCTTTAGGTTAACAGAGGATCTAAAAGGGTTATTTGGGAATACAAAGCAATACCATGACCAATGTTCCCTCTAATCTTTTCCATCCATGTGCAGATGCTTTTCATCCATGCTCAAAAACCTTTTTTTATTTGCACCGAGGTGTGTGCGAATGTGCACCACCAGTAGAAACAACCTATCTGTGGGTGCTCTGCTCATCAGCTGGGTGGCATTTGAATCTCTCCTGAGTGATTCAACTGCACAGCTTCCAGGGGAGATGGGCCATAATTTGATATTTCTTTAGTGTCTTTATTGTAATCAGATATAACCACCTCTGACTTCTCATACAATTGCCACAAGTTACTTCTCATGGTTTGTGTACCTCACATGCTTTGTCCTTCACTTACTCCTGTAAGTTCTCTGCTTCATTCTCTCTCATCTCCATGGACTTTGCATGTTTCTCGTTGTCCTGCACACCCTGTGCTTCCCTGTAGTGCAGGGGGCTGCAGGCATGGCCCACTCCCTGCCCGCCATCTGACAGTCTATGTTGCCTTTTCCGCAGTGTCCTAAGTCAGTGAATTTCTAGCTCTGTCTGCCAAGGAGGGTTGCTACAATGACTCACAGTGGGAAGATAGGCTGCCAACATTTGACAGGCCTGTGGGTGGTCTTTGACATACACATATGCTCAGCCAGCCCTGCTGCCAGTAGCACCAGTTCAAAAGGCTGGTGCATCTGTTTGGGGTTACACCAATAAGGACAAACACTAGACTTTACAAAACTGACAGACAGCAGCAGGAATACATGGCCACCTTTTCATATACACAGGTGCATAACACTATAGCCATGTGTAACACTATAATTATTGTCAAGACCCCACATCGGTTTTCTCAGTGCTGGGCTGGCTGGGGATACATTTGCACAGCAGCTGGGAGATGTAATTCCCAGCACAGGCAGCCACACGTGCGCTAGCGCACTTTGAGCTAGTACTTAAAACAACCATGTGGTCACAGCAGCAGTCAGGCTAGCCCCAAGTATGTACCGAGAGGGTGGGTGGGATTGTACTTGGATGGCTAGTCTGAGCTGTTGTCTGGACTGCCACAGCCACAGCCACATGGCTGCTTTTAGGCCCTAACTTGAGCAGAGCTAGCCTATGTACAGAGCCCTGCACAGAGACAAAACTTTGTATTATCCGCATCTGCAAAAATGGGCCATGGCTATCTGCATCCAAGTCTGCAGATGCAGATACAGGCAGATATAAAGCGAATATCCACGGATTTGCAGGGCTCTACCTATGGATGACAACTCATTCTAAGCATTAAACCTCCCTCCCAGCTAGCATGAAGACATACCCTGGATGTTTGCTCCTACTTCCTCCTGCCCCCTGCCTTTCAGTCTCTTCTCCTCAGCTTTGCTCCACTCCTGCAACTCATATCCTCCTCTCCTTCCCTCCTCTCACTTGCCTTGTTGTCCCCTTCTCCCTTCTTCTGCCTTCCATTTAGTTTATCCTGTCCTAACTAATCCACTCCACTAACAAAATGTGGACCTAAATATTTGCTGCCATCACATTGTTCACTCTGCTTGTGTGGTGCCTTTTCCCACCCTGTGTCTATCATGTCTATTTGATTCCGAAGTCTTCAGGACAGGGTCTATGTTTGCACAGTTGCTAGCACAGTGGGGCCCTGATATGACATGATCCCTGGCATTAAGATAAAAACAATAGCATTCTCTGTAACAAGCTGGATCTAAACTATGCAACTGTTAGCCAATATTAGCAAATATTACACTTTATTTGGTTTTTTTATATTAAACTCTCATGATTACTTGACCAAGAATCCCGGAATCATTTCTGTCAGCCAAAGGTTCTGGCTAAACTCTGAAGTGGGTTTTGTTTTAGACACAGGAATGTCTTTGTCCTAGTAGGCCTGTTCATTATTATGCATTCTGTTTGTACTCTGAACTTTAGGTAACCCGAATGTGTTATGAATAAGCTGACCTATAGCTGGACTGTAGCGTGTTATTAAATAATGGATTGTGTGTCCTTTACAGTTTAAATTCTTGATCTTTAGGGAAATGTCCAGATGTTTAGAAAGGAACCACCTACAACCGACATGAGGCAGGTGCTATAAAATAATAATCTATTGAAGGATATTTTAACTACTCTAACAGATGATTTTTGTAATAGGAAACATCTACACAGCAGGACTTAACTTGAAATAAGCTATACAAATTGAGCTATGTCAATGATTCTGGGAGTGTCTGCACAGCACTTATTTCAAAATAGAGCACTCTTCCTCCGACTTCCCTTACTCCTTGTACAATAAGGGTTACAGGAGTCAGAGTATTAAGAAGTCCTCCAGCTTGACAGTATTTTGACACTATTTTGAAATAACTGCCTGCTGTGTAGACGTGGACTAAGTTATTTCGAAGTAACACCAGTTATTTCAAAATAATGTTGCTGTGTAGACGTATCCATAACTTGGTTATAGATTTTTTTGTAATGGATAAAATAGTGGATTGTTTAATTGATGTTTTTAGCACAGCAATTATATAAACCAGCTACCAGAAGAAGTCCTCTGTCAATAGTTCATGTTTGTGGTCTCTTTTCTGTGAACATACATAGCATATAAAGAGATGCCTATAAATAATTATAGATATATATGGCAATGGACAAAATAGTGTAATTGAAAAGGGATGCTCTTAAGTGCTCTGTAATTGATAAACTTTGTAATTGACAAAATTAACTAGGCCATGTGGTATAGCAAGTGTGTTCTTTTATCAATGTCTCAGAAAAACATTAAGGTCTGGATTAATGTCTAATCATTCAGAGCTAACTGTGGTCATAGCAGTGATAAATTAATTACATATATAATAGCCTTGTTGATTCAAAATAAGATCAAGCATGAGAGGACTCTTCTTTGTTCTGAACAGTCTACAAGAGGTGAGTTTCAGGGAATTAGTCAGAAGTGAACTTGAGTAGGCTGCCTGACTTCTCTGCTCTCAGACATGGTACATATGTTTCCTTTGCTATATTCTGCATCATACAGCATTAAGTATTGCTTGGTTGTCTGTCTTAACTAACTCAGTTGAAGTTTTATTTATTTAATGCCATGACTTATTAAATCTGAACCTGCAACTTAACAAATTCCCTAGTTTCTATGGCACTCTGGAGCAGCACACAGGAAATTCCGTGACCGATTCCTTTAAATTAAAAAGGTGGTAGCTTTTAATTGACCATAAAAATGAACAACAGAGCCAGTCCAGTAGTGCCTATGTTTATGCTGCCCTGCATTTCCACTTTCAATATGCTGCTGATTCAGCAGACGCACAGGAGCTGTTTGGGGGAAGCTGTAGGTTTTGGCAGCAAGGTAGGGGATAATTGGAACTTCTAGCTAACATCTGGGAAGACACCCCGGGTGGCAGTCTGAGATTGGGGGCAAGCACATTACTTGCAAGCTACTACTAAAGTGATCAGCTGTGAAATACTTAACTATGTTGACATTTGAATTGTCATCTTTTGGTTGTGATGTCACCCATCCACAGAGATGATCAGGACTATTTACAGTTCAGAACTGTTGTTTCAGGCTGGTTGCTATGAAAAGCAAGTCCTGAGAGAGGGCTGAGATTGTGGAGCCTAGCAGCTGTGGCACATATCAGCCAATTAGGGCCCAGCTGGAGGCTGTATAAATAAGGGCTCCAGGTATGGAGCAGGAGGGACCTGGCTGTTAGGGAAGCTAGAGGCTCCTTGAGAAAAAGTAGTGGTAGGGAAAGGCAGGCAGTGCTACAGAGCTTGAGGCAAGGCCTGCAGGGAGGCAGCCAGGACAGGAGAAGGCAGCCAGTCCACACCCCCTTGCCTATGATGAGTGGCCATTTCAGACTGCAGTTTGCTCCTGAGGCAGAGGCTAGATGATGATTGGCACTAGGGTCACTGAGGCAAGGTGAGTATAGGGTGGGTTAGGGCTGCAAGTTAACCCTGGTGCTTACAGATGCTTAATACAACTGGGAGATTAGTTGAAAACTTCCACAAAGGTAGGAGGGGAAAAAAAACAACTGCATAACCAGGGCATTGCTAGATTCTGCTGCCACCTACTGGTGATTGAATGAACAATAACACCCTGGGTTAAGAGACAAAAACACACTCAGGAACAAATCCTTAGCTTGTGTAGATCATTGTAACCCCACTGAAATCAGCAGGGAGGAGAGATACTTATTTATACCAGCTGAGAATCTGTCCCATATTGTCTGTATTACATGTCACATTGTATGGAGTCATGACTGCAGCTAAGGGTAAATTCTGCCTTGTCTTACACCAGTGCAAGGTGCAGGGAAGGGGGGGGCAAGAAAGCACAGGGAACCTGTTCCATTCAGCCAGTAGAGTCACGTAGAATATGAATATAGTTCTGCCTTGAGAGTGAATGACCAGCTTTCTAGAGAACATAGCTCTTCTGTCCCTGCATGAGTACATGCTTCTTTGGAGAAACAGTATGTTTTTGTCAGAGTATGTGCCCTTGAGAAAGCCGGCACCAGCCCTGGCTGAATGTGTGGCAGGGACACTTTGCACTACCACTTTCACTCAGTTCCACCCTACTGCATGGCTCATATAATCAAAGCCAGGACTTTGCCCGGATGATGTTGAGAGCAGATGGATGGACTTCACTGACATAAGTGGTTAAAACTCACTGGAATATATTGGGAAACATGAGAAAGTAAACACAGTGATTCAGAGTAGATAGGGACTAACTGCAAATGTAAAACAAACCGTGCTAGTGCAGTGTTAAAGTTAGAGAAAGGGGTCACTTTTGCAATGGCCTGAGTGTTCAGCATTTCAACTTTAACTTTGCACTGAGGAAATTTCTTGTTCTCCAAAATGTGTGCTAATGAGAGAGAAACCTAGAGTTATGTGGCTTGCTTTATCAGCCATGTTTGTCAATAACTTGATCAGGACTAGCTACTGTTCTCCTTTTGCAGAGTCTCCTAGTTCTTTTAACAAGAAGGCTTTTGCTGAAAGTTCTGTACTTGGGGGTTTCTCTCCTGCCAAGTTTATAAGAATTACAGACTCCCAGCTGCAGCAGATGATGTGGAGGCATCCCTAACAGACCTTAAGCAAATTCCTTGATGAATAGGGAGCAGGGCTGGCCTTACCATGAGGCAAACTGAGATGGCTGCCTCAGGTGCCAGACTGTGGGGGGGGCGCCACTAGGACCCAGAGTGTAGAAAATTGTGTCTGCTGCTGGTGCATATGTAGGTAGCAGAGCAGTACCATGAGAGGAGTAGAACAGGAAGAAGGCAGAATTGAGACCTTTCAAAGTTTTGGCCCAAGCAAGGAAGCATGGGGGGGTGTCATTTGAGCTCCCCGCCTCAGGTGCCAAAATGTTGTGGGCCTGATAGGGAGGGACCTATTTAGCCTAAGACCTTACAAGTCTGATAGCTTCAGCAACAATGTAAGAACACCCTTAACAAATATGCACTTGAAATTAGAGAGCTGCTTAGCTATTCCCCCTTCCCCCGCAAGAAATTTTAAATTAAAAACATTTTTGAGCTGGCATTGTCAATCCTGTTTAGTTTGGTTTTTAATACAAGAAGATACCACAAATGACGTTCAAAATGAACATTTTCATTTCCATACTTCTTGTGGGCAGAAAATCAACATTTTTCATCAGAATTGAATTTTTTTCTAGAAACAAATTCAGTTTTGATTTAACCATGTTTTGGGTAGATATATTTTTGCACCGAAAATTTTGACCATGTCTACTTGAAATGTGATTTTGAAATGAACACTTCCAGTGAAGGCTCCTATAGGAGAGAGTGAAGATGCATGAAGGTTCTACAACTTGATTCTGCTCTAATAGTTAGACGTGATTTTAAATTATTAGTAGGGGGCTGCACCCTCTGCTTGCTACACTCACCATCACCCCTCTCTCTGGACACTTTTGCAGCCAGAGAACCTGTTGAGGCCGATGACATGATGATGTCATTCTATCATCTGTCAGGAAAAACTTTTTTATATATATATAGAGAGAGATTATTATTAAACATTTATATTGTGGTACTGTCTAAATGCTGCAATTAGTTAGAAGCTCCATCCTGACAGGTACATGGCAAATACAAAATCAAAGATAGCTCCTGTCCCCCAATCTAAAATGTTTGTAACTTTAAAACTACTGAACTGATTTTTGTCGAGAACGAATGGGATCTGTTAAAAAACCCAGTCTGAAGATTTTAGCTTCACTCATTTTAGTCACTCTGGTGCTCAAGTTCTGATTGAAACATATGGGCTGCGTCTAGACTGGCATGATTTTGCGGAAATACTTTTAACGGAAAAACTTTTCCGTTAAAAGTATTTCCGCAAAAGAGCGTCTAGATTGGCATGGATGCTTTTGCGCAAAAAGTGCTTTTGCGCAAAAGCGTCCGTGGCCAGTCTAGATGCAATTTTGTGCAAGAAAGCCCCGATCGCCATTTTAGCCATCTGGGCTTTTTTTGCACAAAACAGTTCTTACCTGTCTACACTGGCCCTCTTGCGCAAGTATTCTTGCGCAAGAGGGCTTTTTCCCCGAGCGGGAGCGTGAAAGTATTCTTAGAAGCACTGATTTTGTACATTACCAAGTCAGTGCTCTTGCGCAAATTCAAGCGGCCAGTGTAGACAGCTGGCAAGTTTTTATGCAAAAGCAACTGCTTTTGCGCAAAATCTTGCCAGTCTAGACGCACCCATGGGGAATGTGTTTTTTCACACCTGATTGGTTCAAAACCTGTTTCTAATCTTCCTCATGGTTCCCCAAAATGTATCTCTGTAGAGAAGACCACATTTAAGAATTTTTCTTTGAGAAAATAAGTAATCTAAAAAGTGAGAGTAGAATAGAAGCTAGAGTTGTGCTATGTTGATGTTTGCTCAGGACAAGTTAAGTTCAATATTACTGCGCTGCTGCAGAGCTTAGAGAAATATTTAGAAAATAGCCACAATGGACCTGAGGATGGGAAAGTAACCTCAGCTCATTCTTTGTTGAACATAGAATTCCATACAAATAATTAAAAAGAAAGAACAATATTGTGGCTTTTCCAGGAAAATGTCCCGAGAGCAAGTGTAACCCACACACCTTCTGAGTGTACTATCCTATCCAGTGGCACTGATATCACTTAGAGAGAATGAGTTTGTTCTAACCTACAACCTTAGCTGAGAGCCAGCTGGCTTTTAGCTCATGCAACAGAGGCTCATGCACTAAGCTCCAGAGATACCAGGGTTGGTTCCATCTGCCAGCATTACACATGATGTTCCATAGTCATGAATGAAAAGCTGAAGAAACAGCTGCTTGGATTAGAAAGAGACTGCCAAAGAATCTACAGAATCTGAGCCCAAAAAGCTTGCAGGCAGCACCAGGCATATGAGACTGAAGAGTGGACAATTTTAAACCATCATAATGCAGTTATAACTTCAACTGATAAGGGCAAGGAGAAGAAAGAAACAAGGCCTCTAGCACAAATTCCTTTAAACTGGGCTGATAGATCAGTTGAGCATGAAAACCAGCTTTGTCTATCGAAACTATCAATGGGTTTTGGTGGATTTTTCCAAAAGGACCTGGCTGTTGTGATGCACCTAGAAACTGCACTGAAACACAGGTGACGTGGGGACGAATGAGCTAATGGAAGATGTACAGCAAATGGGTAAATATCGACATTGTCATAGGAACCATGCTACAAAAGTGTGTAGGAGTTAAGCAAGGCATTAAATGCTTTTGGGAAGGAGGGATCGTGACTGAGGCAGCTGAATTCGCTAAATGACTGGTAAATTTAATGTAGGTATTAATAAAATGCATTAACTTTCAAAGAGATTGAGATCCAGGCCTCAAAACAGAAAGGGTCTTTGTCTTTTATTGCTCCTCCGTGACTTAGGAAGCAGCCTCATGAAGTGGTTCACTCCCAACCCCATTTCCTGCAGAAGTACCCAAGGGAGGAGGTTACACAACAGATGTAGGGCCCCATTTTGCTATAGCTGGGAGGAGAACCAGGCTCTCAGTGTTTGAACTGTGGAGTTCCGGCTGCATTCCCCTTGCAAGGGGCCTAGTGTTCCTCATATCAATGAAAGGAGAGTCTGTTAAGTTTTTACACTTAACTTTTCACCCACTTAGTGCACAATCTAGAACTGTTCCTAGCCGCAGAAGGCAGCTTTCTGCTCTGTTCAGCAAAGACCTCATTGCTCCCCTTAGCTGCTCCCAGCCTTCTCTTTCCTATGTAGCACTATGCTGGAGCATAAGGTAAAAGGCCAAGGGGAGGGTGGGGGATGGGAAATGGGCTGCTGCCTCCTGGCTTTACACAGGACACCAGGGAGTAGAAGGAAGGGGAAGAGAGGGGAAAAGACCCTCTGAATGAGGTCCAGCACCTGCAGCTCAGGCTACTGACAGCTGCCTCTAGTGGCAGAGGCTACTGAAGCACCCACTGTAATTCATCCAAAACTCCTGAGTTGTCAGAAGCCTCCTGAGAGCGCACAGGAGGAAGTGCAGGAAAAATCACAGAACTCACAAAAGAGATAAATGGATCTGGCAGCACCACAGCTGGTTCATGTGACCTGCTGTGTGTGTGTGTGCGCATGTGCGCACGCACACAAAAGTGAAAGCCCTGGGACAAAGCAGAATTTTTAAACAGACTTTTTTTCTTTTTGCTTGGTTTGTACATTAGAAACATCAGCTGCTGCCTCCCCCCTGTGCTGGACAACCCTTTAGAGCAGTGGTTCTCAACTAGGGCATGCACAGAGGTCTTCCAGGGGATACATCACCTCAACTAGCGAATTGCCTAGTTTTACAATAGGTTACTAGCAAAGTCAAAACAAACTAACATTTCATGCAGACAATGAATGACTTTGCTTACTCCAAAATGTAAGTACAATAGTTCTCTCCCAGTTGATTTCTTTCATATCGTTGATTAAAAATGAGAAAGTAAGCAATATTTCATCAATAATGTGCGGTAACACTTTTGTATTTTTAGGTCTGATTTTTGTAAGCAAGCAGTTTTGAAGTGAGGCGCAACCTGGGGGTATGCAAGACAAATCAGACTTCTCAAAGGGGTCCAGTTGCCTGGAAAGGAGAGCTACTGCCTTGGAGGGCGGAAATGGAAGAATGCCGTCACAACAGCCTGAAACTCAAACTGCAGTTTTTCTCAGCCTTGTTAAGTCATAGATGTAGAGATGGCTCCTCAGCTGCTGGGTATTAGATTATTGATTCTGAAAGTCCCTGCTTGGTGCACAAATGGGTATGCAAGATTGTGGCACTCCAATGCAAAGGCAAGGTAGCACTACAGAAATTACTCATTTAACACGTGCCCGCTTAACACGTTTTCGCAATAGCACGATTTTTTTTAGGGAACGTTTTTCAAATAACACGACCGTCCCCGAAATAACACGAAAATAATCAAGTGGCGGACTACTTCATGCGGCAGTATAAGTTGGTGAAAACAGTGGTAATATGCATGAGCGGATGAATACACATGGTCACAGCGCTCCTCCAATCGCTCACGTGTTTATCTTTGTGTGTTAACAAACTGTGGCACCTTGTGTTGCTAGATATCTAATGTTGACGTTGATGACCGAGCACCAACAAAAAACTGACTTTGCCAGCACCACCTGAAACGCAACCCCTACCTTTTCCATTATTTTTAATGGAAAAATTGACCCTGCTTAGCACGTTTTCGCTTAGCATGAACATTTTCAGAAACGCATGTATCATGTTAAATGAGGAATTAGTGTACTGGCTCAGAAGTAATTCTCCAGTTCCTTGCGTTCCCAGGGCCAGATTTGTAAAGCCATTTAGATGCTTAGTGCTCATTGGGAATTAGATACCTGAATCGCTTTGCAAATCCTGCCCCCACTGTGTCTCAGAAGTACCAGGGGAAAATGAGTGGCATGTAGCTGGACAGTGGGCATGTTTGCAGCAATTTGAACATATGAGCCAATGGTGTTACATATTCCCTTTTCTTGCCTTATTCCTGCTAGAAGACGAACAACTTGGCCACACAGTGTTATTGTGGGATTGGGAGTCCTCTGGGCTCCCTTGTCTACTCAGGGTCACGCCTTCTGTACACTATGCAGGATCAAGCCCTAAAGAAGGGACTTTCCTTCTGGGGAAAACGTCAAACACATCAAGCAAAAATCCTCTTCCCTTTGTTTTCTCTTGACGTATTTGCTAGCTCCAGAAATTAGAGTTCTCTCTTGCAGTTTCCTCATCAAGGGTTGCCAACTTTCTATGGGCACAAAACTGAACACCCTGGGCCCGCCCTTGCCCTGAAGCCATGTTGGCCCTTCCCCCGAGGCCCCTCCTCTACTCACTACGTTTCCCCTCCCCAAAAAGCTTGCTCTCTCCCCTCCCTCAGTTCACTGGGCTGGGCTTGGAGTGAGGGCTCTAAATGGGGATTTGGGCTCTGGTGAGGGAGGGGGTTCTGGGCTGGGGCAGATAGTAGTTGGGGTCCAGGAGGGGATGAGGGCTCTGGCTTGGGGTATGGGTTGTGGAGTGGGGCTGACAGTGAGGAGCTTGGGTGCAGGAGGGGGGCTCCAGGCTGGGTGTGGGGCGGAGGGATTTGGAATGCAGGAAGGGCTGTGGTGGTGGCAGGAGGTTGTGGTGGAGGTGGTGTAGGGATAACACATTAAAGTATTAAAAATGATTCCCCAAGTGGAAGTGACTCCCCATCATTTGTTCCCCACAACTTAAGTTTGTGTTTAGATTTAGTGTTATCAAGCTTGATAAGTGTTTAGATTTATTATTATTATTTGTTAAGATTGTTAAATGTTTAAATGTTTAGATTTATTATTATTGCCCCTCTAGAATATAATTTGTTAGGAATGTAATATTAGGTCATGTAACTTAGAACTGTTAAGAATATAATTATGTAGCCAGAAATAGCTCCCCTCTCTGTGTCCCAGGGAGCCAAGCCCTGTAATTGATTAAGGGCATTGTTACACAATTGACGCCCGTTTTCTTCAAAGCATTGTGAACCAATTAACCCTAATCGCAAAGTGAAACATTGTAACTATAACAGTAACTAACTCAGCACTCAGAGAGAGAATGTTTTAAGAAATGCCACCCAGAAACTTTTGTAACTTTTGTAATTACAACTCTTGTATATGTAAATTATTATTATACAAAATACTGTATGTGAAACATTAATTAGGGAATGTATGTAAGAGAGAGAGAGTGCTTGGACAATGAATGAATGTTTTGAGAGGTGCCAGCCTGAGAATGCAGCATCAAAGGGCTGAAGAAGGCGTCAGGTGCCAGTGCAACCAAAAGGTGTCAAGTGGAGAAAAACTGGAGACTGGAGGTCCACCCTATGAGATCACTGACAAGCACCTGGCAGCCACCCTGAAGACATCAGCATGATGCAGTAATTCCCATAGACTGGCATAGGAAGAAATTCCTATAAAGACTGGACCAAAAGACTATGGAGTCAGAGTCCAAAATTCTGCTGCCAGCCCACCAGGCGCTTCAGATGCGCATCTGATCAGGACTTCGCTCCCTACTACCATCACTTGTGTACGGAATACCTGGCCAGTATTCTGTCACAAGCAACTTCCAGGCTGGTAACTATAACCTGAATGAATGGATGAATGATTGAATGAATGTTTATAGTATTATCTTTACAATAAATGTGGCTTTTTGCCTTATCCCCCCTCATAAGATCCTGCTTGCTTTTATTGGTACAACAGAGGGGGTGAGGGCTTGCATACCTATAATTTGTGGGGTGTGCTGATTGAACCATAGTGATGCGTTGACTGGATGCAGGCTTTCACAGTCAATGTTGTGTGCAATCAGCACACATCTCATTTCCCAAGCCGTTGCTTTACATGCATGTCACTTTAGTCATACTAAAAAGGGGGGGGGGACAACTATGCAGATGGAAATCAGCAGAATCTGGCATCCCTACATGTGGGTAACCGTAAACATAATGTCTCGCAGGCCACACACAGAACCCCGAACGCCGCATGTGGCCCAGGGGTTGCAGGTTGCCCATCGCTAGTGTACGGTAGGACTACTGAGGTGCACTGGGTCACAGTTCTGAGTATATATTAGTTCATGTTTATAAAATGCTTTGGCAGTTAATAGTGCTGAATATCTCTAGATGTGTCCAGCTGCATTCATTAGTAGATGCAAGGTCTGTTCAACCAACATAGCTCATAACTTCATAGGACACCCTCCCAAGCCATATCCTAAGTATCACTGTACAATGGGTTAGTACCACTAAGAAAGTGCAGTGGCTTTCAAATTTTGCAGAATTCTTGCAGATAGGCAACATCACACATTTTTCTTTGATAAGGTGTCCCATGTTGCAGGTGGGTGAATTAACAAAGATTTTGGGCTTGATCCTGCAAGGTGCCGAGTAGCCCCAAGAGATGCCAAGCAGGCTCCAATCTCACTGCATACAAACTTTGCGCCTCCATGGATTTCAGTGGGAGCTGAGAGCATTCAGTACCTTGCAGGATCAGGCCAAAGTCACTATGGCTCACTTCTTATCCTGGCCATTTCAGTTGTAGTGGGCTCAGCTTTACGCTCCAATGGCCTCATTTGCAGAGGCGCTGCCTTTGCCAGCTTTTGCAGATGGGGGTGCTCAGACCTGCTGAAAAATGTTTTGCTCAAAACCCTTGGATAATTAGTGGCAGAAGCTAAAGCCAGGATTGAGCAGCAGCTGCTCACAGCACGTTGCTCCGTGAAAACGTTTTACAGAGCTTACTATCATGGAAGAAAGTGATCTCTTTGCCTCAAGGGAAACAGTCATTTTGTGAGCTGCAAAGTTCAGGAGAAAGGCTGCAGCAAATTCCTTAGCGTGTGCAAAATTAGCACATTCAGCTGACAGTCACCCGTTGGCATTGTGCAAGAGTGCCTTGGACTTTCAACACAAAGGGAGACTTGGGAAACCCTCAGCAGCCGCTGTATGCATGTGCATAAGTGAAAAGGGCAGGGGAGGGATCCTGTGTGACTGGAGCCAGCAGAAGCCGGAAGCCAAAAGGAAGACTGTGTACACAGTTAGCTGTTAACAACAGCGCCAACATGGCGCCCATTTAAAAACTGGGCTTGCTTCCAAAATCACTGCTGGCCTCTGGGGAGGTTCTTTGCCAGCATGGGAGGTCTTATCTAGACTGGCTACCGCCTTGTGCAGGGATCTGTCCACAGCAGAGTTGTCCCCTAACCCAGTGACAACATGGTTAATGGCTGTAGAGCCCCCGATTGTGTTTCTGTCACCAGATTGGAACTGTAGTGCAGAGGGGGCCTAAAAGTCACCCCGAAATCCTGCCTCTGCAAGATGCAATGGGGCTGTGAGGTTCTATAGCGTAAGTGTGGGGGCCTCATTCTGGCAGCCTGTGCAGGGGGCAGGAGGGTTTCACATGCCGTGTGCAACTGAGTTTGACAGGCTACATCCATGACTGTACATCTAGGGGGGCTGAGACAGACAGGGACATGATCAGCTGAGCTGCAACTATGAGATGTGGGTGACTTTCCTTGGGGCAGCATCAAGGGCTGCTGAAGGCATCTGCAGGTTGTGCAGAACAGGGTGCTCTCCAAATGCAGTGGGTAGCTATGATATAAGCAGAGAAACCTGTTGCATAAGATGGGGCAGATGATCTGATGCAGTGCCAATAGTGCCCAGTGGAGGCCCTGCTGCCCTATTAAAGGCCACAGATGCCCAAAGCTGTTACCGGACATAGTGAACAGTCTGCCATAAGTCTGCCGCCAGTTACAACCTGAAGGGGCATGCAATTGCCCCTCCAGCAGCAACGTGGGAAAGATGGAGGTGCTAGGAGAGCTGAACGGCTGTCGCCAGGAGAAGGAATTCTGAACTCACACCTGCACCCAGGTTGGCCAACCTCCTCATTGCAATTTCTGCACCAGTCTGGCAGCTTCCCCCCTCTTTTCCACTGTAACCCAACCACCCTGCCAATGATTCAGCAGCACAAGGCTGACTTTTAATCTAAGTGCTGCAGTGATGGGGGCAGGCAGAGGCTCCTACAGGAGGGACTTTGTCACAATCCCGCACGTAGGTGGCCAGAGAGTGATGGTCATTTATCACAGCCTGAAACAGAGGCCACATTCTTATCCATCCTGAGTGTCAGTACAGCCCTATCGAGGGCCAGGCTGGAGTGCTCCTGCGGTGCAGCTCAGTGTTGTGGGCCCAGCCCATGGGGAGCTGCTCCAGCCTGCCAGTTAACCGGTTACCTGATAAGCATCACCTGGTAAAGGTGATGCTTACCTACTACATGCCTACTGCAAACAGATTTCTAAAAGACCCTTGTTCCACTCAACTCTCACAGAGTGCTGCATTGCTCAGCTGCAGTCAAAATATAAGGAAAATCCAAATACATTTTGAAACTTGGATTTTTTTCCCCTCTGCCTCGATAGAGGTGATGGACCTGGTCATAGCTGGGCACAGTGCAACATAACTATTGCTTTCACTTAGTGCAACATGACTTGCTGGCAAGTCACAGCTAGGAGGAAGTTCTTGTTACACCTTTTACTAGATTAGCAAATCTGAGGCTGAACGCAGATGCTGTGGTGCGGGATTTGCCATTGGCTGTTCAACAGCTCGCAAACCTGCCCTGAAGGTTATTATGCTTCTATCACCAGTGCATGTGCATCTCCAGGTTGCTCACAAGCATATCATCTTAGGCGATGTCAATGCTACTCTTGGTCATCACTATGCATCATGGGGCAATGTGATAGGTCATCACAGAATAGGTAATATAATGTACTCTAACTGCTTGCAATCTAGTTATTGCCAACAGGTGTGATGACCTGACTACTCCCTCATTCAAATCACTGGCATATGATTGATTATTTTATTGCAGTGTTTCTCAACCAGTGGTATGAGTACCCTTAAGGTACTCAAGAGAAGTCTGGGGTATGTTAACACAACTGAAATTTGGAGAAAGCTGAATTTTTGTTTTAAGTTTTACAGTGTTTTATTCTTTTTGTTCTTTTTACACCCAAAAATGTCATCGCCTGCCCAGCTACGATTAAGTTGTTTAAATAAATGTGTTGCAACGGTAGAAAAAAAAATTGTGTATCTGAAAACTGTAGGTACTGGGGATACTTATAATTTTTTTAAAGGGGTACTTTATAAAAAAAGGTTGAGAAATGCTGTTTTATTGTATGTGAAGGGATCTCAGGGAGGTCTGCCTCCCTCACGTCATGAGAGGCCTGACTGCTAGTCAGAACCATAGACTTGTGAGAAATGAAATATTCCTCTATATAGCTCTTAAGCAACATAGAGAATAACTCAAACTTGTGAAGAAAATCAAATTTCCAGCCTAGAAAACTCTGACAAACAGTTTAAGATCCAACAGAAACTCATGGAAGAATTTTCCTCAATTACAGAAGTCTCAGTGAGTGTAGAGACAGCTTGGAAATATTTTTGGGACACAACATATAATATTGCTGCTGATGTTCTTGGCTTCATTCAGAGGAAAAATCAGAGTGGATTTGATAAAAATGGTCTTGAACTCACAGTGAATTACTTATAGAACCTACAGAGTGGACAAGGATTCAGCAGCTAGGAAGATGCAGAGTATTGAGCCAAAAAGATGGCTGAGATCAAACTATGGCAAATGAAAAATGAGTGGCGGTAAAAGAAAGTATAGAGCTACAACTGGCAGCAGAACACAGAAAGATCAAAACCTTTTTTGCTGGGCTCTGTGCTGTGTATATCTCCAAGTGCAATGGGATAACCCTTGTAATTGTCCCTGGATGAAAATTGACTCAATGGACAAAAAAAGAAATACTTGACCAATGGATGGAACATTTCAGTTTCCTTCTCAATCTCCCTTGCAACATTTCTGAGGAAGCAATTAATGTTCTTCCACAACTTCCATGAAGAAGCGCTTGCACTAGCCCTCCCCTCGTGAGATTGTTATGGCAATCAAGCAAATGTCAAAAAAGAAGCAGATGAACCAGGTGGCATCCCAGCTGAGATCTCTATAAGCAGGGTGGCTACCACACTGCAAGACACTTCAATTGTCTCTTCCATAATACCTGGGACCAAGAGTTGGTGCTATAGAATTTCAAGAATGTCAACCTTGTTCACCTCTGTAAAAGTAAGAGTGGTAGGGCAAACTGTGATAATCGTGGCATTTTTAGTGGGAAAATTCATACTGAATAACTTAACACTGTCTTGTGGAAACCATCCTCCTTGAGTCTCAGCATGGATTTTGGTCTGGATAGGGCACGGTAGACATGATCTGCACATCCTGTTAGCCTCAGGAAAAGTACTAGGAGCAAACCATGGGTCTTCATTCGATGTTTGGTATACCTCTGTAAACCATGAGGGACTCTGTCAACATTTTGTTCATCACTGACGCCCTCCTCAGTGTATGCCTGTCATTTGGTCTTTCCATAATGAGATGATGGCCAGAGTGGTGGAAAATAGCAAAGCATCACACCCCTATCTAGTCCCTAATGGCACCAAACACTCTTCTCCATCCTTTATTTTCAGTTATGCTTATGCATGAATTTCATGGCTTTGAGAGAGAAGTATTTATCCAATTGTGGACTGCTGGGAAGTTGTTTAGTCTGAAATGCTTCCGTGCTGACATGAAAATGACAGACTTACTCATTAAGAAGCCTTTATTTGCTGATGACTAGTAGCTCACTCAATGACACTCAGTTTGTGACTGACCACTTTGCTCATGAAGTCAGCCATTTTGGTTTTATAATTAGCTTAAAGAAAACTGAAAGAGACCTATGGAATGATAGAGGCATCACAACATGCTTTAAGCTACATGTCTATTGGGCAGTTGTGCTTACAACACTTCTATATAGTTGTGAGATACAGACAACGTACCACTATGGTGCTGGTGGCGGTGCCCAGTAGTGTGACCTGAACTGAGGGCTTGCTGCAGCTTTTGCCACTCTTCACCCCGAGAAATGGATGTTGGGGATCCACACCTTTCCATATATCTCCCCTGCTGTAGCTGGACCAGCAGGCCAGGGGTGAACCAAGCATGAAAGCAGTTTACAGTATTGCCACTGATCAACTTTTAGCATGAATATGTTGTTAGCAAGAGAACATTATTATCAGATCAGAGCTCTGTAATGTGGCAAGTTTTCCAGGAGTGTAAGCTTATGTTTGTGTTGCTAAGAGCAAGTCAGGCATAAGGGCAGCAGTTGACTAGTACTGCGTAGGGCACGGTGTGTGGTTTCTGTAGGCCAAGAAGCAGCTACCAGCAGAACCTTCCAGAAGGCAGCAGCTTCTAACGCAGCTAGTAGCTACTTGCAGGAGCAACATCAACTGAACCTTCTAGAAGGCAGCAGCTTTTAGGGCTGTTAGGATATTAGCCACTGAAAGACTGTAAAGACAACCACCACTACCACACCAGCCTCTGTTGTTCCTGAGACAGGCTGTCACTCACCTGCCAAAGGCAGCAGCAACCATTATCTCCAGGTGCTGAGGCTGTTCTCTCTGATACTGACAAAGCAGAAGGACCCTCACATGAGTCAGAGGGATTTTGGGTGTTAGTGTAAGTGTAATTTTCCTGTCTCCTGTTAAGGAGTGCCTGGTGTGTCTGTCAATAAAGCTGGAAGGATGCCTGTTTCTGAGTGGGTCAGCACCCCAATTTGAGAAACACTGGTCTCCGTGAAATCTGTATAGTACCTGGGAAAAGCACACCGACGGCCAGATTTCATACACATTTGGCATGGCTGTGGATTTGGTAGGGCACTAGATACAATAACAAGTAGCAGCATTGCATTATGGGCTTTTGTACATACACAGGCCCTCTGTGTGTCTCTACCGTTACATTGTATCTGTTATAGTCTCGATATCCAATATAGAAATATTCCATGGAATCTGACTTTTAGTCTGATATGCCATCTTAACGTATGATTTCTGAGTAAGCGCTAATAATGTTTCTTATGTTGTATAATGTATTCTGTTTCATTTTACTGAATTCAATGTAACAGATTATCCTTTAAAAAAAAAATCCTTTGTTTTTGAAGAATCTCTGCCTGATTGTCAATCCTTTCAGTGTAAGGCTGTATCCGTGTCCTTTCAAGGGTTAGCAAGATTAGCTTGCTGTGGGGAGCCCTCTGTGGGTCAGAGACAAGCCCCCTGGTAATACTCTGATAGTCCCTTTTAAGGAGACCATTACCTTATTAACCCCTTTCAATACACAAATTGCATAGTCTGAGGCAAATCATTATTGGAATGCCTGAGGTCTAAATTGTGGAGTAACAAACTCCCATCATCACTGTCAGCGGGGCCGACTGCCTCACCAGGCCCCATGGCAAGATGGGGGGGGGGCCTACTCCATGCCCCCAGAAGTCCCCTTTGGACAAAAAGGGCAGGATTGGGGTTAGGCAGCCCTTCACACTGTCCAGAGTGCACCGTGCTTCTCTCAGGAAGCCCTTGGTGCCGCCCAGAGCACACTGCGTGATGCTCCGGCAGCAATTCAATGGGCCCAGGGCTTTGGCCGCTGCTGCTGCCACAGTAGCAGAGGCAGTGGCTGGAAGCTCCAGGCCCTTTTGTATCGCTGGGCCCTGGGGCAGTTGCCCCTTTTGCCCGCCCCCTCCATTGGTGGACCTGATCATCGTGTTGTTCCAGGAGCAAATCTCCCTAAACATGTACATACGCATGGTGGGAGTTCTGTTACCTCAGACGCTGCAACAGCAGTGATAAGGTCGTTGCTCCTCAGGCTGGAGGAAGGATTTCTTTTGCCCCCAGTCTCTACCTAACACTCTGGGGAATGGCCCATTTGCTTAGATTGTGCTTTTTTTTTTTGGTTGGGGAAAGCTACTTAAGTTGCCAAGCACGAAATCCCACAGGAAGGACTAGCTTCAGATAGTGGCAAGGTTTCCCACCATATTTAATAAGCCCAGTGTATATTTTTATCCAAGAGTCATATGCTGATGCTGCGGTGCACAGAGCATGGCGATGACTAATACTAAGCAGAGCTGGAAATATTGCAGAACTTGAGTTTGAAGGAGGTAAAAGGGGAACAGGGAAAAGTGGGCAGTTTCGGACACAGAGTGGACTGCTGCCACCTCTGGACAAATTCTGCCATGCCACCCAGTTACTGTAATTGGGAACAGAATTTGGCCCTATGTCTATATGGCTAAGACAGGGTTTAAGGAAGAAAAGTGAGGCAATTGTGAGAAAACGGGCAGCTCCTAAACACCAAAAATAACTTACAAAACTCCTAAACACCAAACACCTAAACTCCTAAACACCAAAAATAACTTACAAAAGGGCTTGGCCTGTTAAAGCTACATGGGGAACTAGCAGTAGCCAAATAAAACCAAGCCCCTTAACCTATAGATCACATAGAGCAGTGTTTGACATGCACAGTAAATCCAAACCCAATAGTACTGTAAAATCTATGTAGGTCAGAATTCTAGAAATTCCACCAGTCCATTTCAGCAACGTAAAACATGACAGGACAAATTCTGCTCTGCGTTACACTCACTCCGCCACATTAGCTATTTTTGAATGGGGGCAGGGAACACCAGTTGGTATGCAAGCTATTTTAAGAAACAATCTGTTCCTTTAATTATATTTTCCTTTCACCTTTTATGCCTGCAGCACCTGCAGGGTTTATAGTGAGTACATTTTATACATTTAACAAAATTTGAGAGTAGAATTTGGCCCTTTAACTATTGCTCAGAACAGGACCTCTTGCACCCAGTTTCTACTTTATGTGGTCAATCAGGCAGAGAAAAACAAGAAGCAAGAAATGTGTTTCCCAGGTTATTAATAGACTAAATGTCTGTTGCTCTGAGTAAGTGATTAATCTTACTAGTCAATCATTGCAAAGATTACAAACACAAGGCAATGAGCACCACTAACTTGCCATCCATTTTCCCCTCAGTGAGTAACTATCTAATTCACCAGTACTCCTGAGAATAAAAAATTCAGTGTGGGGAAGGTGGAGTACCTTTCTGCTCTTCCTTTCTCTTTTGCAGGACCTTATGTACCAAAGCATAGATCTCTCTCTCTACCATTGTCTTCTGTGCAGACAAGCTACTGGAGGGGAACGCAATGAACTTGCCAATGTGTTTAAACGTGGTCTTGGCCAAAGGTAACTTGTTTTTTAAATTTGGAGATATAGCTGTTCAGCTGTTGTGGGTGAATGGGGAAAATATTTTGCATGTTTTTTAAAAAACAAGACTTTTTGGGGCACAAATAACTAAAATTCAGATGAATTTTAAAACTTCAAACTTTGACTGTGGCTGGGGTTGCCAGCTCTCCCTGACCAGCCACTATTATTGCGAATGTTATCCAGTCTGTCCAACTGGGAAAGCTGGCAACCCTAAATGTGGCTAGTCCTCAATAAGGACCGTAGGAAAAACTGAGTCAGAGAGGTATGGAGCCACCCACAACTCCTACTAATTTCAGATTAAGTCATTGGTAATTGGGGGGGTGATCCGGATCATATCTGGGTAATTTATTTTTCATGACCAGGTTACAAATGATTGGCGGTTGTGTGATAACAGAAGATGATCACTTTTTAGTTATGTTGTGGCCTGCACTGTGATGGGATTGTGCATCTCTTTAATGCCACATTATGGAACTCCATGGTACTGCAAGTAATGACATAAGTAAAAACTAATATTGACCATGTAGGAAAGCAAATCTGTACTTACTTATATTCTTGTTACTCAGGGCCTGATCCTGAGAGGTCCTGGATACCCACAGGAGGAAGCAGTGGTCCTGCACTTGTAACAGATTGCAGGCAGAGTTAGCATCCCAGTGCAAGTGTAGCAGTAGGTATAAAGGGCCTAGCGGAAAGAGGTAAAAAGTTGTTTTGTTCCTTTTGGTAGCAGTTGTCCACAGACAGAAGGAAATAAATCAGGGACCTGACATTCTTGACTTAGTTCTTGTGTTTCCTGTTGTGGAAAATGTGCTTAGTATGTACATATGTTTAAAATAAAGGGCCAGAGAGAGGGCTAGTTCTGTATTTCTAGCAGAGAATTTCTTTAGAGGAAATGTATGGTTCCCCAGCCCAATCTTTCATAGGTTCACAAAACCAACCCCCCCCAAAAAACCCAAACAAACAAAAAAAAAAAAACCCCAACCATCAGTGAGGAGTGAGGCTGCACAAAGGCAGAACAAGGGAATTTTTGCATCTCTGCCTGCCACAATATGTTTGGTCTGTGTGCACGGCAGTTACTATGGTGAGTCCTCCTCACATAGGGTCACTCCATTCAGGCTTTTGGTGAGGGAAAAGGTTTTGGTCCTAAAATTATGTTATAGAATTTCCCTTTGATATCAGTGAAGATCCAATCTCACTATGTTGCCCCATTAGGCCTTATGGTTGTATAAAGCCAGCTGCTAGTTAGAAATGTTACTTTCAGTTCTAAAGGGACAGTATTGTGTACTGAGATTTTTTTGTATTTGGGGTAAATGCTCTCACAAAATCCATAGTCCTGCACAGATGATGCAGTCATTTGTTTCAAGTATTTTAAACATTTATAACATGTACATAGAGTATCATAGGTATGCTGAGGCAAAGATGGGACAAAACTATCATAATTTATTCAGAACATCTTCCTGCCTGTAAACAGTTAAGGTGCAGAGAAAATAGGGATATGTCTACACTGCAGAGGGTTTTTTTTTTGGAAAAGCTGCCATTTTTCTGAAAAAAACTTCACTTATGTCCACATTGCAATCGCGTTCTTTTGAAAAAAATTGAAAGAACAGAGGATCTTTTCCGACATTGATAATCCACATTCTATGAGGAAGAAGCCTTTTTCTGAAAGAGCTCTTTCAGAAAAGGTGTGTGGACGGGGAAGAGGGAGTTCTTTCAAAAGAAGAGAAAAGAGGAAAAAGCACAGGTCCCTGGTGGCCACTGTTAATAGTAATCAAAGCTTAAATGTGAGATAGCGTCTGTTCAGTGTGGACGCGATCTGTTGAAAAAGCAGATCACTTTTTCAAAGCACTTTTGCAGTGTGGATGCTCTCTTTCGGAAGAAGCTTTTTCAGAAGATCTCTTCCAGAAAAGCTTCTTCCAAAAGAAGCCTGCAGTCTAGACATAGCCTGGGATGTGGAGAGGAACCATTCTTTTTTTTTTATTCCAAAAAAATCCCCAAATCAAAATATGATTGCTGAGAGTTTGCTAAGCCAAAAGCATTCCTGATTTTGCCAATCTCTTTTTTAAACTCACTGATGGGGCAAAACCAGACTAATTTATCCAAGTTCTGGTCCCACCCAAAACGTTAGCAGATTAAAAAGTCATCGCCACCTCGAGTATTGGTTCTCCAAAAGCAAAATCTGATCTAAAAGATTATATACACAAACCCTACAACTAGCCCTAGTCCTGTCCCTCTCAGCTTAGTTCCATAAAGTAGCTAGTTGCAAAGTGGGGAAAATCTTTTTTTCTCAAGGTCTGGAAGAAGCTGAGGCTTTGTTTTGTGCAAGTTACTACCTAGGAGTTCTTAGTTAGAGCTAATTTTATGGGGAGGTATGGTTGTTGCCTTTTTACAGGAAGATGTCTGTTCCCAGAGATTACTTGGCTTGTGGAGAAAAGGTAAGTCTCTTAATAGTCCAGTATAGCTTTTTCATTCTGACGCCATTTAATAAGCTCTTTGTTGTAAGAACTGTCCCTGGTACTTCAGTGTTATCAACCTTGACTTGGGGGTATAGTACTTGATTGGAAATCCAATTTTCTTTAACATTCATCATTCACTAGAGGGCACCAACTGATCAACAAAAAACAGTAGCTTCCTCCCAGGCAAAATATTTCCTCCTGAATAGCCAGCCTAGAAGAGCGTCATATAAAGGGTTGAAATCTGGTGAGGCCTTTTACCTAAGTGGATGTAAAAAGATTGACTCTGATAGATGCCACATGGAATATATCTAGTTTAAGAAATGTCATTCTTTGAATTCAAGAGATCTGAAACATCCAAGTAGAAACAGCACTTGAATTTAGCTTTTTTGTTGGTAAGGCTGAAAGACTGCATATTTCTGTCTACTTTCCCTATCTATGAAGAGTCTCCTAAATCATACAGCCAACCAGAATGCTGTTGCTAAGCTGAAGAATGCAAAAACTGATAGCCCTTATTTAATCTGCCCTTACAAAACAACTTGAAACTTTTTTGGAGGACAAAATAATTTAATCACTTGCTGCCCACACATTGACCTTTATTTTAAGTACCTGGCATTCTTTCAGAGCTGTAGGTTACTTCCTGAAAATATTTGCTAACATCACAGTTTTGCTATTGTTTATATTACAATAGTGCCTACAGACACTGTATTATTAGAGTCAGGGCTCCATTGTGCTAGTTACTGTATAGACATGGAACCCCGTCCCAAGGATTTACCCGGACCTTCTGGGTGTGGTTCATTGCCCCATGTAGTGACACTGAGACCGCTTACAGAGAGAAAGAATGAGTTTGCTCTACAGCCTTAGCTGAGAGCCAGCTGACTTTTAACTCAAGAGATAGAAGTTCATGCACTAAGCTTCAGAAGTCCCAGGTTCAGTTCTGCTTGTCGGCATTACACATTCACAGGATGGGAAGTCTTCAACACAACCCAATATAAGATCTGAACAGCAGGATTACTTCTCAACAAAGACTGCAATGGAGGAGAAACCCCTGGTCTCCTTGCCACCGGACACAGGTGCCTCTTCTGGCTATATTTGTGTAGCTGCTGGTGCACAACAGCTCTCCCCACATTAAACTACTCGTGTGCAGGCTTTTTCCCAGGAAGAACTTTCCTCCCACCCCTACCCATAAAGCTCTGTGGAGATGGGTAAGTGGTGAAGGGGACAGGTGATAGGATCATCAGGAGTCACAGACTCAGATGCAGGTGATGACTGCAAGATGGTCATCATGTACCTCTGGACTGAGATAAAGGGTCATTTTGGGTAGCAGCAGGCATGGCTGAGTAGGCCTTTTTAGAAATCCCTCTACTCACCCCATACAGGAAAGGATGAGGGAAAGGGCTAGAAAAGGTGCCCCACACATAGGCTATCCTTCCATACCTGACTGGATAACTGCATCCAGCAAGATCACTCCCAGTGTGGTCAAAAAACAACTTAAAATGCCCGTACCCTACTAGACGAATCTGAAAGTGAAAGACCCAAATGCAGAACAGCAATGGTTGCCTGAGAACTCTCAAGGTACAAGATCGACATTGCTGCTCACAGCAAAACAAGATGTGCAGATGAAGGCCACTTGAGAGAAGAGGACGGTGGTTTCACTTTCTTTTGGAAAGGAAAACCAGCAAGTGACAGGTGGCTACCTGGCGTTTGCTTTGAAACCAAGAACCTTCTAGTCAACTGCCTGACTAAATGGCCTATTGCGATCAACGAGCACCTTATGACTCTTCTCATTCAGTTGGTCAATACAGTACGTATGCACCAACACTTGACGCTGAAGAAGAACAGAAAGAATCCTTCTACACTGATCTTAATAAAATTGTCAAATTAATAACCATAAAGCACCAGGATGTGCGTGCGTGCGTGCGTGTAGAAACATTGACTAAAATCTGGTGCACCAAAGAAACCCCTGCTGACTTATGCAATGCTAACATCATCACCATTTTCAAACCTGGAGCTAGTTTCCGCCCTCGGCCCTATTGAGGCATTGCCCTGCTCTCCATCACTGGGAAGATGTCTTCTACAAGCTCACTGAATTGCCTGCTCCCTCTTGCAGAGGAAGTATTTCAGAGTCCTTGTGTGGCACCACGGGGCACCACTGACATGATTTTTGTAGCCAGACAGATCCAGGAAAAATGTCAAGAACAACACCAGGAGCTCAGAATGGTCTTTATCAATCTGACCAAAGCCTTTCACTCTGTCCACCATGAGGCTCTGTGGAAAACCATGTCAAAGTTTGGCTGCCCAAGCAAATTTATCACTATTAAAAGTGTAAGGGGGACTGTTGGCCCTTTACTAAAACTCAGTGGGAGGGTTTAGCTGGGTAGTCCCCCAGTACCAAAAGGAAGGGGAAGGGCAGATGAGAAATCAGGACCCTGAGACTGAGAGCCTAGGAACAATGGGAAGAGGCCAGCCCTCCAGGTCGCCCTAATTGAGGGGCTGGGCAAGCTGGACAGGAGGCCAAGGGGTCCTGTTCTGCATGTGAGCTGGATTTACCTGAGTCAGACAGAGTGGGGCCAACCTAAAGAGAGAGCAGGGGCCTGTGCTGAGTTGGGGAGGAGAGCCATGTGCGCCGTGCGCCAAAGAGAGACTGAGACACAACCCAGTAGCAGATCCTTGCTGGGAAGAAAGCTACAGCCACAGAGCCAGCGACACAGTACAGAGAGTAGATCCATGTGGGGGGCAAAGCTGCAGCCACAGAGCCAGAGTGGCCAGAGAAGCAGCCTGGGAGCTGGAGGCAGCACAGCAGAGAGTGGAGCTGAGGCTGGAGCAAGCTGGAGCTGGGTGCAGTGAGCAGCAGGGGAGAACAAGGGGACTCTGAGTAAAGGCCCAGCACAGGGATACTCCCCCTGCCAAGAAGCCTTGCAGGCCCTGCTTGGGGGGGAGGGTCTAATGCTGAGGAGAAGGGTCCTGTCACTCAGAGTAAGTATCTGACCTGCAGCATCCCTGCAGCCCCTCCAGGGCCTGAGAAGGCGGCCTGGGACCTACAAGGAACAGACTGTGAACTGTACTTACAGTCCAGCGACACTGTTTGTGAGGTCCCTGTGACACAGAGCAGGTTTCCCATTAACTTTTCCCATTGGTTCCTTATTTTATTGTAATTGGCTTCTGTTTAATACATAGTATTTGCCTTGAACTGTCTGCAATCATCGGTGGGTCAGGGAAATGTCATGACCTGCCCTAGGCGACCTACCCTAGGTGACCATGACAAGGTTAGGAGTCGAGGCCCAGGAATCCTGTGCCCAGCCTTGTTGGGTTTACAAGGACCCTGCCTCACAGGAGAGTGGAAGGGGAGCCCTTGAGGTCAGGGAGGCATCTGGCTAAAGGAAGTGGGAGCTGGGACTCAGATCCTTTCACCAGCACATATCACCAGGGCAGTATAGAAGCCAGGAAAGTTCCCCTCAACGGCTGGACCATTCCCCCCATCCCTTTACATAAGACTTGTCCATGACCAGATGACTGTCTCTACCTCTGAGCCCTTTGTCATCCGAACAGGTGTAAAACAAGGCTGTGTGCTGGCACCCAGCCTTTTCTCCATTTTCTTAGCACTTATGAAAACGTTAATCCAAGACTGTCTGCCACAGGGCATTGGCATTCAGTATCGCACTGATGGCAAACTCTTCGTTCTTTCTCCTCTCCATGCCACAACTAAACAAATATCAGCAACAATAACTGAACTCCAGTACACAGATGATTATGATGTAGTTGCACACTCCGGCTACATATGGACTGCAGGCTTCTTTTGGAAGAAGCTTTTCCGGAAGAGATCTTCTGAAAAGACTTCTTCCAAAAAAGAGTGTCCACAGTGCCAAAGTGCATTGAAAAAGCGATCTGCTTTTTTGAAAGATAGTGTCCACACTGAATGGACGCTATCTTGCATTTAAGCTGTGATTACTATGGACAGAGTGGCCACCAGGGCACCTGTGCTTTTTCCTCTTTCCTCTTCTTTTGAAAGAACTCCCTCTTCCCTGTCCACACACACCTTTTTCTGAAAGAGCTCTTTTAGAAAAAGGCTTCTTCCTCGTAGAAAGAGGTTTACCAATGTCAGAAAAACCCCTCTGTTCTTTCAATTTTTTTCCCAAAAGAACGTGATTGCAGTGTGGATGTAAGTGAAGTTTTTTTCGGTAAAACTGCCATTTTTCTGAAAAAACTCGGCAGTGTAGACATACACTCCAAGGAGTATCTACCAGTAGCCCTTAATAGCTTCTCTGAAGCTTACAAAACAAAAGTTCTCCACCAGTTAGTCTCCGGACAATTGTCCGACCCAGAAGGGAAGATCTACATGGATAAAGAAGAACTGGAAAATGTAGAACACGTTGCCATCTCTCACAGAGGACAGACATAGATGTTGAGATTCAGCACAGAATCTGGTGTGCCTTGCCTTCGGCAGACTGTTTCACCTGGTGTGCAACAATCACAACATCTGAACAGACACTAGACTTTTAGTATACAAAGTGGTTGTAATTCCAACACCCCTCTATGGCTGTGAGGCTTGGGTAACCTACAGAAAACACCTGGAAGATCAGAACCAGCACTTCCTTTGAAAGATCCTCAACCTAAAGTGGAAGGGTTGTTGCACTCATGTCATTGTACTGGCAGAAGCCATCATGTTCAGTGATGAGGCCCTGATTAACCAGAACCAGCCGAGGTGGGATGGGCACTGAATGTGCAGGCCTGACATACACTTCCCAAAACAACCACTGTCAGACCAACTTACAAAGGAAATGGGGAGTGCAAAAGAAATGCTTGAAAGACACCCTCAATATAAACATAAAGAGATGTGGCATGACACAACAGCCGTCCAAGACAGGGATAACTGGTGAAGATGTGTCAGAGAGAGAATGCCCACTTTTGAGGAAAACCACCTTGCCATGGTTGAAGAAAAATGCTAGAAAAAAAAAGAAGGAAAGGAAAGGAAAGGAAAGACAACTTTTATGCAGAAGTCATGGTCCAACTCTGTCTTCCGCCATCACCTGCAACATCTGCCACTGAGCCTGTGGCTCAAGGATTGGACAGCTCAATCACATAAGGACCCATGACAAATAAAACCCGTGAAAGAGATCATCCTCAGCTTTGAGTGATCGCCAATGATTACCCGGACATAAAACAGGATGGGGAAAAAAGACGCTTGAAAAATAAGTAGTTAAAATGTTATTCAAAAGATTTTGGAAAGGATGAAACAATTCAATTTGTTTGTGTGCTTAAAAAACTTCAGATGCTTCTTTTGCACTCATATAAAATTAAAATGGCATTCCAAATTTGTAGACATTTACAATTGTCACTGAGTTACATAGCGTGGCTATTTGGGACTTCATGGCAAAGAAACTCAGCACCTCCTACTGCAAAAGAACAGACCCTTACCAATACAGCTAAAGGAGAATCTCCATTAGTTGTTGGCAGAATATGACACAGTTAAATAGTTTTTATTCTATTAATTAGAAGAGTTGTACACATCCATGCTAGCGGGCCCATCACTATGATTTGTATTGCAGTAGTGCCTAGAAGAACAAACCTAGTGTGCTAAAACCGTACACACATAAAAATATGGCCACCGCTCCAAAGAACTAATGTTGTAAGTATAAGAAGAGAAGCAATGGATAGATACAACAAACATAATGGGAGAGCACATCATCTCCTCATTAGACAGAGCCTGCTCTGGAGTGTCTAGGATTCATAGGAGTTCAAATCTCAAAACTCCCAACAGTAGAGCAAATTTGTGGCCACTATGGGCTTCATGATTGTTGTTATCCTCAACCGGGGTGGGGGGAAGGGGAGGACCTTTTTTGGATCGGGGGCCTCTGACCTGCAGAAAAATCACTCAGGGACCTCATACAAGTGAGATGCAAAGAAACCCAAAACAAACCCTCACAGATGTGGCCCCTGACTGAGAAGGAGAAATACATTCTCCATATTCCCCTCACACACCAGAGCCTGGGGGCCCAGCCTAGTAGATTTTGTGCGCTCCAGCCTCACAGTACAGTGGCGGGGGAGCTGAAGTGCCAGCACAATCTCCCTAATGCTGGGGAGGGCCCAGAGCCTCGGGGGCCAGATCCAGGCAAGCCGGGGGCTACATCCGGCCCTCAGGCCTAAGGTTCCCCATCTCTGAATACCATGGCTGTTCCCATATTTGCAGCAGCAACAGGGACAGAACCCCTTGCTACATAAGCAAAAGCCCCTACTAATTGAACAAATTGAGACTTTCCTTTGACACTTAGCAATATAGGATTTGTAACACATACACAATAATAGCTAGCTTAATTATAAACCCTCTGATTTGACTTAATTCTTGGGAATCCAAGTGTGGTGGCACAGTGCAAACACAGAGGAAGACATATTCCCTGTCCTGAATGGAGATACAATCTAAAAAGACAAAGCTTTCCCAACTAAAATGCTCTGGATGGTAAGAGTCACAAGTCTTGCTAATACATTAGTGTTGTTTGCTTTGCTGTTCAATTAAAGCCACATGCACTAACTATCCCTTCTGTCCCTCTATTCAGCCCTTATCTTTCTTTCACACCAGTTCCAGTTCTCCTTGTGTGATCCACCCAACGCTCAACTCCTCCCACCACATATATACATGAAACTGATAACTATGAGCTTAGAAGACTCTTGTGGGGTAGGAAAGGCGGAGGGAGTTGGGGACCAGATCAGAAAGGGCATCCCATGCTGATGATAAAAAGGACAGACAGAGAGCAGGTCAGGCAATCAGACTATCAAATGCATCTGCCAAATAGTTTCATAGGGTGTGTCTACACTGAAGGGCTTAACTCAAAATAAGCTACGCAAATTGAGCTAACAATGAGGGTTACAGGATTCGGAGTAAGAAGTCCTCTAGCTCGACAGTATTTTGACACTATTTCAAAATAACTGCCTGTTGTGTAGATGCGGACTAAGTTATTTTGGAATAGTGCTAGTTATTTCGAAACAGTGTTGCAGTATAGACGTACCCTATATAGTTAACTACAGGGATGGGCAACCACGAATAGTGGATGGACCACATAAGTGGCCCTCCCTTCACCTCAGTGGGCTACAGCAGACCACGGCCCTCTTGGGGTACCACCTGCAGCCCCTCCTATCTGTCCCCCTCCATCACGTGTCTCTCGACCACTGGGGCACTGGAGTTCCACACTTACCTACTTCTCCCCCTTCCTCCCAGAATTTTCAGAGCATGCAATTTGCCTGATCACACTCTGTCCCCACTCCTCCTCCTCCCTTCCAGAGCTGGAGTGCCACAAATCAGCTGTGGGGACAGAGTGTGAATCAAGCAATTTGTGGCTTCTCTGAAAGCTCTGGGAGGGAAGGGGCCTGCATAGACAGTGTGGGGCCCTGGTGCCCCAGTGTGCAAGAGGTGCGTGGGGGAAGGGAAGAGCCCGGGGCCCCATGGGCTTCAGGTGGAGCCCCAGTGGGCCGTATGCAACCCACAGGCTGCAGGTTGCTCACCTGTGATTTACCACATGGGTATCACCCCACGTCTGTGGTATAGCTCTATTGGTAACTTTTAAATCAAGTGTTTGTAGCCCTGCCCCTATCTCCCAGTGGGGCAGAGGATGGGTGGGCTAGTAGTTAGGGCACTCAGCTAGGCCTGGAAGATGTGGATTCAAGTCCTTGCTCTTTCACAGAGTTCCTGTGTGACTTTAGACAAGTCACTTAACATCTATTCCCCATTTGTAAAATGGAGATGAATAGCTCTTCCCTACTTCGCAGAGGTGTTGTGATAATAAATACATTAGGACAGGGACAGGGAAACTGTGACCCATGAGTTCTGCCTGCCCTGGGGAGGAAGCGGCTCTGCTTGCTGCTGATCCCCCTATTCCTGGGTTGGAGGAACAGCAGTGCAGGGAAGCTCTGTCCCTGTGTTTGCTTGCAGGCTCCACCACCCCTTGCTTCCGCTGGCAAGGACTCAGGTGCCAATGGCAGCGGTATGGGGCAGTGCCTGCACGCACAGGGTGGTGTGGGGCCACCTGTACCCATTGAGAGCTGCGCCAGGTAAGCACCTCAACCCCCTGCTCCTCCCCAGTCCCAGCCTGCTCCTGCACCTGCCTCCCCCCAGACCTCCTACCCCAGCCTGCTCCTACACTCTACCTCTCGCCCAGACCTCCCAGAAGTCCACTCCCTGGCAGCCCCCTCCTGCACACTGAACCCCTCATTTTAGGCTCCACCCCAAAGCATAGGGAGCCCTCACAAAATCTACTAGCTCTGGGCCCCCAGAAGAGTTAACCCGGCCCTGAGGATAAGTCCTGAGCCTCAGTGCCCTGCTACCCACATGGTATGTCTTTTTTCCCCTGCTTCTCAGTTGGGGGCCATGTCTGTAAGGATGTTTTTTTTCTCCTTCTCTCCAGGTCAGAGAGGTGGTTTTCATTTATTTTGCTTCCACTTGTGTGTGTGGCATTAGTATCATAGATAGAGTTGCCACCTTAGCAGATTGATGTGACAGCTTGAACACAGGAGTGTCACCATCTGACTCAAACACACCCTCCAAAGCTCTTCCAACCTCTTGCCCTCAAACCACTTCCCACAGAGATGGCTCCTGTCCCAGAATCATTTCCCTTCACCACGAAGAGCGGCTGTGAAAGAGGAAGGTGCCCACTTCTCTTGGCTGGGCGGAGGGTGGGGAGAACAAGACCAGTGAATTAATGGTGCTAAGGATGCTGCAGTACCACCCCCTGCGTTCAAGTGGTTTCCATCTTATAGGCTTTACAGTTTGGTTCAAAATGCAGGGATGGGCAATAATCCGCCTGCAGGCTGGAGGCGGTTCACCAGGGTTACCCCCCAGCGGGCCACCAAACATTTCATTCACTTGTGCGTCCACAGGTATGGCCACTCATGGCTCCTGTTGGCTGCAGTTCACTATTTCCAGCCAATGGGACCTGCGGGAGGTGACTCGAACCTGCACAATGGCTTCCCATCGCTCTCACTTGCCAGGAACAGCAAGCCGCAGCCAACGGGAACTGCAAGCAGCCCCATAGCTGCAGACGGCCAGGTGAATGAAGTGCCTTGTGCCTCCCCGCAGGGATTCACCCTAGTGAACAGCATCAGGCCCACAGGCTGCTTATTGTCCACCCCTAGTTCAATGGCTCTCAGCAACTCCATATAAAAGACAGGACTATGCAGCACTTTAAAAACTAACAAGATGGTTTATTAGGTGATGAGCTTAGTTCTAACACCTCTGGATGGCGGGGGGAGGAGGGGTGATGGAGGAAGGTGCCCCTGGTGTGGGGGTCAGAACCGAGGTGCTGGGAAAGAGGGAGGTGCCCCCTTCTTCTGAGGGTGGGCAGGACCCAGGTACTGTGAAGGAGGGATGTGCCCTCTACCCCGTTCTCCTGGGGGGGGGGAGGGTAGGATCAGGGCACTAAGGAGGGAGGTGCCCTCTACCCTGTTCTCCTGGGGGGGGGGGTAGGATCAGGACATTAAGGAGGGACGTGCCCTCTACCCCGTTCTCCTGGGGGTAGGATCAGGGCACTAAGGATGGACGTGCCCTGCCCCCGTTCTCCTGGGGGTAGGATCAGGGCACTAAGGAGGGACGTGCCCTCTACCCCGTTCTCCTGGGGGGGGGGTAGGATCAGGGCACTAAGGAGGGAGGTGCCTTTTAGACCTTTACCCTGTTCTCCTGGGGGTAGGCTCAGGGCACTAAGGAGGAGGTGCCCTTTACCCCGTTCTCCTGGGGGGGTAGGCTCAGGGCACTAAGGAGGGAGGTGCCCTTTACCCCGTTCTCCTGGGGGTAGGATCAGAGCACTAAGGAGGGAGGTGCCCTTTACCCCGTTCTCCTGGGGGTAGGCTCAGGGCACTAAGGAGGGAGGTGCCCTTTACCCCGTTCTCCTGGGGGTAGGCTCAGGGCACTAAGGAGGGACGTGCCCTTTACCCCGTTCTCCTGGGGGTAGGATCAGAGCACTAAGGAGGACGTGCCCTTTACCCCGTTCTCCTGGGGGTAGGATCAGAGCACTAAGGAGGAGGTGCCCTTTACCCCGTTCTCCTGGGGGGTAGGCTCAGGGCACTAAGGAGGAGATGCCCTTTACCCCGTTCTCCTGGGGGGGGGGGTAGGATCAGGGCACTAAGGAGGGAGGTGCCCCGTTCTCCTGGGGAAGGGGCAGGACCGGGGCGCTGTGGAGGAGGGAGCTGCCTCCTCCCCCCTTCTCCCGGGGGGGACAGGACGGGGGCGCCCCCCTTGTCCCCGAGACCGGCGCTGGGGGTGGGGAGCGGCCCCGAGACGCGCCCCCGCGGGCTGTGAGCGCGGCGCTGCCCGTGACAAAGATGGCAGCCGGGGCCCGGCCGGCAGGCGGCTGACCGGAAGGCGGGGCGGCGCTGGCGGGCGCAGGGCGGGGCGGACGGCGGCGGCGGGCCCGGCCCAGCCGAGCGGGGCGGGCTCTGTGTCTCCGCCGCCCGCTGATCCGGACGGGCCCGCGGCGTGGGGAGCAGGAGGCGGGCGCGGCCGAGCCCCGCAGCGGCCTGGCGAGGGCGGGGGCGGTGACTCCGGCGCAGGAGGCCGAGCGAGGGGAGCGGCCCCGGCGCCATCCGCCCCCCACCAGCCGGTTCCTCTGCCCCGGTGACGGCTGCACGCCGGGGCCTGCGCCGCCCCCTGGCCCAGTGTCCCCCCCGCCTGCTCCGCTTTGCCAGGCTGCTGGCGGCTGGGGTGCTGCTAGCGCCCTCCGGCTCCCGCCTGCCTCGGGCGGCGTGCGAACTCTGCCATGCAAAGTGGGGAGCCGGCCCCGGCCGCCGCCGTGAGAGTGGCCGAGAGCGAAGCCAAGCTGGAAGTCCTGCTCCCGGCCCACAGCAGCAGCAGCAGGAGCCCCGGCAGCCGAGGCGGCAGCACCAAGGGCTGGCAATACAGGTAGGTCCCCCTCTCCCCCGAGGGCCTGAGGGCAATCCCCATAGGCAGCCTTTGTGTCTCCTGCGCTGGCTGCTGTGCCAGGCCAGGCACCCGGGTCCATCTCCCTTGGGAGACAAGCCTGCCCTGCCTCCCCACTCCGACTGCCCTGTGATGTCCCACTAGAACACCGGAGGGGACAAAATCTGGGGGCAGCCTGCCTTCCTCTGGGGAGAGGAGAGTCCCTCGGTCCTCGTAGGCCTCTCCTGCCTCCAAGGTCCGAGACACGATTGAACAGGAGAGGAAAGGAGGCTGGAGAGAGGAGACAGATTGGGATGTCAAAAGCATTGATTCTCAAGTAAATCCGGCAAACGTATCATTTCGTTTTAGGGCCGTATATTTAATTTTACTACGTATAAATCCGTTGTTGTAGCTTGAGAATTAAAAACATCAACAAGCTGAAGTTATAAAGACGACTGTGAGAGAGATGGGAATTAATCCCAAATCACTTCAGCTTCTTACACTTTTAATTGTTTGAGTTGTTTCAGATCTTACCCTGACATTTAGAATTTAAAAGGTAACTCTGTGGTTAGAAATCTGTCTGATCAGTTCCTTGTTTCTATTAAATGAATTAATTTCCTTGGAGAAGTCACCCTGGTGAAATCTGTTGACTTGCAGAGAGAAAACACTTTGTGCTGTTATTAAATTCTATACATTTGTTTCATGGCAACAACATGTAATCTGTAACATTTGTCTATTGCAACTGGAAAATAAGAATACTGCTGGTTTCCACTTGTAAATCTTCTTTTGATCTTCAGAAAATGATCTTTACATGTTATGATAAGTCTATAAAATGATTGCCACCAGTATTGTAAAATTTATGAAAAGTGAGATGAAAATCACAACTAATCATTACATTTGCGTGGAATAACATGGCCATAGATTTAATTTTATTGCATCTACATATTATTTAGGCTTGTATTAATATTGATGCATAGTTCAATGCTTGTTAGAAATATTAACCTAAATTAACTATGAACTATAGTATTCTCTGAAAACTAAAAAGATTTTTAAAAATCAACTGTTGAGTGTTTATGCTGTTCACTTTTTAGCATTTCTGTCAGCTTGGACAATAAAAATAGGTTAGTTTCCAGTCAATTATATTTTTAAATTCTTGTGCTTTAGCACAAAGCTGCATTATTTGAGTTGCAAATGCAATAAGGTAATGTTTATTGGTTTAAAAAAAATCAAAATGTGGTAACATTTCTGTTTGTCTTTAGATTTGAAAAAGATTGTTTTCTCCTCACCGCTTCCCAAAACTTAAACTGTACATTTGTAACTGTAAATAAATCTGACCAGACAGTGTCTTTTGAAGTTGTACTGAAACCTGTATAATCCAAACAGCATAATTTTCACTGAGTGGTGATGGGGAAATGAGAGGTAGTTTCCACCCACAAAACTCCGACTTTTCTCTTTCAAATGTTGAGAGATTTGATGTAATTAATATTCAACTGAACAATAAGTTTATGCCATTTAAAAAAAAACAACTTTCACCAGTGTGCACAATGAATTAAACTGTAACAGGTAAATTCGGTGTTCAGTGGAGGCAGGATGGGAAAACTATTTTTTATTGTATAGACAGTATCATGTTGAAATATGGACATTTATGCACAAAACAATTAAATAAAAATAGCTTTGGGTTAGGGATGTGAATGACCAGTCGATTATCCAATAAGCAAACGCTTATCGGCTAGTCGAAAGGCTAGTTGACTAGTCTGTCCACTCCTCTCTTCTCCCCCACCCCACCGACTCTATCAGAGGCAGCAGGGTGGGGAGAGAGGAGGTGCTTCAAAGCGGCAGCGCTGCATGGAGCCTGGGGCCAGACCCTGGGCTTCATGTGGCGCTACCGCTTTGAAACACCAAGTACTGCCCAGGGCCAGATGGGGTGTCCCCAGGCTGCATGTGGCAATTCAAAGCAGCAGCACTGCATGGAGCCCGGGATCAGCTGGGGACTCCTTCGCTGACCCCGGGCTCCGTGTGGTGCTGCCGCTTTGAAACACCACATGGAGCCTGGTGCTGGATTCCCTGCGGTGTTTCAAAGCGACAGCACCGCACAGAGCCCAAGGGCAATGGGGGACTCTCCAGTTGACCCTGGGCTCCACGCGGCACTGCTGTCTGGGATAGGGACCATCTTTGTTGTTCATGTGTACACTAAGTCTTTGATCCTTGTCTGGTGTACCTTTCCTACACACAATTGTAATACAAATTCTAAATAACCATAATGCTGTTTGTAACACTTCACAAACTGAGAAAGTGACTGACCATTTGAAAGAATGCTCTCCAAAACAGAATGCTGTCCAAAACAGGGATGTGAATGGTTAGCTGGTAAGCCTCATCTTAATGCTTATTGGTTCTGGTTAACCAGGGGCTGGAGCAGCTCCCTTCCTGCCCTGGACAAGGGGCTGCTCCAGCTCTGTGGGGCCCAGAGCAGCCCTTGTCAGTGGCAGGCCTGGCCCTGCCCCTCCCCTCCTTTAATCGGTTATAATTGGTTAAACATGTTTTACTGGTTAACCAGTTAAACTGGATTTTACATGCCTACATGGAAATCTGTCTGCCTTTACAACTTGTGGAAATAGGAGAGCACTGAGTTCGATTGTTCGTCTCTCTGTGTTACGTAGGAATTAAGAAAGTCAAATTAGTTGACTAGGTGTCTGTTATTCTGAACCAGTCTGTCTCGGAAAGTGTACTGGTACTGGAGAGAGAAGTTTACGGGAAACCCTGTAGTTGACAGTTTATGGAATAAAGGCCTTTAGGGAAAGTTTCTTTAACTCCTTGGTTGTCTTATAAACCCCCACACTTCAGGTCATAATCACTTTCATATTTTTTGCCCCAATTCTGTCTAACATAATTGCACATATTCTTCTATTATCTAATTCTGTTAACCCTTGGCCTCTATAATATTTTGCAGCAGTGAGTTCCATAAGTGAATTACACGTGTTATATTATTTTTTTAACTTTTGAATTTTTTTTCTTAATTTCATTCTCTTATTCTTGTAAATGAATGTAAATAGGTGTGGCCAATTTATCTTTTCCATGCTATTTGTTATTTCCACTATCTCTTTCATGGTCCCTCTTCTCCACTATCTGTTTTAAGTGAAACAATCTGTGCATCTTCAGTCTTTTTTGTATACAATTTTTTTCATAACTCTAATCATTTTCATTACCTTTTTTGTGCCTCATCTATTTCTGCTTATAGATTTTGGAAGTAGTGGCCACAGTTGAATACCATAGTCAGTCAATGAGAGCATTAGAATACTTTATTTATCCTATTGCTTTATTTTTTGAGTGTTGTGGCACACAGAGTGCAAGTTTATGTTGAGTTCCATGGATGCCCTTGTGTCTGCTTTGAGGACCTACTGTTATTTTAGAGCCTATGGATAGTTCATGTTATTCCCTCCATTATGCTTTACTTTGCATTTGTCATTATTTAATTTATGTTATCACAGTATTTCAAATTCTGCTAGTTTCATTAGGACTCTGAATTATTTAATCTACTGTGCATTTGGTTAACATACAACTTTGTTACTTGCAAAATCTGACACCCTATTTTTTTGTTCTTTTTTCCAGATCATTTTTAAGTATGTTAAACTACACCATCACTATATGTATTTTTGGGGCACCTCAGTTGTGAATCCTTTGCTCTGCTGAAAATGTATGATTTAGACGTACTTTTTGTTTTATCTTTTGCCAATTTCTAATTCGTGACGGAACTTCACCTCTTCCCCCCATGACTGTTTGGCTTATTTGAGACTCTTGTGAGGGAGTTTGTCAAAGACATTAAAAAAAACAAAACAAAACCTAGAAGTGCCAAATCTAAATGACAAAGGAAAGAGTATTCTAAATTTAATTGACTTGATTTAAACTATTGGGCTGATCGAATTGAAGTTTGATCAGAATTCGTGATGGATTCTCAGACTTCTTCCATCTCTATGGAAAATTGGCTCATAGAAGAGGATGATGAGTGATATCTCAAGCCATATAATACAACAGTGTTGGGTTCCAGAAGTTCAGTTTCAGAATTTAAGTCCATTATACTTTATAATGTGCAAAGTTTTACTTCTATATGACCACAATCCACTGATTTGATTGATCAAATCTTTAAAACTGGCTTATAAGCTATGGGACAAATAAATGGGTCTACAGCAGGGTTCCCTCTAAGCTGCGCACCTGTGTGGCCATGCAGAAGAAATTTTACGCCTGCCCATCTCATTTGCAGAGCAGTACTCACCATGATTCACTTTCCTGCTGAACCGGAAGGTGAGTGGTGGTGATAAGTCTGGTAAGTTCTGGCTGGGCCATGGGACGGTGGTCGGCTGTCCCCCCTTTGCTCTGGCTGGAGCCAGGGTGCAGTGAGTGAAGCTGTGTCTGCTGGGACAGCCTCACTGCAGCCCCGGTTCCAGCTCTAGCAGATGCCATGCCGCTGCTTTGGTGATGACCGGGGCCATGTGGCAGGAGTGGCTGCTCCTGCTGCTTTGGCAGCGGCGGCTGCCAGGGCTGCGTGGTGGCGGCGGCTGCTCCTGCTGCTTCAGGAATTTCCTTGGCCATCAGCTCAGGGTCTATGGCATAGACAGCTAATGGATGTGAAGTTCTACCCTGACAATGGGATATACAATCTTTAAAAATAATAATCGCCTGTGGAATTGGCCTGAAACAATACGGTGACTTGGAGATCCATTAATGAGTGCCTGGGTAAGTTAAATGTTCCCCAACAGGTTTCTGTGTGTTGCCTTTTCAGATATCTGATTTGTCTCCATTAATTCTTTCCTGTAGAGTTAATGGACACACATCAGATATCTGAAATGGCAACACACAGAAACCAGTTGGGGAACATTTTAACTTGCCCGGGCACTCATTAATGGTTCTCAAAGTCACCATATTGTTTCAGGCCAATTCCACAAGGCAACTACACAGGGAAGCCTTAGAACTTAACTTCATTTACAGGTTTGATTCCTGTCACTAAGGTAAGGTAAGAGACATTGGCTGGATGGCCCTCTACATTCCACATCCTAATGACACAAAAAAACAAACAATGGCTACTTAAGAACAATTAGTATCTTCTCTATCAGCTTCATGTAGCATGGACTCTCTAATTGACTATTTCTTTCCCTTCCCTCCCCCCCCCATCCTCTTATTTATTTAGAAACTGGACCTTTAATAGCTCCATTCATCTGAAGAAGTGGGTTGTTCCCAGGAAAGCTCATGATACCATCTACATGTTTTGTTAGTCTTTAAGGTACAGCAAGACTTTTCAGTGTGCTTAAAGTTAAGCTTTGGGGTTTTGCTGGGTGGGTATTTAAACATCAGGGCTACGTCTACACTGGTGCGTTCTCACACAAAAACTCTTTTGCAGAAGAGTGTTTACACTGGCATGTGCTTTTCTGCAAGAGATGTGCTTTTGCGCAAGAGCATCCATGCCAGTGTAGATGCTCTCTTGCGCAAGAAAGCTCTGATGGCCATTTTAACCATAGGGCTTTCTTGCGCAAGAAATTCATGTTGCCTGTCTACACTGGCCTCTTGCACAAGAACAGTTGCGCAAAAAAGGGCTTATTCCTGAGCGGGAGCGTCAGAGTTCTGGTGCAAGAAGCCCTGATTTCATACATTAGAACGTCAGTTTACTTGCGCAAGAACACGCGACCAGTGTAGACAGGCAGCAAGTTTTTGCGCAAGAGCGGCCACGTTTGCGCAAGATTGCGCCAGTGTAGACACAGCCCAGTTGTAAGGCAAAGAAATGGAAAGAGTGGATAGTGGTTTGTATTCTGACTGCAACTTTTACCTTAAGTAAATTGAATTTGATCATTGCTTAGATCTCAGCTTCCTAAATATTCTGCACTTTATAATAAAAAGCCTTGTCATGTCATGCATAGTGCTATGCAGTTTAATATGCATAGACTAAGTAAATAAAAATTCAAGAGTTTTAGAAAGAAGACTCAATTACTGTGCCTCTCACTGAAAAGATAGTAAGTTACTGGAATGGGTTAAACTTAAAAAACAACAAATGGTCTGGTAGCATTTTTATACTCTAACAAAACATGTAGATGGTATCATGAGCTTTCGTGGGCACAGCCCACTTCTCCAAATGGCCGGAGTTGGAATGGGTTAGTCAGCCCTATAAATTACACCATGCATAGGCCAAACATAAATAAAGAGCCCAATTGTAGTTTCCAGTTCTGATTTGCCACTAATGTGTCCGGGCCAAACCTAGGTCATATGACTGAATTAACATCAATTAGAATTGTGTTGTATTTATCTATGTATAAATACATTTAAATGGCAGTAGGTGTCTAGAATGACATTTTATGGTTAATGAGAATACAAATACACTGAATGTTGTGGAAGATACCAAGCTTGGATGGGTGCAAGCGCTAGGCAAAATGATCTGGACAAACTGGATAAATGGTCTGAAGTAAATAGGATAAGAGTCAATAAAGACAGCTGCAAAGCACTCACTTAGGAAGTAGTTATCAATGGTTCACAGTCATGCTGGAAGGGCATAATGAGTGGGATTCCACAGGAATCAGTTTTGTGATCAGTGCTGTTCAATATCTTCATCAGTGATTTAGATGATGGCATAGCGAATGCACTTATAAAGTTTGTGGATTAAATCAACCTGGGAGGAGTTGCAATTGTTCTGGAGGATAGAATTAGAATTCAGAGTAATCTGCACAAACTGGAGAAATGGTCTGAGGTAAATAGGATGAAATTAAATAAGGACAATCAGTTGCGCACGTATAAAATGAGCAAATGAGTGTGACAACTTCAGTGCCTTAAGAGGAACAGCGACTTATGGTTTTATAGTACAAAATTACAATGATAATCTTTTCTGCCTATTCAAAAGGTAAGTACAGGTTGGAGCTCCTTGGTTCGGCGGCACCCATGGGATCTGACCAGTCCTGGATGAAGGATTTTGCCAGACCAGGGGTGGTCATTTCTGCCTTACCTGCCGCCAGCCCCCTCCCAGTCCTGGCTCGACCCCATGGCCCTATCAGCTTCTGCTCATCGGGCTCCCACTGCTGCACCAGGCAGCCCTGCTGCCTTTGCACACTCTGGGCTCCTGCTGCCGCGCCCAGAAGCTCCGTTGCCTTCATGCACAGAGCTCTCGGTGCCATGCCAGGTTCCTGCTGCAGAGTCTGGCTCCTGTTGCCATTCCGGGCAGCCCCGCAGCCTCTGCACTGGGGTTCTGCTGCCATGCATTGTGCTCCCACAGCCCCCGCAACTGTATGTGGGGTTCCCACTGCCCTGCCATGAAGCCCTACTGCCCTGCTAGCTTGCAGGGCTCTGAGGCACTAGCCCTCCACTGGGACTCTGGTCCTGATCCGTGGTGCTAGACCAGAGAGTTCCTGTCAAGAGAGTTTCAACCTGTACAATATTTGCTACTTCAGACAATAGATGAAGTTAGAGAGAAACTGCATGTTTACTATTACCACCATGGATATTTCTTTCTTAATCAGAACTCTTCAAAGTAAGCCATCCTTTCCTGGTTTCTTGTTCTTCACTTTATCAATTTGTTTGAGCACCTACTTATTTGATACTGGCCACTTGGATGTTGCAATGAATGTTTGAAAAACTATGGATGAAGAATCACGTTGTCTCAGGATTTTGCTTTCAGGACATGCTGCCATTTCTAGATAGTCACCCCTGTAGTTTCTGTTACTGGATTTTGCTATTGAACTCTCATTTGTGTAAGATGGCATAAGATGATCAGGAAAAGTAGTTTCTTACCTATTAGATGTGCAATTCTTTGCCTGACTAGACTCCCCCTTCTTGCTGTTGATGGGCATTAGGAAGGTTATTTCTTTGAGCTGATTTTGCTTATTACTAGATTATCTACTGTGATCATAACAGCTAGAGAGAGAGAGAGAGAGAGAGAGAACCATCTCTGTTGCTGGAAGAGAGGACTCCAGTTCCATTTGGGCTGCAGTAGGATGGCTGAGACAAGGCAAATTAATAGATAACCAAATCTCATATAAACTAACCATTGTAGCTAGCAGATGATGGTTCCGAGCCACGAGAATAGCATTATGACTCTAGTCTTCCATTGATATCAAAATGTCTCACAATGGGCATAGAAAATATTGGTCAAGTAGGGTAGATCTTTTATCCACATTTTTTACAAATAATTTTTTTTTAAACTTAATGGCTTATATATTGTAAACTAACTGTACTGACCTTGACGTGGGGATTGCTTCTGTCGTTGAGCAGATGTTCAGGCATTAAGAACATGGAACTTGTGGTTGAAAGGTGAAGAAATATATGTTCTGCATTTTAAAATGTACATTATGTAGGGACTTCAGAGGAACACAATGGGACGTGATTTCTAAAGGCAGTGGACACAGAAAATAAAAGCCTTGCTGTCTCATGATTTGGAGTAACGTTTTGAGGAGACTGAAGTTAACATTTTTACATTTCAGACTGAGTAGAGAAAAATAAACTCTGTAAGACAGTGAAAGACCATGAAATACATTTACAAATATCTTTTAATCAGATCTAAAATTAACTATCAGCTAAGGCGTGCATTTTGAAATTGAGGTGATTTGCCTCTTGGGATTGGCTTTGATAATAATCCTTCTTAGTAAAGTTTGGATGAGTTGGAGTTAATCTGAGAAATGAGAGAGATCCTCATGGGTCTGGCTACTAATGCTGTGCATTAAATTTGGGAAACCAAATAAATTCAATTATTGCAGCACGCATAGTACTTGAGAGCACTGGGTGGTTATTCTCTAACCTTGGTGCTAAGTTCATCCTTAATTCCTAACTCTGATTTTTCTTTTTGTTATATACTTAAGTCAATATAACTAAGTTTTAGGTATGCCGTGCCTCAGAATTGCATAGTTAGTAATATCTGATCTGATTAAGATTGGATTTTTGAGAATAAAGTCAAGGTCCCTAGTATTGTGATGATTAAGGAAGTTTAATTGCGTCTGTTTTAGTGGCCAATTTTCTTAGGCCTATTCTATGTAACTTTCACTCTCATCTCTTCCTGTGCCTCCCTAGCTGTTCTCTCTCTCATCATCTCTTTTCTGTTCTATTTAAAAGTAAAACTTCTTGTACTCTTTATCTGTGGATTTTTTTGGTGGTGGTAGTTTCAAATTATCATTCTAAACTACTTTGCTGCAGCCAGTCCACAGAGGCAAAATGACAATTACCTGATAAGTCTGTCTTGGAGCTGGCAGGCTTGCTTCTCCTCTGCCCCTTTCTTACTTTTCTTCTTCCTCTTCCCTTAATTTTTCTGTTATCAATGCCCTTAAAACACTCAAACTTTGGTGCTAGAATTATGACATCAAGAAGTCAGTCACCAATTGGAATCACCCTCTCTCTCCTTTCACCTTTACTTTTCCTGTGTATTCATACAGCTTTTTTATTGGTTAAATTCCTTAGCTCTTGATTTTCAAATTATTAGAAATTTGGATACTTCAGTTTTTAGATGTTCATCTTAACAGATCTTAACGGTGTCTGGCTTTCAGAAATTGCTGATCCCCTAGCGTTTGAAAATTGGGGCCCTTTAAGGTGACTCAAGTTGGGAACCAAAAACTTGAGACATCCAATTAGTCATTTGAAAACTTGGGCCTTTAATTCTCAATGTGTGTTTCTTTTAAAAATCCTTTATTATTAAAGTTCAAATTAGTATATGTTCTGCCTTGTTTAAAGCTCCTTTCTCTTCCCCTTTCAATTTTTTGCTTTCTTTTCCTGCATAGTGCCAGTCCTTTAGTTCCCACATAGTCTCTTCCCATGTGCAGCTCAGTGCCTCTTTTCGTGTCCTCTCCATGCCTGCTACAGATTTACTGTTCTAGTTCTGTATGTATCCAATTACCTCCTTCTCCTTGAAAGCTCTGAGAAGTTGATTCTTTCAGGACCGATCTCTTCTATGGTACAATAGACTCATGACCTGGATCATGCAAAAGTTAATAAATCTTTTATTTAAAAAAACTCCAATAAAAACTAATTCAAAGTAAAGGCAAATTAATTGACCCACTTACAAAGTAATACACTCATGCAGTCTGTAAGGAACAGTGTGCACCTGTGATCAGTAGATAATTACACATGCCAGGGTGAAGTTACAGTACCACTTGTTCAAACATTTTCTTTTGGGAGCTGAAATGGCAAGTCTGGGGCAGGGGGCTCTGCATTGACATGCAGTCTTTATGTTTTGTCAGTGGGGATGCTTGAAAAGGCTTAGTGCCTGATGCTGTTTATTCTTTTTGGGATTTCTCCATACTGAGTAATTGCACTATATTATAATACATATTAACAAATGAGTTAAGCACAACTAAGCACTCAATATGGACGAGGATTGTTGAGTTTAAAATTTAGTTGGTTGTGGTTAACCTTAGGGTACAGTGTTCCCTCTAACATTTTCAATCATTGGGTGGGTTGAATTTTCTTTTGGGTGGATTGAAATTTCTTGTGTGTAAAACCAATATTGAGGTAGTGTGTGGATGTGTACCACCACTATAAACAACTATATATGGCTTTAGGATTTGTAGACAGATGCATGTTTCAAAGAGCTTGCAAATAAGGTTTCATTCTACAAAACAACTAGTATCACACGTAATACTTGCTACTTCTGACTCATAAGAGCCAGAACTCTACCACATAGCAAAGATCTGGCCTTAATGCAATACAATTTACCATGTATTAATTTAGTAACACCGGATTTTAAAAAATCATTAAGATCGGAGTTTTAGATATCTGCAACACTCCAAAAAAATTCTGTTAAAAGAATTGTTTTCTTTTAAAGCCATTAGCACCAATGTAAACTTTGTTTGAAATGTAATCATGCAAATGTCCTGGCACACACACACACTCCATGCAGCTTGCTCTCCCTCCCCAACCCAGCCAGACAGAGAGGACTCTGCAGCAAGTGAGACAGGGACACCCCAAACAAACTCCCTCCTACCCCACCTCACTGCACAGATGCCAGCACCCACCCACCCTCTTTCCCCACCCCTGTGCAGTCTGCTTCCGCCAGCCCAGGTGGGAATTGGGATAAAATCCTGCTTCTTAAACTAGCAGGCACTAGCAGTTTGTCCTGTCCTAACTCCAGCTAAAGCACAAACAAATTATCCATACCTCCCCCACACCTCACAGCACAAACTCACTCCCCCTGCCTCCACCTTACCCCAATGCCAGCATCCACCCACCCTCTTTTTCCCCCCATCTACTGCATGCAGTCAGCCCCTTATCTTCCCCTTCCCAGGAGGCTTGAGAGTGATGAGTTTCTGCCTCTCTCTCCAAACTCCCTTCCGACTCCCCCTCAGCCAATTAATTAATTACTCCGTCCCTTTCCCCAGCCACTTATTCCCTTATCTCACTTTTTACCTGCTCTGGGAGCTGCTCAGTTTCTAGCACGGAGCAGCTCCAGTTAACTGCTTGCATACTGAGAGGATGCCCCACCTCCCCCTGGTCAGATGAGCTCCCTGCCTGCGTGGGAGCTTTGAACTTTTGAGTAGAGCTCAGAAAACAGCTGAGCAGCCGTGCAGCTTACAGGGAACTTAAGGTCCATCTTTGGTTCACAATTATTGATATGATGATTTTTAAAACAGCCATTCTTATTTACTTGCATGTATAATATTGTGTTAACAAATGTTATGAAAGAAAGCGTTTTCCCAATGTATGCAAGCCTGTCACATTTTACGCATCAACCAAGAACTAGGGAATAAAGGGAAGGTGGCATAGGATGTTGGCATACAAGCAGGTAACCTCACTGGTGTTAAAAAAATGGACAGAATTAGAAAAGAACTGTTAAAGGAGTAAGGGCAGACACTTAGTTGAGCTATGTCTACACTGGGAAGGTTTGGCAACTAAAGTGCTGTCCACATGCAAAAATTGCCAAAGGTGAAAACTGGTCACATTTCTGCCTCCCATTGTTGACATTTCATGACCACATTGTTAGCTCCCCTTTGGGTAAGCATCCCATTGTGCAGTGTTGTGGGAAGTCAGAGCTGATCCCTGTGCTGCTTGGGATTCTCTCATAGCTCTGTGAGCTCTCTGTGCTGAGGAATGTCAAAGCAGCACAGCAGTCTCTCCAGCTGTCCCATTGCAGCAGCAGTCTTTCTGCCTCTGTCTTTCTAGTGCAAGGCAGAATGTGAGCATTCCAATGATTTGCTCTTTGTTCCCCAAATGGAGCAGCTCACTCAGCTGTCAGATACTTCCCGGAGCTTTGAAAGGGGAGGGATTCATGCCTGTAGGGCAGCAGAGATCACAAAACACTGAGCAGAGCTATGAGGGCAGACATTGTGGGATACTGGCGGAAGCCAGTTTTCTCAACAAAACAAACAGCAAAGTCCACATTGGCTCTTTGTCAACAATAAAGGGCAGGGGAAAGACAAAAGTCTCTTGCAGGGTTGGAAGTCACATTTTGTCACCAAAACTGGGTGTTTTTCCCAGCAAGTTGCATTGCAGTGTAAACACTCTCACTGTTTTGTCCACTGATTTTTCAGGGCTTTAAAGTATGTTATCCAGGTCTTGCTGCCATGGAGCATTTTCATCATGGAGGACCCTGTAAGGCAATGGTTCTCAGTCTTTCAGGTGAGCCGCAGGGTTGGGGCTCTCCACCTCCACAGCGGAGAGTCCACACTGGCACTCTAGCCCCCATCCCCGCAAGGTTGGAGCAACTTTGTAGGTCAGATCCAGCTTACTGGGGAAAGAAGGGGTTCTGCGCACTGCCACTCCCTCTCCCCCACCTGGGGGAATGGCAGCAAAGGAAACTGCTTGCTTGGAAGCTTTCCCTGCTTCTCCCATTGGCCAGAATCACGGCCAATAGGAGCAGTGGGCGGGGGGGGGCGGGCAGTGCCTGGGAGCGGTGGGAGGCACAGAGATAGGTATGTGCCCCCTTCATCTCCCTCATGCCCAGATCCCACATGCCAATGCCCCTCATGAACCCTTTTCCACTGAGATCCCGCACCTCCACCGCCCTCATGCATGCTCCCTTCTTCCCAGATCTCTCCACCTCCCCCACCCCACTCCTGCACCCAACCTTCTAGCCAGACCCCTCAACCCTCATCTTGCTCCTGTACCCAACCTTGCAGCCAGACCCCCAACTCCCAGTCTGCTCCTGCGCTCAACCTTCCAGCCAGACCCTTCCACCCTCCAGCTGCTCTTGCAGCCTCTCTTCCACTAAGACCTCCCACCCTCAGTCCAGTCCTGCATCCATTTTGTCATCATGGGCGGTTGGTTGGTAGTCCCTGGCAAAATCTGTGTTGTGTGGGGTGGGTCATGGGCCAAAACGTTTGAGAACTGATGTAAGGGAAAGCTGTAGAACCCGTTGGGGCAGGAATTTGCAAAAGACTCAGTACTGAGTATAGCATATTTGTCTTAGTGATTTGATCCCAGATGTGCATCCACAACTAAAACTATATGTACAGGGAAATGTCCTTAACATACCTTGTTGAGAGATCACATAGTTTGTGCTGTTCATGGCTCCCTGTGGAATGAATTCCAGAGGGAGCCAACAGCCATTACAAATTCCATTGTCTTTCACCACAAGTGCAGAGACTTCAGCCTTGGCTTCTCTTACATAAACACATAACTACATGTCTCTTAAAAGAGTAAGGAAAAACCTACCATAACAAAACATTCCATTACATACAATTTATGAAATTCTCCGCCTGGGGAGCACAAACGGCATGGCAGATCCTTATGTCATATCATATAATACTCTACAAGAAAGCACATGAATATTTCGGGTACATTATAAGAACATATAAAGAACAGAATAGTTCCCTAGAAAATAGGGCATGTATAGCGGATTCTTACACATTCTGTCATGACACACTTTCCTCTCATTTGCATTTACAGATTCATTTGGTTATAGGTGTGGGGCAGGTAGCATCACCTATCATTAAGATTGCTTAACACTTCTTATTATAAGGCCTGGTTTTTAATTCCTTGTAACTTTGCCAAGCTTACTATTTGAGCTGAAATTTTCTATGCTTAGTGGCTGCCTGAGGCAGATTTTTTGGGGGAGTTCAGCCATTTGAAAATGAGGCTAGAGAAAAATACATTGTTTTGCCCGGGTTAAAAATTTCTGGAAAAACTTTCTTTGAAAAAGCTCTTGCTCCCCCATGTTTTGGAGCAGAACCATGAAAATTTGGCAAGGGTTGACCGTTGTCAGGTGACCTTGACTTTCCCTGTGAAAATCTGCCCAGATTTTGTCAAATTATATCCCTTTGCAAAATTGCAGTGTGCAGATGCTCTGTAGAGACATCTTAGATTTTATCAGTTAAATACCTCAAAGATTCTATCTTCACTAGGGATTTTAAATTGAGGTTATTTTAGTAATTGAGTAGTCGATAGAATTTTTATCAACTACTCAGTTACTTGATAGGGAAAGGCAGCCCTCTTTACTCCCAGCTTGTGCCGAGATGAAATCCCGCTGTGGCTCTGCAATTTTAAAGGCAGTAGGAGCCGGGCAGCCTGCCCCCTGGCTCCTACTGCATTTTAGATTGCAGAGCCACAGTAGGGTTTGGTCCCAGACACGGACAAGCGGGCAGGCAGTCCAGCTCAGACCCAGCTCGCGCCAGGTCGAGGACCAAACCCCATTGTGGCTCTGCAATTTAAAATGCAGTAGGAACCTTGGGGCAGGCTGCCTGGCTCCTATTGCCTTTTAAATTGTAGAGCCACATAGAGGTTTGGTCACAGGGCTGCCTGCCCAGCTGGTAGCGGCCTCTGTCCACAAAGGGTCCCAGTGGGAAGCTGGGCATCCCTGCTGACTGGGGCTGCTTCCTGGGCAGCAGCCCCTGTCCCCAGGAGGTCCCAACTTCCTGTTGGGCCCCCTTGCATACAGGGGTTGCTGCTGGAGCAGCCTCCCTTCCCTTCTCCCCCCAACCCCGTCCCCTACTGCCTCTGATAGAGGCAGTGGGGAGGGGGCAGTGGGGGGGAAGGCAGCGGAGACAGTGCTAGGGGTAACCTGCTTTTAAGCCAGCTCTCCCCCCAGCACTGGCTCCTGCACCCTCCCCCCTGCTGCCTCTAATATAGAGGCAGCAAGGGGGAGGAAGGGGGAGAATGTGAGTAGTCAACTTGACTACTTGACAAGTTTAAGCTTAAGCTTATCAGGTAGTCGACTAATCGACTACTCTCTTACATCCCTAATCTACACCAGGCATGCTCCATCCCTGTTTTTGCCACAGAGCTTCTGTGTGATGCTAGTCTTTAACTTGAAACCAAACTTTTCACTAGTGGTTGCCAATCTGGACTTGAAATTCTGAGGCTTGGGGTTTCAGAAGTTCTGAGCATTTACAGCTGCACCTGAAGTCAATAGGAGCTGTGCTTTGAACATATAAAATGCCTTATTGTGCTATGTATATTGAAAAAGCAGGTCTTGGGCATTTCTCCTTTCATAGCTCTATCAAGTATCTTATACCTGAGTGTGCTTCTATGTTTGGGGGAACAAAGAAAGAGCAAGGATTGCTTCTGTTCTCCCTGCACTAGGAACACAGCATCAGGTGGACTGAGCTGCAGGAAGAGGGGGACAGACAGCTTAGCATATCTCCATCTTTAGGTGCTCAATTTGAGTTTTTTAACGAGCCCTGTTTTGCAGACAGTGCTGAGAATGTGCCCTATGAAAATTAGACCTCTTTAAAATACTTCAAATTGAGCATTAATTACTGAGGCTTCTAAAATTACTTCTGTTGTGATACCGTAAATCAGTGTCACCCAGAGATTTACTTAGATTTCATTTTGAATTGGCATACATATTTATATGTATATGGGAAGAGTCTTTGCTAAATTTAGATGTATTTACAGAGTAGTTTCAGTATTAATGTAAGCAGAAATTAAATTAGGTTTAAACATCCACTTCACTAGATTTGGCAGGCAGATCTATTTTGAGCACTAGAAAGCATTCTAAATGGCAATTCAATTAGGCCATTTTTCAGCTGTCCAGAGGGAGCAGTATTTTACTTTTTATTCAGAAGGTGTTGGATCTTCATTCTGTTAGCAAATTTCTGCTCTTCCCCAGAGTTAGTGTAGTCACCGCCTCACAGTTTCATAAGTATAATGGCTAGTAAGCATTACTATGTATCTCTTTCCCCCTCCCCTTCCTTGCAAGTTCAGGCAGAATGGTATTTCAAAACACTTTGCTGATTTAAAATTCCTGCTGACAATAATTTTTCATGTGGAGTAATACTTTTCTCTCTGTGCATGCTGGCTCTTTCAGTGGATACAGATATATTCATGTCTTGTAATATATTAGGATTTGAGCTTTTCTACAAGGATTGCTGTTACTGACCCAGAGCCTAATGTAATTGGAAATCCTCTCTGAACTTTGAACAAAAAGGAATGATCTCTTGTAGGTCATAGGTTATGTCATGAAACATTTATATAAGTAAAGGGGTAAGCAGTGTGTCTCACTGAAATAAGTTTCTTGGAGCACTTCTAGAGGTTTACTTTGTGTTATCAAACTATTGGTGTGTTTGTCTTACAGAATCGTAGAAAAATAAGGAAGGGATTTTGAGAAGTTATCAAGTGCAGTCTCCTGTGTTGGGGCAGAACCAAGTAAACCCAAACCATCCATGACATGTTTATCCAATCTGTTTTTAAAAGCCTCCAATGATGAGTATTCCTCAACTTTCCTTAAAAGCCTATTCCAGGTCTTAACTATTTTTGGATATTTCCTAATATCTAACTTAAATCTTCCTTGCTACTGAAGAAGCCCATTACTTCTTGTCTTACCTTCAGTGGACGTGGAGAATGGTTGATGACTGTCCTCTTTACCACTGCCCTTCATGGGTTTGAAGACTGTTACCAGAAATTCTTTTCTCAAGACTAACTGTGACGGGGTGCGGTCACAGACGACCCCTCAGAGGTGTCTCCCGGGGTGCTGACACGGCCACTGCCACTTGCCTTCCTGCTCTCTGGGGCTCCTCACCGCCCGGTCCTGCTAGGCCAGCTCTGCTGGTCTTCCCCCAGCCAAGGCCCCGAGCTAAGGTCCCTGCCCCCACTGAGAAGCAGTACCAACACTGAACCACTTCAGGTCCAAGGAGAGTGCAGTTTAGGGCCCAGCCTCCTGAGAGAGCACTCCCCCAGATGGGATCAGACCTCAAGGAATTAGGTAAGCCACCTTTAACAATGAAAGGGAGAATGTGCACGCTGGTTGCCCCCCCCCCCCCCGGTAACAATCACTTACACTGGGTTTGATTGAAATAAAAATGGTTTTATTAAGTTGAAGCAGTAGGATTTAAGTAGTAGTAAGTAAAGACAGGCAGAGCAAAGTAGGTTACAAATCAAAAGAAACAAAACCGCTTGGCTAATTCTACATTGAAACCTCAGTACAAACTTAATCAAACTCACCCTAAAACCTCTTTTCCAGCTGCCCCTCCAAACCAGGGCTGTCTCTCCACCCTGGGGTCTCCAGCCCCTTCCTTCAGGTGCAGCCCAGCCAAAAGACCTAGGCCTCTGCTTTCCTATTCCTTTTGTTAAGGAGTTGAGGACACTCCCTACCAACCACTGCTCAGACTTAAGGACAAAAGATTGTTTAACAGTGGCTCATCTAGAAGTTTCAGGTAACACCCTCCATGTCTCCCTTTCACACATTTGAAACTCACCAAGTATTCCCCACTCCATGTGTCTAATTTTCTACACACAAATGATACATACAACAGAGTAAGATAAACAGAACCAGCAGATCATGACATGAAGATCGATGGGTTACATGAAATAATTCGCTCAAACCACCTTTGAGTTATGTATATTCATGTCCATGAGTCCACTTCATAAAGCATGGGGCGAGGGGGTCCATGTCACTAACCATGTCCAATTTTTTAACTTTTACACTGTCCCCATAGATCAGATTTTCTAATCTTTTTATCATTTTTGTTGCTCTCTGCTGGACTCACCATTTGTCCACATCTTTCCTGAAGTGTGGTGCCCAGAATTGGACACAGTACTCCAGCTGAGACCTCATTAGTGCCAAGTGGAGTGGGACAGTTACCTCCCGTATCTTACATATTAAATTGCTGTTAATATACCTCACACCTGTACGTGTTTTTTCACAACTGCATCGTGTTGTTGACTGATATTCAGTTTGTGATCCTCTATAACCCCCGGCTTCTTTTCAGCAGTGTTAGTATTGGCTAGTCAGTGATTTTTCCATTTTGTAGCTATTTGATTTTTTTTCCTTCCTATGTGAAATACTTTGAATTTGTCATTATTTAATGTCGTCTTGTTGAGAGTACAGTCTTTCAGCAGGTTGTGCACCCACCTTACAGTAATTTGATCTTGACCACATTTCCCTAGTTTGCATGTGGAACTGTGGAAAAGCCTTACCAAAATCAAGATAGATTTTATCTACTGCTTCCCTCCCTTTCCCAGCCCCCATCCACTAGACCAGTAACTCAGTCAAAGAAAGAAACGAGGCTCATTTTTACATGATTCCTGTCTACTTCTTATAACCCTCTTATCTAGGTCATTGGTGGGGAACACAGCCCACGCGCAGCCTGTGCACCCTCTGTCGGTCGTCCTCCCCCATGCGCCTCTCGCGCACTTGGGTCCTGCACTTACCTATGCCTTCCCCTTCCTCCCAGCACTTTCAGAGCGCCACAAATCTGCTGATTCACGTTCTGTCCCTGCTTCTCCCCCTTTGCTCTCTCCCTCCCAGAGCTTGAACACCGCAAATCCGCTGTTTGAATCAACTGCTATTGAAATGCTAGTGAATTGAACTATTTGAATCTTCCTATTTTTTTCCCTCAAAAGCTATTTAGGAAAAAAACCCAAAGTATGTTGCAGTATGTGCTCTTAAAATGATCAAGTGAGTTCTGCCCCTTCTCACTGGATATCTCTGTAGGATCCCAGCCATGCCCAAAAGACAGCAGTAGGGAGAGTAGAACTCTTAGGATTTTGGTGGTTTCCCAGAACCTATATGGGATTGGTATCACAGTACTAAGGACTTATTGATAGAGGAAGTTATGGGGTTTGTTTTGTTCCCTTGTTAAAAAAAGAGAAGTAATAATGCTATGTAGATGGAAACTTCTGACTAGTCCAGGAAAAAGAGGAATAAATGAATATATGCAGCAAGCATATATTATAAAATATATAAAATCTCACACTTTTTCTGAGATTTTTAGATGAGCAAATGTTAAGTGAGATTGGGGTATTGCCTTTCAGTTAGGAATTTTTAAAACAATAACTTGGTTTACATTTTTCAAAAACACGGAGTTGTGCATCCTGTTTGCTATGTATAATTCTCTTCCTCTGTCCCTTTTCTGCTTTTTGTTTGCTTTACTCACTTTGTTGCAATTGAATTGAAGTAAGTTCCTGGTGGATGAGGCTGGTTTCCTAAGTGTTCCTGGAGAATTGAGTACAATGGGACCCTGATCCTGGCAGTGCTTTCAGGCACTGTCCTGTAATAGATATGTTGCGATGGGAGTCGCCAGACCTTGCTGTTAAGTCTGCAGCTTTTCTCTTAGCACACAGCATTTCTCAGTCTGATGAAATGTTGGATTATGGTTAATTTTTAGTAACTTTTGGAGGTATTTTTTGGTGGGAGTAGGGATGTGAGCGAGTAGTCAACTGATAAGCCTAAGCCTGTATCAGAGGAGCAAGGGGGGGGAGCCGGCTTAAAAGGCAATTCCACACTGTCTCTGCAGTGCCGCCTTTCCTCTTCCTCCCCCCATTGGCTCGCGCTGGATCCGGGACCTACCCCGGTTGCAGCTCTATCAGAGGCAGCAGCGCTGGGGGCGGCAAGGGGAGGCTGCTCCGGCAGCAGCAAACCAGCAGAGGTAGCTCTCAGACCCAGTGTGAGCTGGGACTGAACACGTCTTCCCTTATCAACTAATCGTGTAGTCAGTAAACATTCTATTGACTACACGATTAGCGAATTACCCACCTCTTAACATCCTTAGTGGAAAGTTGTGGCAAGCAGTTTGGGTGTGTCTGCTTTAATCTCTTACTAGGGTCAGTTTTTGAAGTGTATTTGCTCCTTGGAACTGGGCATTGGTGTTTTTGTTGAAATTCCCGAATGAGGGGGTTTGCATTAAGGATGTTAAATATCGACTAATTGACTAATCGAATAGTTGATACATTTTGTATCGACTATTTGATTAGTCGATAGAGTGCCTCCACCTTTGAAGTGTAGCAACAGCTCCTATGGCTGTTGGTACGCTTCAAAGGCAAAAGGGCCGTGTGGAGCCTGGGATCAACTGGGGAATCCCCCACTGATCCCGGGTTCCATGCAGTGCTTCTGCTTTGAAACACTGCAAGGACCCTGACTCCAGGCTCCCTGCGGCGATTCAAAGTGGCAGCCTAGGGTCAGCAGGCGAATCCCCAGCTGATCCCGGGCTCCACACGGCGCTGCCACTTTGAAATGCCGCATGCGGCCAGGGGACACCCCGGCTGGTCCTGGGCTGCACGCAGTGTTTCAAAGTGGCAGCACTGTGTGGAGCCCCTGGTCTGGCCCCAGGCTTCAAGCAGTGCTGCTGCTTTGAAGTATCCCTTTCTCTCCCCCTCCCCTCCCCCACTTGCTGCCTCTTTCTGATAGAGGCAGCAAGGGGTAGGGGAAGCGACTAGTTGACTATCCTGTTGACTGAATTTGCTTATTGGACAGTTGACTAGTCCTTCACATCCCTAGTCTATATGCCTTCTGTGATCACCTGTGTTTAAGGTCTGCTCTCTATACAGTGTAAAGTAAACATATTGCACAAAGAATATACCTTGGTTTCGCATCATTGATTTGTCCTACAACTGGAAGCGTGTCTGCAAGGCTTTGACAGCTACAGGTTGCACCTTTATAAACTGGAACGCTCTGGTCCGGCATTATCTCTGGTCTGGCAGGACTGCAGATATTCCAGGATCAGTGTGTCCCAGCCCACTTTGGGGCATAGGGGGGCCTGGGAGCTCAGGTGGGGGGTGAGAGCCAGGAAACTGGGTGCATGGCTGAACTGGGGTGAGGTGGAGGGGAACTGGGAGCTGAGAAGCCGGGCATGTGGCTCAGCTGGGCTGTATGTGTCAAGGAGCTGGCATGTTACTCAGCTGGGCTTCAGAGATGGGGGGAAGGGAAAAGGAGCTGGTGCGTGGCTTAGCTGGGCTGTGGGGGGAGCCGGGAAGCCCAGTGGAGGGACAGGGCCGGGGGGTGGGGCTAGCAGCAGGAAGGCCAGAAATGACCTCCCCTGGTCCAGCAAAATCCCTCATCTGGACTAGGGAGGTCCAACTTGTACTATCACTTGACTGAGGACCAACAGTAATAATACAAATGGCGTAATCATAGGACCAGCCTCACTTGACTGAGGACCAACAGTAATAATACAAATGGCGTAATCATAGTAAGTTGTGGAAAAAATATTTTTACGTTTTAATAATGCTTGGACTTGACTGTGTTTAGTTTAGGGATGTAAAAATGCGGTTAAAGCCCTGATTTTCAGAAGTGTTCAACACCCGTAAAAGTCACTGGAGGTTGCAATCACTTGGCACAATTATTATAAATCTGCACATTGTGATAGTGAAATGTCTATCACAGAGAAATTGACAGAGTAGCAATTATATGTAAATAAATATGCAATTTGTCAGTCATGAGTGTGTACTAAAGATGTGCAATTTCTTATGGCATTTTTGGCTAGCTTTCAATATGCTGTGGTACCAACTACATAAAATTAAATTGCCTTTTTTTTCTTAAAAGCTCTGTGCTATAGATATGCCATTTTTATGTACTATGATTAGGGATGTAAATGAATAGTTGAATGGAGTATTTGACTACTTGTTCTCCCCTTCCCCCTGCTGCCTCTCGTACAGAGCAAAGGGAGGGGAGGAATAGGAGCCAGTGCTGGGGGGACCTGACTCAAAAGCCAGTGGGTTCTTACTTTGTTTAAAATGCAGAAATGCAACATCCTGGGCCGGTGTGAGCCAGGAGTGCTTGGTCCCAGCTCGTGCCAAATCTAGAAGCCCCTGTTCGCAGTGGCAGGCGCAGCCTCTGTTCACCGTGGATAGGGCTGGCCGCGGACAGAGGCTGCTGCTGGAGTAGCCCCTGTCTGCAGCCAACCCTGACTGCTGTGAACAGGGGCTGCTGGATCTGGTGCAAGCCGGGACCAAGCAGTCCTGGCTCATGCCGGTCCAGGACGCTGCGTTTCTGCAGTGAGGAGGCCATGCTGGCGCTCTAGCCCTTCTGCTGTCCCTCTGTGGGGCTGGAGCACACAAAATCTACTAGGCTGGGCCCCCCTAGGCTCTGGTGTGCAAGGGGAATGTGGGGAGTGTCTTTCTCCTTCTTAGTCAGGGGCCACAATGGTGAGGGTGGTGGTGGTTGTTTTTTGTGTGTTTGCTTCTCTTGTGTGTGACCCCTGACTGATTTTTCTGTGTGTCAGTGGCCCCTGACCAAAAAAGGTTCCCCACCCTTGGATTACACGATTAGCCAGATAACAGCTATTCAACATCCTTAACTATGATTGGGTAAAAATTAGTGCCACTTGCTTTGGTTTCCACTGCAAAAAATTAGAGTATAATTAATAAGCTGTCTGTATACTTCTTAGAGACAGTCAGCAAGACCTCTTACGGGATAGTAATTGAGCATTTACTTTGGAATGTCCTGTTCGATATGTCATAAAAAAGGCTTTAAGATTTTTCTGTATAATGTTTAAATAGTTCAGAACTTCACATATGTAAACAGTTAACATTGTTATGTTAGGGAAACCTTTTGTAAACAAAACATAGGCAACAGATTTATTTGTGCGCACAAAGATTTTTCCATTGTGTCTGATACTTGCTGGCTCTAGCAGTCTTTGTTAATAAATGGACTTTACAATAATCCCTTCGATTCAGTAGCCATGTTCTGCCAGCATGTGTTTTTTAGTAGCGAAGAGAAGCTTGTTTACCTGAAGTAAGTTACCTCGGTAAGGTGTTCCCATATATACTGAATTTTGTAAAATGTAAGAACCATCAACTGTTATAATAAGGCAAAGATTTGAGATTTAATTTGAGGCTAACTATGAAGAAAATATTTTTAGAGTATTATCTTTATAATTCTCTATATTTAATTGTCATTAAAGCCAATGATTGCAGTTGCATGAAACTGGGGTTCAGTCCCTGGTTCTGCTGCATATTTCCTCTGTGATGATAGGTGTCATGGGTCCCGCCATGCTTTATGAGAATTGGCTTGTGAATATGCATAACTTGAAGATGCTTTAAATAAAATACTTCATGAAAAATATCTATTTTAAAGTTACAGTCTGCTGAATCTGTTTATCCTATTTTTGTGCATGTATCATTCTTGTATGTGAAGTTTGAAATATGAAGTGTGAATTTGGTTAGAATTCTAAATGTGCTAATGAGGGCCATTACTGATGCTCTGGAAACTTAAATGGCTTGGTGATCAAGCCAACAACCTGTGAATGATTTTATTCTTGGATGCGCAAACTATGGTTGGTCCTAGAAAGACATAGGCAAGGCCATCTGATGCTGTAACCCATTTTGGATCTTGTACTTTTCCACTTGAGGTAAGAGAAGTTTGAACTAAGCACAAAGAATTCCTGCCTCACCTTGGGCAAAAGGGATATAAGAGGGGAAAACCAAATAATAGGACAGTTGTCAGACACCAGGAGATTTCCCCACTTAACCACCTAAGATGCCTGATGGAAACATCTAAGATTGAACAGTGGGAAGGATTAGGCCCAAGCTAGGGGGTTGCTTAGCTTCTGAAAAAGATGTTTAGATCAGCTGTTTAGATAGGGTAAGAATTCACATGTAACAAGTTTTTTAGTATATTAGAATTAGCTGGTATCTTTTATTTTAGTAAGATTTTGATCTGTTTTCACTTGCAACCACTAAAATCCTACTTTTTGTACTTAATAAAAACATTCTGTTTATTAGCAAGCCCATTGTAAATCTTACCAGGGGGAGGGGAGCAACCTTTGTGCATATTTCTCTTCAGTTGTTAAAGAAGGCGGACATCTTTATGAGTTTTCTGTGTAAAACTTTGACTCAGGGTAAGATACATTCATTTGGGAGTTTGGGTTCCTCAGTGCTATCAGCAGCCTTATAGCTAAGTCCTCCCAGAGCTGAAGTGGTTCATTGTCTGTGTTGCTCTGCAGGGAGCAGTAATCCAAACTCTCTGCTAAGGGAGACCAGCGCTTCTGGCCCAGCAGGACAGGTGGGGGTGGAGGTGGAGGGGAGGCCAGAGAGCAGGAAGGTAGGTATCAGTGGCTCGGTCAGGTAGCGGTGGTGGGGGGTAAGGATGTTAAGTATCGACTAATTGAATAGTCAATGTCCCCGGGGTCAGCCAGGGAGTCCCCAGCTTTGAAATGCTACGTGCAGCCTGGGGTTGCCCAGCTGGTCTCGGGCTGCACGCTGCGTTTCAAAGTGGCAGCGCTGTGTAGAGCCCGGGATCTGGCCCCAGGCTTCAGGTGGCACTGTCGCTTTGAAGTACCCCTTCTTTCTCCCCCCCTTGTTGCCTCTGATAGAGGCGGCAAGGGGGGGTTGGGGAGTGACTAGTCCTTCACATCCCTAGTAGGGGGGACCATCCCAGAGGGATTTTTATGATCTATCCCATCACAGTAGGCATGTCACTGACGGTTTATATGCCCCATTGTAAAATTGAGAACTCACCCCCCCCCTTTCTTGTATTGTCTTGTCTGTTTGCATTGTACCCTCTTCTGTGTGTGTTGTGCCTATGAAATTGGGGCCTCCAGGAACTACTATAATGCAACTCTGAGCTGATCTCATAAGAAGACACCCAGTAACCAGTACATTCAGAGTAATTGACTATTTTGGCAAATGTTTAATTGAAAATAAATGCTAATCGTACTGTGTATGGAGCTTAGTATTGCTAAGTGCTGGCTGCTCCAAGTGCCTCTTGTCTTCAGTGGGAGATAATGTTGCGCTCTTTACAGATTTTCGCCCCAGAAGAGAAGTTTATTCATTTTTGTGCCAAATTGTTATAGAACAAATGAAGACATTTTAATACTTTAATGTATTTCTTAATGTGATCTAAAACTATATCTGGGGCTTCTCAGAGCATCTTCTCTATTTGTAACAAGGCAGTTTTAGTGTAGTTGTTGATGTCCTAGAAATTCAACATAAATAGAACTTTATATGCTTAATTAGTAGTGACTAATGATGGATTTCTTTTTAATTAGTGAGATTAATACAGGTCTTTTTTTAAGGTGATGCAAACTAATTTTGTGTAGAACTTCAGAACTACCTGCTTAAGAAAAAAGGGGTGATAGGCAGTAGGGATGTGAATGAGTAGATGATTAACCTATAAACCTAAGCTTATTGGTTAATCTTCTCGACTACTCGCATTCTCTCCCTCCCTTCCCCCCCCACTGCCTCTGTATTGGAGGCAGCAAGGGGGGAGCAGGAGCTGGTGCCTGGGGGGAGCCAGCTTAATAGTTCATTCCTCCTCAGCACTGGCTCTGTGGTACCGCCTGCTTCCCCCCACGCAGTTGCCTCTATCAGAGAGGCTGCTGGGGAGGATGGGTGGGGGAGTCTGCCAGGAAGCAGCCTTTGCCTGCGGTGGGTCCTGGCTCACTGCAGGCAGCCTCCCTTGCCCCTCTCCCCCAGCAGCCTCTCTCTGCGGGGCTCGGACACCGCCCCGACAGAGGCTGCTGCCACCCTGCGCTGCTACCAGCCCTACCCTTGGGGAATATAGAATAGTCAGCTAACCGCTAACAATTTATGCAGTTAGTTGACTATTCTATTACCCGCTATCTAACACATCTAGTAGTCAGGAATCAAAATAGTATATTGAGTACTTAATGTTGAAGCATTGCAAATTGTCCAGAAGTGTCTATATCATATTCACAATTCTCATTCTTTAGTTTTGTCGACTGTCCAGTAAGTCTGCTAAAAACTTATTTATTCTACAGTAAGCCTGCAAAAACAGTCAAATACATTCTCCTTAAAATAAATTTTGAGCAGTTTGTTGCAAATAGACTTCAGACTGCTTAAATGACGCTATAGATCTCCTACTTTTAAGGGATTTAATTGTTAATTAATTTGGTCTTAGCTGACTGATTTTTGTCTTGTTTTTATAACAGTGATCACATGGAAAATATTTATGGGTATTTAATGAAATATACCAATCTCGTCACTGGCTGGCAATATCGGTAAGTCCAAATGTTGTTGTTGAATTTTTTTAATAAGGTTGATTGATATTATCTAAATGTATGTTTTTCAGCCATTTTTTTCCACTAAGCAATTAAAATAGTGGAAAACGCTTATGTATTTTTCAGATTTAATATGGGTTAAACCACCAAGTAGATAAGAAATGGACCTGCTACATCAATTTTAGGAATAACATTTTTTGTTAGTACATGACTAAGAGATTAATGAAAAGCAGAGTGAGAGTATTATGAATTTAAATGGCCTTTTGTTGTGATGTATGAGTGTAAGGGAGGGCATTCAGCAACACTTTCTCAAACTTTAGTTTATATGACACCACAACAATGCAACCAGCTTTGCGGTTGGAGGCACATGTTCTCTAATTGCAGCAGATTGCACAACACTAGTGGCAGAGATTTAGCTAAGGATACCTCTTGAAATACCTTCTATTGTGTTCTGTACAAGTTCCAAGGTGTTTTCCTCCTAACTAGCATTGGTCCAGTGATATAAATTGCGCTCCCCTATCTTTGTGGCTGTCCTTGCTGTGTCCTAAAGTTTCTCATATGCCCATTGCTAAGTCTTTCAAGACTGCATTCCTGAAGTATCATAAATGTACTTTTAATTTATTTAGCAACAATTCATGTACACCGTGCAAAGTTGTGATCTTGAAATAAAATCATTGTATGAATCTCATCTTGTGCAATTTTAAGCTGTAGTTAGTATGTGCACTGAGGTTATGCTGACAAGTTATATTTGCATAAATACATTTGGTGTCTCATGGTCCAATTAAAACTAAAACCAATTCTCCCAAACTTGCGTGGAGATAGTCTTGGTTGGGTGGTGGTGATTTATGTTAAAATGAGTTGCATTAGTTTTATTTTATAAATGGACTTTTTATCACAATCACAGATTTTTTGTTTTAAACAATGAAGCTGGCCTATTGGAGTACTTCGTGAATGAACAGTCTAGAAATCAAAAACCCAGAGGTACCTTGCAGCTAGCTGGAGCTGTAATTTCACCCAGTGATGAAGACTCTCATACCTTCACGGTTAATGCAGCTAGTGGAGAGCAGTATAAACTAAGAGGTATGATTTAAGTTCTTGGACAGAAGATTTTTTCCACTAGAGGACACTCCTACCTGCTATATCTAGTTGTAGTTTTGCATTTGGTTGTCTTTTTGTTTGCTTTAGAAACAGATGAACAAAGCCGCACACGCAGAATATAATGTAACTGTGAGCGGCCCCAATATCTGGGATGGTGATTTTTTCCAAGACCATAAATTCTGTTTTGGGAGGAACCTCAGTAGGCAGTCCCTTAAGTTCTGTATTTCAGTGTTTCATAAGTTACAGTAGGTAACAGTTGCACTGCCTCTTCAATATGAGCCACACTAGACTAATATTTAATATTAGACTTCTCACTTTTAAAATTTGATTGCTGATGGGAAGATAGCCAGCCAATAATTCCTAAGGGAAGAAGCTTAAAGTATCAGTACTGATACTTGATTCAGTGGTTGGGAACCACTGCTCTATAAGCATCTTAGTCTAGATCCATAGAAAATAACTTTTATGGAAACGTGGGCTAATTGTGTTTTTGTTCCTTTTCTCTGGAGGCTCACTATTGCATACTTCCTGACCTGTGTGTGTCCTTGTCTTAGGTGTAGATTTAGCAAAGAGGAAGTTGTACATTCCTTCTGAAGGACAATAAAACTAGGATACAATATTGGTTCCATGCATTGTAAATAGTTTTATTTGGTTTCTCTCTTTACCCAGAGAGAAGAGAGAGCCTACTGTATTCAAGTGCCACATTAGTGTTATTTTAAAGGATTAAGAAAGATTATCTGTACTCTTGCCTGTACTTCAGTTTTTGTTCCTGTACGAAATTCTTTTTGTTTGCTATTTATCAGCCACTGATGCTAAAGAACGGCAGCATTGGGTTAGTAGACTCCAGATATGCACGCAGCATCACACAGAAGCAATTGGAAAGGTACTGCATGATTTTAATGTGTTTTTCTGTTGTTGTTGTTGTTTTGTTTTAAATAAAAACATCAGAGAGAAAATATTCACATTCTTGATTGGTTAAGGTCTCTGGTAAAAGTAACTGAAAACTGATATATTCTGTTAAATCATGAGCTAAGATTAAGGTAGAAACCTGAAAACTTCCCAAGACCTAGAGAGAAAACATGACCAGGTGGCTGTGTACACTTGACCTATAGTCTGTAATAGAAATGGTCTTTTCCAAAAATCTCTCTATATATTTTAGAGGTTTCTGTCTGCGTATCTGTCTATGGGTCAAGAACTCCAAATTAAATGGTAAGAGCTAGGATGGGGTGGGCAATAATTTTTAATGGGGTGGGGGTCATTCCAAGATTTTTGGTAAGTGGTCAAGGGCTGCACTTCTGTGGAGGGGGTGAGGGGGCTGGGATGGCGGGTGGGGTGTAGAAGGGAGCTTGGGATGGAGGACTGGGGTGCAGGAGGGAGTGTGGAGTCTGAGAGGGAGTTTGGATGAAGGAGGGGGTTATGCTCTGGGACAGGGATTTGGGGTGCAGGGTCCAGGAGAGATTATGAGAACAGAAGATGATTCTGGCCTGGTGGAGGAGTGTAGGGGGGTTGCAAGGTCTGGGAGGGAGTTGTGATCTGGGGGAAGGGGACCCAGAGGGATTGGGTGGTGATGTGGGGCAGGAGAATAGGGTGCAGAGTCAGGGAGGGGGAATGGGTGCAGGAGAGGATTTTGGCGTGAGGGAGGGATGTAAGGGGGTGCAGCATCTGGGAGGGAGTTGTGATCTTGGGGAGAGGGGATACAGAGGGTTTGGGTGGTGGCCTGGGGCAGGTAGTTGAGTGGAGAGGGAATGGGGTGCCAGAGGCAGGCTCTGGCTGGGAGGCACTTACCTAGGTGGCTCCCAGCCAGCAGTTTTGTATAAACCTGAGACAGGCTCCATGCCTCTGTGTGTGTGGGGTGGTGGTGGGGGGGAGAGCGCTGCTCCATGTGGCTCTGCTCCAGCACAGGGAGGGAAGGAGGAAGAGTGAGGAGGCTTCATTCATTGCCTCTGCCTTCAGCAAAATTTCTTAGCTCCAATTGGCCAGAAAGTGGCCAATGGGACCTTGGATTTTGTTAGGGGGGTGGGAACAACATGTGAAGCTTTCTCCTCCCTGCCCAGCTTGCAGAGCAATTAGCAGCCTGCTGTTTAAAGCAGCTGTCCCTGCTCTGTAGTAAGGGTGCTGGCGAAGTGGCCGTGGACCAGATCTGGTGATTTGGTGGTCTGGATCCTGCCCGCTAGCCACCTCTTTCCCACCCTTGTGCGAGGACCACCAAATTTGGTGTGCAGCGTTGTTTTATCCTAACTTAAAGCAAGGTCAGGGTTTGGTTGTTCCAGGAAAATCAGATGTGCCTGGAATGTGATAGTTTTCCATAACCTGGAAAGGGAAGGGGGTGGAAGGGAATCCTCATACTCACCACTGGGGGGCAGCAAATCCAGGGGAGAGCTATCCTTCAGAGTGATCACTGGGGGCTCCTCCATTTTGCCTGCTGCTGGTAAGTGGCCTCCCTACCACAAACTTTTCCCACCACTACCAACTCCCTATCTCTCCCCTCCCCCCCCTTCTCCCCAGAACACCACTGGGGCTGGTCAGCTCAGCCCCAGCTGCTCCCCCCAGGACCCATTGGCAGGGCCCTTCCTGCATGGACTGCTGAGCTGTGGACACTGCAGCCCAGTCACCCTCTTCCGACTGGACCAGGGAGCATGACGGGTGAGGCCTGTATGGCCCCCCCTTCCCCTCCAGCCGGGTCTGGAGATTGCCAGTGGGGGAAGCCTGTGAGGACCCTCCCTCCCCCTTGGCCCTGGGGAATGCTGCCAGTGGAAGCTTGTGTGGCTTTCTCCCACCCCCTCCTGGCCCAGGGAGCACTGGTTGGGGAGGCCTGCACGGCCTTCCCCCAAGCCCAGGTCCCCAACTCACTCCCTTCTCATCCCAGCTGCTCTCCCCACACGCTAGGCTGGTCCCTCCCCCCACGTCCCTGGGCTGGTACCCTTGCCAAATGCCAGGCTGCTTCCACCTGACCCTGTGCCAGCCTGGGGTGTGCTGGCAGGAGGCCAGTGCACTTCCTCACCCCACCCTCCAGCATGCACCTGGGCTGCACTTGGTAAAACTGCTAGTGTATAATAAGGTACTGTACCATAAAATGGTGAAGGCATTGCAGCCTGGTCGCTGCTAGGACAGAGTATAAAAGGAAGAGGAAGCTGAAGTTTCAGGGTTGTGGTTTTTTTTTTTAAGTTTAAGTTTTTCTTTGCTTCTGTTTTGTGGGCGAGCCCCCAAAGCCCTGAGGAGAGGGCCATCAAAGGACTAGTGGTTGGAGGTTAACTTCTCCATCCTTGGTTGTTCGTACCAGGCGCATTTCACAGGCACATTTAGGATGGAACTTTGAAGTTTAGTGATTTGAACTAATGTTAAGTGTCCTAAGCTGAAATGTTCAATACAATTTTGCTACAAGATGCGATAAATCTGATTTATTTTCAGTGATTTTTTTTAAAAACAATATTTTACTCTTATAGAATGTCTAGAAATGTTAATTTAAAAAAACCCTTGGGGGTGTGTGTGTGTGTTTAAAGCTTTGTAAAATTCCTGTATTGAGCTCTTGACTAGTTGGGAGTGCAGCATAGTGGATATCTGATGAAAAGGTATTGTTCACTGTGTCATGCTATTACTAATTTTAGCAAGTCCATTTTCAAGGTGTGACCCTGAGTGCACTGAGGGTCTAGGAATAAGACTCTAGGAGTTAATTTATTGCAGTGATACAATGCAGACATTCATCAAGGTGAAAATGTTTGTGGGAGGTCATGTTCTTTCATTTGATAAGGATATCTTGCTTCAGCAAGGCTGACTGTTCTCTTGTAACACAAGAAGTCAGTTCCACCCAATTATGATACGGCTGTTTTTGTCCCCAGAATACATTTCTACTAAAGTTTTGCTATGTAGGTAGCTTTTCAATATTTAAAAATTCTGGGGGTGTGCGGCTATACTGAATAGCTTTTTTGTGCTAAATTCCTTGGGTTTTTTAGAACTTGAGTTTTGAATTATAGCTCAGATTTCCAGTTGTAATTTTCATTTTTTGCTTGGCTTGTTTAAAAGAAAAATGTGTTTGTGTCCAAATTAACTCTCATGAATTAGATTTAAAAAAAGCTTCCATAAATCCATGTTCCTTGAGAGGAGTTTCTAGAAAGGCTGAAGACTATTATGGCCTGCTAGCTCCTTTCACAAATCACTTTCAACAGTTTGCTGCTTTAGTGTATGCTATGTGTTATAGAAGTATGTTCCTTAATTTTTGCTTCACTTAACCTCAACTTTGGGGGAGCAGGGGAACTAAAACTCTTAAGGTCCTTCTAAAACAGGATTAACTCCTCAAGATTGGCTCTTACTCTTCTATCATCCAGAGACCGTGCCCCTGGTCTACAATACAAACTTAAGTTATAACCATGGTATAAAATCCATGCTCCTGAGCAATATAGTTATACCTACCTAACTCCTGGTGTAGACAGTGGGAGGAATTATCCCAACAACAGAGTTACCACCTTTCAGGAAGGTGGAGTACCTGTGCCAGTGGGAGAAACTTTCCTGTCTGCATCAGTAGTGTTTTCACTAAGTGTTGCTGTGCTGTAATCCTAGATAAGTCCTACAAGTATTTCATTTTGTCTTCTATGTTGTTGTAAATGAAATTCTTCTCTAATAAATGTCAGATTCAACCCTGTGTAGGCTGTTACTTGTCAGTTTGCATGTCAGTCTTCCTACACAGACAAATTTGATTAGAAGGGCCTACTTCCTAATCATGTAAAGTGATAAATGTTTCATCTCAATTCCTGGGTTGCATGTTAGCAAACACAAGCTAACTGTAAGCAGTTTAGCCAGACAATAATCAGAAATAGCACAAAAGAACAGAAACTTCCTCACTTTGTGCTCCGAAATTACCAGAGTTGCTGAAAAAACAGTGAATTAAGTTACCTTGTCTACTCTCGCTTTATTTAAATCTTGATTTTTATATTCTGATTTATTTATGTGCCTAATTAAATGTTTCTGGGTATTAGAAACTTTAAATTTCTTTCTTTTTTTATTCCTTAGAACAATCCTCCTCTGAAATCTCGCAGCTTCTCTCTTGCTTCTCAAGGAAGTAGCAACTCTCCTGGTGTTCAGAGGAGACCCAGCCAAAATCCAGTTTCTTTTTTTAATGTTGGACATCACAAGTTGGCAACAGGCAAGAGAGTGCCTATTGTGCAGCCCGACCACCTAGTAGATGTTAGAGAGGTTTGTATGAATCAAAATTTAAATGAGTTACTTTGAGAGCACCAACATATTACAGTATTGTCCTTACTGTTTTGGATGAGACAGAAACCCCGATAGTTTTAGCTGGATATAGAATTCCTACATAGACCTAAACTATACAAGTGTGCTGTTGTGTGAAGTTAAAAACCTTCAGTGTTCCCATCCCAGAGCTGGCAGCGTTTCAGTGGCGGTGGAAGTGATCAGAATGTATTTTCTATTTCACTTTAGATATGTAAAGTGCTTTGGCATTAAATTTTTTTTTTTTTTTTTTATATATATGTCATATTTATTATTTAAATTGTTGAATGGGAGGTGACTTCAATGCCTGTTACCTGTTATACAGCATGCTGATTTTAAAGGAACAAGGTTCCTTTAAGTGCTTGTATTTCAACAAGGATCTCTCCTGGTAGCTGTAATTTTCACTGCACAGCACATCCCAAAAGACACAGATTTCCAACCAGTAATATTTCCTTTGTTAGGCTTTGCACTACTTTCTTTAGCCCATGAAATTGAGAGAACTTGGGCCATAGAAAGTTATTTATGCAGAGTTCTGGTTTTATGAGATGAAAATACAGGGAACACAATGGAAATGGCAGGGTTTGGTCCCTTTAAATACCTGCATTCTGTTTGGGTGCTAACACGTTCACCAGTTCCTCTAAGCATCATGATGCACTAGAGTTGTGAAAGCAGGGAACAAATTGTGAAGGGAAGAGGTGCTGATTCCTAGGCAGTTATGGTACATGAACGAACAGCTCTCCTCCTGTTTACTTTCTAATACAGGCTGAACCTCTCTCAACCGGGACACTCTGGTCTGGCAACATCCGTGGTCCAGTAGGACCAGAGTCCCGGTGGAAGGCCAGAGGCAGGAACCCTCTAGGAGCTGGGAACCCAGCCAAACTGGCTGCAAGGGAGACCAGTAACCAGAAGCCTTGCCGCCGGTGTCCAGCTGAGCCAGCGATAGGGCGACTGGAACATCAGTGGGCTCCGGTGAGACCACAGGCTGCTGCAGCAGAGTGGGCAGGGTCAGGAGACCTGGCAGCAGAGCTGGTGCTGCTGTGGTAGGGCTGTGTGGATGCTACTGCGGCAGGGCTGGCAGGGCCGCAAGCACCAGCAGTGCAGCTGGGAGCCCCACCGGTAGGATCTTAGGCTATTGTGGCAGGGCAGCAGGGCTGGTGGCCAGGAGGCCATGCCAAGAGTGGAGCTGAGCTAAGGAGCCAGTGGCAGGGGGCCCGAAATGACTTCCCCTGGTCCAGCAAAATCTCTTGTTTAGGACCACGCAGGTGTCAAGGGTGCTGGACCAGGGTGGTCTACCCAGTGGAAGTTAGGTTAACGCAATTCATAAGATTGGTCTGCATAATGTCCTCTGAGATTTATGTATGAAAAGAGCTAACTTACTTTATCTTTGGCCTTCTTATATTGTTAGAGAAGGGTTAACCAATTTGCACTAGGCTATAACAAAATAAAACTATGTACAAGTTAGCCTTATGTAAGGGAGAGGAAGTATCCTAATTTTGCCATTGAATGAATGGGTCTAACTGCTGTTGATGTGCATGTGTATTGGAGGGAAGAATCTGGCACCCAGTACTGCCAAAAGTGAAACTTAAGATACCTGTATGCCCCTCTCTGTGTTTCTTTGCAGCATATCAGTGAATTAGGTGTCTGGTAAGAGATGTCTCTAAAGTTACCAGATTTGCTTATGAAGTAGCTCTTTCTGCAGGCAGCGGATCTTTAGTAGCTCACCAGAGAAGAATCCCAAATCACAAAGAGGTGGTTCATCAGTCGGGGATTGCCAGCAGGGAGGTTGGAGGGTATAGCTAGAGAGAGTGTGGCAGTATTTGTGATGCTGGAGGACAGTAAGAGGGACCACGAATTTGGGAGATTGTTGGAGTCAGTGACAAAACCTACAATCTCTTTGCTCCCAACTCTGTGCTAATGACAGCCTCAATCAGGGAGGCAGGCTGAGAGCATGTGAAGATTTTTTTGTACAACTGTTACATTCCATATCAGACAGAATCTCTTAAACACAGCTAAGTCTGCAAAATGAGGCCCTCAGGAATCAGGCAATGTGAGCATTCAGGTTGTATAAGACTGCAGCTAAGGTGCATCTGAGTGTGTGGAGTAGAATGTGATGTGTACGTTGTGGTTGGCTATATCTTGGGTTAGAAAAGGAAGTTTACTATGAAGACTCAACGTTTTTGGGTATTATGGCAGTTGAGTAGAAAGGCAAGTGAGCTGAGATTAGTGTGGAGAAAAATCCTGGTTTCAGTAGGGATCATGTGGATAGAAAATGCACTGGAGTTTTCTTTAGCTGTCAGTTACCAGATTTTTTTTTAAGTGTGGAAATTGCCTTGATGTGAGCAATCCCTGTGCCTCTAATCTGATTCATGTGCTTCTTAGAAGATGCACTGCCAAGTGGATCTTGTCTTCAGCTGCATGTCTCCACTGAATGTGAAACCTCACCCATCTTTTTCTCTCCCTGTATCATATCCTAGACAGTGTTGTCCACCACCAAAACCTTCACATAGCCGTCCTAGTGGCCCAATGGCTACTGATTTGTCCAGCATGCCAGGCTGCCCTTAAAGGAGTAGATATGAGTTGGTTCAGGCCTATCTTTTGTTGCAGGCATTATATTCAAAACAAATGCTACATAATGAGTGTGTTAATACAGGTTGTACCTCCAAAAACCAGTACTCTCTGGTCCAGCAACATCCATTAATTGGCAGGACCACAGATGCTCCTGGATCAGAGAGCCTGGGAGCCTAAGGGCAGGAGGGCCAGCCAGCTGGGGGCAGCGTGATACCGGGGCCAGAGCCTCGCAGCAGCCTCCAGCAGCCCAGATTGGCACTGGGCTGCAGCCCCTGGGAGCTCGAGGCTGAGGTCAGAACCCCATGGCTGTGCGGGACCAGAGTCCTCCAGGAGCTTTTTGGAGTGTGGGGCCGGGACTGGAGCCCTGAAATAGTTCCCTGAGCATGGCAGCCCCCAGGAGCGTGGGGCTGGAGTCAAGCACTGTGGCAGCACGGGGTTGAATCCCCAGAGCAGCCTGTTGGAGTGCAGGGCTGAGGCTGGAGCCCCACACCAATCCTGGGGCTGGAGCCCTACAGCAGACCCCTGGAGTGCAGGGCTAGGGCTGGAGCTCCACAGCTGTCCCTGGATGAGTGGGGCTGGAGCCCTGCAGCAGGAGTCAGAACCTCTGTTGCCCAGGGAGCTGGCAGTAACTGGGCAAGCAGCCCAGCCAAGTTGAGGTTTGGGGGGGAGGCAAGGCAGGATGCCTGTTGGGGTAGCCTTGGGAGCCAGTGGCAGGAGACATCCCCGGGTACGGAAAATTCTCTCGTTCGGGACTGGTAAGGTCCCAATGGTGCTGGACTAAGGAGGTCCATCCTGTACAAGATGTGTTTAAAAGAGAGCATGTGAGTGAGAGAACCTGGTAGCTGTTGTGTGTTTAAGGCATTAAGTTAGTTCTAGATCATCTTGCACATATTGTGGATTTGGTGCACATAAGAGATGCCTTCCCCCTCTCTCCCTTTCTCAAAAAATGATTCAACTAAAGAGAAAGTAGAAAAGGAAGGAGGGAAACATTATGGAGGGATGAGAACATTATTAATAGGTAGAATAAAGCATGACTCAAAGGGATCTGCATCTTATGATTATCCAGTTACACTGAATAGGTGTCACTAAAAAACTAAGGCAAAAAATATATTAGGGACATCTGTTTGACTTATAGAATTTGTTTGTAAAGTACAGAAGGCAAAAGAAAGATGTGGATAAAAGATAAGCCATCATGAGTTCTAAAATAAAAAAAAAATTAAAAAGGAGGAAATAGACTTTTGCATATTGTGTTCCCAGTAAGATGTTCTTACAGTGGAGTGGCTTTGGAAAAAATAACTGCCCCAGTCATGTCATATTTTTGTTGTAATAGCGGGATTAAACAGCTGATAACGTTAAAGATGTGAAGTGCCCTCAAGAACCAAGAAAAACATTAGTCTGCATTCCTATGGCTTCTGCTGTTTTAAGAACTGGTTAAACCACTTTCTCCTTTAATCTGATGCCTGTTGTAACAAGTTTCATGCTGAAACTTAAACATCTAAGCTACAAAGGTAGACTGTTTTAGGTTCTTCAGTATATCAGAAATCCCCTTCCTTTCAGCAGATGTATTTGGTATGGGAAAAACTAATTTAGCATATTGTAAGTGTGGATGCTACCTGCTTCTTTTAATCCTCAAGTCACATAAAAATAGAAAACTTCAGGAAGAGCGGAAGAGAAAATAAATGACACTGATGCTAGTTTCCATGTAAAAGTTATACTGCAGCTCTCTTAGCAAATTATCCTTCTTTATAGAGCTATTTTGCGGTCCGTGAAAAGTAATTTTCTTTTGATAGAGGAGTCTTTGAAGATCTTTGGTTAAGCTTCCAAGTGATGAATGACGTTCTTAAATGTCAGACTGCACTCTGCAAAAAAGAGAGGACCTGAATCATAGTGATGGTGATGAAGGCATAGATTGAGTCCCCCTTAAATTGCCAAACATTCAGGAAGCAGTACTTTGGGTTTTTTTTCTTGCATTTGTGTGAAGTGAATCACAACAATTTTTTTAAGGTTACAGAGAGAGCTGTAGAAAATAATCTTCATCTTCTGGTTTGGAATGTTTCAGTATTGGACTACGTGATAGGGTGTAATTATATATTTACATTAGGAACATCAGTAGAGTGCTCTGGAAGCATAAAGATGAGGGATTTGCTGTGTCAGTTATTAATCTGGAAGTGTTAAGCAGACTGCTTTCCTTTTTCCTCTGTATACTCTTGTTTGTTTGATAGGCAAACCTAAAAGTTTTGTCAGAATTTATAGCCTATCCTTCATAGATTCATATATTCTAAAGCCAGAAGGGATCATGTGATCTAGTCTGACATCTTGTATAATACAGGCCAAAAAACTTCCCAAAAATAATTCCTAGACTATATCTTTTAGAAAAGCATCTGAGTTTGATTTTAAAAATTGAGAATGATACTCCACTATGACCTTTGGTAAATTGTTGCAGTGGTTAATTACTGTGACCACTTAAAAATATACCTTGTTTGCAGTCTGAATTTGTGTAGTGTCAACTTCTGGCAATTGGATTTTTAATCTTTCTCTGCGTGATTGGCAAAACCTGTATTAAACATTTGTTCCCCATGTAGAGACTTAGGGACTATAATCAAGTCACCCCATAACTTTCTTTAACTTTATATAAACTTGTATGTATGCATTTATTAATGCTGTGCTTAGATTACAACTATTCAAGCCCTGATATATCTCAGTTCAAGAATCTGATGAAGGATTTTTTTCTAAATAATTAATACACAGTCCTCCTGTAAATTGTATAAAATCTTCACATAATCAGACCCAAGCTATAAAACATCAACTTTTTTACTTTCTTGGCTTTCAACTAGGGATGTTAGCAAGTAGGTGACTGGAATATCGTCTACTCGCTGCCCCCTCCTTCCCGCTGCGTATCAGAGGTGGCGGGGGGATAGAGGAGGCTGCTGCGAAGCAGCCTCTGCCTGTGGCGGGCCGAGGCTCACCGTGGGCAGGGGCTGCTGCCGCCAAGCAAGTGCTGGAGCAGCCTCTGTTCGCAATGGCAAGGGCTGGGCGCTGCGAACAGGGGCTTCTGGACTCTGTGTGAGGCGGGACTGAGCAGTCCCAGCTCGTGCTGATCTGGGACGCTGTGGCTCTGCATTTAAAATGTAGTAAGAGCCCAGTGGCTCTTACTACATTTAAAAGGCAGAGCTGCAGTGGTTCCCACAGCTAACATGAGCCAGGACTGCTCAGTCCCAGCTCGAGCAGGCTCCTGGAGCTACCCCCGTTGCAGCTCTGCAGAGAGGTTCTTATTAACTAATTACATAGGCAATGCAAATTGTATTGACTACATGATTAGTCAGATAACCGCAATTTAATCCCTACTTTCAACTGAATCTGTATATTGTATTGCTGTTTTGGAAACCTTGAGGTGATTGTTTGTACTACAAAGCAGGTGATCTAAGAGAAGAAGCTACTTTACTCTGAGCAAAAGTACTTCTGGATGTGCTCTTTCCCTAGGAAATAAGGCAAGTGTACTTTGGCCCAGTTGATCGTTTTAGACTGAGTGGGAACTGTTACTGTATATGAAGCTAGTTGTGAGAGAGAAACTTTTAGAATATTTGAAAGAGTGCTCTTGAAAAGACTTAAGAGTAGATGTGTCTGGGTGATTTTAAGTACTTTCCTATGAATGCTTTCACTGTTAAGTACAGTTGTTGTCATTCTGCATGCAGCCTGAGAGGAGAGGTTTCTTGACCTATTGGATGTTTTGTGTACGCTTCTAATTGAGTGAGTGCAGAGGTTGGGTGGTATATGCTAGAAGAGTCAGATGAAAGGCATAACTAGAAACTATCCTGTGACTTCTTCCAGCTGTGCAATCTATGAATCTCTTTGAGGCAGGACTAATCTCTTTCTGTGGGTTTGTACAGTACCTAGCACAACGGGACCTCAGTCGTATCTTGGGGTCATTAGGTGCTATAGTGCAAATAACTAATGAGAAAGGACCCACTAAATTGAACACTGCGGGTGCCCCTGTTGGCACCTGTACTCCTACTTGCAAGAGTAAGGGAAGTTGACGAGAGAGTTTCTCCTGTTGGCCTCCCGCTGTGAAGATGGCGCTAAAGTTCAAATCAACTTACGTGGACTCTAGCTGCACGATTAACATAGGTGGAGTTGCATATCTTAATTCAGATTTATCCCCTAGTGTAGATCTGGCCTGAGTGGATAAGCTGAAAACCTAACCAACCAGTTTGAAATCAGACACATGCATGAATCTGATGTGAGTGCATGTAAGAAACTTTGCCTGTCAGTTCTGTTTTCAGGCAGTTGACTGAAATTTGTAAGACTCCAGAGAGCAGCAGGATTCTTATTATTATTCAATTAGTTGCTTCTACCCAAGAAAAGACGTAATTAAAATTTTTTAAAAAAATGATTACATTAGTTCCTATGGTCACAGAAAATCTGTGCAATAGTTTCTCTTAATGATTTTTTTTGAAACTACAAATTGTTTAGTTTAGTACCAGTGTGTAGGAACGCATCTGCCTTTCTTTTAGGCTTCACTGCAAAATGTAGGTCAGGCAATTAGTCACTGTTGTGGCACCACTGGTGGTAGCAATGATGCAGGCAGTAAAGTTGATATGTCTAACAGCAGGGGAAGGAAGAGGGAGGAAATCCACTGGCTACAGGAAGGCTTGTTTTTCAACCTATCATGCATATTTTACATCTGTATAATAGGATGTAAATTTGAGCCACATTATCTCTGTAATTTAGGGCAGTGTTTCTCAACCTTTTTTATAAAGTACCCCTTTTTCCAAAAAAAAAAAAAAAAAAAAGTTCCCCTAGTACCTACAGTTTTCAGACACACACGATTTTTTTCTCTGTTGCACCACATTTATTTAAACATCTTAATCGTAGCCGGGCAGGCGATGAAATTTTTGGGTGTAAAAAGTACAAAAATAATAAAGCGCTGTAAAACTTAAAACAAAAATTCAGTTTTCTCCAAATTTCAGTTGTGGTGACGTACCCCCCCATACTTCTCTCGAGTACCCCTAAGGGTACTCGTATCACTGGTTGAGAGACACTGATTTAGGGCCTGATCATTTAAGGCACTTAATACATCCTATAACGTGCTGACCACCTTGCCTACCCCATTGATGCCACAAGATAGACTGTGTTGGGTTCCATACTCTGTAGCAGTGAGCTTGCTACTGTGTTCTGTACAAAGGATGGTTTCCCGTATTGTACGTATCCATCAGCCAAGCACGGAGTGCACTCAGCACTTAAGGTCATTTATTGGTTCACATTTCTTTTTCACTTTGTAAAATCTTCTTGGTATGTTATCTCACTATGTAACTGTAATACAAGAAATGCCACGGACTGCATGAGATTTGTGGCATGCATTTCATGGAGGGATTAGTGGGGGTATGCAGCACAGAAACGTTTTTTTAATTTATATATTTTTTTGCAGGTCATCTTTAACCATACATTTTAAGTGACAAGATGATTATTTGATTTTTGACACCTGTAAAACTAATTCTTATTCATTGGGACGTATATTAAGTTTGTAATATTCTTCAGGTTTGTCTGAGAAGCACTTCAGTAAAGTGATAAACCATAAAAATGTCTATCCTCTTTTCTGACATCAGCACTGTTTTGTTTGATAGATGATGTCTCAGGCAGAGGGACAGCAGAGAGAGTTGATCAGAAGCATAGAATGTCTTCCTCCCTCTGGTCACCTTACATCCTTGGATCCAGATCTACTAATGCTGAAAGCAACTTCTATGGCAACTATGAACTGCTTAAATGACTGCTTCCATATTCTCCAGCTTCAACATGCCTCGCAGCAAAAGGGATCCTTACCAGCAGGTGGGTCATGGATTTAGGGTAAAGGGCTACATTCTGTGTGGCAGAAGCATAATGCCTAGAATTTATTGATTTCAACTGAAATGCTTGTTTTACTGAATTTTCCTGCCTACTGCAAGGTTCCTTTCACCTTCCTCTGAGGCATTCTCTATTAGAGACTTGATATCAGGTCTGATCAGTATGGCTGTTCTTATGTTCCTGCATGATTACTTTTGTTAGGCCAGATCGTCTCTAGTCCTGATGCTCTTCCCTTCACCTATCTTTGTGACCACAATAGTGCTGTTCAGCACTCTCTTCTTATGTGTATAGCGGGGTGGAGATCAGGCAAAGGCGTAGCTCCATCCCATGTTCATCTCTAGGCCTGAGGTGAAGGGAGCCCTTTTTTCCCAGGCAAGGGACAAACTGGAGAGGTGGGACTGAGTCACAACCCTTCCTACTGTAGTTTTTGGGGAGGCATGAATGTGTCCTTCTCTCTACAATACTAAGATTAAAGGTTCAGTCTGGCCCCTTAATTGTTTGTGGTGCCCTAGGTGTTCATGATGGCTGAGAAACAATTAAATAGGTGCACGTAGTGGGTGTTTATTTTTAAAAGTGTCGGCTGTTGGTGGGAATCATGGAAAATTTCCACTATCGTTGATTTCTTCTACATCTTTTAGCAGAAGCCCTTTAAAACTAGTCATTTCATTTTTCAGGTGGCAGCCACTTAGTGTGCTCAACTCATTTTAAATTCCCTAAAATTTATTTAAAAAATCCAGGATAGCATTGTTCTAAACCAGAATGTTAATTGACAAAAGCATAAGATTAAGAACAGTATTAAATGTATACCTATTTAATGCAAGAAACCTTAATGACACATTATTCCGTATTTAAAATTAAGATCACTGTTGTGTCTCAGACTTTGTCAAAACTTGTTACTCTCGTTTCAGCATGCCTCTTATTTCATGAAGTGCCTCAATGCGCAGTGTTGATATTTCATGGTGAAGTTTTTATAGTATGTCTATTACATATATATGGTTGCTTTTCATTTTCAAGGATCTTGGAGCATGTTAATTAGCGTGCAAGCAGCACCATGAAAACGAGGCTACCTTTGGGGATGTGGCTAGAAACCAATATGTGCATAGCAAGCTTGATAGTGGTGGTGGAGGCAAAATGTCGTGGGATTGCTGATTCTTTGGGACATGAACTGTGTCAGGTGTTTTGACGAACATTGTTCTGTTTCATTTTTTGTAAAAACAGATTGCTTCAGTGAATTCCATGACTGTTCTATTTTTAGAACACTAGTATCACTGAAGTAGTGCCATGACTATGGCTTCTATTTTAAAATTTTACACTAGAAATATTAAGTTCTCATTGTAGGCTTTGTCCAGGCACAAACTTGAATGGTAAAAGTTTGTATGTAGGCACTCCTGTTTTGATTTAGCTCAATGTATTTTTACAGGCATCGTAGATAAAGGATGTTAAAACTATTCAACCTTTTAAGGCAGAGGTAACCTTATAGAAATCTTAAAATAAAATGACCTTCTCTCTTAAATTAGAAAAACTGATTTCTCCACGTAGTAATCACTATGGAACAATATGTTGTGTCTGTGCATGCACAGAGCAAATGTTTGTCTCTAATTATTCATTTTCATGCAAACAGATGTTTACCAAAATGTTTTAATTTAATTTGTGTATAAAGTACATATTTTAATGTGTGTCTTCATTTTGAGAGTCTTTGCACATTAATATGTTAATTTGAGGGTATCTATTGTGTGTTTTTTGGGTTAGTAAAAGCTTCTGAGTAAGCAAATAATTTCTACTAAACTGCTACAATTATATGATAGTTATTGTAATGAAGTGCCTAGATAAGTTACTTACATGATGGGAATATATTTTTAAGATTCCCAGCTATGTTGAATTGTTCTTAGCAACAAGAACTTTTGAATTGCACAATAACAATAATTATGTTTAACTCTCTTTAAAAAAAAAAAAAAAAAAAATTAGTCCATGTGGCTTTGAACAACTGCATTGTAGGGTAAACCATCTATGTGCAATTGTTTCTTCAAGGCTTAATTTTGAAGATGAATTGTGAAAGTTGCATATCTAAAACTTTTACACTTTTTGTAGCTTTAACTTACAAGAAACTAAGAAACTCACTATGCCCCGGGGGAAAATGTTAAAACGCAGCTGCTACATGCTGATAAACTATTTCTCATAAAAAACAGGATTTTTTTTTAAATTTAAGAGGTGGAAGGTACAGATTAAGTGCAGATTGACCAAACAGCAAAAAGGCTTTCTCTAAGCTCTTAATCTTGTATGTTGCTAATGTTAGAAAGTTTAGAGCAGTTCCATTTTCAAAGGGAGATCTGGGAGAAGTGGAGCCCTATTTGCACCACTTCAATGACAGCATTTTATATACATCTCTGTGGAGATGTTATAATCTATGACTTGTTTTTGTTAAAATCACTGAACAGGAAAAAGTTGAACAAATATTAATTGTGACATAGGTTGGTGTGTTTGTGCGTGTGTTTTCCCTTGTAGCATGTTGTGACTCACCGCCATAGTGCCTCCTGCCAGCCAGTATGGGTGTTAGCTCTTCTTTGGCCTTGGAGCACCCTCTGCTGACCTTTTCCTGTCTGTTACCTGCCTGTTGTTACTGTTTCTACCACTTGTCGGGGCCGCATCCCTCCCAGAACGTGGTGACCTTTCTTCAGGGTACTGCCCACAGCAGTGCCCTCACACTATGGGCTTCTCCCTTCCTAGGAAGCCCCAACCCTCTGGGGTCCCCATGCCAATGCCCTAACTCCTAGGCCACTCGAGAACCCACCCCACCTCCCTACCTTCAGGGCGCCCCTTATCCGGCCTTCCTAATGGGGCAGCTGGTGCTGCTCCCGGGTGGGCAGGGCTCGAATCCACAACCCTGGACCTTGTCTCACTGACCCACTGGCAGTCATTATCTAGCTCCTGCCTTAGGGCAAACTGCAGTCTGAAATGGGCACTCATGATTGGCAAGGAGGTGTGGACTAGGGATGTGATAGAATAGTCGATTAACCGATAAGCAAAAGCTTACAGGTTAATACTATAGACTACATGCATTTCTCCCCCACCCTTTGCCAGTAAATTTTTTTAGCAGGCTAGCTAGCAGCCTAGCTCAGTCCCAGCTTGCACTGGGTCCTAGACCTGCCTCCGCTGCAACTCTGCATTTAAAGTGTATTAGGAGCCAGGTGGGCAGGCAACCCGGCTCAGTTCCGGCTCGTGCCGGGTCCGGGAGCTCAGACCCTTCCCCCCCAGACAGGGGCTGCCCGGGGACTATAGAATAGTCGACTAACTGGTAAGAATTAATGAGGTTAATTGACTATTCAATTAACCAATATTTAACATCCCTAGTGTGGATCTGCTGTATTCTCCTGCCCCAGCTACCTCCCTGCAGCCCTAGCACCCCTCAGGCCTGGAAAAAGACCTCAGCTTGAGGGTTTGCCTGGCCAGAGTTCTCCAGCTCTGTCTGTCCTTCCTCAGCATGACTCTGTCTCAGGTACCCTCTGAAGCATGTCAGGCAGGCATACCTGCTTCTTGGAGCAAGTGTGTGAGCTTCTTCTCTTCAGGAGCCCTTCTTATAGGGCCTAGTCAGGCTCTGATTGGCTGTCTCTAGCTGTCTTCTGATTGGGTCCCCCCTCCATCTTCATCCAGGGCTGTTTTAGCCCCTTATGGAGCAGTGCGGCACAACCTCCTTGTCACATCCTCCCATTTAGAATATCATTCATAACTTTCATGGCATATTGCCTATCAGATGCCAAGGCTAACAATGCAACAATAAGGGTAGCAAATCTTAAAGAATTCTAGTGACTTTCCAGTGATTATTGCTTGTTTGGCAGCAAACACTGCCTGTGAAGACCACACTTGACCATGAAGTATTTTAGGAGCCATGTGGGAAGGTGGGAGCAATGTACAGGATTTTTCTCAGAATATCAAGGATCAAGAAAAAAGGAAAAGTGATAATGGGTAAAAACAGTACCTGCATTGCAGATATAGAGAAAAATAGTCACAGTTCATTGAGCATTAGAATATCTTGTTGGATGGGAGCCTTTCTGGGTTAGATGACCTCCATTTAACTAAGAGGGGGTATGGACCTAAATTGCAGAGCCTGTAGACAGACTTTAATCCAGGGGTGGGGAACCTAAGGCCCCAGGGCTGGATGTGGTCTCCAGCTTGCCTAGATCCGGTCCCTGAGGCTCGGGGCTCTCTCCCAGGATTGGGGAGCCCATGCTGGTGCTCTAGGTCTCTCTCCCGCCCCCTCCCCCCCAGATGTCCCACCTTGAGGCTGGAGCACAAAAAATCCACTAGCCTGGACCTCACCTTGCCTCTGGTGTGTGAAGGGAATGTGGTAAGTGTCTTTCTCCTTCTCAGTTGGGGGCAGCCCCTGACTGATTTTTTTTTTTTTTTTTTTTGGTGGGTCAGTGGCCCCTGACCCAAAAAAGGTTTCCCACTCCTGCTTTAATCCTTGATTATGTAAGGATAAGGATCTCTTGCATAGGTCAAATGATCTGTTATGGACTTTTGACACACAAACTAAGGTAAGGATGAAGCTCCTAAATAAAAGATGGAATGATTTAGAAAATAATAAAGGATTTAGAAATACAGGGACTGCAAGATCTAATAGGCCATTTCTTACTCTGTCGTCTTTGATTCCATGATAAAAACTAAATGTGTCCACATTCTCCAGCATACATCCGATGCTAGAAATGTGGGACATAACAAACAAAAACTTGAAATGATAGACAAAGACCCACTTGGTGTGCATAATGCAGTGGTGCAGAACAGGTGGGAAATGTACTTAAAAATTCAGCAAGATGCAATTTGATAGCTAAGATAATCACAGTGGTCCCTTGTGGCCTTGGTATCTATGAATCTGTGAATATGGTGATAAGTGTTCTGTTAGACTACAAGGAGTAAAAAAGACATGACAGTGGGCATCTGCTACACACCCTGAGGGCTAAGGGGGAGAGCATGATCAAAAACAGTCTGGACTGACTGTCAAGGTACTGCAAGTGACAAGCTATTTTAATCATAAAGTTGAGAATGTGGAGGTTATTGGGAGGCACAAAGAGTTGACCTAAGTTCTGCAAAATACAGAAAGAATTCATAATGCATCAGGTAAAATTGTGCTCAGTTGTCAGAAAAGCAGATTGTAGAGCCCACAAACTACAGTTTCTGTGAAGAAGAATAAAGCAGGAAACATCTGGCAATGTGTCATAAAAGGCATTGTTGTAAAAAAGAAATACGCACTGGAACTGGGAAAAAGTGAAGGCAATCAAACAAAGATACACAGCATGAATTTAAAGTTTGTAAGGGAAAAGAGGAATGGCAAAATGTAGAATAAATTTGTGTCTAACTTTGGCTAAGGGGAATAAAAGCATTTTTTAATACTTTGACTTTGTTGAGGGAAACTTATTAGAGCAAAAACCAGTCTGTTAATAAAGGATAAAATGAAATTATATTTAGAGAAAGATTTGAAATATAATTTTTAAAAATCAAACACACACACAAAAAAACTGCCTGTTTGAATTTAGTAGTAAAGTAGACTAAAAATAGCTTATAAAGAGCAGAAAAGGAAATGCTAGTCAGATTTGAATAAATAAGTATACAAATCAACCAAGATGGATAATATGAAACCTGTGCAGGTTTCTCAAGGGTAAGAGGTGCAAATGTACTAGTCTTTTTTTTAAAAAAGGGAAGGAACAGTGATCCTGGCAATTACTGTACTGAAAGAATAAAAAAGATTCTTATTTAAAGATTGACAAACTGAAAGATTATTATTTATCTAGAGGCTAATACAAGCAGTGGTAATATTCTTCTTGTTTCCATGAAAACTAAATCTTGCTGTGCAAAGTTGAGTGCTACTGAGTCCAGTAGCAAAACAACTGTATATCACACACGGTGACATTGGAACAGTTTGTGTATGTGTGCGTGCATGCTGAAAGCCATTGACTAAAACTGTCAACCCTATATATGATGGAAACCACTTCAAACCAATGGGTGCTGCTGCACCCATAGTTCCAACATTCCTGCACACAAGTTGCCCCCTTTCAAAATGTCTACCCTATTTTTCTGACCCTTCTTTACATGAAACTAGTTCCTGTCCCTAGCTTACATTGGAAAATGAGACCATTTCGGATAAGGGAAGTTTGGATAATTGATGTGATAGTGTATAAGGCTAGGAACAGCCAGCATGCTATCTTTTTCTGAGTGTCCCTAATTTCTTTTCATTTACATAAATGCAGCATACTGAATTATAGATAGAAGATTCCAAGTTACTAAATATTTGTATATATCTGGGTTTGTGTTATAGCCAAAATGTTCCTGTATCATAGCATTTGCATGTGTTTTTGATACAACTTTATTGGGGTCTACTGAACATTTGCCTTTGAAATAGAATGGAACATTTTCATTATTGATGAGGAATTGTATCCACTCTGATAACTAGCTGAAAGTAACTAGAGACCCTTGAATCATTAAATTAATGGGTGAAAGCTTTCCAGGTGCTGCTGCTATCTCTTTGAGCAGCTATTATTTATTCAGCAAAGCATGTTATTCCTTCCACTGTACTTTTTCCAGATAAAACAATGGCAAAATATTGGTTTTAGACTTGATTTCTGAAACTGACAGAAATTGAGAATTAGCTATTCCTACTATTTCTTTAATTGATGCAAAAATATATCCAGAGGAGTTGCATAACATTCCAATCAGATTGAGTTCTTTAGTGTCTGATTGCACCTGTTTTAACACAATCTTATTTTACTGTATAAGTTGCATATCTAACAGCTGCCCAATCACCATGCTCATGCTAATGATCAAAGAAGGTGTTGTCCTAGTATACTCACTTTGTGTTTTGTGGCTGCTGAACAAGATTAACTGCTTGCAGCTTTTTGAAAAAGCTGCTTAATGAAAAATATATTTTTGTTGAACTCCAAGAGTATGAATAAGTTTCAGCGTAAACTTTCTTTTGCTTCAGGGACAACAATCAGTTGGTTGGAACCAAAGATAGCTTTGTCAAATCATTTCAAAAATGGAGCAGCTCAAAATTTTTCATCAGAGCAAAACAAGACAGCATCTGTCAGAGAGGAGCAGTCTATGCCGGAGACCTGCCATCAAACAAGGGTAAGGTAATGTGACAGTTCCAGTTCTGTGAGGAATGTTTTCACTTGTAGGCTTGTCTGGAGATATTTAGCAATTCATGTTGATATAATGTAGGAAAACGATAGTGGGGTTGTCCCCCAAGTACAGACACTTGAGTAGAATAAGGAGTGGTACTTCTGAGTTAAATGTTTTGTTGCCTTGTAATAAATGTTATTTCTAGTAAACAGCTGCAGAGTGAAATACGAATAAAGTATGTGTTAAGAGGTATGGGAAAGGAGCAAATTAAAGCATCAGTTTAAGATGTTTAAATGCACACAAATTATTCCAGTTAAATAAATTGAATTTTTCCAAGTTTTCACAGTAAACTACTTGAGAAAATTGCTCCACAGAGAATAGATAAGTAAAATTTCAACTTAATAGAAGTGTTTTCTAATAACTTATTTCCTTAGGTCTCACATGCTATTTTTTTAAAAAAAATCTTTAGATTGAAAATGCTAATCACTTCACTACAGGGTAATTAAAAAGATATTCAATCCTGTTGTATTTTCAATAACCTAATCTAGCAATTATTTTAAGATGCAAAAACATTTTTGTAAAATACAAGACTAATGAAGATTTTGAAAATGAGGGTTTTCAGTTGTGGTTTTAGGCAACTTGGTTTCTGAGAGTTGTGCATGTATGAAACTAAACAATCCTTTGGGGCAGATTATATGTTTCACAGAATTTGTTCTATATTCATGTAAAATTATCTTGGCTCACTTCTCTATTTTTAACATCTTTCAATAGAGTTGGTATAAGAACTTAAAATATAGACTGGGTTGAAACTCAGTATTTAATTCACATAGACTTTTCTTTTCATAAGAGATGAATAGCACCCCCTATAGGCCAAGATGCAGAATTACCCTTAAAATGAATAACTCACCTTTTCAAAGTTCATGACTAGTGTTTTAATTACTACATCATCTGTGGTTAGAGTATAATTACTAAATGGCTGCTTCTTAGATTTATAAGATAATAGAAACGTTGGGTTAGATGGGACCTCAGAGGTCATCAGCTCCCGCCCCCCTGTGCTGAGACAGGACTAAGTAAACCTAGACAATAACAGGTGTTTGTTCAACCTGTTTATTTGTGAGCACAACGTGGTGTAGCATCAGCAGAAAGAAAAGTGAGACACTTGTGGAAAAACAGGGGTGTGATTTAGGGATGTAAGCGACTACTTGAGTAGTTGACTACCCGATAAGCTTATGCTTATTGGGTAGTTGAGTCACTACTTGACAACTTGTATCAGAGGCAGCAAGGGGGGAGCAGGAGCTGGTGCTGTGGGGAGCCAGCTTTTAATAGCACTGTCTCCGTGGTGTAGGGGGCATGCAGGGAAGCAGAGGGTCTCGGGCCTACCCCCGCTGAAGCTCTGTCTTTTAAATGTAGTAAGAGTCGCAGTGGTCCGGGACTTGGTGCGAGCTAGTAATGCTAGTACTGCCCAGCTCGCACCAGCTCCAGGAGATACCCCTGCTGCAGCTCTGCAGAGTGCCTCCCCTTATCAACTAACCATGTAGTTGATACAAATTCTATTGACTACACGATTAGCCAAATACCCGCTCCTTAACATCTTCCGTGTGGTTGCCTATGGAAGCTCGTTTGAGACTATTCCAGTATGTTACATTTCTTTTTCATTTTTTAGACTTGCTCAGTAAGGCACGTGCTAAGCTTTACCTTTTTAATCCATTAGATCTTTAAAATGACACTTGTGACTGTGGATTTTTCTAACCAGGAACCTGAAGAAATAAACCCAGATGAAGAACTGGAGGATACATGTGTTAACAAAGAGGATGACCTCGGAGCAGTGGAAGAACAGCGCAGTGTTATCTTACATCTTCTGTCTCAGCTGAAACTTGGCATGGATTTAACAAGAGTAAGTAATCCAGGTGTGAAAGCCATCTTATAGTGGAAGTGAAGAGACACCTAACCTTTGTCTAGCCAAATGCCATGTGGCAATTTTCTAGGAGCTTGTGGAAACACACCTATTTTGTGTAAAATGGAATTGATAGTTATTTCTGTATAGAGTTTCAGCCTGCAAAGACTTCAGGTCCCAACTTCAGCCTGCTCTGCAGGACTTGAAGCATGTGTTTGATGCCTATTAGCCAGTAAAATTAATATATGAGACACACACATTACTGTACCACCCTAAGCCACCTCTCCTATAATTTAAAGAAATAGTTGTATGCTGTAACTCTGTGAGTGTGTGTATAGAGAGAGAGAATTCTTGTTAGTAAACTTCTAAAAATATAATCACATCTCTTGCTTTCATCACGCCTTCTTTTCTGGCTTCATGCCAATTTTTTTTTACTTTTCCCCCTCATGTTTCGTTTCTTCTCTCTCCATCCCCTTTCTCTCCTCATTTCTTCTCTCTCTCCCTACTTTGTGTTTCTTTACTTCTCTCCAATATTTTCTCTCTTCTTGGCAACTTCCTCTCAAATGATGGCTGAGAGGAAGACGATGATTCTAGAATCTAGCTACTCAACTTTGGAAGCCCCAGGGGCCACAGTGATACAACAAATGCCAAGGGCCAAAACTTAAATGTGGTTGCATATACAAGCAAATACATATATGCCAATCACTTTTCACACTGATGGGCATAAATACAAAAATTAAGGCAAGACTACACAACACACAGGCCCCATTTAAGTCAGTTCTGTTGATATTAATAAAATGCAATATTTACTCGATTTCCACCCATATGACAGCACTTTTAATGAGCAATGATAGTCCAGAAATTTAACTACTAAAACGCATATCAGCAGAAGACCATGATATTGACTACTTTTTTGTTTTGGCTCCACCTGGGGCCGCGTGTTGAGTAGCCCTGCACTAGAACCTGCTTTGTGTGTATATCTTCTTTAGCAGTCTCTGGTTAGCAGGTGTCTTATAAATATGAGTTCCCTTTTTCTCCAACCCTCATCTGGCTGCTAGAAAGGAGAAGGGATATTCCTTCTTTCAGTTTCCAGCCTGATAGCATCCTGGCATTCACAGTGGTGTTCTGCAACTGAGTTGCTCTCTGTTTTCTGTTCACTGCTGGGTAGTAAGAGGTCTCTGCTCTCCTGGCCCTTCCCCACCCATACTTTTGCTGCGCCTCAGAACTTTTATCTAAGGCAGGGGTGAGCAATAATTTTTAAAAGGGGGCCCATTTCAAAAATTTCTGAAGTGACCCCAGGCCACCCCGGAACGTGCAGGGTCTTGGGCAGAAGATGCAGGGCTAGGAGACTTCTTGTGCTTCCCCCTTCACCCTGATTGGTCTGGGGTGGGAGGAGTGTGAGAAGTCTTTCCTCTGCCTCCCCCGCCCCGGCCCCTAGAGAGAAACACCAGCTGTTTTAAAATACCTGGAGTTCCCTCTAGGCATCTAGTGGGAGGAGACCGTACGTGCTCTCCATGTCCCCAGGCCAATCAGGGCCTGGGGGCAGAGGAGCGTGCAAAGTCTCCTCACCCCACAAGAGAGTGCGGTGGCTAGAAAGACATGCCAGCTCTTTTAAAACAACCGGCATGTGTCTAGCCCAGGAGTGGGAAAAGGCCCCTCTCTGGGCCAGATCTGGCCTGCCAAGCCGGTGGTTCCGGCCCAAAGCTGCCCGGCTGTTCACCTGCCCCCAAGCCAATCAGGGCCTGGGGATGAGGGAGTGCATAAAGTCTCCTCGGCCTCGCAGCGGCTATAGAGACACCCAGCTGCTTAACAGCCTCTAACCGCTGTGCACCCCGGGTAAGGCGGGGAAAGGATGTGCGCTCCCCGGCCCTAGACCCTGATTGGCCTTGGAGTGGGGGAGCGGCAGGGCGGCTGTGGGCCAGATCCAGCCTGTGGAGGGCGCTTTGCTCACCCTGATCTAGAGGTAGCAGAAAGAAATGGTTGTCTTCTCAATTTCACAGCTGCCCTCAGGGATCCTAATAGCAGCAGTGAAATTTAGTTGTTCCTCTGCATGGCTTGGGGAAGCATGGTAGAGAAACAGAGACACTGGAACTGTTTTTGCTTAACTTGGAAGATTTGGCTGCCATTGATTCATACTTAGCTTGCATATGGAAGATGGGGAGATCTTCTTTGCAAGTAGATTAGAAACTTATTTAAAAAAATTAAAGCTTAGACTGCAGAAGTTGATGGTATTTGGCCAGAAAGGCTTTCTCCTCCCCATAGATGATTGGGCTTCTTGGGTCTCTCTCATTGGAGTGGTGGTCTGCTTCAATCCAGATGGATAATTGCATGATGGAGCTTGCATTCATGAATTATAGATGAAAGCACCTATAGGCTACATTTTTGCTACCCATGCCCGGTCAGGGTTCAGTTTAGTTCTCCCCATTACTTGTTCCTTACTGATAAGAACGGAGGGATAGCTCAGTGGTTTGAGCATTGGCCTGCTAAACCCAGGGTTGTGAGTTCAATCTTTGAGGGGGCCATTTAGGGTCCGGGGATTGGGCAAATCTGTCGGGGATGGTACTTGGTCTTGCTATGAGGGCAGGGGACTGGACTCAATGACCTCTCAAGGTCCCTTCCAGTTGTATGAGATGGTATATCTCCATATTTATTAAGTTCAGAATTGCTTTTATTCTTTTTCCCCCCCCCCCCCTCATAAAAATTTGTCAGTGATGTTTTCCCTTCCTTTATGGCTGTTTCCCATTTTTGAGGAAGTTCTCTTATGTTTTGTTGTTTATGTCACTTTTTATTTTTGTTTTAAATCTCAGAAAATCTTTAATTGAAACTTTCTTTTTATGCCATTCTCATTATTCTGAGAACATTTTGCTTATTTTTTTGTCAGAATGGACTTTGAATCTTTGTTAAAAGTATTGTATCCCTATTTCCCGTTCCCTTTGTAATCTGATTACTTTAAGAATTTGTTCATAAATATGTAGTATACTTACGTTTAAGTTGTTATAGTTTTTTGTCTTTATTTCAGGTGGTTCTTCCCACTTTTATTTTAGAGAAACGTTCTTTGCTGGAGATGTATGCTGACTTCATGTCTCACCCGGACCTCTTCATTGCAATCACAAATGGAGCTACCCCAGAGGAGAGGATGATCCGCTTTGTTGAATATTATCTCACTTCATTTCACGAAGGTCGCAAAGGAGCAATTGCGAAGAAACCATACAATCCAATCATTGGAGAAACATTTCACTGCTCGTGGAGAATAGCTAAGGGCGAAGTAGCATCTGACACCAGTAGTAACTCTTCATCCCACTCACTCTCAGAGCAAGCCGAACTTTCACAAGAGCCTGATGGCCAACTGGAACCAGACTACTATACAGTCAGATTTGTAGCCGAGCAAGTTTCCCATCATCCTCCTGTGTCAGGGTTTTATGCTGAATGTGTAGAGAGGAAGATGTGTGTAAATGCTCATGTCTGGACAAAAAGTAAATTCTTGGGAATGTCAATAGGAGTAACAATGGTTGGTGAAGGTGAGTGAAAATACTGTGATTTGTACACTGCAGAAATGAAAGGTGATTGATTTTTATATTTATCTGACTGGTGTTTTCTGTGAACTCCAGTGTTGGAATAACAAATGAAACTCAGTAGTTTCATCTACAGGATTTTCCAAAAGAATTCCCTTGCAGGGTTGTTAATAGGCTATTGTAAGTGTGGTGGCTTTTTTTAAACAAAATAGCCTTGGATCCCCTCCATTTGCCTTGAGAAAGAGGATCTGAGAAACTTTAAAGTCCTGTTGTTAGATGATAGATGGCATGTTTATTGATTATGGAGTACAGAAGATGCTATGTGCATAGCTGAAACAATCAAAAGATCACAAATCTGCACAGGGCTACACTATGGCAGAAAAGCAAGATTATTTATCTAGAAACACAACATGAGGTTTTGAAGCAAAGGTTTTTGCGCCTAGTTTAATTTTTTTTTATTATGGCTCCAATGCATGAAATAAATGGGAATGTTCAACATAAAATGCTTAACATAAATATTAGTTTTCCCTTTTCTCAAAGTAAACATATTTTATGCTTTAGTATTCAATTCTTTACATTTACTTTACATTTATTGGGGATTCCTTTTGTAAGAGTGTCGCTCATTATCCCAGGATTCCATTGTCCCTCAATATAACTCACCAATTTCCTGGTTTTGAATTAGAGATGCTTTCTCAGCTTTTTATGCTTCCTATTTGTGTTGCCCAGTTATTCTGACTCTCAGATGTTTGAATATAACTTACACCTGAGGTAAATAGGATGAAGTTTAATAAAGACAAATGCAAAGTGCTCCACTTAGGAAGGAACAATCAGTTTCATACATACAGAATGGGAAGCGACTGTCTGGGAAGGAGTACGGCAGAAAGGGATCTAGGGGTTATAGTGGACCACAAGTTGAATATGAGTCAGCAGTGTGATGCTGTTGCAAAGAAAGCAAACATGATTCTGGGATGCATTAACAGGTGTGTTGTGAGCAAGACACGAGAAGTCATTCTTCTGCTCTACTCTGCGCTGGTTAGGCCTCAGTTGGAGTATTGTGTCCAGTTCTGGGCACCGCATTTCAAGAAAGATGTGGAGAAATTGGAGAGGGTCCAGAGAAGAGCAACGAGAATGATTAAAGGTCTAGAGAACATGACCTATGAGGGAAGGCTGAAGGAATTGGGTTTGTTTAGTTTAGAAAGAGAAGATTGAGGGGAGACATGATAGCAGTTTTAGATATCTAAAAGGGTGTCATAAGGAAGAGGAGAAAACTTGTTCATCTCAGCCTCTGAGGATAGAACAAGAAGCAATGGGCTTAAACTGCAGCAAGGAGGTTTAGGTTGGACATTAGGAAAAAGTTCCTAACTGTCAGGGTAGTCAGACACTGGAATAAATTGCCCAGGGAGGTTGTGGAATCTCCATCTCTGGAGATATTTAAGAGTAGGTTAGATAAATGTCTATCAGGGATGGTCTAGACAGTATTTGGTCCTGCCATGAGGTCAGGGGACTGGACTCGATGACCTCTCGAGGTCCCTTCCAGTCCTAGTATTCTATGATTCTATGATAAAATGATGACAGGCAAGGAATGGGTAAATCACTGCTTTGAGTCTGGGGAAGGCAACTTTGAAACTGAAGTCTCCTTTGAGATAGTTTCACAGACCATGTGAGCACTGCTGTTCTTCAAAAATCTGAAGTCTGGCCAAAGGTGGTGATTTGAAAACTTGATGCCTCTCATATCTGCCCATAAGATGAGAGGAATTGTGCCTAACTCATATTGGGGGTGTGATCCCACAGCTTTATTCAGGTGAAAAGCTGCCTTATTAAGGATCTTGTATCATCTGCTGAGGAGGCAAGGATAGGGCAGAGGGCAGTGTGACCAGGAAAAGACAGGATACAAGAGAAACTGTAAAAATAAAATGTCAGAAGAAGCACAGTGACCTAAGGCTACAGGAGGCATCAGCTGGCATGTACACAGCACAAAATCACTTTCTTCTCACTTTTTTATTAAGATATAGAATCAGAGATCAGTAAATCTGATTCCTTCAGGGAGTGTCGAGAAAATGTGAATATTATTACTTTAAAATTAATTGTAATGACTGTTGCATGTATAGTAGCCAGGAAATGGTTGTGTTCATGTACAAAAGGTTGTGACAGGAAGGAGGACTAAGCCTCTAAACACCTTCAGGAAAGTTGGAATGTACAATCTACTCATGAAGGAGGGAAACGTGAATTTCAACCTCCAAATGCTCTAGCTTTGGTAATTCATTCTGAATCTCATGCTTGTAGCATGAGAGGGAGGATCTTTTACCATTATAGCAGAAAAACAGTTATGAGTGGACATTTACCTGCTACTGTGACTGTAGAACGCAAAGCTTTTAGGGTCATGCTTTTGAAGTGTAACATAAGGAATGTGGGTTTTCAAAGCTAACAGCAAATGTACTGGTATCCAGTGTCTGCATTATTATAAAATCTAACTAATGGCACTATGTGGTTAACAAAAAAAAAATTTCTATCTGGAATCTGTAATAATTGATGGTGTTGTGGAGTGAGACTCTTAGATGTTTTTCATTCAACAACCACTTGCCTCAGTATTATACATTGGAAACATTTTTATGACATACATATTTTTGCATGCAGGACTCTTAAGTCTTCTGGAACATGGAGAGGAATACACGTTTTCTCTACCTTGTGCATATGCTCGATCAATTTTAACTATTCCTTGGGTAGAATTGGGAGGAAAGATCAATGTTAATTGTGCAAAGACTGGGTATTCTGCAAACATTACTTTCCATACCAAACCGTTCTACGGCGGCAAACTACACCGGTATGTATACTCATTTATATTTCCTATACTCTATCATTAAACTCTGTAAATGAATACCTAGCCTCTAGTCTTTGTCACCATCTGTTGCATGCTGAGTAGCCCTGTGTTGTAAGTCTAAATAACCTGTATTCAGGGATGCCTTTTTTTCCTATTCCTGAAATGATTGAGTGTGTTGCAGAATTATGAGGCAGTATTACATGGCCTGCCCACTAGGGATGTAAACAACTAGTTGACTATCCGATAAGCATAACATTATCAGATAGGTGACTAGTGATGCTACTAGTCACTTCCCCTCCCCACCTTGCTGCCTCTATTAGAGGCAACAAGGGAGGGAGCAGGTTCTGGTGCTAGGGGGAGCCAGCTTAAAAGCTGGCTCCCCCTAGCACCGTCTCCGCAGGGGGCAGAGGAGGTAGAGGCCCCGCAGGAAATAGCACGAGCGGGGACCTGGCAAGGCTCTTCGCCTGTGAGAGAGTGGGGTGTCAAGCTGAGTTTTAACTGGAAGCTTGTCTGATTATCAGGAATGTGTAGTATAGAAATATTTACGGGCTTTCCTGGAATACTGAATAAAATGTGAATGAAATGTTGTTGAATACAGAGAAGAGGTGAATACAATGCAGGAGCTAAAATCAGTGTAAATATTAGTAACACTAAGTTATCCAAAGCCCCACTGTGGTCATTACTATTCCATCCCAAAGGTGTGAGTGGACACTGAGTACGTGATGCTTGCATGCTGTGCAATGTTGGGGGTTAGATTTGCTCCCAATAGCCTCTGTTCTGTTTCTCACACACCTGTTCAGGCTTTGTGTGATGGAGATGAAGGTTGAGTTCCACACACAGACATTTGGGTTCAAGGGAAAAGCTAAGTTAGATGGTTTTGGGGCCCATTAACACTGATATCCCTTTTAAGACATAGTCTAGTCAGATCAAGTGATCTTGAGCACTCACATAAAAAAACATGGAGAGGCTCAAATGATGGAGGAAGGAAAAATGTATAGCAAGGAGGCCTGTGCAGGTTGGATCTCCCTGGTCTAGCCCCGTTGGGTCTTGAGCGCTCCCAAATCTGGGAGTTTCCCAGACCTCCCCTGTTAGCTGCCCCATTGCTGGGTTCTTCTCTGTTGGGCTCCCTGCCCTGCCACTGGCCCTGTTAACACTAGTCCAGCCAGGGCTCACCATGCTGCTGGATGCACGCTGCTGCCAGGGGCCACCCAGCCAGGGTTGCCCAGCCGGCAGCTCCACTGCCTCCGGGAGTTCCCCAAATTTCCCCAGCCCAGGCCACCCAGCTGCTGCCTAGCCCTGCTGCCACTGGAGGTTACTTGACTACCGCCTGGTCCTCCTGCTGCTAGGGATGCCCCAGCTGTCACCTGGCTCAGCTAGAGCTCCCCAGCCTCTCTCATTCTCCCGGACGGCTCCCATTTCTGGCTTCCCTGGCTCTTTGGTCCAGCAACATTCATGGCCCTGGGCTGGACCACAAATGTTGCCAGGCCAGAGTCTCCTGGATTTGAGAAGTTCAACCTGTAGCGAAACAGTTTCTGGCACTTCACTGTGATCTGTTTTCTGACACCAGCACATGTATCTCTCAACCATCCCCTGGATATAGTGCGTGCTATTAAAAACCCATACCTAATATTTCACATTTTTGCCACGTTCAATTGAATAGACCTGAACAATAGAGACTTTTAAATGTAATTTGCTGTGACAGTTTATTGTGAGTCTGAAATTTGCTCTTGCAGAGAATCAATTTAAGGAGGCTGTCTTAATAAAACATGTAAAGCGTCTCAAAAATTGGGGGCCCATGCTGCCCAGAATAGCGCGCTGGAGAGCACGGAAATTGGCAGGCAGGGACATATGTCAGGAGCAGTTAATACAGATAATCTGAAGTTCAGCTAGTTGGGTTTGTAAAACATTTTTGTCCCTACATCTCAAGATTGACATGGAAGATGAAAATCTAATTATATTGACAGGTTTCATATGTCCTCCAGGGCATTTTGATAATTGACCTTCACCTGTTCTTTTTATTTGTCATATTTTTTAAATTACTTAAATGGCATATTTCCTTTTATTCATACCATATATATTGTGTCTTCAACTTTGTAATTATTTTATTATGGCTAGGGCCTTACCAAATTCATGGCCCATTTTGGTCAATCTCATGGTCATAAGACTTAAAAAATCATACATTTAATGACTTCAGCTATTTTAGTTTGAAATTTCAGTGTTGTAGTGATTGTGACCCAAAAATAAGTTTTTGTGTGTGTGTGTGTGGGGGTGTCACACATTTATTTCAGGGGAAGTTGTGGTATTGCTGCTGCTGGCAGTAGAGATGTGAAAGATGAAGCGGTTAACCAGTGGAGGGTGGAGCAGAGAGAATTATTTTATTAACATGTAAATAAATATCGAACTTGATATCCAAGAGAGAAATATTAACTGTAGTACTGTAATATTTTACTAGTGTGACCCCACATGTGAGTTTCTTTTCAGCTCTCTGTTCTCCTGTGAAAAGGCTTCCAAAAAGCTGAGTTTGTAAGGTAATATCACAGGAATGATAGAAAAACAGTGTTCTCATTATTCTCCCTCCAGCTTCTCCAGGCAAATGCAGAAACAGTTTAAATAACTATTTAAAAATTTAGAATGTATGAGAGACTTGCTTGCAGTTTCTTTCAAAATGAAATGTAAATGACAAAGCAGTCAGAACAGGCCTTTGCAGCCCATTCTCAGTTGTGGTCTTTTTTTTTTTTAATTGTGTTCCAGAGTCACAGGTGAAGTAAAGCACAATGCAACAAACACTGTAGTCTGCAGAGTGCAAGGGGAATGGAATAGCGTTCTTGAATTCACCTACAGCAATGGAGAAACCAAATATGTGGACTTAACAAAACTGTCAGTGACAAGAAAACGAGTACGACCATTGGAGAAGCAAGGGCCATTTGAGTCAAGGTAAAAAAAAAATGTACAATTGTTTTATAAATCTTACGGAATTCCTCATCATACAGACCAGGCTGCCTAGGACAGGCCTGCACAACATACAGCCCGAGGGCCACATGCGGCCCGCAGGGGCTCACTGTGCGGCCCATGACAACTATGGGCAGCGCGGCCCCATCTGATCCGCCAGCCGGGCGGAGGAGTGGAGCGCCGCCGGGGAGAGGGAAGTGCGGCGATTCTCACCGCCGGGCTGCCTGCCTACTGCTCTGGCGGAAGGAGGCAGGGCGCGAGCCAGAGGGCGGGATGCCGGCAGATGCCAGGATGCTGGCATGACGTTGTGACGTTATGGCCAGCGACCACCAGATTAAAAAAGGCAGAAGTCAGGTAGGGGAGGGGAAGGGGCTTGTGCTGAGGGGAGGGGGGCAGGTCAGGAGAAAGGGGAAGAACCAAGGGGCAGGGTGAAGGAGAGACAAATGCCAGGGGGCCAAGTGGAGACACGCAGTGTTTGTGGTTTGGGTTTTTTTTGGCTCAACAAAAATTTTTAGCCGTGTGTTTGGGAGAGCATCCCTACTTGCAGCCCGCAGCTGTTTTCTTTGGAGTAATATGGCCCTCGTCGCTTTCTGAGTTGTGCAGGCCTGGCCTAGGAGAAAACTACAGACTCCAGTGTCTGTGGGTAGGATGTAGGACCAGTGGAGCCAAAGTGCTCTTTGATATTCAGAAATGAGAATCTGCTCAGAATAGCACTTGCTTGCACTATTAAAACTGCATGTTCAGGGCACAACCGATTACTCTTGTGAATATGTATTGTGCCTTCTATAAGACCACCTCATTCTTAAGCCTTAGACATTCCTCTGTGAAGCCCAGCAGTCCTTTAACAGGGCGGCCCTCTGCAGAAACAAAATTTGTGTGGCAGTTTTAAGATGCATGCAAAAGTCTGCTAGGGATTAGGCTGAAATTTCCTGCATCTTTTCATCTGTGTGCAGTCTGGCACAGGGGCGGGCAATTACTGGCACAAGGGCCAGATCTTGACTGCCAGGGTTAGCCACTGGCAGGCTGCCACTGCTATATTTACCTGCGCCTTCACAAGTACAGGCAATTGCAGCTCCTATTGGCCATGAATTGCTGTTTCTTGCCAATGGGAGCTGTGGGAAGTGATGTCCTCGGCCAACGGGAGCTGCAGTCACTGGTATCTGTGGAAGTGCAGGTAAATATAGTGGCAGCTGGTGGACCACTGCTGTTTTATTGTCCATCCGTGATCTAGCTTTGCAGTTGAGAGCAGTTTCATGCTAGCCTAGAGATGAAAGACTAAATTATGAGCTCCCCTTTTTCTTATGCCTTTCAATCCTGCTCTATTTTTTTAACATCAATTTATCATGCCTGAGAAGAGGTTGGAATGTAATTGTGAAATAGTGTCCCCAGTTAAACACTGCTTTGGTAAGTCAAGTGACTGCAATCCAGGAAGCCACTGAAAAACGTGAAATTAATCAGAGCTACTGATTAGGGCTCCATGTCTGTCATGGTAATAATCACTGATTTCATGACTTTTCGCAACCTCCAGGACTTCTACAGCAGCCCTCCAGGAAGCAGGCTCTGGGGTCTGTTGCTCAGGTGGCCCTGGGGACAACCACATTTGCTGTTGCTGGAGTGACTCTGTAGCCAGCCACTTGGATGACCTCGCAGCCCGCCTTACCAGCTGCTCCTCAGGTGGCCCTGGTGACTGCCCGGCAGCTGATGGGTCTGGTCCTGGGACCACCTGAGTAGCAAGCAGAGTCGCTGCTGCTTCAGCAACCCCAGCAGCAGTCCCTGGAGTAGGAACGCCACTGGAGAACCAATTATAACTGGTAAGCATCACCCTTACCGGGTGATGTTTATCGGTTAACCAGCCAGACCAGCCGACAGGGGCAGGGGGCTGCTTCAGCCTGTCCAGGTCCACCGTACCGTGCCATGGGCTAGGACATCCTACCCATGGAATCCTGATTAAGTGGTTAACTAGTTAAACATAATGTTTAACTGGTTAACTGATTAAGCTGGATTTTACATCCCTACCTCAGAGCAGCTGTTGCTCTGGTGGCCCCTGGCAGCTGTGCCACTGTCTCCCTCCCTCTGCAGCAGCTGCCCTCCCCCAAGATTTAGTCAGGATATTTATAGTAAAACTTGTGGACAAGTTATGGGCTATGAATTTTTGTTTCTTGCCCGTGATCAGTCCGTTACTTTTTTAAAAATACTCATGAATAAATGATAGCCTTCTGATTGGTAGGCGACTGTGGCAACATGTAACACAGTCTCTGAAGGATGGAGACATTGACAAAGCAACAGAGCATAAGCGAGCCCTTGAGGAACGGCAGAGAAATGAAGAGAGACTTCGTGCAGAAACAGAGTCACCATGGAGCACAAAATACTTTGTTAAAGAAGTAAGTTGCTGCTGTGTGTGGGTGCATGTATTGTAAATGTACACATGAGTATTTATATTAACATACCGGTCATGAGCCTATAGAAGACTTGCTCGGTAGTGCTGGTGACAGCTTGCCACAGGGCCTTGTATCATATAATACGTTTAATTAAATATCAGTCAGTACATTCCTATACAGAGCTTTTCTTATGATTCTTCCCTTCCAGACTGGATTCCTCTAAAGCTAAAAGGCTGTTGGTAAAGAACTTCTGTGTACTAAACATAAATGTTAAGAACCTAGATCCTTGCCTATAATAATAAAAATGAAAACAGCAGCTTTTGATATGTTTATGTAAAAGGCATAAAAATATACAGTGACTCTATTTCTAGAGCAGTAATGTATTTTTCACCCAGAGACCAGCACTAGGAAAATAGTAGTTTTCTATTCTAAGATAACAAGCAGCTTGAATGAGGTATTTATTGCCTCTTGGCTGTCCCAGCAACTTGGTTGTTATGCATCTAATTTGAAAAATCCCCTTAGTGTCCTGAGAGGAGCTGCCTCTTCCTTACTTTGCCTTGCTGGTTCTCTTGTAATTTGTAAAGTGGAATATATAGATAAATGCACTTCTCATTTTGCTAGCTAATGTAAGAACATATATTCACAATATCAATTCTAGTGCCAGTTGTTATTCAACCTGAGTTTCCTGTCAGGGTAAAGTACTCGTCTTTTTGCTTCAGGGTCCATCTACTGGGAAATCTGGATTACTGCCTTGTACAATAGCCAGATGGTTTAAGAGCAGCCAAGCCCCTAGCATGCAGAACATTGTCTCCTTGCTCACAGCACAGCCTAGTTTTGCAATTATGACCCCACAACTGCAAGTGTTTGTATGGCTTAACTTTCTTTGAAAGTAAACAAGTTTTATAATTCAGCTGAGACACTTGGAAGCTGTGGGTGGCTTAAAAGTAACTAGAGACACTGAATATCTGAACAAAATACAGGTCAACGTCCCTTGTCCAGCACCCTCGGGACTTGATTGGTTCTGAACAACAGAGTTTGCCCGACAAGGGGAGGTTAATGCTCCCTACTGGGCTGTAGGCTTTGCTCCCAGCTGGGGCTGTGCTCCCTGCTGCTGCCTCCAGCCCCACACTGTGCGAGCTCTGATTGGGGCTGCGTCCCCCACCACAGCAGTCCCAGACAGAGACCAGACCTGCTGCCTCCAACTCCAGATGAGGCTGCACCTCCTCACTGCACCAGCCCGAGCTGCGCCCAGCTTCCAGCCCCGCTGACTCCAGCCCTGGCTGGGGGTTTGCTCTATGCCGCCAGCCCCAGCCAGGACCGCGCTCCTGGCTGCCGACCCTGCTGCCTCCAGCCACAGGTGGGGTTACGCTCCCTGCCACCAGCTGTGACCGGGACTGCCCTCCCCCGCTCCAGCCCAGACTGCGGCTGTGTTTCCCACCATGCCAGCCCCGGGTGGCGCTACGCTCTTGGCCACTGCCCCCGTTACCTCCAGCCCTAGCTGGGACTATGCTCCTTGCTGTCAGCCCTGGCCAGGGCTGTTGGCATCAGCCCCACTGGGGATGCACTCTCCACCACCAGCCCAGCCCGGGCTGCACTTCTAAACCTGGCCAGCCGGGGCTCTCTGGTCCAGCAATATCTATGGTCCTGCTGTACCAGAGAGTCCTGGATTTTAGAGGTTCAGCCTGTATAAGGGAAGCTAAAGAGCTGAGTACCTGGTGTGCATAAAAAACAAAAACATCATTGTGACAAAAAGGAAGAAATGTCAGAGTGAACATTCTCTCTCCCTCGTATCTTCATCAGCTTGTTTTCATTAAGATCCTTTTCCGGTTTTAATGCAGCTTTGTTCAATGACTGGCACATGATCTAGTTTTTATCCTAGTTATCTGTAAAAGATGCCCCTCAAAAGACTAGAATTACTGGTGTGATAGCCTGTAAGTAGATGTTCCTGTCTATGTGGAAACCAGAAGCTGCTCTGCAGAGTTATGCCATGGTGATTCAGATCCATACTGAGGATGATAAAAGGTGGGTAATTAGCTAATTGTATAGTCGATAGAATTTTTATCGACTACCTGATTAGTTGATAAAGGCGGATGCTCAGTCTTGGCTCATGCCGGGTTCAGGATCTACCCCCACTGTGCCTCTGCAGTTTAAATTTAGTCAGAGTCGGGCACACAGGCAGCTGGACTCCTACATTTAAATTGCAGCGGGGGTAGGTCCTGGACCTGGCATGAACCAGGTTGCTTGCCTGCCTGGAGCAGCCCCTATCCGCCTGCCAAGGCAGAGGCTGCTTTGTGCGGCAGCCTCTCCCCTCCTTCCCACCGCGCTGCTGCCTCTGATAGAGGCAGCCGTTGGGGGGCGGGGGGGAAGGTTGCACTGTGGAGAGGGGTGCTGGGGGGGGAACCAGCTTTTAAACCGGCTCCCACCAGCTCCTGCTTCTGCCACTCCTCCCCCCCCGCCCCCCCTTTGCTGGAGTGGGTGGGAGGGGGAATGCAAGTAGTCAGCTACTCATTTACATCCCTAATCTATACTGTGACAGAAATTTGTGTGATCACAAATGCAACAGTATGGTAAAATATGAAAGTGTTTTGGGTTTTTTTGGTTTTTGCTTATCTCAGAATAGCAAAGGGTTTAAAATACTTATGGTTCAGAACCACAAACTGTAGGGTATTCTAAAGTAAAATCAAAGGGACCACTGCAGAATATTCTTTCTCCCAGGGTATCTTTATACAGTTGACTTGGGCAAATGGGCTCAGGCTAAGGGACTCTTTAAATTGGGATGTAGACATTTGGGCTCAGGCTTCAGTCCAGTCTGTAGAACTCTTCAAGATGGAGAGTCCGTGAACCTGAACATCTACATCACAGTTAAACAGCACCTAAGCTCGAGCCCTGCAAGTCCAAGCCAGATAACATGGGGTGTGTAATTGCTCTGTAGTCATACACTTAGTAACAAGTCTCCATCTCTCTTGGTTCAGAAACTTTGCTGAAGTAACCTCTTTGATCTCAGAGGATTATCTAAAAATCTAAACAAAATGTTTTGGTTTGTGAAAACTTTCCCTGATGTCTGTCTGTCTGTGGCAAAGTGATAGAGAGAGAATAAATTACCTCTCCCAAATTTAAAATTTGATCGAACATATCACTTGGCGTACTAAGATTTTCACTGCCCAGGGAAATGGCCAACTTCATTAACTTGTGAAAACAAAAATTAAATTTTTCAAACTAACAATGTTTTTTAATAATGGAATTTGTTCTAATTGCATTGGTGTGTGATTTTGTTTTTTAAAAAAGAATTTTTTACTTTTAGATATTTTATTTGAAAACAGAATTTGACATACTGGATGGCTCAGGGAAGGGAAAATAAGATCCATGACCATTTCCTCTCTAGATTATCAGTTCAAACACAGCCCAAATTGCTGGTGAGCACACGCCATTTCTCTGTGATGGCTGTTTGCTTACCCTTTGCAAAATAAGTTGCTGATCTCAAACCAGACCACAGCGTGCTAGAGCTTCATCACAATATCTATATCAATTAGTGGCATGTTAGTCCTATTGACCAGAGTCTGGTTCCTTAGGGCTTGCCTCCATGGTCAGTTCCTGTGTGACAAGCCAGAGTCTGTAAACCTAGAGTGCACTAACTTGGATGTACTAGCTGGTCATACGGACACTGCTACCACATTTTGAAAGTTCCGTAGAACACTTGGGTAGATTTTGTTTAAAACAGACATATGTCAAAGTGCACTACAGAACTTCTAGTGCGTGATAGTAGGGCTCACAGTGTGAGACAGACTAGTGTGCTATAGATTTGCACTCTAGCTGTTCACACTCAGACGTAGTGCATGCCAAGCCCTTGGGTGTTCTTATCTTTAGAGACGGCCTCTCCACAGCAAAGTTAAGACACAATGGCGGAAGACTATGGGGCAGACTTGCACTGTTGATATCTATGATATACATGAGCTGTGTATTTCTAGTTTCTAGTGCTGTCAGTCTGACATTTGGCTTTGCAAAATGCTGTTCTATATTAATTTTTATAATTAATCTGTGTAACACTTTTCCCATTTGAATTGCAGGGAGATGGCTGGGTCTATTATAACCCCCTCTGGAAAACTGTCCCCACCATACAGAATCAGCAACTGGACACTAACTAGATAAGACTCTTCAGGATGGGCTCCTCTATTTATCTAATCTTTGTCACTCTCAAAACACAGTCTATAATGCTGTGTGACCTTTTTTTAGAATTGCACAAATTCAAATGCGCATAAAGGAATAAAATGCTAGGGCACTTTAAAGTTACACATAATCAAAGGTGTCGAGACCACGTTGCCAGGTATGTTCACCAAGTTGCTTTTGTATGATCCAAAAGATTTTATCTGAATTATGTAATGTGTTCTTTTAAGCAGGTCCAATGCAAAAGCTGCCTAAGAGATAAACCATTTGATTTTCTGAACAGCAGAGGTCAGATGAAATGTTGCCTCAGAGGCTTTAACTTTGGAGTGTTTTGTGAACCTTTTTTTGAGAATCTGTGCACTGAGCTCTGTTTAATAACTGTGAAATACTCAGTACCCATGTCAACAAAACATGTGTTTGCTGCTTGTATACCCAGTGATTAACCTCCAGACGGAAAACTGGAGGAGGATTCAGAAGTTGCACCAGGAATCAGTGTTAAGAATCATCTGGATTGTGACAAGAATTTTTTTCCTTCTAAAAGCATGTGAGCATGCATTGGAGGAATATAGGAGCTATGTAGAGACTAGCTTTTTCTTTTTTTTAAGGATTTATAAAAATTGATTGGAATTGTAACCATGGAGACATTTTTTTCTCTGAAACATTTTAGTATACTTGAAAGAATTGACTTGAATTGGAAGAATAATTCAGAACACTTTTCAGCTCCTAATTTTATTAAATCTCACTTTCGGAGTGATTGTTTAAGATTTACTCACAGTGCAAATGTAGTTCAACCTTTTCCTCAAGGACTAAGGCTTTCAAACTGAACAGCAAACTTAAAAACTTTTGTATTAATTTCTTCATCTCAGCGCATGTGGTCATCTTGGAGGTGAAGTGCCAGTGTTACATGCTGTCCATTGGATTGGTTTGATTTTTCTCCTTTTGTATATATGTCCAGAACAAAAAAACAAAGCAGTTAAATGTGACCATTGAACACATGGACTGTGGTTTGGTTTTTCATAGTACATGAAAAGGCTTATTTTGCTTGAGACTGGAAATATATTAAAACACAATCAGATATCAGGAAACCGTATTCAGGTACAAACATCCCTCATTTTTTATAGTATAAGTATTTTATTGAAGTCTAAGAATTGCTGGCAATTAAGAATAGTACTGATTATGTCTTTCATTATTGTTACTACAAGCTACCGTAATTTTCCAAGAGTGGTGCCTTACTCTGTTTTTCCTTCTGATGTAGTCTTCCAATCAGTGTATATAACATTATCTGCCACTCACCAGCCACTGTAAATGGCTTGGCCTCTTCCATCATCATACGAACTCATAACTGTGTGATTTGGTAAGATGTTTCCCACAGAAGGCATAAGAATGTAAGAAGGCATCAAAGAAAAATTAAATAACCATATTAACATCCAGCAAAAACCTGTAAATTGTTCAGCGCAAAGAAAAAAAAAAAGTTTGGGTTAATGCACAACTATTGATTCCCTTGTACATTTTGCTGTGAAATGCACTGAGGTCTGAATATAAATCATAGTCCATGTGCGAGGAAAAATGTGGGGGAAAATAAAACTACAAAATGATTAGTTTGTTTTGTTTGTTTTCCCAGAGTCCAGGTGATTAGGATGAATATTATATTTACATCCGTCTTTCAGGTCTGTCTAGCCATATTTCCACAGCTGTAGAATCTGACCACTAGTACTTATATTAAACTTCCTTCTACAAATGGGTGTGTGGTTTAGGCCCTGAGTTAATTGTACAGAATAGCCTTTATTTTTCCCTACAGATTTGGAAATTATTTAGTGTCCTAAATTCAGAACAGAAGTAAAATTAAAATTGAAACTATTGGCTTAGTACCTTGTAGTGCCCCTGTGTTTGAAAAAATAAATGTTAATTTATTTTAAAGGCAATTTTTTAATAATTTTGACTAAGGTTCGTGATACAAATGAACACTTTGTACTAGCCAAGTTAAGGAAACAAATATGTTGCCATTACTGCTTGTTTTTTACTGTTCACTCACTATTTTTGATAGACAAGTTATGCTCGTTGTCAGTATACATCACTGCTCCATCTATGAATTCATCTTAAAGGAGCCTATTAATAACAGGCTTAATGACTAGTTAATAGTATTCAAGGGATTGTTTTTTTTTAAATCCACAGAAGTAAAGAAATCAGAGTGGCCGTTTAGACAGGGATTGATCGGAAATAAAACCTTTTAGAAAGATCCTGTACTTCACAAAAAATTAGGAGTACAGGATCTTTCGAAAAAGGGTTTTATTTTCAATCGATCCCCATCTAAACGGCCGTTTTTTCTTTTGAAAAACCCTGTTTCGAAAAAAACCGCAGCCACCATTATGCAAATGAAGCGCGGGAAATTTAAATCTCAGCTTCAGTTGCAATTTCGAAGTGTCTAATTTACATCCCCTTTTTCGCGAGAAAATGGATGTAGTTTAGACACAGCCTAAGTGACTTAGTCAAATTATAAGATCTAGGTTGATAGATTTTATGAGTATTAGATGAGAAGGGATTGCTGTGGCTATCTGGTCTGACCTCCTATATAACACTGACCATGGAATTCCTCCCTATAATTCCTATAGCAGAGGGAAGTATTTGTTGCTAACTTGTAAGCAAACCTTTGAGTGCTAGCTGTTGTCCTGATCTTGCAATCCAATACAGTGGAGCCCTGTGTGGGCCCAGCACAATGCAAGATCTGGGCCTATATACCTTCCTCCCTCTGATTCCTGGGGCCCAGTCTTCCACTTGTTTAAGTAAATGGAAAAATTCTCATTGACATCGAAGTTGAAGAATCCGTTCTCTACATATTATTTTTTCTTGTCAGTGTTTCTTTCATGCACCTTTGGAAGCATTTTAGTGAAACGGTTGGACAAAATCAATAGATATAATCACTTTCAAGAAGACACAGCAATATAACTAAACACAAATGTTTTGTTTCAGCTATTACTGCAAAATCAGGACTAAATAGAAACTGACAGTCACCACTTTCTTAACTAGCCAGTGAAATATCAGTATCTTCAAAGGCAACTTACTGATCAGAAGTGCGAACTCGCTCAATAATTGGCCACGGTGAAGAGGTGCCCCCTAAGCAAGGGTGGATGTGTAAGAAATCATGCATTGTGTGATGGTGGACAAAATGTCTGTCATTAGGGCAAAGATGGATGGTAGCACTGAAATCTTGACCGTATCAAGCATGACTTTACATGAGGATCCCTGGGGCTCTTTTACTAACTTTTCCTAAGCTGCTTCAGTCCCTAAATGTAGATTTGAGGGCTTTAATAAGTGAACTTGTTTTGAGAGGTGCTGAGTGCGCACAACTCATTGACTCAGTGAAAGCCCTGGGTGCTGGGCATTTCTACAATACTCAAATGCCTGACTTGAGGCCTCTGAGCTTGAAAACTTTGTTTTTACTCCTTTTGTTCATGTATGTTTTCTTGTGGCATGTAAATAGCAAAGTTCCTGTTTTCAGGCAAAATCACCCACATGCCTGGGGCCCACGGCTTGCATATACTCCCTTTGCAAAGGAATTGGACTTCAACTCTAGGATTTGAGACACAAGTGTGACTCTCAGTTAACTGTCTTGCTTCCTCACCACCATCTTGGTAGGCACTGCTCCCCTTGTGTGAGAGGGGGTTCAGGATGCCTTTGGAAGCATCTTAATTTTAGACTTGTTCTGGGAGTTGCACCGTTTGAAATTGACTCTATGTGGAACAATCTTGGTGCTGCAAAACCTAATGCAGAAATCACATTAGTCACCTGCTGCAACCCTTAGATGTGGGAGTCGCAGTTTTACCTTCTCTTTTGACAGCTATCTCTCTCTCTCTCTTTCTCTCTCTGTACGGTCTGTGGTAAGAGAGGAAGTGGGTTATGTCAGAGTGGTGATTAGTGGCTGAAAGAAGTGAGGTATGGGGCTAGCAGGATGAAAGGGAGGAAGCTCTTGATAAATGGGAGAAGCAAAGTTGTTTCAAATGTAGATACACACTTGAAAAAAGGTCCCAAGTCCCTGGTGGGGGAAAGAGTAGTCAGGGGAGAGGATTGAAGCACTGCCTGTGTCTGGGGCTATGAGATGGAGGTTTAAAATAGGTGCCCAGCAGCATACAAACCTTTTCAATAAACATATTCCCCTAGAATTGATGCTCCAGTAACACCCACATGTATACTCACATAATCTCTCTCTTTTTTCCCCCTGTAACAACCTTAGAGAGAGATGGAAACAGAACTGGGAAGATCTAGGAAAACAGCTTTAAATTGGGTGTCACTCCTGTGAAGTGGTGCAAATCCGGAGGCTTTACACAGAATCTCTCCCTATAGCACAGAGCCTGTGGATTACAGACCCCTCACGGCCATTTTGCTGCTCTCTCCCATCCTTCCCCTTACCTGTGCAGTAGATCCATGCAGTTGCAGACTTACAGGTAATATGTCCCTGTGAAATGCTACCCCATACACTGCCTTTGTGAAGATTATTTTATCATGCAGGAACTTTCAGATTTCCTTGCACAGTGGAGCCACACTCTTCTTGTTGCCTTTCAGCCCTAGCTGGGCTAAGGGGTGTGTGCGGGAGAGAGGAGCAGGGTTTGGGTCAATGAAGAGGTTCGAAAGTGGGAAGTGACTTAGCGGAATGGCTAAAAATAAGGTAAGAGTCTTACCAGTAGAGAGGAGGTCGACACAGTATTGCTGTAATTGGAAAGAAAGATCCAAGCCCTACCCGACCTTCTTGTCATTTGTCACTTGACCCCTAGATGACAGAAGGAGGAGATGGTCCATGTGATGAACTAGACCTTCCCCCATCATCTTGCCAAAATCATTGTTAAAGTGCACATGCTATCACAATGTGTCTTCGTTAGTTTGATTTAGAAGATATCTGGGAGTCCGGCACCATGTGACTTGAAATTAATACTTAGGTGACATTCCTCATAAGTGCTGTTTAGAGTGGAACCATATTCTCTGAGTAGTGGGGTTTTTTGTTGTTGTGTGTGTGTGGTGTGGTTGGTTTTTTTTTTTTTAAGCCAAAGACCTTTGTACTCTTAACACACAGCAGGAAAAGTCAAGCATTCCTAGGAATTATACATTGGGAAAAGATGTGTGTTGGTGTTAAAAAGCAAATCAGGCTTTTGCTAACCTGATTTCAGGTCTCCTTGCAATATGCAAAGGGCTGACTGATGTGTGAATGGTGTCATGAGAGGTGATGCTCTCTTGTCTAACATCTGAGATCGATAGGCTAGAAAATTAAGGGTAAACCTCATTGGTTTAAACGTGAAAAGAACAAAACGTGTAAAGGAATAGAGGTGGAATCCAGGTGCTTATTAATAAAGGTTAAACATTAATCTACTCTATATTTGAAAGTGTCCGTTTGTTTGTCCAAGGACTCCTCCTAAGTGGTAAGAGCTAGGACCGCCAAATTCGGTATACAGCTTCCTCTTATAACTTAAAGCATCATAAAGGTTTGGTTGTGTGAGGAAAATGGGGTGTGCCTGGAATGGGATTTCTTCTCATAAAACCATACAAAAAAAGAATCACCAGGCAGGTGAAAGGAGGTGGCTGGGGGTGCCCTCCCAATCCGGGACTGCCTCAGCTCCTGGCCCCCAGGCACCCATTGGGTAAGGTGAGGGGGTGGCCTGAAGTTTCCCCACCACCATCCTGATCCATCTGGGGATATTGCTGGTTGTTCCCCTTCGTCAAGGAGCGAGAGTAAAGCACAGTTTGCTGCATGAATATTGGGGCGGGGGGTGTTTCATTCTGGCTTTGTGCGCGCACGCATGCACGCACGCACGCACGCACGCACACACACACACACACACCCCCCTCTGCCCAGAGTCCCTCACCCCCCAACCCTGACTCCTGCATTTTCCCCTTTCATCCTCTCCTCCTCCTCTCTCCCCCCCCCCCCCCCCGAGCCCTTCCTTAAGGACCTGAGGAACACCAGGTAAATGTGCTAGTTTTAAAATAATAAAGAAAATGTGTTAACGTTGTACATCTAAGTACAAAATAAATCCATTTCTATACAGTGTTGCACTTGAGCCAAAGTATTGATCCCAGAGCTCTTTGCATTGTACCTATGGGGTGAAAGGTCTGATAAATAAATTATAGACTCTTAGTTCTCTTTCAGAAAATGATCTGAGGTCTTTTTAGAGCCACGTTTCTTTTATCTCCTAGTTTCTTTCTGATACAAGGCTTTTGTTTCTTCCCATCACTGGATATTTCTATTCCCGTCACTAGTTTGATGTTCTCCACTTGGGTGGGCTGTTTTCCTTCCTTCATTGTCTGTATTGTTGTTGAGGATGTCATCACAGTCCGTTTGTGCCATCAGATTGAATCGCTCTGCCACGCAGTGGGCTGTAAGGCGAGCCTCGGGATCATGGTCCCAGCACTCCGTGATGGTGTCACACAGAAAGTGCATTCCCTGAAATAAAATAATCTGAGATTAGGTTTGGAGAGTCAGGAGAAACAGAGGTGGAAAATCAGCACTTTGAAGTCCTAGGATTACTGTGCTTTCGGTGATCAATTGCCTCAATTACTGCAGTTATTTCCCCACTGTAAGTACATGGGAAACAGCAGTATCATAGATACTGTTGTGTAATTAATTACTGGTGGTAAATGCTACCATTCTCATTATTACTTAATGAGGAACACCCAAAGCCCCCAGCTGAGATGGGATCGCTCTGTGTGCTGGGCTTTATCTAGACTCATAGCAAAACTGTATTATCAAATTCATAACCATGAAAAATACATCACAGACCATGAAATCTGGGGTCTCCCTGTGAAATCTGGTCTCTTGTGTGTTTTACCCTATACTATACAGATTTCCCTAGGGAGACTAGTGTTTCTCAAGCTGGGGATCCTGTCCCAAAAGGTTGAAGGAGGGGGATTACAAGATTATTTTAGGCCAGGTTCATGCTATTGCTACCCTTACTTCTGCCCTGCCTTAAGAGTTGGGCAGCTGGAGAACAGCAGCTGTTGGCCAGATGCCCGGCTCTGAAGGCAACACCCAGCGAGCAGCAGCACAGAAGTAAGGGCAGCAATACTATACCATGCCATGCCATCCTTACTTCTGCACTGCTGCCTTCAGAGCTGAGCAGTCAGAGTGGCAGCTGCTGACTAAGAGCCCAGCTCTGCAGGCACCAGTGTAGAAGTTAAGGGTGGAAATAGTATATGCAATCCTTACTTCTGCATGGCTGCTGGTGCCTTTGGAGTTGGGCTCCCAGCCAGCAGCCACAACTTTCCAGCTGCCCAGCTCTGAAGCCAAACACAGAAGTAAGAGTGACAATAGCATAACCCAACTCCTACAATAACCGTGTGATCACCCCAGAACTCCTTGCCTCAGGACTGCTGCAATTACAACATGGTGAAATTTCAGATTTAAATAGCTGAAATAATGAAATTGACTACAGGGTTGAATCTCTGAAATCCGGCACTCTCTGGTCCAACAAAATCCATGGTCCGGGAGGACCACAGATATTATTGGACCAGAAAACTTGGCTGGGAGCAAGGGCGGCCAGGGTCAGGACGGAAGCCCAAGTCCTTGTTTGGGACTGCTTAGGTCCCCAGGGTGCCAGACAGATCCAACCTGTATTTAATCTTTTGGTTACAATTTCCAAAAGGCTGTACAGCCAATTAATTATCCTATAATAAATGTCTGTGATAGTTGGAAATTCCCATTTTAACCTAAAGCTGTTAAAACAGTCTAAGGGAGTCAGGCACCAGATCTGGGTGTCTAACTCACATAGGTGCCTGTGAATATCTCAACCTAAAATGTTTGTGGTTTCTCATTTCACTAGGAGGTATCCCTAAGAAGGAAGTGCACAAATAGATCTAGCATTTTGAGCAATGCATTAACTTAGAGCAGTGGTCACCAGCTGGTAGATCTTGGAGCCTCTGACAGGTGATCCTGACTGATCTGGCCAGGAAGCTATCAAGCACTGGCACGTCAGTTGCCCCCTCCACCCACTGTCATGCTGCTCCTGCCCTCTGCCTTGGAGCTGCCCCCCTTGGAGCCTCCTGCTTACTGTGCAGGGTGTGGGAGGGAAAAGGGGAGACACTGATGTCAGGGTGTCCCTCTTCCTCCCCCACTCCTGTACCCTATCTCCACACAGAGAGAAAGGGATGGAGGGGAGCTTGACAATGCAAATCTGTCACTCTCACATACTGTGTCTGTCATTCTCACAAACACACACTGTCCTTCACTCATCTCCTGACCCAACACATACGTGTGTTGCTGTTGTTACTACTACTGCTTGCAAAGTGGGTTATTTTTGGTTTTTGACTCATCTGTGCAATTCATAATTTTCACTTCTTTTATGCTTAAATTTAATTCTTTGAGCAGTGAGTTCTAAAATCCTAACCTGTCATGGCTGGAGTCATTATCTCTGTGATAAATACTGCTCCTGGAAATGGCTGACATGTCCCTGCAGCCCTTGAGAGAGGCAGAGCAGGGGGTCTCCACATGTCGTCCTTTCCTGCAGACACCACTCCTGCAGCTCCCATTGATCAATAATAGGGAACCGGGGCAGTAGAAGCTGTGGGCTCAGAGCCTGTAGATGAGGGGCAGCACATGGCACCATGAAGCCATCGCTGTACATGCCAGCTGCTTTCAGGAGTGGTGGCCTTAACCACACAGCTCCATCACCCGGAAGCTGTCTCAGTTAAACGGTGCCCAGCCAGAGCCTGTTTCCTGAATTCCTGTCCCAGCCCTGAACCTCCTCCTGCACCCAACCTCCTTCCCAGACCTTGTACCCTGAAACCCTTCCTGGACACCAATCCCCTACCCTGGGCTAAGCCCAGAGCCCTTCCCACACTCCAAACCCCTTCACCCAAGAGCAGAGCCTGCACCCCTACCCAAGCCTGGTGAAAGTGAGTGAGGAAGGGGGATGGAGAGAGCAGGGTGAGGCCTCGGAGAAGGGTGGAGCAGGGACAGGGCTTCAAAGAAGGGGCGGGAAGGTACTGGGACAAGGGTATTTGGGCTTGAGGTAGATCTTACGTTGCACTTAAATTGAAAAAGTGGTCTTATGGTTTAAAAGGTTGGAGATCACTGACTTAGAGCCTGTTCCAACTTTTGCTTTGTGTGAGAGCTGTAACTCCCATTGAGATGAGTGTCTTGTGTCAGTCTCTCAGCATCAAATGGACAATGTACCTTGAGATAGTAAGAACCTTTGAGCTAGTGGGGTGGGAAATAGTTATAGAATGTATCAACACATATTCTGTTTTCCTCCCAGCAGATGGCTGTCACACATTGCATTTTAGGAGAACTAATTCTAACATGCTAGGGGAAGATAAATATCCTGATCAGAAACAACTCTTTTTCAGCTTAATAAAAATCAATCTAGGTAGAGCCAGGCCTTTGCAATCTGGCTTGTCATAGACCCAAGGGGGTGCATATTTTATCAGCAGTTACAAATGTTATTTAAAAGCTGGCAGGGTGCAGATCTGAACCCCATGTTTAAAAATTTAAAGACTATCGCAGTTGTGAGATTTGAGGGCTCACAATTTCCTTCAAATGTGAGGTCTAACAGCTGAGTGAACATTGCCAAAAATGTGTCCACAAACTTTCTTCCAGCTAGAAACCACACGTTCATTTTGACACTGTTTACAGCTTGGTTCTTGGTTCAAAAATAGTGTTTTGTTACAGAGAGCCTGGAGTAGGGTGACCATATTTCTCTATGATGAATACGGGACACACGGGGGGAGGACTTGCCAGTGCTCGGGGCTTCAGCCCCATGGGGTGGGGGTAGCCACCAGCATTCAGGGCTTCAGCCCTGCAGGGGCAGGGGAGGTGCACTGGCACTCAGGGCTTCAGCCCCATGGGAGTGAGGGAGATGTGCTGGCACCTTAGGCTTCAGGCTTGCAGCAGGGGATGGGGAGCTGCCAGCACTCGGGGCTCCAGTGGCTGAAGCTCCAAGTGCCGGCTGCTCATCTATCCTGCCCCACTGCAGGGATGAAGTTCACCCCCACAGCATGTAGAGTGAGGAAGGGAGAGGAGCCACCAGTGATTGGGGCTTCAGCACACAGTAAGATGGATAGAAAGCTGGTTGGAAGGTCAGGCCCAGTGGGTAGTGATCAATGGCTCGATGTCAGGATGGTGGTCGGTTTCTAGCGGAGTGCCCCACGGTTCGGTTTTGGGACTGGTTTTGTTCAGCATGTTTATTAATTACCTGTATGAGGGGATGGATTGCACCCTCAGCAAGTTTGCAGTTGACACTAAGCTAGGGGGAGAGGTAGACACGCTAGAGGGCAGGGATAGAGTCCAGAGTGACTTAGACAAATTGGAGGATTGGGCCACAAGAAATCTGATGAGGTTCAAAAAGGACAAGTGTAGAGTCCTGCACTTGGGACGGAAGAATCCCAAGTATTGTTGCAGGCTGGGGACCAACTGGCTAAGTAGCAGTTCTGTAGAAAAGGACTTGGGGATTACAGTGGATGAGAAGCTGGACATGAATCAACAGTGTGCCCTTGTAGCCAAGAAGGCTAATGGCATATCAGGTTGCATTAAGAGGAGCACTGCCATCAATCCAGAGATGTGATTATTCCTCTTTACTCGGCTCTGGTGAGGCCACATCTGGAGTATTGTGTCCAGTTCTGGGCCCCCAATTACAGGAAGGATGTGGATGCATTGGATAGGGTCCAGTGGAGGGCAACCAAAATGATTAGGGGGCTGGAGCATATGACCTACAAGGGGAGGCTGAAGGAGTTGGGTCTATTTAGTCTGCAGAAGAGAAGAGTGAGGGGGATTTGATAGCAGCCTTCAACTTCCTGAAGGGAGGTTTCAAAGAGGCTGGAGAAAGGCTGTTCTCAGTAGTGATGGATGGCAGAACAAGGAACAATGGTTTCAAGTTGTGGTGGGAGAGGTCCAGGTTGGATATTAGGAAAAACTATTTCACTAAGACGGTGGTGAAGCACTAGAATGGGTTACCTAGGGAAGTAGTGGCATCTCCATCCCTAGAGGTGTTTAAGTCTCAGCTTGACAAAGCCCTGGCTGGGTTGATTTAATTGGGATTGGTTCTGCATTGGGCAGGGGGCTGGACTTGATGGCCGCCTTAAGGTCTCTTCCAGCTCTAAGGTTCTATGATTCTCCCCTTCCCACTGCAGGGGAAATATGGGACAATGTGCCCGTTTTTAAAAAACGGTCAGGATCCCGGGAGGTCTTAAATAAGGGGCTGTCCCAGTAAAAATGGGATAAATGATAATCCGAGGCTGGAGTGAATGCAAAATTCAGATTGTATTTTGCAAATGTTGTGCGGACATCTCGAAAACTCTGTGGGTTTAGAAGACCCCTGTTTAGGAGGCAGAAGCAGTGCCCTGTGAATTAAGTGAGCCATTGCACAGTGTGAACACATGACAGACATGCTCTAAGCCAGAGGTTTTGGCTCCTAACATCGAGTTTATTTATCAAATTAGCTGAGTTACAAAACGGGTGGAATTTTTTCCAAAGTGTTCCCATCATTTAAGAGCTCCTACCTAGGCAATTTTGAAACACCTCCCTCCTTCAGTGTGTGTGATTTCAGGTGATTTGGGCTATAGATGTATTGAAATTGTCATTCAAAGATGATATATCAATTGCAAATCATGACAATGAATAGATGACTTGAGTTATTATTGTCCTTTCTTTGATTTGCTCTTTACCTGATGCACCAGCCAGTTGCAAGGTATCTCTGGGCGCCCTCTGCCATGCAGCACAATGTCTCTCATGGTATCCACACAGGGTTGCTCTTGGACTTTCGATCCAAAAGGTAGCTCATAACTCTTTACTTCTAGAAGAAAGTGATAAATCAAAGTCATGTTACTGGATGTCTTTCATAGTTTTCTGGTACATTGAACCAGAAAGGGAATGAGAGGGAGGGAGGAAGGGAGAGAGAGAGAGAGAGTGTGTGTGTATGTGTGTGTGTATGTTTTGTTTGTTCGTTGGTTTTTTTAAGACTAGGCTAGAGACACAAAGTTTAGATACAGATCTTAATGTCCTCAAAGTCCAGAAAGTGTTAGGGAGCAGAGGGTTTGGTTGAGGTTTATCACTAGTAAAGTTAGTGAATTTAAATTTGCAGAAACATATGGGCAACCTCTGCTGTACCTAACATCAGTGGGGTTGCAAATGAAAAGGCAAGGGGGGAGGAAACACCCATTCCCAATAAAAAACTTTTTTTAAACATTTCAGAATCTTTTCACTGGTACACATTTTTTTGCTTTTGGCCTCCAGCCTTCCTGTCTGCCTGTGACAGCATTGTGTCATCACAGATTAGGTAAATGCCTTTAGAGTGTGACCTCGGGAGCTGAGACCCACCCGCAGACAGGAAACGGGAAAGCAGGAGCCTGGGAAGTGTTGCTGAGGAGACTCCAGAGCTGTGGAAATAGCTCCCTCTGGTGCCTTGAGGGAGTTGAGAGAATTACCCTTCAGAATATGGTGCAAAACTCTTCTCACCAACTCAGCTTTTGTCAGGAAGGACCTAAGATACAGTGATTCTTGTTAGCCTTTAATTTTCAGATTTTTGAGGTGCTTTTATATCCGGGTGTAGCAAGTTAAAAGGGGGAGTGGTTTGGGGTATCTTACATCCCACAGCAATGGGTAAATTGTAAGTCATTGTCTTGTGACAGGCTGATCTGCCCTTATAGGGAAGCACTTTTCTTCTTCCACTCTGGTGTAGCAGAGGGGAAGGCTCTGAGGCAACTATTGTGGCAAAGGAAGACATTTCTTGCTAACCCCTTGGTTTGTATGGGGATTTCCTGAAAGCAGAGCTCCTGAAGGAGGAAGGTAGGATTTCCATGGCTTCCCCGATGCCAGTCTCTAACAATGGGTCCTTTTTTCAATTTATTAGTCTCTTCTGTTCCAGGAATCATTGCAGCTCCCTGGCCACGAGGGTAGGAGATGGGAAAGGGGAGTGGAGTGAATTGTGGGGGCATATAAGGAGGGCAGCAGAGCAGGAAAACTGAGAATGGTGGTGAGAAGAAAGGGCTGGGGTGAATGGGGCGATTTGGACAACAGGAGGGGGGAATTAATCAGAAGGAAAACTGGCGAAAGCAGTAAGCCTGAAGGAAAAGAGACAGGCAGAGAAGGAAGAAGAGAAAACTTCGGAATCCTAGTCAATTGTAGCACGGAAAGACTGGAGCAAGGATATTACAGTGAAATAGACACTGACTGAAAAGTCATGGGGCTATGACTGGATAGGATGCTGGAGCTTGTGAACTGCTTTTGTATGGGAGGTAGATGCGCTTCCTTGTGTTGTATAAAGGGACAGGGAGTCTGCTATGGTTTGTTTGTTGGGTGCATTGTTAACGATGCCATTTGCAATGTTCTTACGTGATGGGAAATATGTATATTCAGGGCTCGGTGGCTTTGCATGTTTGTTAATTTGAACAGAACATAACTTGCCTCTGGCGAGTGAGTTAATTCCCATGCTTACTGTGTGCACGCTCATGCATATAATCTGCCTTGTGTAATGCTGAAGTCTTCACTGGGTGCTTCAGATTGGGGGTTGGGGTGGTGAGAACCCCTAGAATCCCATCACTCTCTAGTGTAAATCATGGCATTTTTAGAAACTATATGGTGCACCAGGAATGTGCCCTTGCATAGCTCTACTCTGTGCACACAGGCATGTTTACTTGGCTGGCTAGAGGCCTGTTTGGAGGCATGGGATAAAATCCTGGCTCCACCAATGTCAATTAGGGAAACCCATTGATTTCAGCGGGGCTAGGATTCACCCAGGAGCTTTTTCAGACACACTTTTTTCTCTGGTTCCCTTTCCATCCCCTTTGCAGTGTTCCATCACCACGGACAACAGCCTCCAAAACCCTGGAGAGCCTGCTCTTTTCTCCATCTGCATTGGCGCACCTTGCACATCATCATGGCTTCTGTGAACCAATGCCTGAAGAACATTCTGCAAGCAGGCATGTAGCAAGCAGGGAATGCTTAACAGTTTGTTTGCCTGATCCTAGGAAGTGCTGGAGAATCTAACTTCCATTGGTGCTCAGCACCCTTTCGGAACTGCTATGTGTGAGATGAGCAGCAAGGTTGTATCAGTGGAAGATGCAGTGGGGCTGGTGGTTGCGTAGTGGAAAGAGAGCATGAAAACAATTACATCCGAGGGTGGTCTTTGTGTCTGGGAAGAAGGGAATACACAGGACTGCGGTGCAGTTTTCCTACCTCCTACAGCCTTGCACCTGGAGGCCATTTCCCATAAAACCAAGGCCATGGAGTAGACATCCATTTGTTTGAAGGACTCCAGGTCTTCCAGATTCACTCTAGACTCTAGAACCTCAGGAGCCATATACCTGGCAGTGCCAACCTAGCCAGGGAAAAACAAGCAAGCCGGAGGTTAGTAGATGTATCTGAGGGCAGCTGCAGCCTAGTAAGCACCTGCCATGTTAAAACTGAGGTGAGTCAGTAGAAGAGACTGAAATATCATCATGGCCTGATTGGTCTTGCTCAGGGGCAAACTCACACCAACTGCTAAGCACTGGGAGGATGCAAGATGATTTCCCATCCTCCCTCCCTGCTGTTCAGCTACATTATGAGCAGCAGCAGATAGTACATGGTCATTGTACTATCTCCCTAATGATTCTGCAGATGGGCCCCATCTCTGGAGCCCTGCAAATCCATGGATATCCACTTTATATCCGCGGATACCCACAGGTCATTTTTGTAGCTACAGATGCATATGTGGATACAAATTTTGTATCTAGAGCCCTGCAAATTTGCAGATATCTGCTTTGTCTTTGGAGATCCGCAACTCATTTTTGCAGATACACATTTTGTACAGATCACTGTAGCATGGGCATCTCACTCCTGCATCTGCTCTTTTAGAAAAGCTAAAGTAGATCGTTGATTTGCTTTGTCGTCAGCATTAAACATCCTGTGCACCGGAAAGTCTAAACTCCCAGCCTGCGCCTGAAATAGAGAAGACACTGGACTGGGTTGTGTGTTATTTTAAAGCTAGCATCATGGTTTGCTGGTGTGCCTCAGCACATCCCATTCTAATACTGAGCACATTTATCAGCTGGGCAAATCTAGTTTGACTTCCCCCCCCCTTTACATCAAAGTGGGCAAAATCATAAAATTCTCATACATCCCCCTCCCTTCCCCACGCACCCCTTCTCATTTCCACTAGGGCCTTCTTGCGTCTGGCAGCATGTGGTTTTCAGCCCATGGCACACGCAGGATGTATTGTTGAGTGACACCATGAATTTCTGTAAAGTTGTCAGTGACCCAGCTTTGGCTTTACTCACCTGCCCGCTGTTAGCAAAGTCATCTGCTGTTAAGGAAGGGTCTAGCCTTAGAGCAATGCCGAAATCACAGATCACACACTCCCACTCGCTCTTCACCAGAATGTTGGTGCTTTTGATATCCCGGTGAGCGATGGGGATCTTTGGCCTGCCGCAGGCAGTGTAGTCGCTGTGCAGGTGGGCCACGCCGTTCACCAGGGAGCTGGCCATTTTTTGTAAGTCCATCCAGCTCAGAATGTGCCGGGACAGATAGTCCTTCAGGTTCCCCCTGCTGTGGTAGGCAGTGATGAGCCAGTATTCCTTCCGGGGCCCAGATCCCCTGTCCTCTGCTGTGAGGAATTGAAGGATGCTCTCATGCTTGAGGCTGGCATCTGTAAAGATCTGGCTTTCATTTTTCCAAGAGGAATATTCCTCACATGGGAAAATCTTAACAGCTACGGTCTCGTATTGTCCCGAAGTGGTGTGGTTCAGCTTTGCCCTCCAGACCTTGGCAAACTGACCTTTCCCCACTATCTCGTCCAGCTCAATGGGCAACAGCTCGGTGTTGTGGTTGATACTGTTGGCACAGGTCAAGCTCATGCTGGAGTGACGGTCGTCGGTCATCACAGATAACTTCTCATCATCCTCAGCAGCTTTCCCTGGCTCGGGCAAAGCCTGGGGCTGCGTGTGCTTCTGGCCCCAGTCCTTGGCTCTCTTTCTCTGTTTCTGGGTGCGGCAGAGGTAAAATGTCACCGTTATCATGACAGCCATGAGCAGAGGGGGGAGCAGACTTATTGCTGCTACAGGAATGACCTCTTTACTCTGCAGCATGGAGTAGCCTGCGGAAAGGAAAATGGGTAAGAATGTGCTGCTACAAAATCCCTGCCACAAGTAGTTTTGGTAGTGCATGGGGAACAAAATGGGATTTAGTTAACTAAGTATTTCCAAGGACATGACATACACACTGTGTTTTAGCAGACTAGCTTGGTGCATGTGTATGCTCCACTGCCCTCTACTGGATGGTCTCGGAACTGCTCAACTGTGTGTCAGAAGCCTTGTGTGCTTACAAAAGTCATTGAACAAAACAGTAAACTTTGTACATAATGGAAACCAAGCCAGGGGGTGCAGCAGCACCACTGGTTCCAGTATCTGTGCTGTCTTAGCTCAAATGGTAGAGGTTTCTTGCAAGATGATGATCATGCTGAGCTCTTATAAAGCACTTTTCCTCAGTGAATGTCAAAGCACTGTACAAAGGAGGTGAGTATTGTTATCCCCAGCAAGGGAAACGGAGATACAGAGAAGTGAAATGGGTCAACCAGCAGTCCAATGGCAGCACCTCAAGAAGCCTGGGTCCTAGTCCAGTGTTCTATCTACGAGGCTACACTGCCTCCGCAAATTTCAAGGTATAAGACAACATTCACCTTCTCTGTAATAGACAAAATGGGATTTGACTTTTGACTATTTGCACACACAAGTCAGCATGTTTCCACTGCTCCACTAACCAAAAAAGAGTTTTGGTCCTATCCCTGCTGTGAAGTTCCAAGTGACCATGATATGCAGGATCCCACTGAGGTCATGTCAGGAAATCTTGTTAGTTGGTTCGCCTCCATCATTTGTTTATGCAGTGTGCACACCTTCTGTGTGTGTGTTATTTCCTCAACATCTTGGAACTATTACAACCAATTTCTTATAAACCATGCACGCAGACCTCCCAGTGATCTGAAAGCCAATGATGAAACAAAGCTGGAAAAACTGGATCGACCTTAAAAGATTGGGACAGTTTGGATCTGGGGATCTGGTTTATAAGCAGAGGTTATTTGCAGAACACTGTCAAAACGAATGGTGGTATAACCTGATGTAAATTGTTAATAGAGATAAAGCTGTGGATTAAAGTGGAATGGAGAGCTAGACTCTTCTGTCATTGTGTCAGATGCAGTCTTATATTGGGCTAAATTCTGCCACTACAGGTTGGACTTGAGCAATGCCGAAGCAGAGGATTTGCCAAGCCATGGGAGGTCAATATTATCTAGCTGTATTACTAACACTTCCACTGTTTACTGGGTTCTTAGAAGACATTTGATTGTAAATTAGAGCTAAATAACAGCACAGAACGCTAAAGGACTGGTGGCTGTAAAGAAACTTGGCCACACCCGGCTAACTCAAATCATACCGGACCACAGATGTTGCCAGACCAGAGTGTGCTGGAATAGAGAGGTTCAACCTGTATTAACTGAGAAATACCGGACTTAGTATTCCCATTGAATTCGGGGAATCTCCTTTTGCAGCAGGGTGCTATTCAGCATGAGTAAAGGTTTCTGAATGATAATGGGAGTGAGGAGCGGGAAGAGAGCAAGTTCCTTGCATTACTTCTAGTGTGAATGAATATAATGGGATTCATGTAGCTGAGGGTCCGTCAAAACCATTTGAAATGTTTGGGTTTTTTTCACATTTTGTTAAATATTTTTCACCCAAATAGTGGCCAAGAATGCGTGCTTTTTAAAAATCCTTACCAGCCTTCAGATCATTTGAAGACGACCCTTACACAACATACAATTCACTGATCCTTTGATGTTGCAATTCCTAGAGTAAAAATGCTGACTTTGGTAGAGAGATTCAAGTAAAATCTGACTCAGACATTTCTCTGCCAAGTATAACAACTGAGAGGAAGAAGTATAAGAAGCATTCCATAAGCACAGTCCCCTGCTGTTTGACCTCAGCGTGTACAGTTTATAATTCAGGTTCTGGAAAAACGGACCACTTAGCTGTTTTACTTGGCAAATTCCAAAAAATCTGCTGCAGCTAATTTCTGCAAGGCTGTGAAAGTATTTCTAAAATAGGCCTCAAGTTCAAACCACAACATCAGCCCAACGGCTATAAATCAATAACTAACCCAGGAATATGTTTTGTTTGGAGAATACCAGGCCTGGGTATCACCTACAGCTCTAATGGATTTACCCGATGGTTATGATCATTTCTTTGAAAAGCTGAAGTGGAAAAGCAGAGTGAGTCAAGTATTTTCAATTTTTTTTAAGGAGTTACATGTCTGAATCCTGCTAACTAATAGTTGGAGCTGTGAGCATAACTTTTGTCAATTATTTAACGATGATGTCCCTCCACACTGCAAAATCCCCACATATGAGTGTGGCCATTAAATGTGTAGATCTTTTTTCTGCTTTTTCTGAAAACAAATGCAGTACTTTAAAACCAAAATATTGCAGTGCATTACCAGTCGTTTAGTTCAATCCCTGTCAGATGTGAATTAGAACACCTAGGCCAAGATCAATCAGCACCACACGTCTGAGAAGCCACCTCAGTATTTAACAAGAAACAGCATCTTCTGACTGCATCATTTCAATTCCCATCTCCAGTGACTGGGGTTCTCTACTATAGCTTGGGGGATGGGAGGAGAGGAAATGACACATCTGCACGTGTAATGGGATCACTGAGGAGCTCCAATGTAGAGATGTTGCCTTTTTGTAGCTCAGTCCCAATAAATTACCAGTGCAAATTTTGTTCTACACCAGTGCAAGGTCAACAATGGAAGTCTTAGTTTCCTTAATGAAGTCAGGGCCTAAGACTAAATAAATGGAAAATTGCTTTGGTATAATGCTTCAGTAGTTTCCTTTGTAAGTATTTGTCTTAAATCAGATTTTGCCTATAATGTTTAAAGTTAAAGTTTAAGAAAACAATGCAACTAAATGGTTAAAAAAATAAGATGTTAACATATAAACAATTTGTAAGGAAATGCATCGTCTGGGTCTTGCAAGGTTGCCATTGGCAAGGTGGTTCAGGTAATTAATAAAAGCAGAAATGTCATTATTTGAGCCCTGAAACCTTAGTGTTTCAAATTATAACTTTTAAATATATTGGTTGGCAACACAGCAACTTGTAAAAATATTTGGTGGCAGTGGCTTTTCCAAAGAGCCAGTCATCACTTTTGTGTGACATTATCTACACGAATATCGGCATTTGGACTCCACTATCTCCCTGTCCCACAGAAGTTTCATTTGGCTTTGGAAAGTGTAAAGGCCTGCAAATTTAGCATAATTTACATTTGTAAAAAATGATTTGCTTACTCTGAAAATTCATGTTTTATGCCGTGTGCCTTACTCTGCAGGAGAAGCTATGCTGTCTGCTTGTAGTTGTGTTCCCAGCATTTTGTTGCTCTGAAATTATGAATATTCAGTGGGGGTTTTGTTAGTAAATATTCTGTCAGGCTTCCTTGTATGGTGCTCAGAAGCAGTGACGAATTCAGGTGAATCTCCAGACATTCAGGTCCTTATTTAATGTTTATATAAGTTATACAACCTCTTGAGACATCAAAATTGACTTATTTTTAATTTTTGCTGATAAGGTTTTATATCCTTATTCAATTTACCATGTATTAGCATGAACCTCAATGGATGTGCTTCATTTTTCTTCGAGTGATTATACTTGTGTGTTCCACTCTTGGTGTGTGCACACACCCTGTGCACAGTGCCTAGAAATTTTTCTCTCAGTGATACCTGTTGGTGTGTTTTATGTGCTCTCTTGCTGCTGCCCATCACTGGCATCAGTACAAAGGACCCAGCCACCCTTCAGTTCCTTCTTACCATATGTGATGATTGCTAGAACTGATCTTGCATTTGAACATTTTCTCAGTGGACCGTGTTCTCTTGTAAATAATTAGTGTTGTTAAAAATTTCCTGTATTAAGATTCACCTGGCATTTTGGATAACCTGGGTAACTGCTTTTTTTTTCTAATGACATGACAATTAGATTCCTTAAAGAACTAAGGAACTCAGCAAAGGGAACCTCTTTCCCCCTTGGGACTTGAACTTTTGTATAAAAATTGTGGGGCCACCAATTGAGCCTCTAGCAACATGCTCATTACCAGGGCTCTACAAGCCGCTGAATCTACTTGCCCATGGCGAGTAGATTTCAGCCAGTCGCTCCGTGCGCCCCATTCACTGACGCTCCGCGCATGCGTAGTGCTGGTCTGGCGCATGCGCGGTGCGGGGCTGGCGAGTAGCTCTCGCTGGGGTTTGTCAAGCCCTGCTCATTACCACACCTTTGCTAGAAGGTATTTTTTCTAATGGTCATTCCTTCTGCTAGAAGAATCTCTGAATTGACATTCTCTTATATCTGAACCACCATACACAGGCGCCTGTGAAGATAAGGGTTACTTATGTTCTCGTCTTTAGTTTGTCTAAGGTGGTTTCCAGTTTTCATATCAATAAATCAATATACTTCTATTTTACCCGACATCACATACAAACAGAGAGGAGCAACAGGTAAATATATTGGGCGTAAGACAAGCATTCTACATAGTCAGGGCCAAACCCTTTTCAGTGGCCCACTCAACTATTGGTGGCCATAGTGGACAGAAAGAAAGATCTTTCAGTCTCCACACGGAGAATTTCATATTGGATAACTTCTTGTATCCATGTGAGTTATGCTCTGACAGGTGTGTCTCCTCCGGACAAGCTGTCTGTCCGCCTTGCAAGATACCAGGCATTCTTAGTCCAGATCCCAATCCTGGGCATTATCAAAAAAGCAACCTGTGACATTTCCTCCTCCCATTGTGCCATCTTTCAGTATTCAAGTATTCATGGTGCCAAATGTGGTTGAGGGTTGTACGGTAGTCTTTGGGAATATGAACTCTGATCCTTGTGCCTATTTAACTGCTTGATAGTCACCAAGAGAGGAATACATATGTTCAATCAGGTGAAGAAGCAAAAACGATGACTAACCTCTCATAATTGTTCTGTGAAATGTCAATTCCATTGCCCCCACCCCTCTGCCCTGGAGTTTCCAGAAGGAAGGAACTGAGGTGATTGGGGGTTGTCTTTATGCCTTCCCCAGCATTGCACAGCATCAGAAGGTGGGGAAAAAATATTCCGGCCATGGTGCACAGGGCATGTGCACACCGATTGGAATGGACATGCACAATACATCTTGAAGAGCAACACTTGTGAAAGGTTAGTAACTGTTTTCTGCTCTCATTTACTCCTGCACAATTCCACTAAGGCTTTGCCCCCAGGTGTTAGGGATCCTGCTGTAAAATCCTAGTGGAGACAAGGCTCTAGAGTTGTACCATGAAGTAAACTGGCTGAGGTGAACTATAGTCAGAGATCTAGAGTTGACCTCCCATAGTTACCTTACAGCAGGGGTCTTCACCCTTTTTATGTCCCAGATCCCTTCCTGAATTTAAGGGCAACCCAAGATCTACTCTGCCTCTTCCCCAAGGTTCCCCCCCTTCCTGTAGCCCACCCCACTCACTCCATCCCAGTTCACTCACTTTCACTACGGTTGCGGTTCAGGAGGAGGTATAGAGTGCTGGCTCTTGGAGGGGGCTCAGGACTGGAGCTTGGGTTGCAGGAGAGGGGATGGGGTGCTGGCTCTGGGAGAGGTGTCAGTGCTGGGGCAGGTGCTTGGGGGTTCAGGAGGAGAATGGGTTTTTGTCGACAGGAGGGGGCTGGTTTTTGTTGACAGGAGGGGGCTAGGTGACACTGGTTGGCAGTGCAGTGAAACTCAGCCTCATGCTGCTCCCAGGGGGAGGCCAAAGCACCTCTGTGGCCCTGGAGGTGGAGGGTTGAGGACCAGCCAGCACCCTCTTTCATCTTCCATTGGCCACAGTTCACCATTCATGGCCAATAGGAGCTGCGGGAAGGCAACGCTTGCAGGAAGGAGCAGCACATCGAGACCTCTGCCTCCATACACCCAGGGCCGTGTTGGCCACTCCTAGGAATGAGCCAGCGGCATGAAGTTGGGGCAGGCCAGGAGCTTGCTGATCGCAATTGACTGAGAGACTGCCCAGGATCAAACAGTTGGAGACCACTGCCTTAGAGTAAAATCTACGAGGCCTTGTCTCCACTAGGATATTAAAAAGGGAGAAGTCACTCATGAGTTATCCTGTGGCTAACAAAGCTACCTCTTTTGAAGTGAAGAATCACCCTGACATCAGTGGGACTTCATGGGCATAACTGGGTCGAATTTGCTCCAGAATGTCATGATTTAGTGTAGCTAAAATTTTCAGAAGTGTTGACTAAATGTGGGAGCCTCATACTTTCAGTGTTTAATTTGAGCCCACCGGAAACACAGACAAGTTGTGGATTTTGCACCTCTGGGTGGCGTTGGATCAAGATTGGATAACTGTCTGGAAGATGTGTTTTAGTCAAGTGCAAGTCATTGGACTCAGTGCAGAGAGAACTGCACGATTCAGTTCAGAAGGTCAAGTAGAAGATTGAATGGTCCCTTCTGGCCTTATCTGGTCATTAATGTGGTTTTCAGAAGTGCTGAGGGCTGCAGCTTCCAATAGGAGTGGCACATCTTTAACATGCCATCATTTAAATAATAAGAAGAAATACTCACCATTGGTGTGGTTTTCAAATATAAGTTTATCGTTGCATTCCTGTTCATCCACACAACCACAGATGTAAAATATTCCTTCCTCACTAGACTGATGGGTCATGATGCACCGTGAGGTGTTGTAATTTGGGACCATTACATTTTCTACTGGGAGCTGTGGGTTGTGGCAGAGAGTGGTGATCTTAATGCTGTCATTCTCTTGTTTCCTGCAAATACGCAAGGACGCAACAATGCATCAGGCGATAACACCCAAAACGGATACAACAGTCCTGTACGATACCTCCGACCTCGGCCGCTTATTCATTTGATACCATGTGGTGTATGGATTGCTTGCGATGGGTATGATGTACAGCAATAGCTCTCAACCTTTCCAGACTACTGTGCCCTTTCAGGAGTCTGATTTCTCTTGCAACCCCCCAAGTTTTGCCTCGCTTACAAAATCAGACATAAAATACTAAAGTGTCAGAACACACTATGACTGAAAAGTTGCTTACCTTCTGATGTTTACCAGAAATAAAATAAATCAAGCAGAACACAAGTATTGTGTTTGCGTTTCAGTGTATGGCACATAGAGTAGTATAAAGAGGGCATCATATGAAATTTTAGTTTGTACTGATTTCATTGGTGCTTTTTAGGTAGCCTGTTGTAAAACTGGGCTGATATCTAGATGAGTTGATGTACTTCTGAAAGACATTCTGCATACCCCCTGGGATACAAGTCCCCTTGTTGAGAACCACCGATGTGGGGAGATGTTGAAAAAAGTTACACTTTGTCATGTGTCCAGGGGAAATTTACAGTAGAGCTCAATAGCATGTTATGAGTCAAAGAATCTACCAGTTATCAATAACTTACTCATTGGTAAGTAACTACAGACTGCACTACAGATCATCAGGGGCTCCTTTGCCTTAATGGAACTAGACTAGTTTACATCAAGTGGAGAATCATAGATTCCAGAAGTTCAAGAAAGAAGCTGCACCCTTCACACACTGATTAAACACTGCCACTCCTACAATATTCCAAGGACCCATCCTGTCAATGCAAAGCTATGAGCTTTGAAATGCTGTTCACCTACTCTCACCATGATGGTAGGAGCTGATCCTGAGTAGTTCTGAACTTCTGCAACTCATTGCTAGTTGCTGATGTTCAGCACTTCTCTTAGTTTGTAAATCTGCATGTGTGTGCCTGGTTCATCATGACAGACCACTAAATGTCACATCTCTCTCTCTCTCTAGTATATATGTAGTTACTGCATCAATTTTTTTAGAGGGAGGATTATAGAGGATTTTTGTAGAAAACACAATGTGCATCTGTGTGTAGCCCTTCCCCCAAGCTGTGGCTTAATCCTTCTCCTTTTTCTCTCCCTGGTACTTGCTATCACTACTATTTGGAGCAGCTTCTGCCGCCTTCTCACTTGGTTCTGGTCCTGGGTTTGGTGCTTGGTGCTTCCACTCAAAGGGACTCCTTACTGTGCTTCAGGGAAAGGAGCCGTATCTTGGTCCCATCAAGGTTAATGGGCTTTTTGCCATTACCTTTAATGAGGCCAAGACTTGATCCAGTTACTGTTTCAAAATCTACTGTGGCATCGTGAATGTGTTCAGTGCCCTGCACTCATCGATTTGCAACAAAGCATTATCCCAGCGTGTGGTCTTCCTTAAGAGGGAACTTTTCAGTAAGCCAGATTTCAGGGGTAGTGTAGCGCTATTTAATGTGGTCAGATATCTACTGGTGACTGTCATGAGATGATGAGGATTATTGTTACGTGCTCCTACTTTGACACCAGGTCTGCTGGATTGAAATGCTTGTCACTGCCCCGTGTGTGGAAAAACTGGGGAAATGCCTATATTATCTCTTACAAATATTATGTGACTGTTTCCCAGTTCAGTTTTGTACTGCAGCGTGTTTGGCTTCATAGAGCTAAATCAGAGGAGGACGTTGAGCAGAGTTGAGCAGGAAAGGTAAAACAATGACAGAGAAAGTCAGCCTCTCTTACACATCTTCAAGGGAGTTAAGGTAACAATGGCTGGCTCCATCTATGCTAGGTTTTTACTCTTCCCAAGGCTAAGGCTTAGACCAAAGGGAGCTGAAAACGCTCAGAGAACCTAGAAAAGGTGGGATGAAGGGGGAGGGGTGAGCTGAGAGAGGCTGGCCAGGATGGATTAGTGAACAGGCTGAGGGTGTGATTGAGCCATTCAGAGATAGGGAAAGAGCTGCAAGCAGAGAGGCTGGTTCTCCCCACTCTGAGATGGGGAATAAGCCAGGCCTGCTGGAACTTCAGGTCGAGGAGAAATCTGTACTGGGACCAACAATAGTGTCTCTAGGTGCTGCCACAATACAAATATTTAGTGTCTGCAACTAGTGGTGGTGATGGTCCAAATCTCTGTTCTCCAAGATGTGTCAGTAATTCAGCTTGATAGAAATGTCCACTCAGAAGAAGATACTTGAATGAGCACTTCTATTTTGTTGGGGTTTTTTGTTTTTAGGTGGAGATAATAAATGGCATTTTCTGGTCTCTTCCACAGTTTGGTCGCCAAGTTTGTGGTTTGATTGCTCAGTTTTAACATGCTTTCCTGGAATGACCTCTCCATGTCTGGCTCTCATTCCACAGGGGACAGAACAAGTCTTTGGACAAGTCTTCGCTGTTTCTAAAGATGTCTTGACCTTTTGATTTGACACACTTATGATACGCAGGAAATAGAGCCCGGTATGTGTGTTGTGGCCGTGTTTACATAATACTGAGTCACTGCTGAACTGAAAGACTTGGGTGATGTCCCTTCTCAGCATTATCTCCTGGAATTTACCCTCCAGGCATCCCCTGAGAAGGAGGCTTCAGGGTTAGCCACCAGCCAAGGGGCCTATAAAGGGCAATGGCTCCGGAATGAGCAGTACTGCAATGAAAGATGGAAAGAGACATCTAGGGAACATAGTGGAGGATCTGTAGATCTCAAAACAGGCATGGATCTAAAGGGGGCAAATATCCTTGTTTCTCCCTACTCAATAGGATAAGTAAAAGCAAACTGAGAGACCCTAATGTCTTGGGGGTTCCAAGAGGATTTTTCCTTTTCAGTGGGTTTTCTATGAAGAAAGCAATGACAATGTTTGTATCCATGTTGCTACTCCTAGGTAATGCAACGAGCAGTGCCCTGAAAATGCATGCAATAAACCTTATCAGAGGAGTAATTCTTGATGATGTTTATATGAGGTGTTATCATGTAAACCATCCTAGAATTGTACAGTGCTCTAGTTGAGCAACATTTTTAATGGACAGAGTTCCTTTACTTTTAGCACCATAGATTGTTAGCCTTTTTAACAAGGACTTTGGGGAATATTTTCAAAAGTGTTTCAGGATCAGATTTTTAAGGGCATTTATGTATCTACCTGCATCTCTAGGCACTGCTATTGCTTTGCTTAACAATCCATCCTTGAATGATCATTCCATATCTGGCTTTCACTGTAGAAGGGACATAACTAAACTTCAGACACTCTGTACTCCTGCTGGAGGTGTCTTTTGGCTGGTAAAATTATAACCTGCAGCTAATAGGACCCTGAGCATGCCCAGTGTGTGTGCTGGGCCCATGTTTCCATAATGGATTCTGTTACAGTCTAAAAATACAGGTAAGTAATTTTTTTAAAATCTAGCCTCAAGTGTCATTTCAGAAATGAATTAGGCTTTTAATTGAAATAAGAGCCTACATCTCATTGAAAGTCAATGAGACTTAGGTTCAATCCCTTTTGAAAATGAGACTTTGGATCTTTTGAAAATGTTAACGTAAATTTCTTTTGAAAATGGAACTTTGGGCATTTGAAAATGTCATCCACTATAAAGTCTGTCGCTGCAAACAAAGGCTAATACACTGTGATGAAAAAAATTACTGATGATTCCTTTTACAGAAGGAGTTTTCTGTTGTGTGGTTGATGGGAATAAATATGAATGCAATCTGTTGCTCTTCTGCATAACTTACCTAAAACAATTTTTATTGTGGATTTTGTTGCCTAGGAAAGTCCCCATTAGAGTGTGGAGATCAGCAAAGCTAGTGGAGACCCAAACAGACATTCCCAATGAACAGATGAAAGATAGAAATCCTAATGTCAGTAGTAACTGACTTCTTAAGAGAGTTCATTTTGTGGAATTAATGCAGTTGTTTGAACATCACCTATTTTAAGTAAACATTGATGCATTTTCTGCAACCCATGTTATGTGTGTTTTAGTCAGCAATAAAAATATTTAAGGACCTGATCCTAAAAACCCACTTAAGAAGCTGTATTCACTTCATTGGAATTACTGACGTAAGTAAGGTTGGCAGTATTGGGTTATAGGTATAACAGCAATAGCCTGTACCTTGAGGTTTTATTTTATATTCGTATTCTGGATTGTCGTGTTGTGATGTGAAGCATCCTTTTAACATGCAACACATTTTGCTCTATAGGAAATAACTGGGACTTGTGTTAAAATCCATGGCTGTAGCAATGCAATGCTCCTTAAGACGTGGTTTCGGAGATGTGCTTTAGGAGGAGGAGCCGTGGGCTCAGAAACTAGATTGATAAACACTGTGGGAACCTATCTAGCAGGGCAACACAACTCTGGAAGCCCCGGGGGCCACAATGATACAGCACATGCCGAGGGCTGCAACTTAAGTGTGGTTGCATATATATGCAAATAGCTTTTTTCACACTGACAGGCATGAATACAAAAAGTAAGGCAAGACTACACAACACGCAGGCCCCAATTAAGTCAGTTCTGCTGATATTAATAAAATGCAATATTTACCTGATATCTACCTATATGACAGCACTTTTAATGAGCAATGACAGTTCAGGAATTTAACTACTAAAACGCACATCAATAGAAGACCATTATATTGACTTGCCATTGTGGAGCATGTTCCCAGTGGAGGCCATGTTTGAAGGATCCCACCTTTGGGCCGCATGTTGAGCCTTGCATAAACGCAAACCGCAGCGCAGGCCGCAAACAAACAGGCCGCTTGTCGCGTTTTGAGTAGCCCTGCTATATAGAGTAGGTAGGGACAGGAGTATGGCTTGCTGCATAGCCACCGTCACAGTAGTATCTGATTAGAACGCTATGATAGTCACTTGGGCCCAGATCCTCAAAGGTAATCAGTGGAAATTAGGAGCCTACATACCTTTGAGGATCTGGGCTTTGGAGGCTAGTGTGTGGCATTGTTCTTGGTATGAGAGTCAGAACGAAATGAGGTACAGAGGTGGATATGGGCAAAAAATACAAAGGCGGTATCTTGGGTAAAAAGGTGATGGGTAAGAGCAGAGAGGTAAGAGGGGAACAATATTGTGGACAACTTTGAAGATGAGGAGCTGGGTACCGAACTGAAGGTGTGTCTACATTACTAGGAAAATCCGTGCTGCAGCAGTTGATCTTCCGGCATTCAATTTAGCGGGTCTAGTGGTGACATGCTAAATTGACCACTGAGGGTGCCCCCATTGATGCCCCTTCTCATGAAGGGAAGTCAACTGGAGTGTTTCTCTCATTGATCTCTCGCAGTAAGGATGGTGCCCTAGCTCAGCTTAAGGTATGTCAACTCCAGCTATGTCATCTACATTGCTGGAATTGCATATCTTAAGCCGACCTTCCCATATCATGGGTATTATGAACTAACTGTCAGGAAAGCACCCTGAGCTCCTCAACTAGCTGGTGCTCTAAAAAGTGCAAAGTAGTGTTGTTTGTGTAGCACGACAGATGTAAACACAGTTGGACGGTAACACAAATGGCAATAGAACACCTCTCTGTGGTTGTACTGCATTGTATGGCCATTACAGCTGGAATGCCTCAGCAGGTCTCAGACCTTTTTTTTTTTAAGGAGAGGAGGTTGGGAGCTTGACAACTAATAACAGAGAGATTGTTCCAGTTCTAATGGGTGGCACATGAGTGTGTGCATGGTGTGGAGCAGTATCTGTTTAACAGCTCATAGAACAGTTTCCTGTTAGTAACTGTGAAAGCAGCATTCCAGGATTAGATGGGTATTCCCGGCGCTTTGCAGCAAGCACTCACAATGGTCTCCAGGGGGAAGAGCTTAACCACAAAATGGAGGGGACATGTTTTCTTTGGGGCTTTTGAGTTTTTTCTTTCAAAAACAGCTTTTATCAGCATTTCAAGAACACAGATTTGGGAGGAAATGAAAAGCCAATGCAAAGCCAGCCACAGAGACTGACTGAGGTATCCATTCCACAACCTCCAAGGAAAACAGGCACTTTCACTGTGTCACCTTTCCCACAGCTGAGATGGTGAACTGTTCCACATGGGCCTCTACTGTGCTAAGCACCAAGAATGGCAAAGAAACCCTGCAAAGGGTATGTTATCAGCTGGATGCTCTCCCCATGCAGAAGACTGAATTACCTCCCACAAGTCTCTCCAGGCTAAGTCAAGGCAATGTGCTTCTAAGGCCAGGACTACATTAAGGGAGAAAGTTGACCTAAGAAACACAACTCCAGCTACGTGAATAATGTAGTTGGAGTTGATGTACGTTTAGTCGAGTTTCTGCAGCATCCCCACTGCAGGAGATTGATGGGAGAAACTCGCCTATTGACTTCCCTTATTCCTTGTGAGCTGGTGGAGCACTGTGGTCAATGAGGGAGTCATCAGTGGTCAATTTAGCAGATCCTTACTAGACCCGCTAAATCAAACCCCAGGAGATTGATCTCCCCAGATTCGTTCTTCCCCAGTAAGTGGAGACAGGCCTTCAGAGACCGAATGATTGTTCCAAAGCCCATTTGCTTCAGTGGAGTTGGACTGGTCCTCTGCTCTAACCAACAGGTTCCAGGCATCAAGGCATTGGAATGAAATATGGAGACCTTGGAAAAAAAACAAGGCCGGGCCATGTGTGCTGGGAGTTCCTGTGTAAAATAACAATAAATATCATTACCTTTGCACTCATGATGACTTGCACTTGCTAGCATCTCCTACCCTAAGATTGCACAATGGGGAAAGGGAGGCACAGAGAGCTTCAGTGTCTTGTTTGATGTTGTTCAGAAAGTCAGTGGTGCCAGATCTGCTCTTCTATAATCACTGGGCTACGTGGAAAATTGCCCTAGCATCCTGAAACCTGAATGCCGAAAGACATCTGACCTTGGACTTAAGGACCCGCCTCCTATACCCTTGAGGGAAATAATTCTGAAGGGTACAATCATGCTCTCCCTCCTTGGTCACTGAGAATGAGACGGTATTAGGGAGGGGATGAACTTTTCATTTACACCCAAAGATTACAGGAGAAAAAATGATTGGCAAAAGATAAGGAGAAGCCACTTAAATGTGCTTTTGCCAACAGAAGATGGGCTCTTGAAGTCACTCAGAGTCTTTAACTGACTTCCATGATCAGCCCCTGAGAGATCAATGTGTCCTGGGGGTCATCACACAGGAAATCTGAGTTCCACAAAATGGAATAAGGTGTATATTCTGTGAAAACAACAAGGAGTCCAGAGGACCTTAAAGACTAATGTTTTATGTGTAAGCTTTCAAGAGTTGCAGCTCACTTCGTCCGATGCATGAAAAGAAGTGGAAGTGTGTGATCTGTGGCAGATGGCCTGCCAACAACCTGCCGGGGAAGGATCAGGAAAAATGCGAACAAGCTCCTGGTAAATAACAGTGCAGTTGGGGAGGAGGAAGAGGGGAAAGGCTATGTGATGAGAGGTTTTCACACCACAGACTCTTTCACAGCTCACAACAATGTGCCTGACTGATTTATTAATAAAGATCTATTATCCTGTGACCTGCCCCCCTCCCCCCAGGTGACTGCCTCACCAGACGAGGGGAGTGATTTGCTATGATGCATTTCTCAATCCATGTGAGAGGATTCATGCTGCTGTTTTGGTTTCTTCGGCAACGGTGGATTTCTGCTGATTGAAATGGCTTGGGATGACCATCCCCCTGAGAGAGATTTGTTTGGTTTTGTTATCAGATTTCAAGGGCTTGTCTTCACTGAGGAGGAAAAGCGTGGGTTTACCCTGTGTCAGCGAACACATGGTAACCAACTCCAGGGAAACCCCTAGTGAGGCAATTTGTAACTTTGACACTAATTAGCAGGTTGAGATGAAGACTGTGGGGAACCTAGAATTTATCTCAACCTGCTAGCTAATATGAAACTACACTTTGCTTGGCCCAGCTAATCACAACATCCCTATAGTGTGACTAGGAGATTCATAGGTCCCAGGGTCAGAGGGGACCACTGTGGGACTATTGGGATCCTGTGTTCTGGTGCAGGGCTACAATTTCTGCTGAATAATGGCACTGGCTCCATGCACTTTGACATTCTCTTATGTGAAATGTGTGTTTTTTTCCATTGAGGCATCAAATGTGGAATGCCTGACCATGGCATAAAGCAGGGGTGGCCAGACTTACTGACCATCTGAGTCTCATGAGACAATCTTCAGAAGTTCAAGAGCTGGGACACACCTGACAGGGCTAGGGATATCAGCCCCACTGGTGGTGCCTGCCAGGGCTCAGGGAGTCAGCTCTGCTCCTGCTGAAGGTCTGACCCCTGGCAGGCAAGCCTCATGGGGCTGAATCCCTGAGACCTTCTGTCTCTGCTGGACAGACGTTTCTGCCCACCTCCTCTATCCCCCTGCAAGGCAGAGGTCCCGAGCTTCCCCCAAGTCCAGTAGGTGGGGCATGGGGTGGTGGGGAAAAGGTGGGCTCTATGAGCCACACTTGAAGTGTAAAGGAGCCGTATAAGACTTGTGAGTTTGGCCACCTCTGGCTTAGAGGCAGGTTTAACTGGCATGTATTTGTGATGGCTCTGTTATTCCAAGTGCTAAAGCCACAAATGAATTACACAGTGTCTCCTAATGTGGCCAACAGCTTCTCACAAAAATCAGAGTTTGACATCTCTGGCTGAGTGTCAAGATTTGAGTATCTCATTTGCAGGGTTAAATCTGTGAGAGTTTTGCTGGAGTACAGTTGCAGGGCTTGGCCAATAGTAGACTTGTATGTGGTGAAACTTCATAGAGTGCATCTGAAAGTCTCAAATTGTGTCCGTGCAAATTGTGATTGTGTGGGGAAGAAGATTAATAGAGAATGAACCCTGTGCATGTGCATTTAATACGTGCATAGCTGTAAGCAATAGCATGCTCCAAGGCTATCGTTTCACATGGTTCCTTCTTTTGTTCTGTACATAATTCAGATGATTTTTGCCATTCAGAAAGCACATTGGTAATAGGATTGTTGCTTACCAGATGGCCACACAGATTTCATATGGGTTCTCACAGTAGGAATTCAAATTACAGTTGCTGTAGCACACCTTTTCCTCGCACACTGGGGAGGTAGAGTCGCACCATTTACACAAGTTGGTCTTCAGATTTCTTCGTGCCCAGGCAGAACGTGCTGCAAATAGAAACAAAGTTATTGGTTTTCTTAGTCACTCGTGTCTCAAGTCTTAGCTGGCACTTAGTTTACCTATGAAAGAAACTTGTGATTCACAGAACCACAGGAGGAGAGCGGGACAAGCCCAAGCTGACTCTGCTTGTACGTGTGTTTTGTTTATCGTTTTTCTCTGCTGACCTCTTCAGTCTAATGTGTTAGATCGGAATTCACGGGCAGCAGCCATAGCAGCGAGAGCATCAAGGCAGCAGGTCCTGCTGGAAAGCACTTACGTCCACGCTGAATATTCAGAGCTGTTAGAGGGAGTGTGGGCCAGTGGATAGTACACTGGACTGGGAGTCAGGAGACCTGGCTTCTCTTCCTGGCTCTGCCACTGACCTGCCAGGCAGTGGGGGGTGAGACTTTAGCTGGGGGTTCGTGGGTTCAAATACACGCACAGAAATTGGAAAACCAAGGATGCAAAAACACCTGGGGGAGGGAGAATGGCATTTGCTCCTTGGCTCAAGAAGCTGCACATGGCTCCATGGCCCAGGCCCTGTATTGTGGTGGTGCAGCTCCTAGCTACATTATAGTGCAGCAATGTCAGGGACTCAAAGGGCAGAATTCCCCAGAGGGGGCGCTGGGGAAGGGGCAGTACTCCTGTGACTCCTGGTTGCCAGGGCACTGGGCTTATGGCAGGGACTCTCTGAGCAGCTGGTAGGTACAGCCCACCTCTTCCCTCGCATCCTGGGTGAGGTGTCTCTCACTGCCTTGAGCAAGAGGGACTGGCTGAGCAGAGCAGTCCCTGCACTGGGTCTGGCCCTGCCACCAGATCATGCACCCACCCCGACCCTCTTATTGCCACCCTTTCTCAGTCCTTATTGTTCACTTATCATACTGCAGTCACTCTGGAGTTAGCACCCATGTAATTAGAATGCTCTGTCCACCCCTGCTGCTGTGTGACCGTAATTGTGCCACCTCCGTTTCTCCCTCTGTAAAATGGAGATGCAGAAAATTACTTCACAAGATGCCTTGAGAGCTGCAGCCGAGAAGGGCCCTATTGGAGCTAACGATTAGGGCTGTTTTCCCTTTGCTGGGGGGGTTCAGATATGAGTGAATTTCTTCCAAGTTCTTTGCCTCTGAACTTAAGGAGTTTGGCAGGGGAGAGGTTTCTGGATTTCACCTTCCAAGGTGAGCCCCTCCCCTCTAATTTAAAGCCTTTTGTTTTGTTTGTTTGTTTGTTTGTTTGTTTGTTGTTGGGCAGCCCTTTCTGTGGCACAGAATACGGTTGGGTACAGAGACCTGATTCTAAACACGCACGATGATGAAGAAATAATGGCAGCACATGTGCAGTAGCTGCGCTGTACCTGGCTTGGGTACAAAATCATATTTATTTTTGTACCAGAGCTTAAGGATCTATTTTAGGTTAAGGAATAAATCTCAGCTAAATTTAAACTTCCTGTTGGAGAGCTGCTTATTTTGATTTAAAAAGGGCAAACAAAAGAGCCATCAAAGAAGTGTGTTTAAAAACAAATGGCCCAAATGTAGGCGCTGAGTTGCCGCAGCCTGATTTTCAAAGGCGCTGAGCACCTAAAATCCTTGTCAATTTCAATGAGCTGTCAGCTTGTTCCACTTCATGCTGAGATTTTTAGCATTGCCAAAGAGATTTGGACACTCAGTTCCCACTGTGCCTCATTCTGCTGTGATAATGATTGGTTTTTGTCCTTAATAGTAACAGCCCATTAATTCTAATGGGATTTGGGTTTCCAAATCCCCTAAGTGACCCTGAAAATCTTAGCCTTTGAAAATCAGGACACTCTAATTTAGCAGCCTAACTTTAGGCACCCAGATTTGAAAATTTTGGCCATGTGTCTGTCTACATGTGTATTGTTCCAACAGGTTAGTCTGAAACCTAATTTTCAAAATAAAGGCCCCATCCTGCAGACTCCCACTTACTTAGCTTTGGTGACAAAAGTGCTGTCGACATGCAAAAGTCGCCAAAACTGAAAATCATTTAAACCAGTTTTTCTGCCTCCCATTGTTGACATTTCATGGCCACATTGCTAGCTCCCTGTCGACAGATAAGAGCAAAGCAATGTGGGTAAGTGTCAAACAGTGCAGTGTCCGTGGGAAAAAAGAGCTGATCTTTGCGTTTCTTAGGATTCCTTCCTAGCTCTGTGAGCTCTCCATGCTGAGGAATGTCAAAGCAGCACTGCAGTCTCTCCAGCCTTCCTTCTGCAGCAGCAGTCTGCCTGCTGCTGTCTTTCTAGTGCAGGGCAGAAGAGAAGCATTCCAGTGATTTGTTCTTTGTTCCCCAAACCGAGCATCTCAATCAGCTTTCAGATACTTGCTGGAGCTTTGAAAGGGGAGAGGTGCATGCCTGAAGGGCAGCAGAGATCACAAAACACTGAGCAGAGCCTTCAGAGCGGGCATTGTGGGATACTGGCAGAAGCCAGTTCTCTCAACAAAACAGTCCACGCTGGCTCTTTGTCAACAATAAAGGGCAGGGAAAAGACAAAAGTCTCTCTTGCAGGGATGGAAGTTTTTTGTCGCCAAAACTGGGTGTTTTTTCCAACAAAAGTTGCATTGTAGTGTAGTGTGTACATTCTCACTGTTTTGTCAACAAAGGGCAGTCTTTGGTGACAAAACTTGCCAATGTAGACAAGGCCCCAGCCTTAGCTTGTGAGCAGTCCCACTGATCTTAAAGGCACCTCTTGCCTAAGTTGCCTAACTTCTCATGGGAGTATGGATTTTCAGGATCTGGTCTTTGAATGCCAAGTGTCAGTGAGTCAGGTAATCTTTAAAAGAATTAGCTGAGGACACCACAGTTATATTGAGGCTATTGGGATATTATGCTTTATTTTGCTATGGCAGAGAGAGGATTTGTTCCCTTAATCTTATCAAACATGATAAAGAATCTAGAAGCAAATAAAAGTTTAATAGCAAAATAAGAGTTTAAAAGGCCACTTAATACATAGGGGGACCATGGAGGGAGGATACTCGTACAGTTGCTCTGAAACTGTGCCATTGCTCACATGTTCGCTTGGAAACAGTGTTTTGTGACTGCAAGTATTGGAATGCTCTCTTCCCTACTCCCAAAAAGAAGAGTGATTGGAATACGTGCAGTTGTCATCGTTGCTGAAGCATGTTTGTGTGCACACACATACACCACATTCTCTAAAGAAGGATTTGGTTTGTTGTTTATGCCCCTATCCTGCAAATCACCGTGTGCAGTCAGACCCCCTGTACACTCCTACTGATTTGCAGGGTTGGGATCTCAGGTTCTATAATCAGGCAATATTGTAACAGTGCATGTGGAGGAGCTAACAATTTGGTAGTGTCATCGGTATTGCAAAATGAAGAAATCAATGCAAATATCTACTTTTTTAAAGTCTAATTTAATTACATAAATAAGCTCCAGAAATAATGTTGCAACAAGTCAAAATTCTGTGGAGATTGTATTATGTTCAGCATGAATGCCATTATCTTTTCTGAAAGTGATTATGGCAAGAACACCTTCTCTTTTTCAACAAGTAAAAATAAGCATAAGAAACCCACCAAAAGTTCCTTCAGAACTTTCTGTCCCTGAACAATTAGCTCGGAGGCACAGTTTAGCTGCCACATCACTCAGAGAAGTCCTAATTAGACCCAGATGAGCACTTTCAATATTAATACTCAGCTGATTTAATAAAGCTGCACAAGCAGTAAAAGTAACAATACACTTCCATAAAGGAGTTCCAGATGTTGCTGAGGCAAATGCTAAACATCAAAATACAAACTTAAAAAAAAGCTGGATAAGCAAAACTTGGCACGAACTATAAACTAATTAAATGTGGGGTGCATTTTCCAAAAAATAAATTAAAGCCATAAGGATGTGATGCGAGCCAATAAAATAATAGTTAGTCAAGGTTACCATGAAACAGCAATATGGAAGGGTGGTCTGAAGTCACGAATAAGTGGGTTACTTTGTTCCTTGTGTCTTCCTCCATGGTAATTTTTTGTGTCCCTGTGTATGGAAACAGGTTCATGCTTTCTGGTGTTGGTTGCTATGAATCAGGAGCTGTTCTAGAAAGGATAAGAGCTGACTCTAAGCATTGGAGTGCAGACCTGAACAACAGAAAATGTTGGGTATCTCTTATTGGAACAGCAGAATAGATCTCACAGCCAAGGGACTATAAAAGTTTGCTTCTCAGTTGCTTCAAGGGGCCCGTGTTCTACCTGCATAGAAGACCATTCTACCAGTAGTTACCCTGTTACCTGTGTACCATTGCTCACTTCAGCCTAAAGGGGCCCATGTTTTACCATTCTTGCACTTACATTTGTCCCTGTGACAGAGTGTGGTTAATAGCTTAAAATGGAGTTCTCTGGCAGCCGGCAGCCTTGTCACTTAGAACACCCAGGGCCTTGGGTTTGGTGTAGATAGAAGGGAGCATTTATGCCTGCTGGTAGTCTGAGTTAATGAGCTCCCCAGCTGGAGAGCCCATGTAACGTCTGTGCTGGATCTTCTGCAAAGTCCCAATATCATCATTCTCAAGGGATAACCAGTAAGGGTGGCAAGGGTTCTGTAGTGTGTCGCGTACATGCCAGTGAAGCCAAAGGCATGGTCCAGCTGGAACAATGACAACAGGAGACGTGCTATTAATTTCACACGCACCTACTTTTGAAAGCTGGGCTTGCCATATGATGGCCCAAGTGGAGCTTTCAAAGGTGTGTGTGAGTATGAGCCATTTACTGATGAATGGCGACAAAATGGCCCCGCCCAGTGTCCAAAGGCCAGATGTCCTCCAGGACTGGATTTCGTGTTTGGGTCTTTGCGTTAGCTGACAGCTGTGTCAAATGACACATTCACAAGGCAGTGCCTTACTCAATATGTTTGGAGGAGACTCATGCACATTACTGTATTCACATGGGGAAATGAACAATTTCCACTAGGCGTAGTTGTTTCTAACGGGCCTGTCTGAGACCATAGCCTCAGAATAACTGGGATGCAAAGCTAAGGGCTTTCCCGGGGGGGCCAAATCACAGTAGATTGGAGTTGAGGCAGAAGCAGATGAGGAAGATACACAAGTTTAATGGCACTGGGACAATACAAAGCTAGGCTTCCATGCCTTTCTTGAGGCACTTTTTGGTGAGCGTAAGCATATCTGATTCTAAGATTAGACTTCAGAATTAGATTTCATCCTGTGACTGGTGGCATAGCTACATAATAACAGAGCGACTCATAAAATTATGTGGGGCGCAAAATTCTTTCCCAGTTATGCACGTTACTTGTTTCTCAATATTTCTCAAAGCCAAGAGGATCTAGTCTCTCTTTGATCCATGTGAGAGAGCTAGAAACATTCCACATAGGAAAGTTTTTCCATAACTGCTTGGAACAAGAGCAGAGCCTTCAGAAGAACATCCAATCTTGATTTAAAAATGATCAGGGATGGGGAATCCTTCACCTCTTTGGTAAATTGTTCTAAGGGCTGATTACTCTTGTTGTTTAAAAATTGTGCCTTTTTATCTGAATTTGGCTAGTTTCAACTTCCAGCTATCGGAGCTCATTTTTCCTTTGTCCACTAGACTGAATTGCCCATTATTATCAAACATAGTTTAAAACTCTCACCCAGGCACCTACCCCTGCAATAACCCCGTTGCCAAGTCTGTCCACACATTTATGCAAGCAACACCATCACAGGACCTAACCACATAAGCCACCATATCAGGATCAGGGGCTTGTACAACTGCACATCCTCTAATGTGATCTATGCCATCAAGTGCCAGCAATGCCCCTCTGCTATGTATATTGGCCAAACTGAACAGTCTCTACGACAAAGGATCAATGGACACAAGTCAGACATTAAAAATGATAACACACAGAAAACTGTTGGGGAACATTTTTACCTGCCTGGGCACTCATTAATGGCTTTAAAAGCAGCTGTTCTATAAAGGAATTTTACAAGTCAATTACAGAGAGAGAGAATGGCATTGACTTTCATCTGCAAATTTGACAGTTTCCCTGGCTTTGAACAAACACCTTAACTGGATGGCCCATTATAAAGTCAGCCTTCCCTGCATTTAACATCTCATTTACATCAAAAGCTAAGAATGGGACACTTCTAGCCAACTCACTTAGCCTCATTAACACCGGTAGTACAATTGACAGGATTCCCCCCTTTTTTTTCCTGTTATAAATTGTGGGTTCCAGCTTCCAGCTCATCAGAAGAAGTGGGCTTTGCCCATGAAAGCTCATGTTACTATATATATATATATATATATATTAAGGTACCACAGGACTATTTGTTGTTTTTATATATACATGGGTATCAAGTGGAGGACAGACCAAATTATTTGAGCTGGACAGATTCAGTAGCAAATTTTCCAAGATACCCCATGATGCGTGAAGCACATCTATTACAATCTCGGTGTTGCTCGATAGTGCTGGAACAATTTGTATAATGGAAATGGTAAGAGCCACTGAACTAAACTGTAAACCTTGCATATAATAGAAACCACTTCAAGCCAGAAGGCATGGCTCCCCCCCCCTGTACTTTTAGTTCCAGCACCGATGTGTATCTTGCACTGCTGTAAAATGGAAATGGGGAGATCATCAGAATATTTCTTTCCCCTCTGGCTGTCTTATCTATTGTATTTCTAATCACTAATATCTGAGTGCCGTTGTAATTACTTGAGGTTTGCATGTTGCATTTGCCTCATGACAGTGTGGTGGGTTGGATCACAGAGGTCCCCTTGGGAGTGTTACCCGGTGTGATAATGAAGCCACTGGTGCCCACCTTCCTGCCCTATGGGGCTCCCCACAACCTTGTCCTGCTGGGGCAGAAGCTCTCGTCTCCCCCGGCCAAGGCACAGAGTTGGGATTTACTGCTCCCCAGCAAAGCAACACAGACACTGAACCAGCTCAGCTCAAAGGCCACTGATGGCAACCAGGAATCCTACCCCCAAAAGGACCCAAACACCCCCAAATAATCCATCTTACCCTAGGAATACCTTTTACACAGATAAAGCTCAGGTGTCCAGCAATGAAAGAGAGAGATGCACAGTGGTTGCTTCCCCCAGGTAACAATTATTTACACTGGGCTTGATGATAAACAAAAGTGTTTTTGTTAAGTATAAAAAGTAGGATTTAAGCGATTGCAAGTGAAAACAGACAGATCAAAGTAAGTTACTAAGTTAAAATAAAAGACACCAGCTCGTTCTAATACACTAAGAAACTTGTTATATGAAGATTCTTATCCTAACAGTTGCTGTTATCTCAGGCCACAGTTGATCTTTTTTTCTGACATGGGGCCAGCAGCTTTGCCTTCATCCTTTCACTACAGTTTTTTTTTTTTCTTTCCAGGTCTCTCTATGCAATTTCCAAAAGCTAGCTGAAGACAAAGAACAGATTGCTTTCCGTTCCTTAAATAGACTTCCCGCAGGGAGGGGACTCTTTGTTCAGTCTCCCCATCCCCATGGAAAAGTACTAGATTCAAGATGGATTCCAGTACCAGGTGCCATGGTCACATGTCTTTCTAAGACCAAGCACAGTTTGGGCTTACAGGACAAAAAAAGACCATTCACAGTTTGTTGATTTGAGCAGTGAGCTATTAAGTTCCTAAAGTATCCCTAATGGTCCTCGTTAGCATGTTTAGAATTAAAACCAGGTTCACGCTTCATATTTCTAACTTCACATACAAGAATGATGCATGCACAGAAATAGGATATACAGATTCAGCAGATTGTAACTTTAAAATGAATATGTTGCATGTTGCATCTTGCACAAAGTGTCTGAGTTATGCATACTTATATTCAGAAACCAATTTTCATAAAGGATGGGGGCCATGACAGACAGTTTATCATTATATGCTGAAGTTATAGACAGTAACATGGGTGCAGTGTCACAAAACAAACATCATAACCTGTGTGCTATTTCTTCAATCAGTACCAGCTCAATCAATAGTATCATACTAGTTAACAGAAAGGAAGAGCTAGGCCAGAATGCTGTGTGAGAATTATCTTATGTCTTGCTTCAATTTCTTTGGCTCATGCAGTTGTTTTCCATCTCTTGAAATCACAGGAGCATAGAAATCAAAGATAGAAAAGATGTATTATCTAATTTATCTGTCTATGGTATTCTTTAGTGTGCGTCTCAACATAGTAGCCTGTTGCTGTTACTGCATGTCCTCTAGCCAATCCCCACAGCATCACTCGTGCATTACATCCTACCATTTTTAATGCTTTGTGCCGAATTTAATGTGAAGTGTCCCTAGCCATGGAGTTTCCACTTCTTCCTTTGGCAGATTCCATTGTTAGGCATTCTTTTCCTGATATTAAATCTATATTATCCTAGGCTGTATTTCATCCCATTCTGCCACCCAGAATACAGTAGAACCTCAGAGTTACAAACACCAAAATTAAGAACTGACCAGTCCACCACATACCTCATTTGGAACAGGAAATAGGCACTCATGCAACAGTTTAAAAAAAAAAAAAAAAAAAAAAAAAGCAAACAGTACAGTATAAAAAAATAAGGTAAAGAAACCGTTTCTGTGCTTGTTTAATTTAATCAAAGATGGTTAAAAACAGTCTTTTTCTTTTGCATAGTAATGTTTCAAAACTTTATGGAGTCAATGTTCAGTTGTAAACTTTTGAAAGAACCATAATGTTTTGTTCAGTGTTACAAACATTTCAGAGTTACGAACCTCTATCATTCCTGAGGTGTTTGTAAAGCTGAGATTCTACTGCAGTTAGTCTGTCTCCTTGGAACATGTGCAGACAATTATCATATCCCTTCTTCCTTAGTTGTCACATAGCCAGTTATCCCCATATAAAAGCCTGATCTTGGAAAACTCTTGATCACATAAATAGCCCCTTGATTCTTGCGTGAGAAAGGGCTGCAGGATACACAAGGCTAAGTTCTTTCAGTCTTTCCATTGACGCCAATCCCACCATGCCCCTTAATCACACATGTTCCTTTTCTGAACTCCCACTAGTTTGTCTCCCCTCTGCCTGGGAAGAAGGTGCCTAGTGCTGAATTTAGAATCCCAGGGCGCAGTCTCCCCAGAGTGCCGCTGCATTTGATGACAGCTTTGTTGCAGCACAGTGGTACTGATAATTCTTTTCCATATTGTGCTCCCTCCTTTTTCTTCTGAAAACAACAACCGTGCAGACTGACTCATCGAGCCTACAGCCTCTGAGTCATTTTTTTATTTCTGGATTCCACTGTTCCACCCTTTGCAGTGCAATGAGTCTCACTCTCTCTCTCTCACGCACACACACACACGGCACGTACAGTTCACATTTTCCCCAAATAATGAAGCAATTTCCCTACCATTAAATAGCAAAGATTCTGCTTTGCACACTCTGGGTTTTATTTTCCATTGTAGAAACACTGCAAATGACGTAAGGATGGCTGTAAACTAAAACACTTGTTTTGCTCACTCAGCTTGACTGCAAGCTAGCGCTGGGCGTCATTTAGACCAAGGGTGGGGAACCTAAGGCCCGGGGGCTGGATACCACCCCTGGCTTGCCTGATTAGAGCCCCCAAGGCTCAGGGCCCCCACTCCAACATTGGGGAGCCTGCGCTGGTGCTCCAGTCCCCCTGCTTCTCACTTGTGTGCAGCCCTCGACTGATTTTTCTGTGGGTCAGTGGCCCCGACCCAAAAAAGGTTTCCCGCCCTTGATTTAGACTGTCACCTTGAACTTTGAAAGTGTAGGAATTGACCCTTTCACCTCCCCTTCAATTTCTCCCTAACTGGTTAGCAGCAGGAATCTTGGCACATGGATACTTCCTGAGAGGGTGGGATGAGTCTTGACGTCAATGCAAGGAAGTCCCCCAAATGGTCTCACCGAACAACCAAAGCAAGAGGTGTAATGGGGAGCAGAAGAGGCAGGCAGGTGGGTGTGGGGACCCTCCCCCCAGTAGGTGCTGAGAACTAAGCAGCAAACGGAGGAGTCTCGGAAGGGGAAGCAATGCAGTTTCCTCAGGCAGGTGCTCAACGGCTGAAGGCATAGCTCAGTGAGCCTGGCTGGTGGCTGACCAGGCCTCGGACGAGAGCACTTGCCTGTTGTAGGCTGAGGAGAGGGCTGCGTGGTGGCAGGTAACGGGAGAGGAAAGGGAGGGGGCCCTGGGAGGGCCAGGAGGAGAAATGACCAAACACAGCAGCTTCTTAAGTTTATGTATGACAGGACTCGGCATGTTGGCTGCAGATCAGAATTTGCCCAGAGGACCAGGATTGAAGAGCCAAAGATAACTGCATGCTGTGTTCTTTCTAATGGACAGAGCCATCCTGGTAGCAGTGTCCTGCTCTTGTCCTGCTATGATCTCCTGCAGCCAGGCCCTTAGCAATCCGGCGTGCATGGGGGAATTACCCATACAAAATACATACAGCCAGTAGCTGGTTTGCTGATACATAGGCTGATTCTGTTCCCTGCTGCAGTGGTAGCTAAGGGCTGTGTAGGTGCTGCAAGGGATTCCTTCAGAGCAGGAGAAAAGTAGGGCCAAAGCAATCAACACTACATTGCTTTCCCCCTGTCCCAGCAGTTGATGTTGTGCTGGGAGGGTGTGTGCCATAGCACTGAGAAATAGGGGGGACTCCAGGCTGCTGTGGGGAGGCTGCCATAAGTTAGATCAGCCTCTCAGGTGCTATTTTGCCCACAAAGTAGCCCAGAATCCAGACACAAAGCAGCTCGTTTCCCCTTTCCCAGGGCTGCCCCTTGTGTATTGCGTTTAGGGGATCCTTGAACACAACTTTCTATCTGTCCTCCTCATGTTTGCCTCTTGCACACAAGGTGTAACAAGCTGAGTCCAGCCAAGTTCTTCCTGCACAGAGTTTGGGGTCATGCAAACAAGGGAGGGTTCCAACAGGGGCTGCTCAGCGTGGCAACCATTTCTAGTCTCCCTCGTGGGCCACAGCACTTCCAGCATTCTTCCCACTAGGTGATGCTACCAGAGAAGCCCATTTGGGCCATATAGCCGAATCTATAAAGATACACATCCCTCATTGGGGAATTAAATGCCTAGGCTCTTCTGAAAATCTTCTTTCTCCATAATGTGATTCGTTAACAAGCAGTGGATGGCAAATGCACTTTGGCATTTGTGGTGTGTTGGCTAGTGACCTAAATAATGGTATTGGTTCTCTTTCCTGCTTGGATGATTGGTTTTATTAATATTTATTTTGGATTTATCCAAGGCTTAATATGCTGAGCTTACCAGCCCACTGTGCATTTTGAAGTTAGACGATTAGGATCAAATATATAATTTATTTGTTATGGCTGAATGTTTAAGTTCATATTCTATGACGATTTGTGCTAGTGAAACTCTGCTGATCAAATGTTCATGGGAAGTAAATGCAAAAGGGTCATGAACAGGCTGAACTGAAATCTGTTTACAAATTCAAAAGAATAATTACAGGATGCTTTTCTCTCTTGCTCTTCATTCAGGCTCCAATTACTACCCCTCAGGAATAAAGTTATGGAAGAATTGGGTTGTATTAAGCAACAAGAATTATAAGGTAATATTCTCCATTTATTCTTTTGGTTTAGATTATTAAAGTAAAACCATTTACTGTAATGGAGCATTCTTTCCCTTTTTAATAGATACAAAAAAATTGCTTAAAGTAAAACAAAAATCATAAATGAGCATACCAGAGGTTCTCCATTTTAATGAACATGGAAATGTAAGTGCAACAATTAGTGGACAAAAAAAGACACATAAAAAGAAGAAAAAATCGTATGTATTTGAGAATTTGAAGTTAAAGAGGACCTGATAGAAAGTCAATGAAAAGACACCTATTAAATTCAGTGGGCTTTGGATCAGACCTAGAAAGGATATGAATGCAAGCAAGAAGAGTTATAGAATTTACATGCATTTCTGATGCCACCAGTCAATCTAACTCAATGTAACTGCAAACTCAGACTGTTTCAGGAGTGATGTTTTTTGTGCATGGAATGACAGGAGTATGGGCAAACCTCATAGGAATCTCCCAAGGTAGATGTTTAAGCAAATTTTATTGTAGCTACTTATATTTCAGTTTCACACAGAGCTGATTGAAATCTTTTTCCTAAAGAGAGAGGCCCATTGCAAAATGCTAGCTTTTAGAACGTTGCTAGAAATTAGTCACAAATGTCTGCAAGTATTTCGTTTATTTGCAGGACCTGGTTAATCACAGCACCCCAGCAGTTGTTCTGTTACGAGTCATTGCCATTGTTTTTCCACTCAGTAAAGCCCAGATTCAGCACATCTCTTACACACTTGCTTAATTTTATGCATGTACTTAATTCCATCCCTCTTTGGCAAACTCCTAAGTCAAGTTGTGAAATAATATACTTGTAACAGAATGGTGTTCTGTTATGGTAATATAATTGTAAAATGATTGTCTGTGTCTCCGTAACTGTTTCATGAGTTACTTGGACTGGTCCTAAATAATAAAACTCACCATCTAGGGGAAGGAGCAATTTAATCAGGGTATCCGATAGAGTCCTACTGTAATATATGGGACTTGACAACAGGAGAGCAAGTGGAAATTGGCTATGGGTGAATTCACAATTCAACCTGAGTGCTACAACAGGATGGCACTCTGCCTGTAACACATCAAATGAACAAGATTGTTCTAAAACTTGGCCAGGAACCTACAAAGCATGGATGATTGTAAGTCCTGATATGCTGTTACACTCATGAGATTAGTAGGCAGCACTGTTCCAAAAGTGCTCAACCCCCAGTAAATCCCATTGAAAATCTGGCCATATTTGGGTTGTATGACAGTACAGTGGTATAAATTACAGTAATATTTCAAAGGCTTCAGAGGGGTAGCCAAGTTAGTGTGTACAGGATAAACTTAAAAAACAACGAATAGTCTGGTAGCACTTTAAAGACTAACAAAACATCAGAAGAAATGGGCTGTGCCCAGGAAAGCTCATGATACCATCTACATCAGTGGTTCCCAAACTTTTTGGCATCATGCCCCCTTGTTGAGTTTTGAGAAACTCTCATACCCCCCCCCCCACAAAAAAAAATGCAGCAAAACTTGAGCCCCGCCCCCCCCCCCCAAAGTTGCCCTTTTAAGGTGGCCATTTTGAAGTCTAGCCGGGATGCTCCATCCTCCCCCGGTCCCAGCCAGCCCGGACATTTCATTTGGTATTTTCTGAATTTTTTTTTACCAGACGGACTGGGCTCTTTCTTGGGGGAGGAGATTGATGGGGCGGGGGGCTGGGTTGCCTCGTGCCCCCCCTGGAATTTCTTCACACACCCCTAGTTTGGGAACCTATGAACTACATGTTTTGTTAGTCTTAAAAGTGCTACCAGACTATTTGTTGTTTAAGTAATATTTCAAGTCACTCAGGACATAAATACTAGATGACCACTCTTTAATGGTATGACCGCTTAATACTGTTTTCAATACCACGTAATGGGCTCTTGTAAATTATTGTGAAATTACATTTGGTACGTCCAAAAGCAATTACCATGCAATATAAACTGCCATGGAGGAGAAAAGCAATTGTGGGTTTACCCTGTGATAATTGTTCCTAACCAGTTAAAAATGCAGCATATGTAAGTTAATTACAGTCTTGTGAAATTCAAATGTGAATAGTTACTATGTAAACCATGGTACCTACATTTTGTCCAACTAGGGAGCTATATGGGCTGTTTGCCAGTTGCTAGAGAACCAGGTCTAGTTGCCTAACTTAGTACAAATGGAGCACAATGGAGAGTAATGGTCTATCTCATTGTGTGTATTTCAGTTTATAAATATGTGCTCACCCAAAGTCATTGTAATGTCATACCAATGTCCCAAAGCTAAGAAAAACCTAGAACCCCTTCCCCCACCTAAAACTCTCCAACTACTCCCTTCTAGACTGTCTTGTGCCATTTGCCTCCCCTTCAGGTCCACCTGGAAAAGCCTGAGAGAATAGAAGGGCCTTGCAGGTTAAATAGGGCAAAGAGCAATGGGCTTAAATTGAAGCAAGAGAGGTTTAGGTTGGACATTAGACAAAACTTCCTAACTGTCAGAGTGGTTAAACACCCTGGAATAAATTGCCTTGGGAGGTTGTGGAATCCCCATCTCTGGAGCTATTTAAGAGCAGGTTGGATATACATCTATCAGAGATAAGCTGGATGGTGCTTGGTCCTGCCGTGAGGGCAGGGGACTGGACTTGATGGCCTCTCAAGGTCCCTTCCAGTTCTAGTATTGTATGATTCTATGAATAACAACATACTCGTGGACTAATTCTGCTGGCTCTGAAAGTATCCCTGCCCATTTATGACTTTACAGACTAGAGCCAACACCTCAGAAAACACTATATCATGACTAGAAAGCAAAAACTGCAACCCCATGAAGCTCACACATTAATAATCCCATCTCTAATTGGCAACATCATGGGTCATTGAGGTGTAGACCCCATGTAAAAGAAAAAAAATACAATTTACTGGCTGTGCAAACACTGTGCAGTGTTTTTATCTAGAATTACTATTGGGGTGTCTAGAAGTTGCTGAATATAGTCCAATCATTAGGGCACTAGCATGGCACTAGAGAGACCTGGATTCTATTTTGTTCTCTGCCACAGACTTCCTGTGTGACCTTGGGCAAGTCACTTAATCTCTCTGCTTCAGTTCTTCATCTGAAATATGGGGATACTAGCACTTCCCTGTGTTGCAGGGGTGTTATAAAATATTTAGTGAGTTGGAGGCACTCAGATGTTAGTGACAGGACCCATATAAGATACTTAGATAAGATACAGGCTGCAAAACTGAGTGGCAAAAGGAGGAGCTAGCACAAGCTTAATTGTTTTTCTGTTTGTTTCTTTTGAGCTACCAACAAAGGGATTTTTGTAGAATTTTGTCTCAATCAGCTCATCCTCATTCAAACTTAAGTCCCAATAAACACTGACCTTGGAGCTGTGGACTTTGTAGGCCACCTCCTGCCCATATAGATGGTGAAATTAGCAATAGACCAAATAGCACAGCAAAACGAGCTGTATTTGGCCCACAGGTTGCTTCGCCTTGGCCACCTTGATCTTAGGAAACCTATTTATGTATTTTTTGCCCAGGAACTTAGCACCGTGTGTATTTTTCTAGCTCTGCAGAAGCAGATGGGAGTAAGAGAACAAAAAGGACAATTTAAAAAACCCAACAACCTAAAGATAGCCTCTGAATAGGTAAACATGACAGAAACATTATCTGGGTCACATTTGGGCAACAGAGTTTGCTCTGTTTCAAGTGCCAGTGGTTTACTGATGATTTAGATGAACTTCCTGAGGAGTGTTTGAAAATTCTTGGCTCATATTCTATTTACCATCTGTTGGGAGGACTTTGATGAACCAGCAAAAGACATGTTGGAATGGAGTAGCTGTTATGACTCAGTGGTTGAGTTTTGTGATCCATAAACTTGAGCATCTTTTAATCCTTTTGATTATTTGTTTATAGTGATGTAAATAAATGTATTTTTATCAGAAAGTTCCAAGTCTGACCATTTCTTTGTATCTAATAAAACTCTTATTTCTACCCTAACTTGGAAAAAACAGTCTCAATAAGTTGAAAAATATAGAAATTTGCTTCCTAAAGATCTTCTTAGCTGTTATGAACAGTCATAAAATTATTTGCTTGGTATTAATACTTCATTTTAACATTCACACGTAGGGCCATGTGCCCACACACCTGGTAAGAAAGCTGACAATCTTTCCATATTTTCAATCTTTTCAGATTTTTGTACAAAAAATGTTGATATCATTTTTGCAAAGATTTTCCTCTCATTTATATTCACATTTCCAAATCAGACACTATCAAAGGCCTTGAATGAGATGCTTGCAGTCTGACATAATTAGCTCCATTAACACTGGTCCTGCAATTGACAGGTAACTTCTTTTGCTGTTACATATGTCCTGGATTCTGTAATTTCCACTCCAACTCCTCTGATGAAGTGGGTTTCACTCACAAAAGCTTATGACCTAATAAACTTGTTAGTCTATAAGATGCCCCAGGACTGCTCGTTATCAATTTTAATGTGGAATATTCTTAACTGATAATGTACAGTGAGAGAGTAAGTTCTCAGTATTTTCCATGTTTTGCAAGAAACACAGTTGATGGCAGGGGCGGCCCAAGGCGGGCTGCCGGCAGCTGGCGCCCTAGGTGGAATGCGTGATCGGCGCTCCCGCCTCCACAGCCCTCAATGGTGTGATGTCATCATTGGGCGCCCATTTAACGCGGCGCCATAGGTGACGGCCTAGTCAGCCTATACGCACAGGCCGCCCCTGGTTGATGGTGGTGATCACCTGCTTTCTGATAATAGTTTCCTCTTCCAGGTACAAGGAATGACAGTTTCTGTAACCAGGTCTTTTTGGATATTTAAAAAAAAAAAAAAAGTTCCAAAAAGAATTAGATAAGTTCATGGAAGATTGGTCCATCATTGGCTATTAGCCAAGATAGTGAAGGGTGTGACCTCCTCCCTTGAGGTCCCTAAATTTAATTGCTAGAATCTGGGAGTGGATGACCGGGGATGAATCACTCAAAAACTTGCCCTGTTCGTTGCCTCTGAACATCTGGCACCAGCCACTGTCAGAGGCCAAAATACTGGGCTAGATGTATCATTGGTTGGGTCCAGTATGGCCACTTGTATGTTCTGGTTTTAAGCCATGGGATCTGGGAAGAATTTGGAATGCAGAATCTGGGAAGAATTTGAGAGAGGGTGAAGTAGGGAGTAGAGGATGCTCCAGTGGTAGCCCAGCAGGGGTCCAGAAGAAAGAGAAGAAAAGCAGGAAAGAGCTCAGGGAAAGAGCAGCAAGGCCAGAGCTTGAGCAGATGGTGGTCACTGAGCATAGTGTTCCTGGGCTGGCACCTGGAGTAGAGGGTGGGGTTTGGGTTCCCCTACTGACCATAGGAAAAGTGGCACAGTCTTGATTGGGAAGGCTGCCTGGAATGGCACCCAGACAATGGGTCCAGTGAGACTTTGTTACCCTGGCAGGGGAAAACGATATAGTGACCTGGCCAGAGGGCCCAGCCATGAAGACATATGGCCAACTGACAGAGGAAGCACTGCTACTCCTAGAAAAGAGTTATGACAGAAGTAAGAGATGGAGAGGAGCATCCGCCCGGGCAGAGCTAATCCCGGGATGCAGCCACAAGGGAGCACCTGCACCGGGAGCAGAACCTGCACGGCATGCTCTGTCTCGCTGCCCTTGATATAGGTGCATGGCTGGGGTGGGTGCATGGCAGAAGTAGGAAGGGGGTATGGTCAGGTAAGTCCACACTCTGGGTGTTCTGGGCTATGTGATTGCTACATGTGGATGTGTGAGCAGCAGTCCTCCCAGCCACCAGAGGAGCCCTGAGCTGGGGATAGAAAGCTGGCACATGGGTACTTCTACCACCACCCCCCCCCCATCCCCACGCTAAGTCACTCAGAGGTGCAACTCATAACCTGGGCCCTGTTCCGCAACTGTTATTTTCTTTACTAACCCAGCTCCTGCTCAGCAAGTTATCCCTGAAACATGCTCCAATGAATATGTCACTAAACAACGGGGTTTTTTGAAACACATTCTTTCCGAGCTGAGGCCTTATGTGCCATTGGGGATAGTGCTGATAAGGATATATGGAAATAGGATCTCTTGCTCCTCCTCCTCCACTGAGGCTGTTTTACAAACACACAGGCATAGAACAAATATACAGAAGTGGACTGAAAGTGTGTTGGAGGGAATGCAACCCGAAAGTCACCTTCCTGCACATCTGGTGGGAATGTCTTAGAGTATTTTCCTGCAACCCTGGAAAGATGCCTGTTGACAAATTAAAGACATAACAGAAACTGAATTCCCACAAGATATCTAACCGCTGCTCTTGCTTCGGTGCATGCCTATTCCACGGGTCAGTGATTTGGAAAGAACTGAATTTATCACCCACGTATTGGTTGGTAGAATCCAGATGTATTATCACTTCCTTTTGTAAGAGGAAAGACCCTCTTATCTGTCATGAAATGGTTTGGCTAAATGTGGGACCTTTTAAACAAGGATGGGGGCGAGTGGAGAAATAACTTAGTGAAAAGGACTATTGAATCAGTGTCTTCTTACTTGGCATGCTGGCTTCTAGAGTCTCTTATTATAAAACAAATCCAGCAAGCAAAGCCATAAACAAATTTTTATTTTCCATGTTCTGATATTTTGCAGAATGCTGACTGGCTTGCACAGAGGGATTTATTTGCTCTGCATGTGCAAATGCAGGTGCATTTTTATTTTATTAAATGATTAAAATAAAACAGAGAAGGTCTTTTTTTTTTTTAGAAAAAATCCATGCAGAATGCTGCCCTTTGCACATTATTATTATTATTATTTTATTAGTTTTATAAGGCCCCAAGGTATCGTAGGTACTTCAAAACAACCCACACACGATTCATGTTTCCTCAAGGAATTTACGGTCTGAAAGTTCTGGTACTGCAAGCATTTCTTCACTTGAATAATGTTATCCGTGTTAGTAATCCCATGTACATACACAGTTGCAAGACTGACGCTTACATGTTACAATTGACTGACAACTGAGGCTATAACAAGTACTAGGAAGGGGAGGAAATAGGTTACAGATACAGTATGTTAACAAAGCCAAGGTGTACATTCATTTTGGTGATACAATCTCTTTAACGACATTACACCCATTTTCCATCCATGAATGCAAAACACGGGGTAAAGCTACCTTGTTTGTGAAATACTGATTGAAGGGACAAAAGCGCTGTGTCAAAATCTCTATAAACTTTCTGTTCCAGGTATTGCGCATTGTAACTCTTAAAACCATCCCGTTTGTTATAGGCAAGGACACACCAGTAGCTTTGGAGAGTCAATGAGACGGGTCCAAACAAGAATTTCTTATTCACCCTCACACTCAAGTCAGATGTTACCAGTTTGGATAAAATGAGACCTGGGGAAAATGGAAACTTTGGAGATGTTACTTCATCACTCTGTGCCTCGGTTCCCCTTGTACAACAGGGGATACCAGCTCTCCCATCCCTCACGAGGTGTTGTGAGGATGAAAACATTAAAGTTTTGTGAGTTGGTTACACCGTGAAAGAGAACCATGTAAGTGCTTACGAGAGAGAGGGAGAGACAATAGCTTGACCATGGAGCAGGCAGTTGCTTTCTCTCTTATGGCACAGGTCTGGCGCTAACAGAAGAGAGAGGGCATGAGTTCTCCATCAGTTCTCTGGGGCTGCCAGAAGGCATTGCTGTCAGAACCTGATAGCAGGGTGGTGACTGAAACACCTTCGAAGGGGGCTGGTGACCTGGCATGTGACTATAGAAAGGCAGGTGGAAGTTCTCTTCACTTCCCTGCACCTAGGGGAAAAGATCTCACCAAACTCTGGATCCCAAGAGAAGGTTGCTACAAGCCTTCAACTGACAGCCATTGGCCCCAAGAGGCAGCTAGTAGGACGAAAAATGGCTGATGCAGCTCCTGTGGGTGGATTGCTTTTTATGCCCTCTAGAATAAAGTGGAGTTTTTGTGTTGGCTGGAGGATTAAACTATTCAGAGAGAGGGAAACTAAACCCCATCCACCACACCCAGAGGTAAGAGACTGCTCCACTGCTCTAGCACAGGAGGCAAGAGAAATTAAATAAGATATGGACTCTTATAAGATACGGAAAGTTGTGGCGCAGGTCAAATTGCAGTGCAGGCCTCTCTCTCTCAAGCAAGGGGAGAGTGAAAAAGTGAAGTGAAATGCAGCAGCTGCCAGAGCTGGCACTGTAGCTCGAATCGTTAGTGCAGCCTGTTCTTATTAATAGGTGCAAATTGTGCACTGTGTAAAACGATGAAAAGCTGGTTAAATCGGATTGCCCGTACTTCTGCCTTGCCAAGAATAGCATTTTGGTTAAGGTACATTGTAAAACTGGCAGTCTCCACATAGACAATGACGGTCAGCTTGCTGTGAAATGGAAGACTGCACTGGACAGCTGGATCAATTAATTTCCCAAGCTGCAGCTGCTCCAAGATAAAGTGGGTGCAGTGTAGCTTGTTGGGCCTGTTTGTGATCCTCACAAGGAAGCTGAGCATGACTGATGTATCTAATAGCTAAGCACTACCGATGGCCGCAATGCAGTAATGGCTTCCAGGGGTCAAGCTGTTGAGTGCAATTGTTGGGAGCAGAGCTTGCCGTGGAGGTGTGAGACCTGAGAGCGCGCACAAGTCTGATCGTCTGAAAGGCAACCAGCTCATGGCAGTTGACTTGAAGGATTGGTGCTGTGTATGCTAAAGAGAAGTACCTTTTGAAGAACAGAAACATGCCTGTGATGGGGCTTTTGGATTCTTTCTGGAGACTGGGGAGGAAAGTTAATCTCCTTTTGGACAGCAGCAGGCAGTATCAGGGAACTGCAGAAAATCTGAGCTCAGGGAACTGCAGAAAATCAAGGCTGGGCCAGTTATGACCAACTGAAGAGCCAGGAGATGTAAGGACTTTTTAGGGAAATGTAAAGACTAAAGACTCTTTATTATTGTGATGGACTCCATCTTGAAAATATAGACTCCATTTTGTCTTTGGGACTGCTGGAGAAGTAAACAGAACTGGTTCCAACTGGGTTTCCCCGCCAAGGACATTATTTACCTCAGATGTGCACTACGCTGCACACAGCACGCAGGAGCGTACTGGCAATCAAAATAGGCCCAGGAAATGGGTTGAGAACGGCCCACCCCATGACGTCACCCCTGCGTGCCCCTCAAGCCCCGCCCCCTGTGTCATGTCTGGCGGACGCGGAGCCGCTCGGAGTGAGGAGCAATGCGTGCGGACACGATGGCCCACCGGACGACGGTCCACCGGGAAATTCCCGGTATCCCGCCGGGCCAGTCCGCCCCTGACGGCACGGGACATTTTGCACACGGCACAGAGACAGTGCACTCAGCACCCTTGCTGCTTTTCCTGCGCAAGGAACAATATAAGGACTGTCGCTCCGAGGGGCGGGGCTGCTCCTCCCGAGGGGCGGGGCTGCTCCTCCTGAACAGCCTTGCTGCTTGATCCTTCGGCCCTAGGTCTGCTGCTGCTTCTTGCCTGTCCTGCTGTCACTCCGTGGCAAAGGCTCGAGTGAGGCCTACCATCCGGCTGCAGGATAGAAGCTGCCTGAGGGAGAGGAATCTCCGAGCTGCTGTGGGTGCCTCCCCTCACAGCCGCCGCCAAAGGGTGTGGGGATTTGTGTTTAGGGGACACTCAGCAGAGCTCCTAGGTTCCTTTGCCCACTCCGGAATCCTGGCCTGGTCCCTGTGGTGAAAGCCCTCTGTAAGCCAGACCTGACTCCGTGATTGACCTGAGCCTGAATAACATCGTGGGATCACCTAGTGTTCCTCCCGGACAGCAGGTTCCCCTGCTGAATGGTAGAAGGTCCTAGGGTTGCTTCTTCCCTCCACATCCGTTGAATACCATCTGTCATCTAAGCCAGACAGACACCTGTAGAGTATTTTAACTTACCTTGTTGTATTGGGGAATTCTTTTCCATCTTCTTTTCTCTTCTGGTTCAAGGTTGTGGGGTTGGTTTACTGTTTACTGGTTGTACTGGGGTTAATTTGTTCTGTTACCATATGCTGTGTACTGTTTTAATTCTTTAATAGATTGGTTAAATTTATATTTGAGTTGTGTTTTTATTGGGGCCATAAGAAATCCACTGGTGGTAGATACAGTTGTCAGGGGACCTGTGCTTCTGGTGTCAGGAACAAAAATCATAAGATCAGATCCTAGTTTAAACTAAATTGTATTATTGTTTCTGAGTTCCTGGGTAACAGAGGGGACATTAGTCCGGCTACAACTATCTTCTTTTGGTGCTACAGATTTCATAATGCCATTGGCTGGCTGGTCTATGGTCCCTATTAAGTGCTTGTCTTTTCTAGAGGTAGGTTTTATTCTTGTTGTTTCTCTCTCATTTGGCACCGAGGACATGTCTACACTACAGAGGGGTTTTGGTTTTTTTTTTTCAGAAAAACGGCTGTTTTTAAAAAAAAAAAAAAAGTCAATTATGTCCACACTGCAGTCGTGTTCTTTTGAAAGAAAATGGAAAGAACAGAGTGGTTTTTCCGGCATTGATAATCCCCTTTCTACGAGGAAGAAGCCTTTTTCCAAAAGAGCTCTTTCGGAAAAAGGTGTGTGTGGACAAGGAAGAGGGAGTTCTTTCGGAAGAAGAGGAAAAAGCACAGGTGCCCTGGTGGCCACTCCATCCATAGTAATCACAATTTTAATGTGAGATAGCGTCCATTCAGTGTGGACACTAGCTCTCGAAAAAGCAGATCACTTTTTCAATGTGCTTTGGCAGTGTAGAAGCTCTCTTTCGGAAGAAGTTTTTTCCGAAGATCTTTTCCAAAAAAGCTTCTTCTGAAAGAAGCCTGCAGTCTAGAAGTAGCCTGAACCTCCTAAACACAGGAGCAAGATGGTGTAGTTCAGAGGCTGTTCTGAGTCATACACCCTGATTTTCACCTCTGTCCCCATTAGGGCTGTTTTCTGAGCTATGCTTAAAAGTGTACTGGGAGTACTTGTTTTTTTAAGACAATGTGGAACATTGCCCATCTCATAAAACGTGACACTCCACACTGGGGTGTATTCATTTTATTCCAGATTACAATACAAATGCATAAAGGACTGGACTGAAAGCAGACATGATGTTGATGAATCATCACTGCAAGGAGGGAGAAAAAACATCTCCAGAGAAACAAACTGGACAAATGGTGGAACTACATAAATCAGGGTAGACAACAGGCATTGGCAATGCTTCAGAATGCAGGCGCTATTGAAGTGTCCTTTTTCGTTTTTACTTTTTAAGTCAGTGATTGCTCATTTCATGATCAGTGAATATGAGGAATAAACACATCATGGACTTTGTTTGATATGACATTGTATTGTAGCTATGAATTGTCTGAACATTTTTGGTGAAAGAATGACTTGTATTAATTGCAAATGTTGAAAATGTTTAATTTTTTTCTCCAGTTTTTGGTTGTCCGAAACAAAACAAACAAAAATAGAGGTTTGAGTTTTATTTTCATGTAAACCTGAGACAATTGGTAGAGATTTTCTACAAAAATGAAAATCTTCATTTTTTTCTAATTTTCTTTTAACAAATTAAAAAAAAAAAAATCTTCCAAAGATCTCTAGTAGGGTATGCCTACACAGCAGCATTATTTTGTAATAACTGACGTTATTGCAAAATACTGTAACAAAAGAGCACGTCTACACTACAAGCCTTTGTTTCAAAATAATGTCCGACTCATGGCACCCCTCATTTCATGAGGAATTAGGGAAGTTGAAGGAAGAGTGTTCTTCCTTCAACTTCCTGCTGTGTAGACAGCGCCAAAAGCCAAAATAAGCTATTTTAACTTAAGCTATGCAATTGACGTAGCTTAAATTGCATAGCTTATTCCAACTTTAGCTCTGCTGTATAGACAGACCAGTAGTGACCATCCTGCTTCAAATCTAGACATCAGGCAAGACCTCATTCCAGTTTCTGGTTGTGTTGTTCTGCTCAGGGAACACAAAAGCTGGAAAGGCAGGGGGGAAATTCCTGAGTGGCATAAAGCGAACATAACCACCTGCTCCCTGCCCCACAATTCTAGGGTATTCTGCAGGCATAAGGGAGGGTGAGGAAATTGCACTCCAGCAATCCTGGGCCAGTTAGAACAGTGCTAGGGAAGCATTACTGTCAGAGTAATTCAGGGCAGTCCTGAGGCTGCTCTAAGTTATACCAAGGGCTGAAACAGTCTGTGTCTGGCTTCAGTATGAGGGGGAGGAGGATGGAACATAAAGATGAGTTAGAACTGCCTACCATTGTCCTACTGGTTCTTGAGTCAGTCTTAACCTGGATGGATTCATGAATCTGGCCAGGCATCTTCAAGCTTTTTCCTGAAGTGTTGAATAGGTTCCTAGTCCTTTTATTAGCTTACCTGAGAACTACTGTTGCAACCTAGCTCTTACACAGATTTTATGAAAAGTCTGAATCAGGTTTTCTTCACGAGGAGGCAGAAGCTGCATCTAGAATGAAATATTTTTCTCCTCCAGGGAGGCAAAGCTAACTTTGGGGAGAAATCATTGATTGGACCTTTATTCCATTAGCAGACTGAAGGGAGAATCACTGAAAGATCTGATGGTGCTACTTTGTTATTGGTCATTTCTGGGTATTAATGTAATAGCCAAAAAAAAAAAAATCAAATCCTTGTAAGAGTTACACCTCCCTTGGCAAAAACCAAAAACAAATTCATGTGTACCAAAAATAAAACACCCCCGTTCTCCTCCCCACCCACAAACTATTCTCACCCCTTTATTAGTAAAATTAATTGGTTCTGTTTTGATCTCCCACCTTAAAAAAAAAAAATCCCCAAATAATTATTTGAATCCCTCTTTTGCCTTCTTTTGTGCCTTAATAGGCATAGAGGGGGCCAGTACAAATGGACACGTTCAGCGATCGGGCTGAGGCAGAGAATACCGCTAAATGTATTAAGATAATTACAATACTAACAGATTTCAACCCATTTTACAAAATAAAACATCTCCTTGCCTAAGTTGCACCTAAATCCCAAGGCCCGCTCACTTATGGCATCAAAATGAGATGCCACTGGGAATAGATGGGGTTAGCCTGTGCACCCTGCTAGTGTTTCCTTGCAGAGATGTGGGAAAGGGTTGCCGTATAAACTTGCAACAGTGAATCCAGGGCAGAAATTGTGTCCAAAGCCTTATTGGAAAACTGGTTTTGGCTCCAACTGCCATAAAAACAAGACCCCCTCCTCTTCAGAAAGCAGCCTGAGAGGAGCCTGGAATAGGTCACCAGAGATCTCTGAACAAATAGTAGGGATGTTTCTGTGACAGCTTTGGAGAGGGCTGTGGTAATTTATGAATACTCTGTATTCTATATGGCTAGCTGCTTGTTGTAAGAGGGTTTGCCATGTGAAAATGTGGGGTTCATTCAAGAAGAGGCTGGCTGCGTGTAGGCAGGAAAGAGAACAGTGACTTTAGCTAGTCAAACAGCTCTCAACACTTGAGGTACAACGCATGCGCCTTCACACTAAAATTCCATCACCAATATCCTTCTGAGCTCACCACATTGTTCTCAGTTTAACAGGCTCTTCTTATTCTACTGCCCAAAGGCTGTGCAGCTGGATTTTAAAAGACAGTCACTCAAGGAAAGGAGAGTTAAGAGGAACAGAATGAGACCTAGACTGCCAGACGTTAGGGGTCTGCAGAAAGATAGCCCTGCTGGTAGACATTTTGTTGCTTCTCTTATGCCATTTTTGACCTTACTATTAAGATTAAACTATACTTTTCATTTTGGGTCACTATAATCCAGACTCCTGAAGGGAAGAACTCAGGTGCTCAAACCTAGGTGGTCTTTCTGGGGAAACACAGCTAATCCACAGGACAGTAGCCTAGAGACCCAGGCCAATTCTGAGCATTTCTGACTGATAGTTTTCTTGCCATTGAATAGTCAGGATGCTTAGCCAACCTGTAATGTGTGTTGGAGTTAGCTCTGCATAAGGGAGACCCATTCAGCGGAGTGATTGTGGGAGGTAGGTGGGCCTTGGGGAGGTCAGAATGTTTGCTACAATAAGCCGGTGCAGTAAAGGCATTCAGCCTTTTTTTTTTTTTTTTTTTTTTTTTTAAACAATAACCTATTTTCAATTTTTTGCCCCTTATACAAAGCCCTCCAGGGTGGACTGCCCACCTCCTGTAGCTTTCCCTTGTCCATTTGTGCATCTTACTCACAAATCAGGTTGCTCCCATTAATGTAAGTGGGGTTTGGGGTTTCCCTGCAAATTAAGTTCTGGGGGGTGGAACTCAAGGGCACACTCGGGGTATACCGACTGCTTTGCTAGCTGGAGGCACCACACAGATTCTTTAAGTTGGTACCCAACATCTTGCTAGAAACCCCCTTCCCAAGGTTCCAATAGTCCCATGACTCTTGGTAAAACCTAGGACTGCTACACAGATGACAGTGCCCTGACTTGGAGCCAAGTGACTGAAGTCCTTGCACAGGAGATCCTATGCTGTGATCATCCATGAAATACTTTAAAAGGTTGACATTTGTGCTGTTGGTATTAGGCTTCAGAGTTAACATCTAATTGGGATGGTTAGCTGAAGTCCCTCTGTCCAGAGCCGGTCTTAGGAGCGGGCTGGTACTGCATTTTGGCCTGACCTCCCAAATCCTCCCCCCCCAGGTTTCCCTAGTTACTCCCCGACCAGGGCGAGGGTTTTTTTTTTTTTTTTTTTTGCTTGACAAATATTTGTCTGGTATCTTTTTTTTTGAAACCATCTGGCAACCCTACCGGTGAGCTGGGCAGTCGCCTGGGGCTGCCAATTGGTTAGGACCGGCCCTGCCCCGTCTCTCAGAGCTACTATTTCAGGCTATCACCAGGTGCAGGTAGGTATCAGCATGGTCAGAGGAGTCATACCAGTTTTATTCTAGTATAAATGAGCATAGAATCAGGTCCAGGGAGTTTCCTCTTTTTTTTTATATGAATTATTCCAATTTAAGGGTCAATGTGGCTCTAAATTACCAAAATCAGAGGAACGCACAATTAAAATGAATAAAAAATGTTACACTAATGCACTGTGGCCTATGCTGAGATTTAAAATCAGAAAGCTGAGTTAGCGAAAAGAAAAATATGTATGTGTGACTCCCTGTAGGAAGAATACTGAAATGGGACTAAGCAGGAGAAGAAAGGACCATGAAAGTGACTATCATGATACAACACTGACGTTATGTCTGCATAGCAGTGTTATTTCAGAATAACTGACATTATTCCAAAATAACAAAGAGCGTGTCTATTTCAAAATAATGTCGAGCTGGAGGACTTCTTACTCCGACTCCTGTAACCCTCATTTCACGAGGAGTAAGGAAAGTCGAAGGAAGAGTGTTCTTCCTTTGACTTCCTGCTGTGTAGACAGCACCACAAGCCGAATTAAGCTATTTCGACTTCAGCTATGCAATTGACGTAGCTCAAGTTGCATAGTTTAATTCAAGTTTTGCCCTGTTGTGTAGACGTACCCTGGGGATGATGATAACCTGATTATTTAAGGCATTGAACTGCTGAGCATCAGCGACTTTCATTGGAATCCAGCCCTTTTTCAATAGGTTTAAGGATGAAAATATATGCTCGTATGCTGTCTTCTGTCAAACAAGCAAATAGTCTGAGTTTGTTAATAGCCTGAGCTGACTCAGTATTAGAAATACACTGCTTCTGGAATCTTTGTGACAGAATTGTGAAGTAAGCGGGGTGTTGTTCATAATAAAAGCATCCAAAATATACCCTCAAGTTGAATCAGAGGAGAAGGCAGTGTGATACTTTTCTAAGTTCCAGAGACAAAATGAGCTATGGCCACATTAGACAACATTCTTCATCAATCTCATAACATTTGTACAGAAATTTCAAGTATGATCATGCGCACTCACTGGAATCCTTGGGCTTAGTTTGCCATCGGTGAGATCCAAGAACACGTATGAGCTCAGCTTGGCTTTCTCTTGGTGAGGCACGCATCCCCTGCTGAACTTCTTGAGCTTGATTCCTTTGTGGGCTGCTCAGATGCCCAATTGCAAATGCAGACAGAAGTCACTACACTAGTTATATATTTCCAATAACATGTTAATAGATTTTTAAGACCAGAAGGAACCATTATGATAAACTATTCTGACTTCCTGTATAACGCATGTATTAGAATTTCATCCAGTCATTTCTCCATCTACCCCATAACTTTTGGTTGAGCTACAGCATATGTTGTGGAAAGAGATCCAATCTTAATTTAAATAATCAAGAGAATCCACCACATCCTTAGGTAAGTTATTCCAATGGGTAATACCCTCACATTACAAAATCTGCCCTTTATTTCTCTTTGAATGTGTTTAGTTTCAGTTTCTAGCAAGTGGATCTCATTATGGTTTTCATCTGGGTTAAAAAGTCTTCTACTATTAGAAGTTTTTTCTCCATTACAAACTAAGTCATCTCTTAATTGTCTCTGAACTTCAATAAACTAAATAGATGGTGCTTCTTTAGTTTCTTGCTGTAAGGCAGGTTCTTCAGATGTTGAATCATTCTTGGTAGCTGTCTTCTGAGCCCTTTTTATTCTGTCAATGTTCCTTTAAAAATCTGGATTCCAGAACTGGACACAACCCCGAACTCCATGTGCAAAGGATCCCTAGGTTTCCAGAACAATGTAGTCTAGTATAAAATTTTGCTGGCATGCCACTGAGAAGTTTCCTGTCTTCACATTCAGCTTTAAAAAAAAAAAAACTCTACTCCTCAATAGCAGCCACAAGAAGGAAAAAAATGATGTTAAAGATAATTTATTTGAGAAGAATCTTGTGCATCTTTGTACTGTATAACTTACTAGTGAGAATTATGGAAATCCTCTATTAAATTTTTAACTGTATCTCAAACTATAGTCCTTGCTTTCAGCATATACAGATGAAAATATTCAATTAAGCTGAGTGACCATTCAGCCATGTGATTGATTGAAAGAGATATGAAAAGGACAGTTAGAAGCTGATAATGCACTAAACATGGTTCTCAGCAATACCAGTGTAAATCCACAATAATGTCTCTAACGTGGACTACACAACCACTTGATGTCCCTCCCAACCCCACATTTCTATTATTTTGTGATAATAAAGACTGAAATTCATGAGATTACTCTGGTGTAACTGATATGGAATCCAATCCCCATTTTCTTTCTTGAAGTGTGTCATTTATGCTGAGGAGTTACTTTCCAGTTGTCATTAAACAGTTAATCCAGATGCCCTTTTACAATTAATCAACGTGGGTTTTGGAATTTGTCACTTTAGGAGTGATCAAATGCATATTTTTAAATCAAATACATTTTTTGGTAATTTGGGTTGGGAATTTCAAAGGAGCCAAAGGGTGTTAGGTGCCCAGTTCTAATTAATAACAATGGGATTTGGGCACTAGTTTTCTTAAAACCCCTTTGAAAATCTTAGCCTTAATGTACAGCTGATTATAACTGTATGCATCATAGAATGCATGTAGCACTTTAAAAAATAGTATTGTTGAACTAAATCCAATAACACAGATTCTGGCTTTTTCTTTGCTGAGAACTATAAATTTAAACACTCAAAATTAATTGAATAACATTCACTTTGTTGACATATCAGCCACTTAACCTTTCAGATTAATTTAGTAATGCCAATATACTTTGGTTTGACTCTTTTCAGATAAAAAATTTGCTTTTTTTAAAGAGGAAAATGAATTGAATAACTTTAAAACTGGGCATTGCTCAAGTATAATTAGTGGTTTCCTTTCTTACCACAAATAATCCAATACACTGATTAAAATAATACCTTGTAATACTTCAGTTAGTTCAGCTAAGAATTTGATTTATTTTAGCAGTCATTTTCCAATGTGTCATCCTGTCCCCAGTGTATTCATAGAAATAGTTTAAGGTTTTATCTGTCCAATTATTGTTAGTATCACAAGTAATATTTTGTGCAACACTGAAAATTTTACTTCAGCTATATAGACTCAATTCCCTGGCTTGGCTCTCTAGGATTTATTAGTTGCAATGACGTCATAGTTGAATGCACAAGTTTGTCTGTCTGTCTATTGATCTAGCTTTTTTCATTCCCTTTTCTATAGACATGGGGACCCACAAAAAGGGAATTTAGAAATAGAGTCCCACATCCAGTTTACTTGGATGTGAACAAAGTGAAATGTGAATCCCAGTGTCTCACTGTATTGAGCAAAGAGCAATTCCAGTAACAGTGAAACTTACACATTGAGCAAAACTAATCTGTTTTTAAGATTTCACCATAAGAAAGTTCTAGTGTCTCTGCAAATACGTAAATATACACTATATATAGACATATATGTATAGGTGCTGTATATACAGAGGGACATGCATACATACTTACTGGATGTGTATAGAACATCCATTTATGTCCAACTCTATTCCTTATCGTGAAGCCATCATTAAGATTTAAACAAGGGAATTGAGAACACAGAGAGGTACATTTTCAAATCCTGGTTTAGGAAGTTTATCTGCAGTATTAAGAGTGTAATAGAAACTCTCAGAGTATTTATTACCAAGAAATCTTTCCGTAAGCATTGGAATGGTTTGCTGAATAGCCAGATGTTGCTGCAGAAACTCCCCACCCCCTGTTTTTAATAGTTTGATTAATCCTACACACAAAACTGGAGCTGATAAAAAAAAATATTCTACACTGCAAACATCTCAGCCTCTGGACACTGCTGAAGTTAAACCATTCAGCAGTATGCCTCGGTTGTTTTTATTCTATTCTAATAAAATAAAACCTTCCGACCAGTAACACTGGCCTATATATATTTTTGTACTGTAAACACTGACATTTCTGAGCAGTTCCGAGAATGCATGCAGAAACTTACAGCCAAGTCAAATGTTTACCATTTGTTAGAAGAGAAATATACAGCTGCTTTCCAAGCCAGTGTTTCTGTTAGCTCAGATTTTGGTACGCTACTCTATTTCAAACCTTCGAGCTAATGGCCATTAAGGAAGATAATCATTGATTTCTATCTGCTGGAAAGAGGAAGGAAACACAAATGAACGCTTAAGAATATACTGCTTAGCACTGCTTACTAGAAACTTTTTTTCTACTTACAGAAGGACAGCAACAGTAGAGAAATCAGACCCAGCCTCTTCCAGTAACCCATTCTCTGGATTCTGCCAGCAACTGGAAAAACAGCTTCACAGTGTTGATCAATTCATCCTCCACCAGTGCAGGCAGTCTCTGATTATTTTGCTCCCCAAACCAAATCTCCCAGGCTTGTGAGGCTCCTGGCTGAACGTGCAGGGAAGGCGGATCCAGCTGTTTCAAATCCAGCTGTGTGTGGGGTCCGCCCAGGAACTGGAGTTTATGAACAAACTAAGCCTGACTCTCTCTCCTCTGTCTATATACAAATATGGGAGGGGGAAGCCTGGGGGAAGAGCTTTGGCTCTGAGAGCAGAGTCTGATTTTCTGATGACAACATTCAGCTGCTTCCAGCTCCAGATTGTCCCAAGGATCTTTGAAGAGCACCTCGATTTTATTGCGGGCATCTAATCAAAATGTTGTGTTTACCACAACACATCCCTTTCATTCGAATAAAACCCACACTGTGGCAGTTCGGTACACAGAGTAATTGCTAATCTACCATTTTTCTTACCTTAGCTGTCCTTTTGTCAATACATTTGTAAAGTTGTTTCCTTGAAAAAAACTTACTTGAAGGACTCAGGACAACATACCTACCAACATACCAGAAAGGGCACTTCAGCGCATGCCTCACTTCAAGCATAAAGATTCAATGGGACTTAAGCATAGACTAAAATGTGTTCCTGAATCAGAAGCTAAAGTAATAATGCTTAGCATTTATGCAGCATTTTTCTTCCCAAGCTCTCAAACTGTTTTACGATGATGTGTAGGCAATGTTCTCCCCACTTTGCAAATGACAAAACTCTAGTATAGGGTGGGCAATAACACAGTGGCAGTTCACCAGGGTTCGCCCCTGGTGGGCCGCCACCATTTTATTTACCTGCACGGCTGCAAGTACTGATGATTGCAGTTCCCGTTGGCTGTGGCTCACCATTCCTGGACAACAGGAGCAGTGGGAGGCGGTGCAGACCAGGACATTGCTTCCCTCAGCTCCCATTGGCCAGGAATGGAGATCTGCGGCCAATGGAAGCTGCAGTTGCCAGAACCTGCAGCTGTGCAGGTAAATATAGCAGTGGGTGCCTGCTAGGAGCTAACTCTGGCAAACTGGATCCGGCTGGTGGGCTGCTATTTGCTCACCCCTGCTCTAGTACCTAGAAAAGAACGGGCTTGTCCAAGTTACCAGGACCAGCAGTCTGTGAGAAAATGGGAATAAAACTCAAGTCTTCTGACCCTAAACAAAGATATTCTATATCCTGAAACACACTACCCTTAAAATAGGCTAAAGGAGTGACCAGTGTAATTTACTATGGCAGAGAGAGAAATGATGTCCATTCTTTTACAGCCCAAAAGTTACTCTAACTGGGGGCTAATGTTCTGCAGCTATTGATAAGTGATGCAGCCATAAATTTGAAGACTTATACATAGTACTAAGTGTATACACTGTAATGTAATGATTTTTCACTTGCTATTTTACAATTCATTTTGTGTGTATGTTGCTGATGATATATAGCAGCTGCAGTTTAGCTTCAATCAGCAATGAAGAACTGGCTCCTTATAAAGTACAAGTCTTGTTATCTGGCACTTTAATATCCAGAAAACTCAGTTAACCAGCATCTGTCATAGTCTGCAATACAATTCCTCCTTCAGTTAACCAGAAAAAATCTGATAGCCATCTGGCATAATTTTCCAGCTCTTGTGGAAGTTGTGTTTGTAAACTTGCAGCAGTAAAAGCTGTTCTTGTTGTGCTTCTGAGTATGATACAGTACCATCAGCGGATATCATCTGGCCCATGCTGCAGTTATGGCTAGCAATACACCATCAACAGGCAAAGGACAGAAAAGAAAACGGGTTGTGCTGACAGTAGCCAGAAATTGGGCCTAATTAGGCATCTTGAAAAAGGAGACAATAGAGCCAAGTGACGCACGAGTTTGGCGTTGTCTCATCGACAATCTAAGATATTAAGGTTCAGAAGGCAGATCTGATGAAATTTGTGTCCAGTGCTGAGACGAGCAAAGCAATTGAGAAACGCCGTACTTTGCACAAATCAAAATTGAGCAGTTAGACTACATGCTCTACAAATGCTTTTCCTTGAAGAGTTCTGAGGAAGCTCCAATTTCTGGCCCAATGTTGATTGAAAAGGCCAAAAGACTTTCAGTCATTTTCATCTGCTGAGACTTGTGTTTTTTCTGATGGTTGGTTGGAATGTTTTTAGATGTGACGTGATATCAGAAGGCCTGATATTTCTGGAGAGAAACAGTCTGCTGATCCATGAGGCTGCAGAAAGATATTATTTATTTTTTAAGATGTTGATTGGAGAATATGGCATAACCCCAGAGAACATCCACAGTGCTGAGGAAAAAGGATTCTTGGCATTGCCTGCCATCTTCTACCCTTGCTGGTACAGGTGAGGTTGGTGCACCTGGATGCAAGAGGAACAAAATTGCATCATTCTGCTTACATGTTCAAACGCTGCTGGCACACACAAAATCAAGTTGCTAGTGGTTTCGAAATTCAAGTGGCCAAGAATATTCAAGGATACTGTCCATCTGCCAGTGGGGTACAAGACACAGCCTAATGCATGGATGAACAAGGAAATATTTTTGTATTGGTTCCACCATATCTTTGTTCCTGCTATAAAAGAGAATCCGAAAGAATTTGGAGTGCCAGAAGACACAAAGGTTATTCTGGTTTTAGACAACTGCCAAGCTCACCCTTCTGAAGCAAAGCTTATGTCTGGCAATATTTTCACTGTCTTCCTTCCTGCAGATGTCATCTCACTTATTCAGCCAATGGATCAAGGAATTATTCAAAACCTAAAAGTCAGCTGCAGAAGGGATTTTATGGGGGAAGCTGCTCAACTCTGAAGGAACAGTCCAAGAGTTTCAGTCATGGTACAACATCAAGGCTGCAGTCTTCACTGCGGCACATGTGTGGTCGGCTGTCAAGCCTACAACTTTAAAGAGAGCATGGAGAAAATTGTGGGCACAAGTGATATTTGTGGAGGGGTCCTCTGATGAAGATGAATTTCTAGGCTTCAATGTAAGACCAAAAAGGGGAGTGCTACAGGGGAGATACTTGATGTCCTCCAAAATGGCGACCCCACAAACCCAATCACTGAACTGAAGGATAACAAAGTTGAAGAGTGGGTAGATGTTGATCAAGATCTAGATGTTACAAAAACCCTGACAGACATTGAAAATTATAGAATTGGTTGTCCATCCAGAGAGAAGTATCTGTACTGCAGATGAAATAGGTTCAGAGGAAGAAGAAGACCGTAGTGAAGAAACCAAAGCCTCTTGGGCTACTGCTGCACAGTGTCTGGAAACTTTGGAGAAGTTTGTCGAGCAGCAGTCTTCTTATTCTGCTTAGGAAGTCATGCAGCTGCACGTTGTCCACAGCAGTTTCCTCAAGAAAAAGCAGCTAACTTTCAGGCAGACAGACCTCTGCAAGATGCTTCAAAAAGCTTCTGCACCTTGTGTCACTGGTTCAGCACCGTCATCATTGACAACAGAAGTTATTGATATTGATGACCCTGAGGCAGTAGAGGAACAGTAAATTGCGGTACTGTACAGCAATAGTGTTAAAAGGTGCAGTGTTAAGTAAGATTATTTCATTTCTTAAACATTTTTGCCTTTGGTGAAAAAACTTCAGTAATCAGCACATTTGATTAACCAGCAACCCTCATTCCCCAAGAATGCTGGATAACAAAGCTTGTACTGTACTTGTCTTTACATTCAAGGTCCATCACATAAGAACAGCCATACTAGCCCAATATTTTGTCTTCTGATAGTGACCAATGCCAGTGCCCCAGAGGGAGTGAACAGAACGGGTAATGAAGTGATCCATCTGCTTGAGTGTTGCCCATTCCCAGCTTCTGGCAAACAGAGGCTTGGGACACCATACTTGCCCATCCTAGTTAATACCTTTGATGGACCTTCCTCCATGAATTTATAGCTTTGTTCTGAACTCTGTTAAAGTCCTGGTCTTCACAACATTCTCTGGCAAGGAGTTACGCAGGTTGGCAGTACATTGTGTGAAGAAATATTTTACTTTGTTTGTTTTAAACCTGCTTCATATTGATTTCATTTGGTAAGTTCTTATGCGATGGGAACAAGTAAATAACTTTTCCTTATTTATTTTCTCCTCACCAGTTGTGATTTTATAGACCTCTATCATACCCTCCTTAGTCATCTCTTTTCCAAGCTGAAAAGTCCCAGTCTTACTCATCTCTCCTCATATGGCAGTTGTTCCATACCCCTAATAATTTTTGTTGCCCTTTTCTGAATTTTTTCCAATGCCAGGTTATCTTTTTTTGAGATGAGGCGACCACATCTGCATGCAGTATTCACTAAACTGTAGGATAATGGAGCGGAAGAGTAGGTAATTGTTGATCAAGATCCAGATGTCACAAAAACCCTGACAGACACTGAAATTATAGAAATGGTTGTCCAACCAGAGAGACAGCAGGAACTGCAGAGAATTCTCTAGGACTGATAGTGATAAAATGGATCAGAGCTGGAAAGGAAGAAAGGGGGTCAAACTGGATAAAGAGAGGTGCCTGGGAGAGGCACAGAGAAGCAAAGTTTATGATGCAACAGGAGTGAGTCTATGAAGGGTTGCCTAACTTAGCAGAAGGTATGTTGCTTTTAGCTGTGTGGATTTGAATCCTGGAGAAGCACTGATGGTAGAAGTAAAAATTATTCTTCAGCACTTGAAATGTTTAAAAGGCAATAGCTATCTTTCCACAAGATACGCTGCAGTAGCCCAACCAGAAGTTGTGGCTTTGATTCGGGAATTGCTGGGTGAAATTGTATGGTCTGTGTTCTGCAGGAAGTCAGACTACATAACCATTATGGCCTCTTCTGGCCTTAAAATCTGTGCAGTTAGGAAGGAAGTTTTGAACTGGGGGCTGAAATATTTAGAATTCTTTCCTCGGGGTTGATATCTAAATATGCAGAGATGTACAACCATGGAGAACTTTCCCAAGAAATACAAACGAGACTATGAACCTGCTTACGAGTAAACTGTGTCAGATCATTAGCAGTTGTAAATTGGTATAGTTTTGATAATAACTGAGGTTTGCTGGGGCTCAAGACCTGTATGTCTGAGTAGAAGCAAAGGTTTAATAACCTTTAAGAAAAGAATTATTGTCCTCCAATCTATATATTGAGATACTGAATTTTTTGAGAAGACTCCCTCTTATTTCAGAATTGGGGCAGTTCTCAAGGGCCACAGTGGATTTCTGTTTGACCCTTGAGTTTCCAGGCTTGCGCATTGTGTGTTTTTTGTGTGCGTGAAAGTCAGAGGCAGGCTTTTGTTGGAAATGTCACAGATGATTCATGATAGATGTTAAAACTCTTTAAAACCAGGAAGAATCTCCTGTGGAGAAGGAAAACTTGGAGAGAAACAAAGTCCCCAGCAGGAGTCCAAAAGATCTTTAAACTGTGGTGGGCACTGACAAGACAAGGTCACTCTACGATCAGTAGCTCGGAGTACAGCAAAATTGCAGCAATGGAATTTTTTAATTTTTTTAATGATCAGAAGCTGGGAAACTAGTGACGGGCCTGAACTAAAGGCCTACATCGAAATACCCCCAAAGTACAAGCATGTTTGAAATCTGAACCTGCATGTGAATCTAAATGATCCCTAACTTTTTATGAGCCAAAACAAACCCTGCTGTGAATGCTACTATGCTTAGGAGCATTCCAAGCCCAGATCCAGATTTTACAGTTTCAGCTCATCTCTTCTGCAAACTAAAAATAGGAAATAGCTGGGATTTAAGGGGCAAGGGCTCGGCGTACAGGAAAACACATAACGATATGGCCGTGCAATATAATTTTAGGATAAGATGGCTGGTTTCAGTTCACCCCTTCCCCCCAGCTGGAAAAGGGAGGGAGGTGCTGACCCTGGATGAAGAGCAGCTGGTTCTCCAGTGGGATAACATTCAGATCAAGTTGGGGTTGTGGAATAGCCCGGCTGAGGGAAGTTGTCTGGAAGACATGCTGACTCAAAGTAACATCCAGCTTGGCCCGGCTTCTCCTGGGGCTACCGTGCCTATTTCTAATGCTGTGTTAATGCAGATTTTCCCTAGCTCTTGGCACAGTGCAGTTTGTAAGTGGCCAATGCTACACAGCTTCTTTATAGGCAAACCTCCTACTCCTAGGGCCCGCAGCCTGCATTGCTCCTGAGTGTGTGTGGCCTTGACACTTTTGTCTGCTTTCAGGTGTTTGTTTTCATAAGCTTAGACAAAGTCCTCCAATAACCTACATTTTACATGTATGTCTGCTGTGCGGATGCTACTGATTGTCAGTTAGGGCTTGTCCACACAGCATGACAACGCTGATAGCTGCAGCCACGTGTGATGTAGGTTCCTACCCTGGTTTGCTGTGCACTAACTCACTGTGTAGACAAGCAAAATCTTTTTTCACATATTTTTCAGATGAGAAAACTGAGAACCAGAGATGAAGTTACTCTCCCAAGGCCATAGAGTGAATGGGTTTCAGAGCCAGTACTTTTTTGGCTCTCTGCACAAACCACTAGATCAGGCCTCCGTCTAACAAATAGCTCCAGGCTGAAATCCTCACTTAATTTTCAAATATTATACAAGGGGAAAAAATGCTCCACAATCACTGGGAGCTTTGCCTGGCTCAGTGAGTAACATCTTCAGGATTTGGTCCAAAGGGCTTTAATTTATGTTCCACGGCTTTGCTTCAGTGACAGAACACAATGAACTTTGGAACAAGACACTGGGGAGGAGGAGATAAATGGTGGGGGTTTTTTAAAATTGTTGACTTGTTTATGCCTTTTGGTGTAAACTCCCCTCTTCTTCTGTTAGAGGTCTGGACAACCTCATAACTCAGGACGTGCTGAAGGCTGGAGTTAAAGCTCAGTCAAAACTATTTCTGCAGGATCATTTAAAATTGCATCGTGGGAGTGGTTGTTTTTTTTTTCTGAGTTCTCCCTTAAAAATGGAAAGACATTTTACTGGAGAACCCGAATCAGACTTCAAGACACCTGAAACAATGTGTTGTGTGTTTAAACAAAGGGTCAGATTCAGTCCAGGGTTCTGCTGGGGGAACTAGAGAAGCTAGCAATAACAAAAATTGGAAGAGGTTGTGGCAAAAGTGGCTTCAATTTCCCCTCCACCAGAGCGGACAACCGCCCAGTGGGCAGTACTGTCTGGGACTGGTCATAGAGCAGCTGTGAGATATGTTAGCAGAAGCTCTCAGTGGTCAATCTATGAATAGCCAGGCCTTTCCTTAATGTGAATCACTTTTCCTCCCCCTGGTGCAAAGAAAATCAGCTGGCACAGAAAGGGATAATTGGTACCTCGCAGTGTCCGCCAGAGTAAATCCAGCCCCAAATGTGTAATTGTAAGTAGTCAAGTTCCTTCAGTGAATGTTTGTCCAATAATAAAGCACAGTGGAATCTTAGTTTCTCCCACTGAGCTTCCACTCAGTCACCTTGCATCATGACACTTTCTTACCAAGACAGCTAGTGTCAGCAGAAATGACAGCTGGAGAAATGACAATTGGGTCTTCAAACAACCCCCCAACTTTGCCAAGCTCATCTTCAGAAGAAAGCACCCCACAGACTCGCACACAGCAACCCAAAGCAGCACCAACCCCTGCCAAAATAAACCTGCAGAGAGATCTCCACTGCTACGATAATCAGAACCCCCCCAAAACACCTTTCAAGATCCATAGGTCCTGCACATGCCTATCACAACATGAGGTGTGCCCTATCCAGTGTGCTAAATGCCCCAATATGTGAGTGAAATCAGACAGTCATTACACAGAAAAAAGATAAATGACAAAAACACCTGTGGGAGAACACTTTGCACAGAGTGACTGACCACTCCCTATTCTGCCTCTTAGTCCTTGTCCTTAACAGAAACCTGTACGCTTTCCAAAGTTGAACCTGGGAACATAAATGCATAGCTCTGCTAGACACCAAAAACGAGGGACTTAACAGAGAGGTTGGTTTTTATGGCTCATTACAATAATTTGTAAAACAGCCTGGTTACCTTTCTTAGATCTGAAGAAGACCTGTGCATCTCAAAAGCTTGTCCCTTCCACCAACAGAATGTGAGCCAATAAAAGATATTGTGTCACCTACTTTGTATGTCTCAACTGGAATTAACACTGGGCCATATTCTATTACAGCAGATCTCAGGGTATATCTAGACTGCATTGCTCTTTCGGGATACCAGAAGTATCCGGAAATAGCAACACTGTGTCTTTAAAAGTACCTGCTATTTCGGCTTTCCTGTAACCCTCATTCCATGAGGGTTAAGAGATCTGTCAGAATAGAGCCTTACTTTGAAATTTGTCGCTGTGTAGATCACGCCAAATTTCAAAATAAGCTCTTTTGATTTAGACTCGTAATAAGTAATGCAATTTGCATAGTGCAAATTGCATTGCTTATTCTGACAGAAGGGTGCTGTCTAGACGCATCCTCAGACAGTGGGTCGGGACCCCAAACTAGGTCATGACCAGGTTTTAATGGGGTCATCAGGGCTGGTATTAGACTTGATGGGACTCAGGGCTGAAGTCTGGTCCCACCATCTGAGGTGAAAACCTAACAGCTTCAGCATGGGTGGTGGGGCTCAGGCTTTGGCATTGGTCCTCCTGCCTGTGGTGGCAGGGATTGGGTGGGCTCTGGATTTGGTCCTCCCTCCTAGGGGTTGTGTAGTAACTTTTGTTTTCAGAAGGAGGTTGCAGTACAATGAAATTTGAGAACCTCTCTTCTTTTTTTCTCTTCAGTTTCTTACGCTGCTGTGATCACTGCAGCATCTGAGCACCTTCCAAGAGCGTATAAAGTAATGTGGCCGATGTCTGCCAAGGGTGGTTTGTTCTTTTTTTCATCCTTTGACATCAATAGGAGTTCTGTGTGAGGATGGAATAACAAGACTTGGCCCTACAAATATTCTTCATAAGTTTATTCATTATGGAGAACGGTTTCTTAGGACTTGTCTACACTGCTACTTTATTACGTTGTAACTTTCTTGCTCGGGGTATGAAAAAACACCCCCAAAATGCCCCCAGCTAGCTAAAGGGCTGTAAAGCACCAGTGTAAACAGGCCCACCATGCTGGAAGCAGTGCTCCCAGCACTGTTTGCTACTCCACTTGTGAAGGTGGTTTTCCTACAGCGCTGGGAGAGCTCTCTTCCAGTGCTGGTGGTGTGACCACTGCTGTGTTAAAGCTCTGCTGCGGTTGCACTTTAAGCTTAGAAGTGTAGACAAAGCCCTATGTAAGCTTTCAGACGGCTGGTCTAAGCAAAATGGCTACCTGATTCCACCAGATGCATGGTTCTTTATGAAGCAATATTTCAAGTGGTGAGACACTAAAACACTCTCTCTCCCTCTATCCACCTCAGGTTCGTTTTAGACACTGCCTCTAAGTTCCAAATGATCTGGCAGTTAATTAAAAACCAGGAATCCGAGTAGTTTATTGGTACATTTGCAGGCTGTGGGGGAGTGGGTCTCTAGGGGACTCTGGTGGGAAAGGTGTGTGGGAAAGGAGGGTGGTGGGAAAGGTGTGTGTGCTAAGGGACTAGGGAATGGGGGTTCTGGGCAGTTGTGGTGGGGCTATGGGCAGGGGTGGTGTGTAGCATGCTGTGCTTCTGGTGGGGTTGTGGGCAGCTCTGGCCATAGGGAATCAAGGGGCATGTTGAGTTGGGGGGCTGTGCGGCATGGCATGGTCCTGACCTTGAAGGAAAAGGACATGCTGGCAGCACTGGTCTGAGCAGCTCACTGTGTGTCTGACAACTGCCAGTTTGTGAATAATGCCCTCGCACTGGCCTGGGCTGAGTGGAGCAGCCCTGCCATGCCATGCCCCTTTGCGTCTAGCTGGCCCCTTGCCATGGGGACTGACCTCTCTGTGCCACACTCCGGCTCCGGAGGCTTTTCCCCCACAGGAAGCACTGGGCATGCAGGATTGAGCCCTGCCACTCCCAGTGTGAGCCCCGCCACGCCTGGCTTGAATCATGGATCTGTGCTTCTGTGGATGTATGTATGCTGGAATTCAGGGGGCACTGCAAATCAGGACTTCAGTCTGGGGGGAAGGGAGCGTTGCTGGGAATTCAGCCTTGTGGGGGGGCTGCAATCGGGACTTCAACCCCAAGGGGGGTATGGGAGCCACTGGCAATTGAGGCTTCGGACCCGTGCGGGTGGGCAGGAATCGCCAGCGATCGAAGCTTCAGCCCCAAGCTGTTGACTGGGACTTCAGCCCCAAGCGGGTGGGGGAAGGTGTGTGTGCCAGCTATCAGGACTTCAGTCCTGCAGGAGGAGAGGCCGCTGGTGATCAGAGCTTCAACTCTGCAAGTGTGGTGGGAGATGCTGACCATCAGGACTTCAGCCCCCTGGCATGGGCTGTGGCTGTGCTGACTGCAAACTGACCAGACCAGCAGGAGAAAGACAGGACAATTTGCCCATTTTAAAAAAAAGGTAGGATTCCTGGAAGAGGGCTTAAATAAGGGACCGTCCCATTAAAAATGGGATGGATGGTCACCCTCGTGATGCAGGATCAGGTCCAACCACCTAATCCAGCTTGTGTTCATAAGGATACTTGTTCTAATCCTATCCTGAATGTCCTCGACTTCCACTGTCTCCAGTGGGATTTGGGAGCATTCAAGCATCCACCAGGATACATTCCTCTCATTTATTCCCTGCCTGTGCACTAACTCATGTTGCAGTGCTCAGGACTTTGTTACAGAAATCATGCAAATGGGAGAGAGGGCTTGCTATTTATATGGGTTCCCTGACATCGTCTGTGAGGAAACCCCAACCTTAGTTGGGCTTTGTCATTTTTCATTCTCTTGGTGCAACCTATTCAGCATCTGCTGTGGAGACATTTAAGTGGTCAGATTAACTATGTGAAGACTTATGTACAGCTTATTCCAGTGATTCCTTATCAAGGATTCAGTTACTGATTCTTTGGATGGGGGCACATTATGCTGTTTTTAGCTCCACCACACCCTCTTTCCCCTTAGCCCCGCACACACTAGTCACCCACCCCACCCAACACAGGGGTAGCCGTGTTAGTCTGTATCTGACAAAACAAAGAGGAGTCCTAGCTTTTACCCACGGAAGCTTATGCCCAAATAAATCTGTTAGTCTGTAAAGTGCCACAGGACTCCTTGTTGTTCTCACCTAACACAGCACTTGTTCACATCACCAAACAGATTGCATTGCTTCTCATGTACACCTAAATGATGATTGACAACTCTTGGAGATGCGCCGCATGACTTTCTTCTTTGTTGCTGTGCTTGTTATTTTCCTCTATAGATTTGCCCTGCCATAGCCCTTCTATAACTTTAATCAGTTTACTGAAGAGTCACAAAGCCTAAATCAGGACACAATTTGCCCCATTAGGCTGTTCCTAATCATTTTTTAAAATTACGTTCTATTTTGCTATTGTTTCCCATAAGGCTTTGGGTTTTTCTTGCTTCTTTCTCCTGGCTGCTTTTTGGACAGTTTTCAGCAAAGCCTTTTTTGTGCCATGGGTAATCACTTCTGGCTCCTTTCAGAACCGTGAGTTGGTTTTGCCTCCCTTGTTGGTATTTATGGGCCCAGTTTTGAAAACAGTAGCAGAACTCCCATTGAGTTCAAAGTGAGTGGGACAAAGTGAGTTCAAAGTGACTTCGTCCCTTCTTTTCTCTGTAAGGCTTCCAGACCCTCTCTAGTTATTTTCTTTTTATGAGTTTTTGCTTCCTTGTTTGGGTGCTTAGCTTGATTTTTGCTTTTACTGCTATCTTTATGGCCCCTTCACATAGTGAGTCAGTTCATATACAAATACACCCGTGAGGCTCTTGGGCTGATCTGTGGTGAAGGATTTCTCTTTTTGGTCCTATTAGGCTTTCTCTTTTCCTTTTTTCCATGCTAAAGCAGCCTAGCAAGGATTTTTATTATTGGCAGTTCCCTAACCGTGATTCTTTCCTCCCTCTGTTGTCTCTCAAAGAACACACATTTCTGCCTTGTTACTCATTGTAACAAACCATGCCCACATGCATATAGACACCACAGCCTTCAGTGAGGTTCAAACATAGGCCCTTAAGCACCACAGGAACAAGCCACTACCACATTGCATTAAAAAACTAATTTTATTAGCAAGGGCGGGCTTTATGTTTGCTCGAGCTATCCGTTAGGGACGGGGAGCCAAGACCAATTTCAATGAGCCAATATATTGTATCATCATTAAACATTATTGATGATATTATTTGTTTGTATCATGATAGTGCCTCACAGCTTCATTGATGGAGCAGGATTCCATGGAACTAAGTGTTGTACAAACACATATGTCATATCTTTGGAAATAAGATTTGCCAGTTAATTGTTTCCTTCTTGGGTTACTGGCTGCACAAATATTATTGGGCTATGCAGAAAGCATGGCTGTGATTTTCCCTTTTTTACATTTCTGAGCAATAGAATAGTGTCTATCACCTCTCATTCTGTATCAAAAAGCCAACTCCAGCCACTGACTGGCTCATGAGGTCAGTCTCCATCACCCACCTAAACTTTCAAACATGCACCTTGGTGCTTTTGTTCATGCTGCCTCTAATTCTTGGGATTCCCTATAAGCATCTCAAAAACTAACTCATTGACCTCCTTCAAAAACTAATATTTTCTACTTTGCTCTGAGGCTTACAAAAAATGTGATACCCGTAGGACTGCTTGCTGGTGTGCTGAGAGCAGTAGCGGTCGTGCCGACAAATATTGTTTCTTTGCTTCCTTGTACTCCCCTATAGTTTCTCTCTTGTTTTATACTTAAATTGTAAGGTCTTTGGAGCAGTGATTGTCTTTTTATTCTGTTGGTTCAGAATCCAGCACAATGGGAATGAGGCCCATAGGCACTATGATAATACAAATAATAAACAATAATAAAATAATGCAACAAGCAGGCTGCTTCTTATAACCCAGAGATGGAGGTACTGGGCTGAGTGAAACGCACAAAAGCTTGCAAGGAAAGATTAAGCCTTAGGTACATGTTAACCTTGATTGTTTTTACCATGTGCTATGTGTGCTTTGTACTCTCAGGTGAACTTTGTTTTGAAAAAAGCTGTTTTCTCAGTTACATTAACCACCTCACTGGTCACACAGCTCCCTGAAGTGAAAGGGCTCAGCAGTGCCAAGAGTTGGACGTGTCATGTTAACATGATTGAGAAAGAAGAGGCCATTGCCCAGAGACTCTGTCCCAGTGTGGTTGAACTGTGGGGTTCTGCCCAGAAACAGATGCAGGAAGCCAGGCCTGTCACCTAACGGGTGCACTCAAGAAGAACTAACAGGGTCCAAAATGTCATTTGCCCTCTGAGACAGCCGGGAAACAATTACCTAATACGGGTTGCACCTCCTTAAGCTGGGACTCTCTGGTCTGGCAACATCAGTGGTCCAGCAGGACCACCGATGTTCCCAGGCCAGAGAGCCCTGGTGGCTGGGAGTCAGGCATCAGAAGGGCCAGCAGCTGGGAGTCCAGCTGGGCTGGGAGCCCAGTGGGACTGGCAGTAGCTTGGCAGCAGAGCCAGGACCGTGGCAACCCATTAGAAGAGCCTGGACCACAGCAGCCCGGCAGGCCAACACAGCAGGGAAGCTGATGCCACAGCAGCCTGGCAGGAAAACCGAGGCCAGGTCCATGGCAGCCCAGCAGGGAAGCCAGGGCCAGGTCAGCCTAGCAGGGCAGCTGAGACCACGGCAGCCAGACAGACAGCCGAGCTGGGGCCAGTGGCAGGCAGCCTGGCCGGGGCCAGAAGCGGAGCTGGCAGTGGGGCCAATGGCAGGGGACCTCCCTTGGTCCAGCAAATTCTCTTGTTCGAGAGCAATCAGGTCCAGAGGGTGCTGGACCAGGGAGATCCAACCTGTGGTGGTAATCCCCTATTTACAAATCCAAACCCTGCACTACAGTCCTTAATCAGGCAAATCTTCCATTGCCTTTAGTGGCACTTTTGACTAAAGAAGGTAGAAGAATAATGCCTATGTAACTGTCTTAGTGAGATGAATGTATATACATCCCTCAGGCACTGAGAGAAAACTAGGCCCTCAAGTGTAGTTCATATAATTCAGCATCAAAATTAGGTTGCAAAACCCACAGTATATCCAAGTACAAGCTGCAAGTGATATTTTTTCTTTTATAATTAAAAAGTACTATTCCACTTGAACGTTGGCAAAATCTTGCCCCGTGGTTTTCTTTCCTGCTTTTCACTTAATTCACAGAGAAGCAATGTTGTTTACTGTAAAGGCTCAGAAGTAAGACTCGTTACTTTGGAATTCTATTCCCATCTCTGCTGATATGATCCTCTGTAAGTCACTCGACCTCTTTCTATACAGTTTGCCCATCCGTAAAACAGATATAATAATGTTTACCTGTTGCTCAAGGATATTGAGAGAATTCATTATTAAAGAGCTTTTGACATAACTGGATGAAAGGTGTATTATTACTTTTTTTACTAATAGTGTTCTATTCATAATAAAACAGTTTGATATAGTATATAGGTTTCACCAAAGAATGTCAATTATATTGCTGATATGAATCAGAAAAATTTGAGTATGCACATCCTTTAAATGCAAATGTAATGGATACAAGATATGCATCTTAATGTATATCTTGAGTAAACATACTGAAGACCACACCATAATGGGAAACAGATTTTATGCTACAGTGTGCAATCATGCATTTACATCTAAACTGAACTTTGGGTTTATAAAACAAATCTTAAATCAATCATATTCAAAGGACATATCAACAGTTCACATATTTGTAAAAGGGTTTCATTCCAAGAAACCCTTCAGTGGAAAAGCTTGGAAAACTCTGTCCTGCTAGAAAGTAGGGTGAGATAACAGTTCAAATCAGCTGAAGAAAAATTTGTACAAACATTGAAGACAACAGAATAGAAACCAGATGCAGGATATTCTTTCACAGATCTTTGAAGAAGATTTTGGGGTTTATCTGAAATGCAGTTGGGAGAAAAAGATAAATTAGTGATGAAAAATGTATGCAAGTTCAGCTGTGGTTAATGCTGAAGTTGTGCCCACTGAAAAAAACAAGGAAACACGGTTTTACTTCTCAAGATACAGTGAAATATATTCAGCTTAATTATTATTTCTATTATAATAGTGCCCAGAGGCCCTGAGATCAGGGCCTCATGGTGCCAGATATTATACATATATGTTGGAAGAGTTAGTGTTTATTATCTAATTAAGACAAGATGAAACAATTGGGTGCAACAATCAGAAGGAATGGGGAAGGAGGACAAATTTGTGACCAGTCTAATTAAGACAAGATGAAACAATTGGGTGCAACAATCAGAAGGAATGGGGAAGGAGGACAAATTAAAAAGAACAATAACACCAGTTTAAAGACCAAATAAATTAGATAAATATCAGAAGTCTATACTAGCATGCTACCTACCTGTTATCAGTTGGCAGCTTTCTGTAGCTGTCATGAGAGAAGTGGGGTTTGAGCAGGGATCTGAAGAACAGAGTTTATGGATTAGTTCATCAAGGGTATGCTATGTATATGGGGTAAAACGGACAAAAGCATGAAGATGGCTATGGGAAATAGTATGTTATGAGAACAAGTAAACAAGGAACAGTTATTAACATAAGAACTAGCGGTCACCAAATGAAATTAATAGGTAGCAGGTTTAAAACAAATAAAGGGAAGCATTTCTTCACCCAATGCACAGTCAACCTGTGGAATTTCTTGCCAGGGGATGTTGTGAAGGCCAGGACTTTAACAGGGTTCAAAACAAAGCTATAAATTCATGGAGGAGAGGTGCATTAATGGCTATTAGCCAGGATGGGTAGGAATGGTGTCCCTATCCTGTGTTTGTCAGAGGCTGGGAATGAGTGAGGGGAGAGATCGCTTGATGATTACCTGTTCTGTTCATTCCCTCTGGGGGCACCTGTCATTGGCCACTGTTGGAAGACAGGATACTGGGCTAGATGGACCTTTAGTCTGAACCAGTATGGCCGTTCTTATGGGAATAATGGGCAAGCAGGCAATCGAGACTGGAGGGACGATACAAGAGTAGCTAAACTGTGACTATTCATTAACACAAGGATCAGAAAGAAGCTGTTGTTCCCCTTCAGAAAAGGCACTCAGAAGAGGGAGTCAGAAGTCAGAGTGACAGTCCTCTGACTATGCCGCCGCTATCACACCGCTCTTAGCAAGTAAGCAGCGATCTTGTTATTTACCAACCACAAAGCCAATGACATAATTAAGCGAACGGCAATGCAGAAACGACGAAGGGTCCCACACGCTGCCTAGTCCTGTCATGATAAATCCTCAGCTCCTCCGGGCCAGCTGGATGGCGTCAGAGCAGGGATGCCCCTGTGCCCTGCGCTCCCGGCCCACAGCCTTGCAGCGGCGAATACGAACGGGCGGCTGTGTCGGGCTCGCTGTCCACACGCTCTTCATTGATCCCTGACGGGGGAAGGCGCAGTTACTCCCCAGTCTGCGCTAGTGAGAACTAAGGCGCTGCTGTAGCGGGGCCCTCCCGGGTTTAGCCGCGGGGTGACGGGGGGCTCCCCCCCGCCGTTGCTCCGGGTGACTGGCGGAGGCTCCAGTCCCGGGGGTTGCAGGCAGGGGGAGCCGGGGCCCGAGGGCGCTCCCCGAGCCTGCGATGAGTTTGCCCGGGCTCAGCCGCCGCGGCTGAGCGCCTGCGCGGAGGGGGAGCCGAGCCCCCCATCCCCATGGAGAAGCCGGAGGCCGAGCAGCGCGGCGCTAGCGGCAGCGGCCCGGCGGGCGAGGCGGAGGCGAGCAGCGGGCCCGCGGCGGAGGAGGAGCCCGGCGGCGGAGCGACGGACACGGTGAGGGGGCCGAGCGGGCGGCCCGGCTGGCGGCGGCCGTGCTCCGCCCCGGCCTAGGCGCCTCCGCCGAGCGCCGCGCTTTCCTGCCGGTGGCGGCCGGGCGGCGAGCGGGGCTGGGCCGGGAGAGAGGCGCTAGGCCCGGCCGGCGGGGCCCGAGTCCTGCGTGAGAGGCGCTGCTGCGGCACCTTCGCGTGGCGAAGCGACAGGTGGAAAGTGCCTCCCCTAGTCACCTGTCCCGGGTGAATTCCGCTCTAGGGGAGGCCCCTGCCCTGCCCCTCTGAACCCCGGCCGGTTACTTCCCCTCTGTGGCAGGCAGCCTCCTTTGCCACCTTCCTTCCTAGGTGACTTGTGCCCCAGCCTTTGCTGAGCCTTTAGCCTAATGCCAGCACCTCTGTATGGCTTCCCGCGACTGCCCCACATACATCTCCGCCTCTGCTAAAGCACCGCTTCTCCCTAGGTCCTGTCCTTCCCCGTTGTGTACCCCCAGCTGATTTGTGCTTGCCTAGAGTAGCCGCCTTTTTCGTGGGGTGATCTTACTGTAGATAGAAGCTAAATCTGTGTGCCTTGATTTCCCATCTGTAACATTTCATGCTTTGTTTTCCCTTCTGGCAAATGGGGGATGACACCTACTTCTCAGGGGCATTTTGAGGCTAAATTCACTAGTACATATGAAGCATTTTTAGACCCTTGGAAGGTGTGGTAGAAAAGCATTGTAATAAACAGAAGTCAGTTAAAATAATATTGGACTCTTCTTTCTCAACTCCTCTGCTCACCCATTTCTTCCACTAACACTGAATTTTGATAACCAAATGTGTGTATATTCATAATTTTTTTGTTTGTTTATATACAACGTATTTGTGCAAAGGCATTGGAGCTTATCACTGATGTTCTTACCTGGTAGTCATAGCTTTTAAAAAGATATTAAACCACTTTAAAATATGTTGGCATTCATCTTGTTGGCTCCTAATAAATGGCATGACTGTTTTATTGGGATAACTGTTGGGAAACAGATTCAAAATAGTGGTTTAATGACATCCTTAGTCCACTTTCATGGCTTACATAATGTATTCTGTTGGTGACTTATCAGTATTCAATCAGGAGGTGAGTTGGTGTTTATACTACAAACTTTCCACAGCTGGCCCTGTCTACATTAGAGAAACTCTTTGAAAACTGGCTGAACATACAGGGCATGGCATAAACCCATTATAGTAGACATAGGCCTATACAGCATTCACAAAAACTATTTAGTTCTATTTATATATAGACCTTTATTGCCTTGTGAGATGAGGATCTTAAAAGTCTTTGGCTCTTTCTAAGTAACCTTGCTTTTATGGAAACTATTAACAAATTTCATTCAAAAGGTGGAATGAAAAAGTCCTTTGAGGAGACTTGTGAACTTTGCTTACGTGTTAAAATAACTGCTTCATTATAGACAACAAAGCCTCAGGGCAACAGCTACTCAGGGATATGGATAGGAATTTAAAGGTGCCTCATACAGATGCATTGTGGAATTGTCATCATCTGATTATGAATTGTTGAAAATCCTGTTTGTTCATTCTTTAGTTGCTCTTAAATATCACTCTTTTTAGGGTGGCTAATACTTTAAAAGTAGATTATGTAAGTATCACTTTCACAAATAATATAAACTTAACATTAATAAACTTAATATTAACTTCATTCACAAGTTTAATTCTTATGCAAATGATCTGAACCGGGATATAGGATGGCTCACACACTATCTTGCACCTTTTAATGACTTAACCAACCAAACAAACAATGGAGGTTCTTAGCCTCTTATAACTATTTGAACTATCTACTCACTGTCTTCTTTTCCTTCTCCCCACTCTCCTTCCCTTATTTATTCTTGGATCTGGACTTATTATACTCCGGGCATCTGAAGAAATGGGTTTTGCCCATGAAAGCTCATACCACCATCTACATGTTTTGTTAGTATTTAAGGTGCTACTAGACTGTTTGTTGTTTTTTAAGTTTTTCCTGTTACAGACTAACTCGGTTTCCCTTCTGAAGCTTTTGAACAAATAATATAGCTCTTATAATTCTAAGTGAGCAGACTAACAGAATTGTGTGTGCAGATGGGTGTGATGGGAAGGTGGAGAGGAAGAAGATTACTAATAGTAATTTACCTGGGATTGTGGAGGGCTGGCACAATACCCTGTGTTCTTAAATCTTGTGTGGGAGCTGCACATGTAGGGTGCTGTACGCACTCCATACTTAGCCAGCAGCTTACAGCACCCTACATGTGCAGTCCCTTACATGTTGTTGAAATTGTCTTCATGTCAATTTAGACAGACCCAAAAGGACACACACTGGAGATGGTCCATGTATATACACATTCACTGGCCCCAGTATTCACTGCATAGGAAGTAAACAGAGTGAAGAATCCATTTTCAAATATCAGACAAAAGAATAACAAGATCCAATGGCTGGAAGTTGAAGCAAGACAAATTCAGACTACAAATAAGGTGTACATTTTTAATTTGCCAGGGGTTGTAGCCAGGGTTTTCCATCACTGTCCATTTTTTAAATCAAGATTGGATGTTTTTCTAACAGCTATGGTCTAGTTCAAACAGGAATTAAGTCAAGAAAGTCTGATGGCCTAACTAGACTGGATGATCGCTGCCTGGTCCCTTCTGGCTTTATAATTTGTGAACAGGCACAGATGGTTTGTGGCCTCTATTTCAGCCTTATAACCTGCTCCTCATATGGCTGATGAGCCAGAATTTCCAGAGCAATTCTGGAAAATTTGTGCTGCAACGTGCATGTATAATATAAGATTGCTAACAGCATTCTTTGCTGGATTTTTTTTCTACATTTCCTCAAATATACCATTTCCTTGAATATTTTATTGGTCTTATGCCATAATTTACATTCTGCTGTAATTCAGGGTAGGACAGACAGCTTACATATATCATTCACAATATATCTTTTTAGCAACTTAAAAAAAGCCACTGATGTGAGTCTGTCGTTTAAGACTTGACTGAGAGGACAACACCAAGGTCCCTCCATATAAATTCTCTCCAAATTCAGTCATGTTGAATTTGGGCTGGGGTACTGATGGTATCGCATCTAGTTCTTGTTTAAAAATTACCTACACAAATTCAATCTGACTAATTTCCCCAGTGTCAGTAGAACAGGGCTTTTGTGTTTTGTTTTAGTTTGTCTTAAACTATGTAGAATTTTACACTACCCAACAGATGCCATGTTCTGCTTTCCTATACTGGTAATTTCCTGAAAGTCTTTCACCAGTTTTAGCTCCAATGGCAGTGCAAATTTAAGCCAGCCACAATGGTTTGTATTGCTGTATTGTCTTTCTCTGCTTGTTTGTGTTGTAGAAATTAAACTTCTTTCCTCCCTCCAAAAGTTCAGTGATAAACCATCTTTTAATAGAGCCCTCTGCTAAAGAAAAATGTCTTTGCATTTGTATAATGGTAAGTCTGTTTTCTGTTGACATCTGTTGCAGCTTCCAGAATGTGAAGGTAGATCTTTATATGTGTGCTGTATACCTTTCTTTCTACTGGAGAGCTGAGATTTTGTATAATTTCTAAGGTTGCTTATGGCATGAACCTTTCTCTTGAAAAATAAGTGGTTGCAGGATTACATTCTGGAGTAGAGTAGGAGAGGTTAGTTGCTGCAGAGGTTAGTTGCTGTAATTTTTCCTCACACAGATCCAGTCACAGTACTGCTGCAAAAGTTATTTTCATAGCTCACTAGCTTCTCTTTCTACATCACATTAAACATAAATTAGTTTTCATTTTCAAGGCCCTTTACAGCCTACCATATGCTATTGAGATGTTGCCTCCTGCCTCTGCTCTGCCATTGATGCCAACTTTTACCATCCACTTGTTAAATTTTCAAACAAGCACTTTTATGCTTTTGACCATGCTGCCCCTCATGCTTGGGAGGAGTTCTCTATAAGCATGTGCAGATCTATATTTATTGATTTTATTCAAATCCTGCCCTAAAACTCGTCTTTACCATAAAGCCTACCGCTTGACTGTGGTCAGGTGATTTACTGAGAGAGCTGTTAGTCACACTGACTGATATTCTCACTTATTTTCTTGGGCTTCCCCATCTGTCTTTATCTGTCTGCTATCTCTTTTCTTCACATTATAATCTCTTTGGGACAGGAACTATCTTTTTGCTCTATTTGTACAGTGCTGGCAGAGTGAGGTCCAGGCACATGCTTTTAAGTGCTGTTGCGACATAAATAATAAAATCATTCTTGGAGTTATACTGGGTAAAGCAAATAAAATTACTATTTGTCTCTTGACTGAAGAGTAAGAGTAGAAATTCTACATGTAAGGCAAGGAAGAAAGTCATGAAAACATGTTTTTTTGAAGACTTACACATATGCTTAACTTTATTCATTATCAGTAGTACAGTACTGCTTACAGTATGTTAAGCATGAGAGTAAAGTCTCTGCAAGTTTGAAGCCTTACTATCTAAATTGTAGTGATGAGGGAAAGGAGGAAGGAATTGATACATAAAAAAAATATGTGACTGGTGTGACACTTTTCTTTAAAGACAATGGAGGATTGTTTATCGAAGAAAATAGAGATCACGGTCTCAGAAGCTGAAAAACGGACTGGAAGAAATGCCATGAACATGCAAGAAACCTACACTGCTTACCTCATTGAGACAAGGTGGGTAATAAGAAGTAAAATGAAAGTAGACTAGCAGAAGAGCTATCTTTTAGAAAAAAATAGAATAGCATTATTTCTTTAAAACTTCTGTTTCAAGATCAAGTGCAGTTATAGTGAGAAAACTAGGTTAGTTTCTGCTTTCAATTATGCAATATCGATTTATATTGAAATAGTACTACTTATGTGAAAATGTGACAGGTGACAAAGGATAGAGAAACTCTGGATGAGCTGGATCCATATTGTAGGTAAGTGTTCATCCTGGTATTTCTGAAAGGTACATCTGAAAGATTTTTTGACAGTGTTTAATTACACAGCCTTCCTTGATGCATGCCTGATTCTCTGAGGCTAGGTCTACACTACGTGCTTCTTGTGCAAGAGTTTTTGCACAGAAACTTCTTCCGCAAGAGCACGTCCACACCTTAAAGCACATTGCAGAAGTGATGTGCTTTTGCGCAAAAGAGCGTCCACAATGCATGGACGCTCTTGCGCAAGTAAGCTCTGATGGCCATTCACAGAATGGCCATCAGAGCACCTGTGCTTTTTCCTGGAGCGTCCACACTTGCCTTTTTGCACAAGAACTCTTGCGCAAAAGGGAGTTATGCCTCGTAAAAGGAGGTTTACCTATAGCAGAAAAAACCCTCTGTTCTGCCGTTTTACTCTTGATTTCCTTGCGCAAAAGTGCATTTGAGGTGTGGACGCTCCACAGGTTTTTGTGCAAAAACAGCTGGTTTTGTGCAAAAACCTTGCAGTGTAGATGTAGCCTGAGTGAAACGTGCTTGCTCGGAATGTATATTGTGGCAGAAAATAATTATTTGACTTATTTGGCATATAGGAAAACAAGGGGACTTCATATTTTGAATTGTGCTAGTTAAGTCAAAGCTCACAGCATTTAGCTGTATACTGAATTTCTTTTTTTTTAATCTGGTACTGACTGAACCAAATTAATGTTTTCTTCAGTGACTTACTTTTAAAGTAAGTATTTAATTAACCTACTCCTCTTACCAAGTACCAATTAGGGTGTACTTTTGTTGTTTGTTTTAATTGAAAATAGTCTTTAGTGGTTAAATGGTTTTCTAGATCAAGTGCTAGTAATTGCATGTTATGCAGACATGGCAAACACATTTGTCTCTGTGCTATGAAGACATAGCAATTTTAAAAGTTCAAGCAGTAGTGAACAATTGTGAAATAAAAACAGGTCAGACTTTTTCACACGATAGCTTTCCACCTGTCAAACAGCTACCTTTACATGCTTTGGAAAGCCCTTTATTCCCTAAGTCGGGGTGGCCAACCCACAGCTCGCGAGCCACATGCAGCTCTTCTCCCCCAAAAGTGAGGCTTGTGAAGCCGCTTCTGTGCCCCTTCCCCCCAACAGCCTCCGGCTCCCCTGTGCTCACTGGGGCGACGATTCAAAATGGCGCCCAAGATGGCGGCCATCGACGAGAGCCTGATATGGCCAAAAAGCCTAAGCTTGCTTCTTAAAGGGGCAGCCTCTTTTCTCCTCCCCCGCCCTCTTCGACAATTCTGGTGTGGCTCTGTGCATTTTTTCTGCTGCTGTTTCGTCTCTCTTTGTTAAATGGGTTGGCCACCCCTGCCCTAAGTGGTCCTATCAGTGGAGATTACTGCTATTTAGAAAAGTAAGAGGGAACTGAACAGGTAATCATCAAATGATTCCACCCCATCACCAATTCCCAGCCTCTGACAAACAGAAGCTTGGGATACCCTGCCTACCCATCCTGGCTAATAAGCATTGATGAACCTATCCTCCATGAATTTATCTACTTCTTTTTTGAACCCTGTTCAAATCCTGGTCTTCACAACATCCTCTGGCAAGGAGTTCCACAGGTTGACTGTGCGTTGTGTGAAGAAGTACTTCCTTTTGTTTGTTTTAAACATGCTACCTATTAATTTCATGTTGTGTCCCCTAGTTCTTATGTTATGGGAACAAGTAAATAACTTTTCCTTATTTACTTTCTCCTCACCAGTTGTGATTTTTATAGACCTATCATATAGACCCTTAGTCTCCTCTTCTCTAAACTGAAAAGTCCCAGTCTTTTTAATCTCTCTTTATATGGCAGCTATTCCAAACCCCTAATCATTTTTCCCCCTTTTTTGAACTTTTTCTAATGCTAAGATATCTTTTTTGAGATGAGGCAGTATTCAGGATGTGGGTGTATCATGGATTTATACAAAGGGAATAAGGTATTCTTTGCCTTATTCTCTGTCTGTCTTGAAAAATTATTCCTAACATTCTGTTTGCTTTTTTGACTGTTGTTGTGCATTGAGTGGATGTTTTCAGAGAATTCTCCACAATGACTCCAACATATCTCTCTTGAGTGGTAATGCTAATTTAGCCGCCATCATTTTCTACGTATAAATTGGGATTATGTTTTCCAATATGCATTACTTTGCATTTATCAACATTAAAATGTTGTTGCCCAGTTGCCTAATTTTGTGAGATCCTTTTGAAGCTGTTCATTACCTGCTTTGGTCTTAACTATCAGTTAAGTATCATCTGCAAATTTTGCCACCTGACCACCTTTTATGTATATATTGAATAGGACTAGTCACAGTACAGACCCCTGGAGGACACTAGTTATCACTCTCCATTCTGGAAACCCACCATTTGTTCCTACCCTTTGTTTCCTATATTTTAACCATTTATCAGTCCATGAGAGGACCTTCCCTTTTATCCCAGAACAGTTTAATTTGCTTAAGAGCCTTTGTGAGGGACCTTGTCAAAGACTCTCTTGAAATCTGAGCTGCCCCTCACTAGCTCCTGTGCCTGGGGCTGATGGCTGTGATCTTGCATATGGGGCCGGCAGCTGGGTAGAACCCCTGGGCGCGGGGCTGGTGGCAAGGCAGACCCAGTAGTCAGTGTTCCTGAATTCTGGTTTTGCATCTAGGAAGAATGTAGTATTGTAGTTAGGCAGGATAGCTGAGTACCTATGTGTGTGGCATTCAGTAAGAAAGCTAGTGTGGTAGCATGACTGTGACTCACATTTTGTTTCTAGTTCTGTAGAAGTGATCTTGCAAGCTCTTAGCTAATTATTTGTAAAATGGGAGAAAGTGATACTTGCTTCCCCCTAAGGTCAGATATAAGAGGCATTGCTTAACTGTAAGGGTTTTAAAGTACAGTAAAACTCCAATAGTCTGGCATCCAATAGTCCGGCACTCCTGATACTAGGCTCTTGCCATTTTGATGCCGGACTGAGTGAGCTTCGGCCAAAAATGAGTCACAAGGTAACAGCGGCAGCAGCTGAACTGAGCAAAAGGGTAAAAAGGCTTTAAAAACTAAAACATTACAGTATACTGTATACAGTATGTACAATAAAAGGGTTAAGAACACTTTATATACAGTATATAATGTATACAGTATATATATAACCTGCTTATAGTACCTCCTGATAGTCCGGCATATTTGATAATCTGGCACCACCTAAATCCCATAGGTTCCGGATTATCGGAAGTCTACTGTACATATAAATACAGATAGCAGATGGTGAGAGAAGTTAATCCATAACCTGTGGCTCATAGCTCAGTACTCTTTCCCCTACACCAGAGTATTATGGGGGCGGGGGGTCTCTGCCTTCTCTATGAAACATAAAGTTACACAATTCTGTATTGTTCCATGGGGGCAGTATAGTACGTCAAAACTGATAAAGTTTTTTAGGTTTCATTGTGAAAGCATGTCTCCAGATAAGTATGATAAAAAGATAGTAGAATGTAGGCTTTACTAAAAACAGAAATCCCACAAAGTGTGCATCTCTCCATTAGGCAGGATGATTGTTCATGTTATATAGTAAGAATATCAGCTAAATCTAAGATAATACTAACCTAAACTTGGTACATTTATTTCTATATGTCCCGTCCCCCCCTCAGTATCCATCCACTGCTGAGGCACAGGTTCAGATTCAATCCATATGGTGACTTGATGCTTGTCCTAAAACTTATTCGGGGATTTAGGGAGATGAACACTTCTAATCGTGGTGGTTGTGGTTGTGGTTGTTTTCCTGACAGTTGGTGAATCTTGGGATGCAAAGGTGTTTTTTGCTAACAAAACTACTTGCTATCAATATATTTTGGCACACTACTGAACAAGTTACTCATCATAATGTCAGACACCTTTGCTAATAGTTCTTTGTCTGTTTGTCAAGAGAGCCCAGTATAGAGATCGGTTTTTGGAGAGGTAGGGAAGGAAGGACTATATGAAAGAGGGTTATTGGTTTTACAAGGAAATACAACTGATATGTTTCCTTTCTTTCTCATTTAAGATTCTTGCAGTAATTTCTCTTTGTTAAGAACTGTTTAATGGGTCATTTCAGATCATTAGTTTAAATAACAAATGGGAAGAAGTTAAATAGAGGAGTTAAATTTTTCACAGTGGCACTTTGAATTAAGGTAAAGGAATGTGGCTTTTAGAGTAACATAATCTCCTAATCGCTTATGATAACATCAAATTATGAAGGTAAAAGTTGAAGGTTTTAATTTTTTGTCGTTTAATTTTTTCCAGGCAGGTTGGTTCAGCCAATGAATAAAGTGTATTGTCAGAACTGTACTTCGAGGGAAAACATATGGTTTTCCTGTCTGAACATTGTACAAGCATTATATTGTATTTTTAAAACCAAAACAAATTGAAAATTTTGATTGAATGTCAACAAGTGATTATGATCTTAATTGAAGCTGGGTCTACAATACTTGCATTTTATGATGGAGTTCATAATGTGGCCTCAAAAATTAGATGGTAAGGAAGGTATTAAGTGTAATGAGTACCTCTGTGAATTTCTACTTCCTTTTTAAACAAGTTCCTCGGGAAAAGGATTTTTGTAATCAGTGACATTTTATGGTTTCATAATGTAGCCAGGTGAAGATGTATTTTATAAGATTAAAAAATGCTTTCTCCCATTTTGCCTGCTTTCACAAATCCATCCCCACAAAATTCCAGGCTCTCAAGGACACCTTATTGAAAGTCAGTTCTGTGGATGAAAGTTTACAGTCAAAATTAGTATGTTTTTGCCCATCACAGCTCTGCAAAAAGATTTGCTCTTACTTTCCCTGTCTTATGCTCAAATTCTCCAGTTGTGTGTGTTTTCCAGGATGAATATCATTCATATCTTCTTAGACTATCAAAAACTTTGGGAGAAAAGTTGAGGTGGTATTTTTTTTCTTTTAACTATTCACTGTAGCAAAGAATATTTTGAACTAAAATGGCTGAAAATGTCAGTTAAGGAGTTATTCAGCTAACTTTAATAATGGTCCTAAAGCATAATAGGCTTAAGAAACATAAATCTTGTAGAATAGTAATAGAGATGTAGCCGTGTTAGTCTGGTCTTGCTGAAACAAAAGACAGGACTATGCAGCACTTTAAAGACTAACAAGATGGTTTATTAGGTGATGAGCTTTCGTGGGCCAGACCCACTTCCTCAGCTCAAACTGGAAGAAAATTGGCATGACCATATATACCAAAGGGATACAATCAAAAAAAGTGAACACACATAAAATTGACAAATCAGATTTTAGAACAGAGGGCGGATAAGGGGGGTAGGTTAGTGTCTATGAGATAATGATATTAGGGGTGATAATTGGGGAAGCTATCTTTGTAATGGGTAAGGTAGTTAGGATCTTTAAGGCCAATTCGTAAAGTGTCAAATTTAAGCATGAATGACAGTTCTGAGGTTTCCCTTTGTAGTCTGGTGTTAAAGTCTCTTTGGAGTAATATACATGTAGTGAGGTCATTGAGACCATGCCCAGTCTGGTTGAAATGACAAGAAACTGTTTTTTCTTTGTGAAACTGTCTGATGTCTGATTTGTGGGCATTAATTCTTTGGCGAAGTGTCTGAGAAGTTTGTCCAATATACATAGCAGATGGACACTGTTGGCACATGATGGCATAAATTATATTTCTGGATGAACAGGAATATGTGTTCTTGATCTTGTAACTGATGTGGTTAGGTCCAGTAATGGTGTCAGCAGAGTAAATATGTGGACAAAGCTGGCAACGGGGTTTGTTGCAAGGGAAAGTTCCAGGGTTGATATTAGTGTGGTATGTCCTGTGGTTGTTGGTAAGAATCATCCTGAGGTTAGGTGGTTGTCTATAGGAGACTATGGGTCTGTCTCCCAGAGCCTCTCGGAGTGCAGTATCCTGTTCCAGTATAGGTTGTAGGTTATTGATAATGCGTTGGATGGGTTTAAGCTGGGGGCTATAGGTGATAAGTGGTGTTCTATTGTTGGTTTTCTTGGGTCTGTGTTGAAGTAGATGGTTTCTGGGTATTCGTCTGGCTCTTTCAATTTGTTTTTTTATTTCCCCGGGTGGGTAATTGAGGTTTACAAAGGCTTGGTAGAGATCCTTAAATTTCTGGTCTCTGTCAGTGGGATTAGAGCAGATGCGGTTGTATCTAAGGGCTTGGCTATAGACGATGGATCGTATGGTGTGTTCTGGATGGGAGCTGGAGGCATGTAGGTAACTGTATGAGTCAGTGGGTTTTCTGTAGAGAGTGGTATCTAATTTACCATTGGTGATTTGTACTGTGGTGTCCAGGAAATGGATCTCTTGTGTTGAATGGTCCATGGTGAGATTGATGGTGGGGTGTAGGTTGTTAAAGTCTCTGTGGAATGCATCCAGTGTTTCTTGGCCATGGGTCCAGATCATAAAGATGTCATCGATGTAGCATAAGTAAAGGGGACGGGATCTGAGGAAACGTTGTTCTAAGTCAGCCATAAAGATGTTAGGGCACTGTGGGGCCATGCGGGTACCCATGACTGTGCCGCTGATCTGGAGGTATAAGAGTAGAGGTAGGTCTACTCGGGACCAAATCCACACAGAAACACCTTTTGAACCCTGGCCAAGATTGTTCTATCTGCTTCCCAAAATCCATAAACCTGGACACTCCGGACGTCCCATCATTTCAGGTATTGGCACGCTCACTACTGGATTATCCAGCTATGTAGACTCTCTTCTCAAACCCTATGCAACCAACACTCCCAGCTATCTCCAAGATACTACTGACTTCCTGAGAAAACTACAAAACATCGATAACCTCCCTGATAACACCATCCTTGCTACCATGGATGTAGAAGCTCTCTACACCAACATCCCACATGAAGACGGATTACAAGCAATTAGAAACACTATCCCAGAGGATACCACTGCCAATCTGGTAGCAGACCTATGTAACTTTGTTCTCACCCACAATTATTTCCAGTTTGGGGATAACTTATACCTCCAGATCAGCGGCACAGCCATGGGTATGGGTATTAGTGTGGGGAAAGTGTACACAGGGACCCTAGTGCATGATATTATAAGCAGATATTCACAGCTTGATATCTGGACATTATTTTCTGTGTGGTGGTTGGTTCCCTGCCTTAGACTTTTCCCAACCCTCTCACTTATAGTTCCTCAGCTCCAAGTTTGATTTCCTTCTGTCCACTCAGTTCCTCTCCCCTCCTCCCGTTCTTCATTGCATCTTAAACTAAAAGGAAAGGGAACTAACCTGATGTGTGTCATTCATACTACTAATATTCTCTTGTCAGCAGACTGCGGTCCTTAATATGAGAGTATTCAGGTATTATGGTGTCTTGTGCCATTTTTTTTTTTTTTTGTCAATGCCTAGACAGGGTATGACATGGGTAAAATTATACTGATCCCGCTTGATGTCTTGAGTCTTAATTCAATATTAGTATAGTGCATGAGTATCCTGGAAAAAAAAGCTTTAAAGAAAGTCAAAGTACTGTCCTACTTAAGAGAAGGTATACAGTATTGGCAGTCTCAGGCATTCAAAAATCATGAGTCACGTCTCAAAAATCATGTAATATTTTTATAATAAGTTCTGGGTATATTGTCTTTGCCTTCTGCTATGAGTATTTGGATCACTGTTGGGTCATGTTTTCTGACTCTTTTCTTTAACCCTGGGCTAGGGACTTTTTAAAAATAATGTTGAGACTTGACTGCAGGAGCTGTGGTTTTAAGAAAAACACCAAATATTGAGATGGATGATAAAATTGTGAGAGTTGGCCACACTGGATATAACAGGGCTTTAGAGCATGCTGCTTTTTCAGCCTTCTAAGTCTATTAATTATTTAACGACAGATCCAGACATGGAAGACAAATTCCTTAACTTTATGTTAAGGAATGATGAGGAGCCATACTCAGTTTGAGCTGTATGTAGCCTTAATAAATGTAGTATTATCAAAGCCTGGATGATTTTCTAGTATCTCTGTGAAGAAATATATTTTTAAACAATATAAAAGCATATTTATGGTTCATTTTGGAAAGAGATCAGCAGTGTTTGCAGCTGAAGACTACTGCTATCCAGAGTAAACCTTGAAAGGTGCAGCTTGGTGTGCAGATTTCAGTGCTGACTCACTGATGCTTTTGATCTTGGTCTGGTGAGATCTTGCTTATTTGGAAAGTGGAGATGTAAACCCAGGTCTTAAATAGCACTGAAAGTTTATTGAATTATATATAAAAAAGTGATTTTTTTTATGGTATGGATTTTGTTTGAGTTGCAGTGAAACGGTCACTGATTAGCTTCCTAAAGGTGAAAAGTTATCAGTTTATGCTGTCAAACTTATCTACACAGCAATGTAGGCTGTGAAATGATTTAGTGAGGGGTGGGAGGACAATTGCAGTCAGCAGGACCTCTTCCTAAAGGGCTAGTGTTGTCAAGAAAGTAAAACAAAATGTTTGCCGTTAACAAAAGCACTTGATGTTTAACTTCTTTGTTAATTGACTCTTTTCCTCCACCTAAAAAAAAAAAAAAAAATCCTAAAGACATTCTGTCTCACAAATAGTCACCTGTGAAAGGAAGCAGGTAATATTTTTTTTGTCCCCCATCATAAGCAGAAATTTATAAATAAGAAAGAAGTTAAGTTTTGTCTAATTTGAAAAATTACTACTACTACTAAAAATGTTCAAAGAAGATCTGAGACGGTGTAAATTTGACTGCATTTTGAATTAATATCATTTGTATTCTTCAGGAATTCATCCAAGATTGTTACCTTTTGGCCTTAAAAACAACTTGATAATTTTAAAAAGAACTTTTGCTCTTTTAGTGTATTTAAGTTGTAGAGGAGCTTGGGTCCTTTAAGCAGAATTTTGCCCTCTGGAGCCCTTAAAGCAGTAAACATAAAAGAACATTGTCTTGTGCATAAATTTTTTTTTATAACTTTTTATTCTGAGACCCAGTGAATTCACTCCCAAAAGATTGAACATATGTGTCATCTGTTATTAGAGAGTATAATTTTAAAAATATCCCAATATTTCAATGAAGATCAAACATTGCTTGACTAGAAAAACTTGAACAGTAGCGGGAAGATATAGGGAAAAAAACAGTAAAAAGAAAGAGGGTAGACCACAGTCTTATAATATAAACCACCCTCTGTAACGGAGATGTCCTGTTATCAGACCATGAAAGAACTTAATGCAGGAATCTGTACCCTCCTCCCCCTTAGTCAGATGATGGCTGATCTACTCCACTTAAATGTGGCCTTCTGGCTCCAGGCACTTTTTCGTATAGTCTTTTGGCAGTTTCCTCTTCCCTCTGCACCATGGCTTACAATAAAGTTGCATCCCATTGGTGGCAGTGTTGCTTAAATGACATAGCTGTTGTGACAGTATCATTGGAGGAGGCCACAGTTTGTAGTTGAAGTAATCTTCAGCTTTAAAAGCATGTAAGCTGAGGCGTTTAAATATTGGAATACTTAACATTGTTTTAAATGCAGATGACCAAATCCTGAACTCCCTACTGAGTGTCATCAATGGGGAATTACTTGCTGAATTCTGCTGGAAGTTACTCCTCCATAAAAAGCTCAGGGATGATCCCTAACGTTTTTCTGTTGTAAGTCAGTTTCTCTATATTGCAGTAGTACTGATTTAATTCTTTTAGTTATTGGTTTACACACTGTCACTTTTTTGTTACTAGCAATGCCATTGATACTAATTATAATTATGCTCTTCCCCCACTCCCAAGGAAAAACTACCTTGCAGCTTCCAAGAAATGAGAAATGTTTGCTGTGAATTCTGAGTACTGCACTGCCTTTCCTACCTGTATTGCTGGAGGCTGAGCTCATGCATAAATTATTTGAGTACAACTGATTATGCCTTAACCCTAGTCTATGCTACACAGGTCAGCGTAAGGCAGTTGACTTTGACCTGTGTCATTGTACAAACTACAGACTTATTCCCACAAATGTAAGTGTCCTGTTACAGTAACATTATAATTCTACCTCTATGTGAAGCGTAGGGCTCATGTCAATGTAGTCAGAGCCAACACAGTGTCTGTTTTACTAGTGGTGGAGGGCTGCAGGTTGCCCACTACTGGTGTATACACTGCATTACTTATGCTGGATGTTTTTTGTTGATTTTTTTTTTTGGAGGGGGGGGAGGGGGGGTGTCTATTTGACACAGCTCTATGCTGGGACCATGAAATTGACCAGAAAGTCCTCCCTTTTGGGCTGCCTCCTGTGCTCCTAGTTACCTACTCCCAGCTGGACTTCTGCTTAGGATCCTGGCTCCCCACTGGAAGCCTGGCTGTACCTAGGCTCCCAGCTCCTGGTGGTGAGATGAAATTCCAGGTGGCTGCCCCATTCTTGGGGGGTGAGAGGCCCAGAGTCTAGCCAGGCTTTCAGCAGGGAGCATGGAACTGAGAAGCCTTAGAGGTTTGCCAGGCTCCACGCACTGCCTCTCCTGGTGAGGATGTGCACCAGTGGGCTGCCAACTCTGACTGAAACCATTCTGGGTGTGCTTTTTCCAACATAACATAATGTTCTTTTTTTGGAGAGATCCTATTAACATCTCCAGGATTGCTTTCAGTAATCACTGGGAGAGTAGTACCAATTCTGGGAGACTCCAGGCCAATCTTGAAGAGCAGGCAACCCTATGCACCATTGACCAAAGTAGGCCAGCATGGATGTGAACCACCACATTGATTACTGTGGTAGGTGAAAGTCAGCATAGTTGAAGTTGACTTATATTTTGAGTGTAGGCCATGAAGGGGGGCGGGGCCTTGAGTGGAAGGGGTGGGGCCGGGATACTTCCGGGTTTCCCACCCCCAGACCATGATTGGCCAGGAGGTGGGGGAGCGCCTTTGCCCGCCCCCCCCCCTCCCCCCCTTCAGCCTAGGTGCCCATGACCCTGGCTGGAAGGAGACTTCCCATGCTTCCCAGGCCAATCAGGACCTGGGGGTGGGGGAGTGCGCAAAGTCTTCTCCTGCCCAGCCAGGAGTGCATGGCACTTCTAAGTGCTGCATGCTGCTTGCAGGGCAGGGACAGAGTGGAGGAAACTTTGCACACTCTCCCGCCCCCATGCCCTGATTAGCCTGGGGGTGGTGGGGGAGCGTGCGAAGCCTCCTCCCGCCATGCCAGGAGCACCTGGTGCTTCCAAGCACCGCATGCTCCCCCTGCCCCCAGGCCCTAATTGGGGCAGGGGAGCAGCAGGGCTCTGTGGGCCAGATCCACCCACTTGGCGGGCTGGATCCGGCCCGCGGAGGCTGTTTTGCCCACCCTGGTGTAGACCTTAGAGTGGAGATGGATTCTGATGCTGTGGCATCAGCTTTTTATTGGATAAAGCTGCAGTTTGATTTAGATCTGTTTTATAAAACTTGGTGTCTGTTAGCAATTTGATTGTTTTTTCTGGCTTAGGTAGTGCTCATCCAGTTTTGTTTGCAATCAGCGGCAGTTTTGTGTGTTGGAATGTTTATGAATTAGTATCTTATTGTTTTGTGTTTCCTGTGGAAATCATGTGTGTGATTTCAATTATTTGAAGTAAAGCTTTAAGCATCCTGATTAAAAACATACTCTGCCTACATGAGGAAGGAAACAGTGATAGTGGGGATTCTGTTGTTTAAAGTCCGTTTACTTAATACACCGTTAAATCATTAATATGATGCAGAGTGAAACAGCAATACTGAACAAGGATTTTGTGGTGGTTATATTTATAATGGCGATGTCTTTTTCAGAGTTCAAATGTTGATCATGTAGAGTTACTGTCTTTATGTACTAAATAGCTTTTGTAAGTTGATTGGAATTTAACCTTGTAACTTAGAATTTTGTGTTTGAAAAAAATCAGATAATGTTTTCTTAGTTCTTTAGATGCCTTTAAAAAACTTCTGTACAGCTAGAAATAATGGATAGAAACAGGTTCAAACTTGACATTGCACAGCTTTAAATCTGCTGGAAAAAACAGTGCACTGTGCTGCTGAATATCATTTAGTTCTTACAGCTGGTAATCCCATGGCAGAGTTAATAGTACTCACTGTAAGTTTATACCAGCAGTCCCAGAATGCATTTACTGCTGCTTAGAAAAATTAAATTTGGTCACTTAATAAAAAAGCAGTGATATTTTTAAGTCTACTATAGGTCTGCACATTGAGGGCCCTGTTTTCTCTCTGCATGTCTCACTAGATGGTGAGCAACATATCAGCAATATTTTCCGGTTATATTCTAACATGTACTGTTGCATAAGGACAGAATTTCCTGTGTGTGTTGGAGGGAGTAAATATAGTGCATAATTTTTTTTTTATTATAAATATGTGTATATATTGTTTTTCATCCCAAAGGATCCCAGAATGCTTTACAATCTGTAGCAATACAGAAATTCTTTAAACTCAGAATTGAAATACAGTCACTTTTGGGACTGAACAAGTCAGCTGTGTGAAAGTGCATGACAGCACAGTAAAACAATTTTATCACAGGAAGTAAATTAAATATATAGAATATATTTCCAATTAAATATATATGTAGCATATAATTACACTGAAATTAGCAAAGTACACAAATGTAAAGACATGGAATCTTGAATAACCTCTAGTAGTAAAGATTTCAGGTTTATATTTTCTGAATAACTAGCATTTTTAATGGCACAATGTCTTCTTACTATATTGACTCAAAGAGAATGCTAGGGAGTCACCAACAGTATTTGCTACAACATTCAGGGTTTTTCATCCATATCTGCGCTTTCTTTCCATGCTGCTTTTTACGTGCATGGAACACTCCTCAGAATCATTTCAGAAGGCCACTACCCTTTCCACATTTAAATCCCATCTGAAGATGCTCTTCTACCATGCTCCTGTCAGAAAGCTAACTGACTAATAATAGCAAAAGTTGGGATATATTAGATATTTAATTAAAATAACAATACAGCATTTTCAGAGTGGAGGGGGGAGAAGGGTTGTATTTACAAACATTAATTAATTGCTCTGACCACTTTACTTGTTGCACCTGATTCTTACCTTTAGCTGGGTTCTTTTGGGGGGGGGGGTGGTGGTGGTGGTGGTTTAGGGATTTTTTTGTATTGTATACTCTTAAATCCTCTGAATATGGAAGACACCATCTTGAAGTCTCAAGGCTCAATCCTGCAAGGTGCTACATGAAGTTCTGAGGGGCTTTGGACTCCTCCTTCCCTCCCAGAAGTCAGTGGGACTCGAAGGCTAGCAGATCCTTAGAGGATTGAACCCACAGTCCTTACTTGCTGTGATTAATGACTTCACTCGCATGAGCACAGTTACTCATGTGCATAACTGTTTGGTGAATGGGCCCTAACTAACTAGCTGCAGAGTGAAGCGAAATGCAAAAAGTAAACAAACAGGAAAAGGGGTGGCGGGGGGAGAGGGAATCTTAAAGGATCCCCCAAGATTTCTACATTTACCAGTAACTGGAAGATTTATCAGTAATAGGATTAAAAGAAAGTTCAGGTAGCTTTGTGAAATAACTTGGTGTCCTTTTTAAAAAAAATAATCTTCAGTACGGAAGTATGTGGAATAATGTTAAATTATTACAGTAATCACAAGTGGGGTGCTGCTATTTGTCTGAATTGCTACACTTGTACTGATCTTCTTGGACAAGTATCAGTAACACTTCGTTTGGGTATTTTATTTTTCAGAGCTGTTGAGTCGCAGACTGAAGGACAATGCTCCCCAACGGACTCACTTTGGAGGCGATACAGTGAATTTGAGTTGCTGAGGAATTATTTGTTAGTTAACTATCCACATATTGTTGTTCCACCTTTGCCAGAAAAAAGGGTAAAAAAGTTGAAATTTCAGCTCACTTTGCTTTACATGTAGCATTGAATTTAGCTGCTTTTAACTTTATTCTGTTCACACAGGCTGAGTTTGTTTGGCATAAGTTATCAGCAGATAATATGGATCCAGACTTTGTGGAAAGACGAAGGATTGGTTTGGAAAACTTTCTAGTACGTGTGGCTTCACATCCCATCATTTGCCAGGACAAAATTTTTTATTCCTTTTTAACACAGGTATTATAAAAAGGTGTTCTTTATTTCTAAGTCCTTCCCTCCACTTCTACTTTATTCAGCTTTTAAATATTAAGCACTGAACTTTTCTTCAGTGACTTATAAACTATTGCCTGCTCTACATCTGCATTAGGGATGCTAAATTGCGGATAATTGACTAATCAAATAGTCGATGCATTTTGCATCCACTATTTGACTATTCGAAAGGGCATCTCTGCCTTTGAAGTGTAGAAACAGCCCTAGGGCTGTTGCTACACTTTAAAGGTGAGGCACCATGTGGAACCCTGGGTTAGCTGGGGACTCCCCAGCTGACCCCAGGCTCTGTATGGCACTGCCACTTTGAAATGCTGCCGCAGGAGCCCAGTGATTCAAAGCGGCAGCGCCATATGGAGCCCGCGATCAGCTAGGGAGTCCCCAGTTGATCCTGGGCTTCACGCGGCGCTGCCGCTTTGAAATGCTCGGAGGTGCCTGAGGCGCTGCCACTTCGAAGTACCCCCTTCTCTCCCCTCCCTCCCGCTGCCTCTTTCTGATAGAGGCAGCAAAAGGGAGGGAGCAACTTGTCGACTAGTCCTTCACATCCCTATTCTGCATTAACAGATATTTAGCATATTATACATTTTGCTGCATTCAGCATACTGACCTATTTTTTTTGCATGGGGGGCATTTGGATACAACTGACTAATTTATTAAACCTTATGTGGTTTGAATCTTTGTGTCCACGCAGGGCTCTAAAATTTCTATCCATATCTGCATATGTATCTACAAAAATGAGCTGCCGATATTCACATCTGCGGATGTCAGTACCCACAGATATAAAGCAGATAAGCAGGGCTCTCTGAATCTTGGCTATTTCATACCCTAGTCTGACTGCTGTAATCAGCTTGACTTCTCTCACTGTTGCTCCACAGTGTCAACTGTGGGCGAAGTACAGAACTAGAGTTTATTGCCATTTAGGTCGCATTGTAAAGCTGTGTCTGAAATCTCTTTTTTGACTTAGAGTTTTGAGTTCTTATTGAGGTGTTAATTTGTCTTTTTTTAATCTGCATTGTGTGCCTAGTGGGTTGTGATATTACATTTTACACATTGGGATGAAATAAATGAACATAGTTATACATACTGCATGGTTCAAGAGGGTATGTATAATTCTTGAAGCCCCTTTTGGTGTTTAATTGGTTGAATTATTTCATTTTCACATCTCCAGCTTAGTATTTACGTAGGCAAACTATAGGGTTAGTTCTTTTAAATCTATCTGGATAACATTACAGGCAGCTAGACCTGGTAACTTCTAAGATCCCTTCCATTTCTACATTTGTATGATTAATTCCTCCAGCTATTTAATCCTTTTTTCTTGCTTTTCTCTTAATTTACTCCAATGTGTCAAGAATTGTCTTTGTTGTAAGTCAGCGTCCAGGACTATATTTGGTATCTTAGGTACAGTCTTATAAGAATTAGTATCCTTTCTTTTGCTCAAATAAGATTGAACTTTGGTTGCCATTTGTTACTGATGCTAGTAGTAATCATCATGAGAAGGTTGGCTTAATGAAGAATAGCTTAATTAAAATTTACAGGAAAGTGGCATAAACAAAGAGGAGACCTATGGCATGTTAGCCCTGGTCTACACTAGGGATGTAATAGTGTTGTCAATTAACAGATAAGCAAAGCTTATAGGTTAATACTACAGACTGCATGCATTCTCCCCCCTCCCGCCCCCCACACACACACACACAGAGTGCATTTTTTAGCAGGCTGGCCAGCAGCCCGGCTCAGTCCTGACTCGTTCAGGGTCCAGGGCCTACCTTCACTGCGGCTTTGCACTTAATGTGTATTAGGAGCCGGGCATGCAGGCATCCCAGTTCAGTTCCGGCTCATGCCAAGTCCGGGAGCTCAGCCCCCACCCTGGTCAGGGGCTGCTGCCACCATGCGCTGCTGCCTCTGTATCAGAGGGGCAACAGGTAGCCAGCCTGCGAGGGGAGCTGGCTTTTAAACTGGCTCCTCTCGCAGACCAGCTCCTGCTTGGCATCCTGAGCTGCTGCCTCTGATACAGAGGCGTGGAGTGACACAGGGCTCTTTGGGAGTGGGGCTGGAGTTCCACTGGCTGCTGGCCCACCTCCAGGGACTATGAAATAGTCACGTAACCGATAAGAATTCACGAGGTTAATTGACTATTCAGTTAACCGATATTTAACAACCCTAGTCTCCCCTTATTTCGAAATAATAAGCAGAGCATCCACACTACCAAGCCCGTTATTTTGAAATAGAGAGCTAGTTATTTTGAAATCTGTACTCCTGCTTTCCTCAGGGAATAACGCTTATTTTGAAATAGTGTTAGTGTGGATGCTCCATTTCTGCTATTTCAAAATAACTACTCCCGGAGTAATTTGAAGTAATTACTCCCCAGTGCTTCGTGGGTCTCTTAGTCGAGGTAATGTGTTCACAGTAATGGAACCTGCCTCGGATTAATTTTGAGGCTCCCCCGTAGTGGGGGTATGCTATTTTGGGAGTTATTTCAAATCTAGTTATTGTGAAATAAGAGTAGATATACCCCTAGAGACTAAAGGATTTATTAGGGCATAGCTTTTGTGGGGAAAACCCACTTGAAGTGGAAGTTACAAAAGCAGGAGTGTGTGTGTGTGTGTGTGTATATATATATATATATATATATATATATATATATATATATATAGAAAAAGTTGCTTGTGTTTATTAAGCTAATCAAGTTAGGGTGGAAGTAGGTCATTCACAGCATTTGATGTGGAGATGTGAATATCCAGAAAGGGGAAATTGCCATTGTAATGCGTTAACTAGTTGAGAGCCTTATTTACCCCTGCTTTCTTAATATTATTTCTTATTTGTAAAAGTTTGTCTATTGCAGTTCAGCTCACAACATGTATAGTATTCTTCTGTGGGTTATTAAGAGGAATGTATTGTGAACAAATAGAATGTTCATCTCCTGAGTTATCTAGACAATATAGAAGAACAGTTTTCAATTTTAAGTTTGAACATTGCCATTATGCCACTTCAGTTTCTTTCTTGACTTTTTTTTATTACATAAATAATATGCCCTATATTTGAGGTGCGCTGTTTTGAAAAGTGGTTCGTTCATTTGGACTTGTTGATCTGATAGCTTAGCAGGTGGTGTAATTAGCTAGAAATCAGGCAAACTGGGGCCTCATCTCAGTGTCAGTCCTGGAGTTGGTGGGGGCTGGAAACATTAAAGAAGTGACTCTGCCATTACCCCTCTTCTTATAAAGTGTGAATCGCTCATCAGACAAGAATCTTTTTAAGTACATGGGATAATGCGGCCTGCAGCTGTCATATAGTGAAGGGACAAGTTGTAAAGAGGGGTGATGGATAAGCATAAATGACCTATTGTTCTAAAAGGAAGGTTTTTTAAAACTTGGTCTGGAGGGCAGGACTTAGCCAAAGTTTGGATGCTTGTGGTTCCCACATAATCCAAAGAGGATTCTCCAGTGTCCTTTCTCCTTACATGTGTCTCAGAGCTTGTGCTTGCTGTGTGTTTATCAAAGAGAATTACTGATGTGAAACTTTTATTTCTAGGAAGGCGGATGGAAAGAAATGGTGAATGAGACTGGGTTTCAGTTAAAGGTAATTTTATGCATTTGGGTAGTGAATGTTGTAACCGTGTGAACCATTCTGACCACAATTGAAGACATGTAATTCGGTGTCTGTGCAGAGTTATGCTTGCTGTTATGTTAAAAATAGCAGGCCCATGATAAACTGCATAATTTTAACCATATAAGGAAACAGTGTAGCACTGGTGTTATGTAACAGATAATTAGCAGATTTCATAAGTGAAGGAAGCTTTGACAGGTCATTTAATCTGTCCATGATTCATATGTAACACAATGTAGAATTAATGTTAAGAATTATGAACCCTGTATTTTTACACCAACCTAGACAAATAACATGCCAAAGCAGGACTATTAAAGCCAGCTCTAAAGGTTGACAGCCTTGAAGTAGAGGTTGTTTATTTAGGGTGAAGACGTGGGACATGCCAATAGAAACTGAAATGCTTTAGCCAAAGCTCTGAATACAGTTCTGAGTGAATTTTGAAATAGACCTTGGGCTTTGGTATGATAAGTTAGGAACCTCAGGAAAACCTGAGCTAAACAGCAGAAGAAAAGCAGAGATGGCCAAGACCAGATGTCTCTGACTGGATGAGTAGCCAAAAGGGTCAGAGGGGGAAGAGGACAGTGCTCCCTAGCAATTAAAGTAATCCAAGATATATCTGCCTAGTTTAACTGTTGCTGAGTCTTCTACTAGAGACGTTATGCAGAAATTTATTTGCTTAATTAGACTCATTTGAATTAATTTTGAGGTAGTCATACTCCTCTGACTTCTTATAGGAAACAGTTGAGAAGAAAATTGAACACCTGTTTAGGACAGACTCGTAACAAGAGTAACCCATACACTGATCACAGTCAATAGTGGGAGAGGGAGAACTAGTGGAGGACAGGCAGGAACACAGACAAAGTATGGATCCATGGGAATTTGTTGACCGATGCAACTTTTGTGCATAGCCAAATGTACTCTAGTCTCTGTGGGTGCAAAATATAGTGTCTAAGTCATCTTCACGCAGGCACAGATACACGTGTCTAGTTCTCTTGTTTGCAAAGAAAATCTTTCAAATGTGAACTAAGTGTGAATAAATGAAGTACCATTGTCCTGATTCTGCTGAAAGCCTGAAAAAGAAGTTCTGGGGTGTGATCTGCCCCATTAATTATAAGATAGTTTAATGCTGGCATCTAATGCTGATGGCAATTTGACTTTAATTCACTGCTGATTGTATTATTGGGTACATCCTGCTAACGTCCTTATCCCATAATTTCAAACTACTTGCCTAGTGTGAAAATCTGCATCTGCATATCCTTTGTCCACCTACTACCCATTTAGCCAGAAAAGGTAGGAATGGTGTCCTTAGCCTCTGTTTGTCAGAGGCTGGAAACGGATGACAGGAGAGGGATCACTTGATGTTTACCTGTTTCTGTTCACTCCTTGGGGAATCTGACATTGGCCGCTGTTGGAAGACCAGATACTACACTAGATGGACCTTTGGTCTGACCTAGTATGGCCGTTCTTATGTACCACAGCCTCTAGCTTCCTTCCCTGCCAAAACATGTAGCAAATACATACCACATCTTCAGTGCTTCAATAAAGATGCTGCAACTAATTTAAAATTAAAAATGTAGAGGCAGAGTTAAATAAATTTAATTTAAGATTTAATTAAACATTACACTAATACAATATTCTTTTTACATATTTTTCCTACTAAATGAGAATGGAGCTTTTATTTATCTGAAGCTGCTGCAGAATTTAGGGTCTCTGACACACAATTATGATTAAATATCTGTGCTTTTGTGGTGGACCTTTGTCTTGGGGTGTCTCTTCTAGCACCGGTAGGCATCGAGGACCTTTAATCTAGGTGCAATTTCTTTATGACACTAGAGTCCTAAGAGCAGACTCTTAACAATAACAAAAAAAAAGTTTGCAACAAGAACTGTTCAGCTCTGTACATTGAGGCATATAGAGAACTGAAACACTTAATGGAGAATGGGATTTTCCATGTAGTGATTAAGGGTCAATGTTCAGTGGAAAAAATAGGTGACGCAAGAAGACAAGTATTCCTTATCATTTATCAGCCAAGGAGTTAAGCTGTAAATTCAGGAAGAAATATATATGGCACATAATAGTAGAGGGAAACAGTGTGAGAGGGGTAATAAAGTGGTATATTAAAAAGATAAAATATTATAAATTTAAAAGATGCACGTGCGCGTGCAGAAATAGGAATAACATTTGCAATGGTTTTCCTTAGTATTCATTTCATTTGCCAGAATGACCACATTTTTATTAACTTTTTGATTATTTATGGGCTGCTATGTGGATGTAACATCTGCTTGACAGACCTTTTTGGGAAAACTTAATCCTATCCCTGCACTGCTTCTGTAAGTGTTAAAACTATGGAAGACAATTTTCTGAACCATCATTTAAAATTACTGATAGCACATCATATTTTGGAATGCATTCAGATGGTACCTTTAATTAATGTTTTTAAATGGCATATGTCTTATACCCTAAAATCATCAGTTAATGAAAGCTTCTGTTTTAGTCTGCTTGAGAACAGCAGTGTGGGCACTTGTTAGTTGCATTGAAAATGGTGGGAAGATCATAAGAGATTTTATAAAACTTTTAGGAATAACTCAATGTAGATACATCAAAATAATAGTAGGAGAAAATCATGACATGTAAGAGCAAGTGAGACAAATATAGCATCTGTTTCAATGGTCAGGAAACATGGTCTCTTCAGTTCATTTAGCTTTATTGAAATGTAGGTTACTTGAGTGGGGAAGAAGGGACCCAAAGAACAACAGTGAAATTCCTGCAAAATATTCAAAATAAACAATTGTCTAAGGACAGATGATATCTTAGGTAAACTATGAGATGAAACAATTGCCATTCTGCTTTCTAGGTTTCGGACAGTGTGCATGGTTATTTTTTCTCTGGAATCTCTGCTTCCCTAAGGAAGATGTTAACTCTTTATAAAATAAAAGGGAATGGAGCCTTTCAGTTTCCTTTGCTAAACCTTGCTTTTACACATTGTTTCTTTGCTGAATATGAAAATGTTTTTAGTAAGCTAATTGACTTGGTTCCTTATGATAGTTTAATAATATCAGAGGCAGATTTATACTTGGAGTGCATAGTTATGCAGGACCAGAAGCAGAACATGGGCCATTTGCTGTCATTTTTCCCTGTCTTCAAAGAGTTTGCAGACTAATTAGATACTGCAGTACATTAGTCAAACAGATGAAGAGGCTGTGTTTAAACCAGGGAGGTTTTATTTATTTATTTTGGATTACCTTGGCTACCCCCTGGCTAAAATTCTGTCATTGCCAGCTATAACGCTTTTCCCCTATCCCAAAATACTGAAATTTAGAACACGTTTAAATATTCTTTCAAACTGTTTTGCTCTAGGAGGACAAAACACAATGCACTCCAATCATACTTAATCTGAGGGAGGGAAAACCTGGTGTACAAATTCTTTTCTCTCCTCCTTCCTAACCCGCGCCTCCTAGCTCTCAACAAAACTGCACTGGCTGTTCCTGAGCACAAATCCAATACCTCTTTTTAACTGCTCTATTCATATTGTCATCCCGTTTTTGCTTATGTGCTTGAAAGCTACCTGACTCGGTGATAGTTGACAGCCAATTCCACTTCAAGTATTCACTCCATTTAACCACCTCTTTAAATTCTTTTTGAATCTATTCTCAATTTAGAAAAATGTCCAGAAACCTATACAAACTTGTTCTAGCTTTATGATAACCCTTAGCTAGCTTGTAGTATGATTTTGTTTGAAATTAGTATATAAAAATGGTAAAATTCTTAATGCACAATAAGTCATGCTGTGTTATTTCCTTCTTTATGCTTCATTAATAGTAAAGAGTTTGTAGGACAGATTGTTCCTTAGTTACACCTATAAAACTCCATTGACATCAAAAGAGGGCAGAATTTGGCCCTGGAATGGAATTTAGTTAATCCTTTTGATTCATTCACAACCTAGTTTAGAATTGGCTATTTTGCTGTCCCAGAGAACTCTCTTAGCGCTGTAGTTTCAACAGCTGTCTATAAAGTAAGCAAATAGATTCTGAGTGCTCAGATGAAACAGATCGCATAACTAAGGTGCTGCTAGTCTTAACACCTGTCATTTGCCTTTGTTAAAAACTAGCTAATCTATTTTTAAATAAAATATTAATAATATAAAAAGTCCTTTCTTTACAATTTGAGCGGTGTCTATAGGGGGTCTGGGATATTTGTCCCTCAGTCGGTAGAAAGCTGCGATTGTTTGGGAAAGAAACGTTACTACTTGAAAGTTACTCCTTTTTATTCCTAGGTCTTTTGTATAATACTCATCAGTAGCTGTCATGCCAATCACAGTAGCAGAGTTACTTTTTAATTGAACTCAGATATTGTTCTCAGCCTGCTACCAACATGAGATGAGATCCTAGCATCAAGGCTATTAGACTAAAATTCAAACACAGTACAGCTTGAACACTATGTGAAGAGAGGTAAGACAGTCTCATACCGGTGCCAATCTCATAAATAGAAGTTACAGAAAAGCTTATGAAGGGAAAGTTTCCACACTAACTCCAGGAGAGCACTGGGTTCTACTGGAATCAGTTTCTAAATAACTTTTTTTAAAAACTGTTCCTAAGACTTGCTAACTTGGATGCAATTGATGCACAAAATATTACTCCTGTCACAAACATTGTTGCTAAAAACTCTCTCTACCAGAAGGTACAGTTGTGAATTATGACTCTTAGTGACAGCTATTTGTGCCAGAAGTAGTGGCATGATTTGCTTTCAGCAGTGTAATGTGCACAGGAAAGTAAAATCTTGAACACAGGTCTCAAAGAAATGGCTTTTTTAAACCTACTTCTTTTAATTTGAAAAAGGATTAAGCTAACATGAACTCGGGTAACCTCTGAGGAAGACTATCCACACAGGGACTCCATGTGTTCCAACTTACCACCTTTCACCTTTAATTTGTCGTAATTTTTTTTTTTAGTATCTCCATGTAGCCATGCTCTTAAAGGCCTTTATTATCTGAGGGTAAGGACTGACTTCTTGCATGTACAGTGTCTAGCACAGTGGGGTCCCACTGACCAGGACATGTAGGTATTGCAGTGATAGGAACCACAGTAAAACAAATAAGATAAGTGGAGGTCTGTTGCTTTTTTATAAACACAAAAAATCATTAATTCTAAAAAATTAAGCCACAAAAGCAAGAATTAGTGTTGGGAATTCTATCCATGCCTGCAACAGAAGTATAGAATATCTTTTTTTCAAAAACAGAGCAGAAAGTTTAATTTAGGCAACTGTTTGTCATTACTGATGAAAATCTAGTGATCCAATTTGTGATTCAGTATAGCAGTTTCCTATCTACTGAAAATTAACACTGCATCAAAAAGCTGGCATTAATTCTCATCCATAGACAGATATATTTTCCTCTACAGTAACTCTTCAAATGAGAGAACACAATAGATTTGTGTTTCATGCCAATGGGGAACTATTTTTAGTAATTCAGAGCATATAAAAGTCATTTCCACTATTAGTTTTATTTGGTTTGAAAAAATACAGAAGATAATTTGTCTATATGGCCTTAGGCCTACTTGTATCAACTGAAAAGAATGTAGGGTTATATATCTTAATTTTGTGGCTTGTGTAATATTTTAAGAAGATAATATTTTGCTCGGGTTTAGGGTTATACTAGTGTAATGTTATTGGATACTATTTACTTGCTAATTCACAGAACAGTTTAGTTTTCTAGTGCGGACCAGTCTTTTCTCTAACAGCAGTCTGACATCAACTCATACTTATTCAGTACATTTGAAATCTTTGATGAAGTATTGTGATAGACAACTACAGCTCTCTACTGTGACTGCCAGCAAAGAGAATTTGTTGCTTGATGTTTTTGAAATATAATTGCATTATGGCACTTTTTTTTTCCAGGCAGACTCCAGATTAAAAGCTCTTAATGCAACATTCAGAGTGAAAAACCCAGACAAGTAAGATTTTTCATACTAATTACAATTGTAATTATGAATGGTAGTGTATTCTAGCTATGTAATTTTTCATTTTGGAATGTATGCTATCTGTACATTTAAAAAAAATCTCTGTAACAAACCTAATAAGGGACAGTAAAAAGTGGCTTGAAAAATCCAATTTACAGGGGGCATGTCTGCACAGTAAGGCTAAACTCGAAATAAGCTATGCAATTTGAGCTATGTCATTTGCGTAGCTTAAGTAAAAATAGCTTATTTTGACTTTAGGTACATCTACAAAACACATACTTTAAAATAACTCTTCCCCCCAACTTCCCTTATTCCTCATACATTGAGGTTTACAGAAGTCGGAGTAAGAAGCCTGTTATTCTGAGTTTATTTTGAAATAACAGGTTTGCTGTGTAGACTTGCCCAGGGAGAGCAGGAAACTCTTAAGAAATGCCATCACTTTATGCAGAATATAACAAAATAGCAAAAAACATTTCCCAAAGTGAACTGAAAGCAAATTGATATAGTGGTACTTTCCTGAACCAGCAAGCGTATGGCGCTAATATCTCGGGTGTGTGTGTGTATATGTATATGTATGTATACGCACACACACATATGCACTTGCCAGTGGTGCAGTTCATAATTTTCCTTCCAAGCTGACATTTTCACAGCTGCCATTGGGCAACCCAGATCAGTTTCAGTCTACTATGTCTTGGGAAGCTGTGGGTACCTGCAAAGGCAGGCACTGACTTTACCTGGCTAGAGGACTCACTAACAGGCTGAAGTGTGGGGAGTATATAATAGCTCATTTCAGCCAGAAGGGGATGGTATAGGACAGTGGTTTCTGAAACAGTGGGTCGAGGTGTCAGACAGTTCCAAAGGTATTAGCTTCTTCCTTTCCCTGAGGTCCTCAACCCCTGCTCAGCCCCAGGCCCTGCCCCCATTCCACCCCTTCCCTCAAGGCTCTGCCTCTTCTCCACCTCTTCCCACCCCTGCTCTGCTGCCTCCTGCTGGGTCCATTCCCTCCCCTAAGCATCCTGTCCCCACTCCTCCTCCCCACAGAGACTCCTGCAAACCGTGGAACAGCTGATCATGGCGGGTAGAAGGTGCTGGGAGAGAGGCAGGGAGCTGGTTCCCAGTAGGTGCTAAGCACAGACTAATTTCTTTCCATGGATGCTCCAGCCCTGGTGCCTATGGACAGTTCATTGTGTCTAGGGCTGAATTAAGCCACTATTGGGCCCTGGCCTAGGCAAAAATATACTTCTCCAAGCCTGGTGTGAAAAAGAAAATACAAATAGGAAGGGAGTGGGGTTTTGGAGAGGTAGCCTGCTCTGAATTCACCCCACAGTGGTGCTCATTTCCGATTGAACGGAGCATACCTTCCCCACTGTAGCTAATGCAACCTGGTGCACATGGCTTCAGCACCACGCAGGTTTGGCCACCTCAAATATGAGTGGCACTGAGATCCTGTGTGGCAGGTTGCAACACATGGGGTGGGGAGCTGGGCCCTGCCTCATGAGACAGAAGCTGTGTCTGCAGGTGGGCCTACTCTCCCAGATACCCCCAGGCTTCTCAGTGGACCAGGATTAGGATTGCAGTGCCAGATTGAAGTGTGCACTTATGTAATAGTGAATAAAACCAACCAAAAAGGGATGAAATGCAGTTAATGCATCCCCTCAGTAGAACATTTGGAACCACCTATACAAGAGAGTCTCTCTCTCTCTCTCTCTCTCTAGCACCTAGGAGAGTGGGACAGGAGTAAAATAGCAGAGATTCCTGGAGCTCCCAGGATAGTCTGGAATGGGACAGAAGGAACCAAGAGACAAAGTGCATAACTGGCTGAATAACCATTCTCAGAAAGTAGTTATTAATGGTTCACAGTCATGCTGGAAGGGCATAACAAGTGGAGTTCTGCAGAGGTCAGTTCTGGAACCATTTATGTTCAAAATCTTCATCAACAATTTAGATGTTAGCATAGAGAGCACGCTTATTAAGTTAGCAGATGATACCAAGCTGGGAAAGGTTGCAAGTGCTTTGGAGGATAGGGTCATAATTCAAAATGATCTGGACAAACTGGAGAAATGGTCTGAGGCAAATAGGATGAAGTTTAATAAGGACAAATGCAAAGTACTCCACTTAGGAAGGAACAGTCAGTTTCACACATACAGAATAGGAAGCGACTGTCTAGGAAGGAGTACTACAGAAAGGGATCTAGAGGTCATAGTGGACCACAAGGTAAATATGAGTAAACATTGACGCTGTTGGGGGGGAAAAAACCAAAATATTATTCTGGGATGCATTAACAGGAGTATTGTGAGTAAGACATGAGAAGTAATTCTTTGGCTCTACCCTGCACTGATTAGGCTTCAGTTGGAGTACTGTGTCCAGTTCTGGGCACCACATTTCAAGAAAGATGTGAAGAAATTAGAGAAGGTCCAGAGAAGATCAACAAAAATGATTAAAAGTCTAGAAAACATGACCTGTGAGGGAAGACTGAAAGAACTGGGTTTCTTTAGTTTAGAAAAGAGAAGACAGAGGGGACATGATAGCTGTTTTCAAGTGCCTAAAGAGGTGTTACAAAAAGGAAGGAGAAAAATTGTTTTCCTTGATCTCTGATGATAGGTCAAGAAGCAATGGGCTTAAATTGCAGCAAGGGAGGTGTAGGTTGGATGTTAGGAAAAACTTCCTAACTCTCAGGGTGGTTAAACACTGAAATAAATTGCCAAGGTAGATTGTGGAATCTCCATCAGTGGAGATATTTAAGAGCAGCTTAGACAGACATTTATCAGGAATGATCTAGATGCCCTGTGAGGGCAGGGGACTGGACTAGATTACCTCTCAAAGTCCCTTCCAGTTCTAGTATTCTTTGATTCTTCCTTCCAACACTATGGTGCTCCTTAACATTCATCAGAAGCTAAAGGATGGAACTCTAAAGAAGATATGTGAAGAGATGATTCCTTCCTCTTTTCTAGCATCTGAAAGTGGGATTGGGCCCTTGTTTGGATATTATCGCCTCCTCCCCAATTTTTTTCATTAGTCTGTGACTATTAGTGTTAGGGTTTGGATTTTTTACCAGGCTGCTAATAATGGGAGGGAGAGAGAGAGTGAGGTGTAACAGAAAAGAGAAATACAGTATTTATAGAGAGACTTGGAAAGGGGATGTTGAGAAAAGAACTAAGTGTTAAAGAGCAGTTAATTGGCTAATCGTGTAGTTCGTATTTGCTGACTCTGGCTCTGCATTTCAAATGTAATAAGAGCCCAGTGGCTCTTACTACATTTAAAATGCAGAGCTGCAATGCGGATGGCTCCTGGAGCCGATGCGAGTCAGGACTAAGCAGTCCTGGTTTGTGCTGGTTTTGGCACCACTGCACATCTGCATTTTAAAATGTAATGCAGAGACACGGTGTTCCCGGACCGGTGTGAGCCCCTGTTCATGGCAGCCCAGGCTGGCCACGGGCAGGGGCTGCTCCGGCAGCAGCCCCTGTCTGTGGCCAGCCCTGGCCACCACAAACAGAGGCTGCTACCGCAGAGGCAGCAAGTGGGATGAGGAGGGGGGAGAAGCGAGTAGTTGAGTACTCCACTCAACTACTTGCTTACATCCCTAGAAAGAACACATTGTAGTGGGAGAGGGAAGGCAAAAGAGAGAAGTAGGGGATGCTGTTGGTCTGTTGTACATAGGAAGTCAGATTATATAGTCTGATGATCCTTCCTATGACTGAGATAAGGAAATTGATACTAAATATATCTAAGGAAAAGACGCCTGATCTCTTTTTGTAAAGAAAAAGGAACATACAGACAGGAATGGAAATAAGGTATAATAAAAGCAAGGGTAGCAGAGAGCTTGTTGAATAACATTTATCAAGTTGGTTATATGAGGGATGTTACCGATATTTAACAGATTTATTTGCCAGTTGCTGCTTGTGATATTCAGCCTGCCCAATGGGAAACCAAATGCTATTGACAAATATATATTACTAGCATGTGAGGCCCGTCGTTGACTGGGCAAAAATCATTTTGTGTAGATTACATTTATAGGAAAGTTCAACAAATTAAATAATTGTAATAGATTTTTTTATTAATGTGCTTGCAAAAGGGAAGTAAAAACAGTTTTAAATTTGTAGTATTTCAACTTCAAACATTATTCATTTTATTGAATAATTACCATGCATCGTAAATTTGAATCAGAAACTCATAAAGCTTCATTACTTTTTCCGTAATTAATTTGAATTATCTTGTGAGTTGTATCAGTAAAACATTTTCATTGCACTAAAATGACAGTTGAATAGAAGACTCGATTTTAATTTTGTTAGCAAATATTTTTTATGAACTTCTAATCATAATAGTCATGACTTTTTTCCGGTGAAAAACAAAAATAATTCTTTAAACCTTTCACCCAGCATATTCACTCAACTAATATTTAAACCTTTCATTCAGTATATCCCATGTAAAAAGTAGTGCATTCAGCTAATTTAAGCAGCAGGATTGTTTATACAAAATATGGAATGTAAGTGTAATCGTGAAGTATGACTTTATTTTGCACAAACAAATCCACAAACTCACTCTCTTCAAAATATATAATAGATTCAACAGATATTGGGGAATTCAGTAACTAATATTGGACCCTTTTTTCCTGCTATTTTGTGGTGTCACTAGCCCTAATGGCAAATAACTTTTTTTTTTTACAAGTGTATTACATGGCTGATTGAAATGTTATAATTACAGTATAGAATCTGTTTTATTCATTTGTACAGCAAAGAGTGGCTTTGGGGGCTAGAAGGTTGGTTTTGGAAGTGTGGGAGCAAAAGTATCTTTCACTTGGCTAGTAGTCTTAGTCCCTGAGCTAGTATATATCAGTAGCTTTCTCAATCCTTAATTTAAACCAACCGTCGAAAGTTGGATAGCAACACAGCATTTCAAAATCTAACTACTGAAGTTGGTTTGGAACAAAACCAAAGCTGTTCTGGTAGGCTGAGTGTTTTTTATTGAAGAGGTCAGTGCTGATAAAAATGTGCTCTTCTGTTGCTCAAAAATAAACTTGCAGTGACACTTCCACTGAATTCTCTAATCCAGTTTTGTTCCAAACATCCTGTTGTCTTTCTTCTGTACTTCAAATCCAATCAAAAATTGTTTCCTGATGTTGAATTGTTCTTTTTCATAGAGTCCGTCGGATAACAATTTTTTGCACTAGCTACTTTCCTAAAACAGAATGAAAAAGAGATGGGTAATATCAGTGTGGCTGACTCACATTAGGCAATCGATTCTGCTTATACCATTGGTGTGACTCTCAGTAATACATTTGATCCCTAGTCCCCATGCCATTTGTGGTTTCTTTTTGCCCACAAACCTATTCTTAAAAATACCTTTCACTCCCCTGTTGTTTTGCGAAGGTGAAACTCACTATGGTTACAGTAACTTTCACTGAAGACAGTGCTATCAAATGCACAAAAATAAATGGAAAAAGGAGTAATTCTGTTGTTCAGTTATTTTCATCTTAAGTAGGATGAGTAGTAACAATAGGTGAAGTATTTTCATCCCAGCATTATTTTAATGGGTAGTATTTCTATTAAAATGTGGCTCTAGCCTGAAAAGTGACTGTAGAGGCAGCAGCATCTAACTCAGCTTATCAACTTTTCATCTGCATTGAAAGCCCTATTTTCCTAAGGATTTGGCTGTACTAAAAATACTACAGTGGCATGGCCACAGTGCTACAGCTGCACTGCTGTAGCGTAGACCCTTACTACAGCAACAGAAGGCCGCCTTCTGTTGCTCTAGTAAAACCACCTCTCTCCTACACATGGTAGGTAGAAAGAAGGATTCTTCCATTAGCCAAGAAAGAAGGATTCTTCCATTAGCCAAGCAGTGTCTATACCAGAGCTTAAGTTCACATAATTACTTCTCACAGGACATGAAGCTTTTCAGTGCCATGAGTGATGTAGTTAAGTCAACCTAACTTACTTGTGTAGACTAGCTCTAACATATTAAAATATGTGTTTTACTCTTGATAGCACTGCAGATGCTACACAGCTGAGAGGCTGGGGAAATAGCTTTGGACTTTCCTGATAATGTTTGCATTCTCAACAGGATGGTTCAACCATGTTCTGGCTCTACCATTTTTACTATTGGAGTTGCAAGAGCAGAAAGGTATCCCTAGCTTGCCTTTCCAATTTCAGGTAGTTTGGAGTAATGGCGTTTAGATGAATATTTTTAATAATGAACCAAACAGAAATCATTGGGAAAAAAACAAAAGTTTTTTCCCTAGTTATTTTTCAGAGAACTGAAATTTAAGTTTACATATCCCTGGTTGTCAAGGAATGGTGAAAAATGACACCAGCTTTGACAGGTATGCATGGAGCTTTAGATACCAAAGGTAATAAGCACCCCAGAACCACCTAAGATAACATTTTCTTAGTTGGCAGTATATAGATTTTAACAAGAAGAACATGGTCTCCTGGATTTAGTGACAGTATGGTAATCCTCTCCCATCCTGGGCTGTCCATTTTCAGTCTTCATCTGTTTGGAATAAGAGCTATCTAAAATCTTTCTTGCAAGTTGATTTACTTGATATTTCTTTGCCATTCACGTCTTCAGCTGTCTGACAGACTGTCCTGGCATATATTTTATAAAAGGTAAGCTAAAAGGGTTGCCCTCTAAATCCCACCATGTAAATCAATGGCTGTATTTGTGTTTCCCAGTAATTTTCTGCTGGTCTTTAAATGATTTGAAAGAAATGGTACACTTTAACCCTAACGTGCTACACATTTTTGTGGAAAACTCTCTTTAGGCATAGAAATCATAAATATAAATAGCCTTTTCTGAGGATGCCCTGAGAAGCAATTTCCTAAATATTAGAAACATGTGGTATAAGCAAAGATTTTTTTTGTTTAACGGGTGCTGAAATTTTTCTTCTTAGATTCATAATTAGCCACCTAAATAGGTGGCCTGTTTTGTCCCCCTTCCTTCCTTCTCCCCCCCCGCCCCCATGAGACCTGCTGGATTCAAGCATTTCTGAAATCAGACTGCTTATATAGAGGTGCCTTATTAAGAATTTAGAAACCCAACATTAGGCATTCACTTTTTTTTACTACTACAATAAGTGACAGTTCATTATTCAGTAGTTTAGTTAGTTCTTTAGCTCCTACTCCTTGCTTTATTTCTGGATAAAACACATTCCTCTGCACCATATAAAGCCGTGGTGTCCAACATGCTAACCATTTGCCACACGGTTATTTGGTTGGTTAAGTATGGCTACTGCTTCAGAACAGGTTGGACACCATGTATCTAAAGGCTTCAAAATAAAGTTTAAGTTGGTCTTAAATGATGTATAGGTTTGGTACTGGCCATTTGAACATAAGTCCCTCTTGAAGCTTTTTGCAAGTCAGCAAACTGTTCTGGGGTTCAGCTTAACTGAGGCTAAGTTAATGGTTTTTTAGAGTTCTTTGAGATTCTTGCATGAAAGGAACATTGTAAGTACAGGCAATATTTTATCAACTTCAAAAGAATTTAAACAGTTTTTCATTAATAAGCATAAAACCCATCAAATGGATTTTAAAAGAAAAATTTCTTCCTGCTCTTTTAGATCATATCTGTTAGATAACATTCCACTTCATAAGTGCTCTTTAAAAAAAAACAAAAACAGCAGTTTTTCAGGGGATGGGGGGGGAGAATTTATATTTATCTTAGATTTACAGCATATACATTGATCTGAACCTTTACTGTTATTAAAAGTATAGTAGTTTTGCATGTGTGCAATTATTTTCCAGAAAGGATTTTAATTTTGTTGTCATTTTTCTAGGAATCCACAGCTAATTCTACTTTAACATAAGTCAAGCTCTGTGTCTCCAGCTGTTGTGTTGTGGCTCTATCTTACAATTTGTGAGAGCTTGTTTTTGTGATAGCTAATGATGTACTATCTGTTTCCTGTTCCCAGGAGATTTACTGAGCTAAAACACTATAGCGATGAACTGCAGTCTGTCATATCACACCTTCTGCGAGTCAGAGCTGTAAGTATTTCCCATGTGTGTCCTGACAAATAATATACTATATTTAAAAGGCGGAATTTCTTCTTTAATCAATAGAGAAAACTGATGTTTGTATTCTTCACTTGAAGTTGGTTTGTTGTACTGTCCAGCTTTTTTTGGAAGGGTGGTGGGATGAGATGTTATTTTATAACAATACACTTTGGGGGGGTGGAGGAATTCTGAAAGTGCATGGAGTAAAGCAATTGCTTTATCTACAGTATTGTTCCCTAATCTGATTTATTCAAGTTTTGATGGTCTTTTTCGAGTGACTGTTTTTACACTATGGATTTCTAGTTGAACAAATGCTTACAGAAACATTTATGATGATGCTGTTTGGCTCATTGCTTTATTCTGTCTTGTAGAATAGTTTACATGCAGTAACTTGTAAGTATATTGGCAATTTAAAATGCCATGAAAATCACTTGGAGAATTGGGAGAAAGGGTAGTTGGAACTTAGTTGGGGCAGAAGACCCTTGGAATTCAATTGATACATCAGAGCCACATCCAAAGTAATAATCAAGACATGTAGTGATTTGGAGTGTGTTTAGACCCGTTTGTTGCACATTTTGTCAAAATCTGCAGCATAACATTGCATATTTCACAGAAATAGTGAGAAGTGCAAAGTAAACTGTTACCTGAGAGTAAGATATAAATCTTCAATTACAATTCAGAGGAAAGGGGGAAGAGCAGAATAGCATTACTACTTCTCCTTCATGTATACTGCCACTGGAGGAAGAAACAAGCGGGCCAGAACTCCATCGGCTAGAAAATGTTGAGTCCCCACCATTCAGTTAGCAGGATTCTGCCTTTCTCTCGTGGCAAAAAGGAGTTAGAATGGCATGAGGTTTTCTGCAACATAAACATGTAATAAACATGTGTTTTCCAGAGTTTGTGGAGCTTGTGTTATAGAATTCACGTGAGTTATGCAAGTTCCCCACAATACTTCATCTTACAGACCAGTCTATAACTAATAATGTCCTTTGGAATGATTAGAACAATCATGTCATGGAATCAGGATGGCTGTCTCCTATGGCTTGAAAACACAAGCTTACAAATATGCAAAGCAGAGAAGGAAATGGGAAATTACAACCCTGGTAACAAGGAGCACAATGCTAGTTTTTAGCGTATTCAACAGGGGGTTACTTTTTGGCAAAAGTGTGCTGTAAGGGAGGATTGTAATTGATTGACCTGTCGAGTGGAGGCACGTCAGAGGATTAATTGCTTGTACTCCAGTAACTTGCCTTCCTGCCAGTACATATGTGTATGAGCTGTATGACAGTGTTCTAACTAACTTCCTTTTTACCTCTTTAGCACATGAATAATTATGGCTTTTATAAAACTTCTGTTTAACTCACTGACTTATATAGTGCTTTAATAATTGTGAAGGACAAAAATAAGTTGCACTTCAAAGTTCAGCGTATAAAGTTGAGGGAAAGATCAACAACAGTGTAGTTACCAATAGTGTAGTGTATGCAGGATTCTGATTCTCCAAACACATAATTGATCTCCAGATTTAGCAGCAAGTATTGTGATGAGCTTGACTCTCTTCATTTCCCATTTTTTATAGCATTGTGTTACGAAGGGAAAAATAGGCTTGTGCCTTTTTGGATTCTTTATTCTGTTTGGAAAAGCCTTGAAGGTTCCTTTTTCTGAAACAAACCCAGCTTTCTTTTGCAGTTCTTTTTTAAGCCCTTTGTTAGGACTGCATGGGGAAGTGGCCATGCCACATGAGAGATGGGAAGAGGCTTCACTACAGCTCTGAACTGAAGCTTGATTTTTGTCTTCCTGTTTTCATATACATCCTCTTCCCCGAACCCCCTGACACACATACATATTCCTCCTGTGTGATGTCCATTTACAAAAGCATTATACAGGTGAAATGAATTGCGCCTCACATTAACTCGGGTGTTGGTGATCCAACTAGAACCGTTAATGGATTCTACATATAGCCTGTATGAGGGCATTTCAGTAGGCATTCATATGTAGAATGGTCTACAGATTATTTCAAAGTATAGTTTGAAACCATAATTTTAAAAAAAAGTTACGTTACTGATCTTAAAAGAGAAGTCAGAGCTTTGTGTTAGCTCTTACAAAATAACATTTTCATCTCGTATACTGCTGAGGTATTACAGCTGTAGATCTGAAGGGTTAGTCTGTAAATGTTAGTCTTTTCTTGATATGTATGTTTTACAAGAAGCTATTAAATTGCGTATAAAAGAATCTGGTCTAAAAATTAACTCTTTCTTTCATACAAATGTTTCTTTTAGAGAGTGGCAGACCGCCTCTATGGCGTATACAAAGTGCATGGGAATTATGGGAGAGTGTTCAGGTAAGAATTAGAACAGGTTTTAAAAATACATAATTTAGCTTCCTGAAGCTCAGTTTGCAAGTAATGTATGATGTTTATTTAGCCTTACTTTTGAAATGCAAACTTTGATATATTTGTTTTACTAAATATTTGCATTTGAAAGTGTCACTGCTCAATACCAAGACATTTACAAGCTGCTGCATTTAACACAGATGTCTTTACATTTGCAGAACTTTTTAGTTTCAACTGGATGAAATTTTAGCATTTTTTTTTTTTATTTAACTTCATGATTTTTGTTGTTTTTCTGTCACTTGTTTTAAACTGGTTGTTGCTGCAGAATGCATTCTATTATTTTAATTGATGTAATTAATAAATTATTACACTGTATCTATAGTTGAAAAAGGTATCCCTATCATTTTAATACATCAAAAAAATCAACAATCTCTCTCATATATTCTAGAACACTTTTTACAAGTGGAATTAACCAATAGTTTTGTATTTATGTTCCTGAGTTGCATGATCAAGTTTTCCATCTCGCTGGAGAATTAAAGAATTTAACTTCTGGTTAAGGGGAACCTCCTGCTTATACAGTCTGTACAAGTGCTAAATTTAATTCACAAGGTTAATGGATTGCAGATGTCTTTCTGGCTGGGGGTTTAAAATTAAATTAGGTGCATTTTTGCAATAACACAAGGGTAAACAAATGTCAATATTAGCAAGTAGAGTTTTTAAAAATTGTGTAAATTATCAAACAATAAATATTAGATATAAATTACCCAAAGAGGAGGAGAACTAAAAGTACAATCTATATTTAAAAGAGCGTGTTTACATTTTTAGGATAACTGATAACTGCATGGGTTACTTGGTTTGAAGAGAGATTGAGATTAACACAACTGTGGTTTACGCGTGGTGAACTTCTAAGTGCCTCCCATCTCCACTCTGGTTATACAAAAACTTGATTACGTTTGATCAGATATTTTTTTTTTATATATGTATATGAGATTGTTTGGTAACTCTAGGCTTCTTTAGTAGAGTGGAGACTTAGTGATTATTTCTATAAATAGATAAATTCAGCAATATACCATGATGCTAAGAAAAAATTACGGTTTGGAAAGTCTTATTTCAGAAGTGAGATTTCAATGTTTCTACTTCGAATGCTGTAAAGTTTTCCAGTGTATGACGTGGCTGGTTGCTATCTGATGATTTGCTGATGTATAATGGTTATTTTCTTATTTGTTTAAAAAAACCAGCATTCCCATATTGAGATTGAGTATAACAGCTTTATAGACAAAGTTGTATTGCATATAATGGCACTAAATGTGTCAACAAAGGAATGAACCTTATGTTGTAATTCTGTTAGAAAGTATTTGTTTTAATCTCTTTAACTATTAACACACCATTCTTTTCATGTCCACCTTTTGAAAATCCTGAACTGGAACTAAAAAACAGCATACCTCTGTGTGTGCGTCTGTGCCTGGGGAGGGATGGAGTAGACCACTCCTGACCAGAATACTTTAAGTAGTCTCACTATTTAATTGTTCAGTGGTGCTTAGAGGTAAAAAAGCAGTTTGGCAAGGTACAACTTTTGAGGCAGTTTCTGTTCATATGTCACCTGGAAAGAAACTATATACAGGATGCAGCTTATTAACTTTCCGTAGCTGCATGTGTGATGTTGTTTTTTCTCACTGGATTTGCTTTTTTTTTTTCCCCTCCCCCCAGTGAATGGAGTGCAATAGAAAAGGAGATGGGGGATGGGCTGCAGAGTGCTGGCCATCACATGGATGTGTAAGTACTGAGTGAATATCTGATAGTTTGATGTATGCCAGATGCACGTTTATTAAGGGTGAGGGCAGGGAATTCTACAAGAAATGTACTGAGAGAACTTTGGGGGGAGAAGTAGGTTACTATTGGGTACAGTGTTTCAGTGACTGGTGGATATGGGCTGTTTTTAGAGTCCATGTACTGTATTAAGTAGCTCAAAGGGCCCTCAGGGGAGTCAAAGGGGTTACTTTTTATTATTATTTTGAAACTGTAGAGGTGTTTGGCATTCTTCCAGCTTTTCTTTTAAGCTACTATGCCAGAAACCAGTGGAATTAAACTCTAATGTACTGCAGATCTGATGAGAGCCATTTGTTTTTGGCAGGAGTGCTTTGCACCATGCGGTAGATGGTACGCTAATTTGTACTTTAAAAAAAAAGTTTCTTAAAGCTTTTGTTAACTGTTCAGCACCCAAGGGTTGTATAGTAGATTCCAAAATAATTTCAAGTACCATCCTGAAATAAATAGTGGTTGTAATACAAGGAATAGCTACAGAGTAAAGCAAGGGTATCTCTTTGTCCCTCACCATGTGTGTGTAATATCCATTGGATTCAGTGATGGCTATGAGTGAAACAAGGAGAACAAAACTCTCTCTCAAAAAAAACCAAAACATTTTTAGCACTTCAGATTGCTGTAGTGAAGACACTATAAGCAATGTGGAATTACTGTTGTTTTGCCTAATTTTGCTTTTTATGTAATAATAAACATAGTAGAGAAACTCCAGGCTATGTCTAGACTACGGAGTTTTATCCCGGAAAAAACTCCACTGCGTCCAGGGAACGCGTCTGCTTTTCCAACAATTTTTGCAGAAGAACAGATGCGCTCTTTCGGAAGTCCTGTCTTCTTCGTTTCACGAGGAAAAAGGGCTCTTCCGAAAGAGGAGGTTTTTCTGAAATTTGGCCCAATGTAGACGGGCCAAATTTCAGAAAAGCCTCTTTCAAAAAATCAATTGGAAAAATGTATGCAAATTGCGGAATGCAATTTGCATACCTTTTTCCGAAACAAAGCGTCAGTCTAGATGTAGCCTTTTACTCAGTGTATCTCTGGTTCCTTCCACTTGACAAAATTGTAGTCACGGGTAGAGTAGTTTTTTAACCCATTTCAGGAGTTTTGTGAGTTTGGAAGTGGAACTATGAAACATGAAATAATTTTAAATGAAAAAGATGATTTTATTTTAAAAGTGGATTATGAGAACTTTAAGATTGTTAGCAATAGTATTTAACGAGGCCAGTTTACATCTGTATTATACGTTGATGCCCTTGTGCAGTTTTAGTAAGGGACATACATTTCCAGATTCCTGTTGCCAAATGGAATTTTATGGAGAAACTAATTTAAAAGTGAATTATCAAAATTAGCAGTTGATTGGTTTAAAAGTGAACAGTTTATCACATCTTTAAATCCCGTTTATAAATGAAACACAGGAGCATTTATTTACATGTTTTTAAAAAATATTCACATGGTTAATTCTACAGTGTTTTTATTTATACAGTTGAAATCCCATTACAGGTTGCATCTCTATAAACAGGGACACTATGGTCTGGCAACATCCATGGCTCAGGTGGGCTGCAGTGGGGAGGGAGGAGGCGGCGGGAAGCCCACGTGCAGCCTAGCTGAGCTGCCATGGGGAGCCGGGAAGCCCATTGGGGCGGCAGGGGGGATAGTGGAAGGCAGGCCCAAAATGACCTCCCTTGGTCTGGCAAAATCCCTCATCCGGGATCAGTCAGCTCCTGAGGGTGTCAGACCAGGGAGGTTCAGCCTGTATAAGACGTAACTCAAAATAAAAGGGCATGGAAGGAATAAGGAAATGGAGTGCAGTATTACATGTTTAATAGTCCCACAAAATCAGTTTTTCTGTGTATGAGCAAGTAGTGCAGCATAAATGAAAACTCACTCGAACCTACCTAGCTTCTCTTTTGTGATGTCAACAAGCACCATGCTGTGATGTCAGAATGTTAAAGTTATTTTCATCAAATAAAGCAAAGCAAATTGAACAAACATCTCATTCAAGGGATTACACTCCCTTTAGTTCATACCTCCTCCACTTTACCATAAAGGAGCAGGTAGAGGCACAAGGACTGCTTGTTGTAAGGACTGCTTCCCTTTACATTGTTGACAAGTATCAGAGGTGTAGCCGTGTTAGTCTGAATCTGCATAAACAATGAGAAGTCCTGTGGCACTTTATAGTCTAACAGATTTATTGGAGCATAAGCTTTCGTGAGCAAAGACCCGCCGTCAGATGCATCTGTGAAGCGGGTCTTGCTCACGCAACTGCTCCAATAAATCTGTTAGGCTATAAAGTGCCACAGGACTTTACATTGTTGTTGTTGATAACCCAGAGTAGTGGTGGTGGGGTGAGTTCCCAGGGTAACCTATATCAGTCCATGCGTTAAAGAATGACAGGCAAAGGTCATCTCCAGTGGCATGCCAATTCTCTTCCAGAATATGTTCTGAGGAAGTGGGTCTGGCCCACAAAAGCTCATCACCTATTAAACCATCTTGTTAGTCTTTAAAGTGCTACATAGTTTTTCCTTTTGTTTTAGCAAAATCAGACTAACACGGCTACCTCTCTATTACTATGAGTCTCTGTGGCATCTTAAAGACTTGAAAGTGTATTAGGGCATAAGATTTTGTGACTGCAGGTCATTTTGTCAGATGCGTGTAGTGAAAGCTTCAGTTGGCAGGAATTTAAACGTACATACAGAGATGGGAGTGTTACATCAGTGCTAATGAGGCTAATTCAATCAGCGTGGATTGTGGCCCACTTCCAACAGTTGATAAGAAGGTGAGAATAACTAACGGAGAAAATTACTTGATGTAGTGAGCTAGCCATTCCCAGTCCCTATTCAGGACCATTCTGATTGTGTCAATTTGCATATGAATTCCAGCTCAGTGGTTTCACGCTGCAGTCTGTTTTTGAAGTTTTTTTGGTCTAGTCTGGCAACTTTCAAATCTGTAACTGTGTGTCCAGGGAGACTAAAGTGCTCTCCTACCTATGTTTGTATGTTACCATTCTTGATGTCTGATTTGTGTCCATTTATTCTTTGGAAACAGTCTTCCCCCAAGAATTGAAATTGGAAGGGTGTTCGAATTTACAGTGGAGGGTTGAAAAGCGACTTAATTGGCAATATTGCAGTGTGACTACCTGACCAAGGGATAGGGTCGTGGAGTTCATAGGGGGTGTAGTAGAGAAATCCCTGTTCAGGATAAGGATGTAAGACTAGCTGATAAGCATTTGCTTATCGGATAGTATTTTGACTAGTCGATATCTCCCCCTTTACTTCCTCTAAGTCCCCAGCTGATCCGGGGTTCTGGGGAAATGCCGTGGGGAGCCTGGGATCAGCTGGAATGTCCCCAGCTGTCCCCAGGATCCACTGCCCTTTTAAAATGGGCGGAGGTGGCAGTTTCAGAGGGGAAGCCGCCTCATAGCTGATCAGCTGTGTGGTGGCTTTCCTTTTGAAACTGCCGTCTCCACCCATTTTAAAGGGGCAGTGGAGCCCGGGGACAGCTGGGGACTCCCCAGCTGAACCCGGGCTCCTATCAGCATGCAGTGTAGCATGGAGCTCGGGGTTAGTGGGGGACTGAGTCCCCCACTGACCCTGGGCTCCATGGCTTTGAAATGCACAAGAGCCCCCACTGGGGACTCTTGTGCATTTCAAAGCAGGTACCCGCATACAGCCCGGAGTTCTGCATTCTTCCTTTGAAATTTACACAAGCTCCAGTAGGGGCTCTTGTACATTTCAGAGGAGGAATGCGGAAATGCCCATCAACTAGTCAATTAACCCCATTTTAACATTCTTAGTTCAGGAACCCATTGTATAACTGTCATAAGTTTTTTCCTCCCTCTGGGATCAACTGGAAAAATAAATGAGCAGTACAACTCTTCCTCTCCCACTCCTCCTCCCTTCCAAAGCGAATGTTTTACAGGAACTCTTATGGAGTGCTGCACAAAGAATATACTTTCTGAGCACGAGGTGTACATTATAAATATCTAAGCCTGTTCCCTACATTACATTTAAAGCTATTCTGCACGTCTCCCACTTATACCTGCTTCATTTTTGCGTAGTCAAATATTTCTGTCCCTTTTATTTAACTCAGTTAAGAAGCCATTTAGTTGTATAGTACTGGTGCCATCCGTATGGTGTTTTTTTGTCTGTTTTGTTTTTGATCCCTTGGTATGTTCCATGTGCAGTTTAGATATCCCCACATTTAGAAACTTGACTCCGGCCTTTCTGGCATTGCTGCTCCATAATCAACTGACAACCTAAAATAATTTGTTTAAAGTATAACAAGAGCATTTTAGCTGCATGACTCCCATTGACTGTGAAGTGGGTTTAGAACACTGGGAAGTTTTAGCTCCAAAACACTTATTTCACTATTTCTACAAGCATGCTCGCTGCCATGCATTTCTCTTTCCCTTTGGGGTTTCCATGCTTTGTTTAACCTGTTTTGGCCTAAAGTGTGCAAATTCAGGTTCAAATAGTCAGAAGTGCGGCTTCTGCTGACCTACTACTTTGTCAAAGCATGATTTAAGTTTTTATATAAATTCTGCACAGGGGTATGCTTAGGTGGGAGTTAGGCAGAACAATTCCTAGCATTGTCATAAATCTTCCCTTGGGGAAAAAAAATTGACTGCAACTGAAGTACAGTCCATCTGTAGCTCTGTCAAATCCCAACTCTTATTTTAGGAACTTAAAAAAACCAACAACCCACAAAGCCTTAAATTCAGGCTTTAGTACAGATGCTGTGGTAATGCTACTCTCACAAAACTGGGTAGATGCCATTGCGCTTGTATAGATTATTATGCAGGAGATCAGCCATGCCCCTTCAAGCTCAAAGACAAGACCTTTTCAACATGTTTGGGGTTCAAGCCCAGAGCCTTCTTTCACCTCTATGGCAGCATGTTATCGGTGGGCTTTAAAGTCAGAACAGGGCCACAAAACTGTGATTTGTGTGGCCACGTAAAAAAACACGTTTTTGATGCACCAGATGGTAATAGAAAATAGCATGAGACATGTTTCCTACTCCAGCTCCCAGTGTGGTGTTTTACTTTTAATTAATTTATCCTTGTATCCTTCCTACCTCTTTTGAAAAGCAAGCTGTGAACTAATGCATTATCGGACTTGGGTCGCAAGGTCACAGTGCCTGGACACTTCTTGGCTGTGTTGTATTTCACTTCACAATTTTATACAAGGGGAGCACACAAGTCACAGTCCAAAACAAAATCACATTCCTGGGAGCTGGATTATTAATAGACACATTATATATTGGTCCGAGATCAATGAGCTCAGTTGCAACAGCAACAAGTGCAAAGCGTTACATTTTAGGGATGTTAAATTGTGAGTAATTGACTAATCGAATAGTCAATAGGGCACCTCCACCTTTGAAGAGTAGCAACAACCCTAAGGGCTGTTGCTACACTTCAAAGGCGAAAGCGCTACGTGGAGACTGGCGTCAGCTGGGGACTCCCCCGCTGACCCGGGCTACTGCAGTGCAGCTGCTTTGAAATGCTGCGGGGAGCCCAGTGTCAGGCTCCTCGCAGCATTTCAAAGTGGCAGTGCCCCATGGAGCCTGGGGTCGGGGGGGAATCCCCAGCTGACCCCAGGCTCCATGTGGTGTGCCGCTTTGAAATGCCGCAAGCAGCCTGGAGATACCCCACCTGGCCCCAGGCTGCAAACGGGATTTCAAAACAGCAGTGCTGCGTGGAGCATGGGGTCTTTCTGATAGAGACAGCAAAGGTGGGAGGGGGAGTGACTAGTCGACTACCCTGTCGACTATCCGATAAGCATTTGCTTATCGGATGGTCGACTAATTCTTCCCATCCCTACTACGTTTAGGATAGAAAAATCAAATCTAAAGTTACAAAATGGGGAATAACTGGCTAGACAGAAGTACTGCAGAAAAGGATCTGGGAGTTACAATAGGTCACAAATTGATGGTGAGCCAACATATGATATAGTTGCAAAAAAGGCTATTAACAGTCTGGGGTGTATTAACAGCGGTGTTGTATATGAGACGCAGGAGGAAGTTCTGGATAAACTGGAGAGAGTTCAGAGGAGAGCAACAAAAATGAAAAAAGGTTTTGGAAACCCTGAAGAAACCCTATGAAGAATGCTTAAAAATCTAGTCATGGTTAGTCATGAGAGAGGAAACCTGAGGAGGGACGTGATAACAATCTTCAAATATGTTAAGAAGTGTTATAAAGGACAAATGCAAATTACTCCACTTAGGAGGGAACAATCAGTTTCACACACACAGAATGGGAAGCGACTATCTAGGAATGAGTACTGCAGAAAGGGATTTAGGGGCCATAGTGGACCACAAGCTAAATATGAGTCATCAGTGTGACGCTGTTGCAAAAGAAGTAAACATGATTCTGGGATGCATTAACAGGAGTGTTGTGATCAAGTCATTCTTCCACTCTACTCTGCGCTGATTAGGCCTCAGTTGGAGTATTGTGTCCAGTTCTGGGCACCATATTTCAAGAAAGATGTGGAGAAACTGGAGAAGGTCCAGAGAAGAGCAACAAGAATGATTAAAGGTCTAGAAAATGTGACTTGTGAAGGAAGACTGAAAGAATTGGGCTTGTTTAGTTTGGAAAGGAGACGACTAAGAAGGCACATGATAGCAGTTTTCTGGTATCTAAAAGGGTGTCACAGGGAATTGTTCTCCTTGGCCTCTGAGGATAGGACAAGAAGCAATGGGCTTAAACTGCAGCAAGGGAGGTTTAGGTTGGACATTATGAAAAACTTCCTAACTGTCAGGGTGGTTAAACACTGGGATAAGTTGCCTAGGGAGGTTAAGGAGTCTCCATCTCTGGAGATATTTAAGAGCAGGTTAGAGAGACATCTATCAGGGATGGTCTAGATGGTAATAGGTCCTGCTGTGAGGGACCTTTCAAGGTCCCTTCCAGTTCTAGTGTTCTAAGAAAGGGGTTTGTGATCATTTGTTCCCTATGTGCACTGGTGATAGGACAAGTAGTAAAGAGCCTAATCTGCAGCAAAGAAGATTTAAGTTGGAAGAAATTTCTAATTATGATGGTTATTGTGGAGTAGGCTTCCAAGAAAGGTTGTAGAATCCCAGTCATTAAAAATTTTTAAGAAAAGGTTGGACAAACAGCTCTCACGGATGGTATAGGAGTAAGATGACTGCCTCCATGGGGCTGAACTAGAGGACCTCTACCAGCCCTGCATTTTTTTTTATTCTATATTCCAGCACTTGGTTTGAGCAAGAGGGGTTCCTATACCTGTCTTCTCCTCAGGGTTCCACACTCCCCCAACTAGAAACTGCAGATAGTTCTCCCCCACATCACCTTCAGGTAGGCTATATCCCCCCTCAGGCTCCTTGCCCAATCCCTTGACAGGACAGACCTAGCAGCCACAGCTGTTTCTTACAGGAATCTCAGTAGAGGAACTCCCAGCTCTCTTCCAGATCCCACTTCCAGCTCCCTTTCAGCTTGGGAGCCACTACCAGTTTTCCCCTAGATCCAGTTACTGGAGAGCCTCCCTACTGAGGCTGTCACTTGCATATCTCAGCAGGCCTGGCTTTTTCACCCACTGCCTGCCCCCCAAAGTCCCATGATTTAGGAAGAAAAACAGGCCTGGGTAGTGCTTGGTATGAAGATGGTTTACCCTGTGACAAGTGCCCAGAAGTCCTTTTTGTATTGGTTACTTCACAAACCCAGGTAGGAGAGGGGAGTCCCTGAGATCTTACAGTGTGAAAGTCACAGATGAAGTGCTGGATATAAGGAATAACACAAGAACAAAGAATGTGGTGGGGATTGGCACAGTCTTGTACCTTACATATTGTTGTCATTTGGGGTTTTATTTTATACTTTCTGCTTTATGCTTTGCAACAAAGACTCTAGAATCCAAACTTAGTTGGTTTTGTTGATGCTACAGGAGGCGGACTATAACACAGCTCATTCCTCCCAGCTGCATTGGCTTTGTTGCTGACAATAGTAAAAGCTTATTTCTGTCAGTAGGCCAACCAGATATAACTCAAAACGTACACTAGAAGGTACGTGCAGTAACCATTTTACAGAGATGTCTGTCCCTAAGCATGCTTAAAAATGCTAACCTTTTTCAAACAATGTGAGTCCATTGAAAGCTGTCAAACAACACTTCTTACCTTTGAAAGTGATGGTAAATTCAAAAAACCACTTTCTGCCACGTGCAGTAGGGGTTGGGATTTTTCAGAAATGTCTTAGCCTCAGCCTAACTCTGCTCCACTGAAGGCAGTGGGAGCAATAATAAACACTTCGCGACTAGAGTGGGCACAATAAGGGCAACACTGAGTACTTTAGAAAATCCTTTCCTAAAAGACTTGGCGTATATAACTGCTAGTCTGAATTGGCATTCTTATTTGTGCAACATAGGTTACTGGACTTGCTACTTAAGGAACTACAAAAGACTTGATCCTGCAGTGTGCAACAAAGACTCTCAAATGCCATTGTTCCCCTGACTGTTGACTGAGAGTCAAGTGAAAACCCCCTCTTAAATCTTGCCTGTAGCATTTTAGAAGGCATCAAGTTCACTTCACCAAACCTTAAAGATGCCATGCTCTTTAGGAAATTTGTTATGAATATTTTTCACTTTGCCACTGCCTGCTGAAAATCACTGATGAAAAGGAATACATTTCTTTAGCCAGTTTTGTTCCTTTTCCTGTAATAAAAATGGCCTGCTCTTCAGCAAAAACATTTGACTGTTGTAAGATTTATTACTTCATTGTAGTAATAGCTTAGGAAACAGACCTTCAGGAGTGTTTATATTAGTCTTTTCAGCATTAAAATATATCTTTTAAATTCAGCAATGAAGAGCACTCTTAAGGTAACTTTTATGATTGTGCTAAGAAATAGGGTTCTTTCCCTTTTACAGTATTTATATCATTTAAGAAGGTAACTCCGGAAGTCTTGTGTTTAACCAAAGGTTGTACTTTACCAGATATGCAGCTTCTATTGATGATATATTAGAAGAAGAAGAGCATTATGCAGATCAGCTAAAGGAATATCTTTTCTACGCAGAAGCTCTGCGGTAAGTATGTTAACATACAGTTCAAAGAGTAGAACCCCTGTACTTCTGTTGCTTTATTTTGGGACATGCTCCACTGACTTCTGTCTTTACGTTTTTTGCTTCTGGAGAAAACATTACAGTTACATTCTGAAGTCTCCAAATCCCTTGCATCTTTTATTTGCGTTCATGTTACATTGCCCAGTGAGCGAATCAGAGTTGAATATAGCTGAGCTGGTTAGTAATTCAATGGTAGAACCTCCAGTCAAAATCCAGGTGCTATTGGAAGTAATGTTGTATGTTAAGTTGTGTTCATCTCTTTGAATCAATGTCTCAGCATGTTGCTCCAGTACAATCTTCTGTTGGAGGTGCCATCTTCCATTATGAGACACTAGAGAAGCTCTGGCCAGGCCTGCAAACAGGAGAGCAAAGTGGACGATTGCCCCGGGGCACCTGACTGCCACCACTGCTAGGTGCCCAGCGCCTGGGGCCCTTTAAATCACTGCTGGAGTGCTACATGATGTGCTCCAGGCAGCTTTGAGGGCTGGCTGCCTCAGCCTTACCCCTTCTGCCCAAGGCTCCCTCTCTTCCAGGAGCACAGAGCTATGGCCTCCCCACACACGCACCTTGCCCAGGATCCTGGCGAGGCTGTCAGCTGCCCTGGCTCTGACCACTTACAACTGTTTAAAACTATAACTTCCAGTTGTGATGGCTACATTTTGCCTCCCTAACTTCCCCTAGTACTCCTTCCTGTCCTCAAGTACTTTGTGCTCCTGCTATGTTACCACATTCACTAAGGAGGTGGTAATACTCGGGTTTGAAAATCCATTTGTACAGTTTGAAAGGCATGTTGGGATCTTTATGAAAGGCACTATATAAATTTAGGCACAGTGTCATTTTTTACAAACAAAAATAATTTAGTATACTCAAAGCAATTTTGACTCTCTGAGCTAAGTTACAATGAAAGGCATTTTCCTAAATTTAATGTGCATCTTTGCCTGTATCATAGTCAGTGTCCAAAATGTCATATAAACCCTTTGCTGCAGTTGGAATTTTTACTGTCACTGATGTTAAATGAAACCATTTTACAAGGAAGTCCTTAGACCAGTGTTTCTCAAAGTGGTCTGCAGATCCACTCTAAGAAACCTGCTAACTGGCGGCCCGGCGATCTGGAGACAATGGGAACCGTGAGGCTCCATGGCTGCGGAGCTGGTAAATAAACAAATCACAGCAGCCAGTTAGCAGGTTTCTCAGAGTGGATCTGTGGATGGCTCTGAGAAACACTGCCTTATAGGCTGGTTTTATCTTTCATATAAAATCTTGGTTGAAGAAAAGGAGTTAGCAGGAAATTATGCCTAGGGTCGCTGCATTATAAAGTCACTAACACGCCAGAAACGTTGTAATCTAGCAGAGTTATATTTATTGTTATAGGGTGATTAAATCCAGGCTGGATAAATAACTGAACACATATACGTTTTTTAAGTTTAGAAGGGGGTTAAAAGGTAGCAAGACAAAGTTTACATGACAAATCGTTCACTGATTGTTTTTTAGGGCAGTTTGCAGGAAACACGAACTAATGCAGTATGACTTGGAAATGGCTGTTCAGGACCTGGCATCTAAGAAACAGCAGTGTGAAGAACTGGCAACAGGAGTGAGTCTGTTTTTCCATTTTCTTCCTCAAGACTTACATTTTTTTAGAGCGCTAAACAAGTTAAATGCCATTTAGATGTCATTCTAACAGCATGTGGACAGCTGGTTATGATAACAAGTATCACATGACATATAGATCTTTTAGTGGGGTACTGTAATTTATTTTCATGGTGAGTTAGATAGTTTATCCAGGGCTTTTTTTTTAGAAAGTCCTAGCAAATGCAGGCATGCAGTTAAGGTGATCTGAAGTGTTTCAAATGAAATGAAATACAGTAGTAGACTACGACAAAGATCAAAGTTTCTGGTTAGTTACATAGTGATAGAGATGCAGCCGTGTTAGTCTGGTGTAGCTGAAACAAAAAACAGGACTATGTAGCACTTTAAAGACTAACAAGATGGTTTATTAGGTGATGAGCTTTCATGGGCCAGACCCACTTCCTCAGATCAAACAGTGGAAGAAAATTGGCACAACCATATATACCAAAGGATACAATCAAAAAAATGAATGCATATGAGAAGGACAAATCAAATTTCAGAACAGAAGGGAGTTAAGGGGGGGAGGTAAATGTCTGTGAGCTAATGATATTAGAAGTGATAATTGGGGAAGCTGTCTTTGTAATGGGTAAGATAATTAATGTCTTTGTTTAGACCGAGGCATAAAGTGTCGAATTTAAGCATGAATGACAGTTCAGAGGATTCTCTTTCAAGTCTGGTGTGAAAAGGTCTTTGAAGCAGGATGCAGGTAATCAAGTCATTGAGACAATGACCTTTCTGGTTGAAATGGCAAGAAACTGTTTTTTCTTTGTGATCCTGTCTAATATCTGTTTTGTGAGTATTGATTCTTTGGCGAAGTGTCTGAGAGGTTTGTCCAATGTACATAGCAGACGGACACTTTCGGCACATGATAGCATAAATTATATTTCTGGATGAGCAGGAATATGTGTTGCAACATATTTGTTGCAACAAACCCCGTTGCCAGCTTTGTCCACATATTCACTCTGCTGATACCATTATTGGACCTAACCAGTTAAGTTATAAGATCAAGAACACACATTCCTGCTCATCCAGAAATATAATTTATGCTATCATGTGCCGAAAGTGTCCGTCTGCTATGTACATTGGACAAACCTCTCAGACACTTCGCCAAAGAATCAATGCCCACAAAACAGATATTAGACAGGATCACAAAGAAAAAACAGTTTCTTGCCATTTCAACCAGAAAGGTCATTGTCTCAACGACTTGATTACCTGCATCCTGCTTCAAAGACCTTTTCACCAGACTTGAAGAGAATCCTCTGAACTGTCATTCATGCTTAAATTCGACACTTTATGCCTCGGTCTAAACAAAGACATTAATTATCTTACCCATTACAAAGATAGCTTCCCCAATTATCACCTCTAATATCGTTAGCTCACAGACATTTACCTCCCCCCCCCCCCCCCCCCACTTATCTCCCTTCTGTTCTGAAATTTGGATTTGTCCTTCTCATATGTGTTCATTTTTTTGATTGTATCCTTTGGTATATATGGTTGTGCCAATTTTCTTCCACTATTTGATCTGAGGAAGTGGGTCTGGCCCACGAAAGCTCATCACCTAATAAACCATCTTGTTAGTCTTTAAAGTGCTACATAGTCCTGTTTTTTGGTTAGTTACAGTCTTTTGTGGGAAAATCTTTGTACCTTTTTAAAAGCTTAACCTTCATTTTTTCATTTAATATGAAAGGTGAATAAACAGCGTGAACAATTACAGCTAAAGTTAATTTAATGTGGACTTATTTAATTTTTTTATTTAACATAAGTAATATTACTTGAAGATTAGAAATTGGTGTCTAAATACAAATTTATTAAACATGGGTCCACTATGAAGCCCATTAAAGTCAATGGGAGTCATTCCTTTGAGTTCACTAGCCAGTGGGTCAAGCCATAAGAATCATATCTGTCACATTACTAGAAGAGAAAGTGGGTGAAGTAATACCTTTACTAGACCAAATTCTGTTGCAGAGACAAGCTTTTGCACTTACACAGAGCTCTTCTTCGAGTACATTCCCAAACCTGAAGAGGAGCTCTGTATAAGCTTGGAAGCTCATCTCTCTCCCCAACAGAAGTTGGATCAATAAAATACTACCTTGCCCACCTTGTCTCTCTAATAACATGGCTACAATAGAGGTTGAGCCTCTCTAATCCAGCACCCTTCGTACCAGACTAGTGCCAAACCATAGGAGATCAATACTGTCTATCAGTATTACAATACTTCCACTGATTTCTGGGATCTTACAAGTCATTTAGGAATAAACGAGAGCTAAATAACACCACAGAACACTGAGAACCAGAACTGGTGGCTGAAACAAAATGTATGTGACTGCAGGAAACTTGGCCACACCCATGAAAAGTGGGCATCTGGCTAACTAAAATCATGGATGTTGCCCTACCAGAGAGTGTCAGACTAGAGAGGTTCAATATGTACTACATACGACAATGAAAATAATCTGAAGGCGGTTTCTGAAGAGGTTAGTGACTTTGTGACGTTTTAGATAACTCCTATTTATTCAAAATGGTCTAATATAGATTTGTTTAACAATTGGTTTTAATTTGAACTTCCACATCTTTCATCCACCTAGCAGTAGTACATTTTTCAAGTGGAAGAGCCCTTTATGATGTCAGTGTGAAAACTCCGCCAGCCAATATTAATTATCATTCTATTGGAACAAATCACTTAGAGTATTTTTTCTGTTTGATTTTTAGACTGTGAGAACATTTTCTCTGAAGGGAATGACAAGCAAACTGTTTGGTCAGGAAACTCCTGAGCAAAGGGAAGGCAAAATAAAAGTGCTTGAAGAACAAATACATGAAGGGGAAGAACAACTGAAATCTAAAAACGTGGAGGGCAGGTAAAGGAGCTGATGTGTTCAAAACAAAGTGTTAGTAAAAATCATAAATTATGTTCATAAAGGTGTTTGTGTTTTATAGTAGTTTTCCATATATCCTCAGTGTTTATGAGCTGTCTATAAAAATTCTTGTCATTTGCAAGTTGTGAAATGAAGTACAGTACACTCGGTTAGCTCCTCATCTATGGGAGTAGTTTCTGTAAGAGTTGATCTCTTTTCCAGTCACTGAATCCCGTTTAATGGCTGATTCCTTGTTTCATGTTCAGCTGGTAATATATTTAACAGGTGGACTGTAAGCAAACAAGGCTTTAAGCTTTCTAATGGCTACTTGAATATAGAATTCAGATGTAATTTTAGTCTGTAAATATGGCTTCTGACATTGGAGCTGATAATTCCTTAGAAAGTTTTGCATGAAAGATAGTTGACTGCTGTATGAGTAAATGGAATTCCTAAATTTGAGTAAACAGTTTTAGCAAGCTATATTTGAATGATTCTTAGTATTCTAACTAATAGGAGCTGACATTCTAAAACCAATGTTTTTGTGTCAGAACACATTTATTTTTATTATAGGAAAGATGAGTATGCTATCTGTTAGCTGTAATTCTTACATACCAAAAGATAAGAAACAGACTAGTTCATACAGAGTTCAAAACAACAAAATACTCAATAGAAATTAGGACATGGTAAATGGAATTCCTTAATCATCTTGACAGAAGCACTGGACATCTGCTTTAATAGCTCAGGCAGCAGTTTTCAAATGAATACTTATCTAGCTTGTGCAATCCAGTACAAGCAGTAAGCTGTGCGTTATTTAGTGTCTGGATTTGCCCCTGTTTTGGTTAAGTAGAGTGGAGGGAAATATTGCAGACAAACAGGAAAAGGAAATATTCTATTCTGAAATTAATTTGCTTCAGCTATGCTAGTATCCTTTTTGTGTTCATTTTCTACAAACATCCAAGCAGTTGTACATTACTGACTTAAAATTTATTTGCCACAAGCATTTAAGATGGTCTACCCCAGGATTCTCAGAGAAAATGAGATGATGTAAGAGGACACTGAGGCCCAAAGCCGCTCACCAGAGCACTGGCACAAAAGTATTTAACAAACCTGGCAAAATCTGAATATAAATTTATTATTCATTTAGTTCTGTCTCCATGTAGAATAACCTCATTCAGATCTGTCTGTGAAGATCTCCAATTATAAAAAAACCTGTGTGATTCACTACTAAACAATCTCTGAAGAACTAGGTGAATTACTCCAGTATTAGAGCAAGTAGAATTATACAATGAGGATGCCATCCAAGATGCTTAGTAATTTCTATGATCCAACTTGTAGAGTATGAAAGTGCAGCACTTCAGGTATTGACAAAGGCGCAGTCCTCCTCCCAGTTAATTCAGTAGCAGGTGGCTTGGGCCCATAATATATATTAAGTATTAAAAAAAAAAAAAAACACATTAACAAAACAATATTGTTTTCTTTTCAGAGAGTTTGTGAAAAGTGCCTGGGCAGATATTGAGCGCTTCAAAGAGCAAAAGAATCATGACTTGAAAGAGGCCCTCATAAATTACGCTGTGATGCAGATTAGTATGTGCAAAAAGGTAGGTTTTGCTTCTGATGGACAGGACATCTATATACATGGTAGTAGGTGACCCAGATGTAGGTCTGTAACAAATGGGAGAACTGCTATCACAGGAGGCTGAAGATGGGTTGACTAGGAGCTATAGTGTAGTCCATCCTGCATGTAAGATGCCATATCCTTGCTGCCTCCTCTCTCTCTTCCCAGCATGCACTGAAGTTAAGAGACTCAGGGGGTAGCCATGTTAGTTCTGTAAGGGCATGTCTACACTGCAGGGCTAAACTCAAAATAAGCTACGCAACTTTAGCTACGCTAATTATGTAACTTAAGTCAAAATAGCTTATTTTGACTTTTGGTGCTATCTACTCAGCAGTTATTTCAAGAGAGAACACTCTTTCCCCTGACTTCCCTTACTCCTCATACAGTAGGGTTACAGGATTCGGAGTAAGCAGTCCTCCAGCTCAACTTTATTTCGACAGTTATTCCGAAATAACACTGCTGTGTAGACGTAGCCTCACTGAAAAAAAATTAAAACAACGAATGGACCTGCAGCACTTTAGAGACTAACAAAAAATGTAGATGGTATCAATTGAGAGTCTCCTGTGTTGGTAACAGTATGCACTAAACAGTGTGGACCAAATCCTGTAGTCTTTTGCCATCTTTTATATATGTAAAGTTCCTGTTAATCAGTGGGAGTTTACCTGTATACTTTAATCATGCAGTTGTATGCAAACTTGGTACATTTGTTTGTTGCAAGGCTCCTTTGTTTAGAAAAGCAAAAATCACTTTTTTTTTTTTTTTTAAATAAAGGGAATTCAAGTTTGGACGAATGCTAAAGAGTGCTTCAGCAAGATGTGATTCTCCATACACTCATTTTTCCTCAACAAAGTGCCAGAGAACAGAAGCACAAGTGCACAATCACAGATACTAAGTTGCTACATGATCTACATATAAATCATGAAATAAATGATTTGGGTAAATACAGTTTTCTTTATGCTGATTGTAGTTGTGTTAATAGAGGACAGAAAGGAAATGTTCTTACGTAGTTAGTCCCTATCAATCACTTTGTGGCATATTTTACATGTAGCAAATAATTGAGGGGTGAAGGGGTTAATGAAAGTTTCAGCTCTACATTGAGGCAAAGGCTTTAGGGAAAGTCCAGACTAACCTGAAAAGGTACAGTGTCATATACAACTGAACTGGTCTCTGTATCTTCTGAACCATCATGTTCTGCATTAGATCTCCTGATGCCACCTTCTGCCCTTAATGGTTAGGATTTGTAGTACTAGAAGGTTGGGGGAGGAGGGCTGGTTTTTTGTTAATGGTGCATACAGTTGTGTTCTTGAGGTTTACAAAACCTGAAATTCATTGTACAGCTTAGGGTTCATAGATACATGCCTTTGTATCTCCATGGAGAAATTGTTTTTTTCCCCCCAAAATTCAGGTTAAACAGTCTCAAACTTTTGAGATTTCTTCATTCCCTCTACAGTAGAGGAATTGAACAACAGTTCTACACGATAGTTCTCTCTTATTCTTTCCCATTAGAATTTAAATACTGACATTCATCTGTCAACTAATTTTCGATAACTGGTAAAGGAGATTAATGACTCAACTAAGCCAAACTCAGATCTGGTGTACTCAGGTACAACTTTGATTCCGTTTATGGAAATGGCTTACCCTAGATGTAAATGTGGCCCTGTTCTCAGAGCCTCAGTTGCTGTTTGACTATTTCTATAGAGCTACTTTTAAAATATAAGGGGACATGAAAATAGCTGATTTTCTTTTGAATATTTAAGATTCATGGTGTTCTGTAAATCACCAATCTAAATAGGCTTTGCTTGACTTTTAAAACACCATGTTTCACTATTGCACATATACCTGTGAATTATTATTACAAGTTATCTACATTAATGTAGTTCTTACTGTTTGGCTGTAATATTTTAAAAGGCAAATGAATAAATTTAATCTGTTAGACTGAGCTATTTGTCTTCAAAAGCCAATGCATCTTTATTTCTTGCTAGCTTTGCGGAATCTTAAAAAAACAAAGAACCCCACCATTACTGTTTAACATTGGGCGTTGCTACATGTTTTAAACGCCCCTGGAATTTGCAGACCTAGTGAGTGATCCAAAAGAAGATTTGCTATAATATTCACTTGAATCACATATTTATAATATATAATAATTAAACATTATTTCAGATACTGATTTAATGTATGCCAAAAGGCTTGAAAATTTGCTATAATGATCCATGCATTTTTCCAGTACCAGATCTTGTGTTTTGCAGTGATATTTTGTGATAAAATCATTTAAAAATTTTTAAAATCAGTAAGCGCTTGTGTATGCTAAGATCTAAATTTATTAAAAGGTTAAATGTTAGTTTATACTTTTAGCTCCTCTACCTTTTCAAGGCAAGGATAATGACACATTTTTCATCCACAAAGAAGTTATGTTGACCAGAAAGTCTCCCCATTTCATATTTACAAAATCATTCCATTTTAAACAACTGTGGCATTCAGGTCCTAGAAGAAGTAAAGTTAAGGACTTGTACATTCCAAAACCAAGGAGCTGCACATTTAGAGTATCCAGTAAACATTCTAGAGTAGTGGTGCCTTAACTAATATGAGGAGGCACTTGGAGTAAATATTTTTCATGCACTTTGATTTTGTTTGATAGATCTTTCTGGTGCCTCTTCCCCCCATATTTTACATGCCGTTCAAATTACTAAATGTATTATATGCCTTTTTTCTTGCTAGCTGTGTTTGAGATGGGAACAAAACAGTTCTTGTAAGCTTCGTGCCAAATATGCTAAATAAAATTGCTCTTTGATATTTTTGTTGTGTTTATTCTTTTGCAAAATATTTTAGATTTTCTGGCTTAGAAAAATGATTGTTCCATATTGGGGGTTCAGATTTTTGCAGAGATTAGACTCCAAAGTTGAGTTGAATCGTTTGTGGGGGTTTTTTTTGTTTTTTTGTTTTTTTTTTTTAAAGTCACTAAATGACTTTCTTTTTATGTAAAGAAGGTAGTGTCTGGCTAACATTGAAACTAGATTCCTGTTAATTTTGGCCCCTCCTTGTCTTTTGATTAAATGGAACCACGTGCGTTTCATATGAACCATTGCCTTACTCAGGTTAAAACTTTTTTTTGAAAGGTTTAATCAAATCTGAAAAAGCTTGGAAAAGACAAAAGTGTGAAAACAAAGGTGTGCTCAACTTCTGTGATGTTTTTTCTACCTTAGCTTAGAAACTCCATAACTGGTGGTCTTGGCAACCACAGGAGGCTTTGCCAAACTGTGGAGGGGAAATTATCTTTTTAACAGAAGTTTCCATGTTTCTAATAAGGTCTGCATGACAAATGCAGTTCAGAAAAGCCATACTTTGTGAAATATGCATGGCCATGATGCAGGCTGGATAACCAACAAAATGCCTTTTACCATTCTCAGATCCTTGCTGTTGGCTTAATCCTTAAACTGTCCACAATTACAGAATTATTAATGAAGCCGACCTAAATACTGCCTGGAACCGGAATCTCCTCCTGTGCCCAAACCCTCTGTCCCAAATCTGAGCCCCCTCTTGCACCCAAACTTCCTTCCAGAGCCCATTCCCCCTAGCACAGTCTGAACTCTGTGGCCCTAGCCTGGAGCCCCCTCCAACACCCCAAACTCCTCATACCCAGCAAAGGGTGCACTTCCAGCCAGACCCCTCGCACATCATCCCCACACCTCAACCTTCTGCTTCAACCTGGCACTCTCCCATGCTCCCAACTCCTCAGCCCCATTCCACAGTGCTCTCTTGTATCCCGTACCACCCGCCCTGAGCCCCCTCTGGCACCCCAAATTCTTTCCCAGATCCTGCTGGTAATATTTGGGTGGCAAACACTAGCAATGCTGAGTGAGTGTGAAGCAGAACTGGGCTGCAATATTGCTTTTATTTTTTTTTTTTATGGAACCTACTTGAACCAGGGTGGAGACAAGCTGCATCTATCTTGATTGGCTTCAAACCCCAGGCTAAAGCTCAGAGCCTGCAGATATTAAGGTGACTTGTTTCATGCGTCCAGTCAGACAACTCCTATGAGTAATGCTAGCTCATAGCCCAGTTACAGGATTCACCGCATTAATTCAATGAGCTCTGTGATTATTATCTTGTTTACTTACAGTAAATATTTTGACAGACAAATAAGTTTCTTTACATATCCTGGCACATGATGAAAACAATCATCTTTGCTTTAGAAAATGGCTGCATATAAATGAATGTCAATAATCTGCTGCTATTTAGTATTCCGGTACAGTTGACTATGCATAGATGGAATTAACATAGCAAAAAGAAAAATACAATTTAACTCGCCCTCTTGTGTCTGTAAGAAGTACTTCATGTTGCACTAATGTAAACTCTGCAAACCCAGGAGAAACATACTGCAGCCATTCACCGCTGTTTATAGCAGTAATACAAATATTCAGTTGCCATTGTGAAAACCTTCTCTAGGCAGAATATTAAGTGTTTTATATATAAAGAGGTTCTGCATACAGCTGTAGTAAAGAAATCTATGTATCACTGATTTACTCCACTGACTTCGATGTAGTTAACTACAAATTGGATGTAATGTGTTGTTAGTTTGATTAAAACAATGAGGAGTCCTGTGGCACTTCAAAGACTGACTTATTTATTTATTTAGTATGATTGTAAGTAATCAACTGTGGCTCTTAGATGTGTGTGCAGTTTCCATTGACAGTGGTATGGCTCTGAGGACAAAATATATCTCATAGTTTGTCATTTAGTGCTAAATTCCTTTGGCTAAATTAGCTAGGCCTGTGAGAGTCATAGGTTTTAAGGTCAGAAGGGACCATTGTAACCATCTAGTCCGCCCTGCTGCCTAACACAAGCCATAGGATATACATGAATTAATTCCTGTTTGAACTACAACATGTTTGTTTAGAAAACCACCCAATCTGGATTTTAAAGTTTCCAGTGCTGGAAAATACACCATACTCCTTGGTAAACTGATCCAATGAGTAATCAGCCTCACTGTTTAAACATGTGTGCCTTATTTCACATTGGAATTTGTCTAGCTTCAATTTCCAGCCTTTAGACCTCGGTATGCTAGATTGCAGAGCTTTTTCTTATCAAATTGCTCTTCCACATGTAGGTTCTTACTAGGGATGTTAGCGAGGAGTTGACATAAGCTTATCGGGTAGTCGACAGGAGTATCGACTACTCGCTTCCCCTCCCCCATGCTGCCTCTATAAAAGGCAGCAAGGGGAGGGGGAACAGGAGCTGGTGCTGCCTGATACATCCCCCGTCCCCCTGCTGCCTCTATCAGAGGCAGTGCACGGGGACAGGAGGCTGCTGTGAAGCAGCCTCTGCCCGCAGTGGGCTGAGGCTTGCCATAGGCAGAGGCTGCTTCAGCAGCAGCCCCTCTTTGCGGGGTCCCAGTTGGGAGCTGGCCCCCCCCCCGCGGACAGGGGCTGCTGCTGCCAAGCAGCCCGTGTTTGCGGCGGCCCAGGCCGGTCATGCACAGGGGTTGCTCTGGCAGCAGCCCCCTGTGCACAGCCAACCCTGGCTGCCATGAACATGGGCTGGTGCCAGAGCAGCCTCTGTTCGCGGCAGATAGGATTGGCTGCCAGGAACAGGGGCTGCTGGACTCAGTGCGAGCCGGGACCGAGCAATCCTGGCTCATGTTGGTCCAGGACACTGCGCCTCTGCATTTTAAATGTAATAAGAGCCTAGTGGCTGCTACATTTAAAATGCAGAGCTGCAGCGTGGGCAGCATTGGAAAAGGTTCAGAAAAGGGCAACAAAAATTGATAAGGGGTTTGGAACTTGTCCCATATGAAGAGAGATTATAAAGACTTGCATAAACAACGAGAAGTCCTGTGGCTCCTTATAGACTAACAGATTTATTGGAGCATAAGTTTTTGTGGGCAAAGACCCACTTCGTCAGATGCATGTGACAAACTGGGTCTTTGCCCATGAAAGCTTATGCTCCAATAAATCTGTTAATCTATAAAGTGCCATGGGACTTCTCGTTGTTTATGCAGATTCAGACTAACACGGCTACCCCTCTGATAAAGACTTGGACTTTTCAGCTTAGAAAAGAGGAGACTAAGGGGGGGTATGATAGAGGTCTATAAAACCATGACTGATGTGGAAAAAGTTAATAAGGAAAAGTTATTTACTTATTCCCACAATATAAGAACTAGGGGTCACCAAATGAAATTAATAGGCACCAGGTTTAGAACAAACAAAAGGAAATTTTTCTTTACTCAGCGCACAGTCAACCTGTGGAACTCCTTGCCAGAGGATGCGGTGAAGGCTAGAACTTTAACAGGGTTCAAAAAAGAGCTAGATAGATTCATGGAGGTTAGGTCCATCAATGGCTATTAGTCAGGATGGGTAGGAATGGTGTCCCTAGCCTCTGTTTCTCTGGAGGAGGGTGACAGGGGAAGGATCACGTGAGGATTACTTGTTGTGATCCCTCTCTCTGGGGCATCTGGTATTGGCCCCTATCAGCAGACAGGATACTGGGCTGGATGGACCTTTGGTCTGACCCAGTACGGCCATTCTTAGGTTCTCATGTTCTTATGGCTCCTGGAGCCAGCACAAGCTTGAGCCAGCTCCTGGAGCTACCCACTCTGTGGCACTACAGAGCGGTCCTTATCCAATAATTGTGTAATCAATACAAATGGTATCGACTACATGATTAGCCAGATAACCACAATTTAACATCCCAGCTCCTTGCCGACAGTGATCTTATCTCCCCCTTCTCTTTGATCAGCTAAACAAGATTGAGCTCCTTCAGTCTCTCATAAGTAAGACTGATCAAAGCAGTGAGAAATGTTCTCGTGTCATTTTTTCTGACTACTTTCAGTTTTTCAACATTTTTTTTGTCAAATGAGGACACCAAAACTGGGCAGACTTTTCCGGCAGAGTTCTCACCAGTGCCAAATATGAGGTGCTATAACTTTCTACTCCTACTTGATACTTCCTCTGTTTATGCACCCAAGGATTTTATTAGCCCTTTTTGCCACTGTATCATACTAGGAATTAACATTGAGCATTTTAGCCAGCATGGCACCTTAGTCTTTTTCAGAGTCTCCCAGCCTTTTAATATGGCCTACATTAGTTGCTCCTAGAAGTATGACATATATAGCCATATTGAAATGCATACTGTCTGCTCACAGATTACCATGCAATCCAGAGTGCTTTGTCAGTGACCTGTCGTCTTCATCATTTACCATTCCCCAAATCTTTGCCTCATCTGCAAACTTTCAAGGATGATTTTGTTTTCTTCCAGGTCATCGATAAAATATTAAATAGCATATGGCCAAGAACCAGTCCCTGGGGGACCTCATTAGCAACACACCTGCATGATGATTCCCTGCTTACAGTTACATTGCGAGACCTCTCAGTTAACCCATTTATTTAATGAGTACCACTGCTGATTGTCTCATTCCAATTTCTTAATCAAAATGCTGTGTAGTAGCAATTCAAATGCCTTAGAAGTCCAAATATATTACATTAACACTATTACCTTTTATCAGTCAAACTTGTGATCTAAGCAATAAACAAGTTAATTTAAGATCTGTTTTTCATAAACCCGTGTTGACTAGCAACTCAAGTCCTGTGTCATCCATTCCATTATTTCCCTTGACATCAGTGTCAGGCTGACTGGCCTATAATGATCCCATTTAGCCATTTTTAAATCCTGGCATAACATTAGATTTCTTCCAGTTTTCTGGCATTTTCCCATTGTTCCAAGACTTATTTGAAAATCAACATTAACAATCCAGAGCGTTCATCAGCCAATTCTTAATTTGCATTCGGGAGGGTTTTTTTTTTTAAATCTGGCTGCTGGTTTTTAAATGGCTGTATTTATGAGCCCTGTTTAATATCCTTCCATGTTACTGTTGGAATGGAAAATATTTCATCGTAGTGATACATACACACATCATATAGCTTTTTACTAAATACTTTTGCCCTTTTCTGCATTGACAATTCTACCATTTCCCTATAGTAATGGATCAATTCCGTTGATAGCATTCCTTTTGTTCTTAATTGTTCCAAAATAAGCAGGCCATGGATTTCTCTTTCGTGGTCTTTTGCTTCCCCAGTCAATTTTCTACAATTCCTAGTTTCGCATTAATGTTCATGTCTATAACTTCTCCATTTGTTATATTTTTACTTCCCCTCTAAGCCAGATGATTTTGTTTTTGTTTTGTTGTTTCAATCCATATAATTTTTCACTTGTGTACTTTGGGGCATTTTAATAAAATCATTTTTAAGAGATTATTCTCTCAGTTATCATTCATGTTTTCCTATTTAGTTTCTCCCATGTAATTTTGAGCCCTGTCACTTTCAGCGCTATGAAATGGGCCCTTTTAAAGCACAATGTATTTGTCACTGGTTTGGACTCAAATCAGTTTGTATACAAAAAATGATCATTTGCCACCTAAGCACCCAATAATTTTTACTTCTGTGACAAATTCCTCTTTCTGTGTGAAGACAAAGTCTAATATAGAATTCCACTGTGTTGGATGAAACACTTTTTGCGTTCAGAATTTGTCACGTATGTGACAGAGTGGTGTCCTCACTGGAGATCCCAAGGTGAGAGCCGGCTGCAAAAGGGAGAGCAGATGCTGCCAATGCTGGTGGATAACACTGAAGTTCCACACCTCTTGTGATCTCCCCATACTGGTTATCAGGAACCAAAAAAGAAGCCACATAGCCCCTGTAATGCATTCCAGTTATCTGGCTCCCAATCCGCACCTAAGTACAGTACAGTAAGAAGTTATGTTAAAAAAAACTCTGCTCACATGTACAAAATGTTCTTCTGACACCGAAGGGCCAGCCCCTCAGTTGCAGGCTCCTCCCTCAGCCAACTTTTGCTCCCTGGTCTTATAAATGGCTACCTTCGCCATCACCAGGAGGAAGTTGACGACGAGGTTCCATGATTTTGTGGGGCTACGGATGGGATGTGCAAAAATCAATAGGTGAGAGGAAAACCATGCCACAAAAAAGGTTTCTGGGACAGGGGTGAACTGTGCCAAGTACACGCCCATGCTCGCAGCGCCGTGAAGGATTCTCCAACCATTATCACCGTCCGGGACTCCAGAGGCAAGAAGCAGGAATGAAGACAAGATAAAGAAGATGCAGCTGCCTTTTATATTCCTTTTGCATGTGGCTTCTACTTCCTTTGTCCTAAATGCAAGCTGCCCAGCACATGGCCTGGAAAACTTAGAGCTCGGTCCATAGGCTGCCCCCTACATGCCTTGCTGTCTCACAAGGCCTATCCCTTGCCTTCTCTCAGTGAGTCTGCTAATAGTTCTTCATGGGCAGCCAAGCAGGCCAGGCAAAGCAATGCATTGCCAAACCGCCTGTGGGGGTCACCCAGAAGCAAGGGTCCCTCCAAGCTGCATGGCAGCATAGGCCGTGCAGCGGCTTAATGAGACCCACCCAGGGGTTCAGGGCTGCCTAGTGGGGGGAGGGGCACTTCTCCCTCAGCAGCTCCCTGCTGAGGAGGGAAAGTTAGGAGTTGTACCTCTGACAGGGCACTAAGCAGGAACTGCCGAGCTGACCCCGTCACACTAGTTCCATGTAGCAGAGGGGAACTGGAGCTGGTTAGACCACCTGGCTCTAATTGGGGAAGGTGAACAGCTGCTGCCTCATTAGGCTGGGGCTGGACACAAGGGCTGTGTCTAGACTGGCCAGTTTTTCCGGAAAATCAGCCGCTTTTCCGGAAAAACTGGCCAGCTGTCTACACTGGCCGCTTGAATTTCTGCAAAAGCACTGACTTCCTACTGTAAGAAATCAGTGCTTTTTGCGGAAATACTATGCTGCTCCCGTTCGGGCAAAAGTCCCTTTTGCGCAAAACTTTGCGCAAAAGGGCCAGCGTAGACAGCTGAGATTTGTTTTCCGCAAAAAAGCCCCGATCGCGAAAATGGCGATCGGGCTTTTTATTAAAGCGTCTAGATTGGCGCGACGCTTTTCCGCAAAAAGTGCTTTTGCGCAAAAGCGTCCGTGCCAATCTAGACGCTCTTTTCCGAAAATGCTTTTAACGGAAAAGTTTTCCGTTAAAAGCATTTGCGGAAAATCATGCCAGTGTAGACGTAGCCAAGCAGGAAAGGGGAGGGGAGAAAGAGTGGGAGAAGGGAAAAAGGCAGGGTGGGAAAGCAGAAAGAAATAGCCCTCCCCTCCTTGCAGACTGTCAGAGGGGCTACTTGCATGGCGAAAGGTGGTGGGTGCACAGCCTGTAAATAAAAGCAGCAGGTGAGCACTGCACTTAATGGTCCCTGAGTGACTCTCTCAGTCAAATAGGAGCCAGGAGGGCCCTGCTGTAAAACCCTGTTACACTACCCTACCTTGTGCTTTGTCTGTCAGGACATTGAGCCGTAAACATCCAAGTTCATTTGCTTTGGAGTTGTCCATGACTTGGAAACTGGTAACACTGTCTTCCACACACAGGGCTGTGCCCCTCCCTTTTTTGCCACTCAGCCTTTCCTAAATAGGTTAGAGTCATTGATTTTAGCATTCATTTATGCAATTCACCCCACCAGGTTTTAGAATACCAAAAAGGTTGAATTTGCTCTAATCAATGAACAATTCCAATTCCCTGTGTTACTCAGGCTCCTAGCTTGGATACACAGGGAATTAGAGAATTTTTTTTCAGATCCCTTGGTGCCTTGATTATTTCTGTTCTCAACAGCATGGTTTAGTTTTAAATGAGGGCTAATTTGTTCTCCCTTTTTCACCTTCCTGTCTTGTTTGTTTCAGATCTTTTTAACCATACTAGATAGCCAGTCCTTAGAAGATTGGCTCCCTTTCAATTGAGATGGCGGGCATCCTAACTATTCCTTTTCCCAATAAAAAGTGGACCAATGTTCCACAAAACACAAACCCTCACACAGCTGTTTGTTTCCAGAATCTCTTGCCTTCTGTCTTTCTTACCTCTGGGATAGGAAGGCTCTGTTAGAAGATCGCTTGGACAATCTTTTTCTTCAGAGTTCCCTGGAGTCATTTCTATTCTCTGAAATATCCTGCAAAGCATTGTCATTAGTGCTGGCATGCATCATCACCAATAGTTCCTGGTCTATGGACTTCAGATCCCCAACTAATCTTGGACTGACATCTTGCATCTTATCTCCAAGAAGACTGCACACCATCCTGTTGTCTCTTGCAGAATATTCTCTCTCCTCTTAGCACAGAGTCTCCAAGATGGATCATCAGTCTTCCTTGGACAGTTGGAGATCTCTTGTGCACACATGTGATGTCATGACATGACAAGACACAATAAGTCATTTTTCCGCTCTACTCTGCGCTGATTAGGTCTCAATTGGAGTATTATGTCCCATTCTGGGCACCACATTTCAAGAAAAATGTGGAGAAACTGGAGAAGGTCCAGAGAAGAGCAAGAAGAATGATTACGGGTCTAGAAAACATGACCTATAAATGAAGACTGAAAGAATTGGGCTTGTTTAGTTTGGAAAGGGGAAGACTGAGAGGGGACATGATAGCAGTTTTCAGGTATGTAAAAGGGTGTCACAAGGAGGAGGGAGAAAAATTGTTCTCCTTAGCCTCTGAGGATAGGATAAGAAGCAATGGGCTTAAACTGCAGCAAAGGAGGCTTAGGTTGGACATCAGGAAAAACTCCCTAACCGTCAGGTTGGTTAAATACTGAAATAAGTTGCCAAGGAGGTTGTGGAATCTCCATCTCAGGTGTCTATCTAACCTGCTCTTAAATATCTCCAATCAGGGATGGTCTAGATGGTACTGGGTCCTGCCATGAGGGCAGGGGACTGGACTCGATGACCTCTCGAGGTCCCTTCCAGTTCTAGTGTTCTATGATTGTCTCTCACGTTGGGCTGAGAAGTCATTAGCAGGTGTATGTCCCACACAACTTTCCATTCCATTCATCCAGCTTGATAACCAGAAGTCGTCCGCAGTTTCTAACCAGAAAACATGAGTGGCTTTGTGGAGTTCTCCCTGCTCCTCTTGTCTCTGGCAGTCACAGCCTGCCTCTTCACTTTTGCCCCCAACTATGCAGAGTGCCATTTGCCTTTGGTGGCTAGGAATGGCTAAGCTGCTTCTTGTTTCCATTTTTTCTGGTTCCTTTCTGGACTCTGAGATGATGATGGTGCCTGGACCTGATTCGCCAAGCACGCCTCAGCCTTTCTGGTGCTTCCAGACAATGTAAATGCAAGGGTGTGGCTAGACTACAGGGTTTTTTCGACAAAAGTGGCCTTTTTTCCAAAAAACTTCACCTGCATCTAGACTTCAGTCGCATTCTTTCGAAAGTAAATTGAAAGAACGCAGCAGTTTTTTCGATCACGGTAAACCTCATTTTACGAGGAATAATGCCTTTTTTCCAAAGTACTCTTTCAAAAAAGGCGCTATTGAATGCAAACTGTGCTTTTTCGAAAGAGAGCATCTAGACTCTCTTTCGAAAAAGCGAGCTGCTTTTTCGAAAAATCTGCTTGTAGTCTAGACGCTCTTTTTCTAAAGAGGCTTGTAGTCTAGATGTACCCATCAAGTGTCCTTCCAGACAGCACAGCTACCAGTTTGCTTGTCATACAGAGGAAGTACTTTCTGGCTTTGGGCAGGAAAGGAAACTTGGTGTTTTCATTGTCACTACCACAGTACCACTTAACCATTGCTGACCATCCACAGTGTGTAATATTGCATAGAAGGTACAGCGACTGAGACTGATCAACAGTTACTGAATCCACAGCTGCATTTTGGTTTACCTTAAGAAAATTATTGCATTTTAATTCTAGATCTGCTCCTCGCAGTGTGAACACTGGGAAAAAAATCAGCAAAAAATAGCACAAGCAAGGAAACTGCCTTAAACAACATCTGTTCGCGCTTTGCCTGCTCTGTTGCTGTTAGTCCCTCCATTCCATACACAGCAAAGATAACTCTCCACATGCTGGAAATGTTCCTCCAGAATGAGGGCAGAGGGGTTGTGGTCAAACTCCAGAGCCTCGGAAAAGCATGTGAGCAGCTTTCAATATTTACAGGGAGAGAAGTGTACCCCAAATATCCTGGACTGAGGGAGAAGTCAACCCTAAAAGGCAATCCTTAGGTAACACATTTTTTCAGGGACCTGAAAACAAAATGGAAGTTTGTGAAGCTCACAGTGTTCAATGAATCTGAATCCATATCCAAACCCTCTGGGCACTGTAGTTACAGCAATCCAACTCTGTACCATCTGAGTCCAGAGAATCTTTGTCATGCACGTGCTCTACAGATGTTGATCTTGCCCCGTTCTACCTTCTCTACTAATATACTGTAAGGCTACGTCTACATTGCCCAGTCTTGCACAAGAACAATGCAAACGAGGCGCGGCAATGAATATTCATCGCAGTGCCTCATTTGCATACTTAATGAGCCACCATTTTTGCACAAGGGGGGCTTTGGCGCAAGAAGGAGCAGTGTTGACTGCTCCTTCTTGCGCAAAACCCCCCTCTTGCACAAGAGCCGTTCTGCTGCTTATTTTCAGGCACAACGGCTCTTGCGCAAGAGGGGGGTTTTTGAGCAAGAAGGAGCAGTCAACACTACTCCTTCTTGCGCAAAAGCCCCTTGCGCAAAATGGCAGCTCATTAAGTATGCAAATGAGGCACAGCAATGACCTCATTTGCATATGTTCTTGCACAAGACTGGGCAGTGTAGACGTAGCCTAAAAGCGAGGAATAAAAGCGCCAGTAATCTGCACTTGTTTAGGAGGAATATTTTGGGCACGTTCTGCCTTTGGATGTTACACATGGAGCGCCTATTAAAATAGTGATGAGCAGCCAAGGCTAGTGAGTGGGCTGCATGAATGACCCTCCTTCATCTCAGTGGGACGCAAGATTGTTGTGGCCAAGCCGGTCTCCTGGGACAGGGTAGTTTTGATGACTGCGTGTGCGTACCTAGAATCTGTGGGGTGTGCTGGCGGAACTGTAGCAGCGCTTTGATTGGCTGCAGAGGGAGCACATGGCTCTTGTAGTCAGTGCTGTGTGCCCTTGCTTTAAGTGCGTGTTTCTTTAGTAATACTGGGGGGTGGGACAGGAAACAACATGGACGGAAACCAACTGAATCTGGAAACCCTGTGCATGCGCAAGGGTAAACTGTCTCATGGGACACACATAGAACCCACCCGAAGAAGGGCCTTGCTGGCAGGGACAGGGGCCAAGTGACCTGGAAATCTGGCGGGTGAGGGAGGCACAGCAGGAGGAGACGTGGGCAGGGAGGGCACAGTGGCACGGGGCAAGGGGTGTCTGGGAACATGGAAGACATTGCCCACACCCTCTCCCTGCTGTCATGTCCACGAGGGTGCAAGCCCCACAGAGTCCAGGGAGAAACTGTGTGGTTATGAACCTTTGCCTTCCCTACCCCCAACTGGCAGGATTGGCTACCCTGATCCAGAGAGGTGGGGCTGGACGGTTCCTCCCATGTGGGGTGGTCACATCTTTTCCCTTCACATTGTGCTCTCCATAGGTGATGCGTGGGGGGGGGCATAAGGGATCATGGACCCCTAGACGGGTGCCCTCACTCTGCCCCTTTTGCCCGCCCTCCCCCACAGGGCACAGGTCACCTCTGGTGTACCCCCACCCCTGATATCAACAGGTACAAGTCATCACTACAGAGGGACTTTGCAGGAAAAAGTAACAGACTAATGCTGTTTAACCTTTCACTAGTAATCTATGCGGTGTTAATTGGGTGACCATGTGCCCTGCCTCTCCCCCCACATATGCACACACAACAGGGTGCTGTTTCTAGGTATAAACAGAGCCCCTTGGAAACAAGCCTGGTCACTATTTGAACCCAGGGCCCTGGGGGCAGCTAGGCTAGGAAGGATTTAGGTAGTTGCAGTTAGGAAGGGAGAGAAGGATCACTTGCACCTGTAGCCTGATGAGCTAATGAGCCCACCAGCTGGAGAGCTGTGAGAGGAAAGAGAACAGTATCAAAAGCTGGGCCAGGGCACAGGGAAGGGGGCCCATAGGAGTGATCTGTGTGGAGCACAAAGAAGAAGGTAGGTACTCAGGGTAGGATGCTTGTCTGGGACCTGCTTGTCAGCCAGCATCAGGAAGTCTTGGTAGGTGGCCTCTGAGAGGCCAGGCTGAACCTGGAGAAGATGAAGGATCTGAGGTGGTGGCTGTTGCAGGCATTCCAGCCAACAGAAGGAGATGCTGAGGCTGTTGCAGGCATTCCAGCAAACTGAGTGATCAGCTCTGCTGGGATGGCAGGTGGAGCAACAGTGGGTGTTTCAGGGACTCATGAAGGTACAGCAGTAATTGCAAAGTGACTTCTGCCGGAGGAATGGATATTGGGGTGGGGAGGGCATGGGGTGCTGTAAAAGTGGCCCCAGGGATGATCCTGATGTGTTCCAATTGACTTCTGAAAGAATTGCTACTAGTGTGTGCTGGGATAAAAGGTTATGGGTCCTACAGCCAGCTCCTTATTTGCTGGGAGATGCCTAAGGCACGTACATGGCACTGAGTGAGGAGCACGCCAAGAACTAAGATGTATTAAAGGCTGCTGTTTTGGACCCAGTAGGCTTGTCAATCTAAATATATCTACAGACTTCTAGGGCAGCTAGGGGGACAAAAGGATACAGCCCAGGAGTTTAATGATTGGACCGATCAATGGTTGGTTCCTAGGGGGCAAGAAGTCAAAGTGGTCATGAATGCTTTAGAACAGTTTCTGCAAAGCTGCCCAGATACCACTCAGGTCTGGTGGTAGGATGCTTCCGAGAGGAAAGAGACTGTGGTAAAACTTGCTGAGGCGTGTATGGAAGCAGAATCCCTAAGGAAAGGGACTTGCCCTACATAAGCAGCGGAAGGGTAAGATTCCCTCAAACAGGAAGGCCTATGACTGAGAGACAGAAAGAGAAGTCTGTTTTGTCTAGTGGGGCTAAAACCTGCTATCGGTGTTGGGGGGGAGGCCCCATTAATCAGGGGCTACCTGTATATGGAGTGAGGACTGGTGGAATACTGTGGCTAGACTGGGAGAGAGTAAAAATAGCCGGAAGACCTGAGCTAGGAGTTATGGTTGATAGTGGCCCGCTGCTCACTTGTGCAGAGCAGGCTGGTTAAACTGCAGTGGGTTTGAGAGGGGGACACTCTAGGCACAGACTGCACCCAGGGGAGAAAAACACTTCTCTGGTGGCAGCCATTCCACCAGAGAAATGTGGGAAATTCTTGATGGAGCAGAGTTGGGGGTAGAGGGAACATCTTGTGCTCATGGGATTGAGTGGAACCCATGAAGGGAAGCCTAGTGGAAGGAACCTCAATGGAGAACAGAAAACAAGGTGTCTGTGCTGGAGCATGGTATCCAAAGCCCACAAGGAGGGGGAGAGAACCTTAGACTGAGACTAACAAGCCAAGAAGGGAGAGCCCAGACAGGAAATACTAGGGCAAAAGAGAAGCTGGAGAAGGGGGGGAGATGCAGGGGTCGCTCGTACAAGAACAACCCATGAAAGAGGGGAGCTTTCTCAGTAGGCCCAGCGGAAGGGAAAGTTCCCTGTGGGATTAAGACCTAATAGGGAGCAGAAACCATCCGATGGTATGGGGCTGGTGAGACGATCACAGCTTGCTCCATGGCAAAAGTCTGTGGGTTGTCCTGACATCATGGCCTGTAGGATGAAATGGTATTGTAGGTAGGACCCCCCCACACACCCCTCCCCCCTAAAGAGTGCTTCTGTAACCCCCCACCTAGGTGTTGTGTACTGCACCAAGACCACTTACAGAGAGAATGAGTCTGCTCTACAGCCTTAGCTACCAGCCAGCTGGCTTTTAGCTCGTGTTAGAAGCTCACACACTAAAGTCCAGGGGTCCCAGGTTTGATTGTTGGTGTTCCCCATTCTTGTGGATGGAGAATGGGAAGCCATCACGCAGTCCAAGGGAACTCCAGAGGTGATTGCTGTTGCTGTAAGGAAAGCAGAGCATGATAAAGGAGAAAACCGAGCCTCAGTGGAAGAAGGGGCGGGCGAGGGAGGGTAGCCAAGCTGGGACTTAAAGCAGAGGTCTTTGACAAGGTGCTCTCTGTAGCTCTCAACTGAGCCCTTTGGAAATGAAGGACGCTTAGAACACCCAAGGCACTAGCCGCTCTGAGCAGAAGGGATGTAAGCAGTGTGGGGTTGGAAGGGTAGAAATGATCATCTGTACTTGTACAGAGCCTCATGAGGTAATGAGTCCAGAAGCTGGACAGTAGTTTTAAAAAAAGCAAACGGTATAAAAGGCTGAGCCAGGGCATAGGAAAGGTGGCGTGTCACCCCTGCTGTTATCTTGTGCTGTATTGGGAGCAATCAGACAAATGGTGGAGGAGCCCTGTTGGACTGTGTGTGCCGCTTAATTCTTAGCACTTACAAGCCAGTGTTTTCCAACTTGGGCCAGCCCATTCCAGCTCCACCTTGTGCCGCACACAAGTCAGGGAACATTAGTTACAAACACAGTTATATCACAGTGGTGCAGTCTGGCTTTGTGACATCCTGCTTTTGGCAAAAGCTTTGCTGACACACTCAGCCATTTCAGCAACCATGTTTTTTGTGGTCTCTGGTGATGCATGCCCCAAAAACTGTACAGGAAAAACAACTCTCTCTAAGCTAGCACAAAAGTCTATAACACACCTTCTACGTGCTTACAAATATAGCAGGGCATCTATCCTTCCCATGCTATAAATGACCTTGCTTCTGTTTGAGGATTATAAGCAGGTAGGTCAGCCTTTCCTATTGGCATGGCTAGGAAAGTGCCTAGTAGGAGCTATGGTGAACAGCACTTGTGTTCCCACATAGCAAACCAGCTGAGGAGAATTGTGATGGAGTGCAAACCAAAGTTCTATGTGTCAATTGCTTCTTCTGATGGGACTTTTACAATGGGTGCTGACAGATTCTTTGTACGCTCTATAGAGACAGAGCAGCAAATAGGAGAGAATTCCACTTTAAACACACACAAAGAAATGCAAATCAATACTTTAATAGTTGGACACCTGGATTCCTCCTTTTGAAGCATCGGACATTGGCTACTGTCTAAAACAGAATACTAGACAAACTGGATGGAGGGTCTCATGATATTTCCTGTGTGTTGCATAACTCTGATATTTGTCTGCAACCTTGCAAAATACGGTGAAAAAGATCAGGCCAGAGACTCCTATCTAGCAAAAGATGTTAAGTAGAGAATCACGTACATTACACACAACAACTACTAATTGGCAAACTAATATTACAGGAAAAATAGTGGCAGGATTATCTGTGTAAATTGGTACCTGCTTTTAGGTCAGTTTTGATGCTGGTGTTTGAACATCTCTCTCTCTAAACACTATTGTATCTTCAACACTGAATACTGGTTGGGCTAGTTAACTCTTCTACACCAATATATGCACTGTGTATTAATAGGACCTTCTATAATATGCCAAAGATGATATACAGTCATGGTACAAATCAAGTATAGTAATATCTCTTTCCTTTCATGATTTTGTCAAAGCTCTGCTGCTAGTAGAGTTAATCTGGTGGTTTGCTCTTTTTTAAAAAAAAACAAAAAAAACACCACATACATACCTCATTTGCAAATATTTTGGCTAATAAGTTCTGGGTTCAGTTTGCTATGATTCGTGGAGTCTAATTGAGTATTCAAGCAACTGCTAGGCATTTGTGAAAATGTTTGTAGATTTCCCAAAAATGTCAGTTTTAGTATGAATGACTATTCATGCCATAAATTGTGCTATTCCTTATGTGCTATTCTCCTGTCTAAAACATTGGTCAAAGAGTCAGGAAGCAGAAATACACTGCCCTAGATGACCTTTTTTAAAAAAAAAAAAAAAGTTGACTGTAGTATCTCAACCAGTGGTACGAGTACCCTTAGGGGTACTCGAGAAATCTGAGGGGTACGTCAACACAGCTGAAATTTGGAGAGACCTGAATTTAAGTTTTACAGTGCTTTATTATTTTTGTACTTTTACACCCCAAAATTTCATCATCCGCCCGGCTACGATTAAGTTGTTTAAACAAATGTGTTGCAATGGTAGGGGGAAAAATTGTCTGAAAACTGTAGGTTCTGGGAGTACTTATAATTTTTTTAAAGGGGTACTTTATTAAAAAAAGGTTGAGAAACACTGCCCTAGGGCGCAACAGTGCATAGTTGAAGCAAACAGTCTTCATCCAAATATATCTGTCATTCAAAAATTTTCACTGAAGAAAATTGGGATTAGCTCACGAATGATTCCTCATGAGAGAGAAGGAAGGGGCTAATGGCTGAGGTTTTTAACTAAAAGCTGACGAGTGATTTTTAACTTTTGGGTGTCATCCCAATTTTTGTTTGCCTCAGATAAGGACTTTCTGAAAGTCAGGCTCCTTTAAAAAGAGCCTTATTACCCTACTTCAGAAAGTCAGGTGCCTTTTCAGCAGTATCACTTGGCCCCCACAATCCCTTACAGTGGCTAGTAGTAATAATAAATGGTTCCATCAGCTCTATCATGCTTAGTACAATCACCAGCTTAGTGCCATAGTCACTACAGTGTCACCCTATCTATTTCCTGTTCTTCGTATAGGAAGAATTTGCCGTATCTAACCTCAGGTGGTGTGATAGCTATTGGTAAATACTGACCTTTTAATGGCAGCCATTATAATATTCAATGGGGAGAAAAATCCTGTTAATATGCTAAAACCTTCTTTTCTCTTCTGACACTTGACAAATTTCATAGTAAAATGGCAACTCTTTAGGCAGGTAAAAACACTTTCCCAATGGAATAGAATTGCTAGCAGTAAAGAACTTTCAAAAAGCTGATGAGCGATGCTACCACTGTTGTTCATACCTGATGTGACAATATAATTATCCCTATCGATACATTTAAAAATCACCTGCCTTGCTTGCTGTTTGGGCCATATGCTGTCCTTCTTCAAATCCATTTCCTAGTTGCCCTTCAACCTCTTCCTTGCTCAGGCCCAAGGGGGCAATTTGCATCCACAGCACAGAGCAGTAGCCGGTGTGGCTGACCCTAGGGCTGCCTGAGCAGCTGGCCCTGGGGACAGCCATGCCTGTTGCTGCTAGAGCAGCCTGATAGCCATGTGGGTGCTGCTGGAGTGGTCCTGGGGCTAGCTGCAATAGCCGCTCCTTGGGCAGCTGACCCTGGGGACTGACTGAGCTGTGACTGGTGCTGCTGTCTCTGGGGATCATCTGGAGCAGTTGCTGGCCTCAGTGGCCCCTGGCCAAACAGGGCCTCCCCAAATACCTATGAAGGCCCAATTGTAGCCTTGTTTCATAACCAATGGAGGAAGCCTGGACATGCTGGGGCTATGAACTGCCAAGCTTAGAGGTGCTGGAGCACAGCCTCTGCAAGCCCTGGCATGAGCTAAGCACTGTCCAGACCCCAGTTTTGATCCCTATCTAGACTTCTCCAAAGTTGAGAGTGGACAGATCTGGATTCTTCTCTCAGCCTCGCATGGAGCCAGATGTGAAACTGGCTGCAGCTGTTCGAGGGGTATTTGGATCTGTGGTTTCCCTGAGGCCTGTCTCTGACAGAATTATGACAAATGTGGTTTGAGTATACAGCTTGAGAAACTGGGTCAGCATATTTACAGCTGAGTTTTTTTGGTTTTTGTTTTCTTTATGCAACACACTTTTCCATACCTAATTTCCTCGGCTGTTATGACTAGCTACTATCTCCCATGTTCGTCTCATTTTAATGCCAATGATAACCTAGTCCTGATTTCCTCTCTCAAAGGCCCCTTTCATGGTATTTGCTGAGCTTTATCTCTCTTTGATCACTGTGAAATGCTCCTTACCTTATTGCTATTATTTCTGACAGGCATGTCGTGCAATTAAATAAATGATGCTGCTCCTGAGCATTCATGTCCTGCAGCTTACAGCAGTGACACTGATGCTATAAGTGAGCTATATTAAAACCTGACATTCAGACGCAACTCGTATAACAATGAAAGCCACATGCTATTGGAGCTGGCTGGCGCAAATAGTAATTTAAATGCTGAATCAAGCTAGCATCCCTTGGGATGCAGGTTAAGGACAGATGAATCAGGTGTCATTGTATAAAGAGGCTGAAGTGCCATTTACCCACATCTGTTGTTCACTCTGGGCATTTATAGTGTAAAATGGGAAGGCTAGAGAGATGGCTTCAATTGGTAGCCAATTAGCACTCTACAAAAGTAAAGTGCTGCGGAGGCAAGAGCACTGAATAGCGTTGTATCCCTGGTTACTGGGAGCTCTTGAGATTCAGTAATAAGGTAACTGCTATGAGTGTACAGATCATATTTGTACCGTACAGGGATCCCTGCAGCATTGGACTCCCCAAATCCAATCCTAACCTACTCAGTGCAGCTGAACTGTCCTGGGGCAGACTTTTCCTTGGCTATTTCAAATCCCAGTTAGGAAGCTGCGGCGAATGTCCACAAGACACTACCACTGGCTCATTAAGATGGGCCTGCTCTCTGCAGCGCAAGGAGGAACAAATCTCTGATTCTATGGGGTTGATGACACTATCAGAATATTGCAATTCCTGAACACACACTGAGACCACAGGCGATGGAGACTGGGCTTACCGAATACAAGGCACCCAACATGGATGGCCAGGCAAGTCCTGAGTCTGATAGGAAAGAGTATAGGCCAAAGATTTTGTCTGGAACTGGAAGAGACTCTTTACTTGAAGTTTATTTGGACTTGACACAATTCTCCTGCTAGAATTATGCTTTATCTTTTGGACTATGGTGTTCTCAAAGGGCCATGTGAAAAGGGGAAACTGAGGCAGGATGCTTTAGCACCAAGCTTGACCATAAGGGGGTGCTACAGAGCAGGCCCATCTATTGACATAAGGTCCAACAACATTAATAAGAATTTAGCAGTTCCATCAACCGAGCCCACACAAACCTGTCCACTGTTTATCTAGAAATTGTTTCTGAAAATAATTATTTTGCATTGCTTTTTAACAAGTCTTTTTTTAATGAGGGTGTGCAGAGAAGTGCATAAGTGGGTTGTATCTCAAAACAATACCTTCCTTAAACAAGACTGATCTGCAAAATATGCTCAATTTGTGTCCAAGTAGAATTATGGCCTCCTAGTAGCTATTTTAATTAAATACACCAAATGAGCTCATCAGGAGTAGTTATGTAGCAAAATTAAAGCCTCTTTAATAGTTATCTAATCATAAAATTTTAAAGGGAAGCCAAAGACTGGAAGACCAAAAAATCAAACTGCATTTAGGTTAGCAAACTGTATTGATTTCAGAGTGTCACAAAACAGATAAGCTACCATATTATGCAGGATTCCCCTTGTGTTTAGCTTTATTTAAAGACAAGCAACTTTTTCCCCAAAAAGGCCAAGTCTTCTGCATCTATCTCCCAAGGCCCGCCTTTCTCTGAGTCAGTGGTTCCATTTTTTTGCATACTATGTGGAATCTAAACTGCCAGATACTTTATCAGAATTCTTGAAATCTGAGAAGGAAGCTCTGAGGCTACTTTATATTCCATTCCTCTACAGCTTGCAAGGCCTCTGAGCTTGTGGCAATTAAGGCCAATTTCTCATAGCTGTTGGAGGCAACCGAGTATAGCCAGCATCATGTCGCAGGAGCTGTAGCACCAGTGGATGGAACTTACAAAGACGGCAACAATGGACAAATCTTTCTCAGCATTGCATTAAAGAAACCATGTCTCAGGTTTAGGGAAGTTCAGATTCAAGCCAGATCCTTTACTTTAGGCCTAATGGCAAAGTCTATCTCCAGATTATATGGAGGGAAAAACATGTACTCTTAAATCTCAATCCCACTTTTCTATCTTCTCCTTCACTAATCTCAGGTGGAGACCTTCCCCCTACATCCACTGCAGCTCAGACACCTTCTCTTAGGCTTGGACAGGTCCCTCCCCTCTTTGCCCCAGTGAAGGATTTTTAGTCTGTCTTGTCCTTTTAGGTGTAGGCCGTATTCTACCAGGACACAAACCAGATCACTTTGCAAGGAAGTGCCCTTTTTAATCAACAAGAAGACACTTTTTAATGACAGCTCATTTTAAATGATCTTACACAAAGAACCTTCCTCTCTCCAGCTGGAAGGCATCACTTAGTAAACAGGAGTTACTGAAAAGTTTTGTTGGGCTGGGATCTCCTCAACTCCTGATTGAACTTGATTTTAAAAGTTCTAGCTGCATTAATGTGCATGTGCATAGGGTTCAATTGAGTTTCCTGGGCATTCTTAGCATTTGGTAACAGGGTCTCGGGAAGTACCCTAAGCAAGCTTTGTGTACTTGGGCTATCTGGGCTGGAGGTAGAAATCCTCCTAGGCTGAACTACAACTGAGGAGGCAGGATGTGTCCTCACTGACGAGTAAAGAGATAAATTTTCTCACAGAGGAGCACGACAGTGTTAGGCCCGGGTGATTAGGACTTCACAAGTGTGTCTCTCTGGATACTCCAGAGTCCTTAAATCTGAAGTTTAGGTGCAAGCGGAGAATGTCGCTAATCTCAACAGCACTCACTAGTTAAGAATAGAAGGGAGCGACTAATCAGGTTAGATGAAAGGCAGACTTTTAATTCATGCGTCATTTGAAAACCATGTAGAAACAATAAATAACTCCATGCTGTTGCCTGAAAAGCATCTATTTTAGCTGGCTCTTAATTCCTCCAAGTAATGGGGGGATCATCTATGGGAAGAACACACACCGAAGGTCCTTATTTTACCAACCTGGAGTCAAGGAAAAAGTTTCTAGCATGGACATCATTCCTGCTATAAAATAAAGATTGACACATTCGCATAACAAAGGTCACAGTGTAATGCATAATTGTGCTGCTTCATATGGGATCAGATTCCTTCCCAGAAATCTCCAGTCTGTTGGCATCTGTTTTGTATTATTGCTCTCTTACAGTTGAAGGCTTCTTAAACTAATTTCTAAAAAGCTCTGGTATCTTTCCAATATGTATCTACATAACAATTTGCCCTTGTATTAACATTCCCGTTAAGCACAAATCTGGAATTTCACAAGCTTTATGCTAATATGAAATTTATACATAAATACAGGACCTGTGATTGGTGGTTATTCAGTAATAAATAGCTTCTGTAATGGGTTGTTTAACTTGGGATAAGACTTTGCAATGAAGACCTTTGTCCCTATGTTTAGAGACACTGTTAACAGATTTAGTAAGGCTGGAGATGTAGACTTTTTTTTTGTTTTACTAGATAAACAGTATATTTTTCTCAAAAAAACCTGGATATACACACTTGAATGTATTAGCACATGCAATTCACTTATCAGGAAAATAGTAACTAGAAGCCTTTTTAAAGGTATGTACAGTGACTTTGGGCAAGCATCCATCTTTTTGGATCAGATCACAAAAATTTGAGTTAAATAGTGACTGGGCTAATTCTGACCTCCATTCCATTGGTGTAACTGAGGATAGAATTTGGCCCTGTAGACTTACATTTTAAAGTATTTATTTCTCTAAGAAATAGCCCTCCTCCCCTCCTTCAAAACTCTTTCAATTCTATTTTCCTGTCCTTATTTAGGAACACAACTAATTAAATACGTGCTTTAGAATTGTCTAGTCCTAACATACCATATGGCTTATCAAATTTGGTAGGCTGTTTTTTAAATATTTGGAATGTGAGTAGTCTGGCAGGCTAGAATTAGCAAAGGAGGGGCAAGAGTTTGAACCTCAGATATTGACTCTTGCTCGTTGCACAGTCTTTAACACCAAGGAATATCAGGATGCAGTGCATCACCTGGCATGCTAAAGAATAGCGAAGATAGACTGGAATGAGGGACTGTGAGGGAGAGGAGTAAAATAGAGGGGAGTCATGTAACACTGTGCAGAAAGGATAGATTAATAGAGGTTAACGCCTGAAGGGAGTATTAGGAGCATCCAGTCAGACCACCTGTAGATACAGTCCAAAGCACCTCACCCACTGCTTTCTTCCTCAAGCAGCATTTTTTTTTAAATTTGGGCTTTCCTGCATCTTTTAGATATTCAACCTTAATTTAAAGAATTGGAGTAAAAGAGAATCAATACTGTCCCTAAATAAATTATTCTGATTTATTTCCCTTATTAAAAAATGTACCTTACTTCTAACCTGAATTTGTCTATCTTCAGCTTTCAATCATTAGATATCATTTTTCTGCTAGATTAGAGACCCATCTGCTATCAGAAATCTCTTCCCCCGCTTAGGCACTTTTAGGCCATAAGTCATCTCTTAACGTTAACATGAATACATTTGTGGCTTGAGAAGCTTAAGATGCTCACTATAGGGTGTGTGGTTTGAGATCTGGAACAATCTTCTAGTTATTTTCTAGACCCTTTCTGGTTGGTTGGTTGGTTGGTTGGTGTGTTTTTTTTTTTTTTTTTTTAAACACCTTTTGTGAAGTGGACAAACTATGCCAGTAATGGTGTTACTGAAACACTATAGCGGTATTACCACCTTCTTACTCCTAGTTGTCACCCCCTACTAAAACCCTGAGAATTATGTTCATTTAGCTTTACAGCATTGCACTGGGAGTGAATGTTCAGTTGCTTATCTATTACTCCTAAACTCTTAGAAGTATAACCCATACATGGAACCCCTGTCACTGGAGGTTTTAAAGGACAGGCTACAAAATACCTCTCAGGGATGGTCTAAGATTGCTTGGTCCTATCTTGAAATCCTTTTCAATCTTCCATTTCTATGATGCTTTGTCTCTATGTATGGCCTTGTAACTGGTGCATGTAAACATACAGCATTGGTGCCAAATGGCACACTGTTGTCGTGATGTATTACGTGTCACCTTTTGGTTAACTATCATGAACTCACTGATCATTAATATTCTTGTGTGGTGTACATAGTAATCCACAAAATTTGCCAGATATGTTGGAAATATGACTATGTGTTTAAACCATGCAGAGCAGAGGGAGTTGAACAGGTTTTCTCCAGACAAAGGAAAGAGGCCAACACTTCAAACCAGGTCTGGCCACATTAAGTGTGCTGGAGATTGCAAGAAGAGATCATTTGGCATCTATCCTTCACAGCAAGGCAACTGCACCCAGCTGGAAAAGGCAACTTTCTGTAGGGATCCACTTCAAAGGTTTACTGACTATAGAGAGGGGGAATAAACCCCCAACTTAGTCAAATCAAGTGCTTAGAGCTCTGTGTAGGGTCCTGGCTAAAAGCCTAGCCATGCTGTGAGACAGACTTGTGGGGAGAAAAACTTCTTTGAACAAAAGACTCGAATTTGAATCTTAGCCTTAGAAGCATTATTTATTTGTAACCATGCCTCCTCTTTTCCCTTAAACCTATGTCCTTTTTGTTAGTAAACTTGTTTTACTTTATCATTAGCCTAGTTGATGCTTTGATTGAAATGGTGTTTAATTGCAATTAAGGTAATAAGCTGCAATGTACAGTACTTTTCTCTTTTAAAGGAGTAGTGAACTTAAGACTGTGGGTACTACAGTAAGTGGAGCTGAGCACTGCAGAGAAAGGTGTCAGTGAGGGACTCCCAAATTGGGGTTCATAAATTATCACCAGCTAGGCACAGTGTGGACTGGCAGAGCCCAGAAGCATTTGATGAGAAGGCAGAGAATCTGGCATGCTGTCACAGAGCTTTGCTACAGCAAAGCTCTCACTTGCTGAGGCTGAGAGGAGTAATGCAGTGCTCACAATTCTGGGAACTCCAGAAAATGTCACAGCATATCATTCCAATGAGTCCACCTGACCAAGTATTCCAGAAGCTTCAGAGAGGTAGCTGAGTCAGTCCCCTAACTGGAAAAACTTAAACAACAAATAGTCTAGCAGCACCTTAGACTAACACAACATGTAGATGGTATCATGAGCTTTTGTGGGTACAACCGACTTTTTCAGATGAATGGAGTATTAAAGTCCAGTTCCAAAATAAATAGGGGATGCAGGGGAGGAGAAAGATAGTGAATTAGAGTGTTCCTGTTACATTAAGTGATAGAGAAGATGCAAATATCTGCTTCATGTAACATGAACACTAATTCACTATCACTTTTTTCCCTTCCTTCTCTCCCTGGCCCTCCCTCCCCCCATACCCTATTTATTTTAGAACTGGACTTTAATACTCCATTCATCAGAAGTGGGTTGCACCCACAAATAATCCAGGTTAGCTTGTATAACTGACCTGTTTCCTTCATCATTTTCCACTACCTTGATGTGTCCTCGATGAATTTTACTGGTGATCTGCCATTATATTTGAGTTTTGTCTGTTCAAGAGCTCCTCCTAAACAGTAAGAGCTAGGATCACCAAATTCAGTATATAGCTTCCTCTTACCATAAATTTAAAGCAAGATAAGGGTCTGGTTGTGCCAAGAAAATGGGATATGCCTGGAATGGGATTCCTTCTCATAAAACCATACTACAAAGAGACCATCACCATGCAGATGAAAAGGGGGCTGAGGCAAGCCCCCCCACCCCAGACTACCCCAGCCTTGAGCCTCCCACCTCCCCAGGTGACTGGGGGCTGAAGCTTCCCCTCTCCCCCAATTTGTACAGGAACATTGCTGGCTGTTCCCGTTCATCAGGAAGCAATGGAAAAGTGCACAGTTTGCTGCATTCCTCACACTGGGAAACATGAGGGCAGACAAACCTGGACTTGTCCCAGCCAGGGGGCATGCACCTCTTCCCCTGCTAGGCCTGCTAGAGCTAGTGCAGCCATAGAAAGGTGCTTCTCACCAGGCCCCAACATGCTGCAGTGAGAGAGGGCTGGTATAGACTTCTCTCCCTGGGGCAGCCTGATTGGTAAACCCCTCATTTTCCCCCCTCCCTCCCCTGCCAAAATTTAAACTAAGAAAAATAAATTGATTTATCTGGCATTGCTCAGGTTAACTCTTCTAGTGATTTTATCTTCTTCCAGATCACTGATAGGGCTATTGAGTAGCAATGGGACAAGAACAAATCCCTAAGGGTATGTCTACACAGCAACATTATTTCGAAATAACAAGCGTTATTTCAAAATAACTTCGGCCGTGTTTACACTGCAGGCAGTTATTTTGAAATACTGTCAAGCTGGAGGACTCTTTACTCTGACTCCTGTAACCTTCCTTGTATGAGGATTAAGGGTAGTCAGAGGAAGAGTGCTCTATTTCGAAATAAGTGCTGCATAGATGCTCCCAATTTCAAAATAAGCTATGCAATTGACTATGCAATTGACAAAATAAGCTATGCAATTAAGCTCAATTTGCATACCTTATTTTGAGTTAAGCCCTGTTGTGTAACGCACCCTAAATGACCCAGCTAGAAGCACTCCTGTTGGCTGAAGGTTCCCCCATTTAGAATTTCTTGTGATCTATCAACTAACCAGTTCTTAATTATTAGGGGTTATACACCTGTTTTAGACTAGAACATAGGAACTGCCACACTGGATCAGAGCTGAGGTCTATCTAGTCCAGAATCCTGACTCTAATGGTGGCCAAGAGCAGATGTTTCAGAGGAAGATACAGGAAGCTTTGCATAGCAAGATTTGAGATAATCTTCCCTGAGCACTAATAGTAAGGGACTGCCTCAAATCCTGAAGCATAAAGTTTAGTATCCCTTCCACAATTTAACTCTGAATATTCTTTACCCATATAATTATCCAATTCCTCTCTTACTCTTAAATTATTGATCTCAATTTCTACTTTTTCATACAATGTGATTAAAATGTGGAATTTTCAGGCTTGAATTTTCCACCTTTTAATTTCATTGAATGTCCTCTTAGTCTTATTTTGAGACAGGAAAAACAAGTTCCTAAACTACCTTCTCTATGCCACTCATCTTAGATACTATTATCCTAATCTCTTTTATAAGTCTCCTTATAAAAGTTTATCTATGAAATCTTTTCACTTTCTCCAATTTTCCATTTCATTGACCATTCTCATTCCACTTCCTTGGAACACTGGGCTCCCAATTCTGGAATATTCTCTTCTATTTTTTTAGATGGGGTAACCAGTACTGTATCTCATAAGGCCACACTATTGACTTCACATATAAATAATCATGTATACATTTTTCTATTCTACTAGCCCCCGTCCTATTCTTTATTCTTCTTAAACGACTTGTTTGCTCTTTTTTTTTTGACAGCAGCTGCACATTGAGCAGAAGTCTTCATTAAACTGTCTACAGTGATCCCTAGTTCCCTCCCTTCAGATGAGTTAACGTAGGATCCTGTATGGTCTATGATTACTTTATATTTTCCCCTCCAGTATGCATTCTTTGCGTTTATGGACACTGCATTTCATTTGCCATCGTTGACTCTTCACCTGGTTTATTTGGGGGGAGGGTGTCGCAGGTTTCTCCTTGTCAGGACTAGAGACTATTAATCTAGATAACATTTTCATCTGTAAGTCTTCCTACCTTATTATTCAATCTCCCTTTCAAGATAATAACTATACTACACTTGGAACCATGATTGTCTCCTTAACCTTTCACCATAATGAAAACTGACCATTTAATCTACTTTGCATTCTGATTGTGTCTCCTAGCTTGTTGACAATGTCATGCCTTGCCTCTCACTTCATGGCTACTTTAGCTTCTTTATTAGTCTCTTCTGTTAGACTCCATCAAAGGCCTTTTGGAAGTCAAAATAATTTGTCAGTTCTTCATTCATTATGCTGACACATTCAAAGAATTCCACTAAGGAGACACTGTTTTTTCTTGCAGAAACTGCTGAGGAGATCCTTCCCCAGGGGTGGGCAATAATTGTTGATGGAGAAGGCACTAAAGAATTTGGAAAGCGGTCAAGGGCCACATTCTTCCATGTTAATGGAGGGGGTGTAGGGTCTGGGATGGAGGTGGGGTGCAGAAGGGAACTGGCAGTGAGGGTTTGGGAGGGAGTTTGGGTGAAGGAGGCAGTTGTGACCTGAGTTAAGGGACTAGGGTGCAAGGGTTTGGGCTATGACCTAGGGCAGGAGGTGGTTGTGACTTGGGGCAGGAGATCGGGGGCCAGGATCTGTGAGGGGATATGGGGGAAGAGGGTTTGGGTTATGTGGTGTAGGGGGCAAGGGGGTTGATGTGCCAGAGGCAGGATCTGGCTGGGAAGCTTACCTGCTTGAGTCCCAACCAGCAGTCTTCTCAAGCAGACTCCCTGCCTGCCCTGCTTTTACTCTGGCTGCAGGGGCCATGCGGTTTTTGAACAGCTACAAGCCTGTTGTCATCAGGCAGCTCCCATTGACTGGAAATTGGCCAATGGGATTGTGCCTGGGGCAGGGGGCAGTAGACGAAGCCTCCTTCCCCTCCCCAGGGCTTACAGCTGTTCTAACAGAGCCCTGCAATGGCTGCTTTTTCGCAGCAATGTGCAGGGGCAGAAAGGGTGTCTGCCTGAGGCTCCCCGCTGTGTCCACAGGCCAGATCTGGCAGCTCGACGGGCTGGATCTGGCCTGCAAAGGGTATTTTGCCCAGGCCTGTCCTAACCTGATCTTCCATGTGGTGTTCTGCTTTGAATGACTATTTCAACCAGTCTGCGAGAACAGATGTCAAGTTAGCAGCTCAGCTACGTCCTACTTAAATTCCTTCTGAACTCGTCAGTATACCATTTGGGGTTGGTGACTTAGTTTAAAAAGTAGTATCACCCTGCTCCAGTACCTCATAGCACATTAAGAGGTGCCTGCACCCATCTTTATTACCAGAAAACAGCAGATGTGAGGAAGAAATCTTCCAACATTCTACACGGTGGCTATTTGATTCAAATTAGTGATTTTTAGATATGGTGTAACTGAATAGCTGTGGAACAACATGAAATGATAGCAGTTACATGACTATTAATCCCCAGAGGCATTGGCTGCTGCACTCCCAGCCCCACTCCCAGGGAGCCCCCTGCCATTAAGGATGTTAAATATTGACTAACTGAATAGTCGATGCATTTTGCATTGAATTTGATTAGTCGATAGGGCGCCTCTGCCTTTGCCCTAGGGCTGTTGCTACGCTTCAAAGGCAGAGGCGCTGCATGGAGCCCAGGATCAGCTTTGAAATGCCTCGTGTAGCCCAGGATCAGCTTTGAAATGCCCCGGGGCTGCACACAGCGTTTCAAAGCAGCAGCGCCGTGTGGAGCCCGGAGTCTGGCCCCAGGCTCTATGCGGCGTTGCCACTTTGAAGTACCCACTCCACTCTTCCTCTTTTTCTTCCCCTCCTCCCCCCCCCCCCTTTGCTGCCTCCATCAGAGGGGGGAGAGGCTAGTTGACTAGCCTATCTGATAAGCATTTGCTTATCAGATAGTCCACTAGTCCGTCACATCCCTACCTGGCATCCTGCACTGTTGCCTCTGTATCAGAGGCAGCTGTGCAGGGTTGCGGGCAGGAGCTGGCCTGCAAGGGGAGCCCGTTTAAAAACCAGCTCCCCACACAGACCGGCTGCCTGTCGCCCTGGCACTGGTGCCTCTGATACAGAAGCAACAGTGGGGGTGGCAGCAGCTCTGTCCACTGGGGGAGGGGGAGTCTGAGCTCCCCACGGACAGAGGTTGCTCTCTGGCAGTTCCCCCTACTCCCCCCATGTTGCTGGGGAAAATCGGCTTTTTATGCTGGCTCTCCTCCCAGCCACTGCCTGTGTAGGAGGCACCAAAGGGTGGGGGCAGGCAGGTCTGGAGGTGCTGATATGTGCGAGGAGCTGACTCGAAAGCTGGGTCCCCACGTGTATTGGCTCCAACCTGCTCCCCTCCTTTTCTCCCCCCCCACGCTGCTGCCTCTGCCTCTGCCTCCCAGGCACAGACTCCCATGCCCCCCTCTCCTTGCTGCCCCTGCTACAGAGGCAGCAAGGGAGGGAAATGCCTGTAGTTGACAAGATTAACCAATAAGCTTGAGCTTATTGGTTAATCGGGTAGTTGTTGTCTATACTCTGACATCCCTAATTCAAATCATGTAACTCCTCAACTGTGTCCCTGTTTCTCAACTGTTACCTTAGGCCGGGTATGTCTACACTGCAAGCTTATTTCAAAATAAGTTATCCGAAATAGCTTATTTCAAAACAGCATATCTACACAGCAGGAAAGCCTCAAAATTAGCATGTCTATATTGGGGAAGCCTGTCTCAGACTAGTTCAATTTAGAGCCCCAGAAGGCACTGGGGAGGAATAATTTAGCATGGCCCAGGTGAGCAGCTATTTCAAAATAGCAACAGTGGAGCCTTATTTCAAAATAGCTATTTCGGAATAGGTGTTATTCCTTGCAGAATGAGGTTTACAGATTTTGGAATAAGCTATCCGTTATTTTGAAATAACTGAATGGCTGTGTAGATGCTCACATTGCTATTTTGAAATAACGGTGCAGTGTAGACGCATCCTTAGGGACCCAACTGACTCACCCATTCTCTTTCAAGAATCTGTTTCCGATGCACTTGAAAAATCTCTGCTTGTTTCTTTAACAGCTTTAGTTATTTTGCTCTTTGAAATCTATTTGGAACCTTCTAATTTTTCTTATTACTGGGTTTTGAAACATGCTCCCATTTTAATTGGCTTCACTAGTCAGATTCCCAAATAATGAAGGATTGAACACTCAACTTTCCATTTAGCTCAGTGGTTCTCAGTGTGGTCCGCCCTTCAAACATCTTGCAGGTGGGCCATAGGCTCAGCACCCCCTCTCCTCTGCAACAGGGCACACACACTGGCACTTCAGGAGGAGGAAGTGGCTATGTCCATGCTCCCCCGCCCCAGCTGGGAGAACAGCAGTGCAGCAAAACACTGCTTGTATGGTTTTCCCATCTGCTTCCACTGGCTGGAATCCTGGCCAATGGGAGCAGTGAGGTGCACAGAGCCAGGTAAGCATCTCCTCCTACCCAGACGCTGCACCCCCATTGCCTGCCAACCCACACACCCTGCCTTGCACCAAGACCCCCCCCCCCCCGCTCTTGCTCCCTCCCTCGTGCTCAGACCTCGCACCTCCACCCCACTCCTATACCCAATCTTCCAGCCAGACCTCCACCCCACTTACAGCCTACTTCCTACCAAGACCCTGCACACTCATCCCTATCCCACTCTCTGGTAGCCTCCTTCTGCACAATGAACTGCTTGTTCCCCATGAGGAGGGAGATGTCTCACCTGGGGGCCACATCAGTGAGGGCTGGGGTTTTGGGTTTTTTTTTTTTTCCGCTTCTAACTTGTGACCCTCACTCACTCCCCTCCCCCCCCCCGACTCATTTTTTTTGTTTTGTTTTTTTTCCTGTGGGTCAGTGGTCCCTTTCCCAAAAAAGGTTCCCATCCCTGCCATAAATAAAGACAATGTTGAATCATTTTGCTTTGAACAGAGTTTACTTTATTTAAAATGAAGTTTTTTGGTAAACTAACAACCTGTGTAATGATTTTGATTAATATTTTCCTTATCGGTTATATGCCCCCTTGTGTTAGCTGCATATTTACATTTTTATGTTCCAGTAGCCTGGAGGTAGTAGGTAGGTATAATCTAGTGTTTAAGGTACTTAGAGATAAGCACAGGCATTTTCTCCCCATGAGTGGGTTGGCTGGTGGGCCGCAGAAAAGTTTCAGTAGAGTGGGCTGTGGGCAAAAAAATTTGAGAGCCTCTGATTTAGCCATATGGTTCATTCCTTGCTTTCCTGGTTGAGTGGTGGGGAGCAGTATTCTTACTGAGGTGTTTTGGTTGTGTGTAGGTGTTCCCCCGCCAATTCTAAGAACTTGAGTATCTTTAACTTGAGTCTTTTTGATTAATAAAAACCCAATGTTAAAATACAATTAAACAACAAAATTAATTAGGGATGTTGAAATGACAAACACTTACATCGTTTCTCATTTACTTTTCCTCGCTAGATATTTGTACTAATATGTTAAACCCCCTCTTCACTTATGTTAAGTATTTGAACTTAAGGGTGGATGGAAGGAGACCCTTTCCTACTTTTGATAGCTATCATTTTATAACTACAGTACTGCTAACAATCTCTACAAGGAATGGTATTCATCCTTCATTCACACAGAAAAATAACTGCTTTCATTCCTGAAATGCACTCAATTATTACAAACTATAGGTACAGTTATAATAATCAGTAGGGCTCAATGCTGGACGTTTGGCAGCAAGGCCCCAATTCAGCTAGGTACTTGAGTACATGCCTAACTCTGAACATATAAATTGTTCCAATAGTCAACTGAACTACTTTGTTGTTTAAAGTTAGTCATTTAAGTACCCTATTGGCTCAAACGGTATAGGTTTGCGTATTTGAGCTCCAGTTCAGCAATTACAGGTTGTGCCCATGAAAGCTCACGATACCATCTATATTTTTGTTAGTCTCTAAGGTGCTGCAGGACTATTAGTCTGTAACTGAAAAAACAACAAACACGGCTACCCCTCAGAAACTAATTCATTATTAGCTGTGTCAAGGTTTATATTTGCCAGGGCCACTGTATTACATACTGTACTGAATAAACCCAGAATTAACTTGTCTAATGAGAACCATGCTGCTGGAGTTCATTAAATGCATTTCCATATAGAGCTGTAGGCTTCTTAGGTTTCAACACTTGATGCCAAATCTCTCACAAGGCAAAAAAACCAGTATCATAGGCCTGACTTTTTTTAATCTAGCACTACCAGTATTATAATCCTTTAATCATAATTCTGTTTTTTGCATAGAATCTCTGAGATAATAGCATTGTGTGTATCCATATTTTAACGTCCCTAGTTGTTTTCAATCTTTAAATTCAGGGATACATATACTCCACCTTAATGACACTTTGAATCAAAAAGCTATCTATTTTTGTCAAGGTCCAAACTGCTTGGTCAAGGGACACTTAAAGTCCGGACCCCAGAGAAAATATATAGTTTTACAATTATTTCTGTAAGTAAATACACTTTATGGTCAGTACAAAAACATCTGATGGTCCAGATTTGGCCTGCAGTCCATCTATTGACTTTCCCTGCCTTAAGTTATTTTTGTGAGACTTAGTATGGGTTAGTAAGGCTCAGAAAAAAATAAGTTTATGTAGTATGTCATGCTGTCTTATCTATACAAATGTTGGCTCTGATCCTGCAAACACTTGATCACACTGAGTTCAGTGGGATTTCTTGTGTGTGTGTGTGTGTGTGTGTGTGTGTGTGTGATCCTAAGTATATGTTCAGAAGACTGAAGCCACTAAGCAGAATGTCAGAGTCTACAACAAGCTCATGGGGGAAAAGAGTGAGTGAGAGACGTTGTATTCTGCACTGAAACAAAGAGGCTAAATAACTTGGTCTTGACACAGTGAGTGGAACAGCTCAGAATAGCAGAAATGATGCTGCAGGTAAGAAAGCTAAAGCAGGGGAGTATCAAGTACAAGTAAGGATGTGCCACTATCTCTATATACAGCTTTACTAGACCTGGTCTAGGCCAAGTCTCTCACTAGACCTAGAAGGTCAGGTTAAGGTATGCAACTCCAGCTATGTAAAATGCTCCCAACTGCTTCCCTTACTCCTCGTGACTGCAAGGAGTATTGATGCCAGCAGTACTAGACCCGCTAAATTGAACACCAGACTGTTGATTTCCAGCACAGCAAGTCAAGACACAGTCTTACAATCGTGGGTCCAGTGCTAGTGTCAACACTTCAAAAAAAGTTTAAAAAATTGCAAATCTGAATCTTTTCAGAACTTACCATCCTTGCAATAAGAGACTTAAGTTCAACTGATTTTTAGTTTATCTAATAGGAGGTTAACAAGTGACTTCATCATGGTCTACAATTACTTGCGTGGAAGAGATTTCTAATGGTAGAGAGCAGAAAAAGGCATAATAGGCTCCAATGACTGGAAGTGGAAGCTAGACAACTTCATACTAGAAATAAGGCACACATTCTTAACAGTGAAGGTAATGAGCCACTCTGACAATGGAACTAGGAACATGGTGCATTCTAGGGATGTTAAATATCGAGTAACTGACTAACCGAATAGTTGATGCATTTTGCATCGACTATTTGATTAGTTAGGGCACCTCCGCCTTTGAAGAGGAGGGGGTACTTCAAAGGCGAAAGCACCATGTGGAGCCCGGGATGAGTTAGCTGTGTCAAACACTGACAAAGTGTCAAGGTTTATATTTGCCAGGGCCACTGTATTACATACTGTACTGAATAAACCCAGAATTAACTTGTCTAATGAGGAACCCCCGCCTCTTTCTGATAGTTGACAGGCTAGTTGCTCTCTCCTCACCCCCTGCTTGCTGCCTCCATCTGATAAGTATTTGCTTATCAGATAGTTGACTAGTTGTTCACATCCCTATTAGATATCAGGTAACTGAATAGTTGAGTAACTGCATGAATTCTTATTGGTTACTCAACTATTCTATAGTCCCTGGGAGCAGGGTTGGCAGCCAGTGCAATGCGGCCCCACTTCTCCCCACCCAAGCACTGGCTCCATAGTGCCACCTGTTCCCTCCCATGCCACTGCCTCTATCAGACAACAGCACAGGAGGTAGGGTGCAGGGGGGAGGCTGCCATGAAACACCCCTGTCTGCAGGGGTCGGGGGGGGGGGTGAGGGGAGTTGCATCGCAGAGCTGGTGCTGGGGAAACCAGCTTTTAAGCTAGCCCTCTCAAGCACTGATACAGAGGCAGCAAGGGGGGGGGGGATTTGAGTAGTCAACTAGATTAACCGATAAACCTAGGCTTATCGGCTAACTGTAGAGCTGACTACTTGTTTACATACCTAGTGGATTCTTTAAGTCAAGACAGACTTCTACAAAATCTGCTATAGCTCAAAGTTATGAACTCTATGTAGAAATTACTAGGTGATGTTTGTTCTTTTGTTTTGCAGATCAGTCTAGAGTCAGACCATAAGAATGGTTCATGGGTATAAAAAATGTATGAAGATATTGTTTCAAAACCAGCTAAAATCCATCCGTATCCTCCAAAAGATCCCTGTTACTATTTTTATGATATGAAGCAGGAACTATCTGAGCTTAACAGGAAAAAGATGAGGCAATTGTAATCACTTTAAAAAAGTTATTGTGGCTTATTATAGGCCTCTTGGGGGGGGGGGGGGGAAACAAATTTCACTTTTCCTCTCATCATGTGTGATGTAGGGCTGCCCCAGCTTGAGAGGTTCAGGTGCATTTCATTTTATATTTTAGTGTAGCCCTACTGTTTTATACCTGTTTGCACTGTGTAACACCTTCTATCCAAGTATTTCAAAATATATCAACACTAACTAGTTAAGCCTCACAATAGCCCTATGAGATGTGTAATTAACAGCCTCTGTTTACTTTGTCATTTTAACATGAAGGAAAAGGGCCAATTTTTCAACAAGTGCTTCAATTTTTGGGTGCCTTTTTGTATGCCTCTTGCCTCACTTTCAGAGGAACTGCACCACCACTGATCTCACTTCTATATTTGCAAGCACTGAGCACTTCTGAAAAAGTGCCCCAAATCTGAGGTACTTGTGCTTTGGAAGACATTTGAAAACCTGGTCCTAAGCATCTTGCTCAAAATCATAGTGCAGTAGTCCTTAAGCTTTTTTCCATGGACCACTTAAAAATTGTTGAGGGTCTCGGCAAACCACTAAATGATCTTTCCAACAGTTTGTACAGTTATCTAACTATTGTAAAGCACTTTGGCTAAAAGTGCTATATAAACTTGTCTGGACCAGTGATTTCCATTAAGTTTTAGCAGTAGTTTGGGGAGTTCTCTCTCTCTCTCTCTCTCTCTCCCCCTTAGCAACAGGTAGGGCTGGGAAGGAGAGCCATTTCTCCCTGGCAGCCACAGCTTTGGAGCTGAGGAAAGTCTCCTTTCTATAGTCACTGCAGCCCAGCACATCCTGAATTTCCCCACCTCCACCTACCTCCTATTCTCCCTAAAGCTGCCACCTCACCATACACGAGCATTTTCTCTAGGGTCCAGGCACCTTATTTGCAGAGTAACACCTATGCAGCTCCACTAATTAAGTGGGTGGCTCTTCATTCTTTGCGTGCAGCCACCCACATGCACATCTTCCAAGGAACTATCCACAGACCAGCTTAATGGAGCTCATGGATAACAAGTGGTCAGAGGTTCTTAAAGTGGCCTGCAGTCATAGAGGAAAGGTTAGGAAAATGCCAAGAACAGACCTTGCTGACACTCAATCTGGTAATTTCACTACAAGAATCTTTCTTCAAATAATCTTAATTGCAAAACTCACTTTTGAAAAGCAGGTTCCAATTGATGCATTCTAGGAAAAAGTGTTGTGCTCATTCTGTTAAATTCATGTAACTATTACTGGCCTCTAAGTCAAGTTTCCAGGACTGAGGTTTTTTACTCTTGAGATTCAAGATTTTTTTAATAGATAAAAATGAATAGTTATGAAGCTAATTTTCTTTGAAGGAAAAAATAAGTGTACAACTTTTCTTGGCTTCTATAAGCCTATCTTTGGAACATCTAGACTTATTTTGTTCAGCAGGCAAGTCAACCACAACTACTACTTCTTGTATTTGCAAATTTTTTTTTGCATTTTGTTCAAAGGAGTAGCACTCTAACTCTTCCCTGTGTTCTTACAGATCTATTACACAATACAACTTGCACACATTTATTTAAACCTTGTGGAAAGAGCCATCCTAATAAAACCCCCTCAAACTATGCCTTAACTTTGGTAATATTTTTGTCCTAAGCAATGCATTATAATTAAGTAGCAAGATGTACCTACAACCCTAAAAAGGAGAGTCCTCTACTGAGGCACTCTAGAACAGCGTTTCTTAAACTTTTTGAGACCACGGAACACCAAACACAAATTTTTTTTTTTTTTAAAGGCGGAACACCTATGAAAATTTTCTTCAAAAAAGTCAGACAAAAACAAACAAAGAAGAGGTCGCAGCACACCTGCGAGTTGTTCATGGAAAACCAGTGTTCCGTGGACCATAGCTTAAGAAACACTGCTCTAGAACAGGAGTTAAAAACTGCACAAAGCTGTTATTGCCTGCTGACTTGATTGTGCAGATGCAGCTTGTTAACCTACCAGGATATGGGAGAAGGGCAATATGGACATGGGGCTTGTGGCAGAGATCCTATAGGGCAGCTGTGTTTAGAGCAGTGGTCTCCAACCTTTTTACACACAAGATCACTTTTTGAATTTAAGTGCATTCCAAGATCTACCTCAAACTCAGATATCCTTGCCCTGCCTCTCTCTGTGGCTCTGCCCCTGCTCACTCCATCTACCTCCCTCCCAACACTCACTTTCACCAGGCTGGGGCAGCAGGTTGGGGTGCAGGCTCTGGTCTTCGATTACGGGATTTGGAGTGAGAGAGGGGCTCTGATCTGACCTTGGGGCAGGCAGCTGTGGTGCTGGAGGGGGTTCTAGGTGCAGGCTCTGGGAGGTTGTTTGGATGCATGGGGGCTCAGGGCTAGGGCAGGGGCTTGGGATGCAGTAGGGGGGTTCATGACTGGGGTAGGGGTTCAGGATGTGGACTACAGCTGGGCACTGCTTAGCTCAGGTGGCTCCTGGGTGATGGTGTAGTGAGACTAAGGCAGGCTCGCCCCTGCCCTGGCCCTGCACCACTCCTAAAAGCAGCTAACAAATTTGCTCTATCCCTAGTCCTGTTGTGCCCCCTCTCTGCTCTGTGGAGATAGGATACAATGAGGGCAAAGGGAGCACCTTGACATCAGCACCCATCCTCTCCCGAACATAAGAATGGCCCGTACTGGGTCAGACCAAAGGTCCATCTAGCCCAGTAGGTTGTCTGCCAACAGCGGCCAGCACCAAGTGCCCCAGAGGGGGTGGACCGAAGACAATGATCAAGTGATTTGTCTCGTGCCATCTGTCTCCAGCCTCTGACAGACAGAGGCCAGGGACACCATTCCTACCCTCTGCCCTGCCCTGCCCTGCCCAGCAATCAGGAGGCTCCTGGGGGAAACAGCTCCAAGGCAAACAGCCAGAGATATGCAGCAGTGGGAGGAGGAGCAGCTGAAGTGCTGGCACTTGATAGCCACGTGGCCAAACCAGTCAGGATCACCTGTCAGAGGCTCCAAGATCTACCAGTAGATCCCGATCTACTAGTTGGTGACCACTGGTTTAGAGAGAACACATTCTGCAGTTGTTTGAATTACCCACTTCAGAGGATCTGCCTTTATGGGTAAGCATGACCTTGCACTGCCTGGGCAGACTTTAGTGCCATACAGGAAAAAAAAAACTTAAGCACAAGCTTAAAGTTAAGAATGCCCTAAACTGTTATGTTAGACTGGGACACTTACTTGTCCCAGAAGGGGAACATTATCAACTTGTGGCCTCTAGATAATTTCCTGACAGTGAACACACTGTTCAGGTGTAAAAATACTGATATTTGGGGTATGTACATGCTAAAACTCCAACTTGAAAACTTTTGAAGCTATAGTTCACAGTACACTCTAAAGCTATGCTTTGTACAGTGGTATTCACAAGTTATTGAAATATACTGACTCTTTATTCAGAAGAGCTTATTATGATTTCCTAGTCTGACTTCTTGCATTACCTAAGCCATAGAATTTCACATAATTCCTGCACTGAGCCCATAACTTCTGGCTGAAATGTGGAGATGATGCATCTTCGCTTTAGACTGAAAATGTGGTAGAATTCAATCACTACAGTTTGTGTGGGGAGATTAGTAAAATAGCTTGGCATACACTTGATGATGATCACGGAATTGTGGATCTTCTAAATGTCCCTTTACAAAATATTTTAAGTGTCATGTGATTTGTGCCAAAAATGTTAAATATTCAATACACTAGACCCTAAACTGTCTCTACTGGGGCACTACTGTAAAGTTTTACAGTCTAAATACACAAAGGATTAGGGAAGGTGGAGCAACAACTATACAACAAGATCAAAGTGATGCTGAAGTTAGTTTTAGCTTTCCTGCCCATATGTATATTCCTCATACAAACTGACTACTACTGTCCTCCATACTCCCATTTTTCTTAACCACTGCCCCCAAACCCATTCCCCTAGAGGGCATAGAGATAGAAACCCAATCATCATTAAAAAAAACAAGTAAATCCCAAAACTAGTGAAGTTACAGGGGGAGGGGAAGCCCATAAAAATATTTTCCTGCAGTGGGTAAGAGATCCCAACTTTCACAACCACTATGGGAAAACTGGGGACGTGCTATGACATTTCTACTACTTGATTGATACTGATTTTTTTGCTGTGTTTCTTTGTTCAGGATTTACTATAAGGAGCACAGATGAAACACTATTCTTCCAGTAATATTTCAAGAAAAGTGAAAACTTAAAATATGTGTACTTTCCATGGTTTCAGGCAACTGTAACTTTTTAAAAATGTATCTTGAGTTCCACTTGAAATACCTAACAGTGCAGTTAGCTGGCATACTTTGCATACGGGCTCTACTGCTACAGCTCCCCTGCATTTAGTGCTGCTGTTCCTGTAGCTTTATGTGCACCTGGCTTTTCTTGTGCTCCTCAGGCCTTGAACTTGCTCCAAGATTCTGCTCCTGCAAGTTTGTTGCATTAAGGCAGTTTGGTGCTTCTGCTCTTACACATTTTTGACACCTAACCTCCAGATTGTTGCTAATGCAGGTTTTTGGAGGGTCTGTATTTTTTGTCCCTGCAGGAGTCTTGTACCAAGAGCTTGGCTTGCTTTTGCAGGTCTATGCCATTCAGTTCTTCTGTTCCTGTAACTTTCTCCACACCTAACAATCTCTTATCAACTTCTGCAGATTTTGATAGAGGATGCTAGTCAGTTCTGCTTCTCCCACAGGTTTTCAGTACCTCATACGCTTCCTGCTGCTATTCCTGAAATCAGTACTGTCCATGCATATTTCCTCTACTAGGAAGCCTGAATATGGATTACCCCCAACTCCTCTCTGTGCTCAGGATGGATATTGCTGCTCTTCCTTTGTCCCACACCCACCACTGCTCCTACTACTCTTTTTTACTCAAGGCTTGTGTACCGTTGTTTCTCCAGGCTTTCATACACCCCGGCCCCTTAGTATGCACCAGGTTTACCGCCACATTTAACACTGCCACTGATGTGAACTTCCCTGTACGCACGGCAGCCAGCAGCACTACTGATCCGGGAGTAGCTCCTGCAGGCTCCTTGCCCCGGGTAGCTGTCAGTGCTTTGGTTTATGCCGCACGGTAGCGCGCGTGATGCGGTGGCTCCCTGCCTGCTCCCATCCACACCTTGGGCCGTCTAATACTTCGCGGCAGCTGGGAGAGCCCTGCCCCTCAACGGTCCCGCCACACAAGGCCAGCCCCCCAGTGTGACCGGGACCCCAGAGGCCCCAGCCCCCTAGTGTGACCGGGACCCCAGAGGCCCCAGCCTCCCCCAGCGTGACCGGCTCGTCAGACTCCGCTCCCCTACCCACATTCTCCAAGGCGGCTGGCTCCTCAGGCCCCAGCTCCCCACCCCTTTTCCTCCTCTACCCCAGCTCCCCACGCCCCTTTTCCCCCTCGGCCGGCTCCCCACCCCTTTCCCCTGCTCCTCTCTTCTCCCCACGGGCCGGCTCCCCACCCCCTTTCCCCTGCTCCTCTCTCTTCTCCCCTCGGGCCGGCTCCCACCCCCTTTCCCCTGCTCCTCTCTCTTCCCCCTCGGCCGGCTCCCCACCCTCCTTTCCCCTGCTCCTCTCTCTTCCCCCTCGGGCCGGCTCCCCACCCCCTTTCCCCTGCTCCTCTCTCTCTCCCCCGGCCCGGCTCCCCACCCCCTTTCCCCTGCTCCTCTCTCCCCGGCCCGGCTCGGCTCCCCACCCCCTTTCCCCTGCTCCTCCTCTTCTCTCCCCCGGCCCGGCTCCTTTCCCCTCCCCCGGGCCGGCTCCCCACACCTCGCTTGCCCGGAGCGCCGTAGTTCCCGCGCGCTGCCCCCACTCGCCCCAGCGAGCAGCCGAGGCTCCCTCCGCGGCTACCCGGGGCGACTCCCAGGGCTCCGGCGCCAGGGCGGCTGCGGGTCCTCCGGGCGCTTTCCCAGCCTGCACCGCGGCGCGGCGGCGCTCTGGCCGGCCTGTCGCTGTCACCGCCAGGAGGAGGCCGACGCCGCTGCGCTCCTCGAGCCGCCGAGCAGGAAGGAGCCTTCGCCGCCGCCGAACTTTCCCTCAGGACCCGCCATGCCCGGGGCCGCGGCCCGGGGACTCTGAGCGCCGCGCCCGCCTTCCCGTCGCAGCGCCGCGGCCGGTAAGCCCCGGGGCGCGGGGCAGCTGCCTGGGCCCGGCCGCTCACGCGCAGGGAGGGGGGGAGAAGCTGGGCCTCGCCGCTCCCTGTGCGCGGCGCTGCGGGCCAAGCGGCCCCGAAGGCTCCGCGCAACCGCGAGCGGGGCAGGGGGGAGGCCAGAGGAGGCCGGAGACCCCGCGCGGCCGGACCCTGAGCAGGCGGGGGCGGAGGAAGAAGGGGGGGGGAGAGGAAGCTTCCACCCCCTTTGTTGCTGTGGAGGGTGAATTTGAGGGAAGCTTCCGCCTGCCCCCCCCCCCCCCCCCGCGGGCTGCGCTCGGGGCTTTCCCTGCCGGAGTCCCGCTGAGCGCGGGGCAGGCGGCGGAGTGAGAGCGGGGCTCGCTGGCGGGGCTGACAGACAAAGCGGGGGGAGCAGGGAGATTCGGGGACACGGAGACAGGACCGACAGGCACCCCAACACCCCCCGTTTTCTATTGTCCTCGGGCAGGGGAGCTGCTGATTTGGGAGATTGAATCTGCAGTGGTGCCCTCACGCTCCCCATGGGCAGCTTTGCGAGTGGTCTCTCCAGCGTCAGAGGCTGCTAACAAGTGCCTGCTTGGGGAAAAAAAAAAAGGAGGTGGAGGAGTTGTGATGGGTTCTGTAATTGAGACTTAAACTCTTGCCCCTCCTGTCAAACCTTAGTCTGGACGAGTATAATCGCTAATCTATTTTTTAACGGTGCATAGACATGGGCTACACATCAGTGTGGCAAATATAACCCATCTGCGAAGCTGTCCCTTTTCCATTTCCTTACATCTTTTTTAGTTCTTTGGTTTGAGAGATGCTGAATAATGATGTAAAGTATTGTTATACATAGAATCCAGTGAGCAGACTCTTAAATTTGTTTCTCAACCTCCCCCTGGAACATGGCCATGAAACGTAAAGTAAAATGTTGGTGACTCTGGAAAGTTAGAAGCTTAAAATGAGATTGAGAGAGATGGTGATTTCACCTCAGCACTTTGAGGGGGAAAAAAGGTCACTGAAAAGGCAAACTGTATAAAATCAAAACTTTATTAAAATAAAGAGAATATTTATTGTTTTGTTTTTAATATGCTAGATTAAATAAAAGCCAAAGTACAAACTTTAATATTACTTTTCAAAGTCACTAGGAATATGTACTGGAACTTGAGCTCCTTGAATACAGTGGATCATCTATGTTCAGATTTACTCCTTTGCTTGTGGGGAGGACTGGCCAACACTTGCCCTTCTTAGGTTTGGAGGAAAAAGAAGTTGAGGAATGGTATCATCCTATCCCACTTCTTTCAGAGAGTCATGTTATATAGTAGGCTAGACTAGAAGATCTAGTGGTCCTTTCTAGCTTTAAAATACTTGAATTTACAAAAAATGTTTATGCCCTTTCAGGATGTCTTAACTTTTCTATATTTCCTCTGCACCCTGTTGGACTCATGCATACTTCCAGGGACAGCTGTCATTGAGGGAAGTCCAGACAGTGCCAGGAGCCCCACAGCCTGTCAGACATAGTCTTCTATGGATCTAGAGGAATTTGAGGGTTCTGGGTTGAAGTCCTGTTGGTTTCACAGAAGGGACAAATGCTGATTTCCCAGGAATAATTAGAGGAAAACTCTGCAACATCAGCTTTACTCATTAATTCCTCCCCCTACTGAAATTCTCTATCATGTTTTTTAACCTCCATATTTTAAAACATAGTGACTGTTAAATTATAATTGTATTTATTTGCTCATTTTCTGAACGTGCTTTCTTTATAGCTGTGAAGACTATACAGTTACTAGGCTAATATAACTTAAAAACAAAATAAAGAGTCTAGCCTCCTGTAATTGACTATAAAAAACAGCATTCACATTTTCTGTCCTCATCACCTCAAGTCTGGGATAACTGGTGTATATGTAATATATATTTCTGACATGGTTCTTTATTGCTTTATTGTCATGTATTTAATTTCTACCCAAATTCATGTCCTGATCCTGCAAACATTCATAAATATATTAATTTTAATGGAAAGTCTCTAATATAACAGAACCATATTGTCAGGCTATAAGTATCTAATCAGCAACTGAGGGAGCACAATGAGAAAAAAATCTGTTGCAAAAAATATTGGAAGAAAAATGAATTCTGTGGAAGGCCAAAAGTTGTATCATGGACACTATACACACATGAGTCTCATATACATGCATATTAGCACTTTATTCTGGGGAAGGGGAGAATAATGGCATTCTAAATCTATTGAAGTTGAACTCTGCTGCTTCTAATTTGTGAATTTCTTTGAGAATAACATTAGTTATGTTTTAAAATAATATTATCAACATATTGTGTCCTAGTGAAATATTATGAACTCAACTGAGCTTATATTCCTGTCAGCTCATTGATAGGACTGTGCACCACAAATTTGGTGATATACATTTGGAAATGGTGAAACTAAAGTTTTCACTTGTGACTTTAGTCAGTTTTAGACTAAGTTTAAAAAAAACCCTAAGAGGAGAATTAGGAGGATGAATATGTGATCAGAACCATTAGGGAAGATTGATTTAAATCAAGGCTATTTAAATCACCAAAAAAAATCATTGATTTAAATCAGGTTTTCAACTGATATTTCACATATTTCTTTAAACAGTGGTGAAAATTTGATCACTAAAACATGTTAATTTACAGCTCAGTACAACATTTTACAACATTCAAGAGGGTATACTTTGTGATTTTTTTTTTTTGTAGATAACTTGATTTTTATTAATTTAGTAAATAGTACATAATACTTATTACCTGTGTCAAGCTGCACATGCAGTAACTGTACATTAGCAATGGCAAGAACTAAATCATACACACAAACATAATATCACTTATTTTATTAAACTAAATCTTAAATGTTACATAAATGTTTCACATTTACAATTGCAGCAGTCTTCTGAGTTGCCGGCTGACGTCTTTCCTTTAAACTCTTTTTTTTTTTAATTAAATTTTATTAACTCTGACAGACAGGTTCTCAGAACACTACATGTATGCTGTCCTTAAAACTTCTACAACTAGCTCTCATCTTCTCCACTTCCAGTATCATTTTGATGCAGATCTGATTCCAAGTAATCAAAAAAGCTAAGATTGTGCTTAGAGTGCAATTAATTTTGGAGTAAACTCCAGTGAAAACAAGTGTAGGATGGGGTTCCTGTGGGAAAACTGAGAGATGCTGAAGTAAAATAGGGAACTGACTTATGGCATCACCATTATGGTCTGTGACCATGGTGTTCCAAAATAAGAGGTATGTATTATGTAATATAAAATAAGAAAATGACACTCAGTAGCAACTGGAAGCTCTAGCTTTCTCTTACTGCAGCTTCCTCTACTGTATACTTGGGTGATAGATTCAAAACCTAGTTGATTAATTAAACAAGCCATAAGGATTAGCTGAGCTAAACTTTTTTGTCCTAGCAATATCTACCATAGCAAACAGCTTGGGAATTTACTTGTCAAATCACACTTATCTTAAAAGACAAAGAGTCTTGAAGATTGATGCATTGCAAAGTTGATCCACATTGTTCTTCAGACATATCCACATCTTCATCCACATCATTTTCTCCCAAAAAGCAGTTTTCCTTATGATGTTTCATTCTTGCAGCTGAGACTGCATCACTGCTTACACTCTTAACACGTTTTCCTTTTTTACCCAGGGAACAAATTTCTTCAAAATATTCCCGAATAGGGGCTCTCTTCTGCCCAGAAGCCATGACAGTTTTCCTGAGGCAAAGGCATAGGGGCCTATAGAAAGCTGTGTGTGCTGAATAGAGCGTTCCTTTTTTTTCCCAGTCCACTCCACTGTTCCTTTCTGTGTTACCTTGGTCCTTTCCTATATATTGTGTGTCTGTCTTCAGACAATATCTTAGAACTTAGATAACTCTGCAGTGTTAGGCCCATGTCCACCACCACATAAGCACAGAACAAAAAACAATCATATCCAGCCTATGTCTCTCTTTTCTGCTAAGAGACAGAAGTTGAAAACCCAGAACTTACAAGAAGCAAGAACTTGTTTGTTAGGTTGGACAGATTAGAATTATTAATTCATTTTTGTCAGCCTGTATGTGTAGTTGTAGCATGTTTGTGATAAGATTTAATTGTAACTATTATTTTTAAATGAGAAATTTAGTATTTTATTGATGATTTAAAAAAAAAAGTGATCAAAAACACAGAATTTTTTATTTAAATAATTGATTTTTATGCACCTTGGTTCCCATTTTTAGGGCATGTCTACACAGCAGCATTATTTCGGAATAACTGACGTGAGTGACGTCAGTGAGTGTAAGTGTGCGTCTACGCTACAAGCCTTTATTTCAAAATAATGTTGAGATGGAAGACTTCTTACTCCGACTCATGGTAACCCTCAAGTGTTCTTCCTTCGACTTCTTGCTGTGTAGACAGCGCTAAAAACAGAATTAAGCTATTTCAACTTAAGCTACATAATTGACGTAGCAGAAGGTGCATAGCTTAATTCGACTTTGCCCTGCTGTGCAGATGTACCCTCGGTATTTTGGGAAAATCTTGGAAAGGGATGGTATTTTGCCTTCTGCTTGCTATGCAAGGATCATGGCTGTTTTATTCACAGGTGAAGAGGAATATTAGTGTGCTGTTGTTCTATTGTAAATATCTCCAGTTGAAACATTCATATTAGGGATGTGAACATGTACACGTGTGCATGGTTACACTCAGCCTTCCCTCCTCCCCCTGGATCAGAGGCAGCAGGGGAGAGGCAGGAGTCAGCCAGCACACGTGGGAAACTGGCTTTGAAGCCAGCTCCCTGTGTGTACTGGCTTCCACTGAACCGTCTGCCTCCCTGTCCCCCCATGCTGCTGCGTCCAAAAAGTCGTCTTAAAAGCTAGCTCCCTGCAAGCCCTGGCTCCTGCCTGCTCCCTTCTGTGTAAATGTGTAACCACTGAACATTTCAGCGGTTACCCATCTACAAAAATAAGTGCATTTTAACATCCCTAATTTATATACTTGGGGCACTCGGTTAAAGTAAATAATTTAGAAGTATAGAGTCAGTGCATATAAATCAGTTTGTTAAACCCCCATATGGAGGCTCCTATTTAGGAATAAAATGACTTTAAGTTATAGTGGACTAAGACCTCTGACTCCTGAATGAAAGCCTCCACAAGGAGTTAACGTGCTTTTACTTAGAGGTATGTCCACACTTCAAGTGCTGCAGTAGAACAAGTATAGTGCTGCAGCTATGCTGATTTAGTGTAGACGCTGCTTATAATGAGGGAAATGTTTTTTTCCATCTCTATAGTAAATTTACCCCCATTCTGAGGCATTAACTAGGTTCTCAGAAAAGTTCTTCTAATGACCTCCCTGCATTTACAGTGTGCATTAGGTTGACTTAATCAGGTTGCACGTGTGACATTTCTCACAGCCCTTAATGAAGTACTGTAAAACTCCAGTAGTCTGGCATCCAATTGTATGGTACTCCCGATAGTCCCACACCAAAATGGCAAGAGCCTAGTGAGTGAGCTTCGGCAAAAAACGAGTCACAAGGCAGCAGCTGAACCGAGCGAAACCGGACGGGACCAAGTCAGTCTGCCACTGGCATTGTGTGACGCTGGACAGTGCTTGTGCTACAATAAAAAGGGTTAAAAACACTTTATATACAGTATATACTGCATATATATATATATATATATATATATATATATATATATGAAACCAGTTTATAGTACTTCCTGATAGTCCGGCACATCTGATAATCCGGCACCCCCTAGATCCCAAAGGTTCCCGATTATCGGAAGTCTACTGTATTTAGGTCAGCCTAAGTTTTAGGTGTAGATTAGGATTTAACTAAAGATATGAAGTCCATGTACCTGATTCACTTTAACTTTTCTGAGGGGTATGGCGTGGTCACCAGAAGGGTATAAATTGTAGAGTGCTCAAATGTGTTGCATGCCAACTGTACTGTGTAGTAGACCCTGCTGACCCATTGTAAAGATTCCTAGTGGCATGCAACACATTAATGTAGTGCTGTTTGAAACAAGGCTATGTCAGTGCACACTGTGTACCTTTTAGAGCAGTGATTCTTAAAGTGCAGTCCGCAGATGGTCCGCAGCTCAAGCTCGGCCACCCCCATCTCCTCCTGCAGCGGGTAACCCGTGCTGCCGCTTCAGCCTCCTACTCAGAGGGTGGGGTGTATGTGTGAAGAAAGCCCCGATCTTTTCCACCAGACCGGCTCGCAGAGAGAGGCAGATGCAGACACAGACACACCCATCCACCTCCCCCCCCCCCCGCTGTGGAAATGGGAGCCCTGTGTCGCACTGTCTGGAGGCTTTCCTGGCTGCTCCCTCATGCCAAGACCCTGCTGCACCCCAGTCCCCCTCACTCACTGTCCCCACCAAGACCCCACACCCCTCCTTTGCTCCTGCACTTCCCCCTTGGCCAGACTCTGAATCTTCCCTTGCTCCTGGCCCCTCCTGGTCAGACACCCTACCCCAACCCTGCTTCTCATCCACCGTTGCTCCTGCACCCTCCCTTGCTCTTGCTCCCTCCCCCCCCTGGCCAGACACCCTACTTCCAGCCTGCTTCTGCACCCTACCTCCCACCCAGACCTTACACATTCACCTCCTCCTACACCCCACCTCTCACCCAGATTCTGCACCCCCATTCCTATCCCACTCACTGGCAGCCCCATCCTGCACACTGAATCCCTCATTTTTGTCCCCAGCCCAGAACCTAAGGGGGATACACAAAATGTACTAACTCCAGAACCCCAGAAAAGTAAATCTGGCCTATGGGAAGCCCTGAACCTCAGTCCTCCTTGTCCCTTCCCCTCATCCTGTGGGTCTGGGAGTGCCAGAAGAGTGAGGTGTCTCAGTTGGGGGCCACATAAGTGAGGGCTGGGGTTTTTTGGAGGAGTTTTTTTGCTTGTCACTTGTGTGGTCCCCAACTGATTTTTCTGTAGGCCAGTGACCCCTGACCCAAAAAAGGTTCCCCATCCCTGCCATAAATAACGAAAACATTGAAACCTTTTGTATTGGATATAAATTAATATTTTACTTTATTTAAAATGAAGTTTGATAAACTAACATGAGAAAGTTAAAATGCTTAGTCTGTTTAGTAATTTAAATTAAACCATTCACCCTAGCTGCAGCACTAGCAAAATGGCTCAGCAGTAATTATATAATTAACAGTGAGTTTGCATTAGCAACTGGTGGTCCATGGAAAGGTTTGCATTGAGCCAGATGGGCCATGGGCAAAAAAGTTTGAGAACCACTGTTTTAGAGCATGTCAGAAAGGTCTGCATGAGGTAGTTAGAAAGCATTCTACAGTTTATACCCTTGTGATGTGTTCTGCTGCCCTGTGTAGACAAGTTTGAGTATCCCTTTGTAGAAAAGCTGTTAGACTGCACATACCTGGAGTTTCTTATGGAAATGGGTCCCTAATTCCAGTTAGTTAGAAATATTTTAAGGTACACTTTGCATAATTTAGTTTTGGATTTAAAAAATGCACTCTCCCCCCCCTTAATATTAAGATAAATGTTTTTGTGAAATTAGAGATGCATAAATAAATCACAAGTTTTCTCTTTGTGTTTAAACATTATCCTGTACTGTTTTGCTGGTTAGCATTGTTCATGAGAACCTGAAAGTGAAACTCACTTGTCTATTTCTATTGCTCAAACTGAGTGAAGTGCTAAAATTAAACCAGCAAATTTAGATTATTTCAACTGAAATAATTTGTTAGGTTTTATATTTGACTAGGCATTTTAATGAAAGTTGCTGTCTCAAATCGCCATATATTGATTGGAGAATATATTAAAGCCTTGAGCATGCAGTCTGATCCATATAGGTGGACACTTAACACTCAAATAAAGTTGCACTGAAGCTACTGAGTCTCCTCATAGACACAGTAAAACACAGATTAAGAGCTTTGAAGAAAAAGTGACTCCCTTCATTCTAGGGATGTGAAACTGTAACCGTGTACATGGTTAACTAATGAGCCTGGGCTCATCAGTTAACCTTCATAGTTACACCCAGGATTCTAGTGTGTGTGGGCCGCACTGCTGCCTCTCATAAAAAAGGAGCCGGGGAGGGAAGGTGGCGGCTCCCCGGGCTTCATGGCTGGCTCCCTGCGCGTACCGGCTCCTGGGGCACACTGGCTGTCCCACTTAATATGGTTACTTAATTAAATGCATTTTAACATCCCTATTTCATACAAATTGCAGAAATTTTGCTGTTAACAGGATATGGACTGTCATCAATGCACAAACCATTGGCCATTATATATGGTCAGGGCTCAACAAATAATGTAACCTACTCGCCTGTGGCGAGTAGATTACAACCCGGAAGAGCCGGCGCAGAGCGATCTGCGCATAACGCAGAACGGTGCAAAACCGCGCGGCTGGCAAGCGGGGCTCGCCGCCGCTTGGCGAGCCCTGTATATGGTTATATTCCAGTGATAAACTTGCACTCTTATTAGAGAGTGTTTCACAACATTTATTTCAGTTACACAGATTCTGTCACATCTGAGAGGGATGGCTGTGTTAGTCTGTATGTGGACATGCATCTGATGAAGTAGTTTTTACCCATGAAAGCTTATGCCCAAATAAATCTGTTAGTTTTTAAGGTGCCACAGGACTCCTTGTTGTTTTCACAGATTCTATTAGTTACTTTATTTTAGTGCTTTTCAGTGAAGTTAAAAACACAATCCCATCTGTTTAGCTCATTAGTACTACATATACATTCTAAACATAAAATTATTTTTAGGATTTTTAATCTTCATATCTAAATAGCAGTGTCCTTTAATATATTCGCAACAATGCTTTAATATGTATTCAATCTGTATGTAAATGATTGCATATTATTTTGCTTACATATAATACTCATGAATATAAAATAACATATATAGTAAAACTCCAATAGTCCGGCATCCAATAGTCCGGCACTCCTGATAGTCCGGCATCAAAATGGCAAGAGCCTAGTGAGTGAGCTTCGGCCAAAAATGAGTCACAAGGTAACAGCGGCAGCAGCTGAACTGAGCAAAAGGGTAAAAAGGCTTAAAAAAACTAAAACATTACAGTATACTGTATACAGTATGTACAATAAAAAGGGTTAAGAACACTTTATATACAGTATATAATGTATACAGTATATATATAACCTGCTTATAGTACCTCCTGATAGTCCGGCATATTTGATAATCCGGCACCACCTAAGTCCCATAGGTTCCGGATTATCGGAAGTCTACTGTACAAAGACTACAAGTTGGACCTCCCTGGGCTGGTATCCTCAGGACTTGAGTGGTCCTGGACCAGGGGAGGTCAGTGCTTCCCTGCTGGCTGCTGGATATCAGCCCCACTACTGGTCTCCCCTCTGGGCCCTTGGTCTGCTCCCAACTGTCAGCCCTGGCCACTAGGTTCTGCTCTTGGTCCCACAGAGTTCCAAGCCCCTTGCCCTCCTGCTATCAGGGCTGTGGCTTCCTGGCCATCTGCCTGGCTCAGGGCTTAGGCTTCCCGGGTGCCACTGACCCCTGTGCTGCTGGCCTGGCCCAGGGCACCTGACTGCTGCTGGCCTGGGCCTTTCTGGCCGCCACCAGGCCCTCTGCCACCAGTCCAGCCTAGGGTTTCCTGGCTGCTGCTGGTCCTTCTGCTGCTGGCCCAGCCTGGGTCTTTCCTGTCCCTGGAGGCTCCCCTGATGCCATCCCCCGGCTCCTGACCTCCAGACTCCCACCTGGCCCTTGCTCCCTGTCAGACCAGAGAGTCCCAGATTTGAGAGGTTCAACCTGCATTACAACTGAATTTGTGATTAAAAATGTGATCTTGAACAGACTGCATAATGGAGGTTTTTTCATATATTATCTGAACTGCTCACTATATATCAGAAAACTTTCAGATTATTTTCTTACATTGCTTGGTGTGTGTCTTGATTTTTATTTTTTTTAAATGTGCAGAAAGGTTTACCTTCCTTTAGAAATACAGTGAGATGTGTACTATGCAGAGTGATCGATTTACTTTCACATGTATTCCTAATCAAATTTTTAATGTATTGAGTTGATTCTGATAACTCAGTCTACAAAATGTCTGCAATTATCTATTTAAAAAAGCAGATAAGTACTTTTGCTCAAAAATTCCTTTTTTTTTTAGCTCTCTCACATAGGATATTGTTAGATTTTTCTTATGTTCAGGAATAATTAAGTAGCAGTTTATGTTAGTGGTGAAATATATTGAGGTTTGAATATGCCTTCATCATTTTATTGAGTTTTGGAAAAATAATGTGGAAAATTGTAGTTTAACTATAGCCTGTATATATTGGTCTGCTTTTGTAGCTAGTGTTCTCTACTGCTTTTATTGACAGATAAGTATTACAGTATCTGCATCTTGTCATAGTTTGTACAGAAAACTTTAAGACAGTGCTGTCTGATTCTTTATGGCTTGGATGACATTTTTATAAGTGCAGAATTAAATAGTTTGATGATAAAATGAAATCTGTGTGGGCAGAAGATCCAACTTGCAAATAGCAGAAGGATATAATTTGTGAGCAGCCTATCAAATGTAAACTGTCTAGATCTCTGGCACTGAAGAATTAAGAAGCATGTAAAATGACTGTAAAACAAAAGAATTTCTTGCAATAATAAGTTATTTTAGTAATGCATAAAGTTGTTGTGATGATTGTATGGATAAACTTTAAACTGGAAGGTTGATATACAATTTTAAAACCAAGGATTCCAAATGAAAGCTGCTTGTGGATAGGGTAAAAATACACCCATTCTTAAAAATGACAGAGACAATCTTAATGCTCTTGTGATATTCCACAATAACTGAATTAACTTTTCACTACTGTTGTTTCCCAAAATAGAATATAAAAGGAATTGTCAAATGGAACAGTTTAAAACAAAAATAGCATCATGGTTGGATAATGTTACATTAATGAAGGAGGTAGAGTGAAGAAGATTGTTAGCTGGTAGTGTGACATAATTGTGCGTTCACTGAATACTTAAGAAAGGGAAGACACATTTTCACACTATTTGATTGGCAGTTTCAAAATGGCTGTCTTTAAGAAATGTAAAATACATTTATATTTTCACAAGAATTGAAGTTGAACATCAGAAAGTTCTGGTGTGCTCCAACCAAGTGTAACTTGTTCCTGTAACTAGTATTCCTCAATTTCCTTACCCTGGCTATGTCTAGACTATGGAGTTTTTCCGGGATACCAGAGGTATGCTGGAAAAACTCCGCCACGTCTAGGGAACCTGTCTGCTCTTCTGACATTTTTTGCGGAAGAGCAGATGCACTCTCTCCGAAGCCCTGTCTTCCTCGTGCCATGAGGAAGAAGAACTCTTCCCAAAAAGGAGGTTTTTCCAAAATTTGGCCCAGTGTAGATGGGCCAGTTTTCGGAAAAGCCCCTTCCGACAAAACTATCGGAAAAACTGGCAGTCTAGACATAGCCCCTCTCTGATCTGTTTTTTCCACAGACATCAGAAGCAGCTTCATTTGCCAGCATACACTATATGATTGTCTGATCTGAGTCTGACCCAGCATTATTCTTCTGCTTTTGCCAGTGTTGTTAAACTGCCTTCTCCTCCTTTATCCCAGAGTGGTGGGGACCAATGTCCTAGGGTTTTCTTCACTGAATGTTGCAAATATTTAACATTCATAGGGGAAGAGGTGCTGTTACTAAGCTGCTTGGAGAAAGATTGAGTTCTTTAGGTTATATAGGAGGGGCTAGAGCAGAAGAGTAGCCTTGGTGTGCCATTGTGCAGTTTTATGTAAATTCCACAGTTATAAGATGGTAACATGTATGGATTTTGCTTACAACGTGCTGGTTCTAGGAAAAGCAAATATGGAGTGTCATTGAGGCCAATAATTTAACAAGATTAAAAAAGGCAGGGGTGGGCAATAATTTTTGATGGGGGGGCCCCTCCAAGAATTTGGAAAGTGGTTGAGGGCTGCACTCTTCCATGGTATTAATGGAGGAGGTGCGGGGTCTGGGATGGAGGTTGGGTGCAGAAGGGAGCTTGGGGTAAGGGAGGGAGTTTGGGTGAAGGAGGCAATTGTGACCTGGGGCACTGGACTGGGGTGCAGGGGGTTGGATTGTGACCTAGGGCAGGGAATTGGGGTACAGGAGGGGGTGCAGGGATTTGGGTTATGAGCTAGGGCAGGAGGGGACTGGGGCAGGGGATTGGGGTTCTGGATCTGGGAGGGGATATGGTTACAGGAGGAGGGCAGAGGATTTGGGTATGTGGAGTTGGGGGCAGGAGTGGGGGGCAGAGGGTTAGAGAAGGGATGGACTGGGGTGCCAGAGGTAGGCTCTGCCAGGAGACTTACCTGCTAGCAGCGGTTCCTGAATCAGCTTCCCTGCCAGCTCTCTCCCTTCCCCCCTCCAACTCACAGGCCTCAGCCATGTGCTCTGAAGCTCCTTGTGCTTCATGGCTGCCTGTTATTGACACAGGCAGCTCCCATTGGCCAGTTTCTGACCAGAAACTGGCCAACTGGATAGTGCTGGGGGCCGGAGCAGCTCCTAAAGCTTCCCCCCTTCCCCGCTGGACTCTCAGTTTTTAAGGAAAAACTGCCCCACAACCACATTTCTCAGTGGCATGCAGATGGGGCGAGGCAAGTGCGGAGCCTGCCTGGGGCTCCCTGCAGCGTCCGCAGGCCGGATCCAGCCCACGGGCTGTATTTTGCCTAGGCCTGCAAAAAGGGATAGAATGTTTAGGTGTGTAACAAACCACCTAGACTTCTGGTACTCTTTTAGTAAAAGTTAACTCTTACAATAGAGAGAGAACTAGGGATGTTAAATTCAGATTAATTAACTAATTGAATAGTCAATGGGATTTCCATCGATCATTCAGTTAGTCTGTAAGGGCGCCTCTGCCTTGCCCTGCCAGGCTCTTGCTACAGTTCAAAAGCGGAAGCCCCACAGGGAGCACGGGGCCAGTGGGGGACTCCTGCTGGCCCCACACTTCCTGTGGTACCTCAGCCTTTGAAATGTACAAGAGCTCTGCTAGGGCTTTTAAGATGGCTCCCCCCAGCACTAGCTTCTGCTCTCCCCTTCCCCTTGCTGGCTCTCTCTGAATGAGGCAGCAAGTGGGGGAGGGGGGAAGAGGAAGCGACTAATTGCATCATTAGTTGACTGTCCGATAAGCTTATGCTTATCAGATAGTTGACTAGTCGCTTACATCCCTAGAGAGACTCTCATGTTTCAGGATTTAAGACATTGTCTAACCATTAAAGATGAGAATGAAACCTTCTTGGGTATACGTTATTCACACTGACTTTCTGCAACTTTCTGAGAAGTGCCTGGGGCTGGTCACTGTTTGTGCTAGGATATTGGACTAGATGGAACATCCGTCTGATGCAGCATGGCAGTTCCTATGGAACAATATGTGCTTGTGGCTGCTGTTAAAATGGATTATAGATTCTACCAGGGAGACTAGTAGACCCAAATAGATTTCAGAATTCTCCAGCACAAGATATGCTGCAGTCAATGGCCCTGTCTGTTGATTGTCTATTACAACATTAGGATTGCCATCAACTCTTGATCATTATTATGATGGTTCCTAACACAAGTCACCTTCCTATCTTCAGAGCTTTAAGACAAATGAGATGAATGGCAAAGTCAGGTTCTTAGGCTGCATCAGTTACAGCCTTGAGCATTTCTAAAGTCCTGTGATGGGTATAGTGGATGTGAATAAAAGCAATTTTCTTGTCCACCATTGTGTCCATAAAATTCCCTGTAACGAATTGTTCGGGGTGGTTGGAAATTTGGTATGTCCTAGCTGACTCTTTTGCAAAGAGAATCTGATTTTTTTTCTTGCTGTGAAGAGATTAGGTAATGGACATGGGTTTATTAGATTCAGAAGCGATGATTAGTCCCCACTGTAATCAAGTTTAACAACATCTCTGAATGAATTTAGGTCATCGCTTGCTCATTTTCTAGAAGTGTGTGAGGAGTATTGGCCTTCAACTTGCACATGATCTCATTACACTTTGGTAGAATCCAGTGTGTGTGTATTGAATCAATTTGTGTTTAATTATTAATGGATTTATGTAGGAGGCTAAGTTGTCATCTTTCTTGTAGGGGAGAATGGTTGTTAGGCCTTGCACAAGAAGCTGAGTATACCAATTTGAGTCCTGTGTGAATCTTCACTGGGGCAGCAGGTAGGTTGCAGGGGTGCATGGGAGAAGGGGTGGGGGTGTGTGTGTGTGTGAGAGAGAGAGAGAGTGATATGGACGCTGGTGGTATGTGGAGGCCATGAGGAAGAGAGGCAATTGTTTTGTGCACTTGTGAAAACCACATGGTTTCTCCTTCTCCCATGCAAACTTCATGATCTCCTGTAATATATTTAAAATGTATTTTCTAAATGGCCTTTAATTTAGTTAAAAAAAAGCTATTGTCACAGACCACCTGTACTGAATTTGAAGTTGAAAGGACTCTTATGGTTGTTTTGGGGGTATAATAAGGCTTATGGAAAACAAATCTGAATTTGACTTATGGCACAGATGCCACCAACCCATAATCAGTATTGTGGTCAAGGTAGTATTTTTAGAATTAAAATTTGGTGCAACAGAGTCCCCTGTGATTTCTCCCACAGATAGTAGGAGAACTTGACCGCACCCAGTTATTTACACTGGGTGGCTCTGGTTCCTTACTACTTACAAGTGTGATTTGAGGGCTGTCCTTTGTGAGTCTTCGTTAGTCTCTTTGGATGGGGAATCGAAAGAAAAATCACAACCCCCAGCACATTTGATAGTGCCCCTAGAACAGCTCAAAAAGTGAAATGGGGGAAAACTCCACAGTGCTGCCAGTGATAAAGCACCTGCGTAATCACAAAAAGGCAGAGAAATCTCCCTTGCTGAGCTTCTGAATCAGGCTTAGTCTGTCTAGGTTACCATGAGAGTTTGCTGCACTCTCAGTAGGGTCAGGGCGAAGATCTCCTGGCTGGGAGTTTGTGATTTTAGGACTCCCTCCACATTCTCACAATAGCTGGCTGCTGTTTCCTCCCTGTACTCTATATTACATGATTGACAGGGTAGTGGGGTGGGGTGTATCTTTCCCAAGCCACCCCCAGAGCCTCTCTGGGACCTTCCTCATCTGTGTGGGGTCTATAGTCATCTCATCACTCTTGGTATTTATATACAAGTTGATGATTTCTCCAAAGAACTAACTAAATTTAAAATGTATTTCTAGCTCAAATAAGTTGATTGACATGAATCTTCAAGGCATTTTATGCAAGGTGGTATCATTCAAGGTCATACTAATTAACAATTAAACAATATTTGCATCCAGCATGAGAGAAGCATGGAGGGGCCAGCACTAGGAGCTCAAGTCATATTATGTGGTGGGAATGATACACTATGGCAGTGTATTATGTGGTGGGAATGATACACTATGGAAGCGTTTCTTAAAGCATGTGTGCCGCAGAGAACAGAGTTCAAAATGTCCGCCCTTAAAAACTGTTTGGGTTTTTTTTGTTTAACAGTTTCTTTTCCCAGTCCTTTTTTGTTTGTTTGTTTTGCGCGGCCCCCCCCCCCCCTTTTTTTTTTGGGCTCAACAAAAAAATCCTTGGTGTTCCCCATAAAAAAAATATTGTTTGGTGTTCTTCTGTCTTAAAAAGTTCAAGAAACACTGCACTATGGTACCTAGAAGGTCTTTTATATTCATTCTAGCGGATAGCCAGCATTGCAAATACGAACCTTTGGCCTTTTGATAACTTGAGTTTTGCCAGACAGCTCAGGTAAGATTTTATTTAGCATCTTTACAATTTGCAGATTTGAGTTTAACCTAAAAGCAGGTTACCCAATAAGCAAGTGGCTTATTGGCCTGCTTACAAGGTAACCAGTTAACCAGCTGAGCTGGCTGGACTATGGCCATGGCAAGCCCAGTGAGCTAGAGCAGTGTTTCTCAACATTTTTTTATGTACCCCTTTTAAAAAAAATTTATAAGTACCCCCTTTAAAAAAAAGTATAAGTACCCCCAGTACCTACAGTTTTCAGACACACAATTTTTTTTTTACCATTGTAACACATTTGTTTAAACAACTTAATCATAGCTGGGCAGGCAATGACATTTTTGGGTGTAAAAAGTACAAAAATAATAAAGTGCTGTAAAACTTAAACAAAAATTCAGTTTTCGCCAAATTTCAGTTGTGTTGACATCCCCCCCAGACTTCTCTCGAGTACCCCTAAGAGTACTAGCACCACTGGTTGAGAAACACTGAGCTAGAGCAGCTCCCCCCACCCACAGCGGTTAACAGGTTAAACAAAATATTTAACCGGTTAACTATTTTAGGACATTTTTACATTGCTACTTGAGAGTGTTTGTGTCTAAACTGTTGGTCTTGGGGAGGATGGCAGTCCTTGGGCCAAATAGCTAAGTTTTTGAATTCCCAGGTGGAAAGATGTCTAAAAATGCCTTTTTTTTGCAAGACAATCATGACTATTTCTTTCAGACTTTTTGAATGAATGCCTTTTTTGTGACTCCTAGACAGCCTTATTATTTTGTTTCTTCTTATTTGTAATCTGGTAGTACAGTGTACTGAACAATGTTCCCATGCTTACTTATACTTACCAGCATATCGTGCACAGGGATATAGTCTGTACCCTGAAGAATTTGGAGTCTGAGAATATAAGTAACCATACAAAGAGTAAGGAAAAGGCATATATAATTTATATGAACAGTATACACATTACACTACCTATTTTTAAATTAAAGAAATCATGTCATCTGTATCTGTCTGTCCAGCAACCTAACCATTATTATGTGGTCAGCTATTGTATACCTTATGGAATCAATATCTGGAGTTATTGCATTACACTTTCTGTAGACCATAAACACCATATAAAAACTATAGCATGTGCTGAATGTGACCATCCACGTGTTAGGAGACATAAGTTAGAGGGTCTATAATTACACCAGAATATAGTTTCCTGGCTGTTTTGTGATGTTGGTTACAGTTAACATATTACACCAATTCTGGCTTAGTGGCGAAGTCACCTTGGCTGTTAGTACTAGGACGTTTCCAAGTCAGTACAGATTATAGTTCTTAATTATTGACTGTGAGTTCATGGAACCAGTGTCTTCCATCAGTTTGTCCCTGATAAGTACAGGGAATACACACAGAAATAGAAATATACTTTGCCTGTCCACATTTCTGTTCTGCTGTATTCTGACATTTAATTAGTGCTGAGAGGGATCATGGTACCAGTGCCACTGGGAAGGCTCAGTTTCAGTGGTCCTTCCCCAGAAAAGTGCCTTTTCCAGAGAACTGTTAGTGTTCTGGCCTGAATTGCTTCTGGGTTTTTTCTGCCCTGGGTTAATGGATTAGGATAACGGTGTTGCCCATTGCCATCTACGAAATGGCTCCAAGATATCCTCCCTTTTCATGTCATCCCTTTCACTTGATTTAATTATGGGGTTGAGTAATTTAAAAAGTCAGGGAGAAGACTGGAGGCTGATGAAAGCTGACCCACTTGGAGTCTCTGCAGGAGGCCAACAGGTTATTCTTTTCCTTAAAGTTCTCTTAGCCTAGATTAGCATGAGGATTTATCTGGTAAAACTAGTTTGGGTTGTTGGTAGTTTGGTGAATAGAATATGCCAGTGACCCATAATGAATTCAGCAATTGTTTGCTCTAACACTTTTTCCTCATTCTTTAGACAGCAGATCAGCCAGATTAGAAAAGATTGGTTTATGACTGTGGCATTAATATCTAAGATGGAAAGGATGTCATTGCAGAATATTAGGTCTGTCCCGGCTGAGTTTCAGACTCCAAGATCAGAGAGGTTCTCAGTGGGTTTAATTCTGACCACAGGTGTCATGTACATCCCTGGCAGCTAGTGGGTTACTCATGGGCTTGCTGCTAATAAATGTCAGGGACTCTGTTTAAGTTAATAAGGTCTTGCCTGTGCTTAAATGTATGAAGGTGTCAGCCTTATTTTTTCTTTCAATCTGTATTGTTTTGCAGTTTTGCTTGGTTTCTAACTTTTTATGTTTGGAAAAGATTTTTGAAAATGTTGTGACCGAAATGCTTTGTTCCCACCAGTCTGCAGTTGATTAGTTATTTAATTTCTTTCCATTTGTGTTCAGACATGTTCTGATCATCATCATGTATGCTCTAACGATTCTTGCTGATAATGCTGGATATTGACAGCAGCCTTTGATACAGTTGATAGTAGGGATGTAGTAGTATAGTCAATTAACCGATGAGCAAAAACTTATCGGTTAATGTTATAGGCTACACCAGGGGTCGGCAAACTTTCTGAAGCGGCGTGTAGGGTTGCCAGGTGTCTGGTTTTGAACCGCACACTCCAGTATTTGAGCTTTCTGTTCGGGAACCAAATTGAGAAAATATAACTGTCCAGTATTTTCTAAATAAGATGTAATGTAGATTGTGATGTAATGTCAAGTGTATCTGGTATTTTTGTTGAAACCATCTGGCAACCCTAGCTGGCATGCCAAGATTTAACCCTCTTGCCCGGGACCATGCCACTCTCCTGGGAGCAGGGGAAGAGCTCTTTCCACTGCTCATCCTGTGGACCACCTGGCTCAAAGCAGATCTTTCTGCGGACCACCAGTTGCTAATGGAAGCTCACCATTAAATACATAATTATGCCCGAGCCATTTTGCTAGTGCTGCAGCTAGGGAGAACGGTTTAATTTAAATTATTAAACAGACTAAGCATTTTAACTTTCTAATGTTAGTTTATCAAACTTCATTTTAAATAAAGTAAAATATTAATTTATGTCCAATACAAAAGGCTTCAGTGTTTTCTTTATTTATGGCAGGAGTGGGGAACCTTTTTTTGGGTTGGGGGTTACTGGCCTACAGAAAAATCAATTGGGGACCACATAAATGACAAGCAAAAAAACTCCTCCAAAGCCCCCCAACCCTCACTGATGTGGCCCCCAACTGAGATCTTTTGGGCGTCACTCTTTTGGTGCTCTAGCCCCACATGGTGAGGGGAAGGGACACGGAGGACTGAAGTTCAGGGCTTCCCATAGGCCAGATTTACTTTTCTGGGGTTCCAGAGTTAGTGGATTTTGGAGACCCCCCTTAGGCTCTGAGCTGGGGACAAAAATGAGGGGTTCAGTGTGCAGGATGGGTCTGCCAGTGAGTAGAATAGTGTTAGGGGTGCAGGATCTAGGCGGGAGGTGGGGTGCAGGAGGAGATGAGGAGGACAGGGTCTGGAGGGAAGTTCGGTGACAGGAGAGGGTATGGGAAGAAGAGGGAGTTTGGGGGTGGGAGGGGTTTGAGGGAGTAATCAGAAAAGTTGAGAGGGTGAGAATGCAACCAAAGAAGTGGGTTATGCCCACGAAAGCTCATGATACCATCTACATGTTTTGTTAGTCTTTAAAGTGCTACCAGACTATTTGTTGTTTTTTATGTTTATCCTGTACAGACTAACTCGGCTACCCCTCTGAAGCATCAAAACCCTTGTGGCTGGTTGATTATTGTGCAAATGGGCTGAAATTCTCATTCACACACAATAAGGTGCAAAGAGGATCCTGCTGTGATGGGAGGAGGGAGGCAAAACTGGGAGTAAAGGAAAGTGCAGCTTCTGCAAAGGAAATTTGTGTCCCCTGCTCACATCTTCCCTCTGCTCCAGCCTCGCTCCTCTCAGCCCCATGATCACCCCCTCTGTAGCCTCATCCCCTTGCAACACCCCATCTCCCTGCAGTGCAGCCCCTGCCACCTCCCAACCTCCCCCCACATCCTTCTTCACCCCCTCCTACCCCCACATCCTTGTTCTCCTTAGCGCACTCACTGCAGGGCATGGTGCTGGGGTGAGGAGTGGGGGAGGGGTGTGGCACAGTCACTTCCCTGCCCGGCCCAGCCCATTGCCCGGGGCTCATCCCTCACCTGCAGCCTGTGGCTCTGGGCACAGTGGGGTGCTGGGGAAGGGGCTCCCTGCCCCCCCACACCTCACGGGGAGCAGTGCAACTCAGCTCAGGCCCTGGCACTCCACGTGTGACGGGGCCTGATCTGTGGAGCAGGCCCTGCCCTGCCCCCTCCTGAAGCAGGGGGCAGAGCCTGTAGCACGGGAGGAGGGTGTTAACCCCTTAACTCCAGGGAGCTGCATGCCCAGGCCAGGCAAAGACAACCCCAGGGATGCACGCGTGCCTCTCTGGTCATTTACACCCCCCCCTGCAGGAAACTGGGCAGCTGAGGCTGGATCCACTGCACCGGGGGGGGGCGCGGGGGGGCGCTAAGCTCCCACCCTGTGTGCCACAGAAAATTGGCACGTGTGCTGAAGGTTGCCGTCCCCTGGACTACACACATTTCCCCTCATCCTTCCTCGCCAATAAACTTTTTAGCAGGCTGGCCTGCAGCCTGGCTCAGTCCCAGCTTGCATCAGGTCTGGGACCTATCCCTTCTACAGCTCTGCATTTAAAGTGTATTAGGAGCCAGGCGGGCAGGCAGCCCAGCTCAGTTCCTGCTCGCGTCGAGTCCAGGAGCTCAGACTCTCCCCAGGACAGGGGCTGCTGCCACCCTGTGCTACTGCCTCAGGATCAGAGGCAGCAGCGTATGGCGACAGGCAGCCAGTCCACGAGGGGAACTGGTTTTTAAACTGGCTCTCCTCGCAGACCGGCTCCCACCTAGCCCCCCATGCTGCTGCCTCTGATACAGAGGCAGCGGCATGGAGTGACAGGGTGCTCCTCGGGAGTGGGGCCGGAGCTCATTAGCTGCAGGCCCCACACCTGGGGACTATAGAATAGTTGGGTAACCGATAAGAATTCATGAGGATAATCAACTATTCAATTAACCGATATTTAACATCCCTAGTTGATAGCATGGTGGTGTTGGCCAGGCAGCTATTTCTGATTGTGATGAGCAGAACTGTTCTTCAGTCATTTTGTTCCGTAACTGGAAGAGAGATTTCAGAATGTGATGTTAGACATTTTCTCGTCATCACTCAACACTCTTCTTTATGGAGTGTTGCAAGGTTCTCTGTCCCTGTTCATTACACATAAAATGTTAGAAGGGGTTATCATAATGGAATATTGCCTCTCTCCAAGGGACTATTGTATAGGAATTTTTAATTTCTCTTTTATTTTAATGTATGTTCACTGTACTCAATGTTTACACGTTGATACAAGCAAAGTCAAATAACTTTTTCTTGTGCTTGCAGTGGAAGTGTGGGGTTAATGGTTGCTCTTAATTGCTGTGGGAGTTTATTCCACAGCCTTGGATATTCCCTGATATAGTTCTTTCTCATGCATGTGCAAGGTGTACCTTTGCTATTGACAGTGGCAGTTCTGTTGTCTCAGCTGTGGTTCTCACACCAGAGATTTAGAGGGACTCTTGTAGGTATTTTGGGCTCAGGTTGTTGGTGACCTTGAGGATAAGGATTGAGACCATGAATTTTGTATTCTTAGGAAGCCAGTGTAAAGAGTAGAGAGCAGGGTCCTCATCTGGTCTCGGTCTTCCCCTACTTGCTGTTTCCATCCTCAGTTTTTCAAAGGATTGTTATCGAGTGAAATTTGGGTGGATTTTCCTGGGGTTTAAGAACCTCCAGGATTAGAACTTGGGACCATGAGGTTCTATGTTTCTGACACTTCCTCATTACAATGGAAAGCTTAGGCTGGATTTTTGTTGGAAGTGCCTGTGAAGGCAGAAACTGCAGAAAGTACTACCCCAAAAGGCTGTGTGTGGTAGCTCCCCCTCAGTCCACTGATGGCTAGTATATAAACTAGGAAGCCATCTTCGCAAGCAGCCTGAGCAGTAGTGCATACCACTTCTTTGCATCTGCTCCACACCTTGCCTTGCCATGGGCTGTATGCTCCAACTTCTGACCCTGCTTCATCCTAGAGATGTGAATGATTACAAGTAGCGCCCCCTCCTCCCGGCATGTAAATGTGTAACCGCTGAATGTTTTTTCAGTGGTTACACAATAAATAAACACATTTTAACATCCCTCCCTAACTCTACTTTTTGCCTGCGGTCTGTAATGTGGTATCTGACCCTGACTCCCTGGTATCTTGACCTAGGACTCGCATCAACCTGGCTACTCATCTCCCAGTTGCAGCTCGGTAACTGATTGATGTACACAGGCCACCTACAGATCAGCCCTGACAAAGGGTCAGTAAAAGGACCATCTCTGCTAAATTCCAAGATTCTTTAAGGATGGGGCACTAGAACTTTTCAAATAAAAGAGTGTTTTAATGTGGGCAAAACAACATAGGCAAGTACAATGATTTTTTTTTCTGATCCTGCTCTTCAACTGGTAAACTATTTTGGCTGAAATATTCAAACAAACAATAAAACCAAAACAAAACAAAAATTCGGCTCATGGCAGACATTTGGCATGGAAATTTTCAGCCCAAGCAGTTTAGCAAAGATAAAATAACTCAAAACAGAGACGTGATGGGCAACCTTAAATATAGGCAGTGCTACAATCCCTCTTACAGTAAAACTAGAGCTAAGACTTCTTAATGTTTAAGTTTCACAATGTAAAGACACAGGTACCATATGTGTTCTATTCATTTCAACTATAGAGTAGTAGAAATTTTAATGGATATTTGAAATATCGTGTTTAATGTTGTAGAGAAGCTGATACAGTGTTTCAAGATTCATGGGCTTTCCATTCCAGAAAGTAAACAAATGTTGCATATTTTATGACCATCCATGATTTTTTGAATAGCTAACATGTGGTTGCATCTCTGGTTTGTGGTTTTAACTTGCTTTGTTGCTGGAGTAATATGGAAAGCTTTTGAGACTTGCGTTCAGTATTGAATACACTCTAGATAGATCACAGTGTGACTCTGAATGATCAACTAATACAGAATTTAGAAAAGGCAAGAAGTTCTAGACTATGGCTCCAAACCTCTAAAGATTTTCACACATGCAGTATAAATAGTTCTGCTGTGAAGAGTCCTATTAATTTTAATGGGACTTTTCACAATGTACTAAATTAAGCATATAGGTACATCTTTTCAGGATCAGGCCTATATTGGCAGAAATTCAGCAATCTAGTTATTCACAGGGCATATGATGGATGATCTGAGTTTTAAGAGTGTTTCAGTCATATTGTAGAGTTAGAATTTTCTGATTTCATAATCTGTAAGCTTTGTGTGTGTTGATTTGTGTTTAGTAAATTTCTTTGCATTTCAATACTCAACAACTATTAATTTATTATGAGTGCTACTTTTCTTAATTTCTGAGGAGGGTTCTGCTTATAGTGTTGTTTTATTAATACAAAGGATAAAAGTACAACACATTAAGCACTTTTAGTTTTTAAAGCATTATTAGGTAATTTTGCTATCTCTCTTAGTTTGCATAAAGAATTGCAGGAATATTTTCTTATTTCCTCCTGTACAAAAATTCTAATGGTTAAATTTGAGAATTTAATATAGGTGGGACTTGCCTGGTCTGGCACTCTCAGAACCTGATTGGTCCCGGACGAGGGATTTTGCTGGACCAGGAGAGGTCATTTCTGGCCCTCCTGCATTCCCCCCTACCCCCGGGCTTCTTGGCTCCCCTGGACAGCCCAGCCGGGATGTGTACCTGGCTTTTCACACTGGCTCCCGCCCCCTCCTCTTCCCCCTCACAGCCCAGCTGAGCTACACGCCAGCTCCCGTGGAACCCTCCTTCCCCTCTGCAGCCCAGTTGGGCCATGCACCTCCCCTCCACATCAAGTCGGACTTCCGGTTCCCCCAGCACCCCGCAGCACCAGAACTCTCTGATCCTGAATGTGAGGAGTTACCCTGCTATAACTGTATCTGTTTAAATTCACACCTTAGTTCATTTTGGTATAATTTTCCATGTAGAGAAGCCCTAAGAATAGACATCATGCCTGGGAACGTCCAAACATTACACCAAAATGTGTTTAGCTACCTCTGGCTACGTCTACACTACAAGGTTTTTGTGCAAAAACAGCCGTTTTTGCACAAAAACCCGCGCAGTGTCCACACCTCAAGCGCGCTTTTGTGCAAGGAAATCTAGTCAGTCGACAGAACAGAAGACTTTTGCGGTGTAGGTATACCTCCTTCTATGAGGCATAACTCCTTTTTGCGCTACGGCTCTCACGCAAAAAGGCAAGTGTGGATGTTCCAGAGGGGGTTTTGCGTAAGGACTGGCTTCCAGGGGAAAAAAAAGGTGGCCTCTTGGCCACTCCGGCCAAGTCAAGCACAACTCTATAGTTCTGTTTCAGCCACAAATGGCCTCCCGGCAAGCTCCCCGAGACCCCCCTGGCCCTTACAGGAGTCACAGGACCCACTAGGGGGACCAAAAGGCGTGCCCCCACCTGGAGTGGCCCTGAAACCGTCACCCTCCTCGAGTTGTGGGGTGAAGAGGAGTCCCTGCAGGATCCCCCGGGCCAAGCGCTGCATTTACTCTCGCATGGCCATACCCCTGGCGGAGCGAGGTCACCCTGTCCAGACCATGGAACAAGTCCAGGAAAAGGTGAAGGAGCTCCGTCAGGGGTACATAAAGGCCAGGGAGCGCAGGGCGCGCTCAACGGCAGGACTCCACAACTGCCCCTACTACTCTGAGCTTTACCACATCCTTGGGGAGGGGGGAACCCTCTTCCCCCTCCATCGTGGTGGACTCTGGCTTGGAGGAGCCCGTACTCCAGCTCCTGGAGCCTGTCCCCGAGACGGAGGGGCAGGTCCAGCCTCCGACGGAGGAGGAAGAGAACGAGGACAGTGGGACCATCACCCTGTCCCTGGAGCCAGTCCCTGCCAACCTGGATGTCTCCCAGGCCTCCGAGGAGGCTTGGGAAAGATCTTCAGGTACGTTGACGCACACACACCCACATGGGGAGGGTGGGGGGGAGGTGGGTGCAGAGGGGGCACAGTGTCGCGTGGGCTGCTAGGCCAGCACATGCTGCTGCAGTCTGGGCATGGGCATCCATGTGCAGTGGGAGGGTGCGGCACAGGGCCATAACAGCCAGCCCCTCAACATGCCTGGGAGCCTGTTGCTAGCTTCATGTGTGGCCACACAAGTCCTGCCCCTAGGGGAGAGGGGGGCACACTAGGGTGCAGGCACAACACCCCCCACACCCCAGAGTGCTGCACACAGCACACAGACATGCCTGCACATGCAAGGCAGCAGCCGCTCCCACTGATAGCCCAGCAAGCCGCAGCTGTGTGTGCAGACCCCAGGGAGGGCAGGCTGCTCACGGCTCCTCTGCCGCCCATGAGGGGATCCCACTGTGGCCGCACACTTCCCTTGCCTGCCTGGCCGCGGTGTGTGTTTGGGGGGGAAGGAGAGGGCATCACAGACCTCTGGCCCTATTGGGGCCTGTGTGACACAGGGCGTGCTGTGCAGGCCAAACATGGCCTTGCACAGGTCGCCACTCTCACAGGAGGGCACGACCTCAGGGAATGTGTGTGCAGGGAGGACTGACGGTCTCTCCCTTCTCTGTGTTCTCCACAGCCGGGATGGAAGGCCCAGCCACACCACCGCCGCAGCCACCTGCCAGAAACCCTCCGGGGGAACAACAGACGGGCCAGCGTGGCAGAGGACCTCATGCAGCAACACGTCGGCGTCATGCACGACATTCACGATACCCTGTCGCGCAGGCTTAGTGCTGACCTAGAATGGCAGGAGCATGCGTGGACTGAGATGATGTCGCGTTGCGACAACATCTGTAATGTCCTGTCTTGCATGGGGAAACACCCGCCTGATGCCGCTGCTCCTACCTTCCACCGTTCTGCCCCACCTCCTATGGCCATTGCCCATCCGTCTGCCCACCCTGCTATGCCTCTCTTCCCTCCCCATGCCATGTCTCTGCTCCCCTCCCTTCCCAATGCCCATCCCCCCTCCCCAAATGATGCCTGTGGCCCCTCCTCGTGCCCCCCCTGCCAACCCTGACCCAGCTGTAGATACCTCTCCTGTCCAACCCTTTCTGGTCCCCAGACCCACCCAACCCCAAACACGTCCCCGCACCCAAGGTGGCAGAGCAGGCAGCCCCATTAATCCTCCCAGTCCTGATACCCTCTCCCAGTTCAGACATACCCGCTGCCCCCCTTCTCTTGATGTTGAATAAAAAAAAGACTCATTTTGTTTTCAAACCAAACAGGTGTGTTTATTGGGAGGTCAGGGAAGGGGCAAGGGGAGATGGGGAGAGGGGGAAGGGAGAGAGCGGAAAGGCAGAAACCCCTGTTGGGGAGGCCCTGGGGACAATTACTGGGGGGCCTCAGAGAACCTCTCCTTCAGGGCCTCCCGGATGCACACCCCAGCCTGATGGGCCTGGCGGGTGGCAGCTGTCCGGGGTTGCTGAAACGCACAGCCCTTGTGGCCAGCCTCTGCCACCCGCCCCGGGAGGAAGGCCTCCCACTTGAACTCCACAATATTGTGGAGCACGCAGCACGCTGCCACCACCTCGGGGATATTGTGCTCCCCGACGTCCAGGCGGGTGAGGAGGCAGTGGAACCGTCCCTTCAGACGACCGAAAGCGCACTTCACCTACATCCGGGCTCGGTTGAGGTGGGCATTGAACAGGTCCTTGCTGGGATCCAGGTGGCCGGTGTAGGGCTCCATTAGCCAGGGCATGAGTGGGTATGCAGCATTCCCCACTATGCACACTGGCATGTTGTGCTCACCCACTGCAAAGTCCCAGTGGGGGAAAAAGGTGCCCGCCTCCAGCTTGGCGCACAGGCTGGAATTCCGGAAAACTCAGGCATCGTGCACCCTGCCCGACCACCCTACATAAATGTCTGTAAAGTGGCCCCGGTGGTCCACCGGGGCCTGCAGGACTACTGAGAAGTAGCCCTTGCGGTTTATGAAGTGGGCTGCTTGATGTTCCGGGGCCTGGATGGGGATATGTGTGCCGTTGATGGCTCCCCCGCAGGTGGGGAACCCCAGGGCAGCAAATCTGGCCATGGTTGCATCCAGGTCTTGGAGACAGATGACTCTGTGCAGTAGCAGGGAATTGATGGCCTGGACGACCTGCAGAAGGAGACAAAGAAACACACGGAACAGAGAATGAGAGAGGGGTTGCGTGAGCCCTTGGGAGGTACCCGTCCCCCTCCCTCCTCTGCCGCCCCCCCCCCCAACCTCCCAGGAGCCATCCCCACGAGACCATGCCCCTCTCCTCCCCTCCCCCCAAGCAGCAGGGCTGTTTGAGGTTGGGACTGAACCAGCCCCCAGGGCCAGGCCTTCCCACCCCCAGTCCACCCCTACAGGCCCCAGCCCCGAGGGTCCCCTTATCCAGCACTCGCCCCACACACCCCGGGCAGGGACTGCAGCCCACGAGCTCCTTACCTGCATCAGGATGGACCCAACGGTGGACTTCCCCACCCCAAACTGGTTGGCCACTGACCGGTAGCTGTCTGGGGTGGCCAACTTCCAGAGGGCTTCTAGACAGGGATGGCGAGCCGCAGGTGGGTGTCACGTCTTTGGAGGGCAGGTGTGAACCAGGCACAGAGCTCGAGGAAGGTGGCCTTGCGCATTCTAAAGTCGTGCAGCCACTGCTGGTCGTCCCACTGCTCCATGACCAGCCGATCCCACCATTCTGAACTGGTCTCCAGCCTCCAGAACCTCCTGGGTATGGTGGGGCGTGGCAGCCAGACTGGAGCAGCTGCAGCCATGCAGAGGGACATGAGGAGGAGTTCAGTGTCCGCATCCAGCAGTAACAAGTAGGCAGGAACTGCAGCATGGCCGTGTGGGGCTGTCGCCTGTGCAGGGGCAGCTCGGGCTCCATGGCAAACAGCAAAAGGGAAAAAGCTGTGTTGTCCCCAAAAAGCACAGGGCTGACAGAGCAGGCACTGCCAAAACTTTGCTTTGCCAAAGAGGCTAGCAAGCAGGCAGCAGAAACAGAGAAGCAGCTGTCTGGGGAGGCGGGGGTGTCCCTTTAAGGCTTTTTTAAAATACTTCCAGCTCTCCTGGACTCTTTTCCCCCTCATGTTAGCATCCCAGGGGATCCTACCCATCAGTTCTCTGAGGGAGTCAAAGTCTTCTCTTCTGAAGTCCAGGGTGTGTATTTTGCTGCTCTCCTTTCTTCCTTTTGTTAGGATCCTGAAATCTGTCATCTTATGATCACTGCTGCCCAGGTTGCCACCCACTTCTACTTTCCCAACTAGTTCCTCCCTGTTTGTGAGCAGCAGTTCAAGCTGTGGATGTCCCCTGGTCGGTTCCTTCAGCACTTATACCATGAAGTTATCCCCAACATTCTCCAGAAACTTCCTGCATTGTGTCAATGATATTAACGGTGGTACATCTAATGCTGGAGTATATCCAGCGCATATCCAGGGTCTGCTGGAACGAGGATGAATCTTGGGAGGCCATGAATATGCTCTTCTGCAAAGCACTTGAGTTGAGTGACTGGCAAATGCCATCAGCATTGGATCCTCTGTACACAGTGGAACGTTGGTTCTGATGCTGTCGGACAAGTACAGACTGGTGGGATCACACTGATGCAGGCATGGGACAATAAGCAGTGTCTGGAAAAGTTCCTAATGCATAAGGCCACTTTAATGGAAATTTACGAATTGATTTCCACTGCCCTCAAGTGCAAGAATACCACAATGAGAATTGGTCTGACAGTGGAGAAGCGAGTAGCAATTGCCCTCTGGAAGCTTGCAATGCAAGAAAGCTACCGATCAGTATAAGATGGGAATCAATTCTGAGTGAGGAAATCTATAGTGGGGACTGTTGATTGAATTAACCAAGGCAATCAAATACCCTTCTGCTGTGGAGGGTTGTGACTATGGGAAATGTGGGGGATATAGGGTACATCTAAACTACATCCCTTTTTCGATAAAGGGATGTAAATTAGACATATCGAAATTGTAAATGAAGCCGGGATTTGAATTTCCTGCGCTTCATTTAAATAATGGCGGCTGCGGCTTTCTTTCAAAAAGCCACTTTTCGGAAAAAAAAACCTGCGGTCAAGACGGGGATCGTTCGACAGAAGTGCCCTGGTTCGAAAGATCCTGTAAACCTCATTTTTTGAGGGTTACGGGATCTTTCAAAATGGGGCATTTCTGTCGAATGATCCCCATCTTGACTGCGTTTTTTCAAGCGGCTTTTTAAAAAGTCACATCGTCATTAATGACATGGGAAATTTAAATCCTGGCTTCATTTACAATTTCGATACGTCTAATTTACACCCCTTTATCGAAAAAGGGATGTAGTTTAGATATACCTGTAGTGGAGGGCTTTGCCATAATGGGGTTCCCTAACTGTAGTAAGTGATAGATAGAACACACATTGACATCTTTGCCCCCGACTGCCTGCATTCAGTGTGCTTGCCTGTAAACTTCCCCCACGGTCCTGTTCCACGGACCCCCGCTGTATGGGCACAGTGGCCACCACAAATCACACCTGATTGCTTTAACCCACTTTTAGCAAGATAAAAAATGTAAACTCACCAGAAGTATCCTCCCTGGGACCAGTGCCTGGCTGTGAGACATCTTGGGAGAAGGAGATAGGGTTGCCAGGTGTCCGGTTTTGAACCGGACAGTCCGGTATTTGAGGGTTCTGTCCGGGAAAAAAATTAAGAAAATACCGGACACACAAAATGTCCAGTATTTTCTAATTAGGTAAGTTTTATTATTATTAGGAATCTCAGTACGTAGTTGCGAACTGTCTGGCTGGTAGACATGTTCACACTGCATGAGCATGTCTACCAACCAGGCAATGCAACTACGCGAGGTGGGGGCGGGGCCGGGGCGGGATGGAATCCCCGGGGCCAGACTCGCTCATGCTTCACCGGGACTGTGCGCGGGATGGGCAGCGCCCTGGGATCTGCATGCACGCCAGGTCAGTCCTGCTCCCTGCCAGCCAATTCTCTCCTCCGGCCAGTCCCGCTTCCCGCCGGCCGGTTCTCCCTCCCTCCCCTCCCCCCCCGTTCTCCCCTGGTCAGCCCCGCTTCCGTTAGCCGATCCCGCCCCCATCTCCCCGGCCAGCCCTGCTTCCCGCCAGCTGGTTCTCCCCCTCCTCCTCCTGATCTCCCGACCAGCTCCACTCCCCTGACCCCTCCCGGCCAGACCTGCTTCCCGCCGGCTGGTCGCCCCGATCTCCTCTGGCCTGCCCCGCTGCCCCGACCCCCTCCCATCTCCCCGGCCAGCCCTGCTGCTCCCGACCTCCCCCTCCCACCGCCAGCCCTGCTTCCCCCAGTTGGTCCCCTCCCCATCCTCCCGGCCGGTCCCTCCCCGCATCTGAGATCAAGTGTGTCTGGTTTTTTTTTTTTTTTTTAAACCACCTCGTAACCCTAGAAGGGGATTGTCCCCAAAGTTCTAAAAAGTTCTTGGCTCTCAGTGACATTGGTGGCTCTGCTTGCTTAACTGAGTATTCTCCTCCTACTCTTCCTCATCCGCAATGTCCTCCATGCTGCTGTGAGACTGTCTGAAGATTGTCTTGGGAGGAATCCACCGACTGGCTAGGGAAGCTGGTCGGTTCTCCCCAAGGATCACATACATCTGCTCATAGAAGCTGCATGTTTTCAGCAAAGATCCTGACAATCTGTTTGACTCCTTTGTTTTTTGGTGTGACTGCTTTATTTTCATTCAGTACTGCTAGATGTATCCTTTCTAGACTCCTGGTGTATCCTTTCTTCTCCATGCCCTTTGCAATCTTGGCATAGATATCTGCATTTCTTTTGCTGGTTTGCAGTTCTGTGAGAACAGATTCCTCTCTCAGACAGCAATGAGATCCAGGATCTCCTGCACGTTCCTTACTGGTGCTCGTCTACAACTCTGGGAACTCATGAAACTCATAGGTGTGCTGGTCAGGTGTGCGGCCTGCTCTGAGGTCTGTTTGCCATGCTGGCCACACAGGAAATGAGATTCATATTTTCCTGGGGCTTTTCCTGTTCACCTGGAGAGCAGTAGAGTTGAAAGTCCTAGCCAGAGTGGTCACAGCTGGGCACTGTGGGACACCTCCTGGGGGCCAAGAACGTCAAATTTCACAGTGCTGCGTCTGCACTGCAGTAAAGTTGACCATGCAAAGTCAAATTTAGCATTACTCCTTGTGAAAGCAGGATACTGAAATCGACTTAAAGTTGACAGAATGGGCTTGGTGGTATGGACTCATTGTTTGGGAGTTTAGGTCAAACTTAGCCACATCTAGTCTAGACCAGGCCTAACTGAGGTGGAATGGAGGAAGCTGAACTACTGCCTATTTCTTACCAAGTTTTGCACTATTAGAGGGGGAAGTATCTAAACCCATACACCTGACTCATACTCTAGTGTCTGAGTGGATGTGGAGGTGATCATCCATCTGTAAGTAGGTTTAATTACTCCTCTTCCTTCACATGCAGCAACAGCAGCAGCAAGAAGAGCCTAAACATTCTCCTTCCTCTCCTTTATAAAGAGAAAACTGTTCTGACAGACTGAGCCAGTTGTGACAGGAGAGGCAGCACATATAAAGAGAGGCAGTAGAGAAGAGAGAGCACAGTGAAAGGAGGCAACTTCAGGAGAAGGATTAGGCACTAAAGAGGGAGTGGGGATGGGGAAGAGAGGCAGAAAATTTAAAAAATTGAAGCAGTTTGCTTCCTTTAAGGGTAGAAAATATATTTAAGTTCATTTTGGCTATTAATTCATATAACTATTAACCCATTATATTGGCAAAAAGATACTAAACTACAACTTATTTGAAAGAGAGAGAGAGAAAGAGTGTGTGTGTGTGTGTGTGTGTGTGTGTGTGTGTTTGTTTTGTTTGTTTGTAAGTAATCCTCTTTAGCTTATTCCAACAAAGATGAAGTATTGAAAGCCCTGGACAGTTCCTACAAGAAAGATGTTTTGTGGACTATATTTTGTAAAACTTTTTAAAAAAAATGTTTGAAGAAAGAAATTTAATAACTTCCCCATTTGTAGATATTCACTTGTTATACTTCTCTTTGTAGGCTATTGCACTTAAGCATGAATATTGAAGACAAACTTGGAGGATTATTTCTTAAATGTGGTGGCATAGACCAAATGCAGTCATCCAGGGCTATGGTAGGGATGGGTGCAATATCTGACCAATCTTCAGTGTCTGGGGAACGGCAAGAGGCAGTGCTTCAAGACCGGACTATGGCACATCAAGAAATTCTTTCATCAAATGAAGTCTTACAAGAAAGTGAGCTTCGACAGCAAGAGATGATTTCACATGATGAACTCATGGTCCATGAGGAGACTGTAAAAAACGATGAAGAGATGGAGGCTCAAGAGAGACTTCCTCAAGGATTACAGTATGCAGTCAATGTTCCTGTAAGCATTTTCTTCATGAAATACTGCACACTCATTTAGGAAGGATGGCTTGGTAAAGTTGTTAGGAGTACATTATGAGTTGTTTGTATTTTGATTATAAGAATATATATTAATAAGATGCTATTTATGAAAGTGTTTTTAGCTTATGATTGGGTGAAATTCATCTCAGAGGGTCTACAAGAACCTATATCTCATTTAAATCAAGCTTCATGAGCTTAAGTCTGTTTAAAGGGTGTATTGCAACTTTTTGTAGGTTATGTGCATCAAGGTGAGTTTCACCCAGTTGTATTCCATTTTTATAATAAGCATCTATTTGTAAAAAAATTGATAATTATATTGGCTTTGTTACTATGTAGATTGACTGGTTAACATTAAACACTTAAAATCACAAAATAATAAATTTTAAAGAACAAATATAAACTAGAATAAGTAACAGTATTAGAAGGACCAACCTGCATGATTTATTTGTTTTATGAAAAGCACATTTGGCCCATGTCTGGACATTTTTTTTTTTCATTTTGCAACCTGAAGCATTTCTGTACATGTTTTTAAAGTATATCTCGTATAGAAATTTAGCGTTTGACAGGTATTGCTTGCATTCATGCTGCAGGTTGAACATACGACACTTTGTAGATGCCCATATGTTGTCTTCCTTTGTGTTTAATAGTATCTTCCATTCACTATAAGGAGAAGACACATTTGAAAATAGGCATTGTTTTGTAACATTACATGATTACTGTGTAAAATTGCATACTTGGGTTTGGGTATTTATTGAAGTGTTGATTTAAAAAGACGAGTTATATAAGTGTAAAAAGAAATAATAGTTTTTCTCAACTAGAGTTTTGTTTAAAAAAATGTGGAAATTGGGAGAGCTTCCTTTTAACTGGAGATAAAAGATTGTTTGATAGTTTAGAAAACATATCAGGAACATTTAACACTATGATCTTTAATGAAGTTGACTTTAGATCAAGAAATATTACTGGGAAAAATTCATTAACTGTATTTTAAATTTTTTTTAGCTCAAATATATAGTAAATTAATCTGTTTCTGTTAAATCCTGCCATTGGTAATATGACTGGCAAAAGAAATACAGGTATTTTTAAAAAGAGTAATTATATGCATATCTGAGAGATTTTGGTAAGCATTAGGAATCTCAAAGATATACTTAAAGGTCAGAAAAAAAACCTAAATTATGTTGATGAGTTAAGAGGGTACAGCAAACTGTAAATATGAATAGAATTATGTCCTTTCTACATTTAATAATATTGATTGCTACCTTTTGTAAATGTTGTAAAAGAATGAAACCATGGGACAATACCCTCTGCAAAAATCTTAGCCTTTTTTTCAGCAGTTTGTCATTTGAAAATGAGAAATTGCTTTTTGATAATTAGGACCTCCCCTGAAACTGGCACTTGGTATCTTAACAGATCAGTGTAAAGCAGGAAATTACCTTTACTGATGCATCTGAACAGAAGAGAGACAAAAAACAAATACGAGAACCAGTAGATTTGCAGAAAAAAAAGAAAAGAAAACAGCGGTCACCAGCAAAGGTAAGACCCTAATTTTGAAGAAACCAAGCTTGAAAAGGACCTGTAGATTTGCTATGACTTGGATTTCTTTAGTATTTGAAGTAGTTATGTCTGAAGTTGCTTGTTTGCACAATAAGGGTGCGCATACACTGCACCCTTACCTCGAAATAAGCTATGCACTATTGCGTAACTTATTTCAAGGTAATTTCACAGTGCCACATTTCAAAATAAAGCGCTTTTCCGAAATGTCCCTTAACTCTTGTGGAACGAGGGTTACAGGGATGCCAGAGTAGCACGCCTGTTATTCTAATATCTATTTTAAAATAAAGGGCTGCTTTAAAGACACTGAATAGCTATTTCGGGATACTTCCAGTATCCCGAAATAGCTCTGCAGTGTAGATGTAGCTTAAATGTGCAAGTTTGGAGCTTTCCAGAGTCCAGAGAAAACTGTGATATAAGACAGTGGTTCCCAACCGCTGGTTTGTGGAATGGTGCCAGGCCACAAACTGTTGGCTGCGGGGCCACAGTGGCTGCCAGCTGAAGCCCGCTGTTCGCAGTGGCTCTGGGGGCCAGGGCTCACCCCGGCCCCCTGATGCACTGCACAGCAGCCAGCTTCAGCTCTGGCAGCTGGTTTTGCCTTGCAGTGGCGATGGGGCTGAGATGGCAGCAGGAGGAGGCAGAGCAGGAGGCGCTCCCCGGCCCCCTCCCACCTAAGTAAGCTAGCGTGCTCCCCCTCCACCCCGCCTCTACCCATGGGGGTGTGAGATGTGCTTGGGGAGGGAGTGGGCGTAAAGGAGAAGGGAAGGGGTGCACTGCCAGTGGCTGCTTTCCCTGCCCCCACGGCAATAATGACCACACTCCCTAGAGAATGTAGCCTGGCTCTGGGGGTTGGGTGGGGGTGTGGTGGGGTCATGGGGCAAGAGAGTATTGGCATGGGCTGTAGGGGTCAGAGGTTAAATGGTCAAAGGGCAAGGGGCATTGGGTTGGGGGTCAAAGGGTATTAGGCATTGGGGAGCAAGGGGCAGAGTTTGGGCTAGGAGTTAAAGGGGAGGGCTGGGGCTGAGGGAGGGCAGGGATTAGAGGTCAAAGGGCAAGAGGGGGTGGGTTGTAGTGGGTCAGAGATTATGGGGCCAGGTATGGTAGAGCTCATGATTCTGTCTCAGGGGGCAGCAGATCTGAGGGTATCTGAGCAGGGTCAGGGTCTCAGAGCTTGTGGAACAGGCAGTTGCAGGGTCAGTGGGGTAGGATCAGAGTTTGGCACAACAGGTAGTCATGGAGTTTGTGGAGCAAGGGACACCAGGGGTAGTGGGGCAGGATCCAGGGAAATGGGAAGTTGTCAATTTAAGTCAGGGTCACTGGGACACAGCATGCCAAGGCTGGTAGTGACCGTGGATGCAGGATAGGCTCCAGGCAAGACAGAGGTGGTTGACAAAAGAAAGTTGGCAGAAGGGGTTTTGGGAAGCGGGAGATGGTGGGCACTGGGTGACAGGCTTGGCAACGCAGACTTGTGAGGTAATGAGGTTAGTGGGATATAGGGAATATCAGATGATGGGTTTGGCAGGTTTAATAATCCAGAGACACAGAGTACCAGGGTTGGCTAGACAGGTTCAGGGGGTTCTAGTGTTGGAGGTAGAGGGATGTGCAGTGACAAGATGGGGTCAGTGGGTGAGTGGGTTGGCAGACAGGTATTATTTTACTTACATATTTGCATAATCATTATTTGCTAAAAATAAAATGTTCCTGGTCCGCCAATAGTTTATGAATGGGTTTGCTGGTCTGCTGTATAAAAAAGGTTGAAAGCCACTGATATAAGATATTGATAGTGTTTCTTTGAACTTGTTTTAGCAATTTGAACCTTTGGTAATAGAATCTTAGGGTTGGAAGAGACCTCAGGAGGTCATCAAGTCCAACCTCCAGCCCAAAGCAGGATCAACCCTTACTAAATCATCCCAGCAAGGGCTTTGTCAAGCAGGGACATAAAAACCTCTAGGGATGGAGATTCTACCACCTCCCTAGGTAACCCATTCCAGTACTTCACCACCCTCCTAGTAAAATAGTTTTTCCTAATATCAACATAAGAACATAAGAATGGTCATAGTGGGTCAGACCAAAAGTCCATCTAGCCCTTTCTCCTGTCTGCTGACAGTGGCCAATACCAGATTCCCCAGAGGGAGGGATCACAACAGGTAATCCTCATGTGATCACTCCCCTGTCACCCACCTCCAGAGAAACAGAGGCTAGGGACACCATTCCTACCCATCCTGGCTAATAGCCATTGATGGACCTCACCTCCATAAATCTATCTAGCTCTTTTCTGAACCCTGTTAAAGTCCTAGTCTTCACAACATCCTCTGGCAAGGAGTTCCACGGGTTGACTGAGTGCTGCATGAAGAAAAACTTCCTTTTGTTTGTTTTAAACCTGCTACCTATTAATTTCATTTGGTGATCTCTAGTTCTTATATTGTGGGAATAAGTAAATAACTTTTCCATGTTCACTTTTTCCACACCAGTCATGATTTTATAGACCTCTATCATATCCCCCCAGAGTCTCCTCCTTTCTAAGATGAAAAGTCCAAGTCTTTTTAATCTCTCTTCATATGGCACCCATTCCAAACCCCTAATCATTTTTGTTGCCCTTTTCAGAACCTTTTCCAATGCCAATATATCTTTTTTGAGATGAGGACACCACATCTGTATGTAGTATTCAATATGTGGGCATACCATGGTTTTATATGGAGGCAATAAAATATTTTCTGTCTTATTCTCTATCCCTTTTTAATGGTTCCTAACATTCTGTTTGCTTTTTTTGATTGCCACTGAACACTGAGTGGATGTTTTCAGAGAACTATCCACGCTGACTCCAAGATATCTCTCTCTCTCTCTCTCGAGTAGTTGTAGCTAAATTAGTCCCCATCATATTGTGTGTATATATAGTTGGGATTATTTTTTCCAATGTGCATTACTTTACATTTATCAACATTGAATTTCATTCGCCATTTTGTTGTCCAATCACTTAGTTTGGTGAGATCTTTTTGAAGCTCCTCAGTCTGCTTTAGTTGTAACTATCTTGAACAGTTTGGTATCATCTGCAAATTTTGCCACCTCACTGTGTACTCCTTTCTCTAGATCACTTATAAATAAATTGAATAGGGTGTGTCCCAGGACAGACCCTTGGGCAATCCCACTAGTTACCTTTTTCTACTCTGAAAACTTACCGTTTATTCCTACTCTATGTTTCCTGTCTTTTAACCAGTTATCAGTCCATGAAAGGACCTTCCCTTTTATCCATGACAACTTACTTTACTTAAGAGCCTTTGGTGAGGGGCCTTGTCAAAGGCTTTTTGGAAATCTAAGTATACTATGTCCACTAGATCTCCCTTGTCCACATGTTTGTTGACCCCTTCAAAGAACTCTCGTAGATTAGTAAGGCATGATTTCCCTTTAAAGAAACCATGTTGACTTTCCCCCAACAAATTATGTTCTTCTATATATCTGACAATTTTATTCTTTACTATTGTTTCAACTAATTTGCTTGGTACTGACCAGTCTGTAATTACCAGGATCACCTCTAGAGCTCTTTTTAAATATTGATGTCACGTTAGCTATCTTCCAATCATTAGGTACAAAAGCTGATTTAAAGGATAAGTTATAAACCACAGTTAATAGTTCTGCAATTTCACATTTGAGTTCTTTCAAACTTTTAGGTGAATGCCATCTGGTCCTGGTGACTTGTTACTGTTAAGTTTATCAATTTGTTTCAAAACCTCATCTAATGACACCTCAATCTGGAACAGTTCCTCAGATTTGTCACCTAAAAAGAATGGCTCGGGTTTGGGAATCTCCCCAATATCCTCATCCGTGAAGACTGAAGCAAAGAATTCATTTAGCTTCTCTGCAATGACTTTATCATCTTTGAGTGCTCCTTTAGCATCTCGATCATCCAAGGGCCCCACTGGTTGTTTATCAGGCTTCCTGCTTCTGATGTACTTAAAAAAACATTTTACTATTACGTTTTGAGTTTTTGGCTATCCAACCTACATCTCCCCCCCACTGCAACTTGAGACAGTTGGTTCTCGTTCTGCCATCTGTCACTACTGAGAACAGCCTCTCTCCATCCTCTTTGGAACATCCCTTCAGGTAGTTAAAGGCTGTTATCAAATCCTTCCTCACTCTTTTCTTATGTAGAGAAGCCCAAATACCTCAGCCTTTCCACTAAGTCATGTATTCCAGTCCCCTAATCATTTTTGTTGCCCTCTGCTGGACTTTCTCCAGTGCGTCCACATCCTTTCTGTAGTGAGGGGCCCAGAATTGGATGCAGTACTTCAGATGTGGTCTCACCAGTGCTGAATAAAGGGGAATCACTTCTCTAGATCCGCTGGCAATGCTCCTCCTAATGCATCCCAATATGCCATTAGCCTTTTGGCTACAAGGGGCACACTGTTGATTCATATCCAGCTTCTCATCCACTGTAATCCCCATGTCTTTTTCTGCTGAACTGCTGCTTAGCCAGTCGGTCCCCAGCCTGTAGTAGTGCTATTATTCCGTCCCAGGTGCAGGACTCTGCACTTGTCCTTGTTGAACCTCATCAGATTTCTTTTGGCCCAATCCTCCAATTTGTGTAGATCACTCTTGACTCTATCCCTACCCTTCAACGTATCTGCCTCTACCCAGCTTAGTGTCATCTGCAAACTTGCTGAGAGTGCAATCCATCCCTTCATCCAGGTCATTAATAATGATGTTGAAAAACAACTCTAGAACCGACTCTTGGGGCACTCTGCTTGATGCCGACTGTTAACCAGACATCAAGTCATTGATTGCTACCCGATGAGCCTGATAATCTAGCCAGCTTTCTATCCACCTTAATATTCATTTATCCAATCCATACTTCCATAACTTGCTGGCAAGAATACCGTGGAAGACCCTATCAAAATCCTTGCTAAAGTCAAAGTATATCAGTCCACTGCCTTCCCCATGTTCACAGTGCCAGTTAACCTGACTGTCTTCTATGACAAGGTATCAGACCAGACTTGCTCTTGGTAAATCCATGTTGACTATTCCTGATCACTTTCCCCTTTTCCAAGTGCTTCTTTATCTTTCCAGGCAGTTCCCTTTCCAACTATTTTTTAAAAATTATGAGTCAGTAGTTTTGTAGGCAAGTTATAAATCATCGCACTATGGTTATCTAATAATAGTTGTACCTTTCTCTGAGTCTGAGCATTATTGTGTGCCTTGAGCATTGAGAAGAGTTTAAAAGCAAATCTAAAATGACTGTTTTGAAAATTTAAAAAGTTTTCATCCATAAATTTAATAAAATATGCTGCTGGTAGAGAGCATTCTTAAAATTCAAGTGTCTTTGTATATATTCTGTTCCTGGGGAATTCTGTGCTGCTGTGCCCATGCAGAAATATCCCCCCCTTCCCATTCCAGATTCTCTTTGCTTTCTGCAGAAAAATGGTTTTTGTGGGGAACTAAAGAGAGAAGCTGCACCCGTGCTCACTTATCCCTCCCCTTTAGAGTCTGTCCAGGGAGCCAGGGGAGAAAGAAGTTATGGTGGGGCTGGTGTGTGTGTCTGGGGGTGCCCTGGTCACCAACAGACATTAGTTCCTTCTGGGTGAGGAAGCGGACAACGGCTATAGAGGTGCTACTCCCCTGCATAGAGCAGCTGGGTGTCAGATCAATCCTAGAAATCTCTCCTGGGAGCAGGAAGCTCTGTACTGTGGGGCGAGTAGGGTTGGTGTGTGGGGGGAGCAGGGCTAAGTACAGTGGGTTGGTGAGCGGGGGGGGCGTGTCATGATACATGGAGGTTGGGCAGATGGGCAGCATACAGCTTCCTCCCTCACCAGGATCCCCCACTGAACTTCACACACTCAGATTGAGCCACATAGAAGCCTTGAGATGAAGTGGGATTGAAAAAGTTTGAAGAAAATCATTGAGAAGGTTTTGTATCAATCTTTTATTGGCTCATAAAAATAGGGAGGTCAGGAAAAACAGAAGGATTGGTATAATCCCAGAATATTGGTCTTGATTTGTTTTCAGCCCAACAGCTGAGTTTTTAAGTGTTGAGGTAAATACATTGAAATATTTTCAGTACTATTTTTCATTTATTAATTGTCTACTTGAAAAATCTATAGTTCTAATTCATTTTTACCCCCATTATTTTTTGGATTACATTTTGCCAAAACTGCATTGGCACAACTGATTTTCTTCATTTAAGGGGAGCCACAACCTAATAAATTAAAGATTCTCAAATTTAGAGCAAAAAAGGAAGAACATAGGGGTTTTTTGTTTTCATCACAGTTATTTTAAAATGTCAATTATATACATAATACATGTGATGAAATGTCATTGTTTTATAAAATATAGTTTTATATCTGGCAGTGCTTTAAGTAGAAGTATATTGTTACAGAACATAATTTTATAAGCATTGGACTTAACAGAGCTATAAGGCCCCTGCAAACATGTGGTTGTTGATAAACATGTAAGTAACCCCATTGATTTTAAGTGTGTGTGCTAGATCAGCCCCTGAACTGTCTGTGCGGTCTACTATAGCAGAACCAGCACGTAAAATTGGAACATTTTTCAAAGTAGATCCTATAACAACAGTTAATACTGAGTTTATCAGCAATCACAGAGCAACAGCTCTTTTGCTTGCTTTGTTTTTATAGTTAGTGCTAATCACTATTTATTAGGGTTGTTAAGCCATTAAAATTAATCACACAATTAATTGCACTGTTAATAATAAAATACCATTTATAACAATATTTTTGGATGTTTTTTACATTTTCAATATATTGATTTCAATTACAACACAGAATACAAAGTGTCCAGTGCCCACTTTATATATATATATATATATTTTATTACAAGTATTTGCACTGTAAAAAATTAAAGTAACAGTGTTTTTCAATTTGCCTAATACAGGTACTGTAGTGCAATCTCTTTATCATGAAAGTTGAACTTATAAGTGTAGAATTATGTACAAAATAAATACTGCATTCAAAAAACTTTAGAGCCTACAGATCCTCTCAGTCCTACTTGTTCAGCCAATTGCTCAGACATATAAGATTGGTTACAATTTGTAGAGGCTAATGCTGCCTGCATCTTGTTTACAGTGTCACCTGAAAGTGAGAACAGGCATTTACATGGTGCTGTTGTAGCCAGCGTTGCAAGATGTTTATGTGCTAGAATGCACTAAAGATTCATATGATCCTTCATGCTTTAACCACTGTTTCAGAAGATATGTCCATGCTGTTGATGTGTTCTGCTAGATAAATATCCAAAGCAGAGCAGACTGACACACATTTGTTTTCATCCTCTGAGTCGGATGCCACCACCAGAAGATAGATTTTCTTTTTTGGTGATTCAGGTCTATAATTTCTGCATCAGGATGTTGCTCTTTTAAGACTTGTGAAAGTGTGCTCCACACTTCATCCTCTCAGATTTTTGGGTGGCCCTTCAGATTCTTATGCCTTGGGACAATTGTTGTAGCTATTTTTAGAAATCTCACATTGGTATCTTCTTTGCGTGTTGTCAAACCTGCAGTGAAAGTGTTTTTAAACGTGTGTTGGGTCATCCTCCAAGTCTATTACAACATGATATACGTGGCAGAATGCAGGTAAAACAGAGTGAGAGACATACAGTTCTCCCTGTAGGAGTTCACTCACAAATTTAACTAATGCATTTTCTTTAATGAGTGTCATCAATATGGAACCATGTCTTCTGGGATGGTGACTGAAGCATGAAGGAGAATATGAATGTTTAGCATATCTGGGATGTGAATACCTTGTAACACTGGCCGAAAAGTGCCATCCAACACCTGTTCCACTTTCAGGTGACATTGTAAATAAGAAGCTGGAATATTTGCAATAAAATAATATGACATGAGCACTCTACACTTCGCATACTGTGTTGTAGTAGAAATAAAAAATATTTAATACATTTCATTTGGTATCTAGTGTTTAACAGTGTGATAATTGTGATTAATTTTTTGGGCTAATCGCATGAGTTAACCAATCAATCAACAACACTACTATTTATTTCAGATGATTTTGTTATAACTAGGATGTTAATGGGTAACCAGTTAAAAACATTACCCAGTAACCATCATCCTTAATGGTGGTGCTTACTGGGTAATGGTTAATTGGTATCCCGGGAGCAGCCCCCTGCCCATGGCCCAGCCGTGGGTGAAGTGCTGCTCCAGTCCTGCCAGGCTTCCCGCGTGGGGCTGCTGGCTCCCCACCTGCATGGGGGCCAGCAAGGGCAGCCATGGCCGGGGAGCTACAGCAGCAGCGTTTAACCATTTAACCAATTCAACTGGATTTTACATCGCTAGTTGTAACACACTATTAAAACACTGTTTTTAATGACCTAAAATCTGAAAATTTCGGGCTGCCATTTTCTTGCTGGTTTCCTCCCAATGGTGTTATTTTGGGGCAAGTTTGAGCAAAACTATACTGACTTATATCAAATGGGGGATAGTTGTGGAAATGAACTTTCCCTAGTATTTAAAAAATTCTTGCAACTTAAAAAAAATTACTATGGTGTCAATTAAGGATGTTAAAATTAGATTAATCAACTAATGGAGTAGTCAATGTAATTTGCATTGACTATTCAATTAGTCAATAAGGGCACCTCTGCCTTTGAAATATAGCAAGAGCGGCTTGCTACAGGAGGACTCTTGTACATTTCAAAAGCAAAGCACCCCTGGGAGCACCGGGCCAGTGGGAGACTAGAGTCCCCAGCTCCCCTCAGGGCTTCTGCTTTTGAAATGTAGCAAGAGCTCTTGCTACATTTCAAAAGCAAAAGCATCTCCAGTTTCCCGCTGTGCCCCTGCCTCTTCTTCCCACAGAGATGGTGCTGGGGGGAACCAGCTTTTAAGCCTCCCCCTGATAGAGGCAGCAAGGGGGAGGAAGTGACAAGTTGAGTCCGATAAATGCTTAGTGGATAGTCGACTAGTTGCTTACGTCCCTAACATCAATTAGTGAAAATGGAAAGCAGAATTTGGCAGGGAGATCTTTTCAAGGGATACTCTAAGTGAGGAAGGGCTCTATAGGATGAACGAGTTAGGTGGGATCCAAGGTATTACAAATTACTGGGGGAGGTTGTATTGTGATTCAGTTAGCATACAAAACTGAAATAAAAGTCTGCTAAGTACTGTACCATGTCAGTATATCAAAGAATCAGAAATCCAGGCTAAGGGAATTAGGGATGTGAAAGTTTTTGGTAAACATTAGTCTTACCAAAATGCTTACTGGTTAACCAGCCCTTGTCTGTTAACCCCAGTAGTTGGCCAGGTGCAGCGAGCTGGAGCAGCCCCAGCCATGGCAGACTGGCCAGTCAGTGGGACCCTGGCCTTGGTCATGGTGGGCCATGCAGGCTGGAGCAGCCTCAGCTACAGCAGTCAGGCAGTAACCCAGCAAAGCTTGAGCTCTGTCCACAGCAGCAGGCTGGCCTGGAGCAGCCCCCACTGTGACTGACCATCGGGACAGGACTCCAGACTCAACTGCCCTGAGCTGATTTGCCAAAGTGACCTTGGTTAATGGTTAGCTGGTTAAATTATATCATTTAATTGTTTAACTGGTTAACTGTTTTAACTGATATTTATATCCTTAACAGGAATATAATGGAACATAAGTAAACATAAAAAAGTTACTTTATTACTTCTGTACTGGCATTGTATATGTAACTGGACAGAAGTACAGTTTTATTAGGCCAATCTTATTTTTATTATGATGTGCAGCAGCAAACAGGTTATGTGGTTACTTAGGGTTGAACTTTTATATATTTTGAAAATCATATATTCTTGCTTTATTCCCACAAAGATCATACAGCATTCAACTTATTATTTAAAGTGATGGTTTTCAAAGTACAGGTCATGAACCAGTACTAGGTCATGGAAAGTCATGCACTGGGTCACTTTGCTTGGGTGATCTGGTGATCAGTTGGAGTGCTAAGGCAGGCTTCCTGCCTGTCTTGGCATCATGGACTGCTTTGCACCCTGGAATTGGCCAGCAGCAGATCCTGTTACTAGGCAGGGCTTGGGGGGGAATTAGCCTTGTGCACTGCTCCCACCTGAGAACCGGCTCCTCACACCCATGGCTGGGTACCAGCCAAAGGGAGTGGGTGGTAGTGCCTGCAACTGGGAGCCACCAGAGGTATGTCTGTGACTCGATTCCCTGCCCCAGTCCTGAGGGCCCCCCTTCCCCAATTCCTCTTCCTCAGCCCCACCCTGGAGTCTGCACTCTAGTCAAAAGATAAATTATGATGGGTTGCAAGCATCAACAATTTCCTTTAACCGAGTCATGAGAAAAAAAAGTTTGAGAACTACAGGTTGAACCTCTCTAGTCTGCACTCTCAGTCCGATGGTCCAGCATGATTTTAGTTAGCGGGATGTTCACTTATCATGGTGTGGCCAAGTTTCTTGTGATCCCATAAAGTTTGTTTACAGCCACCAGTCCTGGCTCTCAGTGTTATGTGCTGTTATTTAGCTCTAATTTACCCTAAGATCACAGTAAGCAGTGGAAATGTTGGCAACACTGCTAGACAATATTGACCTCCCGTGGTTCAGCAAATTCTGAGGTTCGGCACTGGGTATGTCCCCAGTGTGTCGGACTAGAGAGGTTCAACCTGTATTGCTTTAAAATATGATCATCCATGGCTCTGTTTCCAAAGGTGGTTTGGTTACTTTACCTCCTTCACAACAGGTAAACACTGACATTTAAAATGACTACACTCTGAATAGGGAAGCCGCAATCTGATTTTGCACCAGTTGCTTTTGGCCATTATGTGATAGACAACAGGTGATACATAAGTTTGGACCAGGCAGTTGTAGCAAATGTAAAACCAAAATCCTGTTGATGTAGTTTTATAGAAGTTAGCACTATTTTTACTTGAAATATTTGAATTTTCTGCATTGCAAATTGATACTATGTTTTGATTTTGTAGTTAATAAAATATCTTTAGTGATAAATGTGAGAACAAATTTTATTTTTTAAATAGATCCTTACAATAAATGAGGATGGATCACTTGGTCTGAAAACCCCCAAATCTCATGTTTGTGAACATTGCAATGCTGCCTTTAGAACCAACTACCATTTACAAAGACATGTCTTCATTCATACAGGTACTGCTTGACTTCACTTGCCTTTTCTTCAATATAAAGATCTATTTACTCTCAGTAAAAATGTTTTCAGCTCTATGCGAATTTCATTTCTAAAAGTGTAGGTAACTTGGCATCTAAGCTTAGCATTTCCATGCACCAAAGTGTCAAAAGAACACCAGAAAAAAATCAACATATATTCATTAAACTGAGGCTATAACTGTTTACAAAGTTTCTTTTCTTTATCAGAAAGTAATTAGTTGACTTGTAGCCTAAGTGCCAAAATTGACCCCATTTGTAAAATGTGCTCTAGATGCCTGCTGAGGTATCTCTGGTTCAGATAAATGAAAAGGGTATTTATCATTATAATAGCTTGCCAAAGCCCAAATGCAAACTTAGTCTAGCATCATGATTGATCTTGTTCTTGAGGAAATTACAGCCATTTCAGCTCCAACTCCTCTATGTTTGTGTTGATGTGACTCATGGGAAGAATTTGGAAGGCCATATAGTTAATAGGAATAAAGTTTTTGGTATTCGAATATTTTGGAATTCGCTCAGATGCTCGTTTCTTATAGACAACTATTTTATTCCTCAAAATAATCATCAGAAACAACAGATTGTAGTTATTAACTTATGGATGTGGAATTATATTGTTCAAGGTGAAAAACCATTTCAGTGCAGTCAATGCGACATGCGTTTCATACAGAAGTACCTGCTACAGAGACACGAGAAGATTCATACTGGTGAGTATAGTGCCTTGAGTATCTTTACTGGTGTGCTTAAAGAATTGTTTCCCAAATCAGACCAGGTTTCCAATAATAAGTGTCCAGCTTAATATCCTGTTGGAGATTGTTTTGATTTTAATGATACAGCACATTTAGAAGTGTTTTTAGTTCTGTGCTTTAGACTTGTTCCTCTTTTCTTTGGCTGCAAAGTGAGTGTAAATAATAGTAAGCAAACATGGAAATTAAGTATTCTTAAAATAGTAGCACATCATGAAGTAGCTTCCACAGTAGCAAATAATGAAGTTTAACAACCCATGATTTTTTTTCAATCTTCTCTTTTGCCATATAAAACTGATTTTTTTCACTGAGGTCTTAATAGCTTAGAAGCTTTGTTATTTCCTATTGAATGAAAGGAAAACTATCAGGACTATAATGGCCAAAATGCCTAACCCCCAAGGTATTAGCATCAGCTTTACTTTTCAGTCTATTTTAAAAGTTTTAATACTGAATTATTCTAATATATTCAATATATATAATAGGTCAAATAAGGCCCAAATTTTAAAGCAAATGAGTGAGTTTATGCGTATTTGTTTATTTTTGTCTTATTGTAATGTGCAAAATCACATTCTCTAACAGGTTTGGCTTCATTGAGTTTTTGGCATTTTGGTGCATGGCCTTTAAATCCCTCTGTAAATATTTTGTGATAGCGTCCTTTTGGACTGGATGCCAATTTCTCAGCCTCTTTTACAGAAAAGCAGAGCTGGTGAATGTGCACAGTGTTTCTTGGCTGTAGCATTTAAATAGATATGAATGCTACTGATGTGCAGGTGTGTGTGCGTAAGTTGAGAAAGTTTAACAAACACTTCAAAATGAATTTTCAAGCAGCATACAGGGAGTTATGTGCACAAGTATCCTGTTTTTAAAGAATTTCTGTGTTTTATGTTGCCACAAATCCAGATTTAGCAGATTTCCTTTGGCTAGTCAGGCACAGACTACATTCTTTTTCTGTCCAATGGCTTTGCTCTATTCCTAGTATTTCCTCTGGCTCAGAATAGGGGAAATTCACTCTGGAGAAACTGCTGCCTTCACTCTGTGTTAATATTATTCTCGTCAACGGATCATGCATGCGCACGCGCATACACACACACAAGAAAGCAGGAAAAGGTTTAAATGCACAGTCTGTTGTCATGTTTTGCAGAATCATTTTATCTGCAGGTTAGTCATTGTACATAGCTTTGAAAATGAGACTGGGCAATATATCCAATTAACAGTTGAGTACAAGCATTATATAAATGTTATTAATATTTTTAAAATTCAGCATTTCCAGTGCTAGAGAGAAAGCTGGTCAATGCTTAGGGTTGGTTAGTTTGCTTATGCCAATTCTTGCATAGATATGTTAGTCTTTTGTGTATAAGAGAAAAAATATCCTCCTGTCTAACAAATTAACCTTACTATTTGTTGAACTTTGGAAAAATGTTTCACACCACCACCCCTCTCCCTTTAGCCTCCTACTGGCTTAGAATAGTTTGGTAATTTTTTTCTGGAAACTGGAATAGAAGATTCAGTTTAAACTATTAGAACTCTGGTGTATCCTAGATGACTGTTAAATGAGTATTCAGGACACTCTTTAGTGGTATAATTCTCTGCCTTACTGATCATGCAGTCAAAAGGGCCTGCCTTAAAATCTTAGTAAGTTCCATTTATATTATTACATTTATTTACAATTTATATATTATTTGAAGAAAAAGAAAATAACTGTTTTTTGTTGTCTTAAAAAGTATTCAAGTTAATTTAGTAAATAATAGGGATGCAAAAGCCTATTTAAAAAGTTAAACGTTACATTTAACTGGTTAACTGGGATCCTGCAGGCAGGGGATCCTGCAGGTAGGATCCACCTGATGCAGGAGGGGGCTGGCCAGCCAGGTCTGCCAGGCTGCTGGCTGCTCCAGCCAGGCGAGGCTGGGGCTGCTTAGGCCAAACCTGCCTCTCTGCATCGCGTGTGGGAGGCTGCTCCAACAGGGCGCATTACAAGCAGGGAGTTGCTCCCACACAGCCAGCCTGGAACGCCCCTTGCCCGTGGTGCAGTGTGGTAGAGCCAGCCAAGCTGGAACAGCTCCCTGCCTGTGTCATATAGGGGTCTAATCCGGTTAACCGATTACCTGGTAAGCATCACCTGGTAAGGGTGATGCTAGCTGGATAATCAGTTAACCCTTTACATTCCTAGTAAATAAACAGAAACTGTAGTGATGAAGTCAGACTAGGTGATCACAATGGCCTTTTCTGGGTTTATAAACTGTGAACTTTGGTGTCCTGCCCGAATTATAGTTTGGCTTCTTACAGTGTACATACCCTAAACATCTTACAGTATACATACCCTAAACACCTATATTTTAGTTTATATATGATGTTTTTCTTAAATTGTTCTAGTGTTATGGTATGCTATTTAACAGCTGCATACTGAGGCCTTTTGAAAAATGTATATTTTGAGATTGCTTTCTATGGCTACCGTCTCTATGATTTTACTTTGGAAAAATGTCTTTTAGTTGGACTTCAACTTCAGTATTGCCATAGATGCTTTACAGTCTGTAAAGGGTGAGAATCTGTGGGAAGTATTTCTGCCTAGCTCTCCCTTTCTCTGTGTAAACAGTTTTGGTTTTCTTCATTTCCCAGCCCTCAAAAGCAGTAGGTCTGATATGCCTTTACTCCTAGTGAAATGACCCTATATTGTTTCCAACCTTGGTACAGTGTTCAAAAGACTAAAGATTAACAGATTTTCTTTGGCCTGTTAAAGATTTTTATCCATTCTCCAACTTTCTGTATTAAAACTGCTGAAGGCAACACTAGTACAGTCAGTAGTCCCATTAATATCTTTGTAAAAACAGGGAATTTAGAAATGTGCCAGCTAGTAGCAGTAGGTAAGGTTTCTGTTCTCGGAACTATTGCATGTTCAAAGAAGGTAGGAAGACATCAATCAACAACCCTTATTCTGTGTAGGCAATTAACAAATTGTATTAATGAAAAATCATGTTACCTAGAAAAAGCCACACCTGGGAAGAGGGTGATAATCATAAATATCAGCTGAGCTGCTAATTGTAATTTGTTATGATTCTACTTGTTGCTAACGATACTGAGAAATGAGACTCAACATTCAATTTATATGAGGAGGGAAAATCCTAAGCAGACTGTTTGTTACTTCAGTATTCTTAGATCACTGGGCTCCTGAAGAAAACACAACTACAGGATTTCTTCAAATCTCTTCTGCTTTGTTTTCATTGGTGGAGATTTCTGCACCAGCTCCCTGCCTCTGCATTCATGCCTCACCTCCTAATTCTTTAATCCAGCTCACTTACCTTTTTAGTTATTTTTTTTTAAATTAACTAACAAGACATTTATCAAACATAATTACTCAATCACTCTGCTTTTGCTTGCCTTTTCTACTCTTTTGTCTAAATTTTATCTATTTCAATTGTAAGCTCTTCCAGTGTCCTGTTCACTACACTTTGGAGCTGCACTTTATAAATACATTTTAGAATTAATATTAACAGGCTTCCAGTACAGACACAATATGTCCAAAACATCTGAAATGATTTTTCCTTTATATGGCTTAGATCAGTAACTTTCATAATATAGTGTATATTCCATTTAAGTTATTCCTTTTCTTCTAATGCTTTTTTTTCTCACTCTTTAACCCAGTTAAACAAAATATATCCTCAACTCTTTCCCTAGTTTAAGAGAAGATTGTGTCTTGAATCTCATCAATTCACATAATGTGTCCTGGTTCAAAAAAGGATAAAATTGTACCAAAAAATCAGCCTTTAGGTTTCAGCTATATAAAATTGTTTATAGTAGGCATCAGATCATCTTAAGAATAGAACATGAATTTTCTCATAAATTTTAGAACTTTAATAACATACTCATCTTTATAGAGATTTAAACCAGAGTTAACTGTGGTATTAAGTTCACAGACTCACCTTCACAAGGCACTTCTTAATTTAATCTGGAAGAACATTATGCCACTCTGCTGAATAATCTTATCTTCCTAAGTGAAGCAGCTCATTTGGGGATAGTTTTCTCAAATCAAGATTCCTGCTCTTTCCATTCAAGATCTAGACAGAAATAATGTTTAGGTTTGAAGAAGTACTCAGTGTATGCTCACAAATGCCCCAAATTCTCTCTTATGATGTGACTCCTTCACACTCTACAAAAGGAGGCAGATAACTGGAAGAGTAACCTATCAGCATATTTCACTCATCTCACCCCTCCAAGTGCCTGCCTACCCAGATAGAATAAAGTAGCTCAGGCATGAAAAGGTGTGTGAACAGAGTACTCCGTGCGCCAGCCTTTATGAGCTGGAGAATTGCTTCTAGAGGAAAGTTACAAGCTAAAATAAGTTTGAGCTTTCTCTAGTTCTGTTTTCATTTGGGATGCTCCAAATTTGGGAAGCAAAGCCTCTTTGTGCCTGCCATCAACCCCAGAACTAGGTTTTAAAGGGGGATTTAAATGACAGTAAGGAGGGCATTTGGTAGATAAGAAGCCGGAAGATGTTCCAAAAGTAGGAACTGTTTGAAAATAACACCATATTAGGAATGGTAGGAAACAGGAAAAGGAAGCAGCAAGGAAAGAGGATTGAAAGTAGGGTTGTGAACTGCCAGTCGCTTCCCCCCCTTGCTGCCTCTATCAGAAAGAGGAAAGGGGTATTTCAAAGTGGCAGCGCTGTGTGAAGCCCGGGTTAGCCGGGGACACCCCGCTAAACCCGGGCACCGTGTGGTGCTGCTGCTTCGAAATGCCATATGGAGCCTGACACCGTGTTCCCTGTGGCATTTCAAAGCAGCAGCACCGCATGGAGCCCGGGATTAGCTGGGGACTCTGAGCTGGGGACTCTGCCGCTTTGGAACGCCGTAGAGAGCACGGGGCCAGCGGGGGACTCAAGCAGTCCCCTGCTGGCCCCATGCTCCCCGCAGTGCTTTCGGCTTTGAAATGTAGCAACAGCCCTGGGGTTGTTGCTACACTTCAAAGGTGGAGGCTCCCTTACTGACTAATTGAATAGTCGATGCATATCGACTATTTGATTAGCCAATTTATCTAAATTTAACATCCCTAATTGAAAGCAGAATAGGGGATGATGGGAGTGACACAGAGTATAAAACTAGAACGGAAATACAGGTGGGACAAGATTTTTAGGGCTTTGAAGGTAAATGTGAATTTTTTAAAATTTGATTCAAGAAGCAGGTGGAAGGTTAGACAAGAGTGCAATATTATGGTAATAGTGGTGTAAACACCCCTAGATAAATAGTGTGTGAAAGGGAAAAAAGAGAGAACTTTAACGGTAGCTAAGCTGCATAGACTAGAGTTGTAGAGGTACAATGGTAGAAGGCCAGAGTGGTGAAATCTAAGATATTCAATACAAGAGATGACCATGTGAGTAGTGAAGAATACCAGATTTTGGTGATGGTATTAAAAAGAAACATGTAACAAAGGTTAGCAAGAGACAAGATGTGGAAGGAGGAAGGAGGAAGAGAAAACTCAAAGATGATTCTGAAACGGTGAGTCTGAGAAGAGGGAAGGAACAGCAAAGAGTGCTCAGAATGGAGGATAAATTCAGTTTTTGAGAGAATAAATTTGAGGTGGTTACAGGCCATCCAAGTGGAGGTATCTGAGATGCAACTGGAGATGCAAGATTCAGTAGCTGGAGTTGGAAGCTGTGCATAAAGGTGAGGGATGAAATCATGGTAGCTCATGGGGTCAGCAAGAGAGACAATATACATATGATCTAAAAAGGTCTTGTCTTTTCTAGTTTCTGTTAATCAGATTTTCATGATTTTACTGTAGGTGTGTCCGGTTATATAATTGAAGAAGATGAAGACGACAAATACTCCGATAATTAAAAAGTAAACTTCAGTAGTAGGCTACCTACAATAGATGCAGAATCTGTTCACTACATGGATAGTGGAAGAAGGTTGCATAGAATGTATAGTGTTTTTGTATTTTATGTTGCATCATTCATTTGAAATTATAAGTAATAAGGAAATAAAACTGCAGCACTATAAAATCTTAGTGTCTTACATGAGGCTTCAGCTATGCCATCCTCATTTAGATTAGTTCTGGGATGTGGTTAAATTCCTCTATACTAAGTGGGAAAAAAACTTTGAATATCTATGTTCATAACTTGGTAGTAATGAGAACAGATAACATAGTATCAAATAACCTCAGATGGAAAGAGTGGAACAATGTAAATCAGGACTACTCAACATGCGGCCCGTGGCCTGTTTTTTGAGGCCCGCGGGTGGGAGCCAAAACAAAAAAGTAGTTCATATAATGGTCTACTGGTGATATACGTTTTAGTAGTTAAATTCCTGGACTGTCATTGCTCATTAAAAGTGCTGTCATATGGGTGGAAATTGCGTAAATATTGCATTTTATTACTATCAGCAGAACTGACTTAAATGGGGCCTGCATGTTGTGTAGTCTTGCCTTAATCTTTATATTCATGCCTATCAGTGTGAAAGAAGCTATTTAAATATATTTGCACATATATTTGCATGCATATGCAACCACACTTTAGTTGAGGCCCTTGGCATTTGCTGTGAGTATCATTGTGGGCCCTGGGGCTTCCAAAGTTGAGTAGCCCTCATGTAAACCTTACTTCTAGAAACAATCACTCACTTCAACAATAAATAAGTTTGACATTGGAGAACAAAAAGATAATCACATTCCAAATGCAGAGACTTAGAGAAATGGAAGTATTGCTATACTATTTCCATCTAGATACTGCAATTCCTATGTCTTGAAGAGCTTTACACCTGTACAGAATCCACTCCGTATAGTACTCTCCTGGCCAAGATGATACTGGTTTAATAATTTTTTAAATTTAATTTTGCCCCAGTGTCTCTTCATTGTGAAAGATGGAATTTTTTTCCTAAAAAAATACTAGGATAACATTACATTTTTCCTCTTAAGAAACTAGTTTACATGGGAATATGTGTAATTAATTCATAAAATCTAATGTGCCATAGCTTTGCAGATTATTTTACAGTTATTAAAAAGACAAAATTTCTGCTTTTAATCAGTAGTCTTGAAGCCTTAATATTACATCTGTAATGCAAGAAATGCCCTGTTCTTCAGGTGAATTCCATTGAATAACAGTGAGTTCCTGTAAAAGAGAGGTTATTAAAGACAGGCAGATTTCTTTTTTTAGGCTTCATCAGACAAACATAAACAATTAAGACAGCAAAGGACAGAAGTTAAAACAGAGATATTCTGACTTACTTTATAATGTGAATGGATCTTTGTAAATTTTGTTTATTTTTCATTAAGAACAAAATAGGTGAGAGGTGAGAAAAAGGTAGCACAGGAATCAAAGTAGCATTCAAAATTATGTTGTCTGAACAAATGAATAGTATGACAGAGATCAAGAATTCTGTTTGCCAGAATGAATTTAATTACAGAGATTTGCTGTTTTTAATTTAATTATAAAAAGTCAAGTGAACATGCCTTTTACTTATTATTGGAACTACTCTCAAAATCAAACCAAAATGTTTATATTATTTAGGTTCATTATTTCATTTTTTATACAAATATGGAAGAAAAGAAGAGGGAGAACCACGGGAAAATAACAGACACTTAAAACTTTTTAAACCACTGACATCTTGAAATTTTAAATTTATTTTTTAGAAAATGGGGTCAAATAATGCAAGGAGTGTGAAAGAATGCGGGTGTTGTTATCAGTACATTGTCCAAAATATGTTTTTTGGCATCTTGAAATTATCCTCTGCCATCTTTTGTAACACTTTCATAGATTTACTGTACCTATCTGGACCTGGGGGAACAGAGATGGGAATAAAAACCTTTTACTTAAAATGTTCCCTTTTTGAATGAGACTTTCTTGGCACGATAGCCCCTTTTTGCTTTTCTTCATAGTATTTTTGACATATTAGTGAGTATGACAAAAATTGAGACTTATACGAACAATCACAGATTGCTTTTTCAACAGGAGCATGCTAAATCCTCTTTTTTGTTACTTCCAGTAGAAGCTAGTAATATTTGCCAAGGTTATTATGTGGAATAACCCTTTGCTTCTCTGTTTTTACTTTGTTTAAACTATATTTTTATATAATGACTGTTCTTAGGTGAAAAACCATTTCGCTGTGATGAATGTGGTATGAGGTTCATACAGAAATATCATATGGAAAGGCACAAGAGAACTCATAGTGGAGAGAAGCCTTACCAGTGTGAATATTGTTTGCAGGTAAGATGGTTAATTGAAATAATTCACATGATTGAAATAACAAAGCTGATTCTGAAGTTATACACATAAGAATTTCTCTAAATTTTGCAGTCTGACAATCCTACAGATTGATGTAGAAAAATTATAGTAATGCAAACTGTATGTTGTAGGCAGCCTTCCGTTGAAGTGGCTGAAGTGAATTAATGAGTATATTTCTTACAGTCAAAGATGGCTTTTCTTATTTACATTTTTCTCTAACTTAAAAAAAATCCTCTACAGTACTTTTCCAGGACTGATCGTGTGCTGAAACATAAACGCATGTGCCATGAGAGCCGTGACAAGAAACCTAATAGAAGTGCCACCAAAATTGGCCTTTTGACATCAGAGGAAGATCCTGGCTTCTCTACACCCATGAAAGACAGCTCCTTGCCAAAAAAGAAAAGGCAGAAAACAGAGAAAGCAAAGTCTTTGGACAAGGAAATTGGAGATAAATCAGAACAGAAGAAGGATAAAAATGACTTCTTGCCTTTGTATTCTGCCAGTGCTAAAGTAAAGGACGAATATATGGTGGCAGAATATGCTGTTGAAATGCCACATTCTTCTGTCAGCGGGTCACACTTAGAAGATGCAAATTCTGGAGAAATACATCCTCCTAAACTGGTTCTCAAAAAAGTTAATAGTAAGAGAAGTCTAAAACAGCCACTTGAGCAAAGTCAGACCATTTCACCTTTATCTACATATGAAGAAAACAAGGTTTCAAAGTATGCCTTTGATCTTGTGGATAAACAAGGTTTACTGGATGCCGATGGTAATGCTGACATTGACCAAGTTGATACTTTACAGGAAGGACCCAGTAAACCTGTACACAGCAGCACTAATTATGATGATGCAATGCAGTTTTTAAAGAAAAAGAGGTATCTGCAAGCGGCTAGTAATAATAGTAGAGAATATGCCTTGAATGTAGGTACTATAGCATCTCAACCTTCAGTAACACAGGCAGCTGTAGCAAGTGTCATTGATGAAAATACCACAGCATCCATATTAGATTCACAGGCACTGAATGTGGAAATTAAAAGTAACCATGACAAAAATGTCATTCCAGATGAGGTGCTTCAAACCCTACTTGATCATTATTCCCACAAAGCTAATGGACAGCATGAAATATCTTTTGGCGTGACGGATACTGAGGTGACCTCCAGTATATCAATCAATTCTTCTGAAGTATCTGAGGTCAACCAGTCTGAAACTGTTGGAACAAGCTCTCAAGCTTCCTCATCAGATAAAGCCAGTATGTTACAAGAATATTCAAAGTTTCTACAACAAGCATTGGACAGAACTAGCCAAAATGATGCCTATTTGAATAACCCGAGCCTTAATTTTGTGACTGATAACCAGACTCTTACAAGCCAGTCAGCGTTCTCTTCCATAGACAAACAGGTCTATGCGTCTATCCCTGTTAATAGCTTTCGATCGGGAATGAGCTCTCCATTAAGAACAACTCCAGACAAGTCTCATTTTGGACTAATGGTTGCTGATTCCCAGCACTCTTTTCCCTTTTCAGGTGATGAGGCAAATCATTCTTCCTCCTCTTCTACGCAGGACTTCTTGGATCAAGTGACTTCTCAGAAGAAAGCAGAGGCACAGCCTGTCCATCAGGCTTATCAAATGAGCTCCTTTGAGCAGCCCTTCAGAGCTCAATACCATGGAGCAAGAGCTGGAATATCATCTCAGTTTAGCACTGCCAATGGACAGGTGAACCTGCGAGGACCAGGGACAAGTGCTGAATTCCCAGAATTTCCCTTGGTGAATGTAAATGATAATAGGGCTGGGATGACTGCTTCACCTGATGCCACAACCGGCCAAACTTTTGGCTAAGAAAATCTTTGTAAATAATATTGGCACTTTAGAACAGATCTGTCAAGAGTGGGGTTGCTCTGTATAAGATGCAGTGCTGTACAGCTTTTAAGAACATTGTGTTATAACAAAAGTAAGCTGATATAGCAAGATCAGTAACTTCATTTTTTGGTTAGTAACCAGTCATTGAACTGCTTTACATGTTGTCTCCCCTATAAAAGGCAGTTTATTACTTACTTGTTTGAGACCAGAAACTTGCTATTTTACATACACTTAAATTTCAAGCAAACAAACAAACAAAAACAAGTACCACCCAAGGTAATGGGTGCCACCCATAATAGTTTCCTATTTAGTTTCATTGTACGTTCTTGGGAGAACAGTAATTGTCTGAGATTATTCATGTTGTCATTTTCTAAGCTTGTCAATGTAGTCATTGCTCTTCCGCAGGGAATCTAAATATACTAAACAAAGTAAACTAAAAGTTTAAATATCAAGAGATTACGGTGAAGCAACATTGGTGTATTCTATGGAGATACCCTTTCTTCTCCCTCTCTTAAAATGAAGTATATGTCGTATGCCCTTTATATTTGCTTTGCATTACACTGAGCTGTGTTTTCAAGGAAAAAAGTAGTAATAAATTCTGATAGACTAACTCCATTATTTAAAAGTCTAATTAATTTAAAATACTTTAAAACTTTTTTAGCAAAATATATGTCTGCTAATGCATTTACTTCAGTCTTGAAGTGTGTTGCATATTTCTTTGTACAGTTGAACCTGGATATAACTTTTTTATGATTCTTTCACATACAGATATCAAGAGTTTGAAGTTTTAGTTAACATAATCTGTAGGTTACATTCCCAATTGCATAAAAGCTTACACAAATTGTGTATCCCGAGATTTTAAAGCTTTAATTGTACTTTACCCTGATTATTCACAATGATTAACAAAGAGCACTTAGATTCTTTTTGATATTTTTTGATTTCTCAAAGAATAAAAAACTATTTTAGATTTTTAGGTTTGTTATGGCTGCATCATTATCATCTCATACAACATTGATTATTATCTTTTAATTTAAAATGAGATTAGAATTTCTTCGCTTCTGTAAAAACTGGTTTAATTCTTTCTGTCTAGATCTTTGACAATTCAGATAATTAAACATACTAAATCATCCCAGGAAGCTGAAGAAGTAGGCCTTCTAATTGCATATCTTTTAGTGATTTCTTAATGAACAATGTTCATTACATTTTACCAAAACTGTTGACTAATGTTAGTGAACAGAATTTTTTTCTCCATACAAATGAGTGACCCGAAGCTTTTGTTGCATTTCACAGTATAAATAAACTACAAACTTTATCCCTGTATCATGAATATGTTTTTTTAATAGTACTTTGGCTTGATGTATGCAGAAAGGTACGATAAATAGTTCTCTGCATTTTTAAAGGGGTTAGGATGGAATAATATAAATGTGCTGTGTAGTTTAAGTTAACAATTTTAAAATTTTGAACTCTAGACTCATTCCTTTGAACCTTTCCCTAGAGGGGACACTGTCAGGTAGTTTAAGGCAATTTAAACCTAACATCACCCAGTAAGTGGGGATACAGATAAGGATGCATACATCCTTTTACAGCACTGTTCCTGGCTGATATCTCTCAAATGAAACCATCAGCTCGGAGAGGAGGTTGAACGTCATCATGCTGAAGAACACCTTGCCAGCAGACTTGAGCAGTGGGAGAGCGCAGCTTACCCTTTCCCAAAATAGTACTACATGTTATTGTTTTAATTGTCTCAATCCCTTCCTCTCTACACCTTGTGTGGCATCATTATAGTTGTAGTATAGTAGTTGTAGTGTAGTAAAATGGGCCTTTCTTGGGCCCATTTTAGGAAGAAAGTTTATCTGGAATCCATAGACTGCATCTCAAGGGTATTATTTACATGAGCTTCCTGCATAACTCATTTGTATACAGTGAGATCAGTTTCTTGTTGCCCTGTGATGATCTTAATTATTAGGAATCATTGGTCCAATGTGCAGCTGTTTTTGGTGCTGCAAGTTCTTATATACCCTACTACAGTAGCAGTTATAGTAACTGGTCTGAAGATTTGGCCCTGAGTTAAACAGAAAAGTAAACATCAAGGGAGAAAAGCAAAATCGCTGTAGAATAGTAGTGACACATAAGAAATCATCTTTAAAAGAATATTTTAATCTGAATGTGCCCCTTTAATTTTTTCGGCATTATTGTTAATCTCCTGTCCTAGTTGCTTAGACATATATGTACGTATGGCACCTAACTCACAAGAAGATACAACCTATCATGAAGCAGGTACCTCATTTCCATTAAATATTACCTCATCACATCCTCACTTTAACTGCCCCCATAGTGCTACATTGGCAACTTCAGTTTAATGTCCTGCCATTTCAAATATCTGTCCATTTATTTACTGCCATTATAAGAAAAATCCCTTGTGGCTAGATAATCACAGCACTTAGTTGGATACATGGGAATAAGATGGAGTAAGGCCTACTCTGCCCTCCCCAGACTGATGACATTGGATATGTTGAAGAGGGCAGGAGCTTACTCTCCCGATACTCTTGTAAGAAAATGCGGGTGGAGGAACCTTGGCTCCACTCTTTCTGTTCATTAGCCAGAATAGTTAGCTTGTGGCATAGAGCTGAGTAAACTATTTCACACAAAGGGTGAAATAACTTGCTTCTTCCTAGAGCAGGGGTGGGGAACCTGCTTGCCTGGATCTGGCCCACGAGGCTCAGGGTGCCCTCTCCCCCAGCATTGTACAAAATCTACTCGGCATGGGCCCCCTAGACTCCGAGAGGGGAATGTTGGAGTGTCTTTCACCCTCTCTGTTGGGGGCCACCTCATTGGGGGCTTGGGGGTGTTTTGCATCTGTGTGGCCCCCCTACTGATCTTTCTGTGGGTCAGTGGCCCCTGACCCAAAAAAGGTTCCCCACCTCTACCCTAGAGCAAAGTTGGGTTATGGGAGGAAGATAGGCTTTCTGAGTCACAATTCATTCTCTGGTTTGCTTCCGGGGCATTACAGCTGTATTTGGTGCCTTAGGTTGCTTAGCATTTTCATAACTGGTTGTAAAGTTCCCACTCTATCCAATGGTAATTATTTTGTTGATCTACTTTATATATGTTCCTAGCCTCTGTCTGTCAGAGGGTGGAGATGGATGGCAGGAGAGAGATCACTTGATCATTACCTGTTCGGTTCACTCCCTCTGGGGCACCTGGCATTGGCCACTTTCGGCAGACAGGATACTGGGCTGAATGGACCTTTGGTCTGACCCAGTATGGCTATTCTTATGTTCTTATATAATTAAAGGCAGTGCTGATTGATTGTTAACTCATGGAAACGTAGGGCTTTTCTACCTGCAGAAATTTAAGAGCAGAATTTTCCCAAAATGGTTGTGTTGCTACAGTTATTCCAGGATAGTTCTGCTGGTAAATTTCTCTTTTTTTATAAGCCAGTCTTTTTTAACAAGTTTATCATTTTAAAAAGTATTTTCTCCTTCAGCATATTTCATTTTTTCCTATCCTAACACACACAAACACATGATTTCCCCTTTTGATCTGGCAGATGTTTATTTTCATCTGTGCCACCTATGTGTTTGAAAAACTAAAAATGAAAATGACGTTTTCTTTGTTATATTGTTCATGTGCCAACATTATTTAGTCAGCATACTTTAGGAATAGCATTTACATCCCAGCAATCCAACTGAAGCTCTTATTTTGACTTGTGAAAGGTGTGGGCACGTGTGCATGTAAGGTGGATTTTTTTGTGTCTGTTTTTTTTCTGTGACAAGGTAACGATAAATTAAAGATGTATATATTTAGGAAATTGAGGGCATCTGCCCCCAGACAAATAATAATTTTAAATAGGTAGGATTTTGGAGCTAAATTACTTGACAGTATCCCTTTTAGCATTAGTCTTTTGTTAGGTTTTAACATGATTGCTGCAACTACTAATGAAGGAATTGGTTTGCAATGGTATATTAGTAAGCACCTACATTTTCTTGTACTGGTTTGAAAGTGAGTTAATGATAAATGATAGAGTTTGCAGAAGAGGATAGCATTATGTACTACCATACACTTTTCTTATAAACAGTAATATGAAGAATTTAAATCAGGCTTTCCAATCAATTTTTTCATGGTCCTGTAGGTCTCCTAGTGCTGCCTATGGGAAAATTATGATGCAAGGAGAAAATACAACAGCCTCTAACATGTTCATGTTTGCTTTACATTTTCATAACTTTTTATATTGTAGGTTGTCAATATTTTTGGAGAAAGGGAGCAGTTCAGTGATAAAGGGAAAATACAGTAAAATCTTTCTAATTCGCTGATTGCCTATCAAAGCACTGCCTAATACTTACCCACACAATCTTCTTTCGCCCTACTTTACAAAGTATTAATAGTAAAAATAATGTAGTGAGGTCTCACTTTTGTAAGACTGTTACTTCAACCAAGCATACTACGGAACTTTTATTAGTATACTCTGAAGTAGTATAATGAAAACTAACTACAGTTGTTGCACTAAATGAACAAACTACATTTTGTGATGTGATATCCTGGCCTTTGTTTGCTTACTTGCTACTTCTCAAAATTCAGTCATTTTGAATGGTTTTCCAAGTCATTACTGTGCATTAATGGGGTTCTGCTGTAGCTTTTTCCAAAACATTTGTTTTCCTGTCTGAAAAATCTGATATATATTGTTCAGAATATTAAGTTTGCATCATGTGCAGCAAAAATTTGAAAATTACCCTAACAGTTGGATTAATCTGATCTGATTTTTGCAGTATTGGATTATTCTGTGTATAAATTTGCAAACTGAATTTTCTTGTTAGTTTTTTTAAAATTAACTTAATTACAAATTGCAGGGAAAGTCCTAATATTCCTGGGAATACATTTGGAAACTCTAGCAGGGAGAAATATATCTGTGCTATGGATACTTTAGTTGTTAGTAATACACATGTGAACTTTCAAATTATATGGTTAGTACTGAGGCATAATAATGATTTTATGCTTTATTAGTGTTAAAAGTTCTACTAGATGGAAGCCTTGTAATTTTGAAAGTTCATTCATTTTATGTTGGTGCATGTTTATGTTAAGCATGTAACATTAAACTAGAATTCACTTTTGCAACAAATATGTACTAAGAAAGTATTACTGAATGAAAAACATCTTTGAGTTTAAATTTGAACTTTTGTTCAGTTTTAAATTGCTTTATGTCAGGGAAATAAATTTTATAGTTGCATTTGCTATACTCTGAATATAAAAACCTTATGTTTCCTTTTTTAAACAATTTTTTTTCTTAGGATACACAAATTGAGGCAAGCAAACATTTCTAAGAATTGTTTCTTGCTTTCTTTAATCCAATGGATGGAGAGGTAAAATTGTGTAAACATTATTTTATTTTTTTATGCAATATCTTGCTGTAAATATGATTTATCAAATAAGGATGTATGTATGATTGAATCTCTGATTCTGCACAGTTAGAGTTTATCTATAAATATAAATGTGTCTTGACAATCAAGGACTTACGTCAGTCTTCCTTTATGATGTTTATTATTGTTATGCATTCCATTTGTTTGACTTGAGTACCAATGTGGAAATCTGTATTGTCTGTAAAGTATGTAATGTTTTTATAGCTTGTTTAAAAAAAATCACAAAAAAAATGCTGTAAATATATACAAACTGATCACAGTACTGCTTTATGTTAGAAGGCATATAATGTTGTACTGTATGTAAGCAATAATACATGACAGTGCTAACTTTACAAGTAGCATAAGGATAGTTCCAAAAATAGTTTTGGAGTTAATAGCCTTGTTTGAGTTAATCAATATTCTTAATCATTTTTATAAATAAATTCAACTGTCCTCCTGTCGCAGTATATAACATTGTTTACACAGCACAATTTCAGTCACAGAGGAGACAGTCTTTAGATTTATGACTTCATCTATATATGCTTTAAGTAAGAAATGAATGGCTTTAGTGCACTTCTGCAAGATATGAGAGACTGGAAAAGTTTAGTTTAAAAAGAAGAGAGATGCTTTTCTGCTTCTGTGCTGATTCCTGACAATTCTTGTACTTTAATTCTGAGTCCTTAAGTCCTGATACTGACCTGATGTGACTTTGGGTTCCAATATAAAGGAATAGTTTTCTTCATAATTCATATGCAGTTAATTAGTGCAAGTTGTATGTTCATTTTACATGCTTATTTTTTAAGTCTGAGCTATCCTCAACTGATGAGATGGGTTTATTCAGATATTAAGGTGTCATAAATTCAAACTGAATAGGTATTGGGCTGCAGAGTGTGGCATAGCTATTTGAACACGGTCATCACTGCTTTAAAAAAAAATCACAGATTTATAAATGTAAATGACCTACATTTTATAAAAGAAATGTTTTTAAATGCTAGTCAGTTATATAATATGTGTTTTGAAGGATTTGCTAGTCCACTTCTGTCACTTTTAGTACACTGGTATCTTTTATATGTAATGTATGCTTTTTATTATTGTAGCAAAAACGTTTCAGTAGAAGGAATTTTGCAACAGTATGCGGGGAAATTTTCATTGTCAGAATTGAATTTTACTGGATTTTGTCTGTTTACTCTTGTCTTTATTTTAATGTGGTCTGGAAGGGAATTTCGTATCCAAATAAAGCAGGTGACATCCTTTTATTTCAAGGGTATACTATGTAGTGCTAAATTGAGTCTGGAATTATGATTTTGAATATATCTATATCTATATATGTATATTGCTGTATAGATATATATAGATACAGATATAGATATATTAGTGGAACACTGTTACAGTGCATTTTCTAATATAGTGTTATTTTCCTGAAGTCCATATGCCTTCTTTGTATTTCAACTAATAAATAAAAGACCAACACCCTAGAGTTACGTATTTGGAAGGATAATAAGTTTATTTCAGTGGTTATACAGTATTCTTTTAACTTACACCATCAGTTCCGTCCATTTTACTGTCTGTGTAAAAATAAGAAAAGCAAAATTCAAATTCCATCTGTAAAAATATGTATATAAGTAATAGATGGTTTTGTATAAACCTGAAAAGTATGAATTTGTATATTTCTTATGTTTCTGATAGAAATTAGGATGTCAGTCTTAGTTCCTGTGAGATCAGGAATTTCTTGAGAAAGAGGAGGGTGTGGGGGGTGTGTGTGTGTGTGTGTGTGTGAGAGAGAGAGAGAGAGAGGGTGAGATGGCAAACAAAGTATAAAAGGGTTATTTCATTTCAAAGCAGTCTCTCTAAGCATTTGAATTTAATAATCCATTCAGAAAGGTGAAAATATTTTGCAGGGAAGTTATTTAACCTGAATTACTATGATCTTAGGGTTTGATCTTGCTCCCATTCAAGTTAATGGAGCTTTGGTTACTTAAGCTGGAATTATAAAAAAGAAATGTGCATTGTTACCCTAAATAAAAAATAAATAAATAAAACTACTTGTTTAGCAGGCTTGGCCAAACTAATTTTTTTTATTAACAACACATTTTAAAAGATTGTTTTTCTGCCTTTATCTCTCTCCTAAAGCAATTTTTAAAATACTTTCGAAGTTGCTATTCCTATTGATTTGACTGTGATTGTAAATTAAATTTTGCTTGACAAAAATATGGCATGAATGATTGGATTGTTGTGCCTGTATAATACAGTGGAAGATGGTTTTATGCATAGTCATAGTGAATGATATTGTATTATTAGAATTGATTTATTCATTAAGTGGCTTAATAGGTTTCATTGCTTCTGACATAACTGTTTTCTTATGGTTAACTTAGCCATTTTGGGGGTTTAATACCCTTTTATGTATTGTGATACTAAAGGAAGTTATGTTATTTGCTTTCATTTTTAATTAATCTATTAGTTTGATAATTTATATTTGCAAAATGATGCATTTTAAATGTGGTCACTGGCTGTTTGAAAAATAAAAATATAGAATACTGTTTTATGAATTAAACTGGTTAGCAGTATTTTTCATGTTAGTTGATGTAAGACAAAATTTGATTTCTTAACATGGCAGATAAGGGCATGTAGAAATATGTTAAGTATGCCAGAACTTATCTGAATAGTTTCAACAAATAAGTGAAATATTTAAATATTTCACTTAATGGGATATAGCACATTTTCATAGGATTTATTTCCTGTTTTCCCTTTCTATAGATGTAGCACATTATTACCACACTTGATACTAATTTTAATTCAGAAATTTTGAGTTGATTGCATTAAAGTAGAATAGAATCACAAAAGATAAATGAGATAGATTGTTATGTACACTAATGGCCATTTACATCATATGACAGTATAAAGAGGCCTTAGTGTAAACGAGAATCAGACCTTAAGTACATGTCAGAACTTGAATATTAAAGTTTTGAATATATTGGATAAAATGCATAATATGTGTAATATATAATCTAATTGAACAAATTCTTCCTGCATTAAAGCAGACTCCTTAAAAAGAATTGCAATGCATAACATTCTGCATTTACAAGGAAGAGTATATCTTGTAATAAAAAATAAAAGCATGCCCTAGTGCTAATCTCTAAACATTTTGCATATATTTAGTGCCATTATTTTACTGAAATGTTTTTTAATATTGATGATTTTGGTACATAGGACCATTTCCAGTAACAAAATAAGTGGAAATCCATTTGACTTTGCATAAGAAGTAGACTTGATAGCTACATCACATTATATGTAAAGAGGACACACACAAGCATATAAACTCTGAAGTAACACTTGTATGACTCGCCTTACTCCACTACCTTTTAGTCTATGCACATTGCTTTCAGTTAGTGTACCATAACGTGATTGTGGACGCAACAAAAAACATACATCCCATAAATACGGGTTGAGTACACTATGCATATAAATATGATGCATCACTTCTAATATGATTTTATGAACATGTAAACCTATAGCTTATATAGAAAAGAATGTATAAAGAACCTCACAAATCTTTGACTATAGGCATACTTTGAAATATGACCGAAAAAGTTGCACCTCCTTACTCAAATCTGTTTTCTGTATTCTGTTATATTTTCTTAGTGCTGTTTATTTTTAGGATTTTTTTTTAGTTATTTATTGGAAGTAAGACACCATTTAAATCTGAAATTGGTAGGCTAAGAATGTTGGATTTCATGCTTTAAATGTAAAATTGTCAAATAGTAAAATAGATCTGTGATTTTGAAAATGGGGACATTTGTCAATAATTTGATGTAATATATTTGTCTACCCTCGTTTTCTTTTAAAAGTAGTACTTGCTGCAAACCAACTTGGAATACAAATATCCCCTGATTCTTCACTGAACCAATATTATTGCAGAGAGAATAACACATTAAGCTATCTTTAATTTTTGCTATGGTTATCATACAGAGAAGTGTAATCATCTTGCTCTTAATACAAATTCCTTAACAGCCTGACCTATCAGAATAGGTGCTCTGTGTTTAGAAGGATACAATCCTTATGCAAAACTCGGAATTTTCCTTTTACTTCATGTGAGGAACCATCCTGAAGCTCTACTCCAGTGATCCACTCATGTAAATGGACACTGGTTATTACCAGCGTCTGCAAAAGAGTTAGTACGAATCTAATCCATTATCCTCACTAAGCCAATGAAGGATTGTTTCCCACAGTAACTAGTATGATGTTTTGTTTAATCTTCTTCTCAATACATGGATTTAAACAAGTGAAAATCTTTTGTTGGATCTTAACTACTTTTTGAGAGGGACTGAAAATGGCATTAGAATATGTTTTCCTTTCAGAAATTAGTAAAGCCAGCAACACTGAAATAATGTTTCAGGTAAGTGGCCTCCTCTTTCTACTTACACTGCAGGGCTCCCCTTCCAGTTCCCATTTTCCATCACAGCATCCAAGCCAGGCTTTACATTATTAAACCTGTCAGGTGTGTGTGTATGAAAGCCACTTCTCTTGGTCATTGGCAGTTTATTAAACATAATGGTTTGGCAAGATGTTGCCTGGTAAATCCAGTCTTGAAAATTCTACTCCTCCACTTGCCTGGTTTGAGCACAATTCTTGAGAGACAAGTAAAATATAATACTTTTAAATGATCTCTTGGTAAAGACTAGGCAAGTGTAGGTTTTGTCCCTGGGTTGGTAAGTTTTCATGATCGTTTTGGAAAGGAGTTGGTGTAATTCTGTTCCTTTAGCAGGCTTGCTCAGTAAAGTAAAATTCTTTCACTCATTGTAACTACTGGCATAGTGGCTCTCCCTGGCTGATGGAGGAACATACCTGTCAGCTAAGGAATTAAAAAAGGGACAGATGAAAGACTGGAGAATTGGATTGTCATCAGCTCACTCCACTCTTATGATAGTCGAGTTATACTTATTATTTTAATGCTTATCTCTTTTGTATCACTTTTCGTTGGTGATCTCAAACAGCTTTACACAGATCAGTTCTATTATTCCATATTATAGAGGGAAAAACAAAAGCAAAGGGAAGGATGTGACTTGCTCAAGATCACCCATCAGACCAGTGGCTGAGCTGGAAATAGAACACAGGTCTCTCAAGTTGCATAGGCCCTTGTGTGTCTGGGACTGCTTTTTGGGTCATTATTAAAGTTTGGGCACTTAATTTAAAAAAAATTCCACAACTCTGTTTTATATGTGTCTCAGCTACAGCTGTACACCAGAATCACTGCATCCTGAAATGGCGTCAACTCTCTTTTTTTCTGAGCTGCTCGTTTAGGGAAGTTTGAAAGATACAAGTTCTAGATAGGTAGCTGTATGTTAAAGCCAGAGAGCCTTTTTGTCACGAGTTTAATACACAAGTGAAGGATACTTGTTATTGTGGAGATGGGAAAATTATCAAAGTTCCTGTCATTATTGAGGGGTTGGTGGCTTCAAAAGGACTTCTTTAGGAGCAGGTTACAGCTGTGACAACAGGGAGAGGGATTGGGCCTTTGTTTACACTATCAAAGTTGGGGCAAGGAGGAAGGAAACAAGGGTGTGCTGACAGGGAGTGAATATAAGAACATAAGCTGCTCTTAAAAATTTCCAGTGACAGAGATTCCACAACCTCTCTAAGCAATTTATCCCAGTGATTAACCAACCATCCTGACCGTAGGGTTTTTTTTGTACTGTCCAACCTAAACCTCTCTTGCTGCAATTTAAACCCATTGCTTCTTGTCCTATCCTCAGAGGTTGAGGAGAATAATTTTTCTCCTTCCTCGTAACATCCTTTTAGTTACTTGAAAACTGTTATAATTGCCCCTCTGTTTTCTCTTTTCCAGGCCAAACAAGCCCAGCTTTCTCAATCTTTCCCCATAGGTCGTGTTTTCTAGACTTTTAATCATTTTTGTTGCTCTTTCAATTCATCCACATCTTTCCTGAAGCTGGCACCCAAAAATGAACAGTACTCTAGCTGAGGCCTAATCAGCACAGAGCAGAGCATAAGAATTACTTTTCCCATCTTGCTTACAACACTTCTGCTAATACATTCCAGAATAATGTTACTTTTTGTTTTCTTTGCAACAGTGTCACACTCTTGAATAGTGGTCCACTATAATTCCTAGATCCCTTTCTAGTCAGTCATTTCCCATTTTGTATGTATGCAACTGAATATTCTTTCCTAAGTGGGGTTCCTGGCATTTGTCCATATTGAATTGGTCATTATTGAATTTCATCTTATTTACTTGATGCCATTTCTACAGTATGTCCAGATCACTTTGAATTTTCATCCTATCCTCTAAAACACTTGCAAATCCTCCCACCTTGGTATCTCCACAAACGTTATAAGCATACTGTCTATACAATTATCTAAATCATTGATGAAGACATTGAGCAAAACTGGACCCAGAACTGATCTCTGCAGAACTCCCTTGTTATGCCCTTCCAGCATGAGTGTGAACCATTGATAACTACTCTCTGGGAACAGTTATGCAACCTGTTATGCACCCACTTAATAGTAGCTCCATCTAGGTTGTATATCCCTAGTTTGTTAATGAGAAGGTCATGAAAGACTGTATCAAAAGCCTTGCTACAGTCTAGGTTTACCACATCTACTGCTTCCTCCCATCCACAAAATTGGTTATCCTGTCAAAACTATCAGGTTAGTTTGACATGGTTTGTTCTTAAAAATCTAAGCTATTACTTATCACCTTTTTGATTTTTGCAAATGGATTCTTTAATTATTTGCTCCATTATCTTTCCTGGTTATAGCAGTTAAGATGACTAGTCTGTAATTCACTGGATTATCCTTATTTCCTTTTTTTTTTTTTAAATAAATGGACACTATATTTGTCCTTTTCCACTATATTTGTCCATTGAATCTCTTGTGTATTCCATGACTTTTCAAAGATAATCACTAATTGCTCAGATATCTCCTCTGTCTGTTCCTTGAGTATTTTGGGATGCATTTTGTCATGTTGTAGTTCATCTGTGTATCTGACCTCCAACCAAGTGATATGTTGTTTCTTATCATTGTTGAGTGCCTTGAAACCTGACATGAACAAGAGCAGCTCTGTGGAATATCTTAGTAACACTATTGATGGTAGCTAATACCTGACATTTAAAAAAAATCATTGACACTTAAGCTGCCTTTCACTATAAGAAAGGATGTTAGAACATTTCTTCCAGTAAACCTTTATCAGTGGTAATTTTCTGACACTAGATTGTCTTCCTCATAATGTAGTAGTACAACCTGGAACTGTAGTGGCTATTACACTCAGAGTTCCTGGAAGAATGGATAATTCTCTCTCTCTCTCTCTTACACGCACACAGCAGCCTTTTAACTTATTACACACATGAATTTGATGGTTGGGGTAATATGGTATTTGTCAGTTTATATTCTATTTGCTGAAGGACCTAATTCCTCCTCCTTCTCCTAAAGGTCATTCACTAATAAATTCAATTTCCTACATTTTCTTTGCAACCTATCTCACCCCAAATCTGTCACAGGGGTAGCCACTGGTGGAGCATCACCTTCCCACCTAGCACCGAGGCCCTCTCAAGTACACGCTTGTGTGAATGCAGAAACTGAGGTCCTTGTGCTTATGGATCAGGACTCCTGGCTTAAGAGTGGATGGTTCTTGGCCTATCTACAGAAAGCCATGGCTGGGAGGGAGCAGAGTGGAACAGCCTAGTCTGTCACACCGCTGCCTCCACTCAGCACCCATTCCAGCCCTGGATGACTGATGAGAGCCAGGCCCCACACTGGTGATAACTAGCACCTTTCCCTCCCTGGCTTAACCTGTACCTGCCTGAGGGACAGCAGGGATCGCTCCTCTCCACTGAGTAGCCCATCACCCAGCATCCCTGCTCTCAAATCCCTTCTCTGCACTGTCTACACCCCTCCCCTATAATCCTGCACCCTAGTACTCAAATATATATTCAATAATCCACAGTGATATGCAGTACAGATTATTTGCTGTAGTAGCAGAACTTTGGTTGTTCCTCCTGCACCATAAGTTGGGACCCACCCCAATTTCTACTAACAACTGATCTATGTAGATGTCAGCAGCCATGCACTTTCGGGGGGCAGGGAGGACAGATACTTCCTTCTGTTGTATGCACTCAGCGAAAGTTTTGTGGGTGTTTTCCAAGGCAGTTTTTGGTGCTGTGTTCTGAATCCCAGTATCACCAAACCACAACTGTTCCTTTTTCTGGCTTCAATAGCATTTTCCCAGATGGAGTTCATTTTGTTGGCCTGTATTTCTGTGCATCTCACACTCAAGTGCCAAAGTAGGATACTGTGACAGTTATTGTACACTATTACCCACTGATTAGCAGAGCAGTTTGGCTGTGGTTCTGGTATCTTCTATGCCAGTACAGCTCTCTTACTAGCCTGCAAATGTGTATTCATAACCCTAGCCACAAGTTACATTTATATTCCACCAATATTGTAGGCAGGTGCCTTATTTCAGAACAGCCTCTCCCTGGACTGCATAACCTTTTAAGCTGTAGTTTGAGAGAAGTTAGCTAGCACTGGTACAGAAGTACAAGCTGTGACACTGAACGTATTCCATAGCTTTCACAGTTGCCTCTGTGATTTTTTTTCTCATGGTCAGATATTATTATTAGTGCCACTTTACAAAGGCAGAAATACAGGGATTTTGCTGTTGTTAAATCAAAAGCATCAAGTTAGTCCAAATTAAATGTCTATCACATGGTTCTCTCATCTTCTCTCAAGGGTGAGAATTGTGTGCGTAGTGGAATTGTTTCCTTTTGAGGTTGTTTTTTAAAATATGCACATTGCTGTGCGTGTGTCAGAGAAGACAGTTCAAAGGAAAGTACTTTGCACTTGGTGCAGAAGGTGGAAGTTGTGATAATCCTTACTAACATGCGTGTAAGTCAGAATCTTTTTCACATTCTTCTCCACTTACATAGGGCTCCCAGTCTCTTTAGTTTAAATGATCACTTGAGTGGGTAGCCATTTTAAATATGGGTGAGTTCCCTCTTGCTGACTAACCTCACTGCTACTATCTTCCCATCTCAGAAATTTGCTTCCTGCTGTCTGATTTCTTACACTTTCTGGGCCCCAGAATTTAGCTCCAGCCTGCTTGCTTGCTTTCACTGTACGCCATTTTTTTTATCATCTCATCCACACTGCCCATTAATCTATCTCCACATTCCAACCCTCTGAGCAGTTTCAGATGGCTGGCATACTATGATTTTATGGAGAAAAGAGATATGTTTTATTGTAAAGTCTGAGGATCAGTGTTCTGTCCTGCTAATTAGCATCCATCATCTCACAACCTTGAAATGGGAGCTCTGTATTACAGCAGAGGGGAGATTCCTGCTTTTCCTCCAGACCCTGAAAACACTCAAGATATTAAACATCAAGTTCATATTGTTCTTACATATAGAAAAGATATTTTAGGACATTTTTAGAAAACATGGACTGAAGGATGAACAATATGCAGATAACACACAGTTCTACCTATCCTTTTCCATGTATGACCATACCATTAACACCAATATAGCCCAGCATCTGGATGAGATCAGCTCATGGATAATGAGCAGCTGGTTGAAGCTAAAACCAAGCAAAACGAAGGTGATGCTGGTAGGCAGATTGAAGAGCAAGGAAAAGAGTAGCTAGTCCTATGACAAGATGGGAAGAGACAGTGTCATTAGTAAGTAGGATAGAGGCTGTCATTCAGAAGACTACATCTGAGGACAGAAGACTAGATTTGCTGCCAGAAAGAACAGAAGGAGAAAGGCTGGACAATTGCACTAGTATCAAGAAGAGCCAGGTCTACATGATTGAAGATTCTCTACTGGGAACAGCAGTCAGGTCTGTCACCAGAGCAGATCTGTGGAACAGAAGGGTGAGCCAAAAGCTAAGATACAGGATGTGAACCTGAGACTGAAGAAGAACTAATAGGAACAGGAAAGAACCCATTGATTTTCCTTCATGAAGGAGCAAATGATACTTACAGGTTCTTGCTATCAAGGAAAACGACACCACTCTGGGGAAGCCATGTAAAGAAATAAAGAGGCTCAGATGATCTTCAGTGAAGTTCTACCTGTCCCTAGAGGAGGAGAGGGAAGGTGAGACAAGAGTATGATGATCAACAGGTGGTTCAGGCAGTGGTTCTGTAAGGAGTGCTTAGGGATGGTCAACTACTGGGAGCACAGAGTTCTTGGAATGGACTTCACCTAAGTAGGGAAGAAAATAGTCTGCTGGGATGGAAGTTGGCAAAACTAATTAAGGGCTTTTAACTACTAATATGGGGGAAGTGATTGAGAGATGCTCATGTAATCTCCACACAGGAAGAAAATCAAACAAAAGAGATAACAGTGGTAAGAGGAACCACAGGGGATAGGCAAATGGACAAGAGGAAAGATAATGCCAATAACAGTAACTGTATAGTAAGCAATGCTAGCATAAAATTACTTTACCTAATTAGGTGAGAAATATGGGTGAACTCAAGCAAAAACAATTAAGATATACGGATTACAAAATGGAGGAACTGGAACGACTAGTTCAGGAAGTTTATAGGGATAAAAGAAATAAGATGGAATGACATTCATAACTGAAATATGAGTATTGACGGACATGTGCTGTTCAAGAAAAAACAAAATAAAGATAGAGAAGTAATGTATAATGGCAGGTAAATTGTAAAGAAATTAGAAGTGATGGAATGGAGAAAACAATCTGTTTGGGTCAAAATTACTTCAGGGAAGAATGGTAAAATAGACTCTACTGGGATTGTGCTGGGGTCTACTACAGACCTCCCAGGACGCGATTTTGCTAATGGATAGAGACCTTGCTAATATTTTAGTTAAGTAATTACTATTGAGAATTGTGCAATCATGGGAGACTTTAATTTCCCACATATAGATTGGAGGACAAGTGCTACTAATAATGGTAGGGCCCAGGTATTCCTGGATATGGTAGCCAACAGATATTCGATAGTTATTGAATCCAGAAGGGGTGATGCCATTTTAGATTTAGTATTGGTAAGAAGCAAGGACCTCATAGAAGAACCAATTGGAAAAGGCAACCATGTGGTTCATGTGATCATGAGTTAATTCAGTTTAAATTACATGGGAAGATAAATAAAAATAGGTTTGCACTTAGGGTCCTTAATTTCAAGAGAACAAACTTTAAAAATTAAGTAAATTAGTCAGAGAAGTGGACTGGACTGGAGAACTCAAGGAACTGACTGTGAAGGAAACTTGGAACTAGTTTCTGCAGCTTTGACTACAGGAAATGAGGATGTGCAAGGATCATATCAGAGGCAGAAGACAAACAGCTTAATAGGACCAAAATCAGGTGGCTCAGATAATCTCCATCCAAGAATATTAAAGGAACTGCCACTTTAAATTGCAAGCCCGAGAGCAGGGATCTGTAATGAATCTGTAAACTCAAGAGGTTACACCCGATCACTGGAGAATTGCAAATATAGTACTTACATTTAAGAAAGGGGGTGCGTGATCCAGGAAACTATAGGCCTGTTAGTTTGACCTCAATTAGGGTATGTCTACACTTGCCCCCTAGTTCGGACTAGGGAGGCAAATGAAGCATACCGAAGTTGCTAATGAAGCGCGGGATTTAAATATCCCGTGTTTGATTAGCATATTAAGTAACGAGTCGCCATTTTAAAAAGCCGGTAGCCGAATTAACTCGCTGGTAGGTAAGCGGTAGTCCGATCCAAAACCATTCCCTCGAATTAACTGTAACTCCTCATTGCACAAGGAGTAACAGTTAATTTGAGGAAGGGTTTTGGATCGACTACCGCCTACACGCGGCGAAGTTAATTCGCCACCGCTTTAAAATGGCGACCGAATATGTTAATCAAGCACGGGATATTTAAATCCCGTGCTTCATTAGCATCTTCGGTATGCTTCATTTGCCTCCCTAGTCCGAACTAGGGGGCAAGTGTAGACATACCCTTAATTACTAAGTCTTGTAACAAATTTTGAAAGAGAGAGCAATTAAGGTCATGCAGGTAAATGATAATTGGATAAAATACAACATGGTTTTATAAAAAATTGATCATGCCAGACTAACCTGATTTCTTTCTTTTGAGAAGATAAATGATGTTTCTGCTCTATCTGGAATTCTGTAAAGCATATGATACAGTTCCACATGGGCAATTATTAGTTAAATTGGAGAAGATGGGAACTAATATGAGAATCAAAAGGTGGGTAGGAAACTGGTTAAAGAAAAGACTACAGTGGGTCATGTTGAAAGGCGATCAGTCAGGCTGGAGGGAAGTTATAGAGTTCCTCACAAATCAGTCTTGAGGCCAATCTTATTTAACATTTTCATTAATGATATTGGCACAGAAACTGGGAAAGTGCTAGTAAAATTTGCAGAGGACACAAAGTTGGGAAGTTATTGCAAATAGGGTGGAGGATTAGAATATCAAACAAGATGATATGGAGGACCTAGATTACAGGTATAGAAAAGGAATGAAATGTAATAGCGTACAGTCATTCACTTAGGGTATGTCTATACTAGCCCCCTAGTTCGAACTAGGGAGGCTAATGTAGGCATTCGAAGTTGCAAATCAAGCCCGGGATTTGAATATCCTGCACTTGATTTGCATCTTCCCGGCCGGTCGCCATTTTTGAAATTTACAAGTCCGGACTAACTGCCCGCGTCTACACGCGGCAGGGACCCGGTATTTCGAATTAAAGCCCTAAATTGAGCTACCTGTTGTTCCTCCTGCAAGGAGGTTTTGCTTTTTTGACTGCTGCTGCACACTGTGTGGATGTCTTCAGAGAACTATCCATGATGACTCCAAGATCTCTTTCCTGATTAGTTGTAGCTAAATTAGCCCCCATTATATTGTATGTATAGTTGGGGTTATTTTTTCCAACGTGCATTACTTTACATTTATCCACATTAAATTTCGTTTGCCATTTTGTTGCCCAATCACTTAGTTTTGTGAGATCTTTTTGAAGTTCTTCACAGTCTGCTTTGATCTTAACTATCTTGAGCAGTTTAGTATCATCTGCAGACTTCACCACCTCACTGTTTGCCCCTTTCTCCAGATCATTTCTGAATAAGTTGAATAGGATTGGTCCTAGGACTGACCCTTGGGGAACACCACTAGTTACCCCTCTCCATTCTGAAAATGTACCATTTATTCCTACTCTTTGTTTCCTGTCTCTTAACCAGTTCTCAATCAATGAAAGGATCTTCCCTCTTATCCCATGATAATTTATATCAGAGCCTTTGGTGAGGGACCTTGTCAAAGGCTTTCTAGAAATCTAAGTACACTCTATCTACTGGATCCCCCTTGTCCACATGTTTGTTGACCCCTTTAAAGAATCTAATAGATTAGTAAGACATGATTTCCCTTTACAGAAACCATGTTGACTTTCCCTCAACAAGTTATATTCTTCTATGTGTCTGACAATTTTATTCTTTACTATTGTTTCAACTAATTTGTCCAGTACTGATATTAGACTTACCAGTCTGTAATTGCCAGGATCGCCTCTAGAGCCCTTTTTAAATATTGGTGTTACATTAGCTATCTTTCAGTCACTGGGTACAGAATCTGATTTAAAGGATAGGTTACAAACCATAGTTAATAATTCTGCAATTTCACATTTGAGTTCTTTCAGAACTCTTGGGTGAATGCCATCTGGTCCCAGTATCTTGTGACAGGATGCAATGCTGTCAGATACTGCTCCCCCCACCCCCTTCCACCTCCAGACTCCAAACACTAGGATTGAAATTCTGGCTATTGAGGTTATTGGGAGTTGTCCTAGTCACTTCGATGGGGCCCCTATATGGATCTAATTTTGGTCTCAGCTCTTTCAGTGTAAGTCAAACACCCTTTTAAAGGTGCTACTCTGGATTTACTGGTGTGAGCGCTGGAGTAGTTGGAGAGTGGGAATGCCAGTCTCAGCCCTCCAGGGCAAAGCTATAAGTGCTGGGAACAGGGACGCCAGGCCCTCCCACTGTCCAAACTTCCAGCACCCCTGGGTCAAGCCATAACCCTGCCCCCTCCTAAGTCAGGGCCAGGCAAAGAGACTGCTGACCCCAGGGAGTGGTGGCAGGATCGGGCCTTATGTGGTAGCTAGGAGTAGGCACCCTATTTAAGTCTCAATACATTATAAGTGGCGTCCAGCGGTTGGGACTCTCACCGTCTTGCTTTCTGGAGGCAAGAGGCGGCTTCTCTGGCGAAGCCCTGTTGTCTGTGTCCCCTTTAGGCTGCCTAGCCCCGCGCGGGAGCACCAAGCCCTCAGGCCCAGGGCTTCCAGCTGTGGAGGGAGACGGGCGGCTCTGGCTCCTGGCAAACTCCCAGGAAGTGTCCCTGCCTGGGGAAGGGCCACCTCCACGTCCCGCCGCCGCAGCACCAGCCGGGCCAGGCCCACGTGGCACTGCGTGCCCGGCCCAGGAGCGCAGCCTAGATCCGGCAGCCGGGGCAGGGCCGGTGGGACAGGCAGAGGGCAGGGTAAGGCGAGCCGGCGGGCGGAGAGGACCGAGCGGCCCCGGCCAGGGCCCCGGGGAGCGGAGCCAGCAGCGGCTGCGTGGCGGTAGGTGGGCGCAGAGCCGGGTGACAGGGGCTGGCCCAGGGGCTGCGGGGCGCGTGGGGCAGGCACGGACTTGCTGCTTTCCCGCCGCGGGCTGCCCGGCAGGACCCGCCAGGGACCGAGCAGAGACCCAGGGGCTGCCCCCTCCCAGGGCAGCGCGGGCCAGGGGACCCCAGCGGGCCAGGCAGGGGGGAAGGCGGGGACAGGGCGCAGGGAAACAGCTGCAGGTGCCTCCCGGATCCAGGAAACTCCCGCGCGCAGGTGGAGCGGGGCAGGGCTCGCCTCCTTCCTGGCCCGCTCTAGGACTCGTCAGCCCAGGAGCTCCCGGAGCGGCCCGGCTGCCGGGGGGGCGTTTTCGCCGCGGCGTGCCCGGGAGCGGAGCTGCGGAAGGGGCCCGCTAGCAGGCTTGGCCAGGTGCGCGCGGCGAGGGGTGCGGCGGGGTGCGCTAGTTTGGGCAAAGCGGCTGCGGAGAGCTGGTCTGTGACTCCTGGGAGGGAAAAGCTGCCGCAGCTGCGAGTTTCCTTGGGCATCTCTTTCAACTATTTTTAACCTCCCCCCCCCCCCCCCCCCCCAGTTGTTAATAGGAGCTGGGCGGCTGCGTTTGCGGCACCTCGGCAAAGAGGCGAGAGGTTCAGGGAACACTTTCTCACCGGGAGTGTTTTGGATCAGTTCAGTCTTATACAGCAACATTCAGGATAGTACTGCCTAAGGGTTAGATGTGAACAAAACCCTGTTGTCTCCATACAGAGCCCAGCACAGCCCCTGCCCCAAGGACCTTACAGTATAGACTAGACAAACACATGGGGTAGGAGAGAGGGAATGTACAGCAGAGGTGGGGAATCTTTTTTGGGTCGGGGGCTAGTGGCCCACAGAAAAATCAGCCGGGGACCCCACACAAGTGAGAAGCAAAAAAGCAAAAAAAAAACCCACCCTCACTGATGTGGTCCCTGATTGAGAAGGAGAAAGACACTCCCCACATTCCCCTTTCATAACAGAGCCTAGGGGAGGCCCAGGCTAGTAGATTTTGTGTGCTTCAGCGAGCGGGGGGCTGTAGAGTACCAGGGAGGATACAGAGGGACTGAAGACAAGTCAGGCTGTAAAATTGATATGCTGCTAGAGCAGTAAAGCTTTGTCCTTTAATAAGTCTGTTACTATTGTTTTCAAAATACAGAAGAGCAACAAAATGAGCTTGCATATTACATTCCCTGGATAACATTGTTGTATTTGTATATAATCAAACATTCCTGAGTATGCTATATAAGTATATTGTGCTGAGTGATATTTGACTTATCTTTAATTCGTTTCTTCCTTGGAATTCCCCAAATTACATGTTTTTAAGAACTTGACCATGATGAGGGTTTAAGGGATTTTGTGAAAACAATGTGCTCTAGGCTATTGGATCCCATCACAAAACAGGCCTTGAAAGTAACTTCTGTAACAGGAAGACAGCCCCTTCAGAGGTCATTGGACCACACACAATTGTGGTTGGAAATGTATTAACCTCTTTTCTTTAAAGTCAGCCATCTGTTGAATAGCTCAGAGAAGTGATTTTTGTCATCTTTAATGTGATCATTAATGAAATAGTCGTAGTCTGAAAAGGTATAAAGGCAGTCTGAGTCGCAGAATGCACACTAAGGGATGTAATTTTCATCTTCTAGAACAAGCCTTTATAATTAAACATGAGCATACCTCAGCTTCCAAATTATTTGTCACCATAAAAGCAAACAAACCAAAAATCAACCCTACAGAATTATTTTTCCTTAAAACCACGATGGATGTATTCCCCTGGCCTAAAAGCTCTTGTTTTGCTCTTAGCTGTGAAAGCCGTGCTCATAGTTACATTTCATTTATTTATTTAGTGCTGAGGAAGTGCCTACTAATCAAGATTTGAATTAGACCTTAATTTAAATGTGAGGAAAGGAATTATTATCGTAGAAGACTAATTTTGAATGGTGTGTGTAGCATAACACGCTTTGGTCGTGGTGTGGCAAATAGGATCAGAAATCACCCAATGAAATTAATAGGCAGGAGGTTTAAAACAAACAGAAGTATTTCTTCTTACAATGTGGACTAAACCTGTGGAACGCATTGCCAGGGGATGTTGTGAAGGTCAAAACTGTAGCTAGATTGATTTAAAAAAAAAAAGAAGAATTGGATCTAGCCTCCATGAACTTATCAGCCAATGGCTGTTAGTCAAGATGGTCAGGGATGCAAAAGCCATGTTGTAGGTGTGCTGAAGCTTCTGACTGCCAGAGGCTGAGACCAGACAACAGGAGATTGTCCTGTTCTGTTCATCCTCTTTGAAGCATCTGGTACTGCTGGAAGACAGGATACCGCAGGGGTGGGGAACCTTTTTTGGGTTGGGGGCCACCAATCCACAGAAAAATCAGTTGGGAGCCACTTGTTACTTCAAGTGAGAAGTAAAAAACAAAAAAAAACAAAACACCCTCACTGATGTGTTCCTCGTCTGAGAAGGAGAAAGACACTCCCTACTTTCACCTCTCACACCAGAGCGTAGAGGGGGGCCCAGCTTAGTAGATTTTGTGCGCTCCAGCCCGGCAGTGGGGTGGGGACTGGAGTGCCAGCGCAGACTCCCCAATGCTGGGGAGGCCCCTGAGCCTCAGGGGCCGGATCCAGGCAAGCCGGGGGCTGCATCTGTCCCCCAGGCCTGAGGTTCGCCACCCCTGGAATACAGTATGGCCATTTTTTTGTTCTAACTTGCATACATATTTTGTAGTGGTATTATTGAGCGAGGCATCTATATACACACATAACAAGAAGGTCTCTGCCCCAAAGACTACAATCTCAGACCCTGATCTCTCCAAGAAGTATGTTTGTTTATCTTACGTACTGTAAGAAATTCTATCAGCCTCAATGAGACGACTCACATTGGACAAAGTTAAGCATGTATATGTCTTTGCAGGATCCTAGTAAAGTACTTATTTTCCTTTCGTTTATGCATCTTACACAGCATCCTACATAAAGCAGCTTCCTATATTGCTTTCCAGTGCTAAATGGATGCAAATATTTGTGATATGCATATAAATCATCGTAGAATTAAATTATATGAAAGAGAGAAGTATTAGGGAGTCTGTTCCAGACAGCAGTAGCTGAAGAGAAGAAAGCTCTCAGACCATGGGGAGAGAGAGATATTAGGGATAGACAAGCAGAGGTATTGGAGAGTAGAAAAGAAAGAACAGGGATTCTCTGAGACCAGAGAGAGCAGAAGAAAGAAGCAAGGCAAGTGGAGGATTTAAACGTAGGAGGGCAAAATATCCTGGCAAGATTGTACCCTAGTCCTGCGACCTATATAGCACAGTCCCCCTGCAAGTTATAAATTTCGGGACTGGGGCCTTAGCACATAAAATATGTTCAACATTTGCATATAGAAGATACAGTAGATGAAAGATCACCTCTTGATATGCCAAAATTGCTGCAAGTGGACTTTTGTTGCTAGGGCTGCTTTACTTGTGCGTGCCCTCAGGTACTGCAACAAGCAGATGTGCCTTAGAAATGAACACTGTCAAATGAATAAGGAACAGAGATGCTCAATTTTTACTCCCATGTGTGTCTTCCGTAAATGAAATGAGTTTTGGTGGTCACAGTGGAGCCTTTACTAAATAAAATCTCTTCCCATTAAAGAGCAGCCTGATGCCTTGTGGAACACTTTGAAAAATATTCTACTTAAAAGCAATTTTACCTGCATGTCCTGTGTTTTCCTCCCTACGTTTTCGTCATTGGGGCCATTTGCATAAAAATCCAATCTTTGTTGCTTAAGAATTCATCTGCTTCCCTGGTTAAAGCCCGAGCCACCCTATAACAGCAACCAATTGTGATATTGTGCATGATTTTTGTTTTGCTTCTAAGTGGGGAATGAGCAGCAGGGAATCAATGAACTCTTCACTGCTTCATTGCTCCTTAACAGGACAAATGCACTGGGTAAAGAAACACCTCCTATGCTGTCCAATGTACCAGGCACGGCGGAAATGCTAGAGAGGAGGATCATTGGTGCAGCTGTTGGGGAGCACAGATGTTGTTTGCACACTAGCATGCTCACAATGTTATGTTTTAAGGCAAAGGCAGACTTAGAAAGGAAGGCTGGTTAAGGAAGGAGGGTCTTGTGGTGAAGCCCCTGGCCTGGGACGTGAGCAATCTGGATTTAAGTCACAGCTTGCCACCCGATGTTCCGCATGACCTTGAGCAAGTCCCTTAATTTCTCTCTCCTACTGTTCCTGCAAGCTAGGGACAATAAACTTCCTTTGTCTGTTTGTCAGTTCTTGGGAACTGTCCCTCCCTATGGGTTTGTGTACAGCACCTAGTGCCGTGGATCTCCTATCTCAGTTGGGGTCTCTCGGCACTACTCAAATACGAATAAACAGAGGGGAAAGCTGGTGCGCCCCAGTGTGCCGCTCTGGCAAGAAAGAGGAGGAGGAGGAGACGCAGCATGCTCCCAGCTGGGGTCCCGGGTTTCCAACTAAGCAGCAGGCAGGCAGTTTAAAAGAGCTGGCTGGGGGCATGCTCCCCCACCAATCTGGATCTGCTCCACTCCTGAGCCCCCCCCAGGCACTATTTAGGAAGGGCCGGGGGGCTATAGCCCCGTGCCCCTGGAGATTAGTTCAGGATGCTGCTTGCTGTCCCCCTTCCCCTCAAAAAGCAAGAGGAAATCACACAGTGTGCATGCATGCCTCTCTCTCCCGACTGGGCAGGGGAGGGGGCAGAGGAGAGAGTGATCCACACTGTGAACTTCACTCTCACTCAAACAACAAGAAGCCTCCTGGAATTAATTTTGTGGGAGGGGAGAGCTTGTTCTCATCCCCCCCGGCCCCGTCCTTCCTAAATAGCACCCTTGCCCCTCTGAAAGCCTCCCATATACACACGCCCAAGCCCCGCACCCTGAGACTTCCCATCCATACCCCAGTCCTGACTCCTTCACCCCCTACACACCCAGCCCCCTGCCCTGAGCTCCCATATCCCCAGGCTCTGGTCCTGACTCCTGCACCCCCTATAGCCCCACCCCTGCCCTGAGCCCTCCCACACCCACCACAAAACCCTCCCCATCCCCTCTCCCCCCCGACTCCACCCCACACTTAAATTTCTTACAGGTACTGTCAAATCACAATCCCCCAACCCTTCGCCCCTTTGCCCACCAGAGGGGGTGTGTTTGTGATTCAACAGTACCTGTGAGAATTGTAAGTTACTTCACTTCTGCAGCTAAGTAAACATGGATTGTGTAATCAGGATGGATTCTTTGTGTGCATATTTGTTAATTCCATCTACCATGAAATGTAATCAATACAGATGTTAGAAACACAAAGAAACAAACAAGGTCCCAGTAAGAACCATCAGAATACATGCTAAATATCATCGTTCAGTCATTACCCTATTGTTATGTCCTGTGCCCCCGCTGTGAAGCCTTTGATTGGTCTCTGTACATATATCGGGGTTAAACAGCCAACGGGGGAAGAGCTATCAAAGATAAAGGACAACTAACTAAATAACTTCAGGCCAGGACTTTGTTTTCTTGTATTTATACTAAACATGCCCTATTAAGATGCCTTATTAGAGGCAGCTCCTATATTTTACAAGGTGTGTTTACAAGGGTGTGGCTTGAAAGGCTAGTGCTGTTTAAAAAGCAGATTTGTGCCACTGTCGTCTTTTATGGAATCAGAAAATTACAGTGAGTTGTTCTTTCTTTTTCTTCCCCATCCCTTCTGACTAGGAGTAACAATACCATGAATTCTCTTCTGGGGAGATTTCAACACAACGGGAATTTGTCTGAGGGGAATAGCTGACCTTCTGCTCTGCCCCCCAGACTTTTGGTTGGCATTATGGCTTCTGGTTGGGCATACAACTTCAACGTAAAGGATAAAATGCCTACGCTGAACAGCAGCACAGGTCTGAGGAGTGACTCTCGTGTGCAAGAGCTGTTCCATGAGGAAGCACAACAGGTATGTTGAAAAGGCCCCTTCTCTGCGAACCACTAATCTCTGATTTCCATCTTCAGCACAGTAACAGGTCGTGGCAGAATCCTCCTCTACTGATGTCTCAGTCTGGGACAGTGTCTCAGATATGTCACCTAAACAGAACAGCGGAGGAGTGGGAACCTGAGAAGAACCCAAGAATACCTTTATCATGACTCCATTAATGGAGAGCATGCTGATGGACGTCTCCTGTAACTACTTCTTGTGCCTGATGATAAACTATCTTTATAGCTTTTATATCTAGCCTCCTGCACCAGACTGATTGAGGCCTTGTGACCCTGCCTTCTCTACAACAGAGGCACTTTTTTCTGTGCTTCAGTCTGGTGTTATTTGTTCGATTGAGTTCTGTGTGACAGAGAGAGCAGATTAAAGACCAATTATTGGTGCTTTCTGCATCCATATTCTGGAGCCTGCCATAGTTTCATGGCATTGCTGCTGACTATGGACCCTCATGGTTCTTTCCCACTACCCCTTTCCATTGTTACAGTGGGTGATGTCAGGTAAAGTGATGCTATAGCAAGCATCTTATCAATAAACTAGGGAAATACAACCTAGATGGGGCTACTATAAGGTGGGTGCATAACTGGCTGGATAATCGTTCTCAGAGAGTAGTTGTTAACAGTTCACAATCATGCTGGAAGGGCATAACAAGTGGGGTTCCGCAAGGGTCTGTTTTGGGACCGGTTCTGTTCAATATCTTCATCAACTGTTTAGATGACCACATAGAGAGTACGATTATTAAATTTGCAGATGATACCCAGCTGGGAGGGGTTGTTGCAAGTGCTTTGGAGGATAGGGTCATAATTCAAAATGATCTGGACAAACTAGAGAAATGCTCTGAGGGAAACAGGATGAAATTTAATAAGGACAAATGCAAAGTACTCCACTTAGGAAGGAACAGTCAGTCTCACACTTACAGAATGGGAAGTGACTGTCTAGGAAGGAGTACTTCAGAAAGGGAGCTAAGGGTCATAGTGGACCACAAGCTAAATATGAGTCAACAGTGTGACACTGTTGCAAAAAAAGCAAACATGGTTCTGGGATGCATTAACAGGAGTGTTGTGAGCAAGACACGAGAAGTCATTCTTCTACTCCACTCTGCGCTAATTATGCCTCAGTTTGAGTACTGTGTCCAGTTCTGGGCACCACGTTTCAAGAAAGATGTGGAGAAATTGGAGAAGGTCCAGAGAAGAGCAACAAAAATGATCAAAGACCTAGAAAACATGACCTATGAGGGAAGACTGAAAGAACTGGGTTTGTTTGGTTTAGTAAAGAGAAGACTGAGAGGGGACATGATAGCAGTTTTCACGTTACAAAGAGGGGAGAGAAAAATTGTTCTTCTTGGCCTCCCGTGATAGGACAAGAAGCAATGGGCTTAAACTGCAGCAAGGGAGATTTAGGTTGGACATGAGGAAAAACATCCTAACTGTCAGGGTGGTTAAACACTAGAATAAATTGCCTGGGGAGGTTGTGGAATCTTCATCCCTGGAGATATTTAAGAGCAGGTTAGACAGATATCTATCAGGGATGATATAGTGGTTGGTCCTGCCATGAGGGCAGGGGACTGGACTTGATGATCTCTCGAGGTCCCTTCCCGTTCTAGTGTTCTATGATTCTATGCTCAGATCACTCTATTGTAGACACAGGCCACAGTGCCGTTTCTGCAGATATCCAGATGGCTGCATGGTTGTAACTGAAGGTGTTACTATCTTCTAGGTATCTCAAACACAGACCAAACCCTGGTGGAAGATACAGCTCTTCGTCTGGGAGCCAGTGCTCTTTGGGACCTGGGATGGCGTCTTTACTTCTTGCATGATCAACATTTTTGGAGTGGTTCTTTTTCTGAGGACGGGATGGCTAGTGGTAAGTGAAGGACAAACAGGGTAACATTTTGGGTTAATGGGTAGGTTATTGTCTCTCCCCCCTCTCCCCACCACCATGGTTGCTTTTGATTTTGTGCTTAGTGAAGCAGATAAATCTCTTGGTTTTTCTTCTCACTCTTCTGAATATGTAAAGGACTGTGTTTAAAAATAGTGAGGCTGGGGCTGTTTTCGTGACTTCCCCTGTAATGTGCTGTTCTGCAACTTCCAAACAAGCCTGATAATTCGTAGGGAAGTCCATGTGTAATGGTGTATCCAAATATAACTCTCCAGGTAAAATGTATTGCCATGGTTACACATCCTCCACTGGCCTCCTCCAAGCAGTACTGAAATAGTTGTGTTTCCAACATGGGAGTTTTAAATGGAGACCCTGCTATCCTGAATGAAGGGCCTTGGATTGCACAAAATTCTCCTTGATATCCAGGAGAGTCCCATTCATGAGTCAAGGGCAGTGTACATGCCAGTGTTGTGGCTTTAAGAGTGAGCATGAAGTGGGAGCACAGCCTGGCGGCCCCAGAGCAGAACACAGCTTGGCCAGCCGCTGGGGGGCCAGGAGCACAGCCCAGCCAGCCCAGGAGCCACCGGGAGTGCAGGCCAGAAGTCCCAGGAGCTGGGAGCAGAGCCCAGTGGGGCTAGGAACGCAGCCTGGCTGGCAGCAGGGCTGGTGGCTAGGAGAGGAGTGAGGGCCCTGACTTTCCTTGGTTCAGCAAATTCCCTTGCTTGGAACTGGAGTGTGAGGTCCAACCTGTACCTCTAGAAACTCCCTGTCCCTTAGCTCCACCTAGGGGATTAGTTCATTACTGACTCGGAAAGCTAAGTGCTGCCCATTGAATCACTACTCCTTCAGCTGCCATGATTCTCCTCCATCAGTCACCCAGGGCTGACCCTTATGAAATCTGGTACTCCACCGGTGTGACATCATTACTCAGGGCTCATTACTGATACCCACCAGTAGGGTTGCCAGGTGTCCGGTAGTCACCCGGACGGTCTGGTATTTTTGGCTCCTGTCCGGTAAAAAAATTCAGAGAATACCGGACACCTAAAATGCCGGGCACCTGGCAACCCTACAAACACTCAGCGCCCAGCCTTCCCCCGCCCGAGCACCCTCCGGCCCCCACACCTCCCAGCCCCCCGACCCCAGCCCCCATGCTTACCTGGTTCCCCAAGGCTGCCAGCACAAAATGGCTGCTGGCCAAAAGACGCAGGGGAAGCAATGCTTCCCCTGGGTCTTAGTGCTCAACCTCTCCGCTGTTCCTATCCCTGCACTTAAAGGGGACATGCTGTTTTAATGCTGTTTTATTTTAATTTTTTTTTTTTTGGCTTAATAAGTCCTTGGAGGCTTTTTTTTTCTTTCTCAACAACTTTGGTCTCTCCCCCCCCTTTTTTTCCCCCTTCAACAGAATTTTTCCTGGTTTTTTTTTTTTGGGGGGGGGGGGGGGTGTTCGGTATTTTTGTTTCAACCATCTGGCAACCCTACCCAGCAGCCCAGACTCTAATAGTTGGGATTTTTCTTTTACCATTTGCTTCTCTTTCCCACATTAATTTCAACTGAGATGTCAGAAAGGTTTTCATAAAGCCTTCATCAACACAATCGTATTGCCTCCATCCCTCACTTTGCAATTCAATAGCAAGTTATTGGTGGCGCAGTCAATAAATAAAGCAACCCCCTCCTCCCCCCCAATGAAATAAACCCGGGATTATTAAAAGGGAAAGCGAGCATGATGGAAAATAATGGCATTAGGCTTTGAAGTTACTGGGGCTTCACACGAGCACAGGGGGTTGCTTGCCTAGATCTGATTGTAAGATTAAGGCCTTTGTTTGGAAAATTTTCTCAACAGAAGAGGCCTGATCCTTACTGGAGGTATTTGGGCCACAGTGAAATGTTAAATAGTAATGCTAATGATGCATTCACAATGAGGCCAGACTTCGTTTTCCACTGATCCAGTAAAACCAACATCTAAACCAGCAGACTATTGAACTAAAATAGGATTTCACAAGGATAGCAACATCCTGGATACATTTCTGGGAAAAAACAAAACCAAACCAAACAAACCCCTCCAACAACAACAGCAGCAAAAAGATCTGGGACTTAGACCAGCACAAAATAGAAGCAGTCGCCGCCTGTTGCTGATGAGAAACAAAATGGTGCCAGAGGCCAGTGTGTCCTCACATACATACACCACAGGAATGGAGAAAGAGCGAGAGCTTGTCAGTCAACAGCAGGGAAGAAATTATGCAACACTATAATGTAGTAATGGGAGCAGTGCTGTGGGGGAGGGCAGGATAGGGAGAGGTTTCCAGTCCTCTCTGCATTGGCATGGTGTCCCGGATGAGTTTTCAGTGGAAGTGACTGCGATTCAGAGATCAAGGAGTTACACTAGCTGGGGAAGTTCAGCAAGAGTGTAAAGAGACACTTTTGACCCTGCAAAAGAGATTCCTGCAGTATTTAGAACAAGCAGAAGACAGCAAAAACAGGGGTCACAAGAGAAGCATTTGATGTCAGAACTCCCTGAAGGACCTGAACAGCCTAAATTCTAGTTCACTTTTGGAATCCTGACCTCTTGACTTGAATAGAAAGGCCAACCAAATGTGGTGAGCATCATTCAAACTGAAAGCACGTGTGCTGGCAGATGGTGGGAGGCCATGACCTATATGGCTATCAAGGTACACAAGATGACTAACCTGCTGCAGGTACCAAAGGCTGCATGACACACAATGACAGAAGCATTACATTTTCCTGGGAAGAGTTGGATTTCCTTGCCAGCCTGTGAGGGGCTATTGGATTCCCATATAAATGCCCTTCCCACCCATTCACTAACTCAGGACACTGTTGCAGCCATTGGATACATGGCAAAGGGATTTAAGATATGATTAGCAGTCTTTTAATGTAGCTTAGCAGGCGAGACTGCGTCGTGTGCCAAGGCAGCTGTTTGTGGACCTCTGCACCAGGTCAGGAAGTGAGGAGTCCCGGGCTGCACAAATCCGCTTGTGATACCACCAGGAGGAGATCCAATTTCCATGATGCAGAGGCACTGAACAGGCCTGCTTGAAAGGTCAGGACTCTCCCAACCATCTGGGGAAAGCTAGAAGAGCACGCGGGGGTGGATTGAGATATTGTGTCCCCTGACACAGTGTGCAGTCCAGATAAAGACCAGCAAGTAATTATTTATCATAGGTTTATTTTTTGTCTTGTATATGAAGTGGTTTTTTTTTCTCCTTTGGTAATTCATTGGCTTGGATGTTAGCAATGTAGTAGGTCTGAGCGACTTAGATTTTTCAGAAGCATCGATCTCAGTTGGCGCTGCTGTTGGCTGAATCTTTCTGAAAATCCAATCATTTAGGGCCCTAAGAAATGGGCTTTCTGAAAATCCAGGCAGTTATTTCAGGACCAGATCAGTGCTGAGGTGTTTAGTTTTGTCTTTATCTGACCCAGTCTTTGTAATAACCATGATATTTCTTTTTTACCCCTTTCCCCCATTTTACCTTGTGGCGGATTATTCATGGTTATTAGGGAGTTGTAGCTCTGAAACTTCTGCTGGGTGGTGATCTGCTCTTGACAATATCCCTGTGTGTCAATTGACAGATCGAGGGTTCAGCGAGATAACCCAGTGGTTTTCAAACTATTGGCCGGGACCGAATATCAGGCACTTGGTCTTCTTGCTGCAGGGTGATCAGGTGACTGGGGCAGGGTGTGTGTGCTAAGGCAGGCTGCCTGCTTCTCCTGGCACCACAGACTGTGCTACACCCCAGAAGTGGCCGGCTGCAGGCCCAATTCCTAGGTGGAGAGGGGAGAGCGCACAGAGCTCCGTGCACTGCCCCTGCCCTGAGCACTAGCTCTGCACTCCCATTGGCTGGGAACCTGCTGTTGGCTGCTTGTGGGGTGCAGCATGGTCTGGAGTGCCAGGAAAGGCAGGAAGCCTGCCTTAGCACCCCCATTGCACCACTGACTGGGAGCCACTCAAGGTAAGCCCCTCTGCCATAGTCCAGACCTCCCTCCCAAACTAGAGCCCCCTATTACACCCAAAACTCATCCTCAGCCACACCCTGTACCAGGCATTAGCACTTTTCTTCAAATGGATCACGAGAAAAAAAGTTTGAAACCCACTGAGATACCTTATGCCTTCAGGAACTTGTACAACATAGGGCTTTGTTGGAGAGACCCTCCCTTGTTGTTCATAGTAGAATTGCCTGGAAAGAACCAGTGGGGATAAATATTATGGTGATTTATTATTATTTGTACTGAGCTAGCACCTAGGAGCCATAGTCCTGGGCACTGGACCCACATACAGAACAAAAAAGACAGCCAGCCCCTAAATCCCAAAGACTTTAACATAATGCAAGATTTTTACAATTAACATACATTTCTGTGACTGCTAAATTGCCAGGTGAGAAGCGTGTGTGTTATTTAATCTGAATATAAAATAACCTACAGTGAACAGACACAATGTGTTAGAGGTTACTGGAGTCTCATGAGGAGGTTAAGTCTTTTTTTTTTTCTTGCCCTGAAAAATGTCCCTTGTGTTCTTCAGTAACTTTGTTTCTCCGTTACAGGGAAACACCGGCATTTTAATGGGCATGTTTCTGGTGTCCTTTGTTGTCGTGGTTGCCCTGGTAACTGTCTTGTCTGGAATTGGCGTTTGTGAGCGATGCAGCGTTGGAAGTGGAGGAGTCTATTCCATGATTTCTACTGTCCTCGGGGGTCAAGTTGGAGGGACCATTGGCCTTCTTTACATTTTTGGTCAGGTAAAAATGATTGGTGCTGCAAGCATACCCTGGGTCCTTTTCTTCCATACTCTGAAGTACAGTAGATGATGCTACTGAGAAGGAAAAAGCAGCGTTGTAGGCATATAATTCCATTCTTATTGATATGATCAAGCTCAGACCCACCAACAGGGAGGCAAAGGGGGCAACTGCCCCAGGGCCTGGTAATTTAGAAGGGCTTGGTGCTCCCGGACGGCTGCTACTGCAGCATAGGTGGTGACCAGAGCCCGGCCCTTTAAATTGCTGCCAGATCCCTGTGCAGCATTTTCCAGGCAGCCCTGAAGGTGGCAGGATGCTATCTCCCAGCCCCACCCCTTCTGTCCCAAGCCCTGCCCCTTCCAGGAGCACGGCGCCAGGCCCCACCCATCTTATTTTGCCCAGGGGCAATTCTGTCAGTCCCCACTCCTGCCCTATCAGGCTTGTTGCCACATATCTATGGTAAATACATCAGTGAGTACAGTTCAAAAAGGAGGTTCTGTCCTGCGGGGTGTGACTAGGGAGATTAATGATTTCTTCCTGATGTACAGAGCCATCTCTGGCACAGTCTGAAAGGTCTCTGCTGTCCTGAGATGCTGGTAATGGGACCAATGACCAGCATGTGGGGAAAACAAATTAGGCAGTTTGGAGAGACAGTAGTGTCTGGGCCATTTAAAAAAAAGAGCCATTTTTCCACTCTTTGTTTTTAGAGAGACACTGGTGTGCCGCTGACATGGTGGATTAAAATTAAAGGGTTAAGAAACACAAACAACTATCCCTACTAGAAGAAAAGTGATTATTAATGCCCATAGTAATTGAAGAAAATAAAGGTATGAGAAATGCCAGCAAATGTCACACGTAGAGAAGAACTGTTCATTTAAACGCCAATATTTAAATGCAGCTGTCTTTAAGCGCTGGTCAGTTCTAAAAGTCAACACAAAGTACAAGTCCATTAGTTACAAGAAGGGATAAGAAAAAGACCTACCCATACACTTTGCACTGTAATCCCCCTTTGCCCCCGGCTGAGGAAAGTAAGTGAGTTGTGCAGCACGCAGGGCTATCCTGAGGGTGGCGTGAGGCCTTTGGCAGCTCCCCTTCCCCCACTGCCCCACATGCAGAACTTGGGGCAACCTCCCTCCACAACCTCACTCCTACTCCACCCCTTGCCCCATGTTCCACCCTGCTCCACCCCCACCCCATCTCCTTAGCTCATCCCCTGAGCAATGCAACCCAGGGCATAATGGGGTCCTGGTGTGGCGGCAGCAGGGGTTGCCTCCGCCCCCACCCCACTCACCACACAGGCAGCAAGAGCAGGAGCGGCCCAGCAGCCTGCTCTTTGCCTCTCTCCCAACCCACTGTGCCTCACTTCTCCACAGCAGGGGGAGCTAGAGCGCCCTGGGGTGGGACACACTGCTTCCCACTGCGACAGAGAATCCGTGTGCAGAGGGCCAGGAGTGGGGAGGCCACCTCTATTGCTGCCACACCCAGACCCCATTATCCCCTGGTCCCTCCCATTCATAAGATGATCGGGGCAGCTGCTGCTCAGAAGTTCAAACACCCACATTGTAATGCTCGCACATGCACACACTGAGTTTTTGAACCACTCCGTTTGGTGCATACTGATGTCCACGTGTGTCTGTGCAAAGGGGCACACGTGCCTGTGCATGTGTCTGTGCAAAGGGGCCTGGCAGTACAAAGGGGCCTGGGACTCCCGGCCAGTGCTGGGCCCTTTAAATCACCGCCGGAGCATTGCAGTGGGTGAGGGGTGAGTGTGATACACTGCATTCTGGGCAGTGCTGACGGCAGGCTGTCCTAGCCCCGCCCCTTCTGCCTTAGGCCCCGCCCCTTCTGGGAGCACAGAGCCAGGCCCTCCACCACTTTGCCCAGACCTCCAATGAAGAACACAAGTCCTGCTCCGCATCCAGAAAAACAAATAGCTCTCCCCAGAGCTCGTGGAATATGAGCAGCAGCGGATATAGGGCAGGGCGAGTAGGGCGGCTGCCCCGGGCCCCGTGCTTCAATAGGCCCCGCGCCAGCGCCAGGGGCAGACTGGTCCAGCGGGATACCAGGAATTTCCCGGTGCGCCGTCCGCCGAAGGGCCGGCTGGCGGCTGTGGAGGAAGAGGAGGATTGTGATGGGGCGCCGCAGCCCCGCACTTTAAATTCCCCGGCGCCAGCCAGTACGGGCCATGTGGGGCCGAGGGAGCGCACGTGCGGTGTGCTGAAACGCTGCGCAACAGCTGAGAGGTGAGACGCCCGGGAATGGCGTGACGTCACGGCCCGGGACTTTAAAACCACGCGACCCAGCGTTGCACCGCTTAGTTCAGCACGTGGTCTGGAGCGTGGAAGGCAGAAGGTGGATGGCAGAGGAAGGGGCTTGTGCTGAGGGGAGGGGGGCAGGTCAGGAGAAGAAAGGGGAAGGCACCAAGGGACAGCGTGAAGGAGAGACAAATGCCATGGGGCCAAATGGAGACAATGAGGAAAAGGGCAGGAGGGGAGGTGTCAGTGGGAGGGGGGATAAGGTGATGCTGGGAAAGAAGAGGATAAGGGCATTGGGGGCTAAAGGGAGAGGGGTGCTGGGAGAAGGCTTGAAAGGAGGGGTGGGCATGAGGAAGGTGGGGATGGAGCAAGGCATGTGTGAGGGCACAGGGGCATGAGGGGAACGGGGCAGAGGGTGATGAGGGGTGGGCATCAGGGAAAAAGAGGGCAAAGGGGCAGGGGCAGTGAGGAAGGGGAGGCACCAGGAGGGTGCAGGTGCCAGAGGATTCTGGGGGTGAAGCAGAAGGACAGACACCTGCAGTGGAGGGACCAGCACCAGAGGAGAGAGGCAGGGCAGGTGTGTAGAGGGAGGTGTTAGGAGAGGGGATGAGGAGGGGTAGCTCACATGATCAGAGTGGGGCTACTGGAGGAGTGGGCACAGGGGGGATGCCTTTTTTCTATTTTTTCTCCAAAGGGGAGCCCCGCGAAATTGTGCTGCCCTGGGCCCCGCAAAACTCTCATCCGCCCCTGAATATGAGTTGCACAATACATGCTTATTGGAAGTGCAGGCTACATTCCAGTAAAGACATAGGGAACCGGTGAAACAGCAAACGTCAAATCCAAACTAAATACTGAGTTAGAAACCTTGAAAACAATAAAGCGGGAAGCAGTCAGTCATTCCCTAAGCAGGTGCTTTAAAGAGGACCCATTGCTGGTCACAGAAAGAAAGGAAAACAAGAAATTACGGAGACATGCTCTTATTTTGTGCTTTGGTTGGGCCAATCTATTTTATTTCGCTTCAGAATATTTTTCAGCAGATGCACAGTGTGTCTTTTGTGTCAATATGGCAAATCCATTATGCCCTTGCCTTTATTTACTTCATTGAGTTGCATTCTGTTGCTTTAAGAAGGGTGCATTTTGGAGCTGGTAAAAGGTAGTAGATTGACAGTCTCAGAGTCTTAAGTCCCCTATTGACCCATGGAATGGGTTCAAACTTCCTTACACAACCCTACCAACATACAGTAAAACTCCAATAGTCTGGCATCCAATAGTCCGGCACTCCTGATAGTCCGGCATCAAAATGGCAAGAGCCTAGTGAGTGAGCTTCGGCAAAAAATGAGTCACAAGGTAACAGCGGCAGCAGCTGAACTGAGCAAAAGGGTAAAAAGGCTTAAAAACCTAAAACATTACAGTATACTGTATACAGTATGTACAATAAAAGGGTTAAGAACACTTTATATACAGTATATAATGTATACAGTATATATATATAACCTGCTTATAGTACCTCCTGATAGTCCGGCATATCTGATAATCCGGCACCACCTAAGTCCCATAGGTTCCGGATTATCGGAAGTCTACTGTACATCATTCTTGTGTGAGAAGTCTCGTGTTCCATCTCCATGTGAATATTGGCCCAGGAATCCTTGGTCTCTTTGAAGTTATGTTAAGGCTGTGGATAGGTCACTGGTAGGTAAGTGGACATCAAACTCTGGGCAAACTAAAAAGACCAGCGTTGTTACCAAAGGCTGTAGCAACCTGTATGTATAGTTAGAGGGGTGGGGATTGCAGTAACCAGAGTAATAAGTGGGTAGCTGTTTATATCTGCAAAAACAATGAGGAGTCCTGTGGCACCTTAAAGACTAACAGATTTAGTTGGGCATAGGCTTTCATGGGTAAAAACCATTTTGTCAGATGCATGGAGATGAAGTGTTTTTTACCCACGAAGGCTAATACCCAGATACATCTGTTAGTCTTTAAGGTGCCTCAGGAGTCCTCATTATACTAACCAGAGTGCAGCTTGTGATGTTGCATCTGTCTTGTGGGGATTTGATTGAGGTGACCAAATTCCTTTCACATCTAGCCCTGGTCTTTACTGGGACTTTATTTCGAAATAATCTCCCTCCCAAGGTGGAATTTATAAGTGGAGCGTCCACACTACCAAGCCCGTTATTTTTAAATACAAGCTGCGGACTTTGAAATCTGTACTCCTGCTTTTCGTCAGGTGTAACGCTAATTCCAAAATAGTTATTTCAAAACAACGGTAGTATGGATGCTTCGATGCCACTATTTCAAAATAATTACTCCCCAGTGCTTCCTGGGAGTCTAGGTCGAGGTAGCGTGTCCACTTTAACAGAGCCTGCCTTGGACTAATTTTGAGGCTTCCCTGTAGTGTGGACACGCTTGTTTGAAGTTGTTAAATCGGGAGTTAAGTCAAATTTAGTTATTTCTAAATACTTTGCTAGTGTAGACATGGTCCTACTGAGGTGCAGCCATCAGATGGTAGCAACCTTCAGTCAATGCCATCCTGGACTGGCTCAAACTAAAAGGTGGCTCTGTACCTTGCCACCAATGCCCTGAGCCATCCAACATCCTCCTGTACAAGTGTGTTAAATGTCCAGTGCTTGCTCTGGGTGGGCGCTTATGTTTAAATGTCATTCAGTGTGTTGCAGGTGCTATGTACATCACCGGGTTTGCGGAATCCATCTCCGACCTACTGGGTTTCAGTAGCACTTGGGCAGTTAGAGGCATTTCACTTGCAGTCCTGCTCTGCCTGCTTGGAATTAACCTGGCTGGGGTTAAATGGATAATTCGGCTGCAGTTGTTACTGCTCTTCCTGCTGGCTGTTTCTACGCTGGACTTTGTCATTGGATCATTCACGCACCTAGATCCAGGTAAAACATCACAAATGCTTCACGTTCACAGTTGCAACTGTATTTAACGTGGGTTGAATTTTGTTTTCCCCTTAATTTAAGTTTTTGTGAATGTTAAATCCAGACAAAAATATGGACCGAAACTTCCAGATGTGAATACCTAAAGTTAGGCACCTATCCAGAGCCCCTATCCTGCAAGCACGTAGGGCATCTCTACACTACAGCCCTAAGCTGACCTGTGTTGAGGTGACTTACAGCTACCACAGAATTTGTTGTGATGGCTGATGTCCACACTACCTTCCTTCTGTCCGAGGTACATGTCCTCACCAGAAGCACTTCTGCCGACTGAAGAGGGGTAGTGTGGGGTGGTTGAGAGCCCTGCTCGCACCCCTCTGGCTGCCTGCTGCTGGCTGAGAGGAGGGGGCAGCCACCTGGGCTAGTTGGCATCCATAGTGGGGAGCCTCACTAAGAGTGGGGAGTCAGTTTTATGCCTGACTTTAACTGTCCAGCTTTCTTGTCAGTTTCATGCAGGGCCATCCTTACCCATAGGCAAAATACACAAAATGCATCAGGCACCTGAAAATTTGGGGCCCCACTGGGTCTTAATGCCCACCCACCCACTCTTCCTATTCCTTGTCTGTGGCTTTGCTTCCTCTGGAAAGGATCTAGTTAACTTAAAAGTGAAAAAACCTGTCAGACCTATTAGCAGAACACTGAACCTAAGAAAGAGCCATTCAAGTGGTAATGAAAGTATTTAACAGGCATTTGCCAACTCCCAGTATATACTGTCAGTTTTTGGGTTAGTCTACTGTGTTAGTCTACCAAACCTTAGTTTAAAATTTGCTTTAAAAATATTTCATTAGCGTGTTGGTGAAGATGATAAAATCACATCTCTAAAAATTTCCCCTGCATTGCTGTAGAGGGCATAGAGACGCCAGTTTAATAGTATTGCATTGGGCCCCATAAATCCTAAGGACGGCCCTAGTTTCACAGCTCCATGGTGGAGCCATGGAATTGACAAGACAGCCAAAAGCTGATTGTTACCCTAATGCCACCAACTTGTGGAGGTGGAGTAAGGCACTTACATTAGCAGGACAAGGCTATAGTGTGTGCGCTGACATAATTAGGTTGACGTAAGCTGCAGCTTACATTGACCTAACTATGTAGTGTACAGGGCATCCCTGCTATAAGTTGCCCTGATATACATCCATTCCACAGTAAAGTCATTGACACCGATGGCAACTGATGCGTTATTCCCATTCCCCACCCTTAAGTCACGCAAAAAAAAAACCCAAAATAATTTGTACAAATGGAAGTCAGACGCGGGAAAAAAATTCCCCGCTTTAAGTTGTTTCGCTATAAGTCCAAGTTTTTTGGAACGTATCTTGGACTTCTAGCAAGGACAGCCTGTGGACTAGGCCTAAGAAACATCTCTAAACACAGGTACCAATGTTTGCAGGATTGGAACCATAGGTCTCTGACTGTGGTACCTAAATTTAAGTACCTCCTTGTAAAAGTGCAGGCTATAATCTTTCATTGAGTGTTGAGTTTCTGAAAGCTTTCTAACCATAGAAAACTGCGTGCATTAATAGAGCTGCTATTTCCAATGAACCAGTTTTTAGAAGAGTTGTAGTCATAAAGACTGAGGATTGCAAATGTACATTAAGAAATTTTTCTTATCCGTTTGATGTCTGTAATATCCTTTACAAAACAAAATGGTGAGGCTATAATGAATTGTATGACAGTACACCAAAGAGAGTGAACAGTGCAGGCAATCTTGTCTCCTTTTCCTCTTGTGCCATTCCCCCAGTCTGTGTTGTCTATAGCCACCTTCTGTCTCTTGTCTTAGACTGTAAATTTTCAGGGGGCAGAGATTGTCTTTTTGTTCTGGCTTTGATTCTACAGCACCTGGTACAAGGGGTTGTGGTTTGCGACTGAGGTCCTAGGTGCTAACTTAAAGCAAATGCAGTAACATCTTGCTTAACATTGTAGTTATGATCCTGAAAAATGATACCTTTAAGCAAAATGACATTAAGTGAATCTAATTTCCCCATGAGAATTAATGTAAACGGGAGGGGTTAGGTTCCAGGGAAACTTTTTTAGCCAGACAAAAGACATTATTATATGCACATACAGTAGGAGTTTTAAATTATTGTAAACAAATGGTTTAATACTGTACTCACCAATGATTGTGAAGCCTGGTTGAAGCAGGGATGTAGTGTGGCTGGGGTGGGGAACTTTTTGTGTCCTGCCCTATTGGTGTTCTTGTCAGGGAGCAGGGTCAGGGACTTGCCCCACTCTGCCTGCCTGCCACTGCTGCTGGGGAGTGGGGTTGGTGTGTAGGGGCATGTCCCATTCCTCCTGCCCCGCACCCCTGCTGGGGAGCAGGGTTGGGGGCTCGACCACTGTGCAGCTGGCAGGCTGTTCAGGGGAAATGGAATAAGCCTCAGTTCCTGAACCCCTCCCTGGCTAGAATGCCAGGCAGACAGGAGGAGCCAAACAACCTTATAATGGAACATTGTTCAACTTTAAATGAGTATGTTCTCTATTAGATCAGCAACCGAATAACAAAACAGTGTATTCACTGGGGTGACTTTAAGTGAGGAAAAACTTAAAAAACAACAAATACTCTAGCAGCACCTTTAAAGACTAACAAAAAGAAGTGGGTTTTGCCCACGAAAGCTCATGTTACCATCTACATGTTTTGTTAGTCTCTAAGGTGCTACTAGACTATTCGTTGTTTTTTAAGTTTTTCCAGTTACAGGCTAACTCGGCTACCCCTCTGAAGCTTTTTAAGTGAGGAGTTACTGAACTAAATAAAAATACTAATTGTCACCAGGAAAATATTCTTACTTACAATGTGAAAATCCTAAACATAGATGGAGAATAATTTTGAATTTTTTGTTTCAGTTCTTTTCAGATCTGTTCTCTGTTATTGTAATCAGCAGCATGAGCTGTATGAAATATTAGCAAGAATATCCAAAATGCTTTTAGTTTGAAAACTTCTGGCACTTCATTGTGACTTCAATATCAATTCTCTTTTTGTAGCTTTTTGCATTGAAATGCACCACTTTTAGTAAAAAAGAAATGTACAGGATGACAGATGACCTAGTTAAGGAGGGGGAACATTTTCAGCGAGAAGGAAAGTCTCTTAAGGCTGGCTGTGGTTCAGGGTTGGATACAAACATCTCTGCACTTAATAATAACTCCTACGGTATGGAATAATGTTAACCATGCTATTTCTCTAAGCCAGGGATCACAGAAGCATCAGGGCCGGCCCACAAAATTTTGGCACCTGAGGCGGGGACCTCAAATCATATAATCATAGAATACTAGGACTGGAAGGGACCTCGAGAGGTCATCGAGTCCAGTCCCCTGCCCTCATGGCAGGACCAAATACTGTCTAGACCATCCCTGATAGACATTTATCTAACCTACTCTTAAATATCTCCAGAGATGGAGATTCCACAACCTCCCTGGGCAATTTATTCCAGTGTCTGACTACCCTGACAGTTAGGAACTTTTTCCTAATGTCCAACCTAAACCTCCCTAGCTGCAGTTTAAGCCCATTGCTTCTTGTTCTATCCCCAGAGGCCAAGATGAACAAGTTTTCTCCCTCCTCCTCATGACACCCTTTTAGATACCTGAAAACTGCTATCATGTCCCCCCTCAATCTTCTCTTTTCTAAACTAAACAAACCCAATTCCTTCAGTCTTCCCTCATAGGTCATGTTCTCTAGACCTTTAATCATTCTCGTTGCTCTTCTCTGGACCCTCTCCAATTTCTCCACATCTTTCTTGAAATGCGGTGACCAGAACTGGACACAATACTCCAACTGAGGCCTAACGAGCGCAGAGTAGAGCGGAAGAATGACTTCTCGTGTCTTGCTCACAACATACCTGTTAATGCATCCCAGAATCATGTTTGCTTTCTTTGCAACAGCATCACACTGTTACAGCATCACAACAGCATCAAATGACGCCCCCTATGCCCCCTCGCTTGGGCCAAAACTTTGAAAAGTCTCAATTCTGCCTTCTTCCTGTTCTACTCGTCTCACAGTACTGCAGAGAGAATACATATGCACCAGCAGCAGATACAATTTTCTACACTCTGGGTCTTAGTGGCGCCCACCCCCCCCCCCCCCCCACAGTCTGGCACCTGAGGCGGCCGCCTCAGTTCGCCTCATGGTAAAGCCAGCCCTGAGAAGCATATTGCATAATATGATGGACTGCAGTGAAAGGCCCGTAGGAATGTTTAAATGGCACTAACCACAAAAATTGCAATTATCCAAATAAACAGAAGGTGTCACTTTATCTTTGATTTTACCCCCAATGCCCCAGTGTTCTCTGTTTTTTATATCTGTGGGCAAATTTCATTTTTTGTTGTCCTTAGTTTTGTTTTCAGCATTTTAGAAAATGTAACTGTTGGATCAGGGACGGGAAGATGAGTCACCTTGTAAATGTTCATAGCCCTGCCGGTTTGAGAGAATTTCACATTGATATTTTGTCCTTGTAATGCTGAATGCAAGCATTGTGCGGGGGTTATGGGCATAAGACTTATATCTGAGAGAAAGTATTTTATGATTCTTTGTAGAAAGGAGACTCTGCGAAAATTAATTTTTAAATTAATCATAGTGAGCATTGCAAAATTAAACCTGCTTTTCTGCTCAACCGGTGCTTGGAGACAAAAGTAAATGGAAGAATGTTGTGCTAGGTACAGAAAATCGAGTTAGCGTGCATTGCAAGAATAAAAGAAGCTGTGCTCTATAACTAAAGAAAACATAAGGAAGATTCCTAATGTTCCTGTTCCTAATTCCTAATGTTCACTGTTCGGTTAACTTGTCTTGAGTAGAAAGGAAGAGCCTAAAACTAGTGGTCATTTTTTAATAAAAAGGAGACAATAGATACAGTGTTAGAGAGCGAGACTATGGATATGTCTACATTGGGGAAAAAAAAGACCCGTGGTCTCAGAGTCCAGGTTAACTGATTGACATTCATGCTACAAGACTAAAAATAGCAATGTGTATTATGTCTACACTGCAGTTAGACATCTGGGGCTGGCACATGCCAGATAATTTGGGCTTGCAGGGCTGGTTACCTGCAGTCTAGGGGTACGTCTACATGGCACGCTTATTTCAAAATAAGCTATTTTGGATTTTTTTTTCAAAAATAGCTATTTTGAAGTAGCACGTCTACACTACAGGGAAGCACCAAAAATAGTCCGAGGCAGGCTTCCCTCATATGGACATGCTACCTCGATTTAGAGCCCAAGTTAGCCACTGGGGAGTAATTACTTTGAATGGCCCTGGGGGAGGAGCTATTTCGAAACAGCAGCAGTGGAGCATCCACACTACTGCTATTCCAAAATAGCAGTGTCAGAAGAGGCGTTATTCCTCGTGGAATGAGGTTTACAGATTTTGAAATAAGCCGTCCGTTAACTGAATTGCTGTGTAGACGCTCGCATTGTTATTTTGAAATAACGTCAGTTACTTCCGAAATAACTGTGCTGTGTAGGTGCACCCTAGATATTTAGCCTCAGGCTAGAGACTGGACTCTGGCTAGAGGCTGGACTCTGGAACCATTAAAGCTGGGAAAGGCCAAACGTTTACTCCACAGTGAAACAGCCCCACAAGCCCATATCGACTAGTGTCTAATTGCAGTGTAGACAGACCCAAAAGGCTTTGGCTAGAGCCCAGGCTCTGAAAACCTCCCCCTCACCGAGTTTCAGACCTGAGCTCCTGTCCAAGCCTGAATGGCTACGCTGCTATTTTAGCCCTGTGGCCTAAGCTTTGAGACAGTGAACTCAGGCTCTGAGCCTCACAGCCTCTGGTCTTTGTTGGTTTATTATTGAGGTGTAGACACACTTTATAGCAGGAAGATGAATATGGAACCTGAGGGAGAGAATGGAAGGAGGAAAGTAAGAAATAAAGAAAGGGAGGAAACGCGCCTGACTTTGCGGCTGGAATTTTTCATTCCTTTATTAATTTTCCTTGAATTTATCTGATAGAAAAGAGAGAGGTGAAAGGAAGGAGGTGGCTGTGAGGTACCCAGTTTTTAGCAGCATGGAATCTACAGTGGATCTACGGCCTGCCTGAGGAGGGGAAATTTTTCAGGGCCAAATTAAGCTTCTCTCGGTTGATTGTGGCTTAGGGTTGGGAGATGGGGGTTCCTTCACTTCATTCCAGACTCCCTTTCTCTCCCCAAGCATGCAGCTTACATCTACAGTCCAACTTCTGGCTTACTGCTTGTTTTGAGAAGTCTTTGTTTGTTTGTTTTACAGAGAACTTTATTGATGAGAGAGTTGGATTTTGGTGGTGGTTTTTTTTTTAGTTGGCTGAAAAGTGTGTTCATAGCCAAGTCCTGCATTACCCTAGAAAGCCTCTGAGTGGTATCTCAGTACTGATTGTAAGCAGTAGGGCTTTGGAAAGAATAGCCTGCTCTGTCTGGATTTCCAGCCCTTCATTTAGAGTGGCAATTGCTTCAGAGGGGTAGCCGACTTAGTCTGTAACTAGAAAAACTTAAAAAACAATGAATAGTCTTGCAGCACCTTAAAGATTAACGAAACATGTAGCTGGCATTCGTAGGCATAACCCAGAATTGGCCTTGATTGGCTCTGTTTCCAATCAGCCTTTCCTACTAGGCAGCATTTAATGACTGACAGATGATAAATACAGATGTTGATAAACCCAGCTGATCTTTTTCACACATTCTGTTGGGTAAGAAATGATTTTGAAACTCAAAATAGAAGGACCCAGTACAGCTGGGCAATAGCTAGGCAAGAGATCAAGTTAATATTGCTTGGCTTTGAGGGAAAGGGGAAGCGTGAGGCGATTTAAAGTGAAATAAATTGTCCTTGGCTTTGGGCAAAACTGCCTCAGCCTTTGATCAGTATTTTAAAGCTGTTTTTCCCACCTCTTAAGCAAGTCAATATTTGTGTGTAATCAACCTTTTGGGGTTTTAGACCTACTGCCATTGGCTGCTAAGTTTGATCACGAGGCTGAAAACAATGTGAGTATATATCAGGCCAGTAACTTAGGTATTGAGGGCAAGAGAGAGGCACAGTAGGACACAGGGATTAAGTAGTGGAGCATGGATTGTGAGTCAGGTTGTTCTGGGTTTTAATCCTGATTTTGATATTTACTAGCTTTATGCCATATGGCAAGTCAGTCAGTGTGTTTGGGCCACAGTTTCCTCACCTGAAAAATGGGGACAGGGTACCTATGATGTTTCTCCATTTCACTCCTCGCTAAAAGGAGTGGTTATTGTCTGTACAGCACTTTGGAAATATGTGAGTGTCATGTATTTTGACTTCGGCTGTTTAATAGTCTGCCAGAAAGCCCATCCAATGGTAAGAAATGCCCTGCATGCTCATTTAAAGATACTGTGATTATTATTGTTATTTCCAATCTTACCAGTAGTGCATCTGATGTCGCTGGCCATCCTTTATGTTCCTTTGTATCTTTATTTTGGAAAAATAGGCGTAAATCCTAAGAAATACATAAACTAGTGTCTTTATTTGGTTCTGCTTTGGCAGAGTCCCCTGGCTCTTCCCCTCCCCCACTCCCGTTTCCCCAGACACACATACACAATCAAACATCAAATAGGATATTGTCCAAAAACTCATTCCTTTCCTGTGATTTACCCTTATTTTTAGCATTTTGAGGCAGGACTGTACTTCTATGAAAGGGGGTTTCTCAGCTGGACTTCCTGCCTCTGTCTCTCTAGCTCACTCTTCCTCCGATAATTTATCAGGCTTTAAGAGCCCTAAGTTGGGGCTGAAGAAACCGGCATCTGGTCTGGTGATCAGAGTGAGTCAGCAAACAGCTCTGCCCATCCCCACCCCTGCGTGCACTGTCGTGAAGTGCAGCCCAAGAACAGCTAACTATTCATGAATTCACATTGTCGGGGTAAGAAATGTAGGTTGAGAATTTTGGCCGTGGGTGAAACATAATTACTTAGCTCATTGGTTACTAAGTGGGGTGATGTTGCAGACCCCTCTAAGGACAGCGATACCAGGGAAGTAGCAATGGTGCAAGATCCTGGGATGGCAGTGGGCAGCAAATTAAAGCTGAGATGTAGTGGGAGATGGCAGAGAGTGTCTCTGTGGTTTTCAGATGTAGCCAAAAGAACATTTAACAACCAGCATTGCAAGCAATAATGCCACAAAGGAGAACTAGGAGAATAACAATTGATCTGTGTCAAGCTCCTTGCCCGTATAAAAATGACTGGGGAAAAAATGGTGGGAGGCTAGCGGGTTCTTCCTTGCAACTGAGTCCAGTGTTCTGCTGAGTGCTGCTAGTGATGTCACTCTTCCCTTTTCTTTGGTAACTGCAGGGCTTTCTATAGCTGCTTCCTGGTACAGTCTCCAGAGTCTCAATTTCCCAGTGTTACTAGAACTTCTTGAAAATCAGGCCTCTTGCAAGTATCTCAGCTAGGGCACCCCAAATCACTAGTTATTACTGAAAATCTGGATCTCATGGTCCTTGTATGAACATCTGCTTCAATAAAACACAAAGCTTGCTTAAAGAAGAGAACCTTTTTGTGCTAGGGAGTGAAAAATAGCCATATTGTCTTGCTATGTGAATGCTGTTTATTATTTTTATTGAGTCCGATATACATGACTCAGCACCAGCAAATCCTTCTGCCCTTTGATCCCCTACCGAGAACTTCAGAGAGGGAGCCGTGTTAGTCTGGATCTGCAAAAGCAACAAGGAGTCCTGTGGCACCTTATAGACTAACAGATATATTGGAGCATAAGCTTTCGTGGGCAAAGACCCACTTCCGTCAGATGCATCTGACAAAGTGGGCTTATGCTCCAATACATCTGTTAGTCTATAAGGTGCTACAGGACTCCTAGTCGATCTTACCAAGAACTTGTATTTGTTACTGTATTATTATTTTTGTCTGTATTGGACATTTTCGGTTTTGCCTTTGTGTTTTAATTTCATATTTGCTTCTTTGGTACATTTCAATACTCGTCTCTGTTTGCTACCCACAGTAAATAAGCGATACAGAAAGCAAGCTGCTACCGTGTACGTGATCATTTCTTTAGAACAATATGCAAAATCTTTTGGCCTCTATGCATAGAACGCCAGAGTCATGGAAAAAGAAGATAAGACCGCTGTTAATGCCCTACTTTTATTTTTCTAGCCTATCTCTGGTAATTTTTGTGGAGGGTTACTCCCAAAGACTCCCTTCAAATAGGCGCCTGTTTTCCTGTTTTGGCAACTGCTTTCAGGTATACTGTGAAAACAGAAGTACCAATGGGAATAAATGAAGGGTTTGGGGCTTAGGAAGGAGGGTTGGAGGGGAGGAGATCCAGTGTTAATCTTGTCCTGCTTTGTTCCTCTTTTGAGATGAAAAGAATAGCAATTGACAGAGAAATTGCTTTGCAATTTGTAAATGTCTCATGTGCCTTTAAAAGAAAATGTTCTACCATGTTGTTCTCTTTGGCTGTTCCTGCAAATTACATAATTAAACTCAGCACGGCCTAATGGTGTGAACTGAAGACTGGGAGTTCATTCTGCTGCCAACTTTGCTGTGTGACCTTGTGCATGTCACTTCACCTCCTATGGCTAGGACCCTGCAATACCTATGGCCTTTTTTCATCTGTAAAATGAGGTTTCCTTTCATAAGAGATGCTGTGAGCCTTAATTGGTGGGGTTGAAAGGGCTTTTAGGTGTGCAGCTGAGGTACTACATCAGTACTATCATAGTTATTTCCAACTGCATCTCTGTAAGGATAATTCTCTTTGGAGTTATTCTTCAGAGAAACCCCCAGGTGTCACTTGGCGTTAGTATTTTGAAACTAGCTTTGCAAAATCTGGGGAAAATATTTGTTCTCCTCCCTTTCCTTCTAAAGGTGAATTCTCTGAAGGCCTTTCATCCCCTGGCCTTTTTGTAATCGGACAGGGAGAGCTGACACTTGTTTGTTAGCCCTGCAGCTGGCGAGCTGTAAGAGGAGGAGAGCCTCTCGTGAGCCATTTTGTAGCAAGGGAACCAACCACCGTTAAATCGAGTTCTCTGTTGTATAAACATTCCATCTCTGTAAAGATCCTTAAAATGGTGTCTCAGGAGCTTTGATGGTCTGACTTTCTTTACAAAAAAGACCTATCACAAAAATAAAAAAATCAAAGCAGAAATAAGCTTTGGGTGTAAGGGGCGTGCCCCATTTTGAAAGAGAGGTACAGGAAGGATGTGTGTGTCAGACGATGATGCGCAGCTAATCCCATGGGCTTTATCTAGCCTGATTGCTGACTTCCTGCCTTGAAACACATCTGGAAATTGGCATCAAGTTCTGAGTAGAAATCACTGAAGAAAAAGCAAAAGAAAATCCCACTTTGCTACTGGACAAGGTAGACACAACGGTGAATAAAGCAGGAGACTGCTAATGCGATCTTTATTTATTAAAACACATGCAATTGCTTTACCCAGGTTTTTCCAATTATAGCACATTGAATTGCTATGACATCACTTTTGACCCTAGGCCAGTCTATTCAAAAGTCTGGCAAAGAAATTTATTAACTGGTTACCTGCCAATTGTCTGGGATAGCGACGGCAGTGTAGATGTGTTTTAAAAAGTGATAACATTGTTGAGATCCTTGTTTAGATACTGGCAGGAAGGCTTCACAGGTCTGCATAGTCTCAGAAGTAAGTATTTAAAGAGTTTTTTTTTTTTTTAAAGTGAGCCATAACGTTTTTTGGGAAGGGAGGGGGCTAGTGTTATCACAGTTGGCCCCTCCCTCTGCTAGATAGGTTTGGAATCTGTCTGTCTCCCTGCATTTTCCAGCCCCCCTCCTCCTCCTGTGTACACCCATCGCTGTGATTGTATTAAGCAACACTCAGTGTTTGTGGTGATGTTGTCTGTAGGTGAAAGACAGAGATGTATTACCTGTACGAGAGGTGTCCCTTTAATGGCCCCAATCTTGTGAGCTCTCAAGCACCTCCTGCCAAGTGCCTCATGCCATCATTCCCATTGATTTCAGTAGCTGACATTCATTATTTTGAGCATGGAAGGGAGCTTTGTGACGGCACACAGAGGTAAAGGGACATGCCCAGGGTCTCTCATCAGGTCAGTGGCAGGGATGGGAATAAACCTTAAGGATTCTGATTCTGACTCCAGTGCCTTATTGTCTAGATTATGCTGCTTTTGAGGGTGCTCAGTGGGATCAGGGTGATTGGTGAATGACTTCCTTTGGACTTGAATTTCTCCCTTTAAAAATGCCAAAAGGCCGTGCTTAGAAATAGCCACTCAGAGATGGGTGAAATCCTAACCCCAAGGAAGTCCTGAGGAGTCTTGCTGTTGACATCCGGGGGGCCAGGATTTCCCATCTGATGTCTATTTAAGCAAAAGAAAGGGGAGAGACATGAAACTGAAAACACCCAATCGTCTGTTCAAAAGACAGTGATTAGTAATGAAATGTTGATATTACGGTAGCACCCCTGGCGCAAAGGGAGCCTCCCTCATCTGTTCGTTCTATTATCACACCGAACGATTGGCCCCTGTCTTCGCTCTGCCAGTGGTGCCAACTTTGAAGCCCTCCCCCCACAGTACCCTTGTCCTCAAGAGCTTCAGCACTTTCTCCAGTGCCGTCCCTATGCCATTGGTCCTAAGGCAGCCATTGTATTTGCTATTGAAACCCTCCCTTAAACCCAGCTTCTGCCGCCTTCAGAGATGTTTGAGGCCCGAGGGGGCAGCAGATCAGATCTTCTATTCTGACATAAGCCATAGAAATATCTTCCCATCAGGACTGGACTGAGCCCCAAACCTGTGTCCAGGCTAAAGCGTGTCTTCCAGAAAGGTGTCCAACTCTTGATCTGAAGACTTGAAGACAGAATCCACCACTTCTCATGGAAATGTTTTCCGGTGGTTAATCACCATCCTTGTTTAAAAGACTAGGAATACCTGTAAATCACTCGTCCCTGGCTTTGGTTAGACAAGTAGTCAGCGGTGACTTCCGCTCTTCTCCTCAGCTCTGCTGTCCTATCACCTCATCCTTTGGGTCTATTCACCCTTTTGTCTGTCTCATCTACCTGTCATGTCCTGCCGGATAAGTACATTGGGGCAGGGTCTGTCTTCCTTGTTATTTATCCGTACAGAGCCTGGCACAATGGGGCCCTGATCCTTGACTGGGGGTTGTGGGCCCTACCACACTACAAATAGATGATGAGAATAGTGGGAAGTGGAGAGAGGTGTATATACAAGTATATACAGGTGTTGCTGTGATTTATATGCATGCACACATGCAATCACACTAAATATCGGCTTTTTCCAGCTGTCCCTCCATCTGTCCAGCAGGGGGTGACTGTCTGCTCATGGGCTTTGTGGGAGAGTGATGCTTTGAGGAAGGAGAGAGTAACGGCCTAATGGATTAATTCGTGGAGGGAAATCCGTGCTTAGGGGCAACAGAGACAGGAGCACCACCCTTTCTGCTTATCTATGCAGGGCATGTCTTCACTGGGCTCTTACCCAGGTTTTAGCCCACACCCCACTACTGTCTAGACACAAAAACCTGTGACCTGGAGGTTCTGTCAGTCCAGCCTAGCTGGGCATGTGGGGCAGAGCTGGGCTCCGTTTTAACTCGAGCTGGGACCCACTCACTGAGCAATGAAGATGCCGACTAAACCACTCAGGTGCTGGCAGCCCTCCGATAACTTCCCACAGGCCAGAAAAGTTTCCCTACAAGTTAGTCGGGAAGACTCCTAGAGAATCTCAGCACAGAGAACAATGGGCTATGCTCCCGGACACACACACGGGGTGAAACAGTGGGGACACGGTAACGAGTGGGTGTGGCTTTGCAGTGTGGGGGACACACATCAGGATGAGGCTAATGAGTCTCCTCTGGAGTGAAGACATTCCTTTATCCATTAAGCAGAGAGGGTGGTAATTTGGATGCCTGCATGAGTGTGTCCCCTCGTAGTTGGACTTATCGCTGGTTAATGGCACCTGTGTTTGCAACTCTAATGCTTGACGGTTCATGTGAAGGAAGATGTGAATGGAACAATGTCCTGAGGAAAGGTTTGATGGGTCTGGACTCAGTTATGAGCCACTCCGGGTGTCCTTTCTGGGGGAACAGGGACACAGAAGGCACCCTCGTACTCCTGAGCCAGAGCTACAGCATTCAGCCCTCCCGGGAAGGTAATGGACAAGCAGGGAGTGGCCAAAATCTTGACGTCATCCCCTCCCACATGCATGGACCAGTGCATCTAAGAAGGAAGTTGTGCCAAGCACAAGTTACATCCCTGGAGTGAGAAGGTAACCAGGGACCAAATTATGATGCTGAGAGTCACAGTTCAATCCTTGCTGCTCTCGTGAGTAGCACCACGATGGGCTGTGCTTAGGGGGCAAGGAGGAAGGACTCTTACCGTGCATTTGTCTACAGTGCCTGCCGCAATGTAGTCTTGTGGTCGGGCTGGTGCTCTATGTGCTACCACGACACACATGGTTCTAACAGAGTTTGTGTCTGACACCCAACCGTGGCTGTTGCTGGTGGCACCAGCCTTTTTTCCTGTTGCTCTTTGTGCTGCTACCTAGTTAATTTTGACAGGAACTTCTGTCGTTGCCCTATTGCATCGAGAGGTAGGACTTGGGCTCTCAGTGAGACACCTCAGTCAGAGCCTTAGAAGGAGCCAAGAGTGTTGAAGCTGCTAACAATAGCTGTTGAAGAAAGAGGATATTTCAGTTTGCAAAAACAGGAATCTACTTTGACAGCTTTGCTTTCTGTATTGGTCCTCTCTGCTTTTGCCCATGGGATGGGAGTTGGTGGATAAAGTGAGCAGGATAAAATATGCCTGTTAGTTCCTTTCACTGTTCTCTGCCTATTGCCTTTTTCATCCCAGTTATCGAGTTGCACTTCTTTTCCCCTTTAACTCCCATTTTTTCATTTTAATTAGTCTTTATCCTTGTCACTCATTTAATGGCTTCCCAAGGAGGCATTCCAGCCATTATGTCTGCAGAAATTTCATCTCTGTCCTTATTCTTCTCTCTCCTTTTTCTGTGTATGTTTTTCCAGTTTCACCGAGTGCTTCATTTTCATGCTCTTTTTCTTCCTACTGGATTCCCTTCCCCTCCCCCAATCCAATGGAGCTACACACATGAGTACAGACTGTAGGATCGACCAAATGAGGCCCCAATTCAGCAATTTATTTCATAGAGGCAGAACCTCATTGAAATCAGTGGGGCTCCGCATAGGCCTACAAATACACAAGTGACAGAATCAAGGCCCTAAACTTTAAAAAGGCTCCGTGATTTGCTGGAAAAAAGCAACAAACCAGCAGTATCTGGTGATTTTCCCTTCCTTCATAAATATTCTACATGTTTCACCTTGGCCGGGTCACTTCACCTTTCCCTCCTCCCTTCCCCATCTGTAAACAGGAGGGTGGAAATGCTTTACCCATGTCTATAAAGTGCTTTGGGGCCTGTGGGTGGACAGACCTATGTTAAGTTATAGCTATTATTTATATATATCAAGCCAGTCATTGTATGGAGATGCTAACAATAGCTAGCCTCCATGGAAATAACACCAGCAGCATTTTCCACTTCAATTTTGAACTTCCTTGCCTCTGTCAGTGCTTCATGTGCCAATTGATAAATCCTGTTATAGTTACATACACACTCTCTCTCTCTCTCTCTCTTTATATCTTCAGTGTATTTACTACTAGAAGCCAAACAAGGTTAAGTAGGTCAAGGAAAATGTTTACTGTCTCATATATAATATCTACTTTCCTCCTCTTCTTTATGCTTATATGAGAAAAAACCAAACTGACTTTTTCTTTTTTGTATGTTTTGATTGTTTTTAAATTAATGAAACCTTTTATGTTGTATAATTTCATTCCTTCAGTGTTTCATCCTAATAATGTCTCCAACCTTTTGTAGCCCAGCACTGGCTAAGTAATTTTATTTATTTTCTTTATGAAAATAATTTCCAAATATTAAATTATTTCTCCAGCTACTTTCTTTAAACTTGATTTCCTGTCCTACAACCCGCAATGGATCAAAAATTCTATTCTATTCTATTCTATTCTATTCTAAATTAGAATTCCAATTACCAGTTAGAACACACAGTACCAATTACAGTACTATTTACCAATTACAATACCAATTACCAATTTATAAAATAAAATATAAACAGAGCCATAAAATAAAAAAATATTTTAAATGGTTCAGCTATTACATTGTCATGTCACAATACAATATGTTATGATGTGATACACAATTACATTATTCTATTATAAATTAGAATGCAATTTTATATAAACTTTAATGCAATATAACTTAGAAGTTGAGTTAACAAAGTCCACAGATAATAGTTTGACTTTATCTAAATGAAATGTCATTCTGATTTTTCCAAAATTAAATTTCAGAATTTTAGTTTTTTATGAAGTTTCAAACTTTCAGTTTTTGGTTCTGATTCAAAGCATTGTATTGTTGTTGACATTTCATATTTTCCCATGGAATGGGAATTTGAGGTGCTACTTCTCTTAACCACATTGAGAGGAATATTGTGAAGCTTGTTTCATTACTGTCCGTGAGGTGCTCAGGTACTATGGTGAGGAGTGCAACCAGCAATTGATCTGCATTTCCCTCCACCTACATTTTAATCTCCTACCTTTTGTCTTTACTTCTCAAACCCCAGTGTTCTCCTTCAAGAAGTCAAGGCAGATATCGATGTGTTAATGACCCTGGTTGGTGTTTCAGGATACGATTCTATAATGCCGACAGGTGGCACCAAACCTGGGACCTCTGGGGCTTAGTGCATGAGCCTCTACAGCTTGAGCGAAAAGCCAGCTGCTTTTCAGCTAAGTCTTTAGAGCAAACTCATTCTCTCTCTCTGTAAGTGGTCTCAGTGCCACTACATGGGAAAGGGAACTGAAGGTGTGTGGGTTACACTTCCACTACTCTCAAAACATCTGCTTAGTTAAGGGTGCAGAGAGATCAAAGTTTCTTAGAGCTCACAAGAGCTCGTGCATGCATAAGGTGATAATTTAGACTCCTGGCTTTCAAAACACAGAGCACCCTGCACCTCCCCTTGACTTCCATCAGTTCAGTGGGAGAGGCAGAGAATGCAACATTCCAAAAATCAGGTAATTTATTTTGGAAGTCCAATAGGAAGCTTGAAGCCTAAATCTTGACCAGATCCTTTTCACTAGAAGAGCTGAGGAGTGTAATTTAAATGGAGACTCTACTAAGTTGATATCTCGCTAGGGCCAATGCGACCCATGAAGTAACCAAGCTGAGAGAGAAGATGAGGTCCAGTGTAAATGGCTTCTTTAGGTGGCTGCAATGAGTAGTCTATTTATTGGTTGAGTTAGATAGCTAAGGAATCTGAGGCCCCTGGCATTGGCCCCTGCAAGAAGACAGGATATGAGGCTAGATGGACCTTTGGTCTGACCAGTATGGCTGTTCCTATGCTCTTAAGAGTCCAGCCTGTCCTAGTCATCACGGTCGCAAAGGAAAACCAATTGTGGGGACTCTGCCACAGTCATAATGAACTTGCCAGTGTCCCTGGTCTAGTGGTGATTGGTATAAGGAGAGCCAATCATAACGCTTGGTTTGGTTAGTCGTATAGCTATTCACTGAGTCACTGCTTTTACCCAAGGTTTGTGCTCACCCAGACAACCCCCCAGGCACGTCTGCCTTAGACATCCATGTGTGCTGAACTACTGAAAGTCCTTGAGTAAACAGTCCTCCACTCCAGCCAGGTCTCAGATAATATACATCAGAACCATGTTACTATGCAGTATAAAATCCCCTTTAAAGGTTTTTCTGCTGAACAGCAAGTTGCAATGGGATACTTAACCTGCTTTTATTTTGATTAATAAGTTATTTCTTCATCCCAATAAACAGTTCTTCTTACTGTAAATATTACTGTATTATCCTTGGAGGGGATACAATTTGAAGAGATAAAGTGACCCTTTAGTTACACAACAAGGTTACGTCTACGCTGCGTAGTTATTTCGGAATAAGCTATTCCGTAACAGTTATTCCAAAATAGCTTATTTCAAAATAGCATATCTACTCTGCCGAGAAGCCTCAAAATTAGTCAGAGGCAGGCTTCCCTAATGTAGACATGCTATCTCGATTTAGAGTCCCAGGAGGAATAATTTAGAATGGCTCTGGTGAAGGACTATTTCAAAATAGCAGAAGTGGAGCGTCTACACACGCCTTATTTCAAAACAGCTATTTCGGAATAGGCATTATGCTTCGTAGAATGAGGTTTACAGAAGTCTGAATAAGCTGTTCGTTATTTCAAAATTATTTCGAAATAACAGAATGGCTGTGTAGATGCTCGCATTGTTATTTCGGAATAACAGCTGTTATTCCGAAATAGCTTTGCTGTGTAGACACACCCCAAGAGGCCTGGGTTGCCTGCTCTGTAATTGATCCACAAGGTGAGCTTTGGCAAGACACTCAACTTCTTATTAGCTCAGTTTCCCCATCTGTTGAATAGTAATAATGCCCCCTACCTCAGAAGGGTGTGATTGGGTCTGATTTAGACGTTGATCAAGCACTTAGAGATCCTCTGCTGCCGTGCTGTAGAAATGCCTGCAAAAATCTAAAGTGTTACCCTGAACTGAAACCTGCATTGAGCTGCAAAGCTGCAGCACGCAGTGTTTTTAAACTTTGCCAAGAGCGTTCGTTCTCTTTGGTCAATGTAAAATGTGCACAGGGAATGGTTTTCCTCCTTAAAATCCCGACCGTCTCTGTACGTGTTAGCTTGTTCATTGTACATAAAAATATTTGTATATTGGGGGCTGACTCATCCTCCTGCTATAATTTCACTGGCTGGAATTAAAGTGAGCCTCATCTCGCTGCATGTGCATAGCAAATCTTGACTTAAGAGTGATCTAAATACCTAATTTTCCTCCTTGTTGACATTGGCAGGGGCCAGAACAACAGGTGCAGTAAATTTCCAGCCTTTGGCTGTTTTCGGGAGAGGGTTAATTCTGGGATCCCTCACAGCCCGTATCTGACAGGAAGTTATATTGTGTGTGGACTTTAAACAGGAGGTTTGGGAGATCAGTTCGGAATCAGAGAACAGTGACTTGGAAGGAACAAACAGTCAATGCTTCTGAAGGGCGGTGATTTCCTTTTGGGTAAACACGTCATTAATCTAAGGGAGCACATTCTTTTCCATCAAAAGATAAGGAGTCCAAATTGCCTTTCTCAGGGCTTGGTCTTTTTAGATTGTTTTAACTGTGGCTTTCACTTCTTCAATTACAGACTTTATATAATCTTTCATTTTGGGTTTGCCCTGCTTATTATGAGTGTAGGAAAAAAAATCACAGACCAGGGCTTGCTTGCTTTTTTTTTTGCTTTCTTTCTTCAGTGATTTCCTCCCCTCCAATTTTTTTTAACAGTAAAAATGGTGATGCAGGGTTGCTTTTTGTTTTATTGCTTGTAAGTGTGTTATATTTGAGCCTGAAGTAAATTGTTTGCCCTACTTTATAACTCCCCTGGAATTGGGTTTCCAATAAACACTGCCAGTGTCTCCTTTTATCCTTAGGATGTTTTGAATAGGAACAAAATCACAATTAGATCCCATCTCTCTCTCTCATTTTTTATTTTTATCTTGCAGTGTTCAAGACACCTATCGTAGAACGATGTCTCAACCATAAGGGGTCCAATGTGGGACTCAGGCCTTAGTGTGGATAAAGGGAAACATCATTAGTGCATGTGTGTCTTGACCATTAGTGGGGCTCTATGTGGATGTGACAATCACCTATTCAGATCTGCTTCCAGCACTAGGACCTAAAATTGCATTAAGATCTGCAGCGTATCTCTATGTGTCCATCACCATAATCAGCTTTAGTAAGAACAGAGACAAATAATGCTAAAAAACCTATTTAAATGGTTAGTGTGAGTTGAACTGAGAATTTAGAACTAAATTATACAGTAACCCAGTGTTCCTTCCCTGTTGCTGGAAAGATTAACATGTATTTAGCACTTCTGGCAACATGGATGCCATAACTAAGGATGTCAAGAGGCGGGTAATTGGCTAGTCATGTAGTTAATACAATTTGTATTGACTACACGATTAGTCATTAAGGGGAAAGCTCCCTGTCCTGGCTCGTGCCAGTCCAGGAGCTACCCCCTCTGTGGTTCTGCAGTTTAAATGTACTAGGAGCCAGGTCAGGCAGCCCAGCTCCTACTACATTTAAGCTGCAGAGCTACAACGGGGGTAGGTCCCAGACCAGCATGAGCTGGAACAGAGCCAGGAGTGCTGTGGGTCTGCATTTTAAATGTAGTAAGAACCAGGTGGCAGCCCTTGCTGCCTCTGATACAGCTTTTAGGCTTATTGGGTAGTTGACTACTCGCTTACATCCCTAGCCATAACATTAGTTAGAGGCAGGCATAGCAGGTCCCAGTCCTACCAAGACTTCAGTTAGCTTGTGTGAAGTATGGAGCTCCCTTAACACCTCTTGATTTCAGTTGGGGTTTGGAGGGAGCTGAGCACATCTGCACTATTGGACTGGGCTTGGGCAACTGCCATTTAGACCTTTCACTGTACTTCCGTGGTCTTGCACCAATATGCTCATTATCTCAGAGAGGTATTTTTTTTTCATTGCAGGTGCATTGATTGATCAGTGCTTCTTTAAATAAAATAAAGCTCCACTGCTTTTTCCAGGCCCAGGCCTGCCCCAGGAGGTGATTCCCTCTCTTGCCCTAATGCTATGATGGCTTTGAGATGTGTTACTCATGGGGCAACCAGGATATCACCAGACTCACTTTCCCTGATGACCTAAAGCTAGCATTTGAACCCAGAACTCCAGAGGTGAGTGGAGTGCTGGAAGCAAGACACAAGGAGTAATTCTTCCATTCTACGCTGCACTGATTAAGCCTGAATTGTGTCCAGTTCTGGGCATCACATTTCAGGAAAGATGTGGAGAAATTGGAGAGGGTCCAGAGAAGAGCAACAAAAATGATGAAAGGTCTAGAAAACATGAGTTATTAAGGAAGACTGAAAGAATTGGGCTTGTTTAGTTTGGAAAGGAGAAGACTGAAAGGGGGTATGATATCAGCTTTCAAGTACCTAAAAGGGTGTCACAAGGAGGAGGGAAAACCTTATTCTCCTTGACCTCTGATGACAGGGCAAGAAGCAATGGGCTTAAATTGCAGCAAGGGAGGTTTAGGTTGGACATTAGGAAAAACTTCCTAACTGTCAGGGTGGTTATGCACTGGAATAAATTGCCTAGGGAAGTTGTGGAATTTCCATCATTAGAGATATTCAAGAACAGGTTAGAAAAACATCTATCGGGGATGATCTAGGTGGTGCTTGGTCTTGCCATGAGGGCAGGGGACTGGACTTGATGACCTCTCGAGGTCCCTTCCAGTTCTAATGTTCTATAATTCTATGAAATGGACTAGCTCAATCCACCAACTGGCTCACTGTAGCACTATGTGTTTAGCCTTTTGTGTAGTGTCTAGAATAGCAGTGTATGAGCTGATAGCTTGTGTGAACTAATACACTGTTGTGTGCAATGTTCCATTAAATGGGCTGATAGTGTGAATGTTTGTATTTATTTTAATTAAATTGTTTGGGGTTACTGGACTGCACAGCTACAGCCTAAATTAGTGCTAGTAATGAGCTGACTCTCAGAAGGTGTTAACATGGTTTTGGATAAAGCTTCTGGTACTTCTGATCCTAATGTATCCAGCACTGTTTGGTTTGGAATCTCACATGATCAGGCTTCTTAGTTAAGATTTTTGGATCTATAGACATTGGCTAGAGGCCGGGGATGTAGCAGCAAGTTATGTGCTGCATGTGTCAGGGAGCAAAGCTGGTTGCAGGCAGCCAACGGTTGCTGGTGCACTCTCTGGGCAGCAGGAAATGCACCATGAACTCTCTTTCAACCTTGCAGGTCTCATCATGGCGTGGGGAAAGCCATGGGGCAGGCAACAACTGAGAATCGTGACCCTAACTCAGCTAGCATATGCCACACACGCTGCTGTCTGTAGGGAGGGGTTGCCAAGTTTCAGTGAATCTAGCCCCAGTATATGTTTAATCCCCCAGTGCCTGTCAGAAATTGTGATTTAAAACAGTTCCTTGTATTTCTCCAGCAAATCAGGAAGTGCGGGGATGTCTGCTCCACTCTGTTTGAAAAATGTTAAAACCCTGTTTGAATCTCAGCTCTAGCTTGGCAAAGATTTTGTTTGTGCTTTATCCAGTCTGGCTTACCTGACCATTCATCTTTCCCGTTTGAATTGTTCTGTTTTACAGTTCAGCGGTAGCTAAATGCATCTCCTGTAACATTTGGCAGCTTGAGGGGGGAAAATTCCACTTGTGCTAATGCCTCCTAAACCAAGTTTCAGGCTGAATGTAGAGTTATTTAGTAGGAACTCTGACACTCCACTTTATTCAGCTCTGCCTCACGTCTACTCCTTCCCACTTCCTGGCCTCCTCCCATTGAATTCATTTCTCCTCTTTGCTCCCTCATTCATAGGTCTCCCAAATAGATATTTCCAGGTATTGCTGGAAAAAGGGGTATGTAAGTTCTATTAATTTACTGAGGGAGGTGTTATTCCACCTGGATATAAGGGGTGCCCGAGTGACTGGCTGAAGAGAGAGGATCTAGGGTGCAGGCTGAGTAGTCATGATGTGGGAGCCTGAGGAGCAGCCCACCCTGGAAAGAAGGTTTGAACTGGACTTAATCGGATAGTTAATTTTGCTCTTAGCAGAGTCCAGTCATAGAAAAGTGTGTATCTGCGTGTGTGTGTGTGTATGTGTGGGAGTAGGGGTTGTCTTTGACTTTGCGGTGTGCAGACTTTGGTTTTTGGAGCAGGTTGGGAAAGGCATTTATCATATCATTCATTTCCTCCTTGGATCCCACTCATCTTCACCACGGCCTTTTGATCCTGACAATCCAGCCATACCGTTTAAAGTTGGCCGATCTTTCCTGTTTGTGTCTGATTTAGATGAGCAGGGACCATGTCTCCCCCTGTGTGTGTGCATGTGAGCGGAGATTATTGCTGAACAATCATCTTAACAAGAGTAGCGCAATTGGCACCTGCACGGGATGGCGCCTCAGTGAAGCTTGCAAAATCGTCATACTTTAAGGTTTATTCCTGGATGGGAGATCATCCATTCAGATGTTTGTCAACTAGTCCCTAGCGTTCTCTTAGAAAATCACTTTGAATAACAGTCTTGATTTTTTTTCTTGATGAAGAAAAACGTTGCTCTTGTGTTATGGACTGTGGGTATTATTTTTTAGTGAATTTACTGCAAGTATGAGCTGGATAGCTCCAGTGAACTGAAGTTCTTTGTGTATTCACCCCACCAGCAGTGGTGGCACAAGCTTCTCCGTACCATGCCTCAGCTCTGACCTGGAAGGGTCAGTACCAACAAAGAGAGGGTAGCTGACTCTCCCTACTCAAGTCAGTCTTTCACCTCTCTGGTGAGGTTTTCAATAGGATACAGTATTTGAATTGGTTTTTGCCGGGGATACGTGTCCTCTGGAAATGAGACCACACTATATTCATTTCATGTAGCTCTTCAACAGTTATCTAATAGCAACAACCCCTGGGTACCATCAGCCTGCGTGGGCTTGAGTAGATGATTTTGTGGTGAAAGGATATAACACTACAACCAGAGGTAGGTGTATTTTTTGGATGAATTGACTCCTCCCCCTGAAAAATGTAGTTTTGGTCAACCTAAAATTATTTATAAATTTAACATGAATTTGCCAAATAGTTTTGGTCATTTTGGGAGGTGGGTTTAGATACCACTTACAAAATGGGGGGAGGAGCACCCACCTTATAACTTTTAACCCAGTGATTCAGTCGTTTACTTGGGATGTGGGGGGACCTGTGTTCAATTCCTCCGTTTGATGAGGAGAAGGCTTTGGAGCATGGTTCTTTCATAAGAACATAAGAATGGCCATACTGGGTCAGACCAAAGGTATGACTAGCCCAGTATCCTGACTGCCAACAGTGGCCACTGCCAGATGCCCCAGAGGAAGTGGACAGAACAGGTAATCACCCAGTGATCCCTCTACTGTCATCCATTTCTAGCCTCTGACAAACAGAGGCTGGGGACACCATTCCTACCCATCCTGGTTAATAAGTATTGATGGACCTAACCTCCATGAATTTATCTAGTTCTTGTTTTGATCCCTGTTAAAGTCCTGTCTTCACAACATCCTCTGGCAAGGAGTTCCACAGGTTGACTGTGTAGGCGAGCACCCTAACCACAGGGCCCTGGGATATTCTGATGTGGGTCTGTCTCAATCTCTTCTGTTGAAGCTCTTCCACTGTGAATAAAATACTTGAATAGTCACTGGGCTAGAGAGAGGGTGAATGAATGAACATAACCATGTAGCTTGATGGTTAGGCACTCACCTGAGAGATGGAAGACCCATATCCCTGTTCCAAAAACTATTTAACTATTTATATACAATGCAGGAGACATTGAGAGAGACCCGCACCATAATATTTCACAGCCCAATGGCTAGGCACTCCCCAGAATGCTATTATATGAAGACTAAAGGACTTTGCAGATATTTTGGCAATGGCAATGGAGAGGAATAGGGTAGACTTCAATGAGGAAACAGGCAGGATTTAGTGATGGAAGGAGGAGAGAAATAAAGAAGAGAATAATTATGCTACCATTGTATATTTGTTTTGAGGCTCCCCTAGAGCTACATCTTACTCTCTAGCAACCTAAAAAGTCTAGGGTCAGCCCCAGGAAACATCCCATAAGAAAAATCTTGCCTCCTGTTCCAGTGAGAAAAATCCAAGCCAGGTACCACTTTGTGGCATTTGGAATGGAAAACTGGTGGTTTGTTTTTTTTAAATCCCTCAGTCTTCTAAGTCTTCAGCATCCACCTTTCTGCGTAAAACTCTAACCACAAGTACAGTGTAGTAAGCGACGATGGCTTGGCGGATGGTTTTTAAGGTAGTTTCAGTTGTGTGTAATTTAGTTCCATGGTCAGTCCTGCCTTCTTGCCAGGTTTTGCTTAACTTTAAGGTTATGAGCAGGCTTTTTGTATCTGGCCAAAACTTGACTAATCTGTAATGAGCTCCAGGTTGCATGAAACTTGGCAGGGCGGATATCCTTTATGCAGTTGCATAATGGGCTGACCCGAAATAACCACCACTTGCTGGCACGGTCTCCAAATCAGTCATTTTCCAACTTCTTACAGTGCTAGGCAGAAACCCCAGGCTTTGCACACTGCCAGCCCACTAAGGCGTGTCCTTATATTCTTAAGCCCCACGTCTTAAAGCTGACGTGAGTATTTTTATCTTCTTCAAACTGAAAGTGTTAAAATTGGCCCAGGGTGAGAAGGAACAAAGCTTCCAACATCAGCATTTAGATCTCCGCAAGGAGGCGTCTCCTCATATTCGGTGAGTGAAGCATTGAGAGTTATAGAAGCTTTCTGCGTCCTTTCGTAATGTAACTGCAGTGTAGGTGAGGGATGTGAGTACAGGGTGCGCTAAATCCTGTTGCTCCTCCATTCTCCTAGGGATCTCCTAGGGATCCAGCCAGTTAGTGTTCAGCCTTTATTTGTACTGTAGCCAACAGCTCCAGGTTTGTGTACAGCATGTCTGTGATTGTGGCTGATACATAATAGCAGTGGGGAAAATGAATAACACCTCCTCCAAGATCCTAGAGTGAGGTGCCCAGTGGTTCATAAGGATATATAATAAGACCCAGCACTGTTCTCTCTTTCAGATTTGAAAGTGAGGACGATGTTGGTCAGGGATAACTTTAATCAATAGGTTTTTTTGTATTCATCTGCCAAGGCAAATGGAAAAACAAACAAATAGCATGACTGCTATACAGCAGTGCACAAGATGCTTCACAAAACAAATACGGGGGCCTGGTCCCTGCCCCAGAAAGCTTACACTCAAAGAGTAGATGTGTAGCAGAGAGCGAATGTAACTAAGAAAGTGGGCGAAGAAGCACAAGGATCACCACTAGTTCTGTCTCAGCAGGGTAGACGTGTTACTCTATATCTGCAAGAACAACAAGGATGCATCTGACAAAGTGGTTTGTACCCATGGAAGCTGATGTCCAAATTAGTCTTTAAAGTGCTGCAGGACTCCTGGTTGTTTTAATAATTTTGTACATTTATAAACAGTGGAGATGTCAACGTGTAGTCAACTACATGATTAATTGATAAGCCTGGGCTTATTGGTTAATCCTATCAACTACACACACACACATACACACCCTGCTGCCTCTGTTTCAGAGGCAGCAAGGGAGTGGATGGGAGTTGGTGCTTTTAAGCCTGCTCCCTATGAGCACTCGATCCGTGGAGCCGCCTCCCCCTCTCCCTGCGCTACTGCCTCTGATTGAGAGGCAGCAGCGTGGCGAGTAACGGGGGCAAGTGGGAGCCGGTACATTGGGAAGCTGGCTTTCAAGCCAGCTCCCCTGCATGGATTGGCTCACTCTACTATGTGCTATGTGATCAGACCTGAGCTGGACTATGGTGTCCATTTCTGGGTGCCACTTTTCAGAATGCTGTGAACAAACTGGAGAAAGTCAAGAGAAGAGTAACAAAAATAATGAAAGGTCTAGAAAGCGCCGCCGGTGAAGATTGGGAAAAAATGGATTTGTTTAATCTGGAGAAGAGAAGACTGGGGGAAACTTAAGTGTGGTTGCATATATATGCAAATAGCTTCTTTCACAGTGACGGGCATGAATACAAAGCACTTCCCACAATGCCCTGGCACTCCTGGCACCTCCTCCCTGAGGGCTAGAAACGCTGACACCTGTACCTGCCTGTTCCAGCCAGCCCATCTGCTTGTGTCTTTCAATGCTCACCCCACCAGGGAGACGCCTCGCCGTTGTGGAGCGTGTTCCCAGTAGAGGCCATGTTCAAAGGATCATAGAATCATAGAGCTGGAAGAGACCTCAGAAGGTCATCGAGTCCAGCCCCCTGCCCAAAGCAGGACCAATCCCAACTAAATCATCCCAGCCAAGGCTTTGTCAAGCCGAGACTTAAAAACCTCTAGGGATGGAGATTCCACCCCCTTCCTAGGTAACCCATTCTAGTGCTTCACCACCCTCCTAGTGAAATAGTTTTTCCTAATATCCAACCTAGACCTCTCCCGCTGTAACTTGAGACCATTGCTCCTTGTTTTGCCATCTGTCACTACTGAGAACAGCCTCTTTCCATCCTCTTTGGAACCTCCTTTCAGGAAGTTGAAGGCTGCTATCAAATCCCCCCTCACTCCTCTCTTCTGCAGACTAAATAAGCCCAAATCCCTCAGCCTCTCCTTGTAGGTGAAGTGCTCCAGCCCCCTAATCATTTTGGTTGCCCTCCACTGGACCCTCTCCAATGCATCCACATCCTTTTTGAAGTGGGGGTCTCAGAATTGGACGCAATATTCCAGATGTGGCCTCACTAGTGCCGAATAAAGGGTAATAATCACTTCTCTGGATCTGCTGGCGCTGCTCCTCCTAATGCACCCTTCTTGGCTACAAGGGCACACTGTTGACTCATATCCAGCTTCTCGTCCACTGTAATCCCCAGATCCTTTTCTGCTGAACTGCTGCCTAGCCAGTCGGTCCCCAGCCTGTAACAATGCTTTGGATTCTTCCGTCCCAAGTGCAGGACTCTGCACTTCTCCTTGTTGAACCTCATCAAATTTCTTTTGGCCCAATCCTCTAATCTGTCTAGGTCACTATGGACCCTATCCCTGCTCTCCAAAGTTTCTACCTCTCCTCCTAGTTTAGTGTCATGTGCAAACTTGCTGAGGGTGTATTCCATCCCCACATCCAGGTCATTAATGAAGATGTTGAATAAAACTGGCCCTAGAACCTATCCCTGTGGCACTCCACTTGAAACCGACCACCAACCAGACATCGAGCCGTTGATCACTACCCGTTGGGCTTGATAATCTAGCCATCTTTCTATCCACCTTACAGTCCATTTATCCAAGCCATATTTCCTTAACTTGCTGGCAATAATATTGTGGGAGACCGTATCAAAAGCTTTGTTAAAGTCAAGATATATCACATCCACTGACTTCCCCATGTCCACAGAGCCAGTTACCTCATCATGGAAGCTACTCAGATTGGTCAGGCACGACTTGCCTTTGGTCAATCCATGTTAACTATTCCTGATCACATTCCCCTTTTCCAAGTGCTTCAAAATGGATTCCTTGAGGATCCCCTACATGATTTTTCTGGGGACTGAGGTGAGGCTGACTGGTCTGTAGTTCCCTGGGTTGTCCTCCTTCCCTTTTTTAAAGATGGGCACTACATTTGCCTTTTTCCAGTCATCTGGGATCTCTCCCAATCTCTACGAGTTTTCAAAGATAATGACCAAAGGCTCTGCAATGACATTTGCCAACTCCCTCAGTACCCTCGGATGCATTAAATCCAGACCCATGGATTTGTGTATGTCTAGCTTTTCTAAATAGTTCTTAACCTGTTCTTTCTCCACCAAGGGCTGCCCACCTCCTTCCCATACTGCGTTGCCTACTGCAGTAGTCTGGGAGCTGACCTTGTCTGTGAAGACAGAGGCAAAAAAAGCATTGAGTACTTCGGCTTTTCTCACATCATCTGTCACTAGGTTACCTCCCTCATCCAGTAAAGGCCCCACACCCTCTCTGATCACCCTCTTATTGCTAACATGCCTATAGCAACCTTTTTTGTTACCCTTCCCATCCCGTGCTAGCTGCAATTCCAATTGCGCTTTCGCCTTCCTGATTACTCCCATGCATTCTCGAGCAATATATTTATACTCCTCCCTAGTCATCCATCCAAGTTTCCACTTCTTATAAGCTTCCTTTTTGTGTTTAAGCTCACCAAGGATTTCCCCCGTAAGCTGATCTTGTCACTTACCATATTTGCTTTTCTTACTGTGCATCGGGATGGTTTGTTCCTGTGCTTTTAATAAGGCTTCTTTAAAATACTGCCAGCTCTCCTGGACTCCTTTCCCTTTCATGTTAGCATCCCAGGGGATCCTGCCCATCAGTTCTCTGAGGGAGTCAAAGTCTGCTTTTCTGAAGTCCAGGGTGTGTATTTTGCTGCTCTCCTTTCTTCCTTTTGTCAGGATCCTGAAATCTACCATTTCGTGATCACTGTTGCACAGCTTGCCACCCACATCTACTTCTCCTACTAGTTCCTCCCTGTTTGCGAACAGCAGGTCAAGCTGTGGATGTCCCCTGGTCGGTTCCTTCAACACTTGTACCAGGAAGTTATCCCCAACTTTTTCCAAAAACTTCCTGGATTGTCTGTGTACTGCTGTATTGGTCTCCCAACAGATGTCAGAGATGTCAGGGTGATTAAAGTCTTCCATGAGAACCAGGGCCTGGGATCTGGAAGCTTCTCTTAGTTGTCTGAAGAAAGCCTCGTCTACCTCAACCACCTGATCCAGTGGTCTGTAGCAGACAACAACCACATCATCACCTCTGTTGCTCCTGCCTCTAAACTTAACCCATAGACTCTCAACAGGCTTTTCTCCCTCCATATACTGAAGCTCTGAGCAATCATACTGCTCTCTTACAAACAGTGCATCTCCTCCTCCTTTTCTCCCCTGCCTATTCTTCCTGCCTATTCTCCCCTGCCTATTCTTCCTGAACATTATACCCTTCCATGACAGTGCTCCAGTCATGTGAGTAATTCCAGCAAGTCTCAGTTATTCCAATCAAATCATAGTTCTTTGACTGTGCCAGGGATTCTAATTCTGCCTGTTTGTTTCCCAGGCTTCTTGCATTTGTGTACAAACACCTTAAATAACCAGTTGATTGCCCTACTTTGTCCATTCGAATCAGGGGTCCTCCTTTGTTGCCTATTCCTCCTTGTTTTTCTTCCTGGTATCCCACTTCCCCACTTACTTCAGGGGTTAGGTCACCATCCCCCAATGAACCTAGTTTAAAGCCCTCCTCACTAGGTTTGCAAGCCTGCCCACAAAGATGCTCTTTCCTCTACTTTGATCCTACCTGCGGGCCACATGTTGAGCTCCACATAAACCCAAACAGCTCCGCGGGCTGCAAAAAAACGGGCTGCATGTGGCCCGTGGCCCATGTGTTGAGTATCCCTGGACTAGATGATCTACTCAGGTCCTTTCTAGTCCTACACTTCTTAAGATTCTGAAATTAAAAAAAAGTCGTAGCAAGTAACATTTCTTTGTGCTTTTTGTCCAAGAGTTTCCATTCACGGTAAGGCCGCCCAGATGATGAGGATTCAGTAGGAGCTGCTTCTTATCCATAGGAATTTTGTCTGATAGTTTCAAAGCCCTGTTATTCTTCATGGCTTTAGAAGCAAAACTTGTAGCTGTTGTATGAGGAACTCTCTTTGCCTCAAAGGGGATGTAAATGACTCTTTGTATTAAAGGACAGCTGTGAGCGAGTCTACACAGAGTCAGCTTTTCTCTTCACTCCAAACATTGGTCACAGCACTGAACACTCATTCCACTTGACTGTTCATTCCTGTCTTGCATGGGGAAATTCTCATTGGTATAGTAGTTTTGCTGTGAGCAAACGTTTTGTAGTTATGAGCACAAACAGATGTCTTGATTAATGAAATGAAAAACTAGCACAGTTCAAATCCCTTGGAAGAAGTTCCTGCTACACAAGGCCATCATAGGAAAAACCAGGACTAGCCCAGTCAACTGAGACAATATGGTCACTTTATCTGTGGAGTCTGTCTGTGTCATGTACTTTTTACCACATTTCCATAGTCTGAGCCATTTTTGACTATGACCAGCCTGTGACCTTAGCTTATAAATGCCATGATGACACCACAGCTGTTCGGCTGAAATATGTCTGGCAAATTCAGATGTATCCAAGTCTGTAGAGCGTGGGTGGGTGGTGAAGGGAGGATTACATTTCTTAGATACTTTGAGATTATCATTTTACACAGCTCTGATCTCTCACCCATTGCCTTTTTTCCATACTTCAGAACGCTTTTCCTTTTTTAAATCAAAGTTCATGTGTGATGTGGAAAAACTTAGCCCGAGGTGGGTGTGGGGAGTGGGAAATCTCCAGCCATAGTAGAAGGTACGCAGTCATTGGCATTTGTTTCTCGTTATGATACATGTTTACACACCAGCTCAAACATCTGCTGAAGATCTGGGCGGGAGCTTTGTTGGTCACAGCTCACAGCCGTGTGTTGAGCTACATTTTGGAAACCGCAGTACAGCAAAAGAATAACAACGTAAGTGGAGATGATAAAAATAAAACTTGCCGTGGGAGTCTCTGTCTGTAATATAGCACCTTTGGTTTTGTTTTGTTTTTCCAGTCTGGGTCTGGGTCGAACATACAGGAGAGGGCCTAGTTTAAAGGACATCAAGTTTATCTCAGCTGTGAGCATATTGATAACATGTGCTTGACGAGACATTGATGGCTGATGCAGGGCTTCTTTACATGGGGCAATTGACAGGCTGATCTGTAATGATAACATTATACCACAGCTGTATAATTCCTCATGTGGACGCTATTCTGGATGAATAGTGACTGTATTTCAGGCTAATAAGCCTGCTTTGGAAGTGGAGATTTATACTGGCATAACTACAGTGCTGTCATGATACTGCTGGAGTCCTGCTAGTCAGTTTCCCCCATACAGACAAGGAGTAATAGGTACATATTGTGAGCCTTGTCCTCAGCTGGTGTAAATCCATGCAGGTCCATGGATTTCAATGGCACTGGGAGGGTTTACATCAGCTGATGATCTGACCGGGCCTATTTTAGTTGTATTCCAGAGGTGGATTATGGTTTTGTGGGGCCTGGAGTCAGACCAAATTGGGTCCCTTCTCCACCCCTTCTGCCTGCACCCTTCATCCCCGGTTCTCCTGCCAGGGAGTGAGGTTGGGGCTCAAGGGCTTCACCTGCTCCCCTGGAGTGCTGGGTGGATGGAGAGGGGCAAGATCCCATGTCCCATCTTGCTGTCTGGCAGAAGTGTCAGGCGGATAGAGCAGGTTGGGGCAGGGGAGCCAACAGCCTGGGCAAGGTGTGTGGGAGACAGTTGCACACTCTGAGAAGGGGGTGGGGCCTCAGGCATAAGGGGCGGGGCCAAGAGCAGACAGCCTTCAGAGCTACCTGGAGCCCACAGCATCCCAGCGGCGATTTAAAGGGCCCAGAGGTCCGGCCACCACTGCTACCACAGTCGCAGCAATGGTGGCCGGCAGCCCTGGGCCCCTTTGAATCACCAGGCCCTGGGGCAGCTGTCCCTTTGCCCCTCCCCCCATCAGCAGGCCTGTGTGGGAGTTCCCATTTTTCTGGGGCCCCCCAATTCACTGGGACCCCAGTAGTAGGGTGGCTAATCCACCACTCCATTTAGCTATAGTTTCTGCAGAAATTTAAATTAGAACCATTTTTTTCTGAAGCCATATTAGTTATGACAAATTTAGGGCTTAAGCCAGTTGGGGAATGTGTCACGTGTTTGGAAACTAGACCATCTCCATGGGCAGGAGAGGGAGAGAGAGTGTTTGTCTACGTAGCAGCTAGACATCCACAGCTGTCCCGTGTTAGCAGGCTCATGGGGTTCAGACTGTGAGGCTGAGCCCCGTGAAGACATTTCCTCTGTGTGTGTGTGTGTGTGAGAGAGAGAGAGAGAGAGAATAAGGATTCCTACATCTCAGCTTCCAAATCCATTTTGGAATGATTTACATTTAAACCCCTTGTGTTTGCAGAACATGGCTTTGTTGGGTATTCAGCAGAACTTCTGCTTAACAACACACTACCAGACTACAGTACGGGGGAGTCCTTCTTCACCGTTTTCGGAGTGTTCTTCCCAGCTGCGACAGGTACTGTGCATTTTATTTCTTGATGCTGTGTCACCTAAGCTGCATTGCAGAAGTGAGCCCAGGTAGCAGTGTGATCTGGTCTTAGCACCTTTGCAGGGCAGCAATGCAAGCAGCTCTCCTGCTTATCGGAGTTGGCTGTGCCACCCTGCCTCAGAAAGTGCATGGGAAATCAGGGATTCTGGGATGCCTCACATCCTGCATGGCCTCACTGTCCTCTTTCATGCAATCTTCTTTTTCTTTCTGGTCAGAAATTCCATGTGGTTTTTAACCTATTGGTGCTGAACTGTGGTTGGTTTGACCTCCTAATTGTCATGCTTTTTTTTCTCTCTAATGAACACTGACTCTTATCTTGACTCCTTGATACAGGAGGCTGGAATTTCTTTGTATGCAGTGATTGTTATCTAAGTAACCTGTCCTGACCGCCAGAGCAGAAAGTTAGGCGTTGGTTTAGGTCAGTGTTAGAATCTACTATTAACCCAGCATGTCACATTTGAATAAGATTTATTTTCTACATTTTGGGTAACACCTCTGAAATAAGCTAGATGGGCATTCCGCTCCCATTTTAGATGGGGCAACTAATACATGGGTAAGTTTTACTTAAGGTCACTCAGCAAATCAGTGGTAAAATTGGGAACAAGTCCTGTATATGTTGACCCCTAGCCCTCTGCTCAGTGCACCAGCCCACAGTTACCCTCTCTCCCAGCGTACAGGTTTTTCTTTGCAACAGCCTCTCTTGCTGTAGCTATTGAGAGACGCTTCCTAATGAGTGCTTCTGTGTTGATGTGGTGGTATGTGTAAGGTGAGGCAGGTGGCATGGTGCATGAAATACCATTGCTTATCATGCCAGCTGACACATTTGCTAAATTTAATTGTGAGGCTGGTTTTATTTCGCTTCCCTCAATTAACAAAAAGACCATACAAATTGAATCTGGCCACGCCAAGGGGGAATGAAATCACCATCAATTCGCGTTAGAATACCTCTTGTTGATGCTGTTTTCGTGCTATAAAAAGTACCGATTGTAAGCAGTTTCCATGGTGATGAATCCTTGGATTATAGAATGAATTTTGAGAGGATTAGCTCTAAGCAACTAGCTGAAAGTCATTAGCAGAGTTGCTGCAATACAAGGAGGCATATTATAGGGTTTCATAAAACAGATGGAATAAACGAGTGTTCCAGGAGCATAAATACTTGTTTTGTTAGAAATCTACCTCGGTTGCTTTGGAAGAGCAAGTGTTCCCCTTGCTTCCCTTTTGTCCCAAGGTATTCGCTCAGCCAGCCTGATCTCCAAGGCTACGTGAACTTATTGCAAAGACTGACTGAGGAATGTTTCTTTCAATGGCTTGTGTGGCCCTTTACAGAAGGGAATTTGCTTCCCGTTTCCTTAAACACTCCTGTAGTGCTGTTTGGACGATGCTGACGATAAAGGGAGTGTTTGCTAGCGTGAGGTTAGAAGGGGTGCTGATGTGTTGGGCCTCTGTGCGTCTCCTGTTTTATGCATTTTTGGAAGCTTTTGTTGAGTAGCTGCAATACTTGCCTTTTTGTTCACTTGTCATGGAAAGACTGAAGCACCTCAAAGGCTTTTGAATCCTCTATCATTGTGCTGACTAACACAACCTAAGGGCTTCATCTTCCATGGGGATTGAGTGTATTCAGTACCTTAATGGAGACTCGGCCATTGTGAAAGTACCTGAGTTATTTCTTGTTTGACTCTCGTTGGACATGCTTATTCTAAGCCCAAACAAGTTGGGCAGTGATTTGGCCAGCAGTTTCTTGCATATGCCCAGTGAGAGTTTATAGTACTGCGAAAACATTTCCTGTGCTATCTTATCAGCGTGGCTAATGGCACCATAAGCTCCCCCCCCCCAGGAGAATTACTGCTCCAAGTACAGTAGAGTTGCAGAGTTAGGTCCATCAATGGCTATTAGCCAGGATGGGTAGGAATGGTATCCCTGGCCTCTGTTTCTCTGGAAATGGGAGACAGGGGAGGGATCGCCTGTTGTGTTCCCTCCCCTCTGGGACATCTGGTATTGGCCACTGTCAGCAGACAGGATACTGGGCTAGATGGACCTTTGGTCTGATCCAGTATGGCCATTCTTATCATTATGCACATCAGAGGTACAAATGGACTGGTCAGTCACACACCTCATTTGGACCAGGAAACATGCAATCAGACAGCTGAGCCCCTGTAAGCAAACACAGGGGTATGTAGGCCATTGTACAATTTTGGTGTAGACCAACCCTAAGTGACCTGCTCTATATCATGCATGAAGTCTATGGTGGAGCTGAGAATTGAACCTAGGTTCCTTGAGTTCCCATCCATTCCCTTAGCCACAAGACCATGCCACAGAAATTGTGAGGCACTCAGCCATTGGTCGCTACACGTTCTTACATAGGCCCTTAGCTAGATTCTGGTTTGTTAGTTAAGAGGTAAAGAGGAGTAGCATGCATTTTCCTCTCTCCCCTCCTTCAGTAACAGTCCCTTGTAGAGCCAGACTGATTGAACTGGCAGGAGAGAGTTTTTGATAGGACGACTTTTTAATAATAGAAGTGAAATAATCAAGGAGCTAGAAGATTCTGCCACGTATGGGGACAGTCTGTCAGAATGCAAAGAGTGCTGCTCCTCAGCTTCTACTTGAGGATTTTGTGATGGATGATGAAGACCTTTCTCTCACCTGTATGAACCTTGTCTCTGCTGGACATTGCAGGATTTATGTCTGGGAATGAAGAGGAACTTCACAGAAAGACACCATTAGAGTTCCAAGTTCAAAATGATTAAAGTACATTCAGTTTGTGGAGTTTTGTATGGTGGGGGCTGAGTGGGGTTTGGAAGTTGGAACTATCCCAGAGTGAAACGATTTCATAGGGCAGTGATTTTCAACCTGTGGTAGGACTAGGTCTAAAGGGTCTGGGAAAGGTGGTTGTTACCGTAGAACAGTGTTTTCCAGTCTATGGCCCATGGACTCCTAGGAGTCTGCACACTATGTCTAAGATTTCCAAAGGAGTCTGCATCTCCATTCAAAATTTTGTAGCAGTCTGCAAATGGAAAAAAAAAATTGAAAACCACAGTCATAGGGCATAGAAGTAGAGGGTTAGAGTAATGGGAAGTTCTTTCCAAATGCCAGCCTTTAATAAATCCATTATTAATAGTGGAAATACTCACACATGAGGTAACATTAGGAACTAGAATGTATCACTGAAGTGATATTAAGGAAACTGTGCTGCTCTGTGTAATGAGGCATCAGATTCCAATTATGCGGGAACCCCTGTGTATCGCACCACTTGTGAGCAAACACTTTTCATAGAGCAATTAATCCAAAGCTGACCTCAATGGAAATCTACACAACACTTTCAAAAGACAAGCCTGAGAGCTCAAATGTATAACTTTGCTAGACACTAAAAATCCTGGTCTTAATAAAAAACACTGGATTTATGGCTTATCATAACGTGTAGCCCACTAACCCGCTTTTTTGTCCTATGACTGCTGAGATATTAATTGGCCACTTCACCTTGAATTGTTTCTTAGCATATATGTTAACTACTCATGCTAAACAATCTGTTCCCCCATGTATTTGGGTGTGACATTCTGAGTACCTTCTAAGTCTGAAGAAGAGCTTTGTGTAGTTCAAACGCTTGTCTCTTTCACCAACACAGGTTGGTCCAACAAACAATATTACTTCACCCCCCTTGTCTCTGAAGTGAAGCTGAGTATATTGTACTTTCTGGGGATTTCATTTAAAGAAAAATAGGCTGTGGTCCAAATTCTGTTGTTTCTCTGGATTTCCAGCAGTACGACTCCAGCAGTGCGAGTGGAGTTCGTCCGGTTTTACACTGACACTAGGTTTGCCCGGTGCCCGGTTTTTGACTGAAAAGTCTGGTCAAAAGGGGTTTGTAGAGTACCCGGTCAGAAGCACTGACTGGACTCCAAAAGTCTGAATACTGCCTGCAGGGCACCAGAAAAGGGGACTCGCCACTTGAAAACACCACCTGAAGAGGGGGCCACCATGCCTGAAGCCATGGGGACCAGGAGGGCCCAGAGCAGGGGACAAAGCAGTATGGGTGAGAATGGGGAGGGTGCCAAGTAATCAACCTATGCCAGTCACTTCTCAGTTGGGGCTACCTCTTATCTGCATCTTGTTGGCGGGCAGGCAGTCAGGATCTGTGTCACTTCTCAGCCTGGCTCTGCGTAGGCAGGCGAGTCCTGGGGCGAGTGAGTGAGTGATGGGAGGTAGAGTGAGTGGCTGAGCCAGAGCCTGTGGGGTCCAGGTTTAAGAAATTTGAAAGTTGGAAACCCTAAGTTAGTCTCAAATTCTGCTCATAGTAACCTATTTCTTTCCATGAAATAGCCACTTAAAGCATTTCAGAGGGAAGGAGTGTTTAGCTGGCTTTGTTCTTAAAAGTTCTGTAATTTAATGATAAAGAGGTGATCCATGTGTGTGTGTATGCACATACATGTTGCTGGCTTGTATGTGTATTTATGGGTATGGAGGAATATTGACCATGTCACAAAGGCTAAAATAATTACTGTAGAGGGAGTAAAAATACCTGTATTTTTATAACTTCTCCAAAGCACAAATGAATGTATTTTTTTCATTAACACAATATATATACCCCCACCTCTGTAACTTCCACTCCAGTTCATCTGATGAAGTGGGTTTTACCCATGAAAGCTTATGCCCTAGTAAATCTGTTAGTCTCTAAGGTACCACAGGACTCCTCATGTTTTTTGCGGATACAGACTAACACCCCTCTGAAATGATTTTTTTCCAAAAATTGTGTGTGAATGCATTCCAAATTAGTCTGCATTATTTCCATGATTTCACATGCGTGTTTGATGAACGGGTAACCAGTAAACATCACCCTTCCTAGGTGATGCTTACTGGGTAATGTTTGAGCAGCGCCACACTGTGCCAGGGTGGGAGCCAGCTTTCTGGGGTCGGCAGCCCCGCTGGGCCAGCAAAGCTGAGAGCGGCTGCCCCATGGACTATCCCTGACTTGGGATCTTGATTAATTGGTTAACCAGTCAAATCTAACATTTTAACCAGTTAACTGATTAAATGGATTTTACATCCCTAGTGTGGAACTGGGCATATATGCATTTAACTGGGAATTTACATGTGCAAGGAGCCACAGAAACTGCACAACTTATATCGTTGCTTTCACAGTGTCAGTAACTGCATGCACAAAGTGGATACAGTTGTTGGTGCCTCAGAGAAGTAGCCGTGTTAGTCGGTAACTTAAAAAAACTTAAAAAACGATGAGTGGTCCTGTAGCACCTTAAAGACTACCAAAAATAGATAGATAGATAGATAGTATCATGAGCTTCTGTGGGCACAACCCACTTCTTCAGATGAGTGGAGCAAAAGGCACAGAAACTCCAAAATTTAAAGCAGAAAAAGAGAGGAGAGGGGGAGGGAAAAACACTGTCAATGCTAGTGTCCATGCTAAATGAAGCTAATAGAGTGGGCTGTAAATGTCCGATACTTAGCTTTTGATGTCATTTGGGTGTTGAATATAATGGCCCAACCAGTTCATGTCTTTGTCCTTGGGTGATAGTGTCAAATTTGCATATGAAGGCCAGTTCCACAGTCTCTCTCTGCAGTTGGTTCCTGAAATTCCTTTGTAGAAGAATGGCTACTTTTAAATCCATTAATGAGTGCCCAGGCAGGTTAAAATGTTACCCCCACAGGTTTATGCGTGTTACCATTTCGAATATCTGATTTGTGCTCATTTAACCTTTGTCGAAGAGACTGTCCAGTTAGGCCAGTATACGAGGCAGAGGGGCATTGCTGGGACTTGATGGCATATACCAAGCTGTTGGTGCATTTTTGAAAATGAAGCCTGAAGTTTGTCTTAGGCAAAGAATATTCTTTTCTTATTCCTAATAAGACCTGAAGAATTTCTTTTCAATAAAAGATGCATCTTAGAATGAATACTGTGTTGTGTTGTTTGGGAACAGTATTCTTCAACTGCTGGTCCCTGTCTACATTCCCCTGTGAGCACTGTGCGCTCCATGTTCCTGTGACTGAAGAATTTGTTCAGGCAGTGTCCATTGCTCCATGACTCTATCCCTGCGATTTGCATGCGCTGCACTAGTGGCAGGAGGGGCAGTGTGGACCTACTAATTACTTCTTCAGTTCCTTCTTTACTGTCACATGGCCTGAATCGGAACCTTCAGTGTCAGACCCCCACTGGGGTACCCCTTTGTACATCGGTCTGAGACAGGAAGGAGTGCACCTCCTAGCATGAGGCCTAGCATAACGCAGGGGTGATGAAGAATACACCTAGGGACCCACAGGTGGCCCGTATGCTAGGTGGGGAAGGCTGAGCCTTCCCAAACCGCCAGCCTAGCCCTGCCTACACTCCGCCCCCAGAATGCCTGCTGTAGGCTACTCAGGCAGAGTGTTGCTGTCCTCAGCACCTGCCCTCTCCAAGCTCCTTACCAGGGAGGCTGAAGCCATGTTCCCTCCTCCATCGCTGGTGCTCCACGTGCTACCCACCCTCGCCATGTTCTGGGGCCGGGGAAGCTGGAACCACGCACCCTCCTCCCTCCCCAGTGCTCTGTGCACCGCCCACTCTCCCCATGATCCTGGGCTGGGGAGGCTGGAGCCGTATGCCCGCCCCATGCTCTCGGCCTAGAGAGGCTGGAGCTACATGCCCTCCCTGTGCTCAAGGGCTGGGGAGGCTGGAGCTGCATGCTCCGGGCCAGGCAGGCTAGGGCCACGTGCAGCCCAGGGAGGCTGAAGTCACCCGCTTTCCCTGTGCTCCAGGGCCGGGAAGGTTGGGGACACACGCTGTCCTCTCTCCCCGTTCTCCCGGGCCAGGCAGGCTGGGGATGCATGCCACCTGCCCTCATCCTCTCCCCGTGGGGGGCAGGACCTCAGCAGAAGGGGTGGGGCTGGGACTGGGGATGGGAGCTAGGCACCCCCAGCCCTACCTTCACCAACTGCCTATGTATAGACCCTCTGTCAGCGTTTCCTCAGAGCAGGGAATCCTGTCATAAGCACAAGAGCAATCTCTGCCCACCCCCAAGTCCGCTCCAAAGAGGATGAATCCCTCTCTGACCCTGTCCAAATCAGGCAAGTCTTTGCACCTAGCTCCCAAAGACCTAAGTCCCAGATCCATGATAAATAAGCAGAGTAGCGCCACTACCAAACTCCACACCAGCAATGCCATTGCCAGTATCAGTGAAGAGCATCCATAAAGAATTTCAGCCACCGGGGGTACCACAACAACCCTGCTCTGGATCTGCCAACTTGGAGCCTGACCAAACTCCATGTACCCCTTCCTAAGGGAGAGCAGAAAGACACACCATTCTGGGGGGATATCTTTGATCTCTTGGATCCACAGTCTCCCCTGGAGTTGGAACTGACCTTTATCAGGGAGATTTTGGCCCTTTGAGGAGATAAAGACTGTGGGAGAAGTCTACTCCCTGTCCTGTCTACTAGCCATGGTTTCCCTTCAGTAGAACCAACAGGACTGCTGAACAAGCCAGATCCAACTCCCCTGATGAGGAGAAGGTTGGCTGTACTGGATGAACCATCATTGCCTTCACTGAAGAAAGTCAGTCCAGACAGGAGATCTGGAGCTACCTGGAACCAGCCTCCCCTAACCAACCAAAACACTCTCCTCAGGATCCATGGTACCTCAGGCCTTAGGAACCTCCGTAACACACCTTCAATCCTTCCTACTGCCCCTATTACCCAGGTCTATGTAATATAATAAAGTCGTATTTCCCCTTCCTTCAAAGAGAGCAGCCAAAACTTCCTCCTGACCCTATAGAAGAGGATATCCCCCATTCTAGCTATACCATAGACTTTCCTTATCCCCCCACAAACCCTTCCCTGTCAGGTACCATTCTCACCAGGAGATCCCCCTTCCAGGGGCCAGAATTTTCCCTTCACCATGGAGCAATAGAGCAAGAACCTCTTTAGTATCAGGGAAAAGGTTCTATTCAAAATATACCCTAGTTCCCAAAAAGAAGGGAGGGTTGACACCCATTCTCGACTGGCAACACTTTGTCATTTTAGTCACAAATTAAAATTATGTTTGGTTACAGTGGAATCAATGATACCATCTCCGGAAAAGAACCCTTGGTTCACAGCTCTTGATATGAGAGACACATGAGCATTCACCCTTCCCACAGATGATTCTATAGATTTATAGTGGATCACAACCATTATCAAGACAAGCCACTTCCATTTGGTCTAGAGCAGCTCCCAAAGTCTTCCCTCGACATGCAACCAGCATCAACGTTGGCGTTTTACCTTGCAGAGAATGAAACGAATAAGAAAGCCAGCTAAATTTTTCATTACCATAGCAGAACGCATTTGAGGTCAAATTGGATCCTCCCAGAAGATCCTTAAGGGTGCGTCTACACCACACCCTAAACTCGAAATAAGATATGCAATTTGAGCTACGCAAATTGCGTATTTTATTTTGAATCTATTTTGAAATAGCTTATTTTGAAATTTGGTGGGTCTACACAGCGGCAAATTTCAAAATAACACGCTATTTTGGGCCATCCCTTATCCCTCGTGCAACGAGATTTGCCAGGATGGCTAAATAGTGCTCCCATTATTTCAAAAAATATTTTGAAATAATGGGCGGCTTGTGTAGATCCAGGGTAGCTATTTCAGGGACCTTTGGTATCCTAAAATAGCCATGCAGTGTAGACATACCCTAAGTGACTCTGTATCCTACTCCGTTATCAGACGGCACATTGAGTTAGGGCTCACTCTATAAGGTACAAGTGGCCTCTGAAGCATATTTCAAGAGGTTCCCCGCTTAACATTTTCAGGTCAGCTATTTGGAGCTCCTTCCATACACCGATGAAACATTATGCCTTGATCAAAGACTCCTTCACTGATGCATCATTTGGACAGCAGTTCAACAACAGCTATATCACCTGCATCCTCCTTCTCTTTAAGAAATGCTTGTCAGCCACCAAGCCACAGAATACAACATATAAGGACCTGCACTCAGGGACAGGAGAGTTAAGGTTACTTACCTTGTTGAAACTGGAGTTCTGCAAGATCTGTCGTCCCTTTCTGTATTTCACTACCCGCCCTGTTTCTCTTCTGCTTTGGATCTTGGCATGATTTGTGGTGGAAAAGGAACTGAAAATGGGGTTAATCCACCCTGTCCCATCCCACCCCTTATGCCCTACAGAGAGTAGGGATGCAGGTGTGGACCAACCTAGGTTGCTTGCAAAAACCCTCCAGTTTCAGACACATGGAGCATATATGTACTCAGAATGGAACATAAATAGTTATCATACATCTCAAAGACCTCTAGTTACAAAAAGGTAAGTAGCTCTTGAGGTCATTTTAGTGTGAAATATCTTTGCATTGAAACTGAATTTTGGAATAAACTGTATCTGGTGTTTCAAAGTGACAGCAAATAGATTTAGAAGTCTTGGGCTAAAGAACCTGCTGATGCAAAATGGCACAGCTCCACTAAGGCTGTGGAGTGGTGCCAATGAACGTGAATCGAGAATTTGGCCCCTTTTAAAAATGATCTGGCATTGTCCATTTCTCATCTCCTGCGGAATGAAGGAGATGAGGAATAGAAAGGCCTTTCCTCTTTACCTTGACGAATGTACTAGACCATGTAAAAATCTTTGTCATGTGAAAGTGACGGCTGTGAGCACTTACAATTTATAAAGCAGCGGTGGGGAATCTCGGGGCCCAGGGGCCGGATGCAGCCCCCGGCTTGCCTGGATCTGGCCCCTGAGACTCAGGGGTTCCCCCCACCGCAGGGCTGGAGCACACAAAATCTACTAGCCTGGGCCCCCCTAGGCTCTGGTGTGTGAGGGGAATGTGGGAAATGTCTTTCTCCTTGTCAGTCAGGGGCCACGTCTGGGGGGGGAGGGGGTGGTGTTTGTTTTTTCATTGTTTGCTTCTTGCTTGTGTGCGGCCCCTGACTGATTTTTCTGTGGGTCAGTGGTCCCCGACCCAAAAGAGGTTCCCCCACCCCTGCTGTAAAGTGTAGGTCGTACAGGCTGTTGATTGTCTCTGACCTATGATGTAAGTAGCACTCTTCTGCAAAAGTTCTACTGTGTCCATCCCCACCGAATAGGATTACATTGGGTGTTGTTGTGTTGCACAGGCTTTCTTGATACTCCCCTGGTTTCCTGGCTGACTTGACTACATTTTTATCCTGCCTTGCCATGATCTGCTTTGGAAGATAGTAGTCAGTATGGAAAATCCAGGCTGCTATCGGATTGAAACAGAGACGTGGGTAATTCTCTCTCTGTGAACCATCAGCAGATAGGATTGTTCAAACTGGGAGGGGAATGAATGTTTCCCTGGGGGCTGATCTATGTCTGGAGGAGATAAATGTCCCTGCTTCTCAAGTTGATTTTTGGCCAATGTTTTTTTTCTTGAGAGCTAGAATTTTTGGAGGAACTCCCTCCTCCTGCTTGCCAGTCAAAGCCATTCTTCCTTGTATTTAGCAGGGAGGGCTTTATTATTAAGGGTAGGCAGGTTGCTGCTTCATTGGAAAGAGTGGTTGTTGGATCTGCTACTCAGGAAAGCACTTCGTGAGATGCCAGCTATCACCCTGGGTGTAACATGCCTTTTTGTGGACAAGGTGGCTAAGAATAAAACTGCAAGAAAGCTCTGGCACCACTTGTGACTCCTGAACTTCCCTGGTCCTATTCACTGAGACCTGCATGTTGTATACAGGAGGCTGTATTGTCCTGTATGGTCGATGATGCCCATATTAACTCTTGTGCTCTGTTTCAGTGGTTCTCAAACTTTTTGGCCTGTGGCCCACCAGGCTCAATGCAAACCTGTCTGTGGACCACCTGTTGCTAATGGAAACTTGCCGTTAATTACATAATTGCGCCTGAGCCATTTTGCTAGGGCTGCAGCTTAGGAGAATGGTTTAATGTAACCAGTAAAAAAGGAAATATTAAATTATTAAACAGAGGAAGCGCTTTAACTTTCTCATGTTAGTTTTTCAAACTTCGTTTTAAGTAAAGTAAAATATTAATTTATGTCCAACACAAACAGTTTCAATGTTTTCTTTCTTTATGGTAGGGGTGGAGAACCTTTTTTGGATCAAGGGTCACTGACCCACAGAAAAATCATTTGAGGACCACACCAGTGAGAAGCAAAAAAACTCCTCCCAAAACTCCCAACCCTCACTGATGTGGCCCCCAACTAACAGACCTCCTCTGGAGCTCCAGCAGCATGGGGCGAGGGGAAGCGACAGGAAGGACTGAGGTTCAGAGCTTCCCATGGGCTGGATTTACTCTTCTGGGGTTTTGGGGTTAGTGGATTTTGTGGAACACCCCTCCAGGCTCTGGGGTGCAGACAAAAATGAGGGGTTCAGTGTGCAGGACAGGGCTGCAAGTGAGTGGGATGGGGTGAGAGTACAGGATCTGGGTGAGAAGTGGGGTGCATGAGCAGGTTAGGAGAAGAGTAGCTGGCCAGGGGGGAGGAGGCAAGAGGAAGGGAAGGAACAGGTTGGGGGAAGGGCATCTGACCAGGGAGGAGGATTCAGGAGCAGGCTGAGGGTGGGGTGTGTAGCCAGGGAGAGGGTACAGGAGCAAGGGAGGGTACAGGAGTAGGCTGGGGCTAGGATGTGTGGCCAAGGGGGTGGGTGCAAGAGTAGGCTGGGACTACGGGGTCTCGGTGGGGGGCAGTGCAGGAGCAGGGTAGGATGTGGGGTCTGGGCATGAAGGGGTGGCGGGAGCACTTACTTGGTTTCGACCCCCACGCCTGTCTCAGGCATCGTGTCTCAGGCATGCTTCCTACTGCTCCCATTGGCCAGATTCCAGCCAACAGGAGCAGCGGGGAAAGCCTCCAGGCAGCACGTCAGGGCGCTGCTGTTTCCCCAGCCAGGGGAGGGGGGAGGGCAGCACCTGGAGTCACTTCTGGCTCCGCTTTGTTCTGCTTCTTCCCCAAGAGGTGGATCTAGTGGGGAGGCTCAGGGCTTCTCCCCCAAGAGGGAAGCCAGCGCTGGCACTCCAACTTCATGGGGAGAGGGGGATGCAAGGCTGGAGCGCCAGTGCGGGTTTCCTGCTGCGGGGAGGTGGAGGGAGGATAGAAAGGGGGTGGGACTGAGCTTGAGCCACGGACCACCTAGATGGTGACCGCGGACCACTAGTGGTCCATGGACTGCAGTTTGAGAACCACTGCTCTATATAATCTATCGTACTCACATGGCCCTGGGACTGTACATCAGAGTGGCTCAGAGCTCTTAGTGTACTTATCTCCACACACCACTGTGGATAAGGAAGTACCATAAATTAGCAAATATAGCACGCATCCAAGTATAACACTCACTCATTTATTACCCGCAGTTTTTCTATTGTATGTAAAAAATATATTAAATACCCACGGACGTATATACCCCGCAGGTTTTCGTAAAGAACAATAAACTACCAAAATCTGTGTTGGCTTCTTTTCATTAGGTATAAACATAGTATAGAATAGTAGGGTATGTTGAATCATCCTTTCCGTTTATGGTACTATTGAAACCCTAAACTGCTTGTGGTACCGTAATTGTCCCGACTTTGAAGTTGTAGGCATTCACCAGTACAGCTATTGCTTGCATGAAAGGCAAAACCAGTATAATTTTGCGGGTCAATTAATGTTATCACAGAACAAAGTCATCAACTATCATATCGAAGAGACTTCTGCCGCCTTCATAAAAGAATCTGGTGGTCTTTGATATGGTTGCCACTTGCCAGCTATGAACATTGAAGATTACGACGTCATGCAGCCCGATAATACTGGGTCTTGATATACTGGTAATGAACCACGGCTGAGGCCACTGAGCTATAAAAAGCAATAAGCACTACCCTATTTCCAGTATATAAGACCCATACCAACCACAAAGTTTTAAAACTTTTTCAGTTTATAACAAATATTGTCCAAGAAAATATTTTTAAAGATGCCTAGCGCAAATCATATACAGCCGATTTTAAACTATCTGTTGTTAAATATGCAAAAGAAAATGGCAGTACAGCATCAGGCAGAAAATTTTCCATTAATGAAAAGTCTGTTCACAAGTGGAGAAAAGAAGAAGCGGAGATTGAGAAATTAAATCCTTGCAAAAGAGCGCGCCGAGGAAAGAAAGCCAAGTGGCCAAATCTAGAAGAAAACCTGGTGAAGTGGGTTCTTGCACAGAGAGATAGCCAACGTGCAGAAACGAGTCTTTTAAAATATTACTACAACGTGATACCAGTAATATGAGTAAAAATCAAATTGCATAACACGCGGACATATATACCCCGCGGGGGGGGAGGTGCATGGTAGGGAAAAACTTGGACAACCCGCGGGCTATATTCTCTAATTAACGGTAGTATTATCCCCATTTCACAGATGGGAAACTGAGTGGTCAAATGACTTGCCCAAGATTGCACCAGAGTCAGTTCCAGGATAGGTCCCTAACCACTGAACTTCCTTCCGCCTCAGTGGTGTTCACCTCGTTGCCATGGAAGGTGTCCCTTGCAGACTGCAATCTACTGGAATGGCAATGAGTCCCCTTTGCAGTGGGGTTTCTGCCACGGAAGGTGTCCCTTGCCTAGTCTTTGGTTCCAGAAGAAATGCCGCACAAGGGGCCAGTCACTTCATGGGAGAGCCTTAGAATCATAGAATCCTAGGGCTTGAAGAGACCTCAGGAGGTCATCGAGTCCAGCCCCCTGCCCAAAGCAGGACCAACCCCAACTAAATCACCCTTAACATGACACAGACTCTTGCTGAATCGGGGCTGGTTGTCACTTATTTACCACCTCTACTCTGGCTTCAGCATTCTGATGCTGCATTAAAACAACTAATTCCTGGCCGCCTTGACAGTTGAATGGCAGACCATTGCTTGGTCGCTTGCTCCCCAGGTTGGCATCAGCGACTAGCGTTTTGGAGTCAGTTCCTGGCTGTTCAGCTGGGATCTCACCCCTTTTCTTCCTTTCTGACCCATGACCAGTATTGATTGGCCTGAGGTCCAGAAATCCTTGAATCAGAGGGGTCGGTGTAACACCAGAGTCTTGGGGGAATAGGAAATAAAGTGAGCCAAGGGATTTCCAAGCATTCCTCCCTCAGAGTGTCCAAATTCTCATCATGCTTTTAAAGTAACATAGCTACTTTTCTCTTCACCAGTATCTGAATACTTCTAGGAAGTATAAAAAACGTTTTTTCCCAGAAGAATAGTATTGTGCATAGGTCAGTGAACTGAGTGAGACTCAGGCATTGCAAGTTCAGACTCTACCTCAGGAGTGGGGAACCTTTTTGGGTCGGGGGCCGCTGGCCCACAAAAAAATCAGTTGGGGGCTGCACACAAGTGAGAAACAAACACAACCCTCTCCCCCCCACTCCCCCAGCCCTCACTGATGTGGCCATTGACTGAGACGGGGAAAGATACTCCCCACATTCCCCTCACACACCAGAGCCTAGGATAGTAGATTTGTGTGCTCCAGCCCTACAGGGAGTGGCGGGGGAGGGGCTGGAGCACCAACAGGGGTCCCAATGCTGGGGGGGGGGGAGCCCCAAGCCTCGGGGGCTGTATTCAGGCAAGCCAGGGGCTGTATCCAGACTCTGGGCCTTGGGTTCTCCACCCCTGCTCTCGCTTTGCCACAGCCTCACTCACTGTATGATCTTGGGCCAGTCACTTAGTCCCTTTGTGCTTCAATTTGCCAGGCTGCAAACCGGGGGATAATTCTCCCTTTCTTCTGTCCTTTTGTCCGTTGTGTCTATTTAGATTGTAAACTCAGTGGGATAGAGTCTGTCACGTACTGTGTATTTCTATGTGTCTGTCAGCCTGGGATCCCATCTGGGGCCTCTAAGAGCTATTGGCGTATAAATAATAATAACAGTTTAGTTACATTGTCCTCAGTTCTGCCATGTGCTTTGTGCGTCTCTCTGGGCTTACCACTTAACCTCTCAGCGCTTTGGTTCCCCTATCTGCAAGCTAGAGATAATAGCTATCTCACACGGGTGTCGTGAGCTTTAACTGACGTCTGAAAAGCAGATTCTTGCATGGAAGATGGCATGTGCCTGCCCGGTGTTATTCTCTCTCAATTAAATGTGCGTGGGATTGCTGGGAGACACAGGCAGTACAAGCCATTTTCTAATAAAGGTTGTCTCTCGTGGACGTAAGATCTGTGTGGGTGTAACTGCATGTGTCAGAGTTGGGTACTATGGCCTGTTGAATGGACACTGGGATGAATGGCAGCACTTTTCTATTGACAATTGAATAACACTGTTTTCCATGATGTTTGTATTAAGATAAGACGTTTTTGTTTAAATTCATGCTTTTTCCCCCCCTCTTGTCTTTGTCCAGTCTGAACAAAGGGTGCTTTGTGGGCATGGTTTTGGTAGCTTGTTACCATTGGATACAGGGGTTGAATGGTGACTTATTTACAAAGCTACGGGTATGGTGTGTTTGCCACAGCGCTGTGTCTACATATGGATGCAGTTCTGACACGATCAATACATGATCTAATTCCACCTTATGTTTGTCTTTGTCTACAACATGCAGGTGTGATGGCTGGGTTTAATATGAGTGGAGATCTCCGGAAGCCTGCGGCCAGCATCCCACTTGGGTCTCTGGCAGCTATCTGCATTTCGTAAGTCTCTTGAAAGAGAGCGAGAAGAATATACTTTTTGTTTAGAGTGTGCCCTGAATGTGACCAATCTATTTCATATTCGAGTCAACCTTTTATTACTCACCCATCTGGAAAATTAAAAGCTGGCTCTTGTTCAAATTATCATCTATTATCACCTCCTCCAGTGGATGGTTTAGAGAAGAGATTCATTAATGCAGATATAATCAATCCTTCCCCGCCCCACAGGCCCCCTTCCAAGTATGGGATGTATATTAACTCTAGAACAGTCAGGCTTTTGGAATTGGACACGGCTGGGCTTAAGAAATGAAAAACAAGTCTTCTAAAGAAACAGGCTGAGTGGTTTACTTACATTAGCTGATGAGTTGCAGCTAAATTTGTCAAGTACTTGTTTTATGAAGAAAGACTTGGTTTTATCCTCATAGCAGCTGGCAGGGTGCTTCCCAGTGCTGGTAGATAGTTGCACTAGCTCTGCTTAAGCTAATGTGCTAGAAACAGCAGTGTGGTCTTGGTGGGATGGGAGGCAGATCAGGCTAGCTACCTGAGTTTGTACCTAGAAGATCAGGAAAGGGGGGAGCTGAAAGAATTGATGGGCCCCATGGCAAGGTGTGTATGTGGGGGGGAGGGGTTTCTGTGCTCCTGGAAGGGGCGGGGCTTTAGATAGAAGGGGCGGGGCTAGGGGCAGCCAGCCTCAGCACCTCCCGGACCACACCATGCCCCCCTGCCTGCCCTGAGCGCCACAAGAAGTACACCACCCAGAGCTCTGAAAGCAATTTAAAGAGCCCGATGCTCTGGCTGCCACCGCTCTGCAACAATGATGCCTGGGTGCCCTGGGCCCTTTTGAATTGCCGGGCCTCAGGGCAACTGCCTCCTTTGCCATCCCCCTTCAGCAGGCCTGAGGTCAGGCGGGTGGGTCTGTGTCCACACTGAAACTTTTAGTTCACTAGTTTGAGCAGTGCTAGCACCTCTGTGCACCCGAGCTGGAAAGCATGCGCCCAGCTGCTGTGTAGACATTACATCAGGTAAAAGGAAGCCTTCTTGTGACAAACCCAGAGTGAATACGACACTCTGTTCTTTCCATGTCATTTCTCATCCTGATCAGCACATGTTAGTTTTGGCATGATGGTGTGAGAGGGGTTTTTGACTGCAGTGTGTGTGTGATGGTAATACAGGTTGTACCTCCTTTAACCGGGACTCCCTGGTCCAGCATGGACCACGGATGTTCCTGGACCACAGGGCAGAGCCCAGGAACAAGGAGGTCTGACGGCAGGGCAGGAGCACCATAGGGGGCACCAGCAACACAGCTGGGAGCCCAGTGTGTGTGTGTGAGGGAGGAGGCAGCATGGCGGGGAGTTCTTGCCTCATCAGTAGATCTCCAAGTGCTTTCTTTACAAAGGAGGTAGATTTAATTATCCCCATTTTCCAGATGGAGGAACTGAGACAGAGAGATGAAATGATTTCCTTAAGGGTTCTTGTCAGGTCAGTGGCAGAGTCTCAATCTAGTGTGCTGTCCACTAAGTCACACTGCGTCCCAGTAATGGAATAGACCAGTGTTTCTCAACCTTTTTTTAATAAGGTATCCCTTTAAAAAAAATTGTAAGTACCCCCAGTACCTACAGTTTTCACACACAACATTTTTTCTACCACTGCAACACATTTGTTTAAACAACTTAATCGTAGCTGGGCAAGCGATGAAATTTTTGGGTGTAAAAAGTACAAAAATAATAAAGCGCTATAAAACTTAAAATAAAAATTCAGTTTTCTCCAAATTTCAGTTGTGTTGACGTACCCCTCAGATTTCTCTCGAGTACCCCTAAGGGTTCTCGTACCACTGGCTGAGAAACACTGGAATAGATGCTTCTGAAAATCCCAATAGGTGACCATCTGCATATTTTGGTGCCTAAATAACTTTACAAATCTGACCTTTAATCACGTGCTTACCTTGAAGTATGCACTTGGTCCCATTTGACTCCTTTGGGATTATATGTATGCTTAAAGTTAAATATGAGCTTACCTGCTTTGCTTTACGCAAAGGGATTCCAATTGGTATTTAAAAATAATAAACTAATACAGTGGTTGTTGCTTATTTCTTGTGTAGTTTTGCCTTTGCATGCACACAGTGCCACTGTACTGGTTCCTAAATGTAGAATGCCAGAATACCATAAGCATGGCAGTAATGTCAGTTATTCATGAAGCCATTCATTAGTGGTCATTGTGTAATGCCGACAGGCGGAATCGAACCTAGGATCTCTGGAGCTTAGTGCATGAGCTTCTACTGCATGAACTAAAAGCCAATTGGCTCTCAGCTAAGGCTGTAGAGCAGACTCATGATTCTCTCTGTAAGTGGTCTCGGTGTCACTAGATGGGACAGTGAGCCACACCCAGAAGGTGTGTGGGTGACAACTGTAAGTAGCTGAATTTCTTCAGGTTTTAATAATAGTGAAAATGTTTGATGATTTCATTGCTTTGGGAACAAACTGTCTCTCTGTTGTTTGCAGGTGGTTTCTATATATCGTCTTTGTTTTCTTGCTGGGAGCCATTTGTACCCGGGAGTCGCTCCGCTATGACTTTATGATAGCAGAAAAGGTAATTCATTACATTTAAAATAACTCAATCCATTGTAGAAAACAATGCTTTTCAGATCACAGGAGCATTATTTAAAGCTGGGATTTTCCAGAGCCTAGGGGAAAAGCAATGATATTTGGGTACCTTAGACTCCTTTGAAAATCTCAACCCAAGATTCTTGGGAAAATTGATTTGAATAGCTTGAATTCTCCAACATGCCTGGTGATGCTGAATCTTGGAATCATTCTGCAGCAATAATGTTAATAGCTAAAATATGCTAATGTTGCCTAATGATAAGCAATATACATTATTCAGTATATGCCATTAAATCAGTGGAAGCTTAGAACTAATTGAAATCTCTAAAGAAGCACACTGCTTATCTTTACTAAGTCAAGCCAGGCTTACATTTTCATATCCACTCTAGTGTAATTGCAATGTAAGTAATGGGATTATTAAATGCTAGGCATTCCACATTGGCATATGCCTATGTAGCAGGTTGGTAGTGTCATAGTCAATGAACCTTATCACTAAGGCCCTTTGAAAAGAGAGGAAAAGATTTCAGTGTGTTTCATTGCTAGCTTACATTAAGTGGAAGTAAAATACTACATGGCTAATTTTCAGTTATCCCACATCATCCAAAATGATATGCTTGCTGTAATTTGACAGTTTCTTGGATTAAAGTAGTTGGGTGTGCTTTACCTTTATTTAACTGTTAATTCTTTTAATAGAGTTTAGCCTACAATTTCTATTTGAAATGCATGCTTTCATTTTCCTTCTAAGTGAGAGCAGCCCTAGATTTTGTTCTGTTCCCAAGATAAGACAAAATACATTAGATTTATACAGAAATATGAATGTATGTGGATTCATATAATTTATAACCCAGAAATTGTCACTGTTTCTGGGAGAAAAGTGGAATAATTCTAAACTAGCCATTTTAATTCAGTCTTTGTTATATGAATGTTGATAGTCCTTTGTATGTATGTATGTATGTATGTATGTATGTTTGTATTACCATAGTGTCCATGAGCCCCAATATTGGACCTCTGTGCTAGAGGTTGTACAAACAGAATAAAAAAGATAGTCCTCCCTCATTCCCACCCCCAAAAATTAACAGTCTTAGTATAAGACAAGAAACAACAGGTAGATATAGATACACCAATGGAGGAGTGCAAAGAAACAGTGAAACAAACTTGTACTCTAGTAATAAACTTTTTTAGTTGGTAAAAGTATTGTCTATCCCTGCTACTTTTAATGAACAACTAGAAGAGACAAGATTTGTAAAATGAGGTTACTTTCAGTACTCTGTAACAAACAAGCAGAACAGCTTGATTTTCTTCTTTGACAGGGTAATTGGTCTGGTGGATGTGCTGGGGGAATGCAGTGGACATAGTATACCTGGACCTTAGTAAGGCTTTTGACACAGTCCCACATGACATTCTGATAAGTAAGCTGGAGAAATGCAGGCTCCGTGGAACTACCATTAAGTGGATGCATAGTTGGTTAAACCACCCAAAAGAGTAGCTATCAATAGAATGAGGTCAGATTGGAGGCGGGAGGGGGGGACTCAAGAGCGGTTTCACAGGGACTCTGTTCTGGATCCAGTGTTGTTTAGCATCTTTATTAACCACATGGATGTAGGCATAAAGAGCACACTGATCAGATTTGCCAACAATAAAAAGTTGGGCTTTGCATACATTTTGAAGGGCAGAGCTAAAATTCAAAGGGATTTTGATGAATTAGAGAACTGGGCTATGGATGACAAAATGAAATTCAACAGAGGCAAATGTAAGGTGTTGCTCTTAGGGAAGTAAAACCAAACGCACAAATACAGAATGGCGGGGGGGGGAGGAATAACTGACTTGGCAGCAGCACTACTGAGGACTTAGAAGTTGTGGTGGATCGGAGTCTCAGCATGAATCAGCAATGTGATGCTGTTGCAAACAAAGCAAATGCAATTTCAGGTTGCAATGTTAACAGAGACATAGCATGCAAGTCACAGGAGTTGACAATACTACTCTACTCAGTGCTGGTTAGGCCTCAGCTGGAGCAGTGTGTCCAGTCTGGTCACCAATATATAGACAGGCTGTAAAGAAAATGGAAAGGATCCAGAGGTGAAATCAAAGATGATCAAAGGGATGGAATGTAAGTCATGTGAATAAAGGCTAAAGGAATGTTTAGTTTGGAAAAGAGATTAAGGGGGAATCTGATAACGGCCTTCAGACACTTGAAAGGCTGCCATAGAAAAGATGGAGAGAAGTTATTCTCTTTTGTCACAGAGGGCAGGACAAGAGGCAGTGGGTTCAAACTACAGATTTAGATTAAATCTCAGGAAAAACTTCCTATCCGTAAATACAGTAGGACAATGAAACAGACCCTAGGGAGGTCATGGAAGCTTCTGCACTGGAGGTTTTCCAGAGGAGGCTGGAGAGCCATCTGTCTTGGATGGCTTAGACACAACAAATCCTGCCTCTTGGCAGGGGGTTAGACTAGATCAGCAGTTCTCAACCTTTTTCTTTCAGAGCCCTCCACCCTGCCCCCTGCCAAATAACATACAAATTCCACTTCCCACCTGTGCCACAACACCTGTTTTTCTGTATTCAATAGTTTAAAAGCCAGGATTAGCATTAGGGGGTGGCAGGCAGGAAAACTCAGGCTTTGGCTTCAGCCCCGGGTAGTGGAGCTCAAGCTTTGACTTTCTGCCTTGGTCCCCAATGAGTCTAACACTAGCCCTGCTCTCTGAATTATTTTGGTGGGCCCCCTGTAGTCTGCCCAAACCCTCCAGGGGGCGCCGGATCCCTGGTTGAGAGCCACTAGACTAGATAACCCTTGCAGTCCCTTCTACCCTGTGGTTCCATGATTCTGTGAAATCTTCTGGAAAGAAAGTCTTATGTCATGTTTATATCAGAAAGACCCAGGAAAAAGCAAATACATTTTTCCCCTTACCATATGAAATGGTGATGCAATAAATATAGAAAATATGGCTTATTATTAGAATTATTGTAAGCAAATCTGTATTTTATCAGCCTTGTTTGGAGAGAAGAAATCATTACAAATCAAAAAACATGCAAATTGTCCATTTCCAACAGTTGTGGTTAAAGAAAGATTTGGCTGTTTGTCTTCCCTAGAATGCATTTTTGTAAACATACAAAATAGGGACACTGAGTAATTTCACTTCAAAGGAGATCTAATAGGCTAGAACTGCCAATTTCTTGTGAAGTATTTGTACTCTCTGAACTTTTAACAATTATTTACTTATTTATTTATTTTATTTTTGACAGTCTCAGTGAAAAGACATTTTCCCCCTAAGCCCTGAGTGGAATGTCAAGTAGCACATTTAAATGCAAGTATTTTTGGTGACGAAAATGATATGCAAAGCATGACCCGATCAAGTGTTTCTTTCAAGTTTTTTTTTTTAAATAGCACCAATATTATATATAGACCATTCTGAAATAAAAAGAGGCCAATCTGTTTCTCTAATGGAAATTATGTTCATTGATTTGATTCTCATAATTTTTTATCCATCCATTCATAACATGCTTTATTTTTGTGGAGCCAAATTAGTTAGTTACGGTGTGTGTTCTTTTTAGGGGAAGGAGGCAGATGGGTGTTGTGTGGGTTGAGGATTTTCAAAACACAGCATTAATTTTATATCTTTTCATCCATCCTCCTTTACGCTGCAGACTGCTTTCATAAATAAGAAGAAAGTCTGATGTATCGTTAGAACATGTACATTTATTAACCACTACTAGTCAAGCACACACCATGTACAACCTCAGGAACACAAAGAAGCAGGGAATAAACTTTCAGGTGTCTCAAGTGAACAGGATGAGGTACATGTTTGTTTAGAAATGTTTACCTGTGAGAGGAAGGATGATCCGGTGTATAGAGTGCTACTCGGGGGATCTGGGCTCAGTTCCCTGCTTGGCTGTATATTTCCAGTGTGACTTGGGGCAAATTGTTTGGGCCCAGGTTTCTAGATACATGTAGACATTGCCACCCTCTGCATTGCAATGCCAAACTGATATAGGAGCCTAAAGTCAAAAGTGATGTAAACATTTAGGAGCCTAAATCGTATCCACTGAGACGAGGATTCCTCATTTGCAAAATGAGAGATAATAGCGCTTCCCTTCCTCACAGGATACATACGTTACAGGTTATGATGCGCTTAGGAGTTGTGGTAATGAGGGTCTTATTGATACCTTAGATCATGGGTTCCCAAACTGGGGGGTGTGCCCCCTTTGGGGGGGGGTGAAGAAATTCCGGGGGGGCGCGAGGCGACCCGGCCCCACCCCCATCAAGTTTTGCTGCCCCAGTCAGTTCCTTTTTTTTCCCACCAACAAGTTTTGCTGCTATTTTTGGGGAGGGGCATGAGGGTCTCTGAAAAATAAAAAAGGGGCGTGATGCCGAAAAGTTTGGGAACCACTACCTTAGATAGACTCTAGAGTCACAACTTCCGAGACACATATTATGGGGAAATGGACAGGAATACCTGTTACCTGCTGGCATGGCCCAAGCTACACAGGTAGACTCAGATAGGGCCTGGTGTTCTGTGCCACCATTTTGGAAGTTATCACTCAGATTAATTATCTGTACCGGTGGCTTTCAGCCTTTTACCTCTGGAAACCTCAAAAATCCATGTTTCCTTATTGCTACTCACCCAGTCCTGCAAAGTATTCTGGGATTGGATTCTTGCGCACGCGCACACACACACACACACACACACACACACACAAAGAAGATGGCTGTTTTTAGCTCAATGTGGGGTCAATGGATTGATGCTGAAACCTGGAAAGGGAAGCCATCGTTAGTGTGGAGTGTTTCGCTTGCCTGGGTCTCGTGGTGTTCAGCTCTGGGGATGAAGAAGTTGTGAAACTGGCTGACTCTCGAACTGCTGCTGCCTCATGGATGAGTGAGATGCAGCAGGATTGGGTGTTCAGCAGCAGGCAGTGGGATTGATTTGCTCCTTCCCTCCCCTGCCCAAGTGTCTGGGATTTACCACCAGTTCTTTTCTCTCCCACCCAGTGGGGTGGAACCCAGCAGTTACCCCTTCGTTTCACACTTCTGGGTCATACCCCACTGGTTGAGGGGATCCTGCTCTATGTTATGTGCCAGGCCAGGATTCTTCGTGCCACAGAGACTTCCTAGTGGAATGTTTTAGACATTCCTCATGCGTCTGTCTTTCAAAATGAACTGGTTATCGCCTCCCTTTCAAGAGCCAGCCTTAATGCTTCTGTTTGGGACACCATGGTAGGCATCGGCAACTTGCAGCATTATTTCTCCCTACTGACACCACCTCCTGGAAAATACAGCCTGCAGACTACTTTAGCTACTATGGAGCCCTTACACAATTCCAGCCCTTTCCTTGTGTCAGCTCACAGCTAGGGCTGCCAACTTTCTACTTGCACAAAACCAAACGCCCTTGTTCCTTCCCTGCCCTGCTTCCCCATCAAGGCATTCCCCTTGCCTCACCACTTGTCTATCACAGAAAAGGGAGGAAAAGAGGCCGGGGGAGATGAAAGTGAGAACAAATGCCACTGAGCACATGCTAAAGCTCATGGAAGACCAAAATGAGATGAAGTGTCTTATCAAGATGCAGAGAGTATGGAACCAAAGGCCTCCCTGTCAGCACATGCAGAACTCTTTTCACAACGACCCTCCCTGTACACCCATACATCAGCCTCCATAGTGGCACTTGCAAAATTCTTTATCCAGCAACTCTTCCTCTATGCTCACACGCTCATTTTCACAGTCAGGTAATGATTATTCCAAGCAGACTCAACTCCCCATCACAGCAGCTGTGACTTTGATAGCTGGACGTTAACACAGTTGTGAGGTTTTCCAAAAACCCTTACCAATCCTTACCACCAAGTATTCATCGTATGTGTGAGACCCCTGTGAAAGCCTGTAACACCCCTTGGTTTCATGGGAATGCCTCACTCAGGATGAGCAGTAGGATGAGACAGAGAAGCAATCCCACTACATGGAAATGTCAGCGCCCCTCATTGTCAAAGTGGTTCCACAGAGCCTCCGTGATATTGATGGCCACCCTATGGGCTCCTCTGACAGGGTGGCCCAGGCGCTGTGCCTCAGTGTGCCACCCACGGGCAAACACTTCACCCTTACTCTCACACAAATTAGTAAGCAACAGCATGTGGCCACCACCTTGAGGATATGATCCTCCATAAGGTCCAGCCTGCCATAGAGACACCCCCATCTCCCTTTTAATCTTCCAAAGGCACATTCAACAACCATGTGGCATTGGCTTAGCCTGTTGTTGAACCACTTCTTACTGCTGTCCAGGTGCAATGTGTTAGGCTTCACGAGCCAAGCCAGGTCACCTAGGATCACTATGGGCATTTCCACATCTCCCGCTATAGTTTTTTAGTCTGCAAAGAAAATCCCAGCCTGCAGTTTTCTGTACAGACCAGTGTACCTGAGGACGTTTGCATCATGCACCTTCCCAGACCTCCCCACATTTATGCCTGTGAAATGCCCAGGGTGATCCACATGCACCTGAAGCACCATGGAGAAGTACCTCTTCCAACTGATGTACTCTGTGGCAATCTGAGGAGGCGCTCTAATGGGGATGTATGCACCATCGTTTGCCTCGCCACAATTTGGAAAGCCCATGTCAGCAAAGCCAGCCACTATGTCATCCACATTTCCCAGAGTCCCAGTCCTATGCAGCAAAATGCCATGTATTGCCCTGCACACTTGCAGAAGTGCTGTCCCTATGGTAGACCTCCCACTCAAAACTGATTTGCAACAGCAATCAGGAGTCGCCGGCTTCCCCAAAACAATCACAGCACACTTCTCTGCCGAGAATAGCTCTCATTCGGGTGTCTTTGTGCCGCAGTTCAGGGGCCAGCTCAGCACACAGCTCCGGGAAGTTTGCTTTATGCATCCTAAAGTTCTGTAGCCCCTGCTCTGCATCCCACCCCAGCATGACTATGGGATCCCAGCATGCATAGCTGCTTTCCCTAGTCCAGAAGCCATGCTCTATTCTTCACAGCTGCTCTGACAGCCAAAAGCAATGCTGCTTCTCTGCTGCCTGTGTCACTCACATTGTCGTCTGCATCGGAGTCTTCTTCCTCTGATACTCAGTGCACAACTAGCTCTGCTGCAATGCGTGACGTCCTAAGCACATTGATCACAGCATGGGAGAGAAGTCTGGAATCCACGACTTCTCACAGCAAGTGCTGGAGTTCACAGTAAGGACTTGCCATTCAAATGGCGCAAAAGTAAGCTGGAAGTCCAGGGAGAACTGAGAAGCAAAGAGGTGGCTGATGAGACATTTTTCACATTCCCAAAATGCCTTGCACTACATTGCATATTCCCACAGTGCCTAGCAACTAAAGATGACAGTAGGCACTGTGGAATGCATGCCCACATTGCTTTGCTCTTTCTGTCAACGGGGAGGCTAATGATGTGGCCGTGATATGTCGACAGAGGGTGGCAGTGGAAGCATGATTTGGAGACTATCTTTTTGATGACTTATGAATATTGCCAGTACTTTCATCATTAAATCTTTCCAGTGTAGGCATAGCCTAAAACTCAGCGTCCTATTCCTATCCAGCTTGGAGGTGAGAACTGTAGCTTCATTATCTTGTGTAAAATCTCTGTTCTGCTCCTCGAAAGATTTTTGCCAAGGTCCTCTAGCAAAGAGAGCCTAATATTTTATATATAAAATAATGTGGAAAAGTGTTTTGGAAAGAAATTTGAAAGACAAACACAATTTCCTTTGCTTTGTTGTTCATCTTGAGGATTTGATAAACCCTCAGGCTGTCTCTACATTGGCACCCTTTTCCGGAAAAGGGATGCTAATGAGACAAGTCGGAATTGCAAATGCAGCGGGGATTTAAATTTTCCCCACGGCATTTGCATGAACATGGCTGCGCTTTTTCGGCTCGGGGCTTTGTGGAAAAAGCGCCAGTCTAAACGTGGCTCTTGCGGAAAATAAAGCCTTTTCGGAAGATCCCTTATTCCTCTTAAAATAAGGAATAAGGGATCTTCCGGAAAAGGCTTTATTTTCCGCAAGAGCCGCATCTAGACTGGCGCTTTTTCCACAAAGCCCCGAGCCGAAAAAGCGGCAGTTATTCATGCAAATGCCGTGGGGAAAATTTAAATCCCCGCGGCATTTGCAATTCCGACTTGTCTCATTAGCATCCCTTTTCCGGAAAAGGGTGCCAATGTAGACACAGCCTCAATGTATATAGAAAATACAGGCAGTTTTCTTCCTCAGTGATCTTCCTGTTCCCTGTCCTTTGTGCTAACCTCAAACACATTTGTTCTTTTTTTGTGTATGTTTCTAGATAACTATAACTTGTTCTTTCTTCCAAGAATCAATACCTGTGGATGTTAAGGGAAATATCAGGTCATTAAATTACACAATCGGCTAGAATTTTGAGGGCTCGTTCACATCTTGGATGGAAATGAGGCAAGCGCAAGACGCTGCAAGAAGTAATGATGGTGGTTCAGTGGATGTGGTTCTTCCCTGTTAAAAGCTACAGAAACAATCCATGTTCCACCACAGTCTTGCAGGCAACTGTGCAGCCAGAGGCATTATCTTTTAGATGAGGAATTATCTGATCAGATTTCAATTTGTGCCTGTACATTCTGCTGGCTCATAGTCCCTTTGGAATTTCAGTTGGCTACAATCTTTTTCACTTTTTGTTCTGCATGGTATACTGTTGTGCTGTTCTGTCAAACAGCAGTCTTGCTCCAGCCTTGAAGTGAAGTGCAAAGGAAGGACGATGGTGAGGTTAAAGCAGTGGATTGGAATTCAGGAAATTTAGATTCTGTTCCTGGTTTTGCCACAGACTTCACCTATGAAATGAGACAGGGCACTTTAATTCTCTGTGCCCCAGTTGCCCATCTGTAAAATGAGCTATTACTCCTTTCTCCCATGCTTTGCTGCCTTGTCTATGCACTTTGTATTCTCTTTGGATCAAGGACCATAATGTGTCCATATTGTACCTACCAGATTGGCACTTTCCACCATACAAAATATTAGTAATAAAAGGTGCCTGCACTTAAGTGATTAGTTTGTATAAATGTTTTGTGATGTTTTAAATATTGGTTTAGGATACACCAGAACCAAAGGTGTTAAATATAAAATATGAGTAAAACAGCCTACTTAGCACTATTGCTTTAAAAACTTTTAAGTTTTATGTTCATTTAACTTAAGGAAATTCCTTACACATTTAAGACAGGAAAATAAGGTCATCGCATTATATCCTTTGGAACATGTTTTTGAAATCTCACTTATTTAAATAGCATCTTCGATTCGATTGCACTGTGGCTTTCTCCCCATCCCCCGCCACTCCTCCACTATTGGTTTTCCCTTATGGGACACAGGGATTTGTCTTCCTGTTTTGGCCTTGTGTAGCCTTTCCTGTATGATGTCCTCGGTATATAAGTGTGCGCTCCTGAAATAAACTCCCTTCAAACTCACTTCCAGTTGTTTAATGGAATCAGATGTCTGCTTTCTCAGTGTGTTTTCTCTGTGTGGCACACATTTCTGGACATGAGCTTATTGAGTAGTTTCCAGTTGGTACAGAATATTCAACATTGAATGGCTTTCCTGGGATAATTTTAAAGTATTAATAGTTCACGATCACAGAGCAGGTTAATTTGCTGCTTTCACCCAGCTCGTTCAGTTACATTTTTGCAAAGGAAATGAATGGATTTGCATTTGTAAAGATTTAAAGAAAATTGAGGGTTTTTAAAAAAATATCTGATATTTGTTTTCTCTTTACATTTCCCAGGTGTCCTTGGTGGGCTTCTTGTTTTTATTAGGATTGTACATTTCATCCTTAGCTTCCTGCATGGGAGGTTTGTATGGAGCACCCCGAATTCTTCAGTGCATTGCCCAGGAAAAAGTGATACCTACCCTGGCGTTTCTTGGACATGGGGTTAGTAATCAATGATGATATAGAATTAGCTGTGGGTTCAATAACAAACAAATGTTAATGATGCATAGAAACAATGAGTCCATTGTCAGTAAATTGTCATGGCTGATGAACAGTAATTAAATACCAGCTCCTTAATTGATTACAGTAAACTCCTCCTTTAATCTCTGCTCTCACCAGCACCCATACTGTCCCCTCTCTAGCTCATGCAAAACACAGCCGCTGAATTCCTCTTCCCTGCCTGTAGCTCTGTTCATGTTGTCTCCTCTTTGAACCCCTCCATTGACTCCCACTCCTTTGTGGCAGGAAGTCCAAGCATCTTGTCCTTGCCTTCAGGGGGCCATATGACTGTCCCTTATTACTTATCAGACATTGTCTTTGATTGTGTTTCCTCCCACCCATCTCTGTTCCATCTTTGGGGTGTGCCTCAGTACCCCAGTCCACCTCTCCCACATCAGCCTCTTTGGCTTCTTCCAGACAGAGCCCTACTCATGGAAAACCCTTTCTTAAGCTGGCCTGCAAGACCCCTCTCCTCTCTTTGCTCGGGTCCCTCCATAGGACCCACTTCTTTTATGATGCCCGCATAAATTAGCCAGTCAGTGCAAAAGATTGGCTAACTTATGTCTTAACCCTCACCACCATTACTACTTCATGTGACCCTGTACATGCCACACGTGTTCTCCTTAACCTCTCCCTGCTCTCTTATCATCTCCTTTGATGGCATCATGTTTGAAATTAGGGCCAGTTTTGCTAGTAGCAGGTTCATGGCCTTAGTATGTAAGCATCTTAGGGCAGGGATCACTGCTTATATTTATATTGTGAGGTGCCTAACTCACTTTGGTTTCTAATACTACTGAATAATAAAGGATAGGTTGATAAGTTTTCAGAAAAGGTCAGTTTTGGGGACTACACATCTTAAAAGGTCTTTTAAACTAACCTTTGGTTGAGTACTGATTAAGGCTTGGTTCTGCCGCCATTACTCATGTACATTGCCTTATATACCTGGGTAATCCTATTCAGTTCAGCTGGGCTCATATGAATGAGGGTTGCAGGATTGGGCCATAAATTAAAACCAAATCCTTCTTTTCTGACTCTTTTTTGCTAGATAGGAAGGAAAATTCCATCTCTCAGAGCCAGCCTGTAATAACAAACTACTCATGAAAGCAAACAAAAATCTCACACGAGACATTTTTCAGATGTGCAAGCATTGTAAATAAAGTGAGAAAAAATTACTTTAAGGTTTTAATACATTAAATGTTCTGTAACATTGTGTACTCTGTTTCTTACACATTTCTGCCTGTGGTTCTCACAAATAAAAGTAGCAGTACTTAAATTCTTTCAGTATGATTTATTATTAAGTGTCTTCTGTGGAAAGGGCCAAATTCTGCAGTCAACTGCTTTGGGCTCGTTCGTTGACTTTGACCCAACAACTGGAAAGCTGATCCTAACATGACATAGCACTGCCATAGCAAGCTTCTGTTTTTTCATAAAATTTCCTAGTATGAAGTCCTTTGTCCTGGCAAGGTGTCAGGACAGGAAGTGCTTTGAAAAGAGGTTAGGAACTAAAGGAAAATCTCCTTCCTTCCTGCCTGTATCTGCCACCTTGAGATTGACTGTTGATTTGGTTCATGGGCTGGTTAATAAAGTAGATTGCCTGTAACGATACATTCTGCATTGGTCCATGTATACAAGGGTTTAATTTTTGTAGTCATCATAATCCTAGTTAATATGAAGGAGCTGAATGTTGTTTTCTGTGTTGTTAACCTTAGTCCAGAGGCGTCCTAAGACCGTACCATCTGTTCCCTGTCTCAATAAGTTTTTCTACTTCTTAAGATGCTTTCTGAGAACACTGCTTCTTTATGCTTGAGACACATTTATCATATTGTTGGAAAAATATGGATAGTGCAGGATACATTACCCTTTTCTATTAATAAATGAGTGAGAGTGTGGGAGGGGATCAAAATAGCTTTCATTTGAGCTGTGCCTTTGTTAAAGAAGCAGATATGATTGAGGAAAATATAGGATGATACATATTTCAAGGGGATGTATTTTGTGTCACTGTTGGTATAACTGGAGTGTACCTTCTAGACACTATTGGAGGGACCTTTGTATGGTCAGTACTCTGGTTTATATGGAAGTTGGTGAAAGTCCTTATAGTATTTTATATTTGAAAAACAATTTCTTGCTTATCCAATCAGAGCTGAAAGATTGTATTAAAGGAAAACTCATGATTTAAATGTCTTGCTTGCAGTACTACTAATGTCTTAGGAGGCAGATTGTCCAAGGCATAAATGTCATTTAGGCAGCTGGCTCCTATTGGAAATCAATGGGTGTTAGGCACTTAGCTGCTATTTGAAAATGTTCCCTTGGGTTGCCGATGCCATAAGAAGCTTAGAAATCCAATTTCCTTTCCACCCTTTATGCTACTCCTTTCATTTGTGTATTTCACTCAGCATGGACAGTGACATTAGTCCTCATGGTCTCATAAGTAGCCACCTTCCCACATAGTGTCATATTTCCAGTGCAGTAGGTGAATGTGTAAATGCCTCCACAAATCCCTTTTCTTTCATTCAAAAACCATAATAACATTTCAGTTCATATTTGGTAGTAAGCTATAGCCAGAAAAATCCTACTAAGTCATCTAACCCATTCCTCAGTGCAGGATTGTTCTTGACTGTGTCTCATCTAACACAGTTTTAAATGTCTCAAGTGATGGGCTTCTACCACGTCCTTAGGGAGACTTCCAAACCACAGCCTAATAAATGTAGGCCATGATCCTGTTAAATATTGATTCTTCACAGGCAGAGTTTTATGTTGCACTTTAGGATTTTGTCTTACACTTAGGCTCAGTTTTCCTTTCCTTAATTTCATCATCCCATTCCATCTATTTATGCCATTCTAATAATCCCTCTTCTGCATTGGTATTTACTCTTCACTGATTGTTATTAACTTCTAAGAGGGTACCTTCTTGCCCTTAGTGTTGTCCTATCCCGGTGATGCTTTAGGCACTAATGTAAGAGTTTGAGTAAAGACCTAAATTCCTCAGAAAGAATCTATTAGGTGCTGTAGGTTTCCATCGGACCTTCCAAGTTAATTGAAGTGTGGTTCTGCTTGGTAAAGTGGCTTTATGAGTGTGTCTCGTTGATTTCCAGACCAGATTAGCCTACATAGCCCTACATCTTTCTTTGTTTTACCTGCCAGCCACATGAATTTACCCTAAGCTTGGAGGCCTTGTTTTTGCTGTGCAGCTAGCATTGAATATAATTTTAACCATGACAGACTGGTCAGTCTGGGCAAGGACAAGACGTATTCAGCATTGTGTCTGGTAGTCATAAGTAAATCCTGATCCAAGAAGGATTTGCCCATGACTTGTCCTGGTCTGTGCTAGCCCGCCGGCCTTATGTCAGCTAACTCAGCTGTTGAAAATCAGATTTAAGATTGTCTCAGTGAAGACAAGACCTGAGAGTGGACTGGGGTCCTTTACATCTCTCACAGCTTCGCCAGTAAGAGAGGTTTTGCGGTCACATTATGCCCTCATTGGCCTCCCTTGAGCCTTATGTGGCTTTGCACAGGCATCCCAGAAGTATAGACACATTGAATGACTCGTCTAAGCCAACGGAAGGGTGTGTTAGGCCTGGAGTTAAAGTTCAGGCGCGGCCAACTCCCAAGCCTTTAATTTAGCTTGACGCACTTCAATCTGTACCTCCTTTCTATTCTCCCCCTACCTCCACCCCACCCCAAAGTAAAAGAATAAACAGTACTTCTTGTGGTAGTCTGCCTTCCTGACCCTTGCCTGGCATCGTTTGTTACTCTTCCTGACCCACACCCTTCAACATCCTTGACTGCTTAACCTCTTCGTCTGCTCCTTTCCTCTTGGCCTTAGGGCAGCGGTGGCTTCTTTATTAAGAAGAGGAGAAATGCTAAATGCGGAATCCCCTAATACAGCGGCTGCAGTTCAGCCTCAATTGAAGGCCAGGCCAGCAGCTTCTAATGTGAAATGGCGCCTCTCCCTTGCCTCACAAGGCTTGCTTGGGTGCCATTTGAAACTGTTTTCAGAGCTCCTTTCCAGCACCTGTATATGTCATGCCTTTTGTTTGGCAACAAAGAATGTTCTTCCATGGACCTGAAATTTTCCTTTTTAAGGCACTCTCTAAACCATGAGTTCCCAAACTGGGGGGTGTGCCCCCCCGGGGGGGGGGCGTGAAGAATTTCCAGGGAGGGGCGCGAGGCGACCCAGCCTCCCCCCCCATCAAGTTTTGCTGCCTTGTTCAGTTCCTTTTTTTCTTTTTTTCTTTTTTTTTTTTTGCTCAACAAGTTTTGCTGCTATTTGGGGGGCGGGGGGAACGTGAGGGTTTTTCAAAAATCAAAAAGGGGGGCGTGATGCCAAAAAGTTTGGGAACCACTGCTCTAAACAATGTAATAATGCTCTCAACGCTCTATCACTTTATTACCTGACTTTAGGGATGGGAAAACTGAGACACTGAGGCTATGTCTACACTGTGGTTTTGTAGTGGAAGATCCCTTATTCCTCAAAAATCGAGGTTTACAGGATTTTGCGAAAAAGGGTTTTTTTCCAACAAATGGTCCCATCTACACAGGGCTTTTTATTGGCAAAACCTCTTCTGCAAAAAGAATCGGAAGAAGATATGCAAATGAGCATACCATTTGCATATCCTCTTCCACTACAAAACCACAGTGTAGACATAGCCTGAATGAAGTTAAGTGACTTTCCCAAGGCCAAACAGCAAGGCAGTGGCAGGGGTCTGATTATTGCTCAGTGGTTCCTGTCTCCTGGTGTCTCATTTACTCTACTAGCCTCTGATGTTTCTTTTCATGTATGTATATGTATATGTTCCTTTATGTCATGACCAGCAAGATGTCCATCAAAAGATTGCCTAGACTTTTATAGTCCTCTATCAGTGTAAACAGAGAGTGTCATCTTCAATTCTGCTTTTGTGAGGTATGCAAGTATATATTTAAATATGTTTGTTTGGTTTACAAAATAGAAAGGGCGTAACAAGACCCCAGTGGCTGCGATTTGCTTAACAAGTCTCATCACCATGGCTTTCATCTTCGTTGGCCAAGTAAACGTCCTCGCTCCTATAGTCACCATAAACTTCATGCTGACATACATTGTTGTGGACTACTCTTATTTCTCAGTCTCTATGAGTTATCTCCAGCAGCAGAAACCCAAAAGGACACAGAGGGAGGTGTCTAGGACTGTCAACTCTTCCCAGCCTTTAACCTTTGAGAAAACTTCCCGCTATGGATCAGATGGAATAATGCAAAGCAGATCAGATGGCACGTTGCTAGAATTCACAAAAGACATGGACCAGCTTTTTAAACCTCTTAATAAAGATCTGGGGACTCATCAAGAGAAAGAAGAGCGAGACAAGAATTTAAACCAAAAGGTCAAACAGAGAAAGGTAAAGAAGCCAGCCAAGCAAACCTTACAAGACAGCTTTCTCTTGGATCTTGATCATAATACCACACCTGCTCCTTATTGTTGCACCAAAACATCAGACCCTCATGATGAAAGTCTACAGAGTTTTGCTGATCAGAGTCACGAGCATGAAAGAAATCTATGTGTATCATCAGCTGTGGACACTGAGCAGAAACGTGACCATGAGCTAATGGAATATGGAGAACAACTTTTTAATGAGCTGCAAAATCCCTCCAATCAGAAAACGGAAGGTAAAGATTATAAGAGCCGAAATAGACATCTGTGTTTTCATGGAGGGATGGTTAATAATCTCTGCCCTGCTGGCGCTTTTCTGTATGCAGGCTAGAGATTAGTTTTATATGATGCTGTCATTCAGTGATTCATGACAATAATATCTTTTTTTTTATAGGTAAGGGTAGAGTTCATCATAATGAGTCTCAGGAGAGGTTCCAATCTAATTTGCCTGTGGAAGATTAATTGGTGGAGAACAGGCAATATTATGTGGGAATGTTGACTGTATACTGCATGCTGCCTATAATTCTGCAAATGCATTCTTAATGCTGCACACAGAAAGATTTCTGAGCATGCCAAGGCATTTGTTTTCATCTTGATACTGAGGGGGAGAATGCTTGTAAGCATGGAGCCCTGTTCTTCCCAGTGAAATTATCCCCATGCTGTTCAAGAAGACCATGAGTAATTTGTCACGTCACCGTCACTTCATCTAATGATTAATTTATAAGCTTCAGGGGGGAGGTGAGTTAGTCTGTTACAGAAAAAAAAATGGTCTGGTAGCACTTGTTTTGTTAGTCTATAAAGTGCTATCAGACCATTTGTTGTGATTACTTTATACTGTAGATTGGGATACATAATGCTTTGAATTTGTAGAGTTTTTCATCTGAGATTCTTAGGGCATGTCTATGTTAAACATTGAATTCACAGCAAACTGGGTCATGAATCTACACTAGCCTGTTACAGACTAACCCTGTGTGTGGACCCTACTGATGTGCAAGTTTGTTAATGTGCATTGAGCTAGTCCCATTTCAAAGTGCTTACTAATAAACTGTTAATGTGCATCAGCAGGTTCCATACACACAGAGTAGAGTCACACCCCATCTTGCCACATACTAATTGTTTGTGTGGACCAGCCCTTTGTGTTCTACTAGCATTCATGAATTAAGCTTCACAAAGCCCTGTGAGGTTTTATTATTATTTCCTCCATATGAGGAAACTGAGGCACAGAGGGAGAATGACTTGCCCAAGGCCCTCCAGAGAGGCAACAGCAGATCTGGGAATAGAACTCTGCATTCCCTAGTCTTCTGCTCTAAATGCTAAACAACATTGCTTCTCTATCCCAGCACAGGTTGTCTGGCTAAACCTTCTCATGCAAGTTGGAAGTCTGAAATGATATCTTGTTTTCATGTAACCTGATTTAGATAGGGGACAAAAACCCTCACCAAGGGGTAGCCTGGCTGCTTGCTAGGATGCAAGTCTACTTCATCACCGGTGTGGGTTTTGTAATGTTTTCTTTTTCTTTTTCTTTCTATAGATACAAATGTAAAGCAACAAAATCAAGAACTAGAAATTCAGAGAATGCCGGTTTCCTTCTACTCCAGACTGTGCAATCACTGGGTTTCCCTTGCTGGTGTAAGTCACTTTCTTTTACTTGGAGCATCACTGTAGGAGGGTTGAAAAGTAAAAATAAATAATGGAAGGATTCACAATGCAGTAAAATGTACTGGGATATTGGTAAGGGGGTTTCACGCCCAGTGTCACAAGTGATCCTGCAGTCAGTTCCTCACATTGCTCAGATACACAGTGCCGAGCCAAAAGCTCTTGAGCAGGAGTCTCCAACTCCCAGCCCACATGCCAGGCCCGGATGGAACGACTTCACAATCTGACCTGGGACTCCCAGCAGGCTGGAGGAGGGGTGTCCTGTCCACTACCAGCCCCCACACCACACCCCTTCCTGCCAGGACAGGATTTAGTGACAGGATTCACTAAAGGTCAACCTGGGACAGAAATGGTTGATCTCATTTAAAAAGTGTGGAAACTCCATAATTTTAGAATCTGAGCCTAGAATCTGGCTCCCTGCTTCCAGTCTATATTTAGGAAAAGAGGGACATATTCTCCTCTCAGTCATGCTGATGTAAATCCAGAGTTCCTGTGGATTTACCTGGTGTAACTCGGAGTAGAATGTGGACCATAGTAGTCAGAAACTAGGACATAAGGAAGAAGACGAATTGTAGGCGGATGGTAAAATAAACAAAACAAGACGATAAAGAAGACAGTGTAAAAACAGCTAGAAACTTCATTGGAATTGGAAGCCCAGACTGTGATATGAGAAAGGGAAGAACGTGGCTATGACATCTTTCTCTCAAACTTCTGGCAATGGGCTGAGGAATCGGTGTGCTGCCCCGGTCCCATGCATCCACTTTCCTTTTTTGCCATCAAGGTGCTACTCAGAGTAGGAATCCTTCTGGATGTTTTATGACCCATAAAGTCCAGTCCTACTGAAAGTGATATAGGGATATGATAGCGTGTATCCTGGTAATACCTAATCCAAACAAAAATTGTGGAAGGTTTATAAAACCTCATGCTACAGGAGGTAAGCCAATCTCTAGCTATTACCCATCGGGTGAAACCATCATGGGGAGTAGATTACACCACATCTGCCACCTCTGAGGTTCCAATTCTGCCTTTGTTAGCATGCATCCCACTGGACAGATCACTGGACATCATCAAATATCTGACGATGACCTAAAATAGCTTTCCTATGCATGAAAATGTCAATATTCAAAGTCCAGAATTTCAGGGCCTTTTCAGACCAGGAAGAGTATAACAGCCAAGCAGTGTAGTCAGATGTCAGCTTAGAAGTCATGCCATTTGTAGGTATCAAAGAACCAGTACTGCACAGAATGTCGCATGTGAATTTATCACATGGCTTTTCATTTTATCACATGGGTATTTTCTCTACACGCAGGATTGCATGTATATGTATAGTGAGTACAGTTAAACAATGTGCTGCACACTTATTAAATGGCACACTCTTGTAAGCTTAGCTTTGGCTACCACATTTTAAACCATGTTGCTCAGTAGCTCATCTTCACCCAATGCTAACTGCTGAAGAGAGGCCATGCTGGACTGTGATGGGATGGGTGGGATGAATGTCAGGTATCTTTTGTTGAGTGTATGAAATATTCCAAGCAGTTGCAAGCTAACACCTGCATTTTGGATCAGTAAACAGGGTGGTTCTCAAATACTGAGCTCTTGTATCACGACTGTGGCTAATATCTCACGAAAGCGTGGGGAATGCTTACCTTTGTTTAAACAGGCGGCTTTGACATTTTCATGAAAGCTGACTTGGCTTCTGTGGAATGATTTGGCTTGGAAAGGAGTCATGGTGGATGAGTAGGGCATGGGTACACAGTGGCTAATAAGACCTGATATGGAAGTTTAATAATGTATATGCACATATATAAATATACTGATTGACTCTTGCCTCTGTCTCCCACTCACCTCTGACAGTACTATCAACCTTAACCTGCTTAACTGTTTCTCCTACAAGCATCTCCATGCTGTCCCCTGGACATGAAGCATGCTTCCTGAAGCTGGTGTGCAAAGACATGACTCTCATTTCCATTCATACACCTGCTGAAAACCCCCATTTACCATGAAAGCCTATAAGAATCCATGGACAGAGTGTCTGAGGCAGTGGGGCCAACACACTCGCCAGGCTCCTGGGCAAGGGGAGTGGGTCCCGGCTCTGCACCCGTAGAAGGGACAGGGCCTCAGGCAGAAAGGGCGGGGCTGGGGCCAGCCTTTCCTCAGGAGCCCTGGAGTGTGCCATGCAGGGCTCCGGCGGCAGTTTAAAGGGTGCAGGCGTCTGGCTGCCACTGCTGTGTCAGTAGTGACAGTTGGGAGCCTCTGGTCCTTTAGAATCACTGGGCCCCAGGGCAGTTGCCCCCTTTGTTTCCCGTCAGCAGGCCTGGTCTGAGGATAACAGGGGGAAGCTTTGTATGGATCCATTTTTGAAAGAGATGTAGGCCCATCCTTTCAAAGGCACCTAATTGAAATTAGTGGGCGTTAGGCATCTTAATGCCTTTGAGAATTGAGGCCTAGGTACTAGGAACCTGAGTCCCATTGTGCCTGTCACTTTTGAAAATGAAGCAAAGTGTTGACCAGTCGTCACTTGGACCACTTCATGTGTATGTTGAACCCCCTCCTCTTCTGTCCCTCTATCCCTGGGGGGGGTTCTTCTTTGAGCTCTTTGGGACAGGGGCCCTGCCTCCTATTGTACTGGTACAGCTCCTTGCACATTGACAGTGCTACAGGAAGCAAAAAGGAAATAGTAATAATGAACATGGTGCCTAGATCTGTCTCGTCATTATAGCAATGACCTTTGGACCAAATTCTGTGGCCTGTTGAAAGGTGGCAAATCTCAAAAGGTCTATAGGACGGCTGAAAAACAGCAGAGTTTTTGTAAAAAACTTGCAAAATATTCATCCAAACTTGTGAAAAACAAGTACAAAAAATAAAAGTCACAAAGGAATCAGGCTGATGGTTGGATCTGAGGCTTGTTGAAATCCAGGGGAGCCTTTCACTGGCTTTGGGCCTAGTGAATTTCCATTGTGTTGGGACCTGCCACAGAGAAGTCAATCTCCATTTTCCTGTATATCAGCAAGCCATGCTTTGTGGCTTTTCTCTCCCCAGCACTGTCCACAGGAGAGCTAGGCCAGAGTACCAGTGGTGTACGGCCTGTAGATCAGGATTGGGCAATAATTTTCACGGGGGGGGGGCACATAATGAATTTTGGTACATGGTCATGGGTAGGGTTGCCAGATGGTTTCAACAAAAATACCAGACACACTTGACATTACATCACTATCTACATTACATCTTATTTAGAAAATACCGGACATGTATATTTTCTCATTTCTATTTTCTCAATTTGTTTCCCGAACAGAAAGCTCAAATACTGGACTGTCCAGTTCAAAACCAGACACCTGGCAACCCTAGTCATGGGCCGGCTCCACCCCCATAAAAGGTGGGGTCTGGGGTGAAAGGGGCAGGGCTCCCCCCAGAGTTATCTGGGGCCAGAGGCTTTGAGTTAAAAACACAGCAAAGGGCTTGCGACTCCCGGCCTCGCAGCTACCACTTTGCCTGGTACACACCTGGGGTTGCTGCGGCTATTTAAAGGACTCCCTGTCGCTGTGCTACCCCGGCAGGGGCTGGAGCCATGAGCTCTGCTGCCAGGTAAAATGGTAGTGGCAGGGCTGTGCGCTCCTTAAATTGCTGCTATTTAAATGGATCACGGCGCCCAGTCCTGTTGCTACCATGTTGCCGGGGAGCCACCCAGGTTGCTGTGACTATTTAAAGGGCTCGCAGCTCTGGTCCCTGCCAGGGTAGTGCCTCAATGGTGAGCAGGGAGCCATTTAAATAGGATCCTGCTGCCTGAGCCACCCTCTGGAAATTCAGTGGCATGGGCAGCAAGCTATAAATAGAAAGTGGCCAGATGCAGTCTGTGCACCGGATCAAAATGTTAGGTGGGCCGGATTGAGTCCTTGGGCTGCATTTTGTCCATGACTATCCAGAGCTACCAGTTAACATTCCAAAGGAGACACTGGGGATGCAGAGAACGAAGGTTTTTTGGTAGGCTAAAAAATGTGAGTGGTTTGGTGTACACAGGGTTTAGCAGTGCTGGTGAAGGTGGAGTTTCTGATAATCAGATGACACCGAGAGAGCCCCAATACTGACACACTCAATACAAATACATTGGTACAGGCCACTTTTTATTTGGCTTTATCAAAAGCGTTAGCCTGTTTTCATCTTAAAGAATAAACTCTAATTGGGGCAACCACGCTGTATGGCTGGTAATACTCCTCCAGGATCCAGTGTATTGCCCTCCAGGTCTTGCACAAGATCAGAAAAATGGCAGAAAACATCTTTTGGATTTTGCAGGAAATATTTCTTAGCATAACAATGAAATGCAATCATGCACTGTAGAATAACCCTGAACACTGCATTTTCAACAGGCAATTGGATCACTTGCAATCATGTTTGTCATTCAGTGGATCTACACTCTCATTAATTTGAGTGTAGCAATTATTCTGTATTTCTACATTGGCCAAATGAGTCCTGGACTACCCCCTGGTGAGTATTTTTAATCTGTGATATTAACTCCATTTTAAATACCGATTACATTTTAATTGAAGTTAAGTAGAAATTAAGGCATTTTCATTTAGTATATGAGTTACATATTACAAATGACAGATATTGTTTCCTTGCTCATTTATAATAAAATTTGATAATTGACTCTTCAAATGTATATTTGTCTCTGGCTACCAATATTATTACCCAGATTAATTTTTGTTTCTGATTAATTTAACCATCTTGCTTAGAAGTTAATAAGTTGTTTTGCTAAGCTTTAAAATAAATTAGAAAGATCAATTACTTTAAATAAAATCACTGATTATAAAGTTAATTGGAATTGCAAATATTAAATGTATTACATCAATGGCTACTCTATAAATACACTTTAATAAACCTAATTGGTCAATATAAATGTACCTGAGAAAACTGCTGTAAAACTTGGAATTACAATAAGTATCTCATTAAATCTCAGCATTTGTAATGGCAAAACAAGTGAGCCTTTTGATTCTGAATTAGACAGGTTAAATATGTGAGGAACGTAATCTGGGCAAATACTCTTAAGCAAAAGGGCATTGAAAAGGTCTGTGCATGTGATCGGCTTATACAGGTTCAAAATTAAATACTAAAAAAAGTTCAGAAAGCATGGCCTACGCTTCCTTGGTGTACATATGGTGGGAATCAGTGTTATGCTTTTGAAAATATTTCCTTTTGACAATTTAGACTTGAAGTTGCTAGATTGTACATCCCGTGAACACAAATTGTAAAAAACAAAGAAATAAGCAGTTAAGTTGTTGAATATTCCATCTACCTTGTACACATCAGTTCCCCATTTTTTTTCAGATTCAATTTATCTCTGATATGGAATATCGGGGAAGAGTTAAGGTTGTTAGGAGTACCTTAACTTTAGCTTTTCATATTTTCGAACATATTATTTGAAAGATTTCCCTTAATTTAAAATGTCCTTGCTTTTCAGTCTTTTTGTATAAAATTTGAACATGCTTTTGAGTTTACTCCCCCTTATCATTTTATGTTGTCACCATCTATACCAGTAAAGTAGGCAATATTGCCTAGTGGATAGAGCACTGGCCTTGCACTCGGGAAACCTAGGTTTTATACCCAACTCTGCTAAGGTGACCTCAAGCAAGTCACTTCACTTTTCTGTTTCTATTTTCTCCATCTGCAAACACATGGAGTGAAACACATATATAAGTGTTTTGAGATCTACTGGTGAAAATATAGGGGATAGTATTATTTTTACAGTTTAATAAAGTTTATGCCTATTAATAATCATTCTCTCTTAAACCTTCAGGTTACATTCTTGAGAATCTTTAAAAAGCTTTCATGTATGGGAAAAACTGAAACACATTCTCACAGTTATTAAACCTTTGGTGTAATTAGGGCTAATAACAATCTGCACACTTGTTTGAGACTTTATTCCCAGTCTAGATCATGTAAAGCTATTACGAGAGAATTAGCAGCATGGTGACTTTTTCATGTGTTTTCCCTCTGCAGGGACAGCAGCTAACTTCAGTTTTCTCAGCTGGATTAAGTTAGGTTTGGTCAGCTCATGCAGGTTGGTACTAATCGCTTGGCACTGGCAGCGACAAAGTAATATTCACGCTTAACAATAAACAATTGAAATTGTGCAAAAAATGTGGCTGTGTGTTGCAGAATTGTTACACACCTCTGGGGTGCATTGGTGTTCTCTGATATAACTGATATAATCTTGTATTTTGAGTGCTGATATGGCTACAGAAAGTTACTGTGTAAAACTATTCACTGCTTTAATCAAAAGACCTGCCCCTTTTGTATATTCAGGGTTGCAATTTTCATTTTACAGGCAGAAATAAATATTCATTCCTATGTATATGAAAGTGCACAAGGGAACCATTAGTGTACCCCAGCTGGGGCTGCACACACCAATTAATGAGCACCGCGTGAGTGCTCTTGAGAAATCAGCCTGAATCACCCCACTGTGTAGAAAAGCCCTGTATGTGCCAGATGGCCATACGCTATCCAGTATTCGGATGGGAATGCTAGTGAGCATCCTGGTCAGAGTCAATTCCTGGAGGAAAGCAGAGGGCAGGTTCCAGGTTCCACATAACTTTCTATTTAGAAGATATGATTGTGATGGGTTCAAGTCACCAGGGTCCTGTTGGGGCTCTTATCTGGTCTGTTGATCACTAAACTCACCTACCTGCCCTCTGGGGCTCCCCACCACTCAGTCCTGCTGGGCCAGAAGCTCTGATCACCCCCCAGCCAAAGCAGAATTGGGGTAAGACCCCAAAGCTATGTCTACACAGCAGTATTATTTCAGAATAACATCAGTTATTCCGAAATAACATAGTCCGCGTCTACATGGCAAGCAGTTGTTTCGACATTAGGAGGGTGCATTAGGAGGAGCATTGCCAGCAGATCCAGAGATGTCATTATTCCCCTTTATTCGGCTCTGGTGAGGCCACATCTGGAGTATTGTGTCCAGTTCTGGGCCCCCCACTATAAAAAGGATGTGGACGCATTGGAGAGGGTCCAGCGGAGGGCAACCAAAATGATTAGGGGGGCTGGAGCATATGACTTATGAGGAGAGGCTGAAGGAGTTGGGTCTGTTTAGTCTGCAGAAGCGAAGAGTGAGGGGGGATTTGATAGCAGCCTTCAACTTCCTGAAGGGAGGTTCCAAAGAGGATGGAGAGAGGCTGTTCTCAGTAGTGACAGATGGCAGAACAAGGAGCAATGGTCTCAAGTTGTGGTGGGAGAGGTCCAGGTTGGATATTAGGAAAAACTATTTCACTAGGAGGGTAGTGAAGCACTGGAATGGGTTACCTAGGGAAGTAGTGGAATCTCCATCCCTGGAGGTGTTTAAGTCTCGGCTTGACCAAGCCCTGGCTGGGTTGATTTAGTTGGGATTGGTCCTGCCTAGAGCAGGGGGTTGGACTTGATGACCTTCTGAGGTCTCTTCCAGCTCTATGGTTCTATGATTCTATGATTCTATGACATAATGTCAAAATAATGTTGAGCTGGAGGATTTCTTACTCTGACTCCTGTAGCCCTCATTGTAAGAGTAGTAAGGGAAGTTGGAGGAAGAATGCTCTTTCTCGGACTTCCTGCTGTGTAGACCGCGCCAAAAAAGCTGAAATAAGGTATTTCGACTTAAGCTGCGCAACTGACATAGCTCAAGTTCTATAGCTTATTTTGATTTTAGCCCTGCTGTGTAGACGTGCCCCAACAGAGAAACACAGAGGCTGAAACAGCTCAGCTCTGGGAGGGCTCAGCTTTGACAGCACCCAGGAAGAGAGCCCCAAAGAGGATTAAAACCCCAAATAAATCTGTCATGCTCTGTATAAAGTTTTATATAGAGAAAACTTAAAGTTCACCCTGTTGCTCAATGAAAGAGAGATATGCACAGTGGTTGCTCCCCTCTGTCAGGTAACAATTATTTACATTGGGTTTGATAATAAAGAAAAGTGTTTTTGTTAAATATAAAAAGTAGGATTTAAATTATTGCAAGTGAAAACAGGCAGATTAAAGTAAATTACTAAACCAGAATAAATAAAACATGCCAATTAAACCTAATACGCTAAGAAAAAATGTTTCAAAGTATATTCCTCGCCCTTGTCCTTATTTCAGGTAAATTGCTTCAAAACAGGGTTGATTTTTTTCCCTCTAGCTTGGGTCTACAGCTCTTGATGTCTTTAGAGTTCTTTTTGAGGTTTCTTCATGTGTATACTCTTAGTGTGGGGAGGCAATTTCAAAAGCCAGCTGAAGACAAAAGCCTGATGGCTTTCCATTCCTTAAATAGACTTTCCCCAGGGTGAGAGTTCTTTGTTTAATCTCCCTATCCCCATGGGAAAAAACAGATTCAAGATGGATTCCAGCACTAGGTGGCATGGTCGCATGTCTTTCTAGGACCAATCACAGTTTGGGCTTACAGGAAAACAAAACCATTCATAGATCGTAATCTTGAGTACCGAGCTTTTATGTTTCTGGAGTATCAGTAATGGCTCACTTTAGCACATTTAGAATTATAAACAGATCTACACTTCATATTTCTAACTTCACATACAAGAGTAATACATGCACAGAAATAGAATATAGAAACATTCAGCAGATCATAAACTTGTTACATGATGCATGTTGCATGTTACATGATGCATTTTGCCTAAAGCATCTTCAAGTTGTGCATATTCATAAGCCAATTTTCATAAAGCCTGCGGGAGACTGGGACAATGATGTGGACTGGTTCTTGTTGTATTTGAGTGTAACACTGTTAATCTGCATGGCATTTTTTAGATATTATTATTATTTATTACCTACAGGCCCCACCCAAGATGGGGCTGCATTATGCTCAGTACCTGTGCATAATGATCAACACTTCCTGTCTCAAAATGTTTACAGTCTAAATAGAGAAAGGGTGTGAGGGAAATGGAAGTGATATGACTTGCCATGATCCTCCAGCAGATCAGTGGAAGAGCAAGGAATAGAACGCAGACATCCAGACTAGTGTTGTCTCCACTAGACTATCTGCCTTCCCTATACAAAAGAGGACAAGGGACCTGCCTTGGAGATTTTAAATTCAAAGGTGCTAGTCCTGCAAACACATAATCATGTGTATAATTTTACTCCTGTGGCCATTGGAACTACTCCCAGGAATAAAGTTTCATACCTTCGTTAGTGTTAGCAGGATCATAACCTGAGTTAAACAAAATATTCTCAATGGAGGGAGAATGGGTTTGAATTAAGCTTTCTTCCTGTCTTGCTAGGTCCCTTTCTCTTTTCACGTTGTTTAATTGTATGATGATGTGCGTGAAAGAGAAGAGCTCTGAGGTGAGGTATGCGAACAGGGTGGGTGGGTTAGTGCTAGAAGGCTCGCCAGAATTACTCATTGCTTAGTGAGTCAGAGGGTCTGGGTCCTGTACACTGTGTCCATCCAATTCCACCTCAGTGTATATGCACTTTTTACTACTTGCTTTATACACACACATTGCAACAGTAGAGAAAGATTCTCCTCTCCAGACACTTCTGTGTGTATTTTTATTCCCACTTCAAATCTCTTGTGCACCATTCCGCAACTCCCGCTGAAGTTCAGTCAGCAGCCGAGAGCTGCAGTGCAGCGGATGAGCAAACATGCTGTGGGTGTAAAAAGAGAAATGTTCCTCCTCTAATAAGCCAGTTCCACACCTTTGGGTAGATGTGTCACTATTGCAGGAGGTTCTTATACTGCAGCTTGATAGAATCCTTGGTGCCTTTTGTCAGTAGTATTGATCGGTCGAAGCATCACTAGGAAGGAGTGAGTGTAAGGCTGGCAATTGTCCAAGTTAGAGGTTGATTTTGTTTATCTCTTGTCACAAGATAAAATCTCTCCAATTTAGACAGCTGGCAGCAAGGGTAGCCTTATAATAATGCCTGCGGTCAATTCCCAGCACAGCTTTAAAAACACACACACACAAATACCTGAAGCTGTATTATATCATACGAAAATAAATTATGGGTGGTTTTGTTTCAGATTTATTTTTGCAAATTGCAAAGCAAGATGGGAAAGGACACTTTAACAAGATGGAGGCCCAATCTTGGACAATGCTAAATGAACTTTAAAGGCAACTGAGGGCTCTTTGCACCTCTGAAAATCAGGCTACTTATTCAGATGTTTATATATCGATGTAGCAGTACTGCCAACTGCCACAACTGTATTGCACATCATGTGAATTTTGATGTGTTTCTCAAGCCCCAGCTCCTGGAATCAAGAGATGCAATGGGAATCTCAGCTGTCCTTAAAAAAAAGAGTATGTGTCTAGACATCGCGGTTACAGAGAAAAGCTTCAGATCATCAAGAGCAGGGGTGGGCAATATTTTTTGACGGGGCCACTCCAAGATTTTGGAAAGTGGTCGAGGGCCATACTCTTCCATGATATTAATGGAGATGCGGGGTCTGGGATGGAGGTTGGGTGCAGAAGGGAGCTTGGGGTAAGGGACTGGGTACAGGAGGGAGACAGGAGTCTGGGAGGGAGTTGGGATGAAGCAGGCGGTTGTGACCTAGGGCAGGGGACTGGAGTCTGCCAGAATCTGGCCAATGGGAATGTGCTAGGAGCGGGACGGCTCCTAAAACTTACCCCCTCCCCTCCAGTTTTAAAACAGAAACGGAGCCCTGCAGCTGCATTTCTGCACGGTGCATGGGGCTGCTGGGGAGCCTCCCTCGGGCTCCCCACTGCTTTTGCGGGCCAGATTTGGCCCACGGGCCAGATTTTGCCCAGGCCTAATCAAAAGCGTGCACCCTAAGGAGTCACAAACCAGAGGCAACAATAAAGGATCTAACATTTTTTGAAATCTCAAGACTTTTAATCCAATCTCATGATTTTTTGGTCCTGATGATTTGAATGCTTGAGCTTGACAATAACGAGTTGCCTATATTTAGCCACCTAAGTTTGTAAAGGCTCTCTTAAATATAGTAGATTATAGTCTATAGACAGATCACTACAAATCTTACTGTAAAATAAAGTTATATTAACTAACCTTTACAGTTATGAGCAGGATGACTAGAAGTAGATACTTCTCACTTTCCTGCAAGGACATTGCCTGGAAACTTTGGAAAACGATTCTAAGATATATGGCTATCTTTTTTATTTGCTAACAACCACAAAGTGCAACTGTGTAATTGAAACAAATTCTGCCTCACTTTGATTTGTGAGCTTTGGAGCAACTGGATAGCAACCAACAAGAGGAGGGATATTTATTAAGAACATTTTGGTAAGCTGCTATTGTTTTTTCTAGTAAAGGAAAATGTGCTCGGAACTCTGCAGCTCACATAGCCACCAAGGAAAGTTTTTAGTTTAATTTTTCTAAGTCATTGTGCATGAGGGATTCAATTTGTTTTGTTTACATAGTTGAAAGCACAGCTGCTGATAGATTGGAAAACAATGGGACATCTGAAGGTTGTGTGTTTCTCTGTTTTCAGGAGAAGGCCATCCCCAGAGGAGCAGTTTGTTGTTACACCGTCCTTTGCAACAGTTGGCATGGAGACCACTCAGCTCACGGAAGAGAATGCAGATTTTGCCTCTCGAGACCGCTACCACCATTCCTCTGTGATCAGAAGAGAAGAGTTTGTCAATCAATTTCAGTAAAAGAAAACAAACAAACAGGCTGTTCACTCCAAAAGTCTCTTATTAAAACACTAAGTGCTGTTGTGGCACCTGGTAAAATATTTGAACAATGTGAATATATTTTTCAATGCTTCCACTGTTGTGTGTGTGTGTGTGCGTGTGTGCGCGCAAAGGACAAAGTTTGTAATTGTCACTTGGATTCCAGATCCAACCCAGCTGAGAGAAACAAATTAAAGGACTATAGTAAAGTCATCAGTAACTGAGGCCAATAGCATCAGAAGTCTGAAGAATTCAATTACTCCACATGCTAAATATTACAAAAACTAAAAATGCCATTTGAAACTTCCATGGACTGAATAAGAAGGCAATGTGACCTTTTGGTTAGAGCAGCAAACTGAGAATTAGAACTCCTGGATTCTGTTCTTAGCCCCATCGCTGATTTGGTGCAAACTTAGTTGAGTTGCTTTACCTCTTTAAGCCCCAGTTTTCCTGCCTGTAAAATAATATTTTTCTACCTCACTGGGGTGATGTGAGTTTTAATGAATTGGGGCTCAAAAACTGCATTGCGACGTTTAGATGAAAGGCCTAAATAGGGAAATCAAGAGGATTATGAAGTACATTAAAATTGAAATGAAATCTGTTCATTTAAATGTATAAACTCATCTCCATCATGAGGAGCTCTTCTGTATCGTCATACCGCGAAATTGTCGGTGCTAAATTGTCGGTGCTAAATAGCTATTTCATCCTCACTTCCAAAATGCAGGTTGGGGGAGGCAGAATCTTTAAACTCAGGTGATAATTTGAGGATCCTCTTCCTGAAGGTATAAAGTGTACCCAAATAGGATATGTCCTCATTACAATAACCATTCATATAAATTATTAAAAAGTGCCTGTTAGGATATACAGTAAAACCTGTGTTATCGGGCACACTTGAGGATTAGGGCATTCCGGTTATCTATAAAATTCCTGTTATCTGAGTGTCCTATCAACCTAGGAAAAACCAATGGACAATAATAGTAAAACTCAAGTTTTTAATATTGGTAGTTTTGTAGTGTGAGGCAGTTGGTCTCACATTTCTGTTTTGAGTTAAAGATGATTAGTACTTCTTAAATAAAAAATTGTTAAGCCAATCATGTAAACCAAGCCAGGCCTGTGCGCCTGAAGATGTGACAGTATTGTGGCTGGGGGCAATGCCGGTTAACAAAGTTTTCTGGTTAACAGTGCCAGATAACAAAGGTTTCACTGTACATGGCTGCGCCCTTACTCCACTCAGGAGAAGAAAGGCATCACCTCTACTCAGTCCTCCAGATAGGAAGCAATGCTGAGGGCTGAATGAAGGAGCAGGCCTCTGGAGTATGTGGTAAAATAGTAGTGAGCATGGCAAAATAAGCTGTTTGGGCATTTAAAATGTGTAAGAAAGGAGGTTAGAGATCATTTCCTTTAAGCTTAAGACAGTTTTTTTATTTCTTGTTCAGTGAGATAATAACCAGATGTTCCTATTCTTGCCATCTGCTACAGAAAACACTCTGCGAATTCCTCCTGACTTTGGGACCCATGCTACTACAAGATGCTGAAGGCCTTTGACTCCCACTGAACTCAATGGGAGCTGAAGGCATTCAGCAGCACCTCACAGAGTCAGCCCATTTGAGTGCTGTTCCTATCATGTGTTATTTTCCTGCAGGTGGAAGGAAACGAGCTTTACCAATGAAATTATGAATAAAGCTACTTTGGGATGCTGCTGAAAGTTTGCTCTGTGTTTTCATTTTCTGATATGGTCACAATTCACCATTCCTTAAATGATCGCCCTTCTGATAGTTAAAGGGACGCTGTCAAATTAACCCAGCCTGAAGGCTGATTGACCCCAAGCTATTTCATGTTAGAAACGTTCATTTCAGGATTTCTTAGTTGGATATAAAAAAATTGGATAGAAGTACATAGAGATGGCCCTGCAATACATTCTGAGCTAGGTTAAATCTCTTAAAATGAAAGTCTTACCATCTTTCCTAATGTACCCCCAATCCTAAACCCACAGATCTCAATGCAAGTCTTGCCATTGATTTAAATGGGTGCAGGATTAGGGCTGTAAAATGGACTCGTGGTGGTACATGATGCTCGGAGGTACTGGTCTTCTGTAGGTTTATCTGTGAAGACACTTAAGATTCTTTTTTCCTAATATCTCGCCTTAGAAAAGTTCACTACAAAGCAGAAACCTACTACATGTTGGACCTCCCTAACCAATCCTGAACGAGGGAGTTTGCCGGACCAGGGGAGGGCAATTCCGCCCTCTGTTGATGGACTCCAGGTTTTCCTGGGATCCATCAGGAGACCCAGTAGGGCTCCCCACCTGGCTGTAGGGTTCCCCTGCCCCCGCTACCGAGCTCCTGGGGCCACAGAGCCTTCTGCTGCCTCTGAGTTGTCACTGCCCCCGTTCCACCGGGACCAAGTGGGGCTACTGCTGCTGCCCCGGGCCATCAGTGCTGCCTCTTCCCTGGACCACCAGGACTGCCACCCCAGGGCCTCTGGGTCTGCTGCTGCTCCAGGGCTGCCGGAGCTCCACTACCGACAGCTAAATGTGCTGGTGCTCATTCTGTCTTGGGACGCTCATTCAGCCCCCATTTTCCTGTAGCAAGGTATTTAAACAAGAGAAAAGCACATAGCACGGCATAGTATGAGAGATGGTTAGAAAGTCTTTGTTTTACATTCTCTTTCTTAGGTCCCAAGCAGTTTAATGCCCTCTTTGATATCAGAGACAGCAAACGGAAGCAAAATATCTCAGGGAAAAAATGTCCCTTTACCACCCATATCTTGTTTGGGAAATGTGGTAATTAAACCCAGATGACTGGTTTTGGTGTGGAATGTTTAAATATCAGACACCACAATTCATGCAGTTATCCATCAGACGTAACAATGTGAATGGCCGGAAATACAATCATTTCTAGCTTTGTGCACTGAGGTTTTGATTGTGCACCATTCCTGCTGTTTGATCAAGTTCAGTATGCCAGGAAAACCAGAACAAACAACAAGAGCTCTCCCCAGAACTCTCATTCCATCGTAATGTTCTCTGAAACAACTTCGCTTCGCTTGCCCGGTAACGATCCTGCCAGTTATAGTGGGCTTTAATGTGGGACACTCATTCCTGGGCAGAGGTCTAGCACAAGGCCGTAAGCACCGCTTATGGACTATTTTGGGGGCTCTGAAAGGGGACTTCAGCAGTGCACATGGTTTTGCTGGCCAAATGATTTGAGAAATGCATCCGGATTGGCATGTCCATAGTGTTGGCATTGCTGTTGCAACATAATGTCCCTCAGCAGGGATGGCACGTGTTGCAGCATTAAATGGACCATGAACTGAAATTCCTCATTTCTTGTACTTGTGCACCAGGGAAATAATCCATCTCTCTTACGAATGGGCACAATGCTATGTTGTCACAGCAACATGAGTGTGAGGCTTCACACACACATCCTGTGATGGCTCTGAACATAGGAGATCTCATTGTCAGCATTGCAGGGAAAGTCTATTTTGACCATATATCATCTGGCTAAAGGGATAGGCTGCTCTAGGTTTTGGAAGGTCTAGACTTTAATAATCACCTACATGGCTCAAGAAGAGATTTTTATCGTTGCTAAACTGAGTTCATAATAGCTCTGATGGTGTTGAGAGAGTTATTTGAGTAATTGGAGAGAGGGCTGGAAGTTGGCAGCTCTCGATGGCATTGTCAGCAGTCTCCTTGGTCCGTATTCACAACAGGACTTAGGCACCTAAGCCTCAGATTTAAGCACCTTAATCCCAATGACCCCATTGAAAACTCTTAATGTGAACTGAGCAATGCTACAAGTTAACAAAATAAATTCCTGTAAGATTAGTTTGTGTCTTGTGCTCCTCTTCTAAAACATCTTGATCTCTCTGGCGTTAGAGAAACTTTTATGGGCATGAAATTTTTTTCTTACCTTTTTTCAGACAGAAGAGTGTGGGTGGGAATTTGTTACTATCCTCCACCCTATAGCAACCGATCACCAGGTTAGTAACTTCCCTTGAGCAAATAAGTCTAGACTGTCTGTGGATTGTATGAAGATACAATTTATCTTAAGATCCGTGCAGAGACTAGCTCTGAGTTATCTGCGCTGGATACTCCCAGACAAGTATCCTTTGATTATTATCACATGATATGACAGTCAGATTCCTGAGGGGTCTTTAGCAGCTCTTCCCACATGTATGGCCTCCCATTCTCCAATAGGACCTTAATCTGGTCCTCTCCAGATTTACTGGACCCTTCTCCAAGCCCATAGCCACGTGCTCCCTTCTGCACCTGTCTTGGAAGGTGGCCTTCCTAGTGCCGATTATATCAGCTAGGAGGGTCTCCGAACTGCGTGCCTTCACTTTGGAGCTCCCTGTACACTGTCTTCTTTAAAGACAAGGTGCAGCTGTAACCACACCTCGCCCTCCTACTTAAGGTGGCCTCAGGTTTCCACATGAGTCAGGATGTCTTCCTCCTGGTCTTCTTCCTGAAACCTTATGTGACCAACGAGGAGAGGCAACTACATGCCCTGGACATTCATAGGGCCTTTGCTTTCTAGATTGACAGAACAAAACCGTTCCATAAGTCACCGCAACTTTTGTCGCTTATGCTGAGTGGATGAAAGGGCTCCCAGTATCCTCACAGAGCATCTCCAATTGGTTAACCTCATGCATTTGGATGTGCTATAATCTGGCGGATGCCCAGCTGCCCCCCACTCGTCAGGGCCTACTCGACCAGAATGCAAGCCTCCTCTGCAGCCTTCCAGTTACAGAAACAGGTAACTTTCAAACTACACTGAGGTCATGTTTTCAACCTTTCCCCGGCTCCCATTAGGGCCAGAAACTTACCTTTTAAAAAATGAAAGCTGACAGTGTCATGTAGTCACATGATTCCAGGAGTTGAAGCTTAATGAAACATGCAGAATATTGCAAGACTCAGAGTGAAATTGCAAGAATTGGCAGCACTGCTGTTTTGGTCGGGAATCGCTTTGAAGGGTGAATATTACACACTTGTAAGACAGAGAAGTGGAGAGAGGGAAATATAACAAGAAGGGAAACCGTTGTTTTAAACTTACACAGAATCCCCCAACTCTCCAACAAATTGGGCAGTTGTAGTGAAAAGCTTTAAACTGGGGAAGTGTGACTATTGGTATTTTCATTTCCAGAGCCTGCTAATACAGTGCCAATGGTGACTGTAAATATGTCAGAGAGGGGGCATGATTTTCCTATGTCAGATGCCTGGTAAATGTATTTGTAATGTGCTTTTATGTTGCAGTTAGCCACAGCTCAGCTCTGCACACCAACTGCTAATTATTACATTGTTTCAGAGGGGTAGCCGAGTTAGTCTGTAACTAGAAAAACTTAAAAACAACTAATAGTCTAGTAGCACCTTAAAGACTAATGAAACATGTAGATGGCATCATGAGCTTTCGTGGGCACAACCCACTTCTTCAGGTGACATAATTATTACATTATAAGCTGTAAAAGGCAAATCCAAGCATTACTCCCCAGATGACAACATGGGACTTGAGGTGCTATGGTTACATCCTCTGAAGAGGTAAGAGACCTACACCTCTTATTATTGTTTTTCTCCACCTATATTAAGCTTAATCAGGATGCCACTAGGTCAAGGGCAATTAGTAGTCTTAATTCAACATTTCCTGATGTTTCGCTGGACATTTAATTTTAATATATATAACTTCTCCTGTATTCATACCTACATTCCTGGCATGCTGTTACAGCAGCTTTTGCAGGATATTCTTTTCTTTTTTTATGCTTTGAAACTTTTGAGTGGGGATTTATCCAACTCCCTGGCTTCCAGAATTCTGGAAGTGTTCAGATCCTCATATTAAGCGTGAGCTCATTTCTGGTTTTAATTAATATTTCTTTTTAGCTCTCATTTGTCTGTTTGTTTTTAAAGATATGTCAACAGCAAATAACTGTGGTCCAGCTAAGCAATCTGTACAGTGTAACAGTGAGATATTTAATACTGACACAATATAATTCACAGTTATTCTCCAGGAATGTGTATTTTGTATTCATGTTTCTGATCTTATTTTCAACTTGTCTGTTGAACAAAATGGTCAGAATACTGTATTGAGATTTTTAGTCAAGCATGTGATATTGTGCCTCCTACCTGTTGGGTTTACAATGTCAGAGAGTGAAATTATGGCAGAGGACAATAAAATGGATTAGAAATGGAAGGAGTGTTCTCTGGCATGTTAGAGCAAGAGACGCAGTGTAAGGACGTGGTGCCCAAGTTCAGCTCTTGAGTAAATCTTTGGTCACTTTGGGCACATCTATACTTATCGGAAGATCGATGCTCTGGAGGTCGATCTTCTGGCGTTCAATTTAGTGGGCCTAGTATAGACCCGTAAATCGACTGCTGAGACCTGCTCCCACCGGCATTCAGTATTCCTGCTTTTGCAAGGAGTAAGGGAAGCAGATGGGAGTGTTTGCTCCCGTTAGCCTCCCACAGTGTGGATGCTGCCACTTGTAAAGAGAAAACTTAGAGGGATCTGTAAGTGAGCTATTTAGGGTTACAGAGTATAGTAAAAATGTATCTGCCAATCCTTTGTACAGGCTCACATTACAAGAACAAGGGGTCACTCAATGAAGTTAATGGTAGGTAATTGTAAAACAAATAAAAGGAAATCCTTCACACAGCATGCCACCAGCTCATGGAATTCACTACTGCCGGCAGCTGTAGAGTCAAATGCTACCCTGAAATTTAAAACAGGGCTGGATAACTTTACAGCCACTAAAAGAATGTACAGTTATGTACGCTTAAGCGCCCGATCCTGCAAAAAGCACTTCCTGAGCAGCTTCCATGGGAATTAAAGGCTGGGTCCTAAGACAGCAACTAAATCTCATGCTTCATGGAACCAGATGATCACCATAAGGGTCAGGAGGAAAACATGTTCCTTCTCCTTCACCCTGTGCAACTTGATTGGTACTCCACTGCTTCTGAAGCACGTGGTGACAGCCAAGTGACAAGATCCCAGACTTGCGGGGCGAGGGGTTTGACATGCAATTCCACACCCTTTACTCCGTGGTAACTCACATGCAAATGTGTTTTGTTATATATTCATTTATGTTTTATGTAAACATGGTGTAGGAATAAAATTATCCCAGCGCAGACCAGCACCAAACAGTTATTTTAAGTGCTGCCAATATACTGGAGCCTGCTCCAGAGACCCTCCCCTGGGAAGAGTTTACATACAATCTCAGAGAGAGCAGGAGACGCTAGCTAGGCGGCTGGATAAATAACTGGGGAGGGGAGCGTGGGAGGATCTCTGTACAGAACAGACTGTACTGGGGCATCTTACACTTATCACAAGTGACTATGAAGGGGGAGCCGTTTGGTGGCAGATGTTTCCCCCACCCCCCCAACACTGCCCCTTTCCTGGGTAGCGCAGAGCCTGGTTTGACTGCGGGAGAAGTCCCGCCCGTGGCACGTCTGCGGCACTTTTCAGTTCTCCGTGCTTAGGGCCAACCGAGGCGGCCTGTGCCCTCCCTCCCCCCAGCTCTGCCAAGCCCCCGGCCCCTTCTCCCCAGGATGGGGCTGCGGAGGAGGGCTGGCCAGGGCACCAGCGGAGCCGGGGAAGCGGCTTTGGCTGGTGATGTCAACCTCTAGGAGGAGCCTGTGCCTGTCCTTTTACTTTCAGGCTCCATGTAATTAGCATGAGGCTGCTAGTCACTCACTAGTGTTACCCTCGGGGGCTCGACCATGGAGTCCCCCCACTCCGCCGCCCGATGGAGCCGGGGAACTTTCTAAGGCAGAGGCTGCTGCCGCTTCTTCCCCTTGATCTTCCTGCTTCCTTCCCCTCCCACTCCACCCCTCTCCCGGGTTAATTACTACCACTCATTAGCGTTACCAGCCGGCCTCCGCGCCGGGCATGCGAAGCCCCCCAGCTGCATCATGCGAGCAACGTGCACTTTGCTGCTCCGCCAACTTAGCCTCTTGCTGCTGCTGCTGCCGCTGCCCGCCGCGGGATCGGGCCCCCGCGCCGCCTCCAGCGACCCCCCTCCTCGGACCCAGCTCAGCGGAGCCACCACGCCGGCGGCCGAGGGGTTTTCCAGCCGGGCCGCTGCTGCGGCGGCGGCTGCTTCCCGGCTGCCTCCCTGGGAGAGGGAGAGCTCCGTGCCCTGGGCGCCGCCAGTGTCCAGCAGCACCTCGGAGCCGGTGGCGGGAGGACACACCAGCAGCCCGGGTGAGTGAGGGGGCCAGGCGCCACAGCGTGTCTGGCGGGCGGCCGCACAGGCACTGCCCTGCCTGCAGAGCGCGCCCCCTGCCCCCAGCCCGCGCGGGCTGCTAGGGAGAGGGAGCCCGTGTTGCTGTGGTGTCAGTGAGTGTGTGTGGGGCGGGGTGACGATCAGCTCAGCCCGCGCCGCAGCCCGGGCTGGGCAGCCCCGAAGCCTGCGGCAGAGACCCGGGCCAAATGTGTGGCTGTTTTTGGAGCAAAATCATTGCAACCCTCTGCTTCTCCCTCTCCCCCCCCCCCCGGCCAGTGCATTCCCAGGGAGGAGGAGTGGGGGTGTGTATTTTTAATAAGCATGGCCCTGTTTTGTGTCCCCACCCCCCCCGGAAAATCCCTATTTGCAAATGTTGGCACGTAGGTTGCATGTGGGTGAGGGGCCAGTGCACCTTCTCGGCCCCTTTGCAGGGCTCCCGGGGGTGCGGCGTGGAAGCGAATCAAGGGGAAATCCGTGGGCTCCCGAGGGGCGGGGAGAGCGAAAGCAGCAGTGGGCAAAGCTGGGGGCTTGTCCCGAGTCCACTTCCTGGCGGATTCGGGTGCCCGGGCATTGGGAAGCTGTTACTGAGCAATGGGGCATCGGTTGCTTCTCCAGCACAAAGGGCTGGGCAGGAAAGTGCACGTAGGGGGACTCCCGCAAGGGGTATGTGTGTGGGGGTAGTATTGCAAAACAGCCGTCACCGTTCCGCTGGGTTTAAGTCTGACCCAAAAAGCCCCTTGAACTTGTTGCAAAGCCTTACTGACTTCAAAGAGCTTTGAATCGTGCCCTTGGAAGCAAAGGAGTTTAACAGAGTCTGTGAGATAATATATACGTTATAACGGCAATATCTGATGAAACCCCTTCAATACACTGGAATTGTAACACGGAATAGCTTAAACTCCTGTTCAGTGTAAACATTTGTCATTCTGCTGACCATCGTAGCCCATCATCTGTGGTATCAAAGGAGAGAGAGAGAAAAAAAAGTTTGAGCTATTTCTCTTCTTCAGGTTTTACTTTTTAGTTGCAATCCTTATTAAGATGCTTTTTGTGGCAACAATTTACATTTTATTAACATGCAAAACAAGTGCTGACGTAAAAAAGAAAATAAATGTGCTTCTCTTAGTACATATGGAATTAAAGCTTGCATTCCTGGTTGCTATGTAAAACCTCAGGTGTAGTGTAGAGTTTCAAAAGTTTAAATGCTGCATTGTTGAGGGAGAACAGAATATGAAAAAATACCTCTGGGTTTAAGAGATGATTCAGTTAAACAGAATATGCCTTTATACTTTTAAGTACAGACACAGAAGCCTCTAACAAAATATCAAACTGAACTCTAGAGAGATTCTAAGCACAGATTCACTTGCTTTGGTAATTATAAATTATTGGGCTCCTTGGAATCACTTGAACATTACACAGTTGTATACTAGTGTAGTAAAAGAGGATCTGAGCAGATGGATGCTTGTGCAAAGATTACAATAAAATTCATTCATCTGCATTCATTTACATGTTAAGATTGTAAATTTCCATTTTTTGATTGAATCAACTTGAAAAGGTTCTACCTCCTATTTTTTAAAAACTAGATGGAAATGAAAGTGCCAAGGCTAGCAGAACCTCAATAGGAAGTGGATAAGCACCAGAATGGTCCTTAGTTCAGTAGCCGGCTGTTAGAATGGTAGTTAATTGTTGCTGCATTCCAAAGGTGCATATGTTACCAGGTGTTATGCAATGTTTCCAGTGCAGGGAATCAGCAGGTGCAGTGAGAATTCTTCTGTATACCCCCCAGAGGTTTTCTTCAACAGATTTCCTCTCATCCTGCTTCACATTGATTACTGGCCTAGCACATCCAGATGTAGGGATTTTTCAGAATTTTAATAATTTTAAATATTTCTTTCTGTCTTTCTACACTGCACTTCTGCTATGTTGATGAAGTATGGGAGGTTAGTCTCAGACACAGTAGATTGTAAAATCTTCTTCTTGTTAGTCATATGTCAGGTACATTTACACAGATATCCATTGACCATGGTCAGTTCCTGGATTGGAGACCTTAGATAGGCATTACACAGGCTGACACATTAGGCCAAATTTTTTACAGGGAAAGTGGACATAATTTTAAGCAGCATGACTTCCCTATTTTCCAACTTGAACACACAGCTCTAAGGATGATTAATATGTTGGAAAAGCTGGCACTGAATTTCTATATATAGTGTAAAGAAACCTAGCATCTGATAAATATAGCTTCAGTGGTTTTAGGGCCAGAAGGGACCACCACTATGATTACCCGACCTTGTGGTCACACCGACCATAGAATTTCACCCAATAATTTCTGTGGTGGAGAGAACTCCCCAATGTCACATTGTGCTATTTAGAGATGTATTTTATTTATAGGGAGCTACAATTGCAGAACATGTGGTTAAAACTACTTTTGAAAAAAAAATTTGATTTTCTTAACACATCCAGAAGGTGCCTTTTATCAAATGTACACATATAAAACAAAGCGTATATCTGGGTGAATCAAATGAAGCCCTATAAAGAACTATGCACAATAACGTTTGCATAACAAGGGAGGAAGAATAGCCTAGCATCTTGGGCCCTGGCAGGGCTGGATTACCCAATAGGCAGACTAAGCACGTGCTTAGGGCACCACAAAGCAGGGGCGCACACACAAAAAAAAAAAAAAAAAGAGAGAGATTTGACGGTATAGTATTGTTTTTATTTTGAATTACATGGGGGGGAGGCACCATAATCTTTTCAGTGCTTAGGGCCTCTAACGGTCTTAATCCGGCCCTGGGCACTGGCTTTGGATTTAAGAGGCCTCACCTCTATTGCATTTTCAGCCACAGAGGTCCCTGTGTTTCCTTGCAATAGTCATTTAATCTACTTTGTGCATCAATTCCCTACCTGTAAAATGGGGATTAATATTTTCCTACCTGACAGAGAAAATCTCTTAAAGATCAGCATGGCTCCTAGATGGGTAGAAAAAATACATCATTTAAGCTCAGATCCAGCATCTTTTCATGACTCTGATGACTCCTGAGTTGAGAGAGGAATGCATTTTAATCATTACAATTTGAAAAACAAAAACTATCTGCCCATGAGCTCTACAATAAATTTGGCTTATTGTGAGCATCTGTGTAGGCATTTCACTGAGCCATTCTCCATAGAATGTATCATGCTGTAGGCTATGAATTATATTGATCCTCACCTGAGAGGAATTAGGAAGAATGTCATCAGGAAGGCTGATAGCATTGTGGCTGCTGGAAAACCATGGTAAACTACATAATAAATTACATTCTGCCCTGACAACAGCAATCCACTAGATGTTAGGTAAGGGTCTATGCCTGTCAGTCAAGATAATGATTTTGTATTACGGCAGTAGTCTGATGTGGTCTGCTGGATCATTTGAGGTTTGAGCTATAGACACTTGAAAAGTTAGCTTTTGTCTACCCTTGCCTTTCTTCCACAAGCATTTCCGGTAAACTCTTCACTCTGCTGCTACATGAAAATGAAGATTGCATTTTGGCAGCCTGTGATCTGACTCTCTTTGAGGTCAGAATGCAAAGGTACTTTCTCAGCAGAGTTTGGTAAGGAGATGGTATCAGCAAAGAGGAGCACTGCAATGAAACTTTTAATCTAAAACATGAATGCCTGTGAAAGTGAGTGGCTAATGGGGATGGTTCAAACTAGGCATTACAGAGGCAACCCCTATCCAAGCTTCTCTGTGCAACTCTGCCAGGGGAGCTCAGTCTTGACTTTCATCTTGGCCTGCTGCTTGGAGCAGAGGTAAATGCTGGGCATTCATGTTGTGATGTGACTAAATTAGGACTAGGCCGTATCTTTTTTGATTGTTGTGTAAGATGAAGACTGAATCCAGGCACAGGTGTTTCTCAGCACCACTGCTTTTTCTGAATACAAGACAAATGGTTCAAGCAATAGCTGGAATGATGGGGCCACCTAACCTGGGTACTATGCATTTTCTGTTGGTAGTTACCATTGGGGTATGCTTGAGAGGAAGGGGCTAGTCTGTCAGTAGGACATTGAACTGGGACTTGGGAGATTGAGGTTCAGTTCCCAGCTGTGCCACAAACATCTTTATATCCACTGGCAAGTCATTGTCTTTCCCTGATCCACTTCCCTATCTGTACAATGGGGATAAAGATACTTCCTGTTCATAGATGTCTATCCTGTTTATTTTGATTTGTAAAATCTTTAGGGCAGGGACTGCCACTTGCTCTTTGTGTTTATACAATAGGTCTTTGATCTGGGTTGTGGCCTCTAGGTCAGTGATGAGCAACCTGTGATCTATCGGGGTTCCATGCTGTGGCCTGTGACACATTTTGTTTACTGTTGCCCACTCGCAGAGTTGCCAGTTTTCGCTGGCTTCTGTCTGCGTAGGTGTTTTCCTGACGGTGTTACTAAAGTGACACACATGTAAAACAGGGGCATGTGAAGTGAGGTGCATGCTGATTGCACACAGCACTGACTCTGCATCCAATCGAAACGCTGCTACGGTTCAGTCAGCACACCCCGCAAATTCTAGGTACGCACACGCAGTCAGCAAAACTACCCTATCCCGGGAGACTGTCTTGGTTATGACAATCTTGCCGCTGACTGAAATGAAGGAGGGACACTCATGTGGCCCACTTACTAGCCTAGATTGCCCAGTGCTACTCCAGGTGCTACCGTAATACAAATAATGATAAAGGGTAGCACTGAGCATCTACAAGTTTCCTATCTAGGCCCGGGTCCCCAATCAAGCAGATCTTTTCCCCCTTGTCATCTGTGTTGTCTTTTCCTCTTTCTTCTCTGTTGTCTCTCTTTTGTGGGATATGAGACACTCAGACAGCATGACAATGGTGGGAGCAGTGCAAATGCCTAAATAAGTAGATTCCTCCTTTTCATGTCTGGGTTGTCTTTCCTTCCTTCCTCCCTCTGTCATCTTTTCCATGCTAGTTGCTGCCTTGCATTTCTTCAGTGTTGCACATTATGAACATTAAAAGTAACCATGTAATAGTGACTCCTCCTCTGCAGCATTCTGTGGCACAGGAGGGAAGTTTAGGAAGGCGCGGGGAGCAGGCAGATGGACTCAAAAAGGGGCTTGTGTCCTCAAGCTGGCTTCAAATCTCCTTACTACACAGTAGTTAGTATTGATCACATGGTTCCCTCCAGTCCACATGCCTAATTCCGTTGTCTCTACCTTATAGAATCATTTACATCAGTGCAAAGCGTGTGCAGAACACAGCCATTCACTGCACTGGTGTAAATGACCCATGCAAGGTGCAGAGCAGTGACACATCAAGCACCATGCTCTGCACAGTACCTGGAAGACCTTCATGCTAAAATGCTTTGCTGTCTTGCCCCCTTCTCTACTCCTCTTTATGCGAAATATAAAGTAATGTATGTTTTGTGCTGCAAATCCGTAGTCCCTGAAGTGATATGGATTTAGCTTTGCTCCTTCCGAGAAACAAAAGAGAAGGGGAGAGAGAGCCACTCAGTTCCCTGTCCCTTACAGGCATTAAGGGTCTGATTGAAAGTCCACTGACATGAATGGGTGTCTTTCCATTGACTTAAGTGGGTTTTGAACCAAACTCCATAAGCAGTAATCATTTATTTAAATGGTAGATTAATGAATGATGCCAATGTTTGTAGTCCAGGTGCAACATGACTATATGACACCTACATTAAAATGGATTGAATCTGTCTTATGCTGGGTTATTGCAATAAGCATTACATGAATGTGAGATGAGATATTTTATTGCAAGTGCTATTATAGAAGCTTGTGATGGTTTCAGTCTTGCATTGGAAACTATTAGAGCCATCGCATTACTTATAGAACCCTAATAGTCCAGCACCCTTCCTAAGATCTTTCCATCAGGAACCACTGCTTACGTTTAAAACAGGCAGTGCAATGAGCTGCAATTTGTCTTGTGGCTGGAAAAACCATAGGAAAGGGTTAGTTTCACAGTGTATTAATTGATGATGGATTAGGAGAAATGCTCATGTGATTGACTCCTGCCACTGTAACACGTCCTGAATGAGTTCCTCTGTGAACGTGATTTACACCAGTATGATCAGATAAGGGAGACTATGGCATTTTTTGTCCGCCTGGAACAGTTTGTTTCTTTTCCCCCAGCCGCCAGGATCCGTAGTTTAAATCTAGAACTCAAATCGAAATCTCTCCAATGCTGTTTAAGATTTCAAGCAGTTCTGCACCAGGCACTTGCTGGCACCACCCTCTACTCCTCTTTCCTTGTCTATTTTGTTTGTAGCTAATTGCCTTGCGCTCGTTCCTGTAATAACTGGCCACCTCACACACATTCATGGATCTTGGTAACACCATCCCTATTTAACTAGCAAGGAAGTGAGGCACAGAGCTATTGACTTGTGGAATTCTGTGGCCAACCTGAACCTAAACCCCAAGTCTCATGAATGCTAGCCTTAAGCAGAGTCAGGGCTTTAACTTTCCCATCCTCACATTTTCTTGCTGTAACACTTCCACTTTTATACCTGATATGTGTTGTGGGGGGCAGTCATGTAAGAACGTAAGAACGGCAAAGGTCCATCTAGCCCAGTATCCTGTCTGCTGACTGTGGCCAAGACCAGATGTCCCAGAGGGAGGGATCACAACAAGTAATCCTCACGTGATCCCTCCCCTGTCACCCATTTCCAGACAAACAGAGGCTTGGCACACCATTCCTACCCACCCTGGCTAATAGCCATTGATGGACCTAACCTCCATGAATCTATCTAGTTGTTGTTTTTTGAACCCTGTTAAAGTCCTAGCCTTCACCACATCTTCTGGCAAGGAGTTCCACAGGTTGACTGTGCGTTGCATGAAGAAAAACTTCCTTTTGTTTGTTTTAATCCTGCTGCCAATTAATTTCATTTGGTGACCCCTAGTTCTTATATTGTGGGAATAAGTAAATAACTTTTCTTTATTCACTTTTTCCACACCAGTCATGATTTATAGTCCTCTATCATATCCCCCCTTAGTCTCCTCTTTTCTAAGCTGAAAAGTCCAAGTCTTTTTAATCTCTCTTCATATGGAACCCATTCCAAACCCCTAATCATTTTTGTTGCCCTTTTCAGAACCTTTTCCAATGCCAATATATCTTTTTTGAAATGAGGCGACCACATCTGTATGCAGTATTCAAGATGTGGGCATACCATGATTTTATAAAAGGCAATAAGATATTTTCTGTCTTATTCTCTATCCCTTTTAAAATAATTTCTAACATTCTGTTTGCTTTTTTGACTGCCACTGCACACTGAGTGGATGTTTTCATAGAACTATCCACAATGACTCCAAGATCTTTCTCTTGAGCAGCTGTAGCCAAATGAGTCCCCATCATATTGTATGTATAGTTGGGATTATTTTTTCCAATGTGCATTACTTTACATTTATTAACAATTACATGCATGGCATCTTGTAAAATTAAATTGCACTGGGAGAAGCATGGGAGATCACTTTTTGTGTGATGGCACAGCCTGTACCATTTAAAGGCCTAATCTCCAATAAGGTTCCCTTTGGGTCTGTGATCACAGGAGTCTTCACTTGAGAGCTTTTGCATATGCCATAAATGAAGCAAATGCAAGTTTGATCTTTAAAACTGATTGGTGGAAACTGACTGGTTTTTCCTGATGTTGAACAGAAAATCGCTCTGTATGAAATGACTTTTATTTTACTGTGGTTTCAGCATGAAAAGGAGTTGTTCAGAGGTTGTGGTTCAGGCTTGTTGCTGTCAGGCGGAAGTCTTACATTTTAGACTGCTTCTTCAGAACTATATTTCAAGTTATTCTTGGAAAGAGATTTCTTTACACCACTGGAAAACAATTGGAACTAGAGCAGGTCAAGAATTTTTTGTCAAGTGGTTTTTTGTCAGAAACTGCCAATTCTTCTAAACTGATTTTTTTTCCCCTCTGAGATTATACCAGTTTGAATGCAACATTCATCGGGAAAGGGTTTCCCAGGGCCTGGATGGAATTTCTGCTTAAAACGAGAGAAGGGAGGGACACTACCTGGAACAGTCGATAGCCAAGATTAAGTCTCTGGAAACCCACGTCCCACGTGAGTGCACTAGTCACCAGGCTATTTGCTATTCTGGAGTGGGTCGGTCTCTCTCTCTCAGTCTTTGGTTTTTGAAAGGTCTTGTCGTCCCAAAGCGGAATGAGAACATTTCTGAAATCTCAAAACCATTTCCTGCCCAGCTCTATTGAGGACTCATAGTTCTGGCTCGTTGTGAACCACCATTTATTTTAAAAGTATAAATAAAATGTCCAGTCAATTGTGTGTGAGCCTTAGCTGTTTCCTTGTGAGGCTGGGGTTAGTTGGCAGATGCCACTGGCAAGCTGTAGGTTCTTCAGCCTGTGTGATGCGGGAGGTCAGATAGGAATGGCCCCTTTTGGCCTTAAAGTCTGTGACTGAAATTTGAAGTCGTAATGGCAGGAGAGACCTGAGAGTTGTGTTCAGGACCATTGTTAGGGTTGCCAGCTGATTGATTTTTTTTTTTTTTTTTTTGACTCGACCACCCAGTCAAAAAGCAACCTTGGTGGCTCCAGTCAGCACTGCTCACCAGGCTGCTAAATATCTGGTTGGCGGCATGCTGGGACTGGCAGGCTCCTTGCCCGGTGGCTCCATACGGCTTCCAGAAAGTAGCCAGCATGTCCCTCTCCCTCCTAAGCATAGGGACAGCCAGGGAGGCTTTGTGCATTGCCTCCACTCACTGACTGTGCCCCTTTGCCTAGGAGCTAGATGGACATGTTGCCACTTCCAAGGAGCTGGGGGAGGTCAGTGCTGCCTAGAGCCTGCACCCCCACCTCTCCCACACCCAACCCCCTTCCCTAATCCCCCTTCTGCACCCAAACTCCTTCCTAGCACCTGTATCCCCTACCCCATCCCTTGCCACAGCCAGGAGCCCCTCCCACACTCCAACCCCCCCCTCAGTCCCACCTCCCAGCCCAGAACCCCCTCCTATACCCAAAGGCCTTATCTCTGGCCCCATCCCAGAGCCCCTCCCCCCAGTTTGATCTATCACCCCCTATGGCAGCAGTTCCCAACTGCCAGGCCGCGGACCTCTGGCTGCTGGGGTGCGGCGGCTCAGGTGGCCGGAACTGGGGTACACCGCTCTCACTGCGGCTCTGGGGAGAGGCGTGTCCTGCCCCGCCTCTCCGCCAACCCGCGCTGGGCAGAAGAGCGCTTCCCTGCACGGCGGGAGGGCCGCGGAGCGTTCTTCCATGGCCGGGAGAAGACCCTGCGCTGCGTGGCCCTCCTGTCATGCGGGGAAGCGCTCTTCCATGGCTGGAGGAGACCCCACCCCTGCCTGGCGCTGGTTGGCTGAGAGGCGGAGCCGGACACGCCTCTCCCAACGGCTGCGGCGGGAGGGGAGGCGCTGGGCGATGTACCCCAGCCCTGGCCCCAGAGCCGCCACGTTGTGGGCAGCAGTGCAGGCCTAGGTAAGGAGGGGTGGGGCAGGCACAGGGGGCTCCAGTGGTGGAGCTAGTGCTGGGGGGCTCTGGAGGCTGCGCTAGTAGTGGGTGGGGGGAGTATGGGGACAGGGCTGGCACTGGGGGCTCTGGGGCTGGGTGGTGAGGCTAATACTGGGGGCTGGGTGCAGTGGGGCTCTGGAAACAGGAGGTTGGTACTGGGGGTCTGGTGGTGGGGGCTCTACGGGGCAGGGGGCTGGCACTAAGGCGTTTGGGATGGGGGCTGGCACTGGAAGGCTCTGAGGCGGGAGGCTGGCGGGAGGGGGTTGGCTGCAGGGGACTGCGGGGTCAGTGGCTGGCGCTGGAGGTAGTGGAGGGCTCTAGGGTTTAGGGCTGACACTGGGGAGCCTGGGGTCTGGACTCTTGGTGGGCCAGTAATGTTTTATTTGTGTATTTTCATAGTCATCATTTGCATAATGAATATGCAAATAAAATGCTACTGGTCCACCAAAAGTTTGTGACTGGGTTTGCCGGTGCCTGGTATCAAAAAGGTTGGGAACCACTGCCCTGTGGCACCCCATCCCCCTGCCCAGGGCTGCCAAAGGGGAGGCAAAGAGGGTTGATACCCTGGTGCCTGGTGATTTAAAAGGGCCAGGGACTCCCAGCCCCTGGTGCTGCTACCTCAGCAGTGGCAACAGCCAGAGCCCCAGGCCCTCTAAATCACCAGTGGTGCTGAAGGGCTGGTTGGGGAAGGCTAGCTCCAGCCCCACCCCTTCCACCAAAGACCCCGCCCCTCCCAGGGGCCTGGAGCCGGGCCCAGCAAAGTCTGTCCTCAGCCCTGCCCCTACCCCAGTCCAGTAAAAATGAGTCAGTGAGCAAGGGTTGGGGAGAGCAGGGGATGGAGTGAACTGGGGTGGGGGGGGCATGGATTTCAGTTTTATGCAGTTAGGAAGTTGGCACCCTAACGGACATGAGGACTGATGCTTTAACAGTACTTAATTCGGCAATAATAATTTTATTTATTAAACTCTCACAGCCGAGGTGATGGGACATTTTCACAATATAGTAAAAACATGAGTGAAATACAATAAAAGCACAATACCGCCCCCACCTCCCACCGCACACACTGCTTTCTCTAAAAAAGCAAACAAACAAAAACTACCCACGTAGCTGTAATGTGCCCTGGAAAAGCTTGTCCCTCTACCCTGCGCAGGGAGCAGAGTTATGTCAGTGCTGTGCCTTTTTGAAAATCCCGGCGTGGAACTTTCATGGCTTTCTATTATTTTCCTTCTGAGAACTTTCAAATTGTCCTGTTCCCCAATGTCTTTGAAATCCCAGCAAGAGCCCAGCTTACAGGCCAGACAGCCAGAATTGCAAGCGCTCTTTCCAAGTTAAGTATATAGGTTTCCAAAATGAGGATAAATAAAGCAGACAGCTTGCGGGGGGGTGTAAGCCAGGATGTTGCCTGGCAAAACAGCCTCCATCCTTTCTGCCCCAAAGCATTTCAGCTTTCTCCATTTTTTTTCTTTTTCACAACTTTGACATTGCCAAATGAGCATGCACACCGGGATTTTCAAAAAGGCACAGCACTGGCATAACTCTGCTCCCCGCGCAGGGTAGAGGCCAGCACCAAGTCCTGTCGAAAAGCCCAGGCTTACTCTGTTTTAACACTGTAATCTGAGTGGGCAGCAGAAAGCCCTAAAACACTCAGGGGGTCATGTTTTGTTCTTCTTAGAGTGAGTATAATGATGTTATATAGATTCGCAGGCCAGAAGGGACCATTGTGACCTCCAAGTATAACGCAGACCATAGAACTTCCCCCAAAATATTCCCTCTGTTTTCATGGAACCGGTGGGCAAGGTGGCATTTTGGAAGCTCACGAGATCTTTTTTTCTCCCACTCTCATTTGAAGTAAGGTTACACACACTCACTGTAGCACCTTGTTAATTCAAGCCTTATTAATTCTCTCATCCCATAACTCACACTGAGTTTCTGGGAAAAGGTACGGGGCTGGTTCCTTGCCCCTGCTAAGACTGCCTTGTGCTCTCTGGTGGAGCAAAGAAGCTCAAAAACAACTCAACCAGCTATCCGAGGATTCACCAAACTAATGTCTTAATTCAGAACTAGTCACCAGATAACTTCCTGTGAGTAAGTCAAAACCTGTAGATTCTGTGCAAACAGTTGGTCGTAAGCCTTAGATACTCCAAATGGGGGAATCTGTTATTCACATTTGATTAGATGTAGGTCCTATGGTCTGATTTCTCTTTCCTGATTGGCTGAGTGTAACAAGATAGAATCCAATTTCTTGTGGAAATACAATTACTGATCTCCTTAGTAGTTAAGTGCTTTGAGAGATACTGATGAAAAGTGCTGTGTAGGAGCTAGGTGGTATTATTATAGTACAAATTTCTCCATGGACATTTTGCAGTTGTTACTTTATATGTGCTGTTTCCATGAACATTAAAGTAAACTTGTTGGCAAGAGCATTCATGGGGAGCAGATGTAAAAGGGGGCACAAACCCAGTCTAAGTCAACATATTAATAGTTCAAATGCATATTTGTGGGGCATTGTTCTATAATAGCCAACAGCTTTCTCTCTGTGTACATGGAAAAGGTGTGTGTACAGATGTACGCATATATTGCCCCACAGCCCATACCATAACATCCCGCAGCTTCTACGCAAGACACTGCTTATTGTACTTCCATTATGTGGAAAGCTTACATATATCCTTTCAGGCTGAAATCATAATTAGAGTCAGAGGATGAGGAGAGAACTTTCCCACCCAAAAGGGAAATGATGCGGTGTTACTGAGCGGCCAGCCCAAGTAATAATATAATCTTAGAAAAATGCAGCTCCCTCGAGGAAAGGAAGCTCTACGAACTTCAGTTTCTCCAAGCTTGTTAACAATGCTGTTGCCTGCATTTCTGTTACACTGCTGTCAAACCTAATCTACTGAAGCGCCAAGGTTTTCACAGAATATTGGGGAGCAAAGAGAAAAAGTGGGTGGTGTAAGAGTATGTTGAATAAAGCAAGAAGTCTTTTAGAGCAGGTGCATTGTTTGGTTTTAATGCAGATTCCGAGGATAGTGGGTCAAATTCTCCCCTCGTTATTATCATTGACAATTAAGTTGTTTTACTTTTCTCCTGTTTGCACTGAACTTTGCCCTCAGAGATTTTAAAGGCAGAGGAGGCCATTAAAGCAATCAACTGTTTGACCACCTGCACAACTTGGGTTATAGATAATTTTCACTTTGAAGCCAGGGCCTTTGGCATCATAGTCAAGAACTGTGCACATTTTATAAAACATATAACAACGTTAGTAAAGATACCTCACAGTCCTTATAGTCATCAGTGTCAGGTGAGCTTGTGGGACTTTCTCTAACTCTGTCTCATTCAAGATAGACTAAAACATATCAGTTCAAATTTATAGGATGCCTTCCAACTTAAGGGATCCCGAACAGCCCGAGTCTTCACTCATCCTGCCACTGATGTGCAGCCACTTCTGGGGTGGAGAGTAGCAGCTACTCTGTATTTGCCACACACCAGACTAGTTGTTTGAGGAGAAAGTTACAGGAATTTCTCCAGCTGAAATCACAAGAGGAATTTGGCTGTGCAGAACACCGTTCGCTGCAGTACCGCTTGTAAAGCATTCACACACTTATTGTTGTGGAAAATATTTTAAAGACTGAGAGCTGGATCTTTAGCTGGTGAACAATGCGAGAGCTCCATTTTCTTCACTTGAGATATGACAGTTCGCACAGAGCAGATCTGGCCCCAGGAGTGTTCAGGGCCTCAGTGTAATGCAAAAGATACCTTCTGTTGTAGCACAGCCTCATGCTACTCTAGCCCCATATTGGGGATCAGTACTGCCTTGGAGCAAAAGGCAGCACCTGCTAACATCACTTTCTGGTGTATCTGAATGATATTTTTTTGGAAATCTCCAAAAACATGAACCAGATCTAACCCTGCCTGGATTGTAAGATCTGAGAAGCTCATAGGTCAAGCTAGTAAGGGCACCAAACCCACAAGAAATTACGCTTAAATGAGGCAAACTGCATTGTCGTATTAAAGTCATTTCCAACTGCTGTGTTGTGTTGTAAAGCATTTGCGTGAAAGGTATTTCCGCAGACCATCAAACTGCAGATTACCTGCTTTGCTCATAAATTCGAATGGGTGACCTTGATCGTGAGGCACAATGCGGCTCTTGTAATTTATCTCTTATCTTCTTTTTTGGAGCTGGGCATAATTGCATCTGTGTCTAGAAGGACAAAGAGAAGTGTTTCAGCAGCTGTAATTCACAAAGACATCTTCAAAAGGCTTCTTACCCTTGGCACAAGTTTTAAAATGCCTTATAAAAATGTCCCTGAGTAGCTTTAGGCATCAGAACTTTCAGCGTTTCATTCGGATTCGGTTACAGAGCTAAGCACTAAATTTCAATTCTCATTAGGATATTATCAGCTCGTTTATCAAATGCAGGCTGGTGGGGTAGTGTTAGACTGCCAGCAGGCCCGCCAATGGGGAGGGGAGAGGGGAAAAGGACAATTGCCTCAGGGCCGGGAGAGTCAAAACTTATGTAGAACCCTGGGCCCCTTTCAGTTATCACTGAAGCGCCACTCTGTATGGCTCTTAGAGCCAGGAATAGGCACTGCAGTCTGGGTGGCACGAAGAGCTGACTGACTGGGCCCTGTGCCCGTCTACCCAAGGCTCTGCTCCTTCCGGGGGCATGGAGCCTGCCCCTCCCCCCCTCATGCCCCAGAGCCCACAGTGGCTGTCGGCCTCGCTGAATGCCAGACAGCCCAGGAAATACTGGTTCTTTGAAACATAGTTTCTTAGGTCTGGTCTTCACTTCCTGGGAGATCGATCTCCCAGGGGTCGATTTAGTGGGTCTAGTAAGGACACACTAAATCAACCACTGATCCCACTCCCATCGACTCTGGAACTCCACTGGGTTGCAAGGAGTAAGGGAAGGTAATATGGGGTAGTAAGCAGTGGGGACGCCGTGGTAAATCAAACCAAAGTACATTGATTCCAGCTACAGTATTCATATTGTTAGAGTTGTGTACCTTAGTTCGACTTTGCCCCCCTATTGTAGACCTAGCCTTAGAGCAGTAACACGATCAGAGCTAAGACTAATCATGAAGACATTCATATTTGGGGGGGCACAGAAAAAGCAAATGTGGACACGTGAAAGAATCAAAATAAAGAAGTAGGACAATTTGGTACTAGATGGAAAGACCTGGAATGACTATGCTTGTGTGCCTGTCGACTTGTATTTAAAAGTATTTCATAGAATACAGTCTGCTGGAATGTCCTGTTTTTTAATATAAAAGGTCTTCAGAATTCAGTCCTGAGGATTAGTAACGCGGCCAGCATTCATATCTCCACAAGAAACCACAATGGATGAGGTCTGGTCACATGCTGGATTAAAGCCTAACTTGTTTGTCACTTGACTGGGCGAGAAAACCAGAGCAATCGCTATGAGCTGGTCCTTGTCTGTGCAGTGTGGGGTGGATGTCCAGGGCTGCGGCTGGAAAACATTTCAAGCTGATAGTGGGCTTGATTCTTCCTTGTTCCTGAGGCAGCCATTCAAACCTGTGCAAAGTGGGTGTAAAACCCTGCCAGAGATCACTCTGTCCTTCTGATCTGACTCTGTCAGGCCTGACTGACAGCAGTGTGCTGCACAATGCAGCCCTGCCGTCCTCTGTTGTCCCCTGGCTTGGCTGCACAGGCGGCAGGATGCAGATGTAAAGCTGAACTGTAAGGTGCTGGAACCATAATTCATCAGGGAGAATCTCTTCACTGAAGAATTAATCCCTCCGGAGAAGTGATCAGAAGGCCTGGGGAGTTTTGAGCCTTCCTGAGGCATTTAAAAAAAAAAAAACAAATTGTAGACACAAATCTCTATCCCCTGCTCCCATCTCTAATGCTCACAACGGAGGTGTGTGTAATTCTCTGTGCATGTATTTGCATACTTGGTAATCACACAGATGGCCCAGTGCTAGCCTCACACTGAAAGCTGCTCATTACATCAAGGATTATTAGTCAGTGTTTCTTCCCCTGCGTGGTAGGAGGAGAGAGGAACTAGCTCAGCCTTTGGAAGGGATACTTGCCATCCCCTCAACACTGCCATCCATCACTACTTCCTGCGGCAGATGGTTACAGCTTCATCTGGGAAGTGCAGTTTAGATCATCATCCTTTTCAGGAGCAGGGGGATGGGCCCTTATCTGTCCTAGGGATTAATTTCTTGTTAAGCCTACTCATTTTGCATTTTTCTCCCATTTTCTGTTGCCGGGAAGTTGGGCAGCTCAGCTGCGGGATGGTTTGTGAGATGTTGCTGGTGCAGTAATAGCACTGCACTCGGGAATAGGTCACGCCATAGGTAGGGCTTAGCTCATTGCTGTCAGGCCCACTTGGAAGGTGATTGGTTTCCGCTAGTCCCATGGCTGGCTAGTGAGCAGGAATCCAACGGGGCTTAATATGGTAGCCCACCATGGCAATGTAGCCACTTCTGGAGGGAAATATGGCAGCTGTTAAACAGCACACAGCGCTGCAGGATAGTGAGTGAGTGAGGACTAAGTCAGAACAGGGCAACAGCTTTCAGACTAAAAACTATTTTTGACCAAAAATCCCCCTTATTTTTATTTTATTTTTTTATGGTTTAAAAATGTTCAAATACAGCCCGCAGTCTAAACAAAGGGTGTGTTTTGAGTTGAACAGGTGTCACACCCTGGCCTTGTCACCTGCTGCAGTTATGCCATGCGGTGTAATGAGAGGGCCAACAGCTGAGATGCAGCACCCAGGAGGGGGGGGAGAGACTGCTCGTGGGAGGGGTCTCAGAATCCGCCTGACGGAGGCCGTTAGAAAGCCATTAGAGAAGGAGGAGGTGAAAGAGGCAGTGCTTGGGTAAAAAAGGGGATTTGTGAGGAAGCCGGGGTGAGGTGGGTAGCCTTTGAAGGGCAGTGCAAGGGGCCAGCCATGAGGGGGCATAGACCATACAATCAATGAGGCTGACCACTGGGACACTGACAAAGGGAGTAAATTTAGGCACTTGGGGAATTGATGTGGCCCTCCAGGTGGAGAGCTGTCTTGCAAAGGTGGGTCTGCTGGAAAGTGTGTGGTCACTGTAGCGTTGAAGCAAAGGAGCATCACAAGGCAGAGAGATGAAAGCGGGACAGCTGGGGTGAAGGTGGGCTTTGCAGCTGGGGGGAGGAGGCATTGATTCCCTCCTGAGGTGATACAACCTGTTGTTGAAAAACTTCTTTCATTGTGATGGGAATATACAGTTTATTATTTTCCTAAGCAAGTGTTTGAAGTCACTTTATATTGTTTCTATTATATAATCATTCCTGCCCAATGTCTGGGGTTTTCCTTTCCAAAGATTAAAATTTAAGGTTACCTCCATTATATTGATTTGCCTCTGCCTTTCCTCCTTGTAGATACGGCCTCGCGGAGGACCGTGTCACTGCCAAAAACAAACCATTTTTGATCTTTTGTTCCATCAAAAGTTTTGAAAAAATGTGGTTTTCAGTCCAATCCAACCTTATTTTTTGTATTGTTTTTCAGAATTTTCAGTGAACCAAAAAACAGTCATTTTCTCAGCTCTATCCTAAGCCCATTTCAAAGAGCGTGTGGATTTTCAGAGGCAGAATGTCATTAGCCCGGTTGGAATCTGGTCTTTGAAACCCTTCCTCTTTCAAAAAGTGTCACAATAACTTTGACTGCAATGGCTATTGACCTGAGTTTTACCTCTCACCAGTAAGACAGCACAATCTATCTCCTAGTACGGTGGGGCTAAATCAGTATTGCCTAAGGTGTACACTGGCAGAGAAAATTGGTGCAAGATACGAAACTCCAGCTACGTGAATTGCGTAGCTGGAGTCGATGTACCTTGCATCAATTTCTGGGGTTGCCCGACAGTTGGAGGTTGATGGGAGAAACTCTCCTATCGACTTCCCTTACTCCTCGCTGTTGTGAGGAGTACTGTGGTTATGGGGATGCCCTCAGTGTTCGATTTAGTGTGTCTTTACTAGACCTATTTAATTGAACCCCAGAAGATCGATTGCTGGAGTGTTAATCCTCCAGTAAGTGGAGACATCACCTAAGTGAGAAAAGTTCCATCTACTTAATCACCAATTCTGTCTTCTATCGCAGCTTTCTTGCCATCCAAGTAGTAACCTTGCCTGAGGCCAAGTCTACACTAGCACATTACAGCTCTGTAACTTTCTGGCTCAGGGTTATGAAAAAAGTACCTGTAAAGGGCTAGAATAAACCAGGTTACAGCTCTGGGAGCCGGGCTCTCGCTGCTGTTAACTACTACCCTCGCAGAGGTGGTTTACATAGAGCGCTGGGAAATCGGTCTCCCAGCGCTTGTGCCACGGCCACACTTTCAGCTTAAGGCACTACTGGGGTAGCGCTGCTGCCGCTGCCCTTTAAACGGTTGAGTGTAGACAAAGCCTGAATCTGCTTTGTTTGGGGGACCTAATGGAGAATAAGGAGGAAGGGCTGCAGATTTATGAAAATGAGAGTGGGATGGGTATAGTGCGGGACAGGCACGGTATAAGCATCCATGACATAATTCAGCTCCCTATTTTAGCAGTGCTGCCACTCCAAGCCAGCAATTCCTGTCCAATTGGTGCATGTTTGTGTTATGGACAAAATTGTACTGTAGCAGTTTCCACCTGACAGACACTTTCCCAGTCTGACCTGCATTCTTACTTCTGTGCATGGAACAGGAAGTGATGAACCCGATTCAAACGGAAGCAGAGTTTGGAATGTGCTTGTCTAATTACTGTTACGCAGCCTACAAATGATGTGGATGCTGTGTAAAATCAGAATCGTACTGGCTGCTCCCAAGGGGCATAGTTAAGTTTTATGTGGAGCCAAGATGCGATTTTGAACAGTCTAAAAAGATGAAAAAATTGGAAAGAGTTCAGAAAAGAGCTACAAGAATGATTCAAGGTCAGGAAAAAATTGCCTTAAGGTCAAAGACATAAAAAGTTCAATTTATTTAGTTTATTTAAGAGGAGTTAAAGAGATGAGTTGATTTCGTGCTATAGGTAACCTCCGTGGGGAATAGGTTTCTGGTGGTATATTGTTTTTTAATTTGCAGAAGCATGCATAAGAGCTCATGATAGAAGATGAAGCTAGAAAAATTGACTAAAAATAGAGTGCACGTTTTTAACTGTGAGAGTATTAACCATTAGAAAAATGTATCCAGAGAGATGGTGGATCTCCATCATTTGAAGTATTTAAATCAAGGCTGGGTGTCTTTCTAAAAGATATGTAATAGCTCAAACACAAGTTAGGGGCTTGATGCAGAAATTACTGAAGGAGGTTCTTTGGCTTGTAATACACAGGAAGATGGTCATAAAGCTCCCTTCTGGCCTTAATTACTATTCATTTTCTTTACAGTTAATAAATATGCATAGGAGTATGTGGGGTGTGTGTCTGTGTGTCATTATATATAATAAGGTTTATTTTTCTTGGCTGCTGTGTACATCACTTTACAAATCTAACAGAGAACAGCCATATGAGCGAACCCATCTGATTCTAAACATGGGGACTGTATCCTTTTATTGTGATTCTAATAAAAAGACAAAGCTATATTTATGTGTGGGAACCGAAAATCAAATTCTTCTGAGGAATTTACATTCTAAATAGACTTTAAACAACAAATGGTTGAAGATAAACACTAAGGGTATGTCTACACTTGCACCCTAGTTCGGACTAGGGATGCAAATGCAGGCATTTGAAATTGCTAATGAAGCGGGGATTTAAATATCCCGCGCTTCATTAGCAAGATCTCACCAGCGGGCTAGTTCGGATCACAGCTGATTCGAACCAGGAAGTGCGCGCTGGGACGCGTTAGTTCGAACCAAACCCCTTGGTTCAAACTAACATTACTCCTCAGGCACAGTTGTTGATGCATGGAAGATGTCACTGAATAGCTTTGTTAGAGAAGGAGCCCTGGGAGTGCATAGATCTGCTTGAGTCCAGTAGTCTCATTAGAGTTGCCGAAAGTCTCCTGGAGTTAGGCTTAATCTCCGGGGGTATGTCTACACTAGCCACCCTAGTTCGAACTAGGGTGGCTAATGTCGTCATTCGAACTTGCAAATGAAGCCCGGGATTAAAATATCCCGGGCTTTATTTGCATGTTCCAGTGCCGCCATTTTTAAATGGCGGTGGTTGAACCCCTGCCGCGGCTACAGCGCGGGCTGGGCAGTTCGAATTAAAGCTCCTAATTGAACTACCGTTACTCCTCCTGCAATGAGGAGTAACGGTGGTTCGAATTAGAGCTTTAACCGAACTGCCTAGCCCGTGCCGTAGCCAGCGGGCAGGGGTTCAACTACTGGCCATTTAAAAATGGCGGCGCTGAACATGCAAATAAAGCCCGGGATATTTTAATCGGCTTCATTTGCAAGTTCGAATGACGACATTAACCACCCTAGTTCGAACTAGGGTGGCTAGTGTAGACATACCCCTGGAGGCTACCGAAGCCAATCTGGGAGATTTTAAACCACTAAAAGTCTAGTGGTGCAGCAGAGCTAAGGCAGTTTCTCTGCCTGCCCTACCCAGGCATGGCTCCTGGACGTGGCTGGCACGTTCATCTCCCCTCCCGCCCCCTGTGTTGATTCTGCAGCTCGCATTGACTGAGGACTGTGGATAATGGGAGCTGCAGGGAAGGTGCCTGCGGGGAAGGGCAGTGTGGGCCCCTAGGGAATGCAGGAATGTGCCAGCTGCATCTGGGAACCACATGGAGTCAGGACAGGCAAGGAGCCTGCCTAAGCCCCACTATACCTCCGCCAGAGGTGAAAGTAAGTGGCTGCGCCCTGGTACGCAGCTCCAGCAAGAGCTGGCTGAGCTGCAGCAAAAGCCAGCAGGGAGCTGGCAGGGACCTGGGTTGCAATAGGACAGTACTTGTAAGAAATTTTAAGTTACTTTCACTGCTGGCCTCTGGCCAAGGTAAGCACCATCTGGCTGCAGCCTGCACCCCTCACTCCCTCTCGCTTCCCAATCCTTAGCCCTCTCCTGCACCCAAACTCCCTCCCAGAGCCTGTGCCCCCTCTGGCATCCCAACCTCTGCCCCAGGCTCAGCCCAGAGCTCCTTCCCAAACTCCAAACCCCACAACTCCAGCCCGGAGTCCGCATGAGGGCGAGTGAAGAAAGAAGTGGGGAGGGACCTCGGAGAAGGGGCAGGAGAGGGGTGTGGCCTCCGGGACAAGGGGGTTTGGGTTTCTGTGATGAGACAGTTGGCAAGGCTGTCTCCTATGCAGTAAATTGACTCCTGTCCTCCAGCCAAACTGATTTGTGGCTTTTGTGAGGACGAATGCTGTCATAGTTAGAGCCCACAGGATCTTTAGCGCACTGTAATCCAGCTCCTCTATCCTGAATCTTTGCATTTAATTGAAACAAGGCTTTCTTGTGCTTTGATTAGCAATGAAAAAGCCGCTCAACCTTTTGGCTTTGCATGCACCAGATGGCAGGCTGGCTCGTTAGGGGGAAGCAAATGATAGGGTGTTGAGATCAAGTACAGGTCAAGCCAAAGCACTCTTCCCAGACCATGGATTTCAAGCATGTGGCTGGAAAGAACGCTGGCTTAGTGGTATTGCTGCAGTCCTGCTTCCCACAGACGTGCAAAGCGACTGTGTGGAAGCAAAGAGGGACGCTTAGAGGACTCAGCTGAGGTGTTCTTTGTTGGAGATGCATGTTGCGCTCCCAGCAAACAGCTCAATGGGATAATGCTTGCTGTGTTGCCGTGTTGCTGCATGCCAAGTGATAAACACTTTTGTGAGGCTGATTAAAAGCCATCGCAGGTCAGCAGTGTCTGATCCCCAAAGAAGCTGCTTACTGCTGGCGTGCCTCAGGTTCATGTTATCCCTTGTACACAGCGGGATTAAACAGTGATGAGACGATGGTAAATATGTGTTTAACAGTTCACTCGCAAGGTAGGAAAAACGATGTAGCACTTCAAAGACTAACAAGATGGTTTAGTAGGTGATGAACTTTCGTGGGCCAGACCCACTTCCTCAGATCATATTCTGGAAGAGAATTGGCATGACCATATACCAAAGGAATACAGTGAAAAAAGTGAACATATTATTAAACTGACAAATCAGATTTAGTACAGAAGGTGGGGTGAGGGGGAGGGAATAGCTATTTGAGTCAATGAATGGTTAATCGGGGGTGATAAGTGGGAAGCTATCTTTGTAATGGTTAAGGTAATTAGCATCTTTGTTAAGGCCCATTCGTAAAGTGTCAAATTTAAGGATGAAAGAAAGTTCTGAAGTTTCCCTCTGTAATCTGGTGTTAAAGTCTCTTTGAAGTAAGATGCATGTAGTAAGGTCATTAAGACTATGTCCAGGTAGGCTGAAATGAAAAGCAACTGGTTTTTCCTTGTGAAGATGTCTGATGTCCGATTTGTGGGCATTAATTCTTTGGCGAAGTGTCTGAGAAGTCTGTCCAATATACATAGCGGAAGGACACTGTTGGCACATGATGGCATAAATTATATTTCTGGATGAACAGGAATATGTGTTCTTGATCATATAACTGACATGGTTAGGTCCAGTGATGGTGTCACCAGAGTAAATATGTGGACAAAGTTGGCAATGGGGTTTGTTGGAAGGGAAAGTTCCAGGGTTGGTATTAATGTAGTATGTCCTGTGATTGTTGGTAAGAATCTTCCTGAGGTTAGGTGGTTGTCTATAGGAGACACTGGTCTGTCCCCCAGAGCCTCTCGGAGTGTAGCATCCTGTTCCAGTATAGGTTGTAGGTTATTGATAATGCGTTGGAGGGGTTTAAGTTGGGGGCTGCAGGTGATGACAAGTGGTGTTCTATTGTTGGTTTTCTTGGGCCTCTCTTGAAGTAGATGGTTTCTGGGTATTGTCTGGCTCTTCAGTTTGTTTTTTTATTTCCCGGTGGGTAATTGAGATTTACAAATGCTTGGTAGAGATCTTGAAGTTTCTGGTCTCTGTCAGTGGGATTAGAGCTTGACTATAAACGATGGATCGTATGGTGTGTCCAGGATGGAAGCTGGAGGCAGGTAGGTAAGTGTAGCAGTCAGTGGGTTTTCTGTAGAGAGTGGTATTTAATTTTCCATTAGTGATTTGTACTGTGGTGTCCAGGAAATGGATCTCTCGTGTTGAATGGTCCAGGCTGAGATTGATGGTGGGATGTAGGTGTAAGTTGTTAAAGTCTCTATGGAATGCATCCAGTGTTTCTTGGCCCTGGGTCCAGATCATAAAGATGTCATCGATGTAGTGTAAGTAAAGGAGGGGTAAAAGGGGATGGGATCTGAGGAAACATTGTTCTAAATCAGCCATAAAGATGTTGGCATACTGTGGGGCCATCCAGGACACAGCATCCATGGTCTATAGTCAAGCCCTTAGGTACAACCGCATCTGCTCTAATCCCACTGACAGAGACCAGAAACTTCAAGATCTCTACCAAGCATTTGTAAATCTCATGACATTTTTCGGAGAGGAGTGATGGGATGAGAGGCACATAGGAGCGCAGGATCAGGCCTGAACCGAAATAAAACTCCCCTGCATGTTTTGTCTGCTCAGAGAGTACAGCGCCGAGTTAAGAAAAGACGGGTTTTTGGTTGCAAGTCAGGGGCTTGAAGTTGTGCTCTTCGCTCTGCCAGTGACTTCTTGGGTGACCTTGTGCAGACCACTTTCCTGAGCACTAATGCTGGCTCTGGCACTTACTTCCTCTGTGGTTTTGGTCAAGTCACTTGACCTCTTTGTGATTATTTTCCTGTAAAAATTGGGGGAAACAGTGCTTTCCTGTGGGGTGGGAAGGAAGTATGTGGCTAAATCATTCATGTTTGTAATGTGTAATGCCGACAGGGGGAACCGAACCAGGGAACCTCTGGAGCTTAGTGCATGAGCCTGTACTGCTTGAGCTAAAAGCCAGCTAACTCTCAGCTGAGGCTGTAGAACAAACTCATTCTTTCTCTCTTAAGTGGTCTTAGTGCCACCGTATGGGACAATACACGCCCAGTAGATGTGTGGGTTACAAAAGCACTGTGGTTGGAAGGTGCCCCAGAAGTGTCAAGTATTAATTATTTGAAGGGCTTAGGTTGTTTTTGAGGATTATTTTGAACAAAAGTCTTTGTCTACATAAAATGTTCCCCTCTAACTGAACTAGTAAGACTGGTACAAAATGGGTATCTGGATCTCGTTCAAGATATTGGGCCCAATGTAGGGGTAGCGGGTGAATTTAAGTGGCCTGTGATATACAGGAGGTCAGATGGGATGGTCTAATACTCCCTTTTGGCCTTAAGGTTCACTGTCCTACAGTTTCAGTTTGAAACTTTTGAGATCCACACACCTTTTCCAGTGTAAGAGCCTGTCTCTGTGAGTTGCAGATCACTCAGTGCCTCTTGGGATCAGTTCCCATGTTGTTAAGAAGTCTGTTCCTATTGAAAGAGTTTTCCTGCACCTTACCATTTTAAATAAGTGTATACAGCTGCTGGGAACTGCCTAATAGAGCAACAAACTGGGTGATACTCAGTTTAAAATTCAAAAAGTAATGAATCTTTACATACAAGCAGCAAGCTAGCTTCCTCAGAAATACTGTTCCATCAAGCCCAGTGTACGTTTTCTAACAGAAACTTTCCAAATTGTTTTTGTTTCCTTTCCTTACACTTACTAGCACAGGGCAGAAAAGTCTGTGCTATAAATTAACTCAGATGCTTCTAAAAGTCAGCAGTGACATTGTCCTGATGTTTCAAAACTTAAGTTCACTCCATTCAACCTGTATGGTACACACCCATGAAGCTGCCATGGGTTTTACTCTTTTCTTTTTCTTTTTTTTCAGCCAGGATGTTTTTTCTTGCTTTTTTATTGTTCCAATGACCTAGCAGCTCCACTTTGGTGGAGTCTTGCCAGTCAACTTCCTCTCCCAGCAGTCTGACAGACTCCAGCAGCACTGCCCTCAGAAAGGAGCAAAAGTTAAAATGACAACAAAATAGCTCTCTAAAGGGCTTTTCTCTTTCTTCAGCTGCTTAGGGCCTGAAGCATTGATGCTCTTGTATAGCTAATGAAAACATCAAGGGAACTTTAAAAAATGGGGTGGAATTTGCATGGTTGACTTCTTTGTTGTGCTTCATTGTAAAAGGAAAGGCCTGAAAGATTTTGAAAATAAATCAAAATCTTGCTAGTATTTACCATTAGAAATTGAGGTCTCTTTGCACGCTGTGGGTGGCTGGGGAATTATTAGCATCATGTAGCTGAAAGTCAAACTGAGGAAGGAAGTGAATTTTTGGTGTTACTATTCTTCATAGGGCTTGGAAGATAGTTTTTCTTTGTATTTAACTAAACCATAGAGAGAGAAGCTTCCTTTCAGTAAGGACTTGGCATCCCTGAGAAGGGCTGAGAAGTCCCCAGTAAACCAGCTCTGATTCCTCCAAGAAGTTCAACAACATCATCAGGGAAGGCCAGGACGTTTCTGAGATTTCTAAGGTGAAAAACTAGAAAACAAAACCCTTTTAGGCTTTTTAAATCGATCTCAGACAAATATAAAGGACAAACTCCTTCCAGCCCATTTCCCCCATGTCCCTGTCTCTTTCAAGTTAGTCCTCACCTTTCCTATGACCTTATTGCCTACCCTTAGGGTGTGTCTAGACTACATGGCTCCGTCGATGGAGCCATGTAAATTAGTGTATTCGGCATAGTCAAGGAAGCGGGGATTTAAATAATCCCCGCTTCATTAAAATAAACATGGCTGCCACGCTGCACCAACGATCAGCTGATCCGACACAGCGCGGCAGTCTTGACGCAGATCTGTCGGCTGGGGAAGCCTTTGCCGACCGATCCCTTATGCCTCGTGAAACAAGTTTAAGGAGTCACCAAAAGGGACAAGCTGTGTTCTTCAGTGATTCAGCTGTTAGATTGTCTCTTGTAGGCTGAGGGTTTTTTTTTTTTCATATAAAGTTTGATTGCTGGCTGGTGATTGCTACAGATGAAAGATTCCCTTGCAGTTTTTGATTGGCGTGTTACGTTTTTCGAAGCAGAGGCAATGAGAACAATGATTGAGTGACGGACATAGACGCCTCGTGCTGTGTTTGTGTCTGACATTGTCATATTTATGGTACCACTGCCTATATGGCTAGTGTGTTTTCAATTTCCTAATATTGGAGGGGGTGGGGAGGAGCGGAAAGTGTTCTCAATACATTTGGGTAAGTGCTTATTGATTCCTTGTTTGTATGCATGTATTGTGGTAGCATAAGTGCTCCAGTCATAGGCCAGGAGTCCATTGTGGGTGGGCATTGCCAGGCTAGTTTTCCTACTGTTAATCTTGGACAGTTACAGTTTTCTTCTTTGAAGGAGTCTATGCAAGATATCAACCAAATTTCCCACTTAAGAGACTGGGAACTACTTGAGGTTTTTTTTGTAAGAAGTGGGAAAAGTTTCACTCTCCTTGAGACCAGCAAAAGGTTCAGTCCCCAAACCCAATAGTTCCCCAAGATTCTTTGGAGGTCTGGGCCATGCATGAAGAGGACACGTGTCTCTCTAACACTTGCAAGCTCTGGCAAGTGCTAGTGACGTCGACATGCAGTGGTGTTGATGGTAGGAGTGGGATGCTTATGCTGAGCCAACTAGCGTGAGCTCACACAAAGGTGCCCTACAGGGCTACGTTGGGGGCTCTGTTCCATAGAGAGTGGTTGTACCCTCTACCCCATGAAGCCTCTTCCAAGGGGAGACTTGTGAGAAGACAGAGATGGGGAGTGTGCGGTGGAGACGGTGCTGGACACCAATCTGGATTTGCCGTTTCGTGTTTCCTCTGCTTGTTAAAGCAGAGAGGAGTGAGCGGGTGAAATGGGCACCATGGGGAAAAAATTAAGCACATTGCCAAAGCACCTGTTCCTTGTCTCCTAGCTCATTGGAGACACACCAGAGCTCTCTTTGAGGAGTAAATGTTTTGAAAAGCGAAGTGCAAATGCTGAACAGAAACAAAACCACATTGGGGATATTGGACACGGAGTTAGATTTACCTTGTTTCTCGGGTGATGCTGAATTTAAAAAAAAATAACTTGCCTGGATGGAGAGTGGCCTGCTAGAACCTGGGTGTGCAGCCTCCAGAGCAAGCCCCTGCTCTTACCTCATGCAGTTGCTTGAAGTTGGATGGGATACAAAGGGTATTCTTATGAAGGGGGCATTTGGAGAGAATGTTTTCTGATGGTGCCCTCCATTGTGGCATTGTTGTAAGTCTATTGAGTCATGGCTAGTGTTAGCAGGTTATTTCCTAGAGCAGTGGTGCGCAACCTTTTTCAACCACGACCCCCATATACTCGTGTGGTGACCCCCAAGATAATTTGAGCAGCGCGGCATGGCACTTAGATCTGGCCAGCCTGGGCCTGGCTGTTGGCGGCCCCCCAGGAAAACATCTGTGACCCCCTTGGGGGTCACGACCCACAGTTTGCGCACCACTGTCCTAGAGATTATGTTCTTAGGTCCCTTGCCTATTTATAAATACTGATAGAAACAATGAAGAGGTGAAATGTATGTTGCAGTCCCCCCCCCTTTAAATTCTTCTCACGGCTAGTGCTCACAAAGCCCCTTTTGAAGGAATAGTATCAACATGTTTTTACTGAACTGACCAGTTTAAAGTATGACAAGTTTTTTTTATGCATCAGATTTTTTTTCTCCATGCTTTTTCAGGGCAAGGACAAGGAAGGAAACTGAAAATCCCACAGAGCCCTGGTCAGTCCAGATTTAGGGCTGTAGCTTTTGTTCATACAAACTCGCTTGGCTCCCAAATGGCCTCCACCCATAATCATTACATCCGCAGCAGTGTTTCAAAACATGACACAGAGCCATTTTCCTGGTGGCTGATAAAGACACAGCAGAGAAATATGTGCCACCTAGTGAGGCTGGACAGATTCAGCAAGTAGATGGTTTGCTCTGTTCTTTATTTATTCTTCATAGCCTAACCTGGGTCCTGAAGTTTTCCTACAGCTGGCAAGGAGATTTCTGTGTTTAGATTTTTTTTTCTCTGTCTCAGTCTGATGCTGAGATTAGTTGAACAGATGTGAGCGTTACAATTTCAACTTCTTTCTCATGAGAGATCTACTTTAGTATGCATAAAACAATGAGTGACCCTGTGGCACCTTAGGGTGCATCTAACACTGCACCTGGAGCTCGAAATAAGCTACACAATTTGAGCTATGCAAATTGTGTACCTTATTTCAAAATTTGGTGCTGTCAAGACAGCGCCAAATTTCAAAATAAAGCGGTATTACAAAACGTCCCTTAACCCTCATGGAATGAGGGTTACAGGGACGCTGGAATAGCGCGTCCGTTATTTCAAAATCTATTTTGAAATAATGGACTGCTTTAAAGACACAGAATAGCTATTTTGAGATGCTTTCAGTATCCCAAAATAGCTCCGCATTGTATACATAGTCTTAGACACTAACCAAAATATATAGACTCATGAGCTTTCGTGGGCAAAATCCACTTCATCAGATGAATTGTAGTGGAAATAACAGAAACCAAGTTTAGTGTGTGATAGCCCCAGAAAGCTATAGAATGCACAAAACATCACCTTATTTTTCACATATAGTAACTTAATACAGCTGCACCATACAATGAATTAGGAATGTTAGATATCGGGTAATTGAATAGTCATGTAACTGCATGAACTCTTAATGGTTACACTATTCTGTAGTCCCTGGATTTGGAGCCAGCAGCCAGTGTGCTCCGGCCCCACTCCTGGAGAGCCCCCTGCCACCCTGCACTGCTGCCTCTGTATCAGAGACACCAGTGCGGGGTGGCAGGTGGGTGCTGGTCCGTGAGGGGAGCCAGTTTAAAAACGAGACTTCTACGGGGTTGGGGGAGGCTGACACGAAGCAGCCTCTGTCTGAGGTGGCCCAGGCTGGCTGCAGACAGAGAGTGGTCCAGCAGCACCCCCTGTCCGTGTGGGGTGTCCAAGTTCCCCACGGGCAGAGGCTGCTCCAGCCTCTGTCTGCAGGGAGCTCAGACCTCTCCCTCTCTCCCCCCAGGCAGGAGCTGCTGCCGGGGACCAGCCTCTGTCTGCAGCCAACCTGGGCCGCCAAGGACAGGGGCTGCTGCCGCGAAGCAGCCTCTATCCGCGGTGGGCCCAGGCTTGCCGCGGACAGAGGCTACTCCATCGGATGTGTAACAGCCTCTGTCTGCGGGGAGCTCGGGCCCGTCGCGGACAGAGGCTGCTTCACGGCAGCCTCTCTGGACCCTCTTCCTCCACGCTGCTGTGTGGGGTAGGCGGCACTGCAGAGCCGCTGAGGGGAACTGGCTTTTAAGGCAGCGAGGGGGATGCAGGAATGCAAGAAGTAAACAAGATTAACCCATAAGCCTAGGCTTATCAACTAACCGTATAGTTGACTACTCGCTGACATCCATACAATGTACCTGTCCTGTCCACTGCTAAATGTTACCTTCTCTTAAATGAGCCATGAAGGGGAGATTAACAGTCAGGCATATGAGGGGAAGTGACTGATGTACACGATGGAAACTGAGCTCACAGTCCCTGTTTGTAGAACGGGGTGACTACTAGATTTTCTTCTATCAATTTTTGCTGATAAATGATTCACTCAGATTTAATTAGCTCCCTGGTGAGAGGGGATAGTTTCTTCAGTTCTAGAGGTTAAATTAGGAAATCCCTTCCATAGAAGAGCAGAGAACAATGCTCAGTTCAGTGGCCATAAACAGATAGATAAATTCATGCTGCATGGTTTGTACAGGTATTAGCTCTAGCCCTGTGGTCAGATTTCAGCCCAGGAGATCCTATTCTGCTTGCCTTTTGCCCTTCCCTCTACAGTTTTAAAGTGATACAACCGTCTTCATTTCCTGCCCTAAAATGTATGGCATGCATCTGTTTAACAGGAGCTGCCTTTCAGTCCAAGCTGCCTGCATTTCAGGGAGGGGAACCCTCTTTTAGGGCCTGTTCCTTTTGAAATCAGTTTGGGATTTGCTGCTGTTTTCCTTGGGAGTGGGGTTGGGCTGTGCATTTGGCAGCCTCTATAAGCTAAACAAGGATCAGCTTATGTAGTACTTGGCCTCCAGGAATAATCCTGAGGTGCTCAAAGGATTGGCGTTGGTGATTCAGGGTCTGTCCGAATCAGTATTGTACTAATGTCCCACGTGGTTTTCAGTTTAGATATAAAACCAAGGACTTGATGGAAGATGGCATACAAGGGGTGATCCTGGCCAAATTCCAATGTGGACAGTTACATTTGACCTACCTAAATTCCCCTGTAGTTCCAATTGGATATTGCTGCCTTCATTTCCTGTCCTAAAACTGTTGTGTAGTGTTCTGCACCAGAGGTGATGGCATTTCACAGGTAAGACAAGTAGATTACCTGGGCACAGGGGAAGCAGGTGGAGACCTTGGACTCAAGAGACCTGGTTCTAGTTTGGTTCTGTCACAGTTCAGCTGGGTGACCTTAGCTAAGGCTTGTGCTTCAGATCTGTCCAGCTGGCTTGTAAAAGCTGTGCCAGTTGCACATGCTTATATGATCTGCTCTGCCCATCTCTGCTAATGTGGAATGGCCAAAGCAAACCAATGACCTACAATGAGAGAATCTGAATAAAAGAGATTAGTCCATCCCTATCATTATTGGGAGTGAATAATAATGAAGAAGAGGGTTGTGCCAAAGTTAGGAATGATTCACAGCCAAACTCTCATCCCTTCCCATCTCCAGCCCGCCACAGGGAGCATCTGCCTTGCTGTCAGAGTGCAGTCTGGTAGGCCTGATGCAACAGGAAGTGGAAATCCTGCTTTCTCCTGCTCTTCCCTCAAGCCCTTTTGGTCACAGCCTTGCCCACCGTTAGTAACCATGTGCTTTGTGAGAGTGGGCTTGAATGAAGTCCATTGAAAACATTGTGATTGGCATGTCGATTAATAACCACTTTCACGGTGACGCAGCCTACGTGTGACATGACCCTCAAGGATGGAGGGAACTTTGGGCGCATAAGCAGGGAGAGACAGGGATTGTGATGCTGATGCAAAGAAGGAACTCACTAGAGCAGGGGAGGGAATAAAGTCCAGCTATGTTGTGTAGACCTATTTTGAACCTGTCTGCATATGTTTGAAGACTTTCACAAGCTGCGTACTGAGCCAGGCTGAAAACAGCAGACCCTGGGGATGAAAAATCTGCTGGCATTTTATCTGTTTATCCTGGACACATTATAACTGCACTGTGAATAAGTAGCATATTTTTTGTGCTTATGAAGAAAAAGTAGCTTTTAAGATTAGATATGTCTGATAAGCATCATTGCTAGTTCTAACAGGAAACAAAAAAGCTGCAAGAGGTGCATCAATTTCACGTTACAGTTGCGGTAATTGTAGGAATTTATTTTACTTTTAATCAAAGGCAACAGCTTAGCATGTGACAAATTTTTTTGTGACAAAACTGTACCTGAGCTATGGGACTGCCATAGTCTAAATCTTTTAATGGACCAAAGGGACTGGACAGTCCTGTGTTTAGTTTAGTTTACAAGATGTTTGGGTCTGAGCCATTCTGCACAAGCTGAGGGTCATGTTTAAAGATCAGATTCTGTAAGGGAGTCGACAATGATTTGATTGTAATTGTCTCACATCTCTGATGTGACAGCTGCATAATGAGGACATTTTTTTTTTTTTGTTAGAGAGAGCAATCATTACAAATTTTTGTCTCATTTGATTCTTTCATTCGGTGTTGGGTATTCTTACTGCATAATGTGGTCCACATTTTCAAACATAACTGAGCAAACCATGCCCACAAACCCAGTAACTGAGCCTGCATTAGCATGCTTGCTTCCTTTTCTCATGCAGGTGCACATACTTTGTGGGCATAACTGAAAGTGCAATTCCGCTCTGCAAATGGCATTGTCTTACTCAGGATGATGCTGCTCCCTAGCTATATTCAGAGTTACATCTACTGACTTGAGTGACTCCTGCAGAGCCAAACTAGTGTAAGGGAAGCAAACTCAGTGATATCCTGAGAGAATGAACTGGATTCTGTTCTGGCTTGTAAACCATTGACAGAACCGTTAAGTTCTGAAAATAGCTTTGGATTCTGCCCCCCGCCAGAGGTGGTGGCGTTGCACAGGTGTTAGTGAAGGCATAGTTTGAAGACAAGTGCAGCTGCCCAGGTGTGGCAGGCTACGTAGAAAAAGCCACTGGCTTCTTTTCACTTTTAATCTGATGCCATTTGATCAGGAGTCGCTGGGAGCTCAGAAGCGTGGAACCCCAGGTTGTCATTTTTCACAGAATTAGTTTTGCACTCGAGGCACCTGTGTTTGATCTGTCTTCTGCTATTGCTACGTGCACTTCTGCCTAGGTGTATCACGGAACTGTTGGTTCAGTGACAAGTTACTTAATAGCTTGGGAAGGGAAAGCTTGCTCCATCAGTATCTAGCCCCAAAGGGTCCTAAACTGTCTGTTGTGTTACATTCGTTTTTTGCTGGATTCAATAAATGTAAGAGCTCCTCTGTGTGTTGCTCCAGCAGGGTGATCTGCTGTTTCACATATGAAAGCTTTTGGTGACAGATGGATGCAGAGAATTTGCTGCCCCTTCCACAAACATGCCCACATGTTTGAGCCTCATCCTGCTATACAAGGACAGTCTGGGTACTGAGTTACAGATAAAATGCCCCAACCCCTTCCCAGTGCTTCAGAAACCCTGAATCCAAAAGGGCCGCGGCAACAAGCAGCTTTGTGAAGTGGGAGTAGGCTTGGCTTGTGAGTCTCTGCTGGATGTAAGAATTCTGTTTGGAAAATTGGCGCTTATTTAGGAATAACAGCTGTATGCATCGTCTATCATCAGCTGATGTCAAAGCACATGATAGGCTCTGCCAAACTCTGGTTGTTCTGATTGTGCTCAGCATTACACAAACATATTATGATTGTATTCAGATTATTGTAGCACCTAGGAGCCCTAGTATTAGACCAGGGCCCCATTGTGTTTCCTGATGTAAGATTATTTATGAATTTCCAGTTACTGCCGTTAGGGCTGACAGGTCCTTTGTACCAGGATCAGGCCCAGCATTTCATTATTCTCTGATTGGGAACCCTGATGTGCACAGTTGCAACACTCATACTATAGGAACTCCTGTATACTCACAAATATAGTTTATTAATACATTTAACACAGTCACAAACACCCCAATTTCATAACCTAGGGAATGTACATGTATATTTCTATATCATATACTCACACCATTCCTTCTAGAACAACCTGAGGTGTTAACTGTTATCTTCCTCATCAACTTTACCTTCCTCATCATCACTAGTGGCCATCATTCTGACACTTCCCAAGGACTACAACTTCTTTTCCTACTGCCCTTAGGCTGGGATGCCACTTTTATAATATGTTATGCTGATGTGGTTATGTATGATACATATTCAGTAGGGGATGTTTCCTTTTCTTATTTGTATTTCCTCACCTAATGTCGGTTCATTATCATGTGCCAGTTGTGATTGTCTCTCACATTTGTTATTTCTGTCCTCCCGGGTTATTCAGTCTGTGCTTGTCTACACTACAGAGAAGATCAAAGCTGCCACAGACGATCTCTCAGGGTTCGAATTAGTGGGTCTAACGAAGACACGCTAATTCGAACTGAGGCTCCTGTTGGCGCCATTAGTCCTGTTCCTATGAGGTGTAAGGGAAGCCAAGGGGAGCTTGGCTCCTGTCGCCTTCTGCTGTGTGGACGGCACCAAAATGCGATTTAAGATACTTCAACTCCAGCTACGTAATTAATGTAACTGGCGTTGTGTATCCTAAGTCGTCTTTCTCCTTTAGTAAAAGGAAAGACTATGTAGCACTTTAAAGACTAACAAGATGGTTTTGGGTTTTTCCAGGTAATGATGTTCCTCCTAAATGTCAGGGTATTCTTGGAAGCCTCTATGCCATTGAAGGTTGTATAATCTAGGTGAAAGGTCCTGAATATAGGCGCATTGACTGTGCAATCTGGGTGAAGGGTCCCAGGCATGTGCATGCTAGCTTTGCCTTAGTTCAGCATACAGGACACGGCCTGTCAGTCCCTTGTGTTACAGCCAAACTGCCAATATAAAGCTACTGTAACTTATCGTAAACATATAATCAAACCCATAAGGAGATCATAAATCTATATATCTATAGTCAAGCAAGCAGGTTAGCCCTATAGGCTACATTAGTTATGCTAGGGACTGTCCAAACACGGAACCAAAAAGTCCCTGCCCCTAGGGGTTTACAACCTGTATCAAAAACAGCCTGCCTGCCACAACGTACTTATTATCTCAGTCAAACACTTTCCATCTTTCTCTCTTCTGGCTGAGTTAACATTGAAATTGCTATGTTTGAGAGAGATCATATTACCCAGGAAATGCAGCTACTTGTGATATGGCAGGTACACAACCAGGCCTGCCGACCAGGGGGCCGGGACGAGGGATCAATTGCACAGGGGCCCGGAGCTTCTTGCTGCCACTGCTGCTACTTCAGCAGTGGTGGTGGCTGGAGCCCTGGGCTCTTTTGAATGCCCATGAGAGCGCCACTCCATGGAGGGGCAGCGCCATGGTCCAGGCAGTGCTAAGGGCTGACTGCCCTAGTCCCTGCCCCTTCTGCACTCAGCCCTGTCCCTTCTGGGGGTGCGGAACTGGGCCCTCATCCTACCTTGCCCTGTGGCCCACGGTGGCTGTCGGCCCCAGTGCGTGCTGCAATCCTACGTGACACTTCTGGGAAGATAATTAAGAATACATACGAGGGAAAATGAGGTTGAATTGCCCCCTAGAATTTAACCAGAGTCTGTCAACAAACAGCTCTGCTCTTACAAAAAGTGCTAGGGGTGGGAATACAGGCAAGGTAAGCCTGGTTAGCAGCAGGATCTTCGGCAGAGTCTGAGTGATCCCGCTGCAGCTTTCAAAGAGATGAAATTGTTATTGACTTTGTGATGAAAATTTTCTCCAGGCTCTCGGCTCATTTTTTGACCTTGTACAGAGTGGATGAAAAATTTTACATTTTACTATATGACTGTTTTTAACGGATGCTACAGGTTTTGATGAGGAACAGGGAAGCGTGACATATTTGCGGGGAAATCTAAAGAAAAATTAAGTTGCAGTTTCCCATCAGCTCTCCTGCATAGTTTTCACGGGCTTAGTTCCATTTCACCCTGAGCACTGTCTTTTTCAGATTTCTTTGAGCAGAATGTAATTGAAATTCTGCCTGCATCTAGTTGATCACCGCACAGTTGTGTACATTTAACTATTGAACCCACTTTCAGAAGGAATCGTCATAAAATGATTCCCCTAATGCTCAGCGAGCTGCAGAGGCACTGTTGTGATTCCGGGGATTCACTTCACATTAATAACTAGTTACACTTTCCCCTGATTGCTCACTTTCATCTGCTGACCTCAAAGGGATGTATACAGATAGGTCAGCACTGTGATTATCAGATTTTTTTCACAGGTGCAATCTAGAGATAAGGCCCAGCTGTGAAAGAGGTCCTACCAACCCAGAGTGCTTCATTTTTGGGGTGCACAATGTGGGACATCCAGTCTCTGGCATTTAGAGGAACAGAGAAGACACCCCATCTCTTAGCATCAATATTAAAGGAATGGTGCACAGCTGTGGTGATATGAATTGAGGATAGAGTAGGGGGGATCCATGTTTTGTTTCTGATTCTACAACAGACACCAGCCAAAATTTTCTAATGCAGCCCTAATATTTTGGCGCCTTCTTTCTTTTTTCTCAGCTAGATTATGTCAATTTATGACTTCAGAGTACATTTTTCAGCTCATTATCCAGGTGGATAGAAGTTTCTAAATTCCAGGTTTTTTTAAACCATTGAAGTTCATTATAGCTCTTCCATTATTAAGAGGCATAATTGTTGGCTTCCCAAAGGTAATTACTCTGTGGAGCTACTGTTAGGGATTCCAGATTATAAGTATTCCATCAATAATTTCTTTTTAAGGAATTCATTTTACTTTTTTTAGAATAATTCCCCAAAAACGTTTCCCAGACAAAGAGAGAGAACCAAATACAGTATGGCTTACATTGCACAAACTCATGGATTTCTGAATTTAACATGATGGTCTAGATTCTCCTCTCATGGTGTGTAAACCCAAAGAAACTCTGAATGTCATCTTAATTACTCCGAATTGCCCCCTGGATAACAGAGAGCGAAGTCTGGCCCTGGATGTTGTTATAAAAGGAGACTTGGTGTTCATGCAGACAACATTTTTAATTGTTTTTTTCACTTCCCTTACCCTGCCTTTCAGTCATTGGAAGCAGACATCAGACACTTACAAGTTTAGACATTGAAATGAGGACTTCCAATTTTCCTGTGGACAATATGGACACTCTGACTACATTCTCCAGAAGTGGAGAGAGGACGTTGCTGTCTATAACGAACAGTGCTATGCCCACAACTGCACCTGAAAGCACCGTCTCTTATACGGAAATAATCAGTTCTGCTGATTTAACCCAGCGCTCCTCTTCTGTAGAGCAGAGTGGAAGAATTAGCTCCACAAGTGACAGGGTTTTCGCTGAGCCTGGAATGGAATCTTCGATTGTACGTTCTTCTGAGATACCAACCTATTCATCTTCACAGAGTGATGCTCCAGGTGAGTTTTATCATCCATAAGAGCAGTAGCTCCAGTAAGTCCTACCCAGTATTCTGCACCAAATGTAAGTAATGGTTTATAAAGTAATCATGCCCTATTTTTCAGAACTATATTCTAGGACATTCTTAATGTCACAGGGTGTGTGTGATCTGTTTTGTTGTTAGCACAAACAATAAAATACGGGCATTTTAATTTCTTTTTATTGTATTTCAGTCATTGGAAGCAGCCATCAGACAGCTAGCATTTGGGATATGGAAAAAAAGATTCCTAGTTCTCATGATGACCATATGTACATTTCACCTACATTCAGCAGAGGTAGGGAGAGGAGATTGCAGTTGCTAACAAACAGCATCACTTCCACGGATTCACTAAAAAACAGCACTTCTCATACAGAAATTGCCGTGTCCTCAGATCCAACCCACTCCTCATCTTCTATGTCATGGACTGAAGGAAGTAATCAATCATCAGCTAGTCCTGATCTCCTGGAGTCTTCAACGGGGCCTTTACTTATACATTCCTCTTTAAAGAGTGATTTCTCAGGTGAGATTTACAGTCCATAAGCTTGTCATTTCATAGCAAAAAATATTATAATACATTACCAAATGCAGTTTAAAAAATAGGAATTGTAATGCTAAGTGCTACTATTTTTAATGAAAAGTTAAACAGGGTTTAGAGACAAACCACAAGAATTATCTGATGGCTGTAAAATATGTCTTGCAGTGAGAGATTTAAAGAACTCAGTCTTCTTAGGAAACAGAAAGTTAAGAGGTGACTTGAGCATAAATTGATATTGGATAGTAGACTCCTCTTTTATTTAGCAGTCAAAGGCATAACAAGGCCTTATGACTGGAAATTGAAGGTAGACAAATTCAAACTGCAAATTTGTATCAGCCAGGACAATTAGAACAATTTTCTGAGGGTTATGAGGGATTCTTTTGCCTCTGAAATCTTTAAATCAAGTTTAGAGGTGATGCTGAAAAGATACATGCTCTAGTTCAGCCACAGGTCTTTAAACTGTGATTTAATCAGCAGGAATCAGCAGGTGAAATTCTGGGGTCGTTTGGTCGAATTAGATCACAATGGTCTTTTCTGGCTTGAAAAACAATTAATAGTTTAGATAGTGCTTTTCAGCCAGAAAACTCATAAAGCTGCAAGAATGGGTAAGGATCATTATTCTGATATTACAGATAGGAAAACAGAGGTAGAGAGAGGTTAAATGATTTGACTGAGATCACAAAGCAAGTCTGGAACACCCAGCATTTGAACCAAGGTTTCCTGCATGTCAGTCTTGTGTACTACTTACTGCAACGGATGGCTTCCTCTGAATTGTGTCCTTTTATCAGTAGTTCATGCTAAAGGCCCCTCTAGATTTCATGAGCCAATAATATTTTTGTCACGGTCCAGTCATTCTTGGAGTTTCTGAAATGCTCCTTTGTAAAGCATCATGGAAACTACTGTTGTAAAGTGCTACAGAAGAGCCAGGTCGGTTTAGCAACAGTACTTCCTGAACAACTAAGTGTGGTGGAGAGGGGATTCGTTTCTGATTTTGTGCATTTGGGCCATACATTCCTTGTACTCAGCACCCCAAATTTGTTGAACTTAATTGCAAACTCGCTGTGGTGTTTTTATTATTTATTTATTATTCTTTCCTAAAAAAAAAAAATAATTTGCATAATTTTATATTTTTTTGATTTGCTGGTTTGTTTGGGTTTTTTTGCACTAGCAGTCTGGTAGGCCTTCTCCAACTAATGTGAAGATAAGGGGCCTTCCTTAGGACCATGCAGTCAAAGGCCCCGATTCTGCAAACTGATCTATCCCCATGTAGAATTGCAGTGACTTTCATTGGGGAAAAGGTCCATCTGCAGGGGTCTGTTTTCAGGGGCAGGGTCTACATGGACAATATGCAGACAAGGGAGGGATAAAAGGGAAAATGCAAAAGCAATGCAGTTTGAATGGTGAAGTTCAGCATGCATCTATGTATGTTCACTGATTTTTTTCCCTCCCGATAACTGATCCTTTAACAGATTGGTAACCATTATTTTTTCAATGTTTATCAAAGGTCCATTGTCCACCTTGGAGAACGTATTGAATGGGATCCCCTAAGGATCTGTCCTGAGTCCAATACAATTCAGTGTTTATATTAACGATATAGATGATGCAGTGAAGAGTGTGCTTATAAAAATTGTGGATGGCACCAAGCAGGAAGGGGAGGACTGTATTAGAATTATCTTGGTAAACTGGAGAAATGGTTTGAAATTGACAAGATGAAATTCAATAAAGACAATGCAAAGTCCGGCTCTTAGGGATTAAAATTCAAATGCACAAATGCAAATTGGAGAACAACTAGTCAGGCAGCAGTACTACCGAAAAGGGTCTGAGTGGGTCGCAAAGTGAATATGAATCAGCAGTTTGATGCTGTAGCAAAAAAAGACAAATGTTAATTCTGGGATGAATTAACAGGGATGTTGTATGTAAGACATGGGAGGTAAATGTGTCACTCTACTTGGCACTGATGAGGCCTGAGGTAGGGCGCTTTATGCCCTATTTGGGGCACCACACTTTAAGAAAGATGTGAACAAATTGGAGAGAATCTAGTGGAGAGCAACAGGCATGGTAAGAGGGTTAGAAAACATGACTTCTGAGGAAAGGTTGAAAGTTGGGCATAGTTAGTCTAGAGAAGAGAAAACTGAGAGGGGAGCGAATAAGTTTTCACATAGTAAAAAGGTGCTGTAAAGAAGATAGTGATAAATTGTTCACCATGCTTGGCTTGTTTGCAGCAAGAGATATTTAGGTTAGTTATTGGGAAACACTTTCCAACTACAGATTGAACCTTTCTGGTCCAGGACCCTCTGGTCTGGTCACGGACATTGCTGAACCAGAGAACCCTGGACCCAGAGATCCCCAGCAGCTGTAGGTTGGGAGTCCAGCAAGGGGGTGGCAGTGGAGCCCAGCTGCCAGCCACTGGGGGCTGGCAGACTGGCCAACGTGGTTGCTGCCTGTGACTTGGAGGGCAGTCGGCAGCTGCTGGGACTGGAAACGCAGCCCTGCAGCCTCTGGGCCTGGAGCACAGCCCAGCTAGCAGCTGCTGGGGGCCAGAAGCAGGGCAACAGCTAGGAGGGGATTGTCTGAGAGCCATCAGGCCCCGAGGGTGCTGGACTAGGGAGGTCCAACCTGTATAAAGATATGGCTCTGGGACAGGTTCCCTGGAGAGGGTGTGAAATCCCCATCACTGGAGGTTTTTAAGAATAGGTTAGACAAACAACTCTTAGGGATGGTCTAGGCAGAGTTAATCCTGCCTCAGGAGGCATAGGGGAAGTTCTAGCTGGCCTTTTTGAGGTACATTCCAGACCTATTTTTCTAGGATTCGATGTTGACACTTGCAGTGTTTCCTCAATGTAAAGGTTTCAGTTAGGGATGGAAAGTCCCATTTTTAAAATGTTAGCTGGTTACACTGTGTGTTTAACTCATTAACCAGCCCGCTGCATCACGTCAGGCTGGAGCGGCCCCCCACTCATAGTGTAGCCTGCTCCGGCCAGGCTGGGCTGAGCAGGGCCCTCTGCGCTGCAGGCGGGGGCTGCTTCAGCCAGGACGGGCACTGGTTAACCAGTTACCCAGTAAGCATGCTGGTAAGGAGAATGCTTACCAGGTAAACGGTTAACTTGTTAACCCTTTGCATTCCGAGTTTCACTCAATGATTTCTATCCATGGTACCATTTATTTTCTCCACGCTGAAAAATGTTTTTTACACTGCTACACACAAACTATATGACTGAATATTATTGGAGGAAAATCTGTCAAAGTGTTTTGATTTACGAGATTGGAATTTTAATGTTTCTTTATCCTATTTCAGCCATTGAAGGTAGCCAACAGCCAATTAGCAGCTCAGATTCAGAGAAAAACATTGCCAGTTCTCACACTGCTACTACGCACATTTCAGCTACATCCACCAGAGCCGGAGAGGGGATGATGCAATCTCTAGTAAACAGCAGCAGATCTTCCTATGCAACAGGAAGCTCTGCTTCTGGTACTGAAATGTCCAGCTCTTCCTATTTCACGTCATCAGTATCTTCTATAGCACTGACAGATCGTTTGCTGCCACAGTCTAATGCTGCTTCTGAAACTACTTTCCAGGGTGAGCATTATTAGTCTAGCTTGCTGTTTTAAAGTTTTTTTTAATTAAAAAAACCTTTTGTGAACAAAATGCCCAATTGTTCTTTTAACAGAAGAGGAAATAATGCTATATTTTGTACTTACACTGCATTTTCCCATAGATCTCAAAACATTTCACAACCATGTAACTATGTATCGGTATCACCACTAGCGCTTCGTGGAAATGGAGGTGTGGTTTGGGGTTTTGGTGGAAAAATTCATCTTTTTGTAGAAAAACAGAACATATTTTTGGTTTCCACGGTTTTGATTTTTTTGACAGTCAAAATTTCACACAGAAAACTGACACTTTTCATGGAAGTTTTTATTCAATCAAAAACCCAACTTTCCGTCAAAGAAAATAGTTTTGATCCTCTGTAGTCATTACCTCCATGTTACAGACTAGGAAACTGAAAAATAGAGAGGTTGAGTGATTTCCCCATCCAGCAAAACTGGGATTTGAACTTCTGTCTTCGGAGTGCCTATCCTTTACTGTATCTGTTAGACCATGCTGGTGCATGTGAACTGAGTCCAGTCATCAGTAATTCAGACTAAAGCCTTTGTTGTGAAAGAGCAAGGGTATGTCTACATTGCACAGCTTTTAGCCACAGGGCTGTCTTGACCCAGCCCTGTCACTAAAAGTCAGGCAGTGTAATAACTGTTTGTTGGCACTTTTTCCGAAAAAACCCTTCCACCCTCTATAAGTGGGATTTGTTTTGTCGCCGTAGCATTCCTGCCAACAGAGCACTGTTTACACTAGTACTTGCGGTAAAACTTTTGTTCTTTGGAGGGTTCAGGTGGGTTTAAGCACCTGTGAACAAAAGCTTTGTCGCTCAGTTGTCGCTCAATTGCCAATATAGACAAAGCCTAATATCCACTTATCCCACCCCTTTGCATCTCGTGTGTTTGGGCTTGTCTTCATGGGACATGATTGCACAGCAAACTACTAGTTTGCCCGCAGCAGTATCCTGTGTGTACACTGCAGTTAAACACTACAGTTGACCCGTGTCAGCTGGCTCGTGCTACTGTGCTCTTTAATTGTGACGTAGACATTCAGGCTCGGTCTTGAGTCCAGGCTCTGGGAACCCACAAGGGAGGAGGGTCCCAAAGCCCAGGCTCCAGCCCGACTCCAAACACCTACACTACAACTAAACAGCCTGGTAGCCTGAGCTCCGCAAGCACCAGTCAGTTGACAAGCCAGCCGCTGGAGTTAGCTTAACTGTAAAAGTTCCAGGAGATTTGGCCAAATCTGCTTGTAAAGCGTAATCAGCCAAAGAGTGCTCCAGGACTTTCACTGTACTATAACAGTGTCCACACTGGATGTTAGCCTGCAGCAAGCTAGTGCACAGTAGAGTGTTGCTGCACACGAATGTCTCCTTTAGACTAGCCTGTAGTTATTCTGTGTGTTAACCCCTGCTGAATTTAATTCCAGATATTTCTGTTGTTTTCTAATTTTGTAAGTACCAGCAGCATGGAATGCACCGCGATATAACTTCATGATGGAGAGAAGCCATTTGTTAGTGCCACTGGTTTTTTTTACTTGCACTTTTCATGGCTTTATTGTAAATACTAATGTGCTGTGTTCCTGACTATGAAGGGTTCACTAAATTAGCAGTTTCTCCAGAAAAGAAGTGTGACAGGATGAGGACACAGAAGACCCCTTGGGGGTGCTTCCTGGAGTGCTGACAGAGCCACTGACATTCACCTTTCTTCTCTCTGGGGTTTCTCACCACCCTGTCCTGCTGGGCCAGCTCAGCTCCCCCAGCCAAGGACCAGAGCTGAGATCACCCCCCTTCCTCCCGAGGAGTAGTACATACACTGAAACTCTTCAGGACCAAGGAAAATGCAGTTTGGGGTCCAGCTTCCTGGGATACCACTCCCCAAATGGAATCAGAACCCCAAATGAATTATTTAGGTAAGCCCGCTTTAACAATAAAAGGAGGATGTACACACTGATTGCTCCCTCAGGTAACAGTTATTTACACGGAGCTTGATAGTAAATAGAAGTTATTTTATTAAGTACAAGCAGTAGGACCTCTCGAGGTCCCTTCCAGTCCTAGTATTCTATGATTCTATGAAAACAGGCAGAGCAAAGTAGATTACAAATTTAAAATAACAGAAAATGGTTAGCTAATTCTAACACTAAAATCACCATATAAACTTATTACAAACTCACCCTAAAACTGTTCTTATTCTAGCAAAACCTTCAGATCAGGGAAGTCCCCTCTCCCTGGGGTCTCTGGTTCATTTTCTTGGGAGTGCCACACCAGCCAAACACAAAGAAACTGCTCTCTTCCCATTGTTTTTCAGATTCCACTTTGGGCGGGAATTCTTTTTCTACATTTCACTCTTAGGCTATGTCTAGACTGCAGGCTTCTTTCAGAAAAACCTTTTTTCGGAAGAGATCTTCCAAAAAACCTTCTTCCAAAAGAGAGCGTCCACAGACAAAAGCGCATTGAAAAAGTGATCTGCTTTTTCGAAAGATAGCATCCACACTGACTGGATGCTATCTCGCATTTAAGCTGTGATTACTATGGATGGAATGGCCACCAGGGCACCTGTGCTTTTTCCTCTTCCCTCTTCTTTCAAAAGAACTCCCTCTTCCCCATCCACACACGCCTTTTTCCGAAAGAGCTCTTTTTCAGAAAAAGGCTTCTTCCTTGTAGAAAGAGGATTACCAATGCCAGAAAAACCCCTCTGTTCTTTTGATTTACTTTCGGAAGAACGTGATTGCAGTGTGGACGTAACTCAGGTTTTGTCGGCAAAACAGCCATTTTTCTGACAAAACTCTGTAGTGTAGACATACATAGAAAAATCACAGCTCGTCAGACCCTACCAGTTGGGGGAATCACATAACTTCTTAAAACCAACCACTGCTAAGACTTAAAGGACAAAAGAGGCCATTTAGAGTTGACCAGACCTTGAGGGAAACACCCATGATGGCTTGCCTTTACATGTTTAAAACCATAAACCATTCCATGCTCCATATATTTAACTTTACACCCAAGAATGATACATCCACCAAAATAAGATATACAGACCTAGCAGATTACGACATTAAGATTGTTAGATTACATGAGGCAATTTGTCCTAAGCATCTTTGTGTTATGCATATTTGTGTCCATAAGTCCATTTCATAAAGCGTGGGAGGGGGTCTGTCACAAAACATATCCATATTTAATATTTGTATATGCACTGTTTGCATCTGGGTGATATTAGAAGAAAAAGAATCTGTTTGGATTTATCCATGTGAAATTATAATCTTTTATTATCTTCTAGGCATTGGAAATAGCCACCAACCAATTAACAGCTCAGAAAAAAGGACTTCTGATTTATATACCACCAGTATCTACATTTCAACATCATTCACCAAAGGTGGAGAGAGGACGTTAAGGTCTCTAATGAATAGCAAATCACCTGATGTGGCAGACAGCTCCACTGCTAATTTAGAAAATATCACATCTTCAGATTTACCCCAGCCCTCATCTCCTGTAGTACAGGCTGGGCCTGGAGGAAATAATATCTCATCTAGTGACTCGATTGAGCCTTCTACAGAGCCTTTGCTTACACACTCTTCCAAGATCCCAAGTTATTCGTCTTCACCACATGGTTAGTGCTCCGTTTATTTTTTTAAGAAGCAGTTGCTCTTTAACTCAGATTCTTACCTATCCAACATCCTTATATAAATCAGTAGAAACGATTTAGAGGGGTAGCTGTCTGTAACTTTAAAAACAAGTAGTTTGTGGCACCTTAGAGAATAACATATATATCTGATGAAGTGGGTTTTGCCCAGGAAAGCTCATGATACAATATATTTTTAGTAGTCTCTAAGGTGTTACAAGACCGCTCGTTGTTAGAAAAGATTTGTTTTTCGGTGTATACTGATTAATAAGCAGCTAATTTTATTCTTGACCTCATCTTGATAAGCCATGTTCATTGCATAACAACATTTAAGATTAAACTTTGGATTTATTTGGTTCTGTATTTCTGGGGGAAATGATTGTAGAAGTTGCAAATCAATGCTCATTTGGCCATATTGAATTTAATTTCTATCTTTTAATCCCATTCTAGCCATAGAAAGCAGCCACCGATCCATTAACATCTCAGCTACAGAAAAAATGACTTCTGATGTACATAGCACCCTTACTTACATTTCAACAACATTCACCAGAGGTAGAGAGAGGACGTTAAGGTCGTTAACACACAGCAATGTGCCGCCTCTTGGGGCAGAAAGCTCCACTTCTAATATAGAAAATACGAAGCCTTCTGATTTAACCCAGGCCTCTACAGCAGAGGCTGGAAGGAAGTAATAGCTCATTAAGAGACTTCACTGAACTCTCCACCGAGCCTTTGCTTTCACGTTCTTCCAAGATCCCAAGTTATTCATCTTCACCACATGGTTAGTGCTCCATTTATTTTTTAAGAAGCAGTTGCTCTTTAACTCAGATTCTTACCTATCCAACATCCTTATATGCCCCTCTGTTGCCATAGTACCTGAGTGCCACACAGTCTGTAATGTATTTATCCTCACAACGCCCCTGTGAGGTAAGCAAAGGCTGTTATCCCCACTGGACAGATAGGGAACTGAGGCACAGGGAGACTGACTGGTCCAGTGGTACCCAGGTTGTCTGTGGCAGGCCAGGTGTTTGAATTTGGTTTCCTTTGTTGTCATTTGCTAGCACCCCAGCAACATCTTTGACATTGCTCTTCATATTTTAATGGCCTTTTTTCCCTTTTTAAATCACAATCTATTTTTTTTACAGTGCAACTGTTTGTTCTCTGCCAGATTTTGCCACCATTGCCCATGTCCACCCATGTCATATCCTACAGGTTCTCCCGTTATGTTGTATGGGGCTGCTTGCCACTGCAAGGTTTGACTCTGTAAAATTGGAGATTCAGGTACTTAGTGATTCTGTACCAGCTAGCAAGACTGACAAAGGCATACAACTAATGGATTGCTTACCTATAGTACTTGTGAGTGGTACCTTTCGGTAGCTGTTCAATTTCAGTTATATATAAATGAATATGTTGTTTAGCTGACAATGTAAGAAAGTAAATCACATTTTATTAGTGAATGAAAGTGCTAGCTACTTGGCCAGCTTGGATCATACTTTATAATCATTCTAATGCATCACTCCTGTTCTTAGGTACTTACTGTGTCAGCATCTTTGGAGAAACCTGCTCATAAAAATTGTAGTCAGTAAAAACAATTTAGAGGGGTAGCTGTGTTAGTCTGTAACTTTAAAAACAACAAGTAGTCCTGTGGCATCTTAGAGAATAACATATATATATTATGAGCATCATCTGATGAAGTGGGTTTTGCTCAGGAAAGCTCATGATACTATATATTTTTATTAGTCTCTCAGGTGCCACAGGACTGCTCGTTGTTAGAAAAGATTTGTTTTTCAATGCACACTGATTAATAACCAACTAATTTATTCTTGACCTCATCTTTATAAGCCATATTCATTGCATAACAACATTTAAGATTAAACTATGGATTTATTTGGTTCTGTATTTCTGGGGAAAATGATTGTAGAAGTTGCAAATCAATGCTCATTTGGCCATATTGAATTTAATTTCTATCTTTTAATCCCATTCTAGCCATAGAAAGCAGCCACCGACCCGTTAACATCTCCGCTACAGAAAAAATGACTTCTGATGTACATAGCACCCTTACTTACATTTCAACAACATTCACCAAAGGTGGAGAGAGGACATTAAGGTCGCTAACACACAGCAATGTGCTGTCTCCCGGGGCAGAAAGCTCTACTTCTGATTTAGAAAATACAAAGCCTTCTGATTTAACCCAGACCTCAGTCTCTGCAGCAGAAGCTGGAGGAAGTAATATTTCATCAAGAGACTTCACTGAACCTTCCACCGAGCCTTTGCTTACACGTTCTTCCAAGATCCCAAGTTATTCATCTTCACCAAATGGTCCTGCAGGTGGGTTTTATGATTCCCCGCTGGTTAGTGCACCATTCAAAAAATAATAAAAGGAACCTCCACCCACCAAATATTGAGTCAGACTCTTTTTTTAAGGAATCCATTGATTTTTAACTCAGAATTATACCAATCAAAGTTAATTACATGACCCACTGTTACCATGGTTGTCTGAGTGGTCCGTCGACATAAGTCAAAGAAGTTTAGGAGGTACTCATGCTGGCTATCTCCCTGCTGAACCATAAGCTTTTCAAAAGTTGTGTTGCAAGCGTGCCTCCTCCTGTCCCCTCACCAGCCCTAGTGTGCTTCCACTACTCCACTTGCCAGGTTGGTTGTTATGAGCAGTTGAAATAGAAGCTGTTGGTGCCAGCTGGCAGGTCCCCTACAGCAGATGAATTTTCAGTGAGCCATTTAGGGTCCACATTCATCACTCTGCCGGAACTGGGTGAATTTTTTCTGACCACAATTTTTTTTTCTGTGAAAAATGAAGATTTGGTGACACAGAAACCGTGTGGTGATTTCATGTCATTTTCACCAAATTTGTTCAGGTGGGAAACCCCAACGAAATTACAAAAAAGTCAAAACATTCCTTTTGGCATTTTTGAAATGAATTGTTTTAATGTTTCAGTTTGATATGACTTGATTTAGGAAATCTTTTAATTTTATTTTAAAAAGCAAAAATATTTTTAAAGTACTTGATCTCAAATTGAACCTTTTTTTCTTTGACTTTTTTTTTTACTTTCCGATTCACCAAAAATGGATTGCCTGTTCAACTGAAAACTTGGGGGTTTTTGTTTGTTTTTGTGGGGTTTGTGGGTGCAGCAGGGTGATGCAGCAGGTAATCATGGGTGATACTTATGACCAGTGATCAATAGCCCCTATGGACTAGAGAAAGGTTACTGTAATTGGAGAGCACTTGGAGTCAATTAAGGCCCCTCCCAAGATCTTCTAAAAAATGCTGCCTCAGTCAGAGAGAGAGTGGGAAGAAGAGCTAGCTAGAATTTGGAGAAGGAATGCCGTTAGCCAGAGGGCTAGAGTACCAGGAGAAGGGAAACCCTGCTAAAGCAGAGCAGATGGACTCCCCCAGCACAAAGGACTGAGAGAAACCCTATCTAAGGGGAGAAAGGGTAAGCAGCCTGCAAGGGGCTGGAACTGGGAATTGGAGAGTAGACCTAGGCCCTTTCTCTACTCCCTTCTCTCTCCCACTAGGGCATTAGTGGAGCCCACAATGCCCAAAAATAGGGACAAAGGGTGGCACCCTGACTCACCACCCCGAGAAAAAGCACAGGATCCACCACAGTAGTGTTAGCCATTTGCTATATGTTGTTTTGTTTTTTTTCATTGCCAGAGACCTAAAAAGTCTGTTTTCACAGAGCTCTCTGTGCAAACTTTCTCCTCTGGAACAACTACAGGAATTGAAGCCACAAGTTTCACTCAATCATTTTCTAAGGACTGAATAATTTTCAGATTCACTTTCTCATGCAGTGTGTATATGTATCATTGAATAAGTGTTAAGCTAACTGTACAAAAGAGGATCACATCTTAACAGAGGAGTGTCTACCAGCTGGCTAGTTTAGAACATGCTTTATTTATAATCATTTCAATGCATCATTATAAGTCTAATACATTCATTGTGGTCTATACCTTTCATCCTTGCAGAGTCCTCCTTATGAAGGTTTGAATCAGTAGAAAATATATTATTTTTCAATATCCAGTGATTTATATGCTGCTTGTTTTTCTTGATCTAGTACTTATAAACCAAATTCATCCCACGTTTAGCTCCCTTTCAGTTGATGGAATGACATGTGGGCCACAATGGGTCCTGTATTTTCAGGGCAAAATTACTGTAGAATTAAAAAATCTGTTCAGATATGGGAATATCAAACTTAATTTCCATCTTTTAATCCCACTTTAGCTACTGGAAGTAGCCACCAACCCATTAGCATCTCAGCTACAGAGAACAGGACTTTTGATTTGCATACCTCCAGTACCTCTATATCAACGACATTCACCGGAGCTGCAGAGAGGACCTTAACATCTCTAATAAACAGCAGCACATCACCTGCTGCAGCAGAAAGCGCCACTTCTTATTTAGGAAATACCAAATCATCAAATTTACCGCAGCCCTCGTCTCCTGTAGCAGAGGCTGGAGAAAATAATATCTCATCAAGTGACTTCACTGAGCCTTCGACGGAGCCTTTGCTTACACATTCTTCCAAGATCCACCGTTATTCATCTTCACCAAATGGTCCTGCAGGTGGGTTTTGTGATTCTCAACTAGTTAGTGCTCCGTTTATAAACATAAAACAATAAAAAGAAGCTTTTCTCGTCCCCCTGCCCCCCCAAAAAACCTGAGTCAACGTTTTAAAAAAACATAGAACCAGTTTCTCTTTAAGCCAGACTGATCCCTATCAAAGATCTTTATACACCCGCCCTCCCCGCCCCCGTTACCATACTATCTGAGCACCTAATAATATTCAAAGTACATATCGTCACAACACCTCTGTGAGGTAGGAATTATTATTCCCATTGTACAGGTGGGGGACGGAGGCCCAGAGATGCTACGTGACTTACCTGTGGGTCCTCAAGAAGTCTGTGGTAGAGGAGGATACTGAATCCAGATCTCTCAAGTCCTACCTACCGCTGTGGTCCCCGGACTATACTACCCATCTACACTGCTCTGATCATTTTAATCACTTTTGTTAAAAAGTAGCAATCCATTTATTTCTCTATAATGTCACCATTTTTCCGCATCAGATACTGCCACCATTGCTCATGTCCAGCAGTACCATGCCGTGCAAGTACTCCCTTTATGCTGAATGGGACTACTTGCAGAGGAAGGTATTACTCAGTGTGAATAAGAGAGGAAATTCAAGCCCGTAGGGATTCTTTACCTGCTAGCTGGATTAGCAAAGCAGATCATCTTGATCTCTTATATTTACACAACAGTTGTGGGCTGTACCTCTAAATATTTCTAGCGTTGTTGAGTTCCAATTCAAAAGTCATTGACTTACACCTTCAATAACTTCACTGCATCTCATAACAAACTTTGTCTTTAGTATCAACTTTGATGGGTTTGAGCATACTTTTACAGAAAGATGACAATAGTTCTTAAGATTTCTGAATATAAAGGCTCAGATTCCTGGGCTGAGGTGTGTGTGGAATGGGAGTCAGGCAACTGCTAGGAAGCAAATTATATCTCCTTGATTTTCATGGTGCATTTGTACTGGGCCTAGCCCACTGGCATAAGTTAGTGCGACCTTGGGCTGCTCTAATTTACCCCATTAGTTGTCTCCCTGTGGGACCATCAGCCTATTTAGAATAGGTGTAGTGAAGTAATACCCTGTCCTGCCCCTTGCCATTCTTAATGCGCTTCCAAAATTCTACCCTCCAGGCTGTGGGTGGGGGTAGCTGATGTAAAAGCCACGAGCAATTACAGCCAAAAGCCATTTAGTGCCAGTTTCTCTCACTCCACCTGCCTGAGTCAAAAGGCTTCACTGTGATATTTTTTAAATAAATTGTTTTCATTTTTTGGTTTAAGATGACTTTTCGTTTAGAAATCTCCTTCCATTTTGTTTTAAAAAATACTTTTAAAGCACTTAAAATCAAAATATAACACTTTTGTTCAACTGAATTTTTTTTTTTTTTTAATTTTTCAGTTCACCAAAAAAATTCAAATTATGTTGTTGTTTGGTCAGCCCAAAATGTTTGTATGTGGTAGGTTTTTTTTTTTATTTCCAGAAAGTTAAAAAGTCTGTTTTTCACAGAACTCTAATCTCTACAGACTTTTTCTTCTGGAACAACTAGCAGAATCTAAGCCACAGGTTTCACCTGGTAATCTTTTAAATAATTATAATTTTCTAAGGACTGAATAATTTCCAGATTTATTATCTCATGAAGTATGCATATGCATCAATAAGTGTGTTAAGATAAAAATGTAGGAAATGCATCATATCTTCTTAATGGGAGAGTGTCTAACACATGGTTAGTTTGGTTTGTGGTTTATTTATAATCATTTCAATGCATCATTCCACATCTAATTAAATTCATTGTGGTCTGTGTTTTCCATTCTTTGATAGTCCTTTTTATGAAGGTTTGACTCAATAGAAAATAAATGCCCTATGATTTATACATCACTTGTTTTTATTTATCTAGTCTTTTTAAAAACAACATTTATCCCATGTTGAGCTCCATTTAAATTGATGAAATGATATGTGAGACATAATTGGTCCCAAATTTTAGGGCAATATTATTGTAGTACTCACAAATCCTATCAGATTTTGGCATATCAATTATGATTTCCATCTTTTAATCCCACTTTAGCTATTGGAAGTAGCCACCAACCAATTAGCATCTCTGCTACAGAAACAAGGACTTCTGATTTCCATACCTTGAGTACATATATTCCAACGATATCTGTCGGAGGTGAAAAGAGGACAGCAAGGTCTGTAACATACAGTAGCACGTTACCTGATGTGGCATACAGCTCTACTTCTTATTTAGAAAATACAGAGTCTTCGGATGTACCTCAGCCCTTGTCGCCTGTAACACATGCTGGAGGAAATAACATCTCAGCAAGTGACTTCACTGAGCCTTCCACGGAGCCTCTGCTTTCGCATTCTTCCAAGACCCCAAGCGATTCATCTTCACCAAATGATCTTTTAGGTCGGTTTTGTGAATCCCACCTGATTATTCTGCAGTAATAAAAATGTGGTAAAAAGAGCCCTTTGCTCCCAGAAAACTCAGTCAACCCATTTTTTGAAAACTCAGATGCTCTTTAGTAACTCAAACCCATGTAAGGCCACAGGAACCACTAGATCATTGTGTTTAACCTCCTGTGCGTCACAGGCCACCAGACATCCTCCCGCTTAACCCAATGATGGAAATGAGACCACAGTGTTACAGCCTCCAGGAGGCCAGACTATTATGCACCACGGGCGAGGACAAGAAGGACTGAGGTGCACAGGTCCTTGTATTGCTTCTATTACCTTAGTACCTCACGATCTGCCATGTATTTTTCCTCACAACAACCCTATGAGTCAGGGAAGTACTAGTTCCCCTATTTTACAGATAGGAAATGGAGAGGCACAGAGAACCTAGATAAAGGTCATACAGGGAGTTTGCAGAAGAGCTGGGATTTGATCTCTGGCTTCCCAAGTCTCAAAGCTAATACTCTGTCAGCTGGACCAGCCTTCCCTTCCCTACAATATCCCCATATTTTCTCTGCCAGATTTTTCTCCTAGCCAACAGTGCCTTTCTCAGCATAGGAGGAAGGGAAATTGTCCTGGAGCAAAATTACATCTTCCCAGTTCCCCTCTGCATGTGCAGTGGCCCACACCTATCATCATAATTTAGGGGCTATTCTAGGGTACACCTTCTGGTTATCTCCTTAAGAAAGCATAATTCCACTCATAACTAAGGTAGTGCAGGTATGCCCTGCCCCTTTGGTAGCCTCAGCATGCATCCAGTACTCCAGTATTTGCTTGTAGGGGGGTAGTTGGTGCAGAAGCCAGCTGAAACCTTCCCTTCACCAAGGGAATTTTCTGCTGGCCATTTAAGGAAAGTTCCCTCGTTCTCTCTCATTTTTCTCCTCTGCATCAGTCACTGGAATCTCAGCCATAAAGTTTCACACAATTGTTTTCTTTGAAGTTATTATCAGTTGCTAAAAACCTGAACAATTTCCAGATGTGATTTTACGTACGTGTGTGTGTGTGTGTGTGTGTGTGTGTGTACACACATATATACACACTAGTGTTGTTAAGGTAACAACATAGGTAAGTAGACCCCACCTTCTAAGTGTAGGAGAATGGCCACTGTCTGACTACTTGGGTCACACTTGATTATAATAAATTATAGACATTATTCAAGCTCTGATGATACTCATTTTGTCTATACCTTTCATTCTCTGAGAGTTCTGTTCATAAACATTTAAATCGGTTATTTTTATTTTCAATACTCAATCTATACACAATTGTTTTTCTTGATCAATTCTTTACAAACCTAATTCATCTCATGTGTAGCTCCCTTTTAGTTAATAGAGCCACACACTGGATTTATTTGGTCCTGTATTTCAAGCAAAATTATTATAGAATTTGCAAATCCATTTTGATTTAATGTAATTTCCACCTTTGTCTCCCATTGGACATAGCTATCTGTACCTTAACAGCTCAAGTAGAGTAAAAAGAATTTCCAGTCCTTGTACTGACATTATTTGAACAGATTTATAATTTTTGTGCCAATAGCATGCAATACAAAGCAGTGTAACTGGATGGTGAAGTTAAGCATGCAGCTTGCTAGTTCCACCATTATTTTTGGTGGCATTATTCATGGCTCTGCTCATTTTCTTTTTTACAAATAATAATTTCAGATGTTAGTGACTAGGAAGTGTACATGCCTTTCCAAAGCAGCATTTTCTCCAGGCTGAAACCTACCCTGTTTTAACATTCATACACTGTGTTCATCTGTGTTCTTTTGGAAGAACACTCAACCATGTGTTTGGAATTATGCACATGAAATTATAATTTCTCTTTTTCATATTTTAGTCATGGAAAGTAGCCACCAACCCATTAGCATCTCAGCTACAGAGAACAGGACTTCTGATTTGCATACCTCCAGTACCTCTATATCAACGACATTCACCGGAGCTGCAGAGAGGACCTTAACATCTCTAATAAACAACAGCACATCACCTGCTGCAGCAGAAAGCGCCACTTCTTATTTAGGAAATACCAAATCATCAGATTTACCGCAGCCCTCGTCTCCTGTAGCAGAGGCTGGAGAAAATATCTCATCAAGTGACTTCACTGAGCCTTCGACGGAGCCTTTGCTTACACATACTTCCAAGATCCACCGTTATTCATCTTCACCAAATGGTCCTGCAGGTGGGTTTTGTGATTCTCAACTAGTTAGTGCTCCGTTTATAAACATAAAACAATAAAAAGAAGCTTTTGTCGTCCCTCTGCCCCCCCAAAAAACCTGAGTCAACGTTTAAAAAAACATAGAACCAGTTTCTCTTTAAGCCAGACTGATCCCTATCAAAGATCTTTATACACCCGCCCTCCCCCTCCGGTTACCATACTATCTGAGCACCTAATAATATTCAAAGTACATATCGTCACAACACCTCTGTGAGGTAGGAATTATTATTCCCATTGTACAGGTGGGGGACGGAGGCCCAGAGATGCTACGTGACTTACCTATGGGTCCTCAAGAAGTCTGTGGTAGAGGAGGATAGTAAATCCAGATCTCTCAAGTCCGTACCTACCGCTGTGGTCCCCGGACTATACTACCCATCTACTCCGCTCTGATCATTTTAATCACTTTTGTTAAAAAGTAGCAATCCATTTATTTCTCTATAATGTCACCATCTTTTAAATAATTATAATTTTCTAAGGACTGAATAATTTCCAGATTTATTATCCCATGAAGTATGCATATGCATCAATAAGTGTTGTTAAGATAAAAATGTAGGAAATGCATCATATCTTCTTAATGGGGGAGAGTCTAACACATGGTTAGTTTGGTTTGTGGTTTATTTATAATCATTTCAATGCATCATTCCACATCTAATTAAATTCATTGTGGTCTGTGCGTTCCATTCTTTGATAGTCCTTTTTATGAAGGTTTGACTCAATAGAAAATAAATGCCCTATGATTTATACACCACTTGTTTTTATCTATCTAGTCTTTTTATAAACAACATTTATCCCATGTTGAGCTCCATTTAAATTGATGAAATGATATGAGAGACATAATTGGTCCCAAATTTTAGGGCAATATTATTGTAGTACTCACAAATCCTATCAGATTTTGGCATATCAATTATGATTTCCATCTTTTAATCCCACTTTAGCTATTGGAAGTAGCCACCAACCAATTAGCATCTCCGCTACAGAAACAAGGACTTCTGATTTCCATACTTTGAGTACATATATTCCAACGATATCTGTCGGAGGTGAAAAGAGGACAGCAAGGTCTGTAACATACAGTAGCACGTTACCTGATGTGGCGTACAGCTCTACTTCTTATTTAGAAAATACAGAGTCTTCGGATGTACCTCAGCCCTTGTCACCTGTAACACATGCTGGAGGAAATAACATCTCAGCAAGTGACTTCACTGAGCCTTCCACGGAACCTCTGCTTTCGCATTCTTCCAAGACCCCAAGCGATTCATCTTCACCAAATGATCTTTTAGGTGGGTTTTGTGAATCCCACCTGATTATTCTGCAGTAATAAAAATGTGGTAAAAAGAGCCCTTTGCTCCCAGAAAACTCAGTCAACCCATTTTTTGAAAACTCAGATGCTCTTTAGTAACTCAAACCCATGTAAGGCCACAGGAACCACTAGATCATTGTGTTTAACCTCCTGTGCGTCACAGGCCACCAGACATCCACCCGCTTAACCCAATGATGGAAATGAGACCACAGTGTTACAGCCTCCAGGAGGCCAGACTATTATGCACCACGGGCGAGGACAAGAAGGACTGAGGTGCACAGGTCCTTGTATTGCTTCTATTACCTTAGTACCTCACAATCTGCCATGTATTTTTCCTCACAACAACCCTATGAGTCAGGGAAGTACTAGTTCCCCTATTTTACAGATAGGAAATGGAGAGGCACAGAGAACCTAGATAAAGGTCATACAGGGAGTTTGCAGAAGAGCTGGGATTTGATCTCTGGCTTCCCAAGTCTCAAGCTAATACTCTGTCAGCTGGACCAGCCTTCCCTTCCCTACAATATCCCCATATTTTCTCTGCCAGATTTTTCTCCTAGCCAACAGTGCCTTTCTCAGCATAGGAGGAAGGGAAATTGTCCTGGAGCAAAATTACATCTTCCCAGTTCCCCTCTGCATGTGCAGTGGCCCACACTCATCAGCATAATTTAGAGCAGTTTAGGGGCTATTCTAGGGTACACCATCTGGCTATCTCCTTAAGAAAGCATAATTCCACTCAGAACTGAGGTAGTGCAGGTATGCCCTGCCGCTTTGGTAGCCCCAGCATGCATCCAGTACTCCAGTACTTGCTTGTAGGGAGGCAGTTGGTGCAGAAGCCAGCTGAAACCTTCCCTTCACCAAGGGAATTTTCTGCTGGCCATTTAAGGAAAGTTCCCTCGTTCTCTCTGATTTTTCTCCTCTGCATCAGCCACTGGAATCTCAGCCATAAAGTTCCACACAATTGTTTTCTTTGGAGTTATTATCAGTTGCTAAAAACCTGAACAATTTCCGGATGTGATTGTGATGTGTGTGTGTGTGTGTGTGTGTGTGTGTGTGTGTGTGTGTGTGTGTGTGTGTGTGTGTGTGTGTGTGTGTGTGTGTGTGTGTGTGTGTGTGTGTCAAGTGTAGGAGAATGGCCACTGTCTGACTACTTGGGTCACACTTGATTATAATAAATTATAGACATTATTCAAGCTCTGTTTTTCTTGATCAATTCTTTACAAACCTAATTCATCTCATGTGTAGCTCCCTTTTAGTTAATAGAGCCACACACTGGATTTATTTGGTCCTGTATTTCAAGCAAAATTATTATAGAATTTGCAATTCTATTTTGATTTTATGTAATTTCCACCTTTGGATATCATATCTCCCATTGGACATAGCTATCTGTACCATAACAGCTCAAATAGAGTAAAAAGAATTTCCAGTGCTTGTACTGACATTATTTGTACAGATTTATAATTTTTGTGCTAATAGCATGCACTGCAAAGCAGTGTAACTGGATGGTGAAGTTAAGCATGCAGCTTGTTAGTTCACCGTTATTTTTGGTGGCATTATTCATGGCTCTGCTCATTTTCTTTTTTACAAATAATAATTTCAGGTGTTAGTGACTAGGAAGTGTACATGCTTTTCCAAAGCAGCATTTTCTCCAGGCTGAAACCTACCCTGTTTTAACATTCATACACTGTGTTCATCTGTGTTCTTTTGGAAGAACACTCAACCATGTGTTTGGAATTATGCACATGAAATTATAATTTCTCTTTTTCATATTTTAGTCATGGAAAGTAGCCACCAACCCATTAGCATCTCAGCTACAGAGAACAGGACTTCTGATTTGCATACCAACAGTACTTACGTTTCAACGACATTCTCCAGAGAAGGAGAGACAATGTTAAGGTCCTTGACAAACAGCACGTCACCTGATGCAGCAGAAAGCTCCACTTCTAACTTAGAAAATACTGAGTCTTCAGTTTTACCCCAGCGCTCGTCTTCTGTAGCACAGACGGGAGGAAGTATTATCTCATCAAGTGACTTCATTGAGCCTTCGACGGAGCCTTTGCTTACGCATTCTTCAGAGATCCCAACTCATTCATCTTCATCCAATGATCTTGCTGGTGAGTTTTGCAGTTCCCTGCTGGTTATTGCACAATTTAAATAACAATAAGAGAGAACTTCCTAACCCTTTTCCCCCTTCCCCCAATTAAGTCAACCCTTTTCATTAAATAATTAGTTTCTCTTTAACTGAGACTCATACCTATGACAGGCTGCTAATACCATCATGTCTGGGCACCAAACTGTATTCTCCCAACATCCTGATGAGCACTGTTATCCCTGTTTGACCGCTAGGGAGCTGAGGCAAAGAAAAACCAAGTGATCTCTCCGAGGTCAGACAAAAGTTTTCAGAAGACCAGGGAGCTAAATATGGGGGTCCCAACTAAGCACCCTAACCTTGGACCAGCCTTGTTGTCTAACACTGCTCCAAATATTTTAATCACTTCAAAAATAATAATGCATTTTTTCTCTGCCAGATTCTGACACAATTGCTTATGTCCAGCAGTATCCTGCAACTAGACCCATTATGCTGAATGGGGTTATATGTATTGTAAGATATTAGTGTGAATAAGAGGAGAGATTCAGGCTGTTAGGGTTGATTCTGCCATTAAAAACCTGCAGCTGGCTATGCCAGTTGACTCAAGCTTGCAGGGCTTGGGCTCAGGAGCTGTGTAACTGCAGTGTAGACATTCAGGCTTAGCTGGAACGTAGGCTCTGCAGTGCTACAAGGTGGAAGGGTCCCAGATCTTGGCTCCATCTTAAGCCTAAATATCTATAAATAGCCAGTGGAGCCTAAGTCAGCTGGTAGAGGACAGCCCCAGGTGTCCGACTGCAGTATGTCTAATTGACAAACCCTTAGGGCCCATCTAGATTACTCCCTCTGTCGAAAGAGGGATATAAATGAGCCCAATCGAAAGTGCAAATGAAGTGCGGATTTAAATATCCCGCACTTCATTTGCACATTCATGTTCAATCGCTGTTTCGAAAAAGGGTATTTCGAAAGTGAAACCGCAGTCTAAATGCAGTTCTTTCGAAAAAAACCCACTTTTTTTTTTTTAAGAACCCATACTCTGGAAAACATGGGGGGGTGCAGTAGGGGTCAGGAGCTTTAGGGAACTCCCTGTAGCTGGCGGGTGTGCAGTGAGTCCCCCTTGCAGCCTGTTCGGGAGCCGCGGGGAGCTCGGCTGCAGGGGCCAGGAGCCATGGCTCCCAGTATTCACGAATTTCATCATTCACGGTGGTGCCAGGAACACATCCACTGTGAATGGCGAGGGTTTCCTGTAGTGCAGGCATGGCCTGCCTTTCTCCCTAGTATGTCCCAGCATGCTTCCACTATGCCACCTGTCAGGTTGGGTGTGAGAGGCAGTTGGTGTAGAAGTCAGTTATGCCACCTAATAGCTCCCTAAAACGTCCTAAAGAGTGAATAATGTCCAAATTTCTTTTCAGGTGTGTGCGCGTGTGTGTAAGTACTGATCTGCTCAAGATGTACAAATAAAAAATTTAATTTTCAGATTTTAATTCTTTTTCAGGAGTTGGAAGTAGCCATCAATCAGTTACAATTTCAGACCGAGAAAAGGGGATTTCCAGTTCTCCTAATCACAGGACGTACATGTCAACAGCTTTCACCAGAGGTGGGGAGAAGACATCTCAGTCTCAAACTCACAGCAGCACATTGACTGTGGCAGCAGGAATCTTCACGACTACTAGAGATGCAGCCAAGTCTTCAGACTCAACCCAGTCCTTGTCTTCTGTATCACAGACTGGAGGTTTCAGTATCTCATCAAGTGATGCCGATTTCATGGAGCCTTCCACCGAGCCTTTGCTTACACTCTCTTCTGAGATCTCAACGTTGTCTTTACCAAATGATACGTCCAGTGAGTTTTCCAAACTCAAAAATCTCATTTTGATAAGAGAAACGTTCTCTCCCATGCCTCCCCAGTGTGGGTTATACATGCTATTATCACTAACAAATTCAGAGCCTTTGCAGTTGCCGGGCACAATATTTGTAAGCAGTACTGATTCTCTTCAATGAGGTCCCCTACACAGCATTTGGTATTTAACAGTGAGCCATCAGTGTAGGAAAGTGGACCACGTCTTCTTAGTATAGGAGACTGTTAACTTCCTGGCCACTCCGATTCATACAAGTAAGTCTAATGCATCATTCCAACTCTACTGACACATGTTGTGTCAATCATTCTTAGAAAGTCCTGCTCATAATGGTTTGAATTGATTAGAAATCATACTGTTTGTTTAAATACTCAGTGATATATACGCAACTATTATTGTTTTTTAAAGTCTTTATAAACCCAATTAATCCCATGTATTGCTCCATTGAACTTTTGGAGTTATCCATGAGATTTATTTGGCCCTGTATTTCAGGGTAAAATTGTTATAGAACTCACATATTCCTTCTGATTCCTTCTTTAATCTCATTTCAGCCATTGAAAGTAACCATCAGTCTCTTAGCAGCTCAAATACAGAAAAAAGGATTTCCAGTCCTTATACTGACAGCGCGTACCGTTCAGCTACGTTAACCAGAAGCGATGAGAGGACATCACAATCTCTGACAAATAGCACATCTACCCATGCAACGGAAAGCTCTGCTTCGTATACAGAAATTGCCAATTCCTCCTCATTAATTCAGTCCTCTTCGATGGCACAGACCAGAGGGACAAGCATCTCAGCAAAAGATGTGGATTTCACTGGGTCCTCAATCGAGACTTTCTTTATACGCTCTTCCAAGATACCAACTTACTCTTCTTTCCAAAATGATCCTTCAAGTGAGTGTTTTGGGTGTATGTTTCTTTGAAATGCCTATCTTACATACAAAATCTCACCAGTGCATTAAATCCCTTGCATGTGTCAGACAGATGGTGATCCCCATATACCCAAGTGCTCTATCTACAGTAACTAAATAAAGCCAAGCTCACACTTTCTGAGAAATCTTTACCAAGGGGTAAATGTCTAGGCAACTAGGATTATTGACATTGAAACTGTGATTCTTGACTGGCCATTATTTGTGAGAAATCTGATATTATTGTGTTCATTTGCATTCTACCTTCTTTTTTATGGGTGATGTTTTCCAAAATGCTCCATGTTGGCTTAACTCCATGACCAAAGAAGCAATAGGAGCTTTCAGTACAAGCAGAGTTAGGCCAATGCAGAAGTCTTTTGAAAATCTCATTCTGTAAATCTAAGGACATCGCTAAATTCACTGTAAACACAGAAATTAATTACACACATGCTCTTCTTATGATTGACTGTACCACAAATATTAATATTTGGTGTCATCCAGAGCTAACTTTTTAAAGAGACGTTTTGTGCTCTTGAGGGCTTCTGATTATAAAGTCTTTGATCAATTAATTTGACAAGACATTATTTTATACACACCAAGGCCCCATCTCCACTTGCAGCACTGGAGATCAATCTTTTGGTGTTCGATCTAGCAGGTCTAATAAAGACCTGATAAATCTAATGCTAAGGGTGCCCCCAGTCAGCGCTGGTACTTCTCACAGTCACGAGGAGTAAAAGAAGCCAACAAGGGTGTTTGCTCCCATTGACCCCCACTATGAAGATGGGACCAAGCTCAGTTTAAGGTACATTGACTCCAGCTACATTATTTACGTATCTAGAGTTGCATACCTTACTCCCACCTTACGGGTCTAGTATAGACCTGGTCTAAGGTAGAATGCGTTCTTGAAAAATATTTTCTTCCTATGGAGGTATGAGAAGTCTTCTGTGCAAAACCAGTTTTAAAAAAGACTGGTTTTATTGAATTTGGAATGGAGGAAGAGTTAAAGGATAAGGTCATTCTGAATGATGTAGAGGACAAATAGGCTTTTCTGTTCACCCAGTCACAAAACACAAGTAGAAGACATAGTACTCTATCATGTGAAAAGGCAACACGTTGAAAAGAGGTAAAAAATACCTTGTAATGAACATACAGTTACTGTGTGGGACTCAATGCTGCAAGAGGTTGAGGTTAATATTTCAGAGTATGTTAAAAATCACAAGATAGTCATACGTACATAGTTGCATTTGCAAAAGCATGCTCAAACAAGTTTTCACTGGCAGATAGCCTCCATACTAACTGATGGACTGGTTGTCCAATACACAGACTAGTACATTTTATGTGTCAGACATATAATTTCAGTAAAATGCCAAAATATTTTGATATGTTACTATCATTGTGATGGGGTGAGGTCAAAGAAGACCTCTTGGGGCTGTCTTCAAGTGTACTGATAAAGCCAGGGACACTCGCCTTCCTGCTCTCTGGGTTCCTCACCACCCTGTGCAGCTGGGCCACATCTCCTGGTCTTCCCCCCAGACAAGGCACAGGGCTGAGAAAACCACCCCTCTTCTTCCCCTCCCTCCCCCCCGCCAAGAGCAATGCAAACACTGAATCACTTCACATCTGTGGGAATGAAGTTCCAGGTCACAGCATCCAGGAAACCAACCCCCAAATGGAATCAAAAGCCCAGATCAATCCATCTTTCACTGTATGAGAGTTTCACATGTTGAAAGCTCATTCAGGTAAGCTCCCCTTTAGCAATAACATAACATAAGAACATCCATACTGGGTCAGACCAAAGGTCCATCTAGCCCAGTATCTTGTCTTCCAACAGTGGCCAATGCCAGGTGCCCTACAGGGAGTGAACAGAACAGGTAATCATCAAGTGATCCCTCTCTTGTCATCCATTCCCAGCCTCTGACTGAATCTAGGGACACCTTTTCTTCCCATCCTGGCTAAGAAGTATGAAATAATGAAAGGAAGATGTGCACACTGATTGTTCTTGCCCATTCTCTCCCAGGAACAATTATTTACACTGGGCTTGATAATAAATAAAAGTAATTTTATTGAGTACAACAATATGATTTAAGTGGGTGCAAATGAAAATGGACAAACAAGACTGTTGTCAAGTGGTTAAGTTGATCACCCAGTCATTAATGTGTCCGTTCATTGGAAACACCCTTGATGGCTTTCATGTGCACATTTAAAACCATAAACCATTCCATACCCCATATTTTTAACTTTACATACAAGAGTGATACATATACCAAAATATGATATACAGACCCAGCAGATTGTGACATTAAAATTGATACGTCACATGAGGTCTTTATCCAAAGAATCTTCAGCTTATGCATATTTGTATACATAAGACAATTTCATACAGCATGGTGGGGGGGTCCATCACAGTCATGTTAATTTTTTTCTTCTGTTCCAGGCTTTGCAAGTAGCCATCAACCAGTTAGCAGCATCGAGACTGAGAAAAGGACTTCTGCTTCTCGCACTGACAGCACGTACATTTCAACCACATTCAGTAGAGGTGGAGACAGGACTTTACTGTCTATATCAAATAACAGCACCTCTGCCGAATCATCAGAAAGTTCCACTTTTTATGCAGATATTTCCAGCTCTTCAGAATTAGCACAGTCCTCATCTTTTATGACTCAGAGCAGAGGAAGTAACATATCTTCAAGCGAGGGGGATTTAATTGCTCCATCTACGGAGCCTTTGCTTGTACAGTCTTCCAAAATGGCAACTTACTCTTCTACAGTCAACCTACAAAATACAACTCTGTCTGTCACTGGCACTGAATCGTCATCAACTGGCAGATCATCATCATCATCATCATCATTTCCACCCTCTTCCTCAGCGGCATCATTACAACCCTTGATTTCCTCAACGCCACTGCCTCCTCAGTCATTTGCATCATCAGAGTCCTCTCTACCATCTTCTTCATCAGGGATACGACCATCATCACTCCCACCACCATCTCTGTCATCTTCATCCACCTCCTCGTCAGTCACATCCTTTCCTGTACTATCAACTGTATTACCTTCATCGTCTTCGTCATCATGGGCTAGTGACAGTTTTCAGACTAGTGTGTCCACAGTTACATCAGAGGGGACAGACCGAATGGAGCCCACCTCTGCTGTATTCTATGGGAGTACACCCGGACAATACAGGAATCACAGTGGACCACACCAGTTGAAAGAAAGCACTAGTTTCAAAACTGTAGAGCCACTTTCTCTTCAGACTGAACCTATGGAACAGTTCAGCCATCACTCTTCATCCACATCAGCTTCCTCACTAGTGACAGAGAGCTCCACAGGAAGAACCTTCACTTCCAGGACCATTGGAAAGGAGGACCATGTGGAAAAGACAACTTTGCTTCCGACAACAGCTGCTACAAGTCTGAGCCAGGGTACCCAACACACCGAGATGGCAAAAGGATCAACTAGTATCTTGCCAAATACTACGCATCAAAGAGAAGTGTTCCCTGCAGCGGAACTAACAACAGGAAAAACTTTTACACTGTCAACAGTTGTGACTTCTGGGCCAGCACGTGCTCTGCCAACTACAGATCAAACTAGTACTATGCACACTCATGGAGTTCAAACTGCTGCTACCACAACACTGGCCTATGTCACTGGAGTAACTACAAAAGCGATGGAAACTAGCACTACCGCTAGCATTAAAATCACTGAAGAAAATATCCCAGCTACACATCCTCCCAAAACATCTTCCCCTCACAAAACCACTGCAAGGTTTTCCACCACTTTGGCAGCAGCTACCAAACCAACTACTGTTGCTCTCTTAAGTCGCACAAAGGAATTGGTAACGTCTTCTCATACAGCAGGTAAAACACCTAAAAGGTTGCCCAAAAACATTGGGTATATAGAGCGAAGAGAACATCTGACATAGCTTGTATAAAAAACATTGAATTAGTCTTAATTTTAAGTAAAATTATTTTTAAGCATTTGAAGCAAAAGATGAGAGTTTAATAGATTCCCTAGTTGAGAAATGAAGAAAATTTTGGTGGTAATTTTACCAAAAGTTAATTGGAATTCAAAAACTGTTGACCAGCTCTTTGTACATTTAGAATTAACTATTTCTTTTTTTCTTAAAATAGATACATATAAATATATGTCTAAATGAAGAAAGGAAGATGACTAGCATTAGTATTTGCATTGGTGCTTATCTTGTTATTACAACCTATGATGATTTTATATATATATCCCTTCAAAGGGTCTTTTATAAGAACAAAAGAATAGCCATACTGAGTCAGATCAGTGGTCCATCTAGCCCAGCATCCTGTGACAGTGACTGGTGCCAGATGCATCAGAGGGAATGAACAGACCAGTGCAGTTATTGAGTGATCCATTTACTGTTGTCCAGTCCCAGCTTCTGGCAGTCTGTTACCACAGAAAGTTGATCTAAGCTACACAACTCCAGCTACGCAAATAATGTAGCTGGAGTCGACGTACCTTAGACTGAGTTATTGCGGGGGGTCTATACCACGGGGGGTTAATGGGAGAAACTCCCCTATTGACTTCCCTTACTCCTCTCATCTGGGATAGAGTACAGGGGTCAACTGCAGAATAATCTGTGGTCGCAGAGCGTTGATCCGCGCTCTAGTGCAGATGTAGCCATCAAGGGCGTATCTAGACTACGCTAGACTTTCAAAAGAGGATATGCAAATTCCATGGCAATTTGCATATCTTCTTTCAAGCTCACTTTCGAAAATAGCACTTTCAAAAGTGAAAATAATTAAGATGCGGTTTTGTCAGCGAACCCTCCCATTTGTCGACAAGCTGCTTTTCCTTAAAAAATGAGGTTTATGCGGCTTGTCGACAAACAGGAGGGTTTGCTGACAAAACCGCGTCTTAATTACTTTCACTTTCAAAAGTGAGCTCAAAAGAAGATATGCATATTCCCACGGAATTTGCATATCCTCTTTCGAAAGTCTAGCGTAGTCTAGATATGCCCAGAGAGAACCTGAGCACCTCGTTACATCCCTGACCATTTTGGCTAATAGCCACTGATGGACCTATCCTCTGTGAATTCTGTTTTGAACTCAGTTATACTTGAGTCTTTCACAACATTACCCGATACCACATTCCACAGATAACTCACGGTATGTGGACAGTATCAGAGGGGTAGCCGTGTTAGTCTGAATCTGCAAAAGCGGTGAGGAGTCCTGTGGCACCTTATAGACTAACCGAAGTGTTGGAGCATAAGCTTTCGTGGGCAAAGACCCACTTCGTCAGATGCATGTAGTGGAAATTTCCAGAGGCAGGTATAAATATGCAGGCCAGAATCAAGCTAGAGATGATGAGGTGGATCTAATCAGGGAGGATGAAGCCCACTTCTAGTAGCTGATCTGGAGGTGTGAATACCAAGAGAGGAGAAGCTGCTTTTGTAGTTAGCTAGCTATTCACAGTCTTTGTTTAATCGTGAGTTGATTGTGTCAAACTTGAAGATGAACTGTAGCTCAGCAGTTTCTCTGTGAAGTCTGGTCTTGAAGTTTTTTTGCTGCAGGATGGCTACCTTTAGATCTGCAATTGTGTGTCCAGGGAGACTGAAGTGTTCCCCTACAGGTTTTTGTATATTGCCATTCCTAATATCTGATTTGTGTCCATTTATTCTTTTACATAGGGACTGTCCAGTTTGGCCGATGTATATAGCAGAGGGGCATTGTTGGCACATGATGGCATATATTACGTTAGTAGATGTGCAGGAGAATGAACCAGTGACGGTATGGCTGATCTGGTTAGGTCCTGTGATGGTGTTGCTGGTGTATATATGTGGGCAGAGTTGGCACCGAGGTTTGTTGCATGGATTGGTTCCTGAGTTAGAGTTATTATGGTGCGGTGTATAGTTGCTGGTGAGAATATGCTTCAGGTTGGCGGGTTGTCTGTGGGCGAGGACTGGCCTGCCTCCCAAGGCCTGTGAAAGTGAGGGATCATTGTCCAGGATGGGTTGTAGATCACTAATGATGTGTTGAGAGGTTTTAGCTGAGGACTGTAGGTGATGGCCAGTGGTGTTCTGTTGCTTTCTTTCTTGGGCTTGTCCTGTAGCAGGAGGCTTCTGGGTACACGTCTGGCTCTGTTAATCTGTCTCCTCACTTCCTCATGTGGGTATCGTAGTTTACAGAATGCTTGTTGAAGATCTTGTAGGTGTAGGTTTCTGTCTGAGGGGTTGGAGCATATGCGGTTGTATGTGGTATGTGGACAAGCACTTACTTATATTAGTTTTCAGCTTCCTGCTTATTAATTTCATTGGCTGAGCCCTGGTTCTTTTGTTATGTGAAGGAATAAATAACACTTACTATTCATTTTCTTCAGACCATTCATGATTTTATAATCCTCTATAATACCCCCCATCTCTTTTCTAAGATGGACAGTAGCAGTCTTTTTAATTTCTTCTCATGTGGAAGCTGTTCCATCCCCTAATCATTTTTGTTTCCTATCTCTGTACTTTTTTGAGACTGGGCAACCATGACACACGGTATTCGAGGTATAGACATACCCTAGATTTATGTAGTCATGATTGTCACATTATTTCTCTCTTTCCTCATGGTTCCTAACATTCTCCTAGCCTTTCTGACTGCTGCTGCACGCTGTATAGATCTTTGTTTTCACACAAAGATATACATAATGACTCCAAGATCTTTTAAGGGGTAACAATTCCTTTAGACCCCATCATTTTGTATATGTAGTTAGTGTGAAGTTATTCGATGTGCATTACTTCGCATTTGTGACTTCTCTTGTTTGCTAAGGTCTAGGTCGTCACCTCCGTATCCATTGGTCTATTTTATGTTTTGAAGACAAATTGGGAAATGTACTACACACAAGTTCCAGTTTTGCCTTGTGCCATCGCCAATTATGTGTTAAGAACATAAAACTATATTGATATTAGAAGCAGAAACTTTGGCAACAACTCCACTTCATAAAACAAGAATACATCATTTGGCAGAATCAGGCATCTTCACACTTGGCTAAGGGAAACCTCTTTCTAGGAGTGAACTGGGATGGTGACTCACGTACTTATCCTTAAGGGAATAAGGGGGTTGAGGAAAGGTAGCTGTGGCTAAGTCATCAGTACACTGGGAGGAGCGTGTGAAGAGCTTTATATAACAAAAACCCCAGGGCTTCAGTTAGTCAAGCCTCCTTATCTTCGTTAAAGAAATTCCGAACAGTTTTAATCAGAATGGAAATATAATTCATAATTAAAGCCCCTGGGACTGAAAACCCTTGCTATATTTACTGACTTCAGTTGTTCCTTTAACATCAGTAGGACAATATAAAATAGGAAACACTGCAGCCAATAATCCGTGTTTACTGGACTGGCCTCTGACTGAATATATTCATTACAGATTGTATTTATGTATAAAAGTATTATATTGGGAACGGTGACATGGGTTAATGCATTTTACATGAGACTCTAATTTAATGCAGTCTTTTATTGAGCGATTCAGGTTTTGTTATATAATTTTTTTAAAATCGGGTTTTGACAATCACTATAAAGAGGAAATCCTTTTGATGACCTGGTCTTAATACTTTGTGCTCTGGATTTAATAATACTCTGAATTTCTGTAATGCCTTCCAAACTGTTTTAGAAATGCTTAGGAATTAATTGCCCAATCCTGCTTGCCTTTCTCATGCAAGAAATCCCATCGATTTCTGTGGGAATACTTACATGAATATGAGTGGCAGGGTGAAGTCCCATGTAGTGTTCCCACTAATTTTTCATGTCAGTGTGTGGAATGAATTTTGTTATGTGCACCAGTATGGAGATGATGTGTGATACACCACCTCCATATTGGTGCACATAACAAAATTCATTCTGCACTAGACAATCCATGGCAGAGATGTGGCTGAGAGGTTCAGAATAAGGGGGGCTCCGGGTGAGGAGCGAGATGAGGACTGTGGCAGAAGTGTGGGCTCTGGGGATGAGGTGTTTGGGGTAAAGGAGGGTGCTCCAGGCTGGGACCAAAGGTTTAGAGTTTGGGAATAGGCTCAGGGCAGGAGATTTGGGTGAGGGTGTGGGGTCTGGGCAGGAGATAGGATGCAAGAGGGGGGTTCAGGGTTGAGGTGTGGGGTCTAGGAGGGAGCTAGGGTGATGGAACGGGCTGAGGGTTGGGTTATAGGGTCTGGGAGGGGAGCTCAGGGCTGGGGGGGGGGGAGGAGGATTGTGCGGTCCTTACCATTTGGTAGGGAGAGGAACAGGTGGCCAGCGCTGCCCCGCATTCACCTGCAGGCACTGCCCCCTGCAGCTCCCATTGGCTGCAGTACCGGTGGGGGGTGGAGCCTTCAGGTGAGGGCAACATAGAGACAAAGCCTCCCGGTGCTCACGTTGACGTGGCTCCAGCTGGGGAGTGGAACAGCAGTATATGGAGCTGCCTCCCACACCTTCCCCCTCCAGGAAGGTCTGGCCCAGAACACAAGGGCTTTGTGGGCTGCAGCCCCGGGGCTCTGGATTTAATCCGGCCCTGCTGCTGGGCCAGGTGGCATGTATTTCTTTCCCAGCCACCACTGTTCCCTGCTGGCCCTCCCAGAGAGCTGCTGCAGCTGGGGGAGAGGCATGCTTCTCCGGCCCCCAGCAGAGAACTGCCACGACAGCCCTGAGCCCCTCTGTGGGGTTTATTAGGCAGCTGCGTGGCTATGCCGCCTAGAAGGAACCCTGGTCCCATGCCTACCACGTCGCTGTTAGAGCTGGTCAAAGATTTTTGAATTTCGAGGATTTTTAAGAGTATTCCAAGTCTTGACATAGAAAAGCGAGCGGGAGAGGAAACACTTCTGTGTTTTCATCATTTCTTTTCCCACCACGTTTCAGAATTCTGACACATTCACATTTTAAAAAATAAGGCGTGAAGACTTAAAAGTGTGCATGCAATTCCGCGTCCCCTCTCCCCCGCTGCTCTTGGTAATGCACTTCTTCCCCATATTACAAATGGAAAACGGAAATACAGAGAAGTATCTTTTGGCTATTTCATGTTTGGGTGCCCTACTTGAGACCCTTAGGCCTGCTTGCCAGAGGTGCTGAACACCCATAACCTGTGTTCCTTCTAAGCTGCAGGGCAGCACAGCTTAACAGGTGGTTCATCAGCCCCGGCCAGTCAGAGGCTCAGGGCTCCATGCAGGGAGCTGACTGACTAGGCAGGGCTGATGAATCACCTGTGCCACGCAGCTTAGAGGGAACACTGCCCATACCTCCAGTGAAGTGAAGTCACTCTGCAACTCTGCAAAATCAGTTCATCTTAAGCTGGATACCTAAAATCAGTGGCCATTTTTGAAAAGTTGACCTGTCTGAGGCCACATAGTAAGTTTGCAGCAGAGCCAGAAATGGCACATGGAAATTCTTGAATCCAAGCTCTGTGCATTAACCATAAACCCCTCCTTCCAGCCTTCGTGTATTTCCCTGCTCAGCAATAACCACAAAAGAAATCTGAGTGACATTTGCCACCTAGCTTGTCTTACAATCGGGTGAAATTAACAAGCCCACCCTTCTGGGTCTGTTTTGCACTTGGATGTGTGTGTAATTTATATTCCTGCTAATGAGAAGAACACATGCATCACTTCGAACCATGGGCAGAAAAGGGAGAGTTCTTAAAAGGGGTGAGAATCCATGCTTTGTCCTATAAAAATGTGTTATATTGAGTTGTATGGCTGAGCACCTGAAAATAGACAAAACCACAGTCACGCTAGTCAAGCCAGGAATTAATCCCCCAAATGTTTTATTTCACAGTTAATATCTGCTCCACAAACCCTTGTCTGCATGATGGAAAATGCGTTATTACTGGTGTTATGGGGAAATATCTGTGCAAGTGTTTACCAGCCTGGCAAGGAGAAGACTGCAGTGAAGGTAAAGGATAATATGGCAGCTCATGGCTCCTCCGTCTTGTACCGGTGTTAGCATGAAATAAATCAGTCTGCATTGCCGGAATGATAGCAGTTTGTAGAAACAGGCCGTGCTCCCAGTGGCTGAAGTTTTTGTATGGAACTCAGGAGACCTGTGTTCTGTTTCTGGCTCTGCCACTAGCCTGTTGGTGACCTTGGGGAAGTCCCTTCACCTCTGTATGGTTAGTAGGGATAACGAGGACCTCCTTTTTAAGGCACTTTGAGATCTACTGATAAAATGATTGATAAGACCAAGGTATTATTTACAGGGGCTGAAGCAAAATCTGTAAAACTACAGAATGAGAATAGGAAAGCTTTTTGCATTTATTCTCTCAGCACCAGAAGAACAATCAAGAACAGGATAAACAGCAATAAGTGGTAACAGTGCAGTGAGTCATACAGCAGTGCACAGAGGGTCCTGGTGAATGAGCCAAATAAGCTTTTTCCAGTTCTACTGTCAATGATTCCTGTAATTCTGTGATTGTATTAGTGGTTGTGTTTTCTCCCTTGTTTCAGATGTGGATGAATGTCTTTCTAACCCATGCCCAGCTTTCGCCACATGTAATAACACTCAGGGCTCCTATGTCTGCAACTGTCCTCTTGGATACCAGCTAGAAAAAAGAAAATGCAGTTTAGGTAAGAGAATTGCACGTCAAAAAACAACAACAACAACTTAGGAAAAAAAACCCAACCCCCCTAAGGATCACACAAATTCTTTCACTTTCAAATTCAGCTACCAATAACTGGTTTTCATAAGTTTAAGCGCCTTTTATTGTGTATACTGGTATGCAATCTAATGTATTCTGTGGTAAAATGTCTTGGGAAACAAATTCAGTGAATATTTAAAGATTTCCTCCTCTTTCTTAAAGCTGAAGAGACAACATGTTTCAAATAATGTCTACAGGCTTATTTGTATTTGAAGGACAGAAAATCCAGGGTGTTTTTTTTTTAATACATTCTAACAATTCAAAAGAATTCCACAAAATACGTTAGATCCCACTCCTGCAAAGACTTAATTGCATTCCAGTAGAGCCATTGTATAATTTGACTTCAGCTAGACTAATCATGTGCATAAAACTGAGTAACTGTGTAAGTCCTTGTAGGATCAAAGCCCTATTTTATAGCTTTCATTTAGGATATAGCACACTTATATTCAGTACGCAAATTCTGTCACCTCTATATGTGAGAAGACTCTGAATTTCATGATCCATTGTAGAAGTGACTGTGTTTTACAAGACTTTATTATGAGCCAGGATGTGAAAGAATAACAAATGTGAAAATAGTGCTGCTGAATCATGCTGAGGTACTAATGAAGGGCATTTTAAAGATGGACTGCTAGGTTAGAAAATTATTTAATTTTTATTTTGAACTAAGAAAAGGGCAGATTATATAAACACTGTGAATCTGATTCACCTCTGATTATGCCAGTGTAAATCAGAAATCAGAGAAGTCACTGAGGTTTCTCTAGTGCAAAACTTCCTGTGAGAGACGCACCCGTGTAGCCTGCAGGAGTGGGAAATGATTGGAGGTTTTATAACATTACCAGCAACTGTATTTGTCTTTTCATAGACTCACAGGGTTGGAAGAGACCTCAGGAGGCCATCGAGTCCATCCCCCTGCTAAAAGCAGGACCAATCCTAACTTTAAATCATCCCAGCCAGGGCTTTGTCAAGCGGGATTTTAAAACCTTTAGGGATGGAGATCCACCACTTCCCTAGGTAACCCATTCCAGTGCTTCTCCACCCTCCTAATGAAATAGTTTTTCCTAATATCCAACCTAGACCTCCCCTAGTTTGGATGAGATTTGAATTTGGATGAGATATATAAAAGACGAAGCTATGATCCCTCATTTTCACTGACACACTCATGATATTTAAAAGAAGATTTAGAGATAGAATCCCTGCTGTTCTGACCAAATTCCAATTTGGGTTCTTAATGTCTGCCTCCTAGGATTGATCAAGCCTCCTGGCCCCGCCCCTTCTGCCCAAGGCTCCGCTCCTTCTGGGGCCACTTCAGAAGTTTGTGAAGTGGCCCTCCTGCAAAAATTATTGCCCACCCCTGCCCTAGCAGAATATTGCTCCACTCCCAGCCAAGCTTCAGCCAAGCCTGTTGACCCCATCACAAGTTTACACTTGGGTCACATTTTCAAGCTTTTCTCTACACTGAGGAGCACTAGAAAAATCTCTTTTATATAAAAGAGGAATCTGAGGGTCTCACCTAGTCACATACCTCCAGTATCTGAGACTTTAAGAAAACCATAGAATATGGTGAAACATACAAGCAAATGACAAGTGCTGACCATGCTGAAGTTACTCAGATCAGAAATTACAGTAAACTGTAATTAAGTTTACTGGAAGACTCCCTTAAGAAACGAATCCCACCCTCTTTAACGTGTCCTGCACTAACCATGTTTTTGTGTCCCTCCTTTGGGGGTCTCTGTCACCCTTTGCACTCCTTATTTGGACCATGGCAGGTTGCGTGGTATGCTGCTTTCTCTAAGCCTACAGCAACTCCATCTCTACGGCTGTGTGCAATTTGGGGCACAACAGCATAAGAAGGATTTGGACAAATAATAATAATAAAAAAAGGGAAAACCAGGAAGGTCAAAATACATAATGCAAAAAACGGAAGATTAGAAATGGAATGAGCAAAATATAAAAAAAGAGATTTGGTGGAGGCGTGTGGTGGGGAGGCAGATAATCTCTCTGTCTCGGGACATTTATATGGCTACTCTGAAGGTTTTGATAAATGATAGACCAAGATTATGTAGGACAAGAATTATTGCACCTAGAAGTGAAATCTAGTTACTCTGGTTGAATGCAGACTGATTAACAGCAAGTAGTACCATTGCAGAGCAGGTTAGGGTAGGAAATAAAAAACAAAAACCAATTCTCTCTTCAATTTAAGCTACAGGAGTATTCAAATAGATACATATAACTATCTGAGCTAAGATTTAGCTAGGATTAGGGATGTTAATTTAGATTAATTAACTAATCGAATAGTAGTTGATGGGATTTCCATCAACTATTCTATTAGTCTATAAGGGCGCCTCCACCTTTGAACTGTAGCAAGAGCCCTACTGGGCTCTTGCTACATTTCAAAAGGAAGGGCTGCAGGGAGCGCAGGCTCTTGTACATTTCAAAAGCAGAATCGCAGCAGAAGCGGCACAAGCAGAGACTGCTTCAGTCACTGCTTGCGCCATTTCCACTGTGCCTCTACCTCCCCTGCTCCCCTCAGAGACGGTATGGAAAGAGGCACCAAGAGGCACCAAGGGAGCGACTAGTCACATCACTTGTCGACTAGTCGCTTACATCCCTAGCTAGGACATGGGCTGACATACCACCTCTTGTGAAGAATCCCATGGGATCTTTGCTTTATTAGTGGTAAACTCATTCATAGGTTTCCCACTGCTATGGCACTTGTAGTTTTGAACCAAGCTAAACTCTGTCTAGCTCATGAGACATGGTAAGATCTCAGTCGAGGCAGCGTTCCTTGTAAGCTGTGTGCTTGTGCGGTCCCATAGGAGAAATTCAAATGTCACCCAGCTGACTAGTAGAGCACCCACAGTTAGGTTTTGTGTTTCTGCTGGTGGAGCACATTCACACATGCCTTAGTGCACAGAAAGTTTATTCTGCACATGGATGATAAAAAGAATTGCACGTGGCTGGAAAAGATGAGAAGGAACATTGGCTTGGGGTATCAACGCTGCATGCATTGTAGCTGACAGGCTTTGTTTTTAATTTTAGTAAGAACATTTGTTGGTGAAGTTCTATTGAAACTGAACACGACTCATGGGAAGTATTCTGAACTCCGTGTAATTGAAGATGAAATAATAACAATGGTAAGTGTCTTCTCTGGAACATTATAACTTATGTAAGACTTTAACATGGCAGTGTGGTCACATCACCAGCTCTGAGAGAGCTTTCCCAGCGCTCTAGGTAAACCACCTCCATGAGGGGAGAAGCTAACAGCACTGGCAGCCTCTTTACACTGGTACTTAGAAGCGCTGTAACTGTGTGTGTGTGTGTGTGTGTGTGTGTGTGTGTGTGTGTGTGTGTGTGTGTGTGTGTGTGTGTGTGTGTGTGTGTGTGTTTCACACCTCTGAGCAAGAAAGTTAGGGTATGTCTACCTAGCAGCGTTATTCCGAAATAACAAAGAGCATGTCTACACTACAAGCCTTTATTTTGAAATAAAGTCAAGTTGGAGGACTTGTTACTCTGACTCCTGTAACCCTCATTTTATGAGGAGTAAGGGAAGTCGAAGGAGGAATGTTTTTCCTTTGACTTCCTGCTGTGTAGACAGTGCCTAAAGCTGAGTTAAGCTATTTCGACTTCAGCTACGCAATTGAGATACCTGAAGTTACTTAGCTTAATTCGACTTTAGCCCTGCTGTGTAGACATACCCTTACAGAGCAGTAACTTGCCAGTGTAGACAAGCCCTAACTGTCAGGGTAGTTAAGTGCTGCAATAAATTACCTAGGGAGGTTGTGGAATTTCCATTGTTGGAGATTTTTAAGAGAAAGTTAGACAAACACCTGTCAGGGATGGTCTAAATGGTGCTTGGTCCTGCCATGAGTGCAGGGTCCTGAACTTAGAAGACCTCTTGTGGTCCCTTCCATTGCTACAATTTTATGATTTTGTGTGGGAAGAAAAAATGAATCCGCTCCTTGGGGCAAGATTTGTCTTTCGATTCTGTTTGTGTGGCACCTCGCTCAGTGGTGTCCTCTCGTCTATGTCCAGAGCTCCTGGTTGCTACGGCAATACAAATAAATGATAAGAATGCTGCATTCGCAGAACAGCTCACATAGGGGTAACATTGGATAATCTGCATGTAGCTGAATAATACTGGCTGGTGTTCATGCTGTTCCAATCTAAGTTGCCCACCTGTGGGAAGGCAGAAACCATTGTGGTTCACCCACCTGAGAGCCAAGTTCCACCAGTGAGATATGGAACAAGAAAGGATCACCTCAGCTTTTCCTTCATGCCCATGGATGGGCGTTATTAGGTGTGGAACTTGAATTATTAGCTCCTGTTTTTCTTCCTTGGCTTGAAGGTTGACTTGCCTAGGCAGGAGCTAAGGATGGGTGTTTAGGCTGATATGTATATTCAAAGACCTGTGTATTTTTTAAATCTTAGTTCAGCCTGCAATACATTAAAACCTCAGTGGAGAGGCCCTGATTCAAGGAGGCTGAGCGAGGCTAATGGAGGTAGTATATTGACATGGATGACCCTGTAATATAGAAAGTGCACAAAGCTGATGAAGCTTATTCTGACTGGGCTTTGAATGCCTATTGGCTAGCTTGAGTGCCCGTCCCCCTAGTGGTTTGTTATGTTGCTGTTTCCAATTTCAAGGTTCTAAAGAGCTTTTTTTGCAGGTTCTGAGGCAAACCAATAAAAGCAGGGCCAATAATGCTGGGTTCCCACAGTTTCACCATAAATTCCAACCTGGTGTTGACGTTGCGTGGAAAAATAACTGTGGCTATGACTACGCGATGAGTTTGGTTTGCAATTCCCCCTGCTTCCATGCACGTTCTCCACGACTCTCGTCAAGCTAGCACAGACGTCGCTAGGGGTTTAGCTGGGGGGAGCTCAGGCAGCAGTGGCATGGCATAGCTGTGCCAGACATGTCCCCACCAGTTTCCGGTGGGTTTATTCTCGGCACAGCTAAACCATGCCTCCGCGACTGCTACCGTGGCTACCCAGGTATTGAAACATGCATAGCTCAATACAAGCTACTGTGAGTTTGTGTGTGCAAGCAGGGAAATCACACTCCTAGCTCATAGTGGAGTCCTCCAGTCATACCAGGGATAGTTCTCTTGCCTACTGTCTATTCGTATTTATCTTTGCACGAGTTAGGTCAACTTTTGAGCAGACTGAGGTCACAGCAGTTCCCTGTGCTTCTTAACCAAGCAAGAAGGCTTGTCTGGTGACACAGCCAAAGCAGCAGGAAGATAGAATTTCACTCACCATGATATTGATTAAACAGACTCATGAGAAATCAAAATAAATGACTGATTATGAGGCTCTTTCCGTGCGTATGGCATTCAGGGGGAGGCACCTTTGAAGATGAGCACTGTTCTGAATACGGCCTTCTACAGGCCTCTTTCCCCACTGCTTCGCTGGATGATCTTTCCCCTTTGTGCTTACTGCACAGCAGGCCCCGGACAGATGCTCATTTTTATAAACCATAAGAGTTTGCTCGGGTCCAAAGCTGCACAATGGTAACTTCATCCTTCCCTTGCTGACAAGACAAAGGCCTCTCTGTCTTGCTGAAATAACAGGCTGTTGCAAAGGTTAAAAGAATCCTGTTTAATTCACAGCCAGTAATAGAATGGCCATTCTTTCCTGCAGCTGAACATGTCTCTTTCAACGCTACCTGGCTATTACAACTCAGAAGTTAAAGCTATAAGGTAAGGCATATAATACATGTTTTTGCTGGGGATAGGGGAAAACCAGCCTCTTTGATCTGAATAGCCTCAAACTTTGGTGAAGTTCAGCTCTGGATTCAAACGTTACAGCTGATAAGATAGATGCAATGTTGGAACTGGGAGCAAAGAACACTTCAGTACTCTGCTACTGACTTGCTTTGTGGCCTTGGCCAAGTCACTTACCGCCTGATTTTCACAAATGCTGACCCCAGTTCCCAGTGCAGTCAATGAAACCTGTTTTCAAAATCAAGTCATTAATATTAAAGGCCTAACTTTGCCCCTGAAAAATATGAGTATCTCCTTTCATTGGCTTTATTATGAATTATTTGAATCCCATTGGGGACAGAATTAGTTTTAAATGTATGTATGTATTTGTCCTATCTGTAAAGTGGGGATAATATAGGGCAGGGTTGTTATGGAGACTGTGCTAATGTTTGGACAGTCTGTTCAATATACGGAGAGTGTTGTGTGCAAGCTATGTATTACTGGTATTAATAAGAGCAATCAGTGAAATAAAATGCAAAACAATGATGCATAGGTATATTTTTGGCAGGGAGTCCAATTCTGTCCGAGTTTCAGTCCAAGCTACCTTCTCTTTGATATCCAATGTGACATTCGCTGACATTTTGAGCAGTGTAAAAAGCTACATTAGAGCATGCAAAACTCCTGCTGAAACCTGCCAGCTCATCTCCAGCTTTATGCCGCTCCACAGAGGTAAATAACATCTGGATTGATCGTAACCAATGTGGAAAGTAATCAGCATTTTATTTGTTTATTCTTAAAGTGACTGTGGCTTTCTGAAAAGTCTCTTTCAAATGTTTATCTCATTTAACTGGAAGTCATCTTAAAGCCCCCTCACCAAAACAAGATTCTGAATTTTAAATTTTATCTTACCCACATGTGTGAGAAATCTACCTCTTTGTGGAAACATTACATGGGCAAAAGACATTACGCAACACAGAATTACAATCACTGTGTATGGTCCTTTCATCTTTAGGGTACAACAACATTGAACTCAATCCAGATTAAAAAACAGGAGACTTATTCTAATCACATGGTTTGAACCAATCAAATTTATCCCAGTGCAGGGCTTATGCTGCTAAAAAGGGGTAAGGTGACAGCTAGTGAGGTTTATAGTGAGACAAGTCCTTCCAGCCAATTTGATTTGAGCATTTATTGGCTGCTATAGATAACCTCTATGTTCTGGAGGTTGGGTTTTTCTTGATGCCAGATTCCAGCAGGAATGCAAATATCCATGGATATCTGCAAATGTGCAGGGTTCTCAATACAAAATTTGTATCCGCATCCATATGAGTTGTGGATATCCACAGATATGAAGCGGATAGCTGGAGATTTGTAGGGCTCTGCTAATATCTGTGTTCAAATATTGACCCTCATAGTAAGTAAATTATATATTTAGTGTAGATATGGGCAAAAATCTCATCCAGGTTATCAGATCTCCAAAGCTGGAAAGGGTTAGATGCAGGATTTCAGTTCATGCCCATTACATTATTCTTTGTAATTTGCATTGTGGTGGTGGCTTGGAACCACAAACATAAGACCAGAACCCCATTGTGTTGAGTACTATACAATCACATGACAAAAAAGAGTTCTATTTTATATGTATTGGCCGATCAGTGTTTGTGGTGTTTGTATGTGTGTGATGTTTATGTGTGTCATGTGATTGAACAGTACTCAAAAATATGGTCAGCTATAGAATTCAGATCCTGGTTTTGGTTCCTACCGTTCCCTATGTGTTTGGGCCAATTTCTGCTGGAGGGACTGCAGCATCAGGTCCTGTGTGTGTTTTTATCTCAAAAGGGAACAAATATTATCAAAGAAAACAGAGAAAATATTACCTGGCCCAGTGTGATATATGGGGAAAGCTGCCGATCAGCACGCATAACCATGTATTTACAAGGATGTGCTGATATTGTTGATGTCTTTATGGTAGTTGATGGCTTGTGTAAACAGAAGGACCCTGAATGCGACAGAGAAACTTCAGAATGTTCCGACCGGAATGGCATTGCAGTCTGCCAGTGCAAGAGAGGCTACTTTAAATACAACAAGATGGATCATTCCTGCAGAGGTGTGGTTCTTTTCGCAGCCAGATTTGCTTTGGTGCTTGCTTAATATGATGTTTCCTGTTTAAATGATTTTCACACATGTGTTTTTGTATTTCTTTGCTTGCTAAGCAGCTCGGAGCTATGAATAAATAGTAACAGCTTAGATTTCTTCTTTTTGGATATGGGGCTTTACAGTAGAAGTTGAAGATATTCCCTCTCACTACAGTAATCATAATATTATCACTTTCTGGAGCACGCTGAGCAAGTCCAAAAGATCCAGTGTAAAAGAGACGAGGGGTTGGAATGCCTGCGGCAAAAGTTCAGTGGCGTAGTGCATCAATAACATAGCACACTTATTTGTGTTTCTCCTTTGTCTGCACTCCAGAGGAAGTAAAGATAATTGTTTTAAATTCACAAGCTGTATTTATGTATCCTTAGTATTTTGAAACGACTGAGTAGCTGAGAGGGAGTGGACATTTATTTTATCATAAAAAGGGTCATAATGGATATTTAAATACAAGAGCAAATTTCTCCTTACAGAGCTGTTTTGCCGGATTTTAAATAAACTGTGGCCTGTTTTGCTCTGGCAGCGGTCAAACTAAATATACATAGGTTCAGGGAGCCCACTGGCCCTGATTTCGAGGGTTATAGTGCACTCTTTGTTTCTGACAGTGACTTCAACTTGCTAGATGCTGTATAAATGTGTGGGAAGAGTTTCCCTGCTCCAAAGAGCTCAAGTGTACAAAAGGTCACACAGACAGAGAGGGAAAGAGGGTATGCAGTGGCCAGTTGGTTTGTTTTGATAATATTACAATCTGTAGGAGACCTTTGGGAGCCTTGGATGGGGACCCAGGAGTCCTAGGGTCCAACCCTGGCTCAGCCATTCTGACTGTGCCTCTGTTTCCCGGCACAGCCTTTGTTTGCAAGCTCTTAGGGCTTGTCTGTATTTACCAGAAGATCGACGCTCTGGAGGTCAACCTGCTGGTGTTCAATTTAGCTGGTCTAGTATAGACCCATCGAACACCAAGGGCAGCTCCCTCTGTCATCCGGTACTCCTCCTTTTGTGCGGAGTAAGGGACACTGACGGGAGCATTTGTTCTTGTCGGCCTCCTGCAGTGTGGAGGCCTCCACAGCTCGGCTTAAGGCAAGCCGACTCCACCTACGCATTTTGCATAACTGAAGTTATGTACCTTAAGCTGACCTTCCAGTTCCATTGTAGACCTGGCCTTAGAGACCAGTATAGCTCTTGTAATATTTGTGTGCAGCGCCTAGCACAAAAAAGCCCCAATCTCAGTGGGGATCTACAAGTGCTTTTGTAAAACAAATGAACCCTTTGTGAATGTATACATGTGTGTGAGTAGGGGGTATTTTTGTTAAGATACGTTGACTGTTCCCAGATAGTGCTTAATCTTGCCATCCTTAGCTGGCTAGGTTCTTGTCGACAGCACAATAAAAACACTGTATCAAACCACACTAAACAATTCTAATCAAGTCTGCAGTGGCTTTGAGGTAAGCTTAAAACCCTCTAATCTGCCTTCGCTGAAGAATGTGTGATACTGTTTCCCTGCTTAGCTCTGGTACCTGGAATGGGATCAGGATCAGCAGCAGCATTGGCATCTAACAGGAACAAAGGGGAAGAGATGGGATGTGTGAAACCCGCATAAATTAACATCTAGTTTTTATTTCAGTAGGTTCCTGTCAGAGAAAATAGCGTTACTTTTTTTCCTCTGAGAATAGAGGAAGGTGGATGTCAGAGATGATGAAGAGATTTTGTGTGTGTGTGTGTGTGAGAGAGAGAGAGAGAGAGACAATAAGGATGGTCCAGTGGTTAAGGTGAGAGCTAAGTTTAGTTTTTTGCACTGCCAGAGGCTTCCTGTATGACCTTGGTCAAGGCACTTCATCTCCCTGTGCCTCAGCTTCCCACCTGCAAAATGGGGGTAATGAAACCTCTCTCTCCCCTATCTGTGCTCAAATAGTATGGTAATGGGGGCTTTATAACTACCTCAGATGGGATGGGATCATTTGGTTCTCATTCCATCTGTAATATAAATAGGTTACTTTATTGGTCAAGGGACTCTCAGCAGAGCAATACCAGACACTCCATCACGTTGGTTATGATAAAATGAGCAGGACAGTCAGGTGCCACACATTTTAGACAGGGTGACATCTCCATGAGCTTGCAAATGGCACAGGTGAAATTTGGATTAGGGCAGTTGGCCTTTTACATAGCACTGTGCTGAGGGGAACTTTACCTCCATGTTGTCAAGAGCTGGAGGCAGAGTGGGGTGCCATCTTCTGTAGTGACCCGCCTGAAGCGAGAGTGGGGCAAGATCTTTAAAAAGAGGTCTTGATTTGAGCCTGAATTTTGAGCCTGGATTTTCAAGTGCTCAGCGTTTGTAGTGGGGGCCAGATTTGTGACACAGCTGTGTTACCCGGTTGTATGATCCAGATTTTCAAAAGGACTTGGCAGCCAGCAGCACCCAATTTGACATTTACATTTTGACATTTTTTTCCCAAAGAGTGCCAGACACAAGGTGCTGAGCTCTTAGAAACAAGCCCCTTCCACTGGTGCATAGGAAAGGGACTGAGGGGTCTGAAAAACTGGCCCTGAGTGTGGGTGCTGAAAATGTAGCCCGTAGCATGTTCAGTGCTCACTAGTGGTAATTCTAATTACAGTGTTTGTCTCTTCCTGTGGGAAGTGCCTATTGTGCGGTGCCACCTGGAATCCTTACAGGAAGGTGGGTGTGACTTGGCAAGCAAAAAAGGCCTGGTGAATGGTCAGGAGCAAACCTCCAGCTTCCCAACAAAAAGCTAACGCCCACTTGTGGGAAATCTGCTGCCTGGACCACGGTGGTAATCCCGGCTCCACAAACATCTAGTATAGTGAGGTTTAAGGTGGGGATTTCAAAGCTGCCTAAAAGAGCTTGAAAATCTCAGCCTAAATACAATTCGAACGTACTTCCATTCATCTCCAGGTAGCCCTGTCCCCATCCTTCACTGGACTGCAAACCTGCAGGGTGGATGAAGAAAATGCCACTACAGGCGCGCCGTGTTGGCTTCTACAGGTTGCATTTTTCTCAGTAAAACCGAGGACCCCTGTGTGAGCAGAGAGAAAGTTCTGAGCCCTTCCTCCCATCCAAGGACCTGCAGGCGTTCAGTGGGTGAGGGAGCTCAACCTGGACAAAAAGAAATCCAGAGTGAAAAGTCAAGAGGACTGGAGTTGAAAATTCTGTTTGGCTGCAGGCCCCCTGTAGTTTTTAATAGCCGCCCCTCCTTCCACCATGGGAGATTCATAGCATAGGCATTGTTTGACTTCTGTATCTGGTGGGCAGCCCCAGTCAGGTGAAGGTTCAATTCCAAGGTTTGTGGTTTGGTTTGTCCCCTTTGCCCCCGCCGCCTTCTCCAGACAAAACCATGTTTAGATTTCAGAATAGCCAGTAATAGTTAAAAGCACGGAGAGGGGAGTGGCAGGGTGAGCTTTCTCTGAAGCACATTTAAAGGAACCAGGGAAAGGTGTGGGAGGGGAAGCAGCATGGCAGGAAGGGGAGAGCAAATGGGTAGTGAAAGGGAAATAGAAGCAAAGAGTTCTGCAGCTCTGCATTACATTTAAAGAACCCTAGGAGCACAGAAATGGTGCATTCAGGACCTGCTCCTGCCCTCTACGTGATAGTTTTCCCATCAATGTACCTGGAGAATTTTTTTTGCACAAAGTGGTGGGTGCACTAACTGCACACCCGTGCAACTGCATCCCTGTGGGTGAAGGATTGGCATCAGGTTGGACCACAAAATCGGCCATTACTTCCCCACTCCCCAAGTAGCAGAAGAGTGCTAAGGCTGTGTAAGCTATGCTAATCATTAGGTTGCAGTCACCTTTGTGGCGCATAGCCTGGGAGATAGGGTTCCCCCAACAATAGGGTTCTGTAATCTAGTTCCGTATGAACAAATCGCTCAATCTCTGCTCTTCTGCTGACTCCTCACTATTGTGTACAAGTCAGATGTACACATATAATTTTGTATTTACTTGCGTGATGCCCGGGTATCTGGTTAACTGAGACACTTATCACTTGTCCTCCTACTTGAGGACTCTTCCTTGATTTTATAAAAATAATAAATCTAATATAAAGAATTGGATGGACTGACTTAATTATGAATGGTGATTGGCAACTAAATATCCAAAAAATTACAGTTGTGAGATAATGAAAAATGGTTTAAAAAAAACCAGAGTGGCATAAAAGGAAAATGGAAGCAGCATTAAAAATAATATAAATAGAAAATGGAAAAAATGGAAAGTTGATAGCAATGAAAATAATTGGTAAAGGAAGGAAAAGGATACAAGGAGAAATCTAAGGCCAGAAGAGCTAAGGACAATAGAAGGCAGTTTAAGTATTTCAGGAATTATGAAGCCCTAATAGTGGAATTGGTCCATTATTAGATAGAAATGGTAGAACTGTTGAGCAGAAAAGGCTGGAGTGTTCAGTAAATAGCTCTATTCTAGGGAAAATCAAATAATGTATTCATATCACCTGATGAAATATTTTTCATTCCAACTGCCCCTTTTCTCTTCAACCCATCAGTGACTCTGGAGGAGGATCTTCATTTTAGCAGACAAAATATAACAAAAGTCAATTGCTGAAAATTGCAAATAAACAAATTTAGATAAAAATTGAATTAGACGCATTTTAGATTAAAATGACCTTTAATGAGTAACACAATTTTGAACAGTCAGCGTAAGTAACTATTGGAAATATTTTCCAGTGGTTGTAGTGGAGTCTCCATCACTGAAAATTTTAATATCAAGATTGGAGGTGTCCTCTAGTAAAACCGAACCGTTGGATTGGAAATAGAAATTAATTCAGGGAACTCTTATAGCCTGTGCTATGCAGGAAGCCAGAGAAGATGATCACAGTGGTCTCTTCCGGCCTTTAAATTGATGAAACTTTCAATTACTATTGGTGTTAGGGGACCCCTCTGCTACAGAATTCTCCTGGTGTACTGTGATGATGTTGCCAACACATCTTAAATGGGTACCAATTAATGTCACATCATTTCATTTTTTTTTCTTGTCAGCTGTCTGAACACAGAGAGACAGCTTGGTGAACAGAGTTATAATCATCTGGTTGTACAAGAACTTTAAAGGCATTCCATAGGTTGCAAACAGCATACAAAAATCACAGAGCTAGGAGACAAAAGTTTTGTCAGTTGTTTTGCTGTGGTTTGACAGTAGCCTTCATTAGTCAGTAGTGTTTAACAATATGTAGGCTTTTCCTAAAGCATAGCTTGGAGTCTTATTACAGATTTCACATGCTTTCTATTCTGCTTTAAGGTGGAAATCCTAATTACAAAGTGTTGGCCCAGAGGCTTAACATGTGCACAAGAGGCCAAAGCTGTGTGACTAGATCGATCACATCACGATGAGCCAGTGCAATTTCAGAACACAAGAAAATGATGCATTTGGACTCTGAAAAGTAATAGAAGGAGTGGTGACTCACTGCACACTTTGTCCAATCATCAATCTTCGCTTAGGCCTTAGAGAGAAACCTGCAACTTGACCTCCAACAGAGAAAGAGCTCAATGTGACCAAATCGGAATGAAAAATAAAAAGTAGAAATAAAAGTTTCAAAACATCTGTTTGGGATCCGTTGAAATGCTCTGCTCGGATAGAATCGAAACATGGTTCTGCTTCTGACTTTGGAAAATATATAGACCCTTCAAAAACGGTCATTTCACACTAAAAAAGCTTCATTTCCAATATTTTTAAAACAAGATGTCGTTGAAATTGACATGTTCCTGCAGAAAGTTTTGATTTCAGTGAATCAAATCCATAAAACATATCACATGTTCCATAAAACATATATGTTTAATGGAACATATCACATGTTCCATAAAAGCGTACCCTCTCAAATGATGGTCTGAGGTGCCAATCCAGCCATGCATTTAAGCAATCAAGTGGTCCCACTGAAGGCGGGGGGGGGGGGGTAACAATGTGGCTCACCCCTGTAAATGAAGTAAGTCCAGCACCCCAGTGCCAGGACAGGTGCTCCCATTTGGCCAATTAAGAGGGCAGAGCAGCACATGGATGCTATAAAGGGTCACAGAGAGGCCTAGTGAGAGAGAGACAGAGACTGGAGGAGGTCTCTGGGAAAAACAACAGAGCTGTCTGCAGGCCCTCCCTGGAGAGAAGGAGGAATTATCAGCAAGCCCACGAAGGAGCTAGCCTGCTGACTTTGCAAGAGCTGAAGCCAGGGCCAGAAGGCTGAAAAGAGCTGAGGGCTAGAGAGCCAGTGGAGGGGCTAATAGGGCAGCCTTCCTGAGCCAAAAAGCCATGGCTAGAGAAGGCTGGAGAGAGCTGAAGGCTCAGGGCAACAGAGGGAGATACCTGCTGGCTCTCACAGCTGGAGAGCTGAAGTCAGAGGGCCAGAAGGCTGGGAATGAGGTGTCATGAGGGATGCTGGAGCTATACAGGGCAGGGGCCTGGCAAGGAATGGTGGTGCTGTACCAGAGGGCCAGAAGGCTGGGAATGAGGTGTCGTGAGGGATGCTGGAGCTATACAGGGCAGGGGCCTGGCAAGGAATGGTGGTGATGTACCAGAGGTCCGGGGAATGGTAAAAATAGATGCATGAGATTTTTAAATAAATGAACCCCAGAAGGGCTATTTGTATGCAGAAAAACTGTTTGGGAATCTGAAGGAGGGAAACCGAGGCAGGAGTGCTTGTTAGGCCGTGGCCTGCCACCAGAGGGCGCTGCAAACAGACACTGCCCTAAGACGGGGCTAGTTTTGTGCATAAAGTCAACCAAGGGCCAAACTGATAGCAATTGGAGTGTGTGATCTGGTCACTGAGTTCCTATTATTGTCTATTGTTGTAGCACCCAGGAGCCTCATTCATGGATCAGGACCATTGTACTTAGCTTCTTTGATAGGGGGCCTTTAAAGGATCAGGAATGCCAGAAATAATGCCCAGCTCCTTGTTAATATGAGTCTGTGCTGCTATACATGGCAGTGAATGTGGACCTCTTCTTTGTCGTATGTTGCATTCCTCACCTCGCACTGGGAGCAGTGGCTCCTGGATTCCTTCACCCCCAGCACTGTCTAAGATTATATATTAACAGGCCCAGCTACTTGACATTTAGGCTTTGTTTTGATTGCAGCTTGTGCGTGTGTTGGAAGCATCTCAGCTCTTTTCCCTGTCTTTTCTTCTCACACTCTGTAGGTTCCAGGGGTGTATCTACACTGCAATATAAGCCCATCCTGGATCCCTGGTTCCAAGCTAACTCCCCCTTGCATCTATACTGCAACTGCACTAACCCAGGGCTAAAAGGCAGGCTCCCAGGACCTTGCAGAGCTGGAGGCTGCAAGCTCAAGTTAAACTGGGACCCAGGATCCAAGACCTATTGCTGTGCAGTGTAGATGCAGCTCCACACCACCACTCCAAAGAGAGTGCAGGGAATTAGCTGAACATAAGAACGACCATACTGGGTCAGACCAAAGGTTCATCTCACCCAGTATCCTGTCTTCTGACAGGGGGAGTGCTTCAGAGGGAATGAACAAAACAAGTAATGAACAAGTGATCCAGCCTCTCCTGTCCATTCCCATCATCCTGTCAAGTTTGGTCTAATTATGACTTAGGTCTGGTCTACACTAACGAGGCATATCATATAACTACATCGCTCACAGCTGTGAAGAATCCACACCTCTGAGTCACATACTTACACCAACCTAACCCTCCCTGTAGACAGCGCTTTGTCGGTGGGAGAGTTTCTCCCACCAACATTGCTTCTGCTTCTTGTGGAGGTGGATTAACTAAGCTGACAGGAGCGTGCTCTCTCATCGGCTTAAAGCATTTTCATTAAAGCGCTACAGCAGCGCATTTGCACCGATGCAGCACTTTAAGTGTAGACGTGCCGCAAGTCCTGCTCTGAGTGCAAAGGATGCTGTTTTGGGTGGTTGGCTGAAGTCCTTTCTCATTCTAATCTTCTGTGAATCTATGACGAACGCAGGGGTGGCCAACCCGTGGCTCACGAGCCACATGCGGCTCTTCAAAGGAAAAATTGTGGCTCCCGCACCCGCGGCTCTTCTCACAGTCCCCTGCTCTGACCTTTTTTCCTTGTCTGTGCAGGGCGCCGCTTGGTTTAGCAAGATCTGACGCTGCGGCCGACAGAAGCCTGCTTGGGCCACACGCGGCTCTTAAAGAGGCAGTGTTTTGTTATTTTGGGGGGCGGGAGGGGGGGAGTTGTTTTTGTTTGTTTTTTTGCGCGACAACTTCTTTCCCTCGGCTCTTTGCACTGCATCCGCCACTATTTTGGCTCTTCGCTGTAACGGATTGGCCACCCCTGGATTAGAGCTTCTAGCTACAGCAGTAGAAATAGTGACTATACACCTGCTTATAGTTCACCACTGAGGGGTGCTCATCCCCTTTCTCTTTAATTTTCTAGCTTGTGAAGATGGATACAAGCTTAATGAAAATGAGACCTGTGTGAGGTACAGTGAGCTCTGTTTCTTAACCTAACCCCTTCGCTCCTCCCCCCTCACTCTCAGTACTGCTTTGGTAACATGTTGCCACAACTAAGGCTCAGATGTTTAAAACTCATAGTTCTTTCCTGTTACAGGTGCCCATTTGGCTTAGGGGGATTCAACTGCAGAAACCGTAAGTACAGAACTTCTTGTCCTTTCAAATTATTTTTTGTTGGGGCACAAATAGGTCTTCTGTTTCTGTTCTGTTTTTGGCCTGGGCTGTAATCAGAATGCGTTGCTTTTCTAATTTTCTTTGGATCATCATTACCAGCATCACTAATTAAAAATTCCTATCCTTTTTGTGAAATGGAGCTCTGACCCCAGGCTAGAAAGTTGGTGTAGTGAGTCTTATTGCTGAAACAGCTGTGGGCATTGGCTCAACATTAGAGCGTGTCAGAAAATTCCAAAAATGTGGATGAGGGAAGTCCCAAATTGGGACAAAATGTTGAAATTTCAAAATTTTTCTCAGAACAGAAATTTAAAAATCATTTGATTTAAAAGCATCTTGTAGTGTCATTTAATCAGATCAAAACATTAATAATATAGATGTCAAAGCAACATGAAGCAAATAAGAAAATTTTAACAAATAATTTCAAAATTTTAACATTCAACCTTTTGTTGAGATCTTCTTCCTGAAAAAGTTTCATTTGTGATCAAACTGACTTTTCCAAAGGAAGAGTGTTCCATCAGTTTTTTGACCAGCTCTAATTAACATTATTATACAAATGACTCCTTGGAGGCCTTCTATGCCCACAGATAGTTTCGTAGACTTTAAGGTGAGAAGGGATCATTGTGATGCCTGTTCTGACCTCCTGAACGTTGCAGGTCACAGAACCTCACCCACCTGTTACTCCTGTAACAGACTCCTCCTACCCTCTGGCTGAGTTACTGTCACTGAAGTCCTCAAATCCTGGTTTAAAGACTTCAAGCTATAGGGAACTCACCATTTTCCCTACTTTAAACCTGCAAGGGACCCATACTGCAGCAGAAGGTGCAAAAGTACAGTCAGTCATGAGCTGATTGCTGCTGCTTAAAGGTGATCTCCTGAAGTGAATTGGCAGACTTTTCATTGCATGCCTCTCGCATGTTCATAAGTACAAACTGCCCCAAAGAGGGGGCCTGTTTTTCCATGTCTAATAGTTCCATTTTTCTACTCTATCCTCCAAAACTCCCCAACTTCAGGTAAATCTACTTGACATAATTTAATGTCCTATTCAATTGTTATTGGATAAAAGAAGAAAATTCCAAATCCTTCTGCATGATGGATAGATAGGTAGCTATATCGCGGAACACTTACTTAAATATGTATAAGCATGTTACCATTTCTAAGTGAGTGAGGTCTCCTGTGGTTTTTTTTTGTGTTTAGCATATCAGCTAATCACCGTGGTGATTGCAGCTGCAGGAGGGGGACTTCTGCTTATCCTGGGGATAGCACTGATCATTACTTGCTGCCGGTAGGTATCATAAATCAGATAGTGGTCTGAAGATAGTGGATGGCACAGGACTTAATGCCTCAAGCAGAGGACACAATCTAGTGTGAAGCATGGATTTAGGGGAGATATCGAGGGATAGATTGTACGTACACATAAGAGAAAATTGTTTTTCCCTCCAGTAACCAGCCCAAGTAAATTAGCTTAGAGTTGGGAATGAGTCATTGGGATGGGCAGGTAAAGGAATCCTGCCTGCTCCAAGCCAAGAAGCAGCAAAAGAACAGCCTTGCAATGGTGTCTGCAGTTAAGATGAAAGAAACCATGTACACAGTTGGAAAAACTAGAGGATTTAGGGTAGTTCTCTCCCCCTTGCCCCAGCCCTGCTCCCTGCTCAGACAGCCTGTTCATTGCCATGTAGGAAGTCTCTGCAGAGCTCGATTCCATATCACATGTGAAGTTCAGACCTCTGTACAGCTGTCAAGTGCTTCCTCAGTTTGGCACCACTGATTTACCCTGGCGAAGAGCCTTTCTGTACCTATGGAATGGGTACAACCCTTGATTTGTGCCAGGGCAGGGCTGAGCCCTGCACCTCTAGGCTTGGCAGTTCATAGCCCCAGCTTATCTGGGCTTGCTGCGTCAGTCATGAAAGTTTAAAAAAAAATGCATGAGGCCTGCTACCTAATAGCTTGAGCCCCTCTTTCATTATAAATTAAGCACTGAAAGGGAGGCAGGATTTACCCCCATGGTTAAACAGAATTGTACTCAGTATATTTAATGTAGCACTTTACAGTGTTAATTAGGCTGTACTGAACTTCTGTGATGTACACAAGTATTGATACTGTTTCTGTTGGTGGACAGCAAGATTGTATCAGGGCTCACACCAACTGTCTAAGGCATTGATCCAAGCAGTTTTCAATGTACAGGCTAAATCTCTCAAATCCAGAACTCTCTGGTCTGGCAACGTCCGTGGTCTGGCCTGATTTTAGTTAGTGTGATGTCCACTTATCCTCGGTGTGGCTAAGTTTCCTGCGGTCCCATAAAGTTTGTTTACAGCCACCAATCCTGGCTCTTGGTGTTCTGTGCTGTTATTTAGTTCTCATTTACCCCTAACTTTCTTCTTAGAGCCCATTAAGCAGTGGAAGTGTTGGCAATGCTGCTAAATAATATTGACCTCCTTTGGTCTGTCAAATTCTCTGGTTCAGCACCGGTCAGGTCCTGAGGGTACCGGATTAAAGAGGTTCAACCTGTATCTATAAAAGATGTCTATTCAAATGTACAGAAACTTGAGGAGCTTGATTCTCATGTTTTTGATGACCTATTCCTGACTGTTGAGACTTCCATGGCTCTTGCATGAACCAAGATTCAAAAATTCACTGATTTTTTTTTTAAGGCCAAACGGGACCATTATGATCATCTGACCTGACCTCCTGTGTACAACAGGGCATAGACTCACCCAGTAATTCCTGCATTAAGCCCATACTTCTGTTTGGGCTAAAGTCCATCTCTTTTAGAAAGACATGCAGTCCTTAGATAAAGACTTCATGTCATGGAGAATCCACCTTGTCTCTAGGTAAGCTGTTCCAGTGGTTAATTACCCTCACTGTTAAATCATTTCAGCCTTCGTCACAGGTTTAGGCTTGTCTGCTTAGGAAATCCTGTTAAATGTGCACCAGTGTGAACCCTAACTATGAACAAGGAAAGCTGCCATTTTTACACTGGTGCAATTTATTCCCACGATAAGCTGCACTGGAGAAAAATGGGGCTTTCTTAGATTATGTTATAACAACAAGATAGCAAGGTCAGTTTTGCCTTTTCACTTTTTTTTTTTTTAAACAGGAAGAATAAAAATGACATAAGTAAACTCATCTTTAAGAGCGGGGATTTCCAAATGTCACCATATGCTGAATACCCCAAGAATCCTCGAGCACAGGAGTGGGGCAGAGAGGCCATAGAAATGCAAGAAAATGGAAGCACTAAAAACCTGCTGCAGATGACGGATGTATATTATTCGGTATCTATCCCTTGGTTCTGTCTATATTTTCTCCTCTGTCTGATGGTCCAGAGATATTTTATCTTTTCCTACCTGGGATGTGGACCTGTGGCATGTAAGACAAAAGGACAAAGCAAATGACTAAGGTTATGAATAGAGTTTTGGGAGTCTTGCAGGCACGGTTTGAGTCTACAAACCATTACTCATGTGAGTAAGTCTAATGCAGTCAATATGGTTACTCATGCGAGTAAATACTGAAGAATCAAGCCCATATTCTGCAGTAATGTTGTCCAGAAATATAAGAGGACCATGAGCGTTACTTTGATTTGCATTTTCTTTGGCAGGTAAATGATGGTACAGGATGGTACAGAACCTGCACAGGTGCATTGTACAGTAATGAGGCGTCTTCCAACAGGATCAAACCAAAGTTTAATGGGGCACCTCTCACTGAGAGAGAGGATGTGACAATGTAGGCATTACCAAAGATTTTGCTGGCATCCAGATGTCCCTGATAATTTAACATGGTGACTCAGCAGAGTTGTCTTCAAATGGATTTTTTTTCAGAGGCTTCCGTGTGGCATTAGCTTCTCTTTGAAAGTGGAGTTGCCAACGTCTTTCTGGGTTCCCTTAAAAAGTATATTTGCTAGCACACTGTGCTGATGTGTTAGCACTCTTCAAAGGCGTAGCATCTCCCTTTGCATTCACAGTGACTGAGAAAGTGTTTGCTGAACTTGGGTAGCTTCCAGATGCTCTCCCCTCTTAATTACCAGGTGCAAGGGCTAACAATAGTGGTTTTGAGCTAATCAGCTGTTTGGGCCTGTATCCCTTTGTTATTGAGATTTAGTCCAACAAAGTAGCACCCACCTTTAGGATAGAGATAAATGTTCACAATATATTAATGAGCTTCAAAGAGTCCTGCTATTCTACTGCTCTGAGAGAGCACTTCATGGAATCAGAGATGAAGTCTAGGCATGTCCCCGTTGCTTGAAATATTTAAAATTAGACTGGAAAAAAAAAAGCCAAAGAAAATAGCTAGGATCAATCCCGTAATAGCAGGTGGGAAAGATCTGAGAGATGAGCTCAAACCATATTTCCTTATAGCCACTAAAATAACTGTATTCAATCATTGCTTAAAATTATGATGCACATCCTCAGCTAACGTAAATCAACATTTCATTCCCTCTGAAGCACCTGGCCATTGGCCACTGTTGGAAGACAGGATACCGGGCTAGATGGACCTTTGGTCTGACCCAGTATGGCCGTTCCTATATTCTCTTGTAATATAGCTCCATTGACTTCAGTGAAGTTATGCTAATTTACATCAGCAAAATAAATACCTGAAATAAAAGGGAACTCAGACAAGAACTAAAAAAACAAATTCAAGCATGTTTTTGTTTCATCATGTGAGACTGGAGAAAGAAAAGGGTTTAAGGCTACATTTTAAATAGGACTCAGGCCTAAGAATAAGAGCCTTTTGTTTTCTTTTTTTTTATACTATAGCCAACTTGTCTACGAAACTCTGAACTGGAAAGAAATGGACTTTATCCTCCCTACACTGGTTTGCCTGGATCTCGACATTCATGCATCTACCCTGGACAATATAACCCTTCCTTTATTAGTGATGAAACCAGACGAAGAGACTATTTTTAACACAATTATGTGGGAGTGGAAGAGCAACGTAGATATGTGTCCTTGTTTACCAGGTACACTCTGTCACATGACAGTTCAACTGATACCAGTCTTAATCTTCACATACAGGGAGGACTTTGAACTCAAAAGAACACAGAGTCTTGCTGCCTTGAAAACCCATCCGTAGTTGTTGTTGAGTAGCGAAGATGGAAGGGAAGAATGTACCAGTACGCAGATCTATGAAAGACCAAGGTGGAAGTTTATGCAAGTTAGCGTGTGCGTTCCGCTTTTGTCTTCGCCATTGACATCACATCACATGCATTTGTTAATAGATCAGTACAGACCCACAAACATTTGCTCACACTCTAAAATTAATACCACTAGGGAGTGTTTTGTTTACAGCTGTTGTAAAATATTGGTCTGACTACTGTGTGTTTCCTCTTGGCCAACTTTTATGCAAAGATACACTATGGCTATGTCTTGACTACAGGTGGCCTTTTTTCGAAAAAACTTCACCTGTGTCTAGACTGCGACCGCGTTCTTTCTAAATTAAATCAAAAGAACACGGCGGTTTTTTTTACATCGGTAAGCCTCATTTTACGAGGAAGAACGCCTTTTTTCAAAAGAGCTCTTTCAAGAAAAGGCGTTCTTGACCACAAACAGGGCTTTTTCGAAAGAGAGCATCCAGATTGCCTGGGTGCTCTCTCTTGAAAAAGTGGATCACTTTTTCAAAAAAAGTTGTGGCTGTCTAGACAATCTCTTTTGAAAGAAGCTTTTTCAAAAGATTCTTTCGAAAAAGCTTCTTTCGAAAGAAGCGTGTAGTCTAGACATACCCTATGTGCCCTTTCTGGGCAGGAAGTGTATGTTCATTTCAGATCCTTCTCTGCCTTTCTATGTTATGATCTGCTTCCTGTGCAACAAGGGAGCTGGTCTGCCTTCTAAATACTATTTTTCTTTATTGGTGTGTGTCTCTTTGTCAAATGTCTCATAGTGTAACTAAGCACCACAGCTGGCAACACTGGCTGAATTTGTAGGCTGCCATTTTCAAAGGAGTATGGGGGATTTAGCCACACCTCCTTGTTTTAATGGAAAAAGGTACAACTTGATCCCTTGCACTGCTTTGAAAGTCTCTTTTTGTGTTTGGAAATGTATGAACATGACCATGTATTGCCCACCGATCTGCAGTGTTGTTCAAAACTTGTATTATTATATTCAAGTAGGTCACCATAGCAACCTCCAGCAGGGATTTAAAAGCTTTTAAAAAGCAGCAGGATCAGATTAATTATTCATTAATGGAGGAAGAAAGTACAGGAGAGAATTGATGAGGTAGGTCTCATTGCTTTGCAGAAAATGTGGGCAGCCCCCTCATGAACTTCAGGGAGAAAGGGAGCAAAACCAGTAATGCTATATTCCTGGTTGGATTGATGCATCATGAATTTTACACTTGGTGTTGAACTCAGACAGCCACAGTTCCCATGATTTCAGTGGGCGCTAGAGGAGTACTCAGTACATCTGAAAGTCTGGCCTGTTGTGGCCAGTTGACTAAAGGAGAAGCATGAGGCTTTGGGTCACAACAAAAAGGTTGAGGATTTCTGGCTCTCTTTTCCCTATTGGTCCTATTAGCTGGCAATTTGCACTGCAAATGGAGCTGGTCAGGAATTTTTGAATCAAAAAATTTCAACACTTTTTTACCAAATGGCTTTTTTTTTAACAAGCTTCTTGTGCACTGTGTGATTATAAAACATTGGAATGGTCATCAACAAAGTGACATGAAAAGCTACAAAATATTTGTTGTGGAAGCCTTTCTGAATTTTTTTTAATAGGGTCTAACTCAGGGGAAGGCAAATACTGGCCCGGGGGCCACATCCGGTCTGCCAGGGTTAGCTCCTAGCAGGCCCCCACCATTATATTTACCTGCATGGCCACAGCTGCAGCTCCCATTGGCCATGGATCGATGTTCCTGGCCAATGAGCGCTGCAGGAAGTAGTGTCCCAGCCTGCGCTGCTTCCCACTGCTCCTGCTGGCCAGGAATGGTGTTCCGCAGAACAGTGGTTGTTGCAATCGCCAGTACTTGCAGCCATGCAGGTAAATATAGCAGCAGCAGCCCACCAGGGGCTAATCCTGGTGAACTACCACCATGTTATTGCCCACCTCTTTTCTAACTGCTCAGATGTTTCATTCTTGAATAACTCTTTAACTTGTTTCCCCTATCTTGATTGGTGATACTTTGTAGTGAACTCAAAGTATAACTCTAGTTGCTCCTACCTCAACTTCCTTTCCACATGCAAAAATTCTGAACTCGAGCTTGCTAGTGTTTTTCAATTCAAGTGAGCAGGTCTGAGATGGGATATAGACTAGCACTTGAGTCTGCTATTAACATAATCTCTTGACTGTGTGGGTGCTGGCTAGCTCCACCCTAAAGCCACTAACCTTGTAATATCTTCCCACAGTTGCCCCTGTGTGCTCAGAAAAAGCAGACAAGTTCTCCCACAATACATGGGAATAGTAATAGAGATGTAGCCGTGTTAGTCTGGTCTAGCTGAAACAAAAGACAGGACTATGCAGCACTTTAAAGACTAACAAGATGGTTTATTAGGTGATGAGCTTTCGTGGGCCAGACCCACTTCCTCAGATCAAATTGTGGAAGAAAATTGGCGTGATAATATATACCAAAGGGTTACAATCAAAAAAAGTGAACACACATAAAAAGGACAAATCAAAATTCAGAACAGAGGAGGAATAAGGGGGGGAGGTTAATGTCTGTTGGCTTCTCTTACTGTAGCGCTTAACAATGGCACATGCCCTTAGATTGTTATTGCCACATGTAAGTGAATGCAGTGTCAGTGTGAAAGAAGAAACTCAAGGGCTATTTCCCATTATGCCTGCTTTCACTAGCTAGCCTAACTCTGGGGCAGTAACTTTGCAGGGAAGGTCACGTGAGTTAGCTCCATAGCGAACACGGACCCTGAGTTAACTGACCCATAAAAGTGTTTGTTTGCCTCAGAGCCTGTGTTCCTACTGAGTCTCCCCAGCAGTCCACTTGTTGTTTTGTCCCATCTCGAGTGTGAACAGAGGCACAAGTAAGATTCAGCACTAGACATTAGTTCTTCTTGGCTTTCAGGAAGCCAGATTTTGGTAAGCTCAGAGAGCTGGTAGGTAAGGTCCCATGGGAAGCAAGAGTGAAGAAAGCTGGCAATTTTTCAAAGGGGCATTAAGGGCCCAAAAGCAAGCTATTCCGCTGCGTAGGAAAGATGGAAAATATGGCAAAAGACTACCTTGGATCAACCAGGAGATCTTGCATGATCTAAAAATAAAAAAGAAGTCATATAAAAAATGGAAACTAGGACAAATTACAAAGGATGAATATAGGCAAACAATACAGGAATGCAGGGGCAAGATTAGAAAGGCAAAGGCACAAAACGAGCTCAAACTAGCTACAGGCATAAAGGAAAACAAGAAGACATTCTATAAATATATTAGAAGCAAGAGGAAGACCAAGGACAGGGTAGGCCTATTGCTCAGTGACAGTAACAGTAAACTTGGAAATGGCAGAGATGCTTAATGACTTCTTTGTTTCGGTCTTCACCAAGAAGTCTGATGAAGGAATGCCTGACATAGTGAATGCTAGTGGGAAGGGGGTAGGTTTAGAAGATAAAATAAAAAAAGAACAAGTTAAAAATCACTTAAAAAAGTTAGATGTCTGCAAGTCACCAGGGCCTGATGAAATGCATCCTAGAATACTCAAGGAGCAGATAAAGGAGGTATCTGAGCCTTTGACTATCATCTTTGGAAAATCATGGAAGATGGGAGAGATTCCAGAAGATTGGAAAAGGGCAAATATAGTGCCTGTCTATAAAAAGGGAAATAAAAACAACCCAGGAAACTACAGACCAGTCAGTTTAACTTCTGTGCCAGGAAAGATAATGGAGCAAGTAATTAAAGAAATCATCTGCAAACACTTGGAAGATAATAAGGTGATAGGGAACAGCCAGCATGGATTTGTAAAGAACAAATCATATCAAACTAGTCTGATAGCTTTCTTTGATAGACTTGAAGGGAGAAGCGGTGGACGTGGTATACCTAGACTTTAGTAAGGCATTTGATACGGTCTCGCATGATATTATTACCAATAAACTAGGCAAATACAACTTAGATGGGGCTACTATAAGGTGGGTGAATAACTGGCTGGATAACCGTTCCCGGACAGTAGTTATTAATGGTTCACAATCCTGCTGGAAAGGAGTAAAAAGTGGGGTTCTGCAGGGGTCTGTTTTGGGACCGATTCTGTTCGATATCTTCATCGACAATTTAGTTATCGGCATAGAGAGTACGCTTATTAAGTTTGCAGATGATACCAAGCTTGGAGGGGTTGCAACTGCTTTGGAAGATAGGGTCATAATTCAAAATGATCTGGACAAACTGGTGAAATGGTCTCAGATAAATAGGATGAAGTTTAATAAGGACTAATGCAAAGTGCTCCACTTAGAAAGGAACAATCAGTTTCACACATACAGAATGGGAAGCGACTGTCTAAGAAGGAGTACGGCAGAAAGGGATCTAGGGGTTATAGTGGACCACAAGCTAAATATGAGTCAACAGTGTGACGCTGTTGCAAAAAAAGCCAAAATGATTCTAGGGTGCATTAACAGGTGCGTTGTGAGCAAGACACAAGAAGTCATTCTTCCGCTCTACTCTGCGCTGATTAGGCCTCAGTTGGAGTATTGTGTCCAGTTTTGGGCGCCACATTTCAAGAAAGATGTGGAGAAATTGGAGAAGGTCCAGAGAAGAGCAACAAGAATGATTAAAGGTCTAGAGAACATGACCTATGAAGGAAGACTGAAAGAATTGGGCTTGTTTAGTTTGGAAAAGAGAAGATTGAGAGGGGACATGTTAGCGGTTTTCAGGTATCTAAAAGAGTGTCACAAGGAGGAGGGAGAAAACTTGTTCTTCCTGGCCTCTGAGGACAGAACAAGAAGCAATGGGCTTAAACTGCAGCAAGGGAGGTTTAGGTTGGACATTAGGAAAAAGTTCCTAACTGTCAGAGTGGTTAAACACTGGAATAAATTGCCTAGGGTGGTTGTGGAATCTCCATCTCTGGAGATATTTAAGAGTAGGTTAGATAAATGTCTATCAGGGATGGTCTAGTCAGTACTTGGTCCTGCCATGAGGGCAGGGAACTGGACTCGATGACCTCTCGGTCCCTTCCAGTCCTAGTATTCTGTGATTCTTTGAGTAGTGTCCCTTGGGGTGCTCCACTTCAGATGTGCCTGTGACTGGGAATTTTTGGTAGCAGAGTCTGCCTGCACCTTGCACATCTTCATGGTCCACACCAAGACTAGACGGGTCCTTGCACGTGAACCACCCTCAGTTCTTTCTCAGTTGCCTGAAACCTGTGATGGAGTCTACAACTGTACCTGTTCTCTATGAGTATTTGGAATTTAGTTTGTTAATATCCAGTGTTTTTCATGGTTGAAACTTCTTTCTTTCTTTCTTTCTTGTGCAAAAAAGTCAAATGTTTTTATATTTTTTGTTCATAGATCATTACTACTGAGGTTTTCCCCCCTTTTAATAGAGGTCAATTTGTCAATAATTTGCTTGGGACTGCCAGGCTTCCTGGGATTAAAAAGATACTTTTCTTGTCATGAAGCTGTTCCAGTCAGCAAGAGGCAATCCCACTACCTATGCTGTCTGGCTGATATCCATACTCCTACTCAGTGCAAGCTCCACACATTCTTCAAGGGGAAATAAGAGGGAAATCAAGTTTAAACACCTGATGATGAAGCAGGCCCTATGACCAGCTTCAGATTCTGGGACAGAGGATCCCCTTATATAGAGACCTCTCAGGACTGTTAGTGCCCTGTCTACATGGACATCTTGGTCACTGGATGCTACTAGAGATGTAGGTGGTACCACAGCACTGAAGACCTCAGCAAAGATAGTCTCAATGCCAGCTTCTAAGCAGAAGGAGAGGAGTAAATCTCCAAGAAAATCTCAGTCCCTGACACATAAGACGAGTACGGAGACCTCAGGTCCCAAGGGGAGTTCCACACAGGCTCTGAGTGGTGTCAGTACCACAAAAGCAAAGAGGAGCCTGTCATCTAAGACAGACCCCGCACCAAGTTCAGGTACCCATACCTAGAGCAGTGAAGATGTAACAGTGAAAAGTTCTGATTCCAGTCCTGAACAACATACGGCTCTGGAAACAGGGAAGTCAGTGTACCAAAGATCACTTGGGCACCTATGACGCCAAAGAAACTGGAGCTAATTCACTCCCATGCCAAGTGCTTGGTACCGCCTGCATCAATTCGGAAGCCATCCTGCACAGGTTCTCGTTTGACTCGCTCTCTGACCTCATTGGTACCACAAGAATTTAGGTGTCCTAAGGACCTGATAGTATCTTCTGAGTCAGTGTCTCCTCTGTTAATTAGCGCTGTGGTCCGTCAGCTTCAGGTCTCCCTTGGTCACTGTCCCCTCTGTCTCCTAGAATACCTCAGTTACCTTTGTCTATCTTGCAAATGGGCAAACTTCCTCCTGCCTTGGGAGTGTGTGGAGCAGGACTCTTTAGAATCTCAAGAATCAGTCCAGGTTTCCCCGTCTATTCCAGAAGATGGCACTTTCCTCTTATACTAACATACAACAGAAAGATAGACTCCAAGTGACAACCACGTGGCAGGAACACAATGGATGCCTCCGTTTGGGCCCATGGGTGTTCTATCATGAATAATTTGTTTCTAAATCATTGCACCACTGGAGGAGCAAAGAAGGGCCCTCTTGCTTCAACCTCCTCCACCACCACCTGTGCTAGAGGAAGGGACTTGGGCGGGCCAAGAGGCAAGGGGAGATAAGAAGGTGATACCTCTCACAAATATTTCTTCCTCATTGCCTGATGATGCCTCCACCACTTTCTATGGTAGATGACTTCAGACAGTTTCAGGAACTGATTAAATGAATCCAGCAGAGTGTATCTTTATTCCCAGCAGGTTTCTTGCTCTTACAAGTCTCATTTTAAGGATTCTGGACAGTCTTCAAGTAACAATAAGAGATGGTCTGGAACAGTTGGGTAGCGTGTCAGCTTGCATTTTTGTACTGCAGCATGCTAGATTGCATCTCAGAGGTGTAAAGGGATGGCTGTGTATGGTTTACAAACCAAGAAATCACAGTCTAGACCAATTACTGTCAGTTCCCTAGTGGGTTATACAGTTACACAGCTGGTAGAAGGATGCAACCAAACACGGCTGTTGTTCCATTCTTCCAGAATCCCCCTACTGCAGTCAGAATGTCAGACACTTCACTTTTGGATTGCATACAGTGAGCTAACAGAAGGGGAGTCCTTTTTAACCAGTACCAACTGGTTCTTCACTGGCTCCAGGTGTCCTGATTGGCCTTCTTAATTGGTTCAGGAAAATTCCCGATTGACTTCAGGTGTCGTAATTGACCTCTCTGCCCCAGTTGATTCTAGCAAGTTCCTGCTTGTTCTGGATTAGCCCTTTTGTTAATTTACCCCAGGAAAAGAGACCTATATAATCTGGGGCTAATATACTTTCCTTCTACCGCCCCCCTGTAACCATCTGGCCTGACCCTGCCACAATAGTACCAAAACTTTCAGAAGGCCTCATGGACAACTTGTATCCATTGCAGACAGAATCAAGGGTTTGGTTATTTCAAAACAGTGGTTATCAAAGTGGCTCTCTGGGTGTATTACTATCCGTTATGACAAAACTCAGATTTGGCCCCCTTCAAGAGTGATAGTACATCCCACTAGAGTATTTCTCATTCTGTAGCTGGGTTTAAGGATGTGTCAGTCGCAGACATCTGTCAACAGTATCATGGTCCTCAGTGGTCCATGGTCTAATCACTCTGCCTTGGTATCTGCTGCAAGATCAGATGTGGCTGTAGACCATACAGTTCTCTCTCTTTCATATTGGATCCTGCTCCAAGTCTCCCACCTTCTTAGAGATGTACAGCTTTGAGGTGAAGCACCCACCAGGACGCGACTTGAAGCAGAAGGAGTGGTTACTCACCTTGTGCAGTAGCTGTAGTTCTTCGTGTGTGTCCCTATGGGTGCTCCACTACCTGCCCGCCCTCTCTCCCCTCTGCTTTGGAATCTCCTTTGTGGGACTTGTGGTGGTTAAGAAACTGAGGGTGGTTCATCCACACAGCCCCATATAGGCTTGTGAAGGGCACAGAGATGTGTGGGGCACGTGTGGGGAGCAAATAGGTGCTGCTGCTACAAATCTCTGATCAGACTCACAGTGGAGCACCCATAGGGCTATACATCTGGAAGAACTGCAGTTGCTGCACCAGGTGAGTAATCTCTCCTCTGCATTTCATGGCAGTTCACATCAGACCCCTGTTTACGCCTTGCCTTGCTCTTGAGATTGCAAGATAAGAGAGGTGCAATAGACAAGTGTATCTGAGATATTTACTTGTGATCTGTAATGTGCAAATGCAGCACTTCACTGCTTGCTCTGCTTTTTATCTTACTGCTCCAGGCAATAGGAAGTAGTAACAATGTGATTGGCACCAGTATTCTCAGTGATGCAGGGTCAGGGTCCCTTGTACTTCTCACATGCTTACAGCTTTTGATCTTGCCCTGAACTTCATACCTGACTTGCGCAAGCTTAAGCCCACAGAAGGTAATATTTAATGCGTCTCAACTCCGAACACGCAGGCGGTGTGATTCTTGCATAATCTACTTCTGCCTAAGGAGCTGTGCTTAAAGAAAACTCTAGTAATTAGTTATAATGTGCAAAACAGCTTAATAAATAAACATAATTGGCTAGCCAGTAGTATTGCAGAGAAGGAGCTGATGGTTATAGTGGATCACAAATTATACATGAGCCAACAATGTGGTGCGGTTGTTTTAAAAAAAAAAAAAAAAAAAAAAAAGGCAAATATTCTGGTATATGTTCCACCCAGTTGTGCACTGATGAGGTCTCAGCTGGAATATGGTGTCCAGTTCTCAGTGCCACATGTTAGGAAAGATGTGGACAAATGGAAGAGAGTCCAGAGGAGAGCAACAAAAATGCTGAAAAGGTTTAGAAAACCAAGGAAAGGTTAGAGTTGGTATGTTTAGTATTGAGAAAAGAAGACTGAGAGAGGGCTGTTATAAAGAGGATCACCTGTTTTCCATGTCCACTGAAGGTTGGACAAGAAGCAATGGGCTTAATCTGCAGCATGGGAGATTTAGATTAGATATTAGCAAAAACAGTCCAACTACAAGGATATTAGAGAGTCAGGGTGGGTGAGGGAATATCTTTCATTGGACCAAATTTTGTTGGAGAGAGAGACAAGCTTTCAAACCATATAGAACTCTTCTTTATTATTTGGGAGAGATGCTCCCAGCATCACGGCAAAATGCAAGTGGAACAGATGGTTCGGCATAAGTAGTGAATACTTTTTGTAAGAAACCATTCAGTGTCGAGTGGCCCGTTAACAAAAAGAGGAGGTCAGCGGGTTACAGATTATCATGATAAATGATAAATCCACTGTCTTTTTTCAGTCTGTTTTTGAGGGTCTAGCAGAGTAATGAATTTAAGCTTTCAGGCTCATTTTTTGAGTGTTTTGCAGTGTTTCCCTTGGAGATGAGAACTTGATAAATTAGATCTTTTTTTTTTTTGACAAGTGTTCACTTTGGACTGACTGGGTGTCTTTGTGTTTTATCCCTTTCCTATGTGAGTTCATTTGAGAGAGCAGTGATTGTCTGGTTTTACCCACTTCGCTGCTATTGGGGCATTTAGTGCTTGGGATGAGGCTCACCACATGTTGAGATTGGCATGCATAGGTCCTGTGGATCTTGAAAGGTGTGTTGGGGGGACTGGTGTTGATCACAGTAGCAATAGAGGGACAGTAAAGCAACTGTCCAAAGGAGGCTGTGGAATCCCTGTCATTGGTGGGTTTTGAGAACAGGTTACAGACACCTGTCAGGAGTGATCTAGGTTTGGTTGGTCCTCGTCAGTATGGGGACTGGATCTTTCGAGCTTCCTTCCAGCCCTCCACTTCTGTGATTCTATGATAAAGGATCTAAACTTTCCAAGTCTCTGTTGGAACCCCTCTGGCATTTTGATCAGTATTTCCATTCAGTGAATGGTGCTGTTACCCTCTTCACAGGGGGCTACCGTCTTAGTGCTACCTCCCAGCCGGGGCCCATCTGAGGATTCAAATAAAGGACTTGATCCTTCAGCCCTCATACAAGTAGATCCTGGGTATCTAATCCTGCAAAGTGCTTGGTTCCTTGTGATTCACTAAGGAGGCCCATCAGTTGGCAGGAGCTGAGCGCTGTATGAGAAGTCCCATTGAAGTTAGTGGGATAACTTGTGTGAGGAATGGCTGCAGGACCAGTACCTAGGACTGAAAGGATCAATTTGACTTGGATCATTACACACTCTGGCGGTTAAGTGTTTGTTTTAATTTCTTCGTTTGCTTCTAAACTCTTCTTGGGGTGCATTCCTGCAGCCTATATTCACATGAGCAGTCCCATTAAAATCGGCGGGATCACCCGAACTGTAGAAACCGTAGGGCTGCAAGAGACCTCCAGGGTGTTTGTCAATGACCACGGACCAGTAACCAGTCCCTAAAATTTCTTTGAGACAGGGTAGGAAGGCAGCAAGCCTTCTCTCAAAAAGGTTGAGAAACATTGATTCTAGTCAAGGAATAATAGTTGCAGGATTGGGCCTTTTTAGAAGGGTTGCTTGTCTTTATTTTATGGAACCTTTCCACAAAGCACAGCAGGTAGAAGTAAGAACATATTTTGTAATATTAGAGTTTATCCTTTGAAGACTCAGCATGCTTTCTAGCTGGCACTCAATCTGCCCTGTGTAAACAGTCAGCACACAACCTATGCACCCTATCATTCCCACGTAAGCTCTGCTCAGAGGACTTAATGCATAGGGCTGATACTTTGATACCTTCACAAGGTGAATTTTGGAATTCTGAAGAATTTCACACAAAAAGCAGTGTTACCAAAAACATGCCCCATGATTCAGTCCACTTCTAAGCTGGTCTTATTGATTGCTGACCTGCAAACACGGTATGTAGGTGGAGAATACAATTTTCCAATTTTTGACAAATTTTGATGCGCAGGCCCACTGACAGGGAAGGCAAAGGGGACAACTGCCCTGGGGCCTGGCAATTCAAAAGGGCCCAGGGCTCCTGGCCGCAGGGATGGGGAGCAGCACACTCTGGGCAGGGCTGAGAGCTGGCTGCCCCTGGCCCCGCCCCTTCTGCCCAAGTCCCCACCCCTTCCAGGAGCATGGGGCCAGCCCCCCCTCCATCTTGCCCAGAGGCCCACACAGGCTGTGTGCCCCCCTGCCTATACAATTCTAACTCTGCTAATGCAGAGAATTCTAGTTGGGTGCAATGCACCTTAACATTTAGTGCAACAGCGAGATCATGACTACATGAGACATGGATACAACATGTTTTTTCATTGTTTGCTTCAATTAAAAACAAAACACTAATCCTGTCAGTCTGTGGCTGTGTCTACATTGGCATGATTTTGCGCAAAAGCACCCGCTTTTGTGCAAAAACATGCTGCCTGTCTAAACTGGCGGGGAGTTTTTGCGCAAGAACACTGACGTTCTAATGAGTGAAATCAGTGCTTCTTGCGCAAGAACTATGATGCTCCCGCTCAGGAAGAAGCCCTCTTGCGCAACTGTTCTTGCACAAGAGGCTAGTGTAGACAGGCAACATGAATTTCTTCTTAAAGCCCGATGGCTAAAATGGCCATCGGAGCTTTCTTGCGCAAGAGAGCGCCTACACTGGCACGGATGCTTTTGCGCAAAAGCACATCTCTTGCGCAAAAGCACATGCCAGTGTAGACGCTCTCTTGCGCAAATACTTTAACACAAAAACTCTTGCGTTAAAAGTATTTGCACAAAATCTTGCCAATGTAGACGTAGCCTTTGTGTCTACCACATCTATTTCTATCTAGCTCCTACCTTGGCATCTAAGCACCACACAGTAATGATACAAGGTTTGTTTTTCCTGTACTGTAGTTGGGGAAAGATTCCAGATGATAAAGCATTCTTCCTTTTTTCTCCTGCCCTCTGGGCAATATTTACAAACTTCGGCACCTTATTCTAAACTAATATAGACACACACCTAAATCAAAGTAGCCTGATTTTTCCAGGGATTATGTTTCCTAATTTTAGGTACCCAAAATTGAAAGTGTGGGCCAGTTTTTTAATACCGCCTCCATGTGTTACAGCTACAGATCTTCTGAGTAAGGCGAGATGGATAGAACGCTGTTCAGAGTACGTCAGTATTGCTGATTAATAAGCCACAAGTACTTCAGCAAGATGAGGTTTAGCCCATAGCCACTGTAAATTTTGCGTGTTGTTTCTGCAGGTCTCCTAGCCCCAGCTGGCATTCAGAGGAGCAGGCATCAAAGCTAGGTCACCTTGCATGGCAGATCATAGCAGAACCAGGCCAGCAGGCAGCCTTGTAGGTGGGCTGTTGATTAACTTAGTACCAGTTCCTTTTCTTGGTAGGTAAAGGTGTCCATGTGCTTAGGGGAAGGGGGCTATGGTGACTTATCATTTGCTACATCTGAGGGGCTTCTCTGTGCCAACAGAATTTCAAAGCTTTAAACAGGGCCAGAACCAGAGCAAAGAGCAGAACTCTCTGTGCGGTTGGTCCTGTGCACCCAACATATTAAGCAACACAGATAATTCATCCTTTTGCTGTTGCCACATTTCCTATGAAGCTCTGACATGCCCGTCTAATGCCATGCACTCCTTTCCCCACCTCCAACAGGGTTCCGCACAGCAGGTGACTTGCTTGGGATAGCTAGTACATTAGGCAGAAGGAAAATATATTTAAATATACTGAATGGCTGCATCTACATGCAAACATGTTCCATTGTTATATATATTTCTCCTGCAGTATTCCACTGGACTTTCCACAAGCTCTGTGGGAGCACTGTGATCAGATGTAGTAGGTTTAGCCATTACCATAGAATCTGTAGTACTTTATAGGGATTCCTTTCCAGTTTGGTCTGTTCCAGTCTGCTTTCCAAATTCATCTGGATTCCTCATTCCCTCCAGCCAATGTTCAGTCTTCAGATTTCTTCCTTAAATCAAACAGATTCATTTTTCTCAAATGTTCCTCTTTCTGGGCTTCTTATTATTTATGCTTCTTCACAGACCTGGGGCCTCTTCCAACTTTTATGAAAGTCAATGCGAAGACACTCCCACTGATTTTAATGTGTGTTTGAATCGGGCCTCAACTCATGCCAAATTCAGGATGAGTTTTGCTTCACTGCGTGCATTACTTCAGCTCTGGCCATTTGTGTGGCCATTTGCCACCTTTAATGTTGTATTTTTAATTTTAAACCATGTACTTAATATTGTAGCAAACCCTGTAGTATGTGAGTTTGTACATAGGCTGTTTTTCCAGATCTGGTGCCCCTTCTTAAAGAGAGAATGTGAATTTCATATATTGTTTTAGGTGGGGAAACCTTTAATAATTGAGCTACATTTCTCCTATACAAGGGTCTTCTGGGCTAAAGTTGGTGTTTCTTGAGAAGCCTCTGGCCAATTTACACTCAGATGCTCAGTTGGAAACAAGAAGAGAGCATGCTACTTTTGAGGAGTATACAGTATACTGCACGTCTTGCAAGTTTCACAGAGCCAAATATGACTTATTTATTTTTTCATTGCCTTGATTCCACAAAGGCTTACATCCAGGACACAGACCCATAAGAAGGTGAGAGAGTAGAATAAGCCAAAAAGCAGAAATAAAAGGCTCCGCCAGTTCAATTATTTGGCCTTTTCATTGTAAAAACCTTGCTCTGAGTGGGGTAATAATTATTTCATGTGTGGAATTTGGGTTCAACCTGAGAGATATCCCGAATGATGATGGAGACCCGACCAGTATTGGCCTTATATTCTTTGGAAGCAGTAATTAACTGGTGAGGTACCTGTTCTGGCAAAACTCTAATTGAAATTCAATGGGAGCTTTGCCAAAGTAATAAGTGAAGGGTGCAGCCCACAGATCTGCAGACTACCACAATGAACTGGGAGAAAGTCCTATGGAGGTAACAGGAAAGGATACCTTTTCTTAACAATCCTACGGCCATGTGATAGAGAATTGCATCCCTGCTCTAAAATCATGTCAGACAATTAAAGAACTTTACAGGAAGGATATCCTCCATTATTAAATGGTTTAGGTTTTTAGAGGAAATTCTATGAAACCCTATTGGTTTCATCCCTGTTACATTCTGTAGGACTTTTTCTTAAAGACAAAGCCAACAAGATACACAAATCATTACTACTGCTGGAGCAGTGTTCAGAATTGCATCAGTGAAGTTCACCTGCAGCAAAGTCTGTTTCAAAAGGCAAAGATGGAACATTTGTTTGTTTCTGTTATTAAAATGAATGTAGAGTCAGTAGACCTGCTTTTCTGTCTTTTACATTGTTCTGGATTTCCCTTCTCATATCTCCCAATGTTAGCTTCCGAGTAGTTTTTTAATTAATTTTCCAAACCAGTGTTATTTAAAGTTATCGTATTTGCAACCTCACTAATTATACAGCACTGTAGTAGCAAAGTATAATTTTCAAGGATTGGATTATTTTTATACTTGCATCCAGTATAATTAAGACTGGCGTTCTAGTCAGCATCATAAAAGAATACAATAAAACTATTAATGTTATAACTCTGGTCTTGAATTGTTGAATAAAATGTAATGGGCACATTGAAGGCTTGCTGGGTAGGAAAAAAGCATCTAATGATAGAAGGTGTGATCCTGAAAGCAGTTTCCACTGGGACCTATGGCAGGTATGAGCGGACTCCGTGTATTCCTGGGTCCATTCCCACGCTACATCCTTTTTCCAACATTGGTACAAAGGCCCTGCAATAGAGGCACAGGTTTGAATAAAATTTCAGTGGCACCCTTCTAAGCCCAAAATGTTCCACCAGGTTGCAGCATCTCTCAGCAGAGGCAATGCTCAAAGTGATTCCTAAGAAAGAAACTCAGGGGACCATTAGTTGTGCTTTGGTAGGGTCACACTTTAACCTGGCAGCCTCAAGGATTTGTGAGAGCTTAGCTAGTCTTGCTAGCTGGTCTTATTTCAGCTGGGTTGGTAGATGTCATCTGCATACAGAAACACAACAGAAATGTTGGGGAAATTGTGACAAGCCTGTTTTAGCTGGGCATGGAGTATTGTGGGGGGTCTTCTGATATTCTTGAGGTATTCTTTCCCAAGTCAACTGGACTGCCTAGAAGGTAAATGCAAACCTGCATTGTGACACTCGGACTGGCAGTAAAGCCCAAAGGACCATATAGCCAGAACCATGAACTACCCAGCCTCGGAGGGAACATGACTTAGTTAAATCTGGCATTTTGACTATTGTGGTGATAAAGAAAGGTGTGGCCTGATTAAAGTGCCTATCATCAGGAGTAAGGCAGGAGGACTCATCTGGGTTCAGGATGAGCCAAACAAAAGTGGATTAGCAGTTGATGAACATCTGTACTCCTTGCTCTAAAAGGGATGCTATATATGGGTTTAGCTTTAGTCAGGAAGGGGTGCTGTCTTTGGGCCAATACGTCTCCACCATCCACAAGAGAGGTAATGACCATCTGCCCACAAATGCCTACTGTGGTGGACGGAGCCCTGGGCCTTTTAGAGTCACTGCAGGAGCGCGGTGCACTGCAAAGCCCTGTGCTTCATGCTCCAGCGGCTCTGAGGACAGGAGGGAGGAGGGCACTGAGCTGTCCGGATGATATGAGGAGGCTGGCTGTCCCAACCCCACCCCTTCTGCCTGAGGCCCCGCCCCTTCTGTGAGCATTGAGCCAGGGAACCCCCACAGTGCCCAGGGGCCCAGCAATCCTGTCGACTCCTGGTTCCCTGGCTGCTGTAACACACACAAGCTGGCTAGTCAGAATGGCAGTACCTCAAAACTAAAAACTCCGAAACGTCTGATCCCAACAAATTACTGTTGGAGGGAGGTAATTTTATCATCACAAGCCCTTTCCTCATGGTACCCTCTTGAAATAGAAGGGGTTGTGAAAGTCTCACTGTTACACAAATTCTTGCAAAGCTCCCCACACACACACACACACACAAGGTGGATGGGAGTAGCTTTGCCGCCTGCTGAAACTCAGGGAGTGGAGCACATGTGCTCTACCTGATGTGTTAAACACAAAATTTTGGGGTTTGCACTCCCTTCTGGGGGGGGCCCAGTGGTCCTCTATAGGTGAACCGGACATTTTCCCAATTAAGGAGCCTTTAACACACAGTAAATATTAAACCTGTACATATATTTATTAGTAATTAACAATCAATGAATAGAATACACACATCAAATGTCTAATGCTCACCACTCCCAATAAAGCAGATGGATGTCTCCCAATGACCAGTAAGGATCAGATTTCACCTGGAGAGCTGGCTTCCATACAGCCTAGTCATACAGGGGTTAAAAATCCTAGCAGATTTGGTCTTGACCTGTAGCCCAGAGTTAAGTCCCTACCAGCTTGTTTCTTCTGTGTCTCTTCCTCACCCACGTGGGAGCCAGGACGGAGGGGAGTGAGCAAATGGAAACAGTCAAACCGCCTGACTGTTCGGCTTCCTTCCCTAGACGGGGGTAGCGACATAGGCAGAATGGACAGCAAGCCAGCATTGTCTGCTTGAGCTGGGCAAGGGTCGGCTGTTAGCACAGAAATAGCGAATGGCTCCATGCAGCCAATGCTCATTTCACATCTGCTGTACAGGGATATAAAATCCCATTTAATTGGTTAATCATTTAAACATGTTGTTTAACTGATCAAAGGAGGTTCCCCCTCGCAGAAGGCAGGGGCTGCTCCAGCCTTCACCATTAACCTTATCTGATAAGCCTCACCCATTAAGGGTGAGGTTTACTGGTTAACCATTCATATCCCTACTGCTGTAACTCTTTCCAGCCCTGCCACGACTTCCCTGGGAGAGTAGGGGGCTACACCCCCTGTTCACAGGAACCCCTGCTTCTCAGGCAGTCGTCACACTGAGGTCTTCCTGATCTGATCCTTCTGAAGCACTAGACCTCCTTTTGCTGCTGCCTCTAGTCTTGCCCAAATTTCCTGTCTCTTGCTCTTTTTCTGAGCTGCCTATCGCTTCCCTCTTCTCCCCCGTCAGCCTGCATACCATCCAGTGTACCAAAACGGCCCCCCACTTGCGCTGGAACACCCAGCTTTTCTACCGCCTGCGAGCTCCCAGGTGAGACTCCTGCTGTGTCGCCACTTGCTGATCACCCTGTCCAGTTTTCCAACCCATTAATGCGCCCTAGTAACTGTACCCATCCTACCCTGAGCTCTGCAAAAGACCTCGAGCTCTCAGTCACCTTCAGGTGCCACACAACACATAGGCACCTTCCCAGGTTTCTCTGATCCCACACTTCCTGCCTTCAAGCTTGGTGGGCGTTGCCTCCTGTGAGTAAGAGTGAGGTATGTCCCTCTCCATGACCCTCTCTGGCCAAGCTGCTTCACCTTTCTCTGTAATCTCTGCTCTAATTCATTGCCACAAACCAACTACCACAGGTGCGCCTTTTATCTCCTTACGCTTTTCCTGGCTTTTGCACAGAAAGCCAGTTGAGTTACTCAAAAAATGTCCCCGTTTATCAACAGAGCTGCCTCAATGTATTTCAACCAATAACTACAGAAGCAAGGCCAAAAAAGGATGGTAGCCACTGCTGAATGCTCTGACTTCCCGATGCAATCATTTTCCCCCCAAAATACTACAATCCCCTCAACAATGAAAACACTTCTAAGCTAAGGACTCCACTTCTAAGTAGTGGAGTCAATCCCCTCTTCCCCCACCACCTAGATTTTCTCTTTCCCTTTATTGACTGCTCTGCATGTATTCCTCTCTTGTCCCTTATAATCCCCAAAAGTATTAAGTTAGTAGAGAGTTGGGGTATGTCCCTCTTCACTTATTACCTCAAGCTTGGTTCAAGGTCGCTGTGGACACAGAGTAAGTCCTGATAGTCTTACCTGACAGCCATTAAGGGGCACAGTCTGGAGGATCTGTGGGACCTTTCAACTGTTACAGTCACCACCACAGTTATGCTCGGTATTATATTGTTCCTTACAAAAGAAAATTGTCTTCCCCTGCCATCACAAAGTATGGATTGCAGAGGTGTCTGTGCAACCACTTATTTCTTATTCAGGAACCTTGTCTTTATTCTGCTCCTGTTCCTTTGGATGGTGTTTCTAATGCATACTCTAACAAGAAGACCCTGATGTAACACATGTAACTAGCAAACAACACAGTTCGACTTCCTTACCAATTATTACTCAAAACAGTGATCACCCAGTCTCCTTTCCTGCAGTCCCCGCCAAGAATGTGCTGCAATTCTGTCTATAATTATATAGGCTTAGCAAGAAAAATGAAGAACTATCACATGAGGAACATCAGGAACAGCCTAACAAAGCCAAGAAGCAACCAAAGAGGAAGTAGCATGCTACTGTGGCAAGCAGGCCTTTAAACATTAACCGCAGACTGAATATGATTTTTCCCTTTGCGTCTTCCAGAGAGGAGATGTCCTGACCCTGGTGTAGGAGGGGCTGCTATGTGCCTCTCAGGTCTCACCCAGGGAGGTCTGTTGCTTATTGATTGTTGTGATTAAGGTATTGATTTAGTTTGCCCAATGAGCACTCTGTAATTTTGCAGCTTCTTGTCCCAAGATCAGGCCCAGTATGTTCAGAATTACTGCTTTGATAGCCCCATAGTGTGTGGCAATGACAACCAGGCTCAGGGAAGACCCTCTGGAATGGTGAAAGTTTTCAGATTCTAATGATTAGTGCAATAAGGAACGCAATCCAAACAAGTAAGGTGATATAATGTAATGCTGTCAGCATGACCAACACCATCACAGGTCTATACTCACTGTGTCCATGGGGAGAGCTATAAAGGGTTGATCCGGAGCCTGGTACAACTCCAGCATGCTGATGAAGAACTCCAATGGCTGTAGCTAGGATCACGTTGCATAGGCCTCAATTTCCTTCATGCATATGTCTGCATAGCTCTTCCTGCCTTTCCTATTTCTTCACTTCCTCATCCTAATAATATTGGGCTGCCTGAATCGCCTAGGTTAGTATATGAATTAGACAAAGCCCAGTAATATATATACAGTAAAACTCAATAGTCCGGCATCCAATAGTCCGGCACTCCTGATAGTCTGGCATCAAAATGGCAAGAGCCTAGTGAGTGAGCTTCGGCAAAAAATGAGTCACAAGGTAACAGCGCAGCAGCTGAACTGAGCAAAAGGGTAAAAAGGCTTAAAAACTAAAACATTACAGTATACTGTATACAGTATGTACAATAAAAGGGTTAAGAACACTTTATATACAGTATATAGTGTATACAGTATATATATAACCATTTTATAGTACCTCCTGATAGTCCAGCATATTTGATAATCCGGCACCACCTAGGTCCCATAGGTTCCAGATTATCGGAAGTCTACTGTACATCAATTGGATTCCTATGGTTAGCTGTGGTTGAGCATCTGCTAACATTTCCCTCCAGAAATACTATGACTGGTACAGACTGCCTTCGTACAACTACTTACCAGCAGTTTGCCACACTTGTGATTATTACAAAACAATAAACAAAATCTTATGCCAGCTGGAAATGTAAAGTCACTGTCAGTTGCTTACATATGCTAATTTGAGTAATTCCTCCTATTCAGGCTATGAGGCCTATGCTAACTGCTTAAGCTGTTCTTACAGATTTAGGCCTATGCGTGTCTTGCATTCCTGCTATCTATTCCTTACCCTTTATCTTACAATCAGTGCTATAATTATTATATGGCCTACAAGAGCAGAACTGAAATCTTGGAATACAGATGAACCATGAAAATCTTCATTGACTATTCACGTTCAAGAGAGGTTTGGCTACTAAAAATGATAGAAATCCAGCTGTATCAAAGCCTACAGAAAATCACTACTTGAATCCAGGTGGCAACACATGCACCTTTACATTTGTTCCACCAAAGTGAACACCCATGCTGCTATGGAATAAAAGTGACCTGAAAGAGCAATCTACTTGGGAGCTGTTGTAAGCTGTGATAAGTACAACTTAATAACTCCTGTGGTTGGTGCTAAAAATAGTATGTTTCATAATAAAATATCATTTTTGTCCACCTACCCTAGCTGCTCTTTGACCCACATAAATTGGATTTCGCTTTCAGGAAGTAATGTAAATGTAATAAGGAGCATGACTTTTCTACTGCTCAAGGGTGTGGTAGTTTCCAACATTTACCATTTCCCTTTGCAATTCAGTGCAGCAGCTTGGCACATGCACAAGCGTTGTGCATTGGTTTGACTAATGGGTATTTCTTTCGTAAACATCAAGGACCTGCTGCATCAAATGTACTTAATAACTTTTACAGCTATTGTGGATTCATAGGCCTTCTAAACACCAGGCCGACAGCTACCAACCAGTACTGTGCTTGTAATGCACCGTGCATGCACATATATTGGTTACTAATGTACAAACAAGCACACCACTTGCACTTTCCCTGAGGAAGTCTCACCATTACTTTGTCAGTCTGTACCAATGTAGGGCTAGTGTGACCATTACCTTCATGTGCTGGGGGCACATTGCCCAGTAGAGTTTTAAGGAGTTGTCTTGAAAAGCAGCCAATAGGAAAGAGGCTGTGAGGAACAGCCAGTCAGAGCTTCTGGGCAGAGCAGGGTCTGTAGCTGCCTGGAGTCTGAGGAGGGAAGACTACATTTGGAGTAGGCAGCAACCATGCAGCACCTTTGACAGAGCAGTGCAGGCAGGAACTCAGGGAGAAGAGCAGGAGTTCTGGATGGGCTACTGAGACTGAGGAGGGTGCTGTGGCTGCAGAGACATGGCCTTAAGGAAATGCACTGATATTAGGGACAAAGGGGCACATCAGGAGGATGCAATCCACAGGGTCTCTGGGCTGGGATGTTGAGTAATGGCCAGGCTCACCTTTGGGGAAATGGCAGGATAATTCACTGCAGCTGCCTCTGGGGAAGTGCCTGGACTAGGAGCTAAACTCCCCTGGAAGGAGGGGGAACAAGATCAGTGACATAGCTAGAGTGCTGAGCTGCAAAGAGGACACTGCTGTCCCTGATGCTGCAGGAGGATCTGCAGGCAGACTGCAGAGGAGGAGGAGTGTGGTGCAGAGCATGGATGGAGGCATTAGCTTTGGACGAATCCCCACACTGAGTGGGAGGAGGTGCTGGCCTGTCAGTGAGTGACATGCTTTGTGACAATGTGATAGAGCATGTGGGCACACAGTCACCCCGATCCAAGGGGAGGATAGAGAGAGGACTGTGGGGACCATTGCCTGTCTCATGGATTTGAAAGACAGTGAAGGTGGAGAGACAATACAACCGCAATACCTGGAAATATGCATTGCCGAGGGCTCATGCATCCTCCTAGGCCAGATTCCAGGGTTTCTGCCCCTTCAGAAAGGTGCTAACAAGCAGCAATGGTGACTTCAGGCCCTGCTGCAGCAGGTACTTAAACCCAACTGAGACTATGGGAGGCAGAGGAGTTTGCAAGCCTAGATGACCTACTAGCTGAGCAGTAGCTGAGTATATTCAGGCTTCTGTGGGAAGCAGTTACTAGAGGCTGCAGAGAGTGAGAGGGGAAGCAGGGCTAGGAGCCTGGTGGCTGGGGTGGGACTGTGTTCTGCCTGAGGGCAACAAGCGTATTGGGAGGGAGAATGCCTCTACTGGGATGGGATACAGAAACCTCACCCAGAGAACTGGGAGAAGACAGACCCGCAGGAGAGTCCCACCTGTGAAGAGAACAGGAAGGATATGGGCATGTTGGGTCTTTGGACAATAGGGGCACCTGCAGGTGGAATGCCCATACATGAGCTCCTGGGTGAAGGCTAGTCCAGGGACAGGGGCTGACAAGGAAAAGACAATGGTAGGCCCATAGCTAAGGGAAGGCAAAGGTCTTGCTTTCAGTGCCATGAGGAGGACCATATAAAAAGTCATTGCCCCCTTAGGAGAAAATGGGGGGGGTAGGAAAGGGGTGCCCAGGAACCAGGCTATGTCATGGCATGTCTACACTGGGGAGTTATTTTGAAATAACTCCCATTATTTTGAAATAAGACGAGCGTCCACACTACCAAGCCTGTTATTTTGAAATAACAACTGCTTGCGAAGGGGAAAAAGCTTATTTCAAAATAGTTATTTCCGGAGTTATTTCAAAATAACCTGATCGTGTAGATGTAGCCCCAGAGACTGCCAAGAGCAATGTAGCAGTGAGAACCATGCGCCTGGCAGAGAACTATCTCCCATACCTAGCAAGGCTGGTAAGGAGGTGGTGGATAAGGTGTCTGGGCCAGAGAAGACACAGGCAGACAGAGTTACCCACACTGAAACAGAACAGGCTGCAGTTGGGATTCAGACCAGCCCTGGAGGAGAGAGGCTGATTGTCCTGTTTCAGGTCATCCAGTAGGAGGAGCAGAGGGGTCAGTTTGGGCACAGCTACGTGAGAAACAAGGAAAGTAATGCAAAGTATGGGGAATAAGCAGGGAGAACTCAAAATGCTCGTAAATGAACACAACTATGACATAGTTGGCATCACAGAGGGAGGGATAGCTCAGTGTTTTGAGCATTAGCCTGCTAAACCCAGGGTTGTGAGTTCAATCCTTGAGGGGGCCATTTAGGGATCTGGGGCAAATCTGTCAGGGATGGTACTTGGTCCTGCTGTGAAGGCAGGGGACTGGACTCAATGACCTTTCAAGGTCCCTTCTCATTCTATGAGATAGGTATATCTCCATATCTAAACAGAGACTCAGTGGTATAATGAGCATGACAGGAATTTTGGTATAGAAGGGTACAGCTTGCTGAGTAAGGCCAGGCAGGATACGTCTACACCGCACCCTTAGCTCGAAATAAGCTATGCAATTTGAGCTATGCAAATTGCTTACCTTATTTTGTTCTTATTTCAAAATAGAGCATTATTCTGACAAGTCCCTTAATCCTTGTGGAATGAGATCTACTGGGACATCGGAATAGCACGCCTGTTATTTGAAAGATATTTTGAAATAACAGGGGCACTGTCAAGATGTGGAAAATGCTATTTCAGGATACCAGAAGTATCCCGAAATAGCGCCGCAGTGTAGACATAACCCCAGAGAAGAAAGGAAGGAGGTGTTTCCTTACATTAAGACTATATACTCTTGGACTGAGGTTGAGATGGAAATAGGAGATAAACTTGTTGAAAGTGTTTCAGCAAGAACTAAAAGGGGCACAAAAATGAGGGTGATGTTATGGCAGAAGTCTACTGCAAACCTAACCAGGAAGAAGAGGTGGAGGAGGCTTTTTTAAACCACTAACAACATCATCCAAAGCACAGGACTTGGTGCTAGAAGACTTCAATTACCCAGACATCTGTTGGGGAAAAATAACACAACAGGGCACAGTTTATCAAGCAAGTTCTTGAATGCACATGAGACAATTTTTTATTTTAGAAAGTGAAAAAAGCAACTTGCCAGGAAGCTATTCTAGATGTGAATTTTGGCACATAGGGAGTAACTCGTTGAGAATTTGGAGGTGGAAGGCAGCTTGGGAGAAAGTGATCATGAAATGATAGAGTTCGTGTTTCTAAGGAATGGTAGGAGGGAGAACAGCAAAATACAGACAGTGAATTTCAAAAAGGCAGACTTTAGCAAACTCAGGGAGTTAGTGGTAAGGTCCCATGAGAAGCAAGTCTCTGGGGAAAAACAGTTCAAGAGAGTTGGCAGTTTTTCAAAGAGACATTATTAAGGGCACAAGAGCAAACTATCCCATTGCATAGGCATTATGGCAAGAGACCCCCCCCACCCTGGCTTAATAAGGAGAACTTCAGTGATCTAAAACAAAAAAAGAGTCCTACACAAAGTAGAAACTAGGTCAAATAACAAAGGATGAATAGAAACAAATACAGGAATGTACGAACAAAATTAGAAAGCCAAGGCACAAAATGAGTTCAGACGAGAGTGGATAACAAGAAAACATTCTACAAATGCATTAGAACAAAGTGCAAGGCCCAGGGTAGGACCGTAGCTCAATGGAAGAGGGGAAATAATAACAGAAAATATGGAAATGGCGGAGAGGCTTAATGACTTCTTTGTTTCAGTTTTCACCAGGAAGATTGGTGGTGATTTGACATCTAACATAGTGCGTGCCAATAAAAATGAGATAGCATCAGAGGCTAAAATAGGAAAGGAACAAGTTAAAACTTACTTTAAAAATGAGTTGTCTTCAAGTCATATGGGCTAGATGAAATGCATTCTAGAATACTCAAGGAGCTGACTGAGAAGATCTCTGAGCCCTTAGCTATTATATTTGAAAAGTCATAGAAGATGGGTGAGATTCCAGAAGACTAGAAAAGGGTAAATATAGTGTCCGTTGATAAAAAGGGAGCTATGGACAACCCATGGAATTGTAGGCTATTCAGCTTAACTTCCATAACTGCCAGAGGATGTGGTGAAGTCTAGGACTTTAACAGGATTTAAAAAAGAGCTAGATAGATTCATGGAGGGATTCATGGCTATTAGCCAGGATGGGTAGGCATGGTGTCCTTAGCCACTGTTTGTCTGGAAATGGGTGACAAGAGAGGGATCACATGAGGATTACCTGTTGGGTTCACTCCCTCTCGTACATCTGGCATTGGCCACTGTCTGACCCAGTATGGCCGTTCTTATGTGCTTATGTTCTTAACTGTTATTATTAAGCAATAAATTTGCAAACATCTAGAAGATAAGCAGGTGATTAGTAGTAGACAGCATGGAATTGTGTCAAACCAACCTGATCACTTGCTTGAACAAGGTAACAAGCCTGGATGCGGAAATGGAGGAAGTAGTAGACGTGGCATATCGTGACTTTAGTAAAGCTTTTGTAATAGTGTCCCCCATGACCATCTCATAAACAAACGAGGAACATGCAACCTCGATGGAATTACTG